>JADMNL010000030.1:103930000-105278750 GCA_016271365.2 Neoceratodus forsteri | reverse complement strand
AGCATTAGACACCCCTCACATTGATTTTCTTTTGTGCTGTGTTTCTTATGTGCCAATGCTAAGATTGACCATTTGCGTGACACTGACTATCGGGTTCTACTGAGAGCGAGAGTGTTCCCACTTGTGAAATAGCGCTTTCTATATGCAATTTGAGTTTGCCCTGGTCAGTGATAAGAGGCAGGCATAATGCAGCTTATTTTATTTATTTGCTTTATTTGTTTCATTTTTTGAAGTGCTGCACATAAATGAAGCAGTCGAGAGAACAAACATGTCTCACTGGAGCCTCTGTAGTTAGCGCTTGTCAGTGGTTTCGAAGTTTTCATGCTGTTTCTCATAATACTGCACATAAAAGTAGTATCAGAGGCTCCTGAGGACTGGGTCTGGGTTTTACTTGAATAATGCTGTCTTGTTTGCTGGATCTGTATCAGAGGAGAGCTCATTGATCTGTACGGTGATTTGAAAACAACAGGTCACACCTGGGCTCGCACTTGATGCTCTTCATTGCCACTGGCTTTAAATAGACGAGGGGTCAGAATTTACTTTAAAAAAAATCTATGCAGTTGTCATTCACTAAGAGATTGTGTGTGGGGGGGCAGCTCATAGGTTTTTTGTTCGGATGATGGCTTTGTAGAAGGAAGTCACTTTTCAGCTGAAGTGGTGCGGCATCTGATGGGCAGCGTTTTTTTTGTGTTTTTATTTTCTGGTTTTAAATGCTTTGAGACAGATACTGTGGCACGAAACGTTGAGTTCTTCTATAGTTTTTGAAGTTGGTCTTTCGTTTTACTGTCAGTGCGGTTACCGAGTGACAAGTTGACAGCTGCCCTGAAGTGAATGCTGCTTGCTGCTATTGTGTGTGTGCTGTGCCAGTGAGTGTTTTTTGTTTAGAGTTGGCACAGCTTACTGATTTGATGTTGTTATGGGGCTGGGCAGAGGAGGTTAGTGCCAGTTGACTAGCATATCTTCTGATAAGGCCATGGCTCAGAAGATGTTCTAGCCAATCTGATTGCTGGATTTCTGAAGCCCATTTTATAGGCTCAAGGACAACACATTTGTGCATAACCCCGCCTGAGTGAACCGCCCGAGTCAGGAGGCCCTGAAGAGGGATACCAAAAGATGTTAGGTGGAAAAGGGTATTGGGAAACCACTTTGACCCAGGGCCTTCCCCCCCCAAGTAAGGGCCCCCACAACCCAATTGTAGTGGACATAATTGAAAATGGGGACTACAGAAGAATAAGAGCATACAGCACCCCTGTGCCCCCTATTCTCTGGGATAAGGAGGAGAGTTAACTTTGGAAACTCCACTGAACCAAACCATATCTGGGGAGGAAATGAGGGAAGCAATCTCCCTATACAAATGTCTCATTAGATAATATGTTATATTTTCTTGTTTAGTGTAAATTACCTATATGTGCAACTTGACTACTGAATGTATTAAGATACAGCAATGTGGATTATGTGGATTGGTTTGTACTTGTGTTTGTTTTTTGTTTCAAAAACTCAATAAAAATTATAATTATAAAAAAAGCTGGCTAAGTTCTGACATGTTGCTCTTGGAAAAAGTGAGAAAATTTTTGGGGTAAACCAGATTGCTTACAGTCGAAATTTTTTGGGGGGGAAAGAAGGAAATCACAGCAACCCATGACATATCAATGAGATCTGTGAATGAAGGGTTTTGCAACCAGGAAGTGGACACACACAAACATGGAAGCTACAAGCATAGGCAGACAAAATACTGTACTAAGGGCTTGTGGGCCATGAAACCAACTCTGCTCACCACTAATGATTCATTCTCGTGACAGAGGTGTATTTTCAAATGGCATAAGCAAGTAGTACTAATTTTTGACAGCTGTGACTGTTGTGGTACTGCTAGGGTAGTTTTAAATACTTGAGTTTGCATAGTATATAAATGTATGTGTATGCAATACAAAAGGCAAGAAACAACAGACATAATATCACATTTAGTTTACAATTCAAACTAAAACCATAGTGTGACCATGATCCAGAATTCAGAAATCCAATTTTTTTAAATTTTTGGCAGAAAGAGTAACACTGATTTGATGCTCATTTCTAGGTGCTACTTTGGACGTATTCCAGGCCCTTTTTTATCTTTTTTTAAATATTGTGTTTTTTGATTATAATATAAATCAAAGCATTTACCAATATACAGATGTGTTATGCATGTGCATTGCATTCTTTTATAAATGTCTATGTGATTCTTACGTCCGGAGATGAAATAAAAAAAGATCAGACAGGAGTACGCTACCTAAACAGACAAAGAAACCCACAGTCATTTTCACCAAGGGATAGAGGTACAGACCTCAAAACCACTGAGGGAATGTGCAGCACTTGTTGAAAGACTGGTGAGCAGGAGTCAAGAGATGTAACAGCAAGTCTCAAAATTGTTGTGCCATATTGCCACAGCACCACGCATTTATACCTTTAGGGGTAAATATTTAAACCAAACCTTAATTAGAATAACAGATAGAGTACTCTAATAATAATCTGAATATCGTTTTGCCTGTTACGTCAGTTCTGTGCACCAAAGACTTTAGGTGGCCAGCTATACCACCATGCCTCCCAATAGAATCTTCCTATCTGCAGTCTTTGTATGGTGTGAAACTGAATAGATGAGTTATAGTCCTGTTAAATCATCGGCCTTGAGTCTTGATCTGAATCGCTTCTAGCCGTGGAGGCAGGGCACCAGGATCCACCACTCTAACAACCCCTGTGGTGGGCCAGGGAGCTTGCCTCTCCCACAGGGGTACACTTGCAGTGTGTAAGGTTGCATTAGAACACTGCCTGACATCTGAGAGGTGGGCGGGGAAGGTAGAAAAAGATGAAATACCCTCTGGCAGGCTGACGCCAGCCCACTGCAGGCCCCACACTGCCAATCTGGCTCTGACTCCAATATCTGGATTGTGACAGTAGGGGTGGGAGGATGGCCCTCCTCTGGCCCTGCCACAGGGGATAATCCAAGAAGGAACCTTCAGAGCTAGAGGTAAGTTCAGGGATGGTGGGTGACAGGGCTGGGTGGGTGGGGAACCAAGGGAGGGCAGTGGTAATAAGGGCATAAATACCTTGATTTAATATAAAAGAATAGGGAGGAAATGAACTGGGTGGACAAGACATTCTTTGGCTACTTTAGGGAAAAAAAGCAAATTAAAGGAGGGGCTAGTTAGGCTGAAGAAGGGGAAGAGTGGGATGAAGAATCATATTCAGTGAGTATTTCTTCTCAGTATTAACAGTAGAGGACAAGTTTTCAGTACCAGATTGTGGGCTAAAGGCCAAAAGGGAGGGTGGGAATCAACATAGAACCAGTCACTGAAGAGAGGGTGCTGAAAAGCCGCAAAGCACTAAAAGCTGATAAATCGATGGGTCCAGATGACTGCACCCTACAGTGTTAAAAGAAATGGGGCAGGAGCTGGCTGCACCCTTAGTGGATCTCTTAAACGACTCACTGGAATCACAGGTGGTACCAAAGGATTGAAGAATGGTCAATGTGGTACCCCTGCATGGGAGTAGAGATGAGCCAGGGAACGATAGACGGCACTGGGTCATAATGCCGCACGACACAATAGCGCAGCAATATACCGCGCTGTCAGTACAGCACAGTATATTGCCCAGCGGCATTCTATCTTTGTAGAGGGCTCCGAACCCCCCTTTACAGGAGATGAACCTCAAACCCCCAACCAATGATCAGCTGAAATTATGTAAATGTCTCTATATATATATAAAATTACACAAAGAAGTGCGAAATAAAGAAAACGTTCATGCGTCTGGGACCGGGATTCAGTACCCGGTCTGCAGATGCACTGCCTCAGTGCTGCTTGTAACTCATCCCGTCGAGCCATGGCAGCTGCTCGGTGGACCCTCCTCACAGCAGAGAACTTATTCTCTGCCAGAGAACAGTGACAGGATGCACAACCGTGCATAAACCATTTAGCGGTTTTGCATCCTGTCGCTATTCCCGCCTGTGCTGTCTGTGTTGCACGGTTTTGATGTGTGCCATCTTACATACGGCAGATTGACCCGGAAGGACTATAGACTAGTAAGGTAGATGGCCATTGCATATAAGATGCTAGAGCCAATTATAAAGGAGAGCCTAGCTGATTTCCTGGGGTCGAATGGATTCAAGGACAAAAAGTGCACTGGTTCACCAGGGGAGGTCATTTCAAATTAATCTGATAGACTTCTTTGACTGTGCCATAAAGGCAGCTGACAAAAGCCAGGTAATGCATGTACTGTACCCGAATCTCAGTAAAACATTTGCCTCAGTCCCTCATGAAAGGATGATTCAAAATGTTAAGCACTTGTGGGTTGGGGAAAGAACTGCTGGGTTAGTAAGAAGTTGGCTGGGGGGATCACAGAGAGTCATCTTGAATGGGGGCTTCTCAAAGGTTAGGTAAGTCATGAGTGGGGTTCCCCAGGGATTGGTCTTTGGCCCAATCCTTTTTAATATCTTCATTTGCAGTATTGGTGAGGAGGGGATTCAGAGAAAGATCTACCTCTTTGCAGATGAGGCGAACATCTGTGGAAGAGTGCACAGCAAGACGGGTGTAAGGGTACTGAGGGAGGATCTGGGAAAGTTGAAGGAATGGTCCAAAGTCTGGCAGCTGACATTTACTACCAAAAAAGTGCAAAGTCATGCTGTCCTGTTGGCACAGCAGTAGGGATACCACTCGTGACCCCTGTGACCCAAGTTCAGGAGCGAGCTTAGGTCATTTGAGGGCCAACTGGGGTGGGAGGAGGCTTCAGCATCCCAGTGGATGCTCTCCTCTGTGGACTGAGGGTCGATGCTTTCGCTGCAATACTACCACCTGGGTGACCACCGATTGTAGCACAACTGAAGGCAGAGTGGGGGGGAGAACATCGGCCAGGCACACGGCCTTCATGCCCTTGTTCGTGCCCCCACACCATGGCCGTTTCATACTGACGTCCTAGCAGGCTGGGAAGAAACAAGAAAATGGACCCAGCAGCCACCTCAATGGACCCCCAGTTTAGCCTGGATTGGACCACCCTCTTGGTACCTCCTGACAAGACACTCGGAAATGGGTAAATCCCCCCTACCCCTTCCCCACCTGGTGGGAAAACCATATATCTGTGGAGCGTGGCAATTACAAGTAGGTGGTGCAGAGGCTCAGGTGTGCTACGGGAGCTTCAGAGACAGAGGGGTGCTGGAGACAGGAAGGGAGCATCAATAAAAATTAAAAGAAAAATTACAAAGTCTTACACATGGGGCCAGGAATCCGAGGACAATATGGTGGGGGGGTTGGAAAAGAAAAGAGAAGAGAGATATTGGGATGATAACTGCAGGCAGCCTAAAACAATTGGCATAGATTGGTGTAGTGTAATGGATCATTGGGGAAGGCAGCTAGAATGCTGGTGTCAATAGGTAGGGGAATCAACAGCACAAAAAACAAGATGATTCTGACCCTGAACAGGTCTTTGGTACAGCTGCTCTTGAAATACTGTGCACAATTCTGGCATCTGCACTTTAGGAAAGACAGGGATAGGGCGCAAGCAGTGCAGAAGAGGGTTTGCAAGGTGATCCAGGGTTAGCAGGGGAGGCCTTATGAGGAAAGGTTTGAAGACCTCAACATTTATACCTAGAGACCAGAAGAGAGAGGGGTGACATGATAGGGACATATAGTTTCTACACAGGAGAAGCATAGTGGGCAGTGGGGATCGTTCATAATGAGTGCAAATTTGGGAGTGAGTGACCAATAGGGTACTCACAACATACCATAGGTAGGGTTGGGCAGACTGGATAGCTTGAGAGGCTTTTTTTTTTCACTATAGTACAAATCCTATTGTAAGGCAGGTAGTAGGCCCGGAAGATTATGGAAGAAATCTTCTAGTTCCTGTTAGTCCCTTAGGTAATCATGGGTTTTATCTTAAAGAGACTCACCAACTTGGCCCTGTGCACCACACAGTTCGATGCCTTGCCTCCACCAACTGCTGCTGAGCCATAGTTGCCATATAAATATTCCACAGTTTATTAGAAAACACGCTTGTAAAATTCACCACACCAGGACACAGGCACTTCCTAGGTGTAACTCCGCCCCCACGCCACCCCTCATGCAACCAACTTTATGATGTGATGACTGGGAGAATGCAGGAACGAGCTACAATAGAGTCTATGGGGGGTAACTTTATGAACAATTTTATATATTACATCGATCTTGTAGTGATTAAATGAGGGCACCGTGCAACTAACAAGGACCTTGTCACAATCTCAGATTGGAGAGGGGAAAGTTCAGGAGGGAAATCAGAAGACACTTTTTTACGAAGAGAATGGTGTCTGGGTGGAACGTGTTGCCTGCAGAAGTGGTATCCTGTAAAACAGTTGACTGCTTCAAAAAGGGATGGGATAGGGTTAGAGGGAGGGTCAGGGGAAGAAAGGGAGAGGCAGCTGCATTATAAGGGTTGCTTGCTGCACACTCGAGTAGACTCGATAGAACATAAGGCCTTTATCTGCTGGCAAATTCATATGTTCGTATGTCAGGCTTTGTAGCTGCAGCTTGAGCACAGAGGCAGACACCATCACACACACTCTGTCAGTCTGTAAGCTGAAGTGAGACACTTGAATAAAATCTGGCTGAAGTGTTTTTTCAGGACAGGGGCATAAGCATGTTTAGTGATGAAAATGAGGGATAACAAAGTATGTTTAGTGATGAAAACAAGGGATTACATTTCATTTCAGTGCCTTGCAGTATAACCATGTATTCATCTGAACCTCCCGCTCCTGTTAATGTTCAGCTGGAGTCATCATCCAAGTCCAATTCTTTCAGCCTACCTATCACATAACAATAAAGCCGTAGACAGGATTACAGTTGCTTTACTATCTGGTTATTATCCAAGTCCAGTTTTTTCGAACATAAGGATGATTTTGTACCTCAGCTAATCCGTCTGGCAGTTGGTATGATGTTATGTATTGTGAAATCTCACTTCGAGAGGGCTCTTGCAGTAGACAATAACCATAAGGACTGAGCCACCAGGCACTAGGACTACACGGAAAACTTAGCTAACAGTGTCTGGCAGGGGACCGTCCACCCGGCATCATGTGGGATGACGGCCTCATGCTATATAATGGGCGGTCCCCCACACCCACCTCCTGTTCTTTCCTGCCATCGACCTGCGCACATTGAACCTTGTGGAACACTGCTACAGTTCGATCACAATTTTTGATAAGTATTTCTTACAAATTTCTTTTTTTTTTTTCTAAAATAAGTATTTTCAACATCAGAGTGCATGTCTTCTCCATCTTCAACTGAGTTCTGCAAAAACAAGTGTGCCTGTGGCAAGTAACTCCCGGAAAAAGATGACCATACCTCGTGTCTCCAATGCCTTTGACCAGACCACAATACCGAGGAGTGTCACAAATTCAACCAGGCCACACAGAAACACTATCAGCAAGCCTTGGAGGCCCACCTTTTAAAACAAAAATTGGCTTCCATGGAAAACGAGCTGCAGCAGGTGTGGAGCGCCTCTTCTTCTCCAGGGGGTTCTTCTGGGTCTTCCAAGTCGAAGAAGCACAAGCGGGACAAGGACAAGCACCAGGACCAGGATCAGTCTCCCTCCAAGCCATGGCTCTGTTGGGGAACCGCGGCTGATGAGCAGCCCTCTACTAGCAAGGAGAGCGCCCCTCTTGCCAAACCTGCTCCTCCTTCCACAGAACAGCCTTTGCCACACCCCCCCCACCGCCTGAGCTGGATATGGTTCCGGCTGGGACCTCCGGGGATTCGGAGGCTTCCACCACTCTTAGGCTCTTCAAACCTCCTGGGTCTAAGCCAAGCGGTTCAGCTGGTAAGTCGGATACTGGACCCTCTGGTGCCTGCAAAGCCCCAGCGCTCATGTCGGACCCACACTCAAGGGCCAAAGTAGGTCCTCTGGACCAGCGACCACTGCCACCTCGGCCGCAGCAGCTCCGAGAGGAATCTCTCTCTCGAGTCAACCCCCCATCGCCTTCAGTGAGGCTCTCCCAGTGTCCCCCACACCCAGAGCTGGAGGATCTACTGCCCGCTGGCCCTGTCGAGCTGCCAACGCTGGACCCCCCCCCAGAACCTTTTGGCCATTCCGATTACAGTCCATTTGTCTGGGCCACTGCCTCCTCCCCAGACTCCGGCAGGCACCTGCCAACCTACCCAGGCCGATGCCGGACCTCTCTGCAGGTCCACCACTGGATATCACTGGGCCTATGGGCATTCTCTCAGGGCCTCAGCAATGTCTCTCAGCCTTTTGGAGGTGTAAATGTAATATATGTAAATTTGCAATAGAGGGTTCCTATTTTGTCCACCCTGTCAGTTTGAGAAAGCATCCAATTCTAGCATTCAGCACTTGTGATATAGAATACGTTGTGTATTGTCTGACCTGCCCTTGTGATTTTGTGTATGTTGGCATGACGACATAGAAAGTAAAATTGGGAATACAGGATCATGTCAGAAATATATTTAACATATTGAATACTAGTCCCATAGCCATGCATTTTGCTGAAAAACAGGAGAGTAACCCATCAGGTCTTAAGTTCACTGTATTAGAAGTGGTGAAACAGGCAAAAAGAAGCAATTGCAGTAGGCAGATTTTGCTTTGTCAAAGAGAATCCTTCAGGCTTTGGAAGTTTTAGGTCACTGAAACCACAGAGTCTGAATGATGTACTCGATCTTAAAGTGTATTTGTAAATTTGAGGGCTTTCTATTGTTGCTGCCTGATAATTTATTTCATGTTTTGAAATATTGTGTATCTGCAAGTAAATATTGCATAAAGTTTGGATTATTATAACTTGTATAATATCATGATTTGTTGGGCATCACTACTGATGTATTGTGTTTTTTTCCAATTATTAGAAATGTTTCCACTGGTTGAAATATTGTCTCACAAGGATGTATTTGAAGGTGCTTGAATAAGAATGCATTTGGAGCTTAAAGATCCCATTACTTCTGAAGATTCTTAACTAAAAAGAAAATCATGCAGCAGCAAATATATGAATATTTATAATAAATGCAAAAAGTGTTATATTATGGAAATAGTGTTGAAAAAATTAAAACACTTGTTATATAAGTATATAAAGTTTTTTTTGAGGTATAGAAAACTAATATAACATCAGAATGTTAATACATGTTACAGATGCTTTTGGAATGAATTAGCAGTGTATAGATAATCTTTATAAATTGCTACACTTAGGTAAAGTGGTGCAATAAGTAATTTTATTTATTGGGGTCAGCTCCTTTAATATAGATTTAATAACATTTATATTTGCATAAGGCACAAATGGTATTTTCGGTGTGTTTTTAATGAATTATTTGTTAAGTATAATTAATTGGTATTTGTTATTTTGCACAAGTTTTTTGACTTGAATGCACTTAGTACTTGTAGCACTAAAGGTATTTATAACATGAGCATATCAACTCAACCACGCGCCCTGAGGAAGCCAAGAGGCGAAGCGCTGAGGTTATTGGTGGCTATTGGTGTCTGGCAGGGCGAGAGAGGGTAGGTTCTTTAGCAGCTTTAGTAAAATGTTTGCACTTTGCACCATGTTATGTTTATGTGCTCTGTAGTAAACTCAGTGGATTATTTTCATCCCTGGGAGTTCTGTTAGCTTTGATTACATCATATTTTAATTGCTGCACCTACCGATTTGCTCCCTTTTTCTAGTGTTTTTACACTAACTTTACTTAGGTCTCTCGGCCCCACCATTTGGCCCTCAGCCAGGCCCCTCAGCTCCCAGGCTACCTGATGCCGAGCTACCCTACATCAGGGTACCCGACACCTCATTACCCCATGCCAGGGTACCCGTTGCTGGGGTATCCTTCACCAGGGTATCCAACGCCGGGGTACCCTATGCTGGGCTATCCCCCGCATATGCCAGCCTACTCATACCCTCCACCACCTCCTCAACTGCCGGTAGATTATGAGGCTGTCTTCGAATCCTGGTAGACCAGGGCTAGGCAACAGTTGGCCTCAGAGCGGGACCAACGCCAGCCAGACGCAGCTCCGACACCGGCCAGTCCTACCCCTACTCCAGGGTCCCTGTCCCCAGTTGAGACATGACCATCGACTTCCGGGCAAATGATGGGAGACTCTACTGAGGGGGAATGGGGTTGCAGGCTGACTGAACCTCAGAAAGAGGTACCCCATTGACGGTCCCTGTCCCCTGACAGGAGGCCTTCGCATGATTCAGATTCAGATTCCTCCTCTTCTGAATCAGGCTTGGAGTCCCCTTCTCCAGAGAAGCCTGTGCCTAAGGAGACTCCTGTCCCCTCCATAGGATCCCTCCTTCTTGGATATCCTCCGAAAAATTCAGCAAGCCAATGGATGGAAACCAGAGGAACAGGATCCCCAGCGTCAGAGGCTGGTGGAGCACCTCAATCTCCCAGAGCTGAATCTTCTTCTTATTCCCCCATGGACGGGGTCTCACGATGATTTGGCCTCTACCATATGGCAGCAACCATCGTCTATTTCCACCATTTCTAAGAAGGTGGACAGACTGTATCACACTGTGGAGGGCCAAGACCATTTGGCTAACCTTCCCAAAGTGGATTTGGTGGTTATTAGCGCTGCTTATGACTACTCGTCTAAGCCCAAACACATGAGTACCTCCCCTCCTGACAAAGAGTTGAGGCAACTTGACCAGTTCAGCCGCAAGGTCTGTTCGTCCTCCACCTTGGATCTGCGGGTTCTCAACTATGTGGCCCACGTGGTCTGCTACCAGAAGGCCATACTAGGCCAACTGAAGGCTGAATTTGAGGCCTTGCCAGATTACCAAGCCAAGAGCAGACAGGACAGCAGACATTTCCTGCTGCCGCACATTTACGTCTGACCACGACACTATCGACGCCTCTGCCAGAAGTACAGCAATGGCAGTCTGTTTACGCAGACACTCCTGACTGCGAGTATCTTGGTTTGCCCAGGATGTTCAGACATCTATTCTAGATGCCTCCTTCAGAGGTTCAGTGCTCTTTAGGGGGGACGTACAAGATATTATGACCAACCTGCAGGAGTGAGGAAAGGTCCTTTGTTTGGTTCAGTCTCTCTATCACTCCAGTCCCAAGTCTAGACCTCCTTTTCTCCATCAACAAAGGCCCCAGACAAGGCAGCAGGCTGCCAGAAGTCAGGGCAAACGTCAGGCTCCCTCTTCTGCCTCCACCCCCCCCCCCCCCCCACTAAGTCATACAGGGCTTCCGGAGTGGCACGCCCCAAACTCCCCTCTGCCTTTTGACTCATGGCAGGTCCCTCTCCCCTCGCCTTCAGTTCCGCAGAAGCCGGTCTGGGGCAGATTTGCCAGTCATCTGTCATGACCATCTTGGGTTCTTCAGCCAATAGCTCAAGGTCATACACTAGAGTTCTTAGAGAGGCCTCCAGAAAATCCTCCCAAGTCCCTCTCACTATCCGAAAGGTCACATTCCACTCAACAGAGGGGAGATTGAGGCTGTATTATGAAAGAACACCATCGATCCCGTTCCTTGGGGCCAGACAGGAAGGGGATATTATTCCCACTTTTTCCTCATCCAAAAAAGACGGGAGACCTTCGGCCCATACTGGACCTCGGCGTGCTCAACTTGTACATCGAGTTCAAGAGGTTCCGCATGCTAACCCTCCCAGGACTCTTTCCTGTGCTTCGCCAGGGACACTGGCTCTGCGCACTGAACATGCAGGGTGCTTATCTGCATATCCCTGTCTTCCCTGCCCACTGCCGCTTTCTCAGAGTTACCTTCCATTGGGAGCATTTGCAATTCAAGTCTCTTCCCTTTGGCCTCTCTTCACCACCCAGAGTGTTCACCAAATGCCTAGTGGTGGTGGCAGCGGCCTTACTGCATCAGGGCCACTATGTGTTCCAGTACCTCAATGACTGGTTCATGTCAGCTCTGTCGAAGGGATTGCCTGGAGACCTCTCTAGCAGCTACCCTGGACCTGTTCCACAAGGTGGGGGTTACAGCGAACCATCCCATATCTCACCTTACTCCTTCCCAGCACCTCCAGTTTACTGGGGTGGTGCTGGAAGCAGCCCGGAGTCAGGCTTTCCTCCATGCAGACAGGATGGAAACACTGCAGAGATAGGCTCAGGAAGTGGCTTCCAGCCATTGAACCATGGCCAGGACGGTCCTCCGCCTCCTCGGGCTCATGGCAGCTATCCCCACAGTACCGTTGGCCAGGCTGCACATGCAGATCACTCAGTGAACTGCAAGGGTACAGTGGGATCAGAGGTCAGATGACCTGGATCACCAGGTTCTGGTGTCCAACCCCATGCAGCAGGATCTTCTTTGGTGGCAGGACCTCCGAAATCTATGCCAGGGGGTCCCCTTTCAGGCTCCCTCCCTGGTTCAAACCTTGGCCACAAATGCTTTGGGTCAGGGCTAGGGAGCGCATCTGGAGGATCACAGAACCCAGGGATCCTGGTCTCAGTGGGAGCTCTCGTTGCACATCAACGTGCTCGAGATGCGTGTGGTGCTGTATGCCTTTCAGGCCTTCAAACCACTTCTCCTCCCTGGGCCATTCCCAGTCTAGTTGGACAACATGTGCATGGTTTGGTATCTGAACAAACAGGGAGGTAATCACTTGTACCCCCTATGGAGGGAAGCAATGCGGGTGTGGTTTTGGGTGGTTCAGCACCAGCTCCAGCTCATGGCAGTGCATATCCCAGGCATCCAGATCATTTTAGTGGACAGTCTCAGTTGCATCCAGGCCAGGACTCATGAGTGGGAACTGCGTCAGTCAGTGGTCGAAGGCATCTTCCACCTCTGGGGCCATCCAGATCTGGATCTGTTCGCCTCCCCATACAACGCAAAACTACCCAGATTCTGTTCACACGTTCCCAAGCCTGGTGTTTTTTTGCAAGATCCACTGTCTCTTTGCTGGATAGGGAGGTTTCTGTACACCTTTCTTCCCTTCCCGCTCCTCCAGAGGGTGCTCCTCAAACTGCGAGTGGATGGAGCTCATTTGATCCTCATAGCTCCTTATTGGCCTCACCAAATATGGTTTCCTCTGCTACAACAGTTGGTGGTGGGGCCTTCAGTTCCTCTCCCCCTCTGCCCGGACTTGCTGACCCAGGATCAGGGCACATTGGTCCATCTGGACCTTAAGTCCTTTTATCTTCATGTGTGGCGTCTTCAGACAGCAGTTTCATGTTTTGGGGTGTCTCACAGAGCTGCTTAAATTCTTGTAGAGGCCAGAAAGCCATCCACAAGAACTACCTATGCTATGAAATGGAAAAGATTTTCCATTTGGGCAACCTTCAAGGGTTGGGATCCTTTTACGTGCCTTGTCCCTCAGGTCATGGAATACTTGTTGCACCTCTCCAACCTGGGTCTTAGCTACTTCTCTCTGAAGGTCCATTTGGCTGCCATTTCTGCCTACCACACCCTGGTGGATGGCAAAACTGTGACTCAGCTGGAAGTGTCTGGTACTTTTCTGAAAGGGATACTCCATATGAAACTCCCAGTCAGGAACCCTGTTCCCCCAATGGATCTGAATTTCATTCTTGAGAAACTCACTTTGCCTCCCTTTGAACCGGCTGCGAGTTGTAACCAGCACTATTTGTCTTGGAAAGCTCTGTTTTTGGTTGCTATTACTTCTGCTCGAAGGATTTCTGAGCTTCAGGCTCTCATGTGTAAAGAGCCCTATTTAATTTTCCACAGAGACTGGGTGGCTCTGCGTACGAATCCTAAGTTTTCACCAGAGGTGATTTCTGAGTTTACTTTAAATCAGACCATTCGCTGGCCAGTGTATTATCCTGAGCATTCTAATCAAGGGGAGGCATTTCTGTACACACTAGATGTGCACAGAATTTTGCATTACTACACAAATCGGATAAAGTTAGTCCATAAAACCGATCAATTGTTTGTTTCTTTTGTGCCCAAAAGAGAGGGCGCCACAGTTTAAAAACAGTGTTTATCCAAATGGTTGGCTAACTGCATTCTGTTTTATGATCAGAAGTATAACAAACTCCTTCTGGTGGAAGTCAAAGGGCATTCAACCAGAGGCTTGGTTGCATCTACTGCTTGTTTCAGAAATGTTTCTGCCACTGACATTTGCCCGGCAGCTACTTGGAGCTCTGTCCATACCTTCATGAAACATTACAGTTTGGACATCGCCTCTAGGCACAGGGCAGGTTTCAGACTGGCCATCCTTCAAGGCCTTTTTTTCTTAGGGCCCTGCCTACTGCAGACCTTATCCAGCCTCCCGTGTTTCGGCCTTAGCCTGACTTGCACTGCTTGGGACTCAGTCCCTATGGTTATTGCCTACCGCAAAAGCCCTCTCGAAGTAAGATGGTACAGTTGCATAAGAATTTTCCGTAACAGTAGCTCTTCAAGAGAGGCTGTTCACAGTAGGCAAGGATTTTCCCTCCCTCCCTCCTTCCCCTTTCTGCTGCTGCTACTTTTCTGTCTCAGCTTTTTTGTGGCTCCAGGAGCCATCTCCTTCTCCTGTTTCACCTTTCTCAGGTCTCCAGCGGGAGAACTACAGGTGGGTGTGGGGGACTGCCCATTATATAGCATCAGGGCCAACGTCGGCCACATGATGCCAGGTGGGTGGTCCCCTGCCAGACACTGCTAGCTAAGTTTTCCATGTGGTCCTAGTGCCTGCTGGCTTAGTCCTTACGGTTATTGCCTACTGCAGGAGCCTCTCTCGAAGATCTAATGTTATGGTACGTTCAGCTGTACTTTCTATATAGTCCACCTTTTGCATACCAATAAAGTGACATCAGTCCTAAGACTTTATTGCTATTTGATCCATAGAATGAAAGAATTGGACTTGAACAACAAGTCCACTAACATTAGCAAGAGCAGGAGATTCAAATGAATACAGTGTTTTACTGTAAAGTTCAGAAATGAATGGCGACCTCTCATTTTCATCACTAAACATAATTGGTGATCCATTGTTTTCATTACTAAACATGCTGATGAACCTGTCTTTGAAACACACTTCAGCCAGATTTTATTCAAGTGTCTCACTTCAGGTTATAGGCTGACAAGAGTGTGTGTGTGTGATGGTGTCTGCCTCTGCCCTAAAGCTGCAGCTGAGTCTGACATAAAACCTCCTTTTGTGTCACTAGGCATCCTCGCTGTTGAGGGCAGGCAGAATGTAACAGTGTGAACACTGGATCACGCTTGAGAAAGAAAAACAGAGTAAGGTAACATGTTGATGAGATGCATTGGGAGAGACATACCTATGAAAAGGGACCAATATTTCATATTTGTGCACCATGATCATACTTACCAAAGAACAGCTTTTGTCATTGATCTTTAAGACAGAGTCATTGAGTGGCTGATAGTCCCTTTTGAGCTCATGAGGCACAGGTAAATATTATATTTTCTGAGTAAATGTGACAAGACCTTGCAATCTTGTGCTCATCCTCAAGGTCACGGTTAGCTTCAGAGGAAATGCAATGTCTGTAGGACCTTATTAAGATTCTGATTCTTCCCAAGTGCTCCATCATTGGAATCTCTAACACTGACCTTGGCACATTGCACATCAGTGGTCGATCTTGAGTTATCTTTCAGCATACACTTCTGTGATGTTGTTGCCTAGCTGGACCCAAGTAAGCATGGCCTTGGGCCTCCTGAGAGCCCCAAAGTTGGTTAGTAACCCTGTAATGGTATCAAAACGGTCAACTCTGGGGGGGCGCTGTGGATCCCAAGCAGCGAGTAGCAACTCTTGAGAGCTCTTAGTAGAACTCGCTAAAATCTACCTTAATCTACCTTTTTCAAGCAAGAAAAGTGAATTTTATCTATCTCAGATGAAAGAACGACTTCAAATTACCTGAAAATGGTAACCCAAGAAAGATAAAACAGCTGGGGCAGCCAGAAAAAGCAGAAGTCCTGCTGGGGCCTTGAGATCGGAGGAACCTACACAGGCCGAGAAGGCGTCTGGCCCCGGAGAAACTATCGCAACTTTGGGACACAAACTTTAGGCACTGATTGCCTCAATGTCCTCCCTTAATCAGAAGGTGGATGAATTTAATAGCCGAGTCCTGGTACTGGAGACAGCAGTGGACGGAATGAAAGGGGACACGTGAGAGCTACGTAAAACAGTCGATGCATCCTCTGCGGCAACCACCCTAATGATCAAAGAAAATCAGCATTTATGGGCATGACTGGAAGCTCTCGAGGATCAGGCAAGATCTGCAAATGTTCGTATAGTTGGATTGCCCGAGGGAACTGAGGGAGATCATCCCCTGATGTTTATCCATGAATGGCTTTCTGATAAGCTACTGTTGGAGGGTACAGAAGGAGTGTGGGACATACAAAAAATCTATCGGGTCACTCCTCGTGGCCGTTTTCAAAACTCAGAAGAGTCTCGGACCCTGATGCTTGTCACTTCAGGAGTAGGAGAGAGAGAGAGAGATAAGATCCTATGCTATGCCCGTTGAGCAGCCCCTTGACACAGGATGAACGCCAAGTTCACCTGTTTCCTGACATCAGTTGTGCTACAAGACAGCGTTGTAAGAAATTCAGTGGCGTTCGATGGGCCCTGTATGAATTGGAAATCCCACATACAATAATCTTCCCGGCATGACTTAGGCTCATCTACTAGAGCAAAGTTTATATCTTTTCTGATCTGATCAATGCTGGCAAGTGGGCAGATCGAAAAAGAGCTGAGTTCTGCACTCGAACGGAGGATTCGAATGATGAACAACCCTCAACTACAACCTGAAGTCTACATCAGGACATTGGACTGAATTAACATCACAGACTAGATAAACAAGCTTTCCGATACTGTTGACTTGTCTTCTGATTTGGGGATGTTTATTATTATATTACCCAAATAACATACTGTTTAAAATATAAAGTCTGCTCTAGTTAAGCAAGGTCACGTTTGGCCATCATTACATAAAGTTAGGTGCATTCCTAAAAGGCAGTGTTTATGGGGTAAAAATTATTGCTCTACATTATATCAACTTTGGATTTAAGAGGTAGATGGGGTGGATTTGGCTGAGTTTCAAAGTTGGGATTTAAATTGCTGCATAATAATTATAAATTGGTGTTTTTTATTTCATTTAGCTATATAGCATGGCACACATAGTCCCTTTCGGGGCATTGTTCTCTATGACGGACTGGTATTGCTGGACAATCTATCACATCTGTTGTCCCATGTGGCTAATGGACTGTTATCACGCAGCACAGTTTGATTGTTAATATAGGAGTAAGTTTAAAGGTGACATCCCTCTGATGATGTATCTCTATACAACAAATGTCTCCCAAAAGTAGACCATATTGTCAGCCTGTTTGTTGTATGCTTTTTTCTTAGTAGTCATGCATATGATAAATGAAAAAAATAAAGTATAAAAAAGAAAAACGGTGAACTCTGGTAAGAAAGACTTAAGTTCCACAAGACTGGTCCTCAGCAAAAATAAAGGTGAGAGAAATGGGGGGGTGCTGTGGAACCTGAGCAGAGCAGATGCAGGAACCTTAGCTCTGTCAACACAAACTTCTTAAGTTACAAAGAACTACATTTTATAACAGATTTAGCTACAGTAGAATGATCCTAATTATTAGTGCAAAACCTACTGAACAAGATTGTGAAACTAAATCAAGGAGTCACTATGGGAAATGGCCGAAAAGACTCAGAAAAGGCAGCTACGGCAGGGCCCAGCACAAGATTGGTGTAATGGGCTGTTGGAAGTTGACAAATCAGAAGAAACCTTGCAATCCATAGGCCACAAAATGAAAATGTTACTGGCTTCAATGAACAGCATGACCAATAAATTCGACTTGATGACTGAACATCTTACTATGGTGGAGACCTTAGCTGATCTTCTGAAGACTGAGGCTGATGATTTAAATCAGTACTCGGATAAATGCCGGAGTGTGGCAGTGAGCCAGATCAAAGAGGCACAGCATGTTAGCAACCATCGGGAACTGCTCGAAAACCAGATTCGCCATAATAACCTTCAGATGATTGGTCTATCTTAAGGGGTGGACGGCGATCATGTCCAGCCGTTTGTTCAGAACTGGATTAAGGAACAGTTTTTAGAACTGAAGGTTCTATTGAGCAATCATGAAGGTCTACAGAGTTAGGTCACGTGGCAGGTCATCAGATCATTCCCCCAAAATGCTCATGGTGGTTGTAGATAGTGTGGGCACTAGAAACAGACTCCTCAATTTGACACTGCGTCATGGCCCTTTGAATGTGTAGGGCCATATGGTACACCTATTTCCAGACATCTCCTTTGCAATGCAGCAAAGCCAAAAACATTTGATGGCGTGTGTAGTAAGTTCCCCTTGGGATACCCCACAGTATACTTTTTCCAGCCAAACTATGCTTGTTATGCAACAATCAGGTATACCTTTACACAGACTCCATCGACGCAAGAAAGCTGGTGACCAAGATGGAGGTGGTGAAGCATAGGCAAGCAAACCTGGAGGGAAACTGGACCAGGACATGAACTGCTATAAAACCCAGTTTAGACTTTAAATTTCATAGACCAAATGTAAGCGGTTAAACACATTATTAATATTACACACTCGTAAAGTTGTGAATGTTAGTTATTGTATTTAGCGGTTCTTGGAGTTTTGGTGGTAAGTGTTGAAGCTGTAAAATCTAGTCTTTTTATTAAGAAATAGAGCATCCAAATAGTTTATAAAGGACATTTTTCGGACCATTATTGATCTTGCTGACAGGGATATAGTTGAAGAAGTGACACACAGCCACCTGATTCTAATTCAATTTTATGCTTGCATGTCTAAAGTTGCAATAATATATTACTAGTATAACTGTTAAAGGGGGGGCTAACTGTGCTTCTCACTTTCTTTCGTTAAGTTGCACATATTTACTAAGGTTGATGAAGTTGAGGCTATCCTGCAGTTCCACCTAGTATTGGACAGGGACTTTTCCTTGTCACAGTGAAGTCTTTTGAAAGGACATGGCGCTCAGAGATGTCTCTGTCCTTCGAAAAGATCTAATAGAGGTAGATTGGGCTCCCATCTACTCTGCAAGGGATGTCAACTCTTCTCTATCTCTCTTCTCCAACCTCTTCCTATGCATCTGGAACCACCACGCCCCCTCAAGAAAACCAGGGTGAAGAGACACCATCACCCTTGGATCACTGCTGACGTACTGGCCAAGTGCAGAACTAGGGACTAAGCTTGACACCGCTATAAAGTCTCTCTTCTTCAGGCCAATCTACAAGCATACGGAACCCTTAGAAACAACTGCACCAAGGCCATCCATCTCTCAAAGGCAAATTACTTAAGGGTTTACCTGCAGCAAGACCAACAGACCCCTGCTTCTTTCTGGAAAGTCTTCCATACACTCCTTGACCCCCGGGCCCAACATACCTCCCCTGTACTTCAAGTTGAAGAGTCCCCTGTCTCTGACTCTACCTCATTCGCTGAGACTTTTAACAAATTCTTTGCTACCCGCGCTTTCTCAGACACTCATTCCCCCTCATCTCCCCTACACCCCTCGGACCCTTTGGCTGTGCCCAACCAGCCCCTTGATTATAATTCCCCCCGTTCACTCCTCTTGAAGTCTTCTCTGCCCTCCTCGCTGTAAACCCCACTAAGTCCAGCCCCGATGGTCTCCACCCCAAGCTTCCCCAGTTCTCTGCCTTTGCTATTGCAGCCCGCTCACCCACATCCTAAACCTGTCTCTCTCCTCTTCCACTGTTCCCAAGTCCTGGAAATCAGCTAAAGTCCTCCCCCTTCACAAAGGATGGGACCTTCCTTCCCAGGAACTATAGTCCTATCTCTCTCTCCTCCCCTGCCTGGTCAAACTGCAAGAATCCCTTATTCTTTCAAGGCTGTCTGACTTTCTTGCTAGCTCCAACTCAACCCCTCCCCCCCGTCCAGTCTGGCTTTAGGAAGCATCATTTGACAATATAATCTCTCTTGCATGTCACTGATTGCACTTGGGTTAAATCCCAATACTGACACTGTAGAGCAGTATGGGGGGGGGGGGGTGCTGCATTCCTGAGGATGCCGTCTTTCAGATGAGATGTTAAACCAAGGTCCCATCTGTCTGTTCTGGTGGTAGTTCAGGTGGATGTTAAAGATCCCATGGCACTTCTCGAAAAGAGTAGGGGAATTTCCCGGTGCCCTGGCCAAATTTCCCTCCATTCACTAAAAATACCACCGACAGCTTAATCTGGTTCAAGATCAGTTGACATTCATCTATATCCCCCTTCCCTGAGTTGTGCCTGAAAATAGGCAGAGTTTGTCTAGTGCACTTACCCGGTCAACAAAAACTAAATAAATAAATAAAACTGATTTAATACTTACAGTGATGGAGAGGAGCCAAATTACAGCTGCCATTTTCTTCGACCTGGCAAAAGCCTTCGATTCCATCTCCCATCCCCTCCTACTACAAACTCTTGGCTCTGCCGGCCTTGCTGAACCTGCTGTTAACTGATTCCGATCTTACCTCCAGGTTTGGGAACAATCGGTTTAAATAGGCGATGCTTTATCCTCCCTTCTCCTCCCCCCACCCTCTCCGGTGTCCCCCAAGGCTCCATCCTTGGCCCCATCCTCTTCTCCCTATTTATAAATAACCTCCCTTCAGTCTGTAGGTCCACTGAAATTCACATATATGCGGACGACACCATTATTTTCCTCTCCGGGTTCTCTATCAGCAGCGTACAGTTCCCCCTTCAGGATGATTTTAATAGAGTCCAGTCCTGGTTCAAGGTTAACAAACTCAAACTTAATGTAAATGTGCATAATCTGCAGGGCCTTAGCATGAAATATCAAAGTTATTAGCCTAAACACACTGGGCAAGGGAGTCATCTCCATATCCTTGAGACTCAGAGTAACATTAAAGCCAAAGGCCTGGGCCCCAACAAGAAGATTTTAAATTTCTCCAGCTTTAATATATATCGTTGGAGCAGGAATTCTTGCAGCAGTCAGCAACAGACTTGATCTCCAGAGATCCTTGTTAAGAGTTTGGTGAACACTCATTCCAGTCATCCTGTATTATTGTTTCATCTATATCTTCTGGAATAGAGAATGGATAGTTTGTATTCTGATATGTTCCTTGGATGTTGTAGCCATCCATGAGCTCACCTCTGGCATTGAATCTAGATTTCCTATTACCCATGTTGTCTTGAGCCAGCACACTTAATGACCTGGTCTAGGCATTGAACTTATTTTTTTTTGCCAGCATGTCTATTTCTAGCATAATCAAAGTTCCTGACTTGGTACCTAGGTATACTTCTGGTCTGATGCGAGCACCATCATGTAGCAGGTCCAGAGTTGCCACAGTTAGCTAAGTGAAGTGATTAAAGTGTGTATTTTATATTTTAGAGTATATAATATATTGTATATTTTATTTCTAAGCCTACAGTGGAGTATATGTAATATTGCTCATGGCAGTATACCTGCTGTACAACTTCAGTGTGTACTGTGTGTTTGTAATTGACCAAGATTGTCTGTATGACATTGGTCACCTGATACTCAATGGCCTGCCTGATAACTACAAAAGTGACCACCAGGGCTCCAGATAAGGTGTGTACTGGCCTATTTTACTCACCTCATGAGTACCAGTACTCACTAAACATTTGTAAATAACTCCACAAATCAAAGAATAGTGCTTCATAACATAACAGGTGATTCAAAAGGAACAGTTTTTTTGCCAGATTTACAGTACTTGTATGCATCCTACTTTTGTTTTACTCACTATGTTTTAAAACTGGTGAGTGAATTCCTACCTACCAATATTATTTGGAGCATTGTTGGCACCTGAAATTCTTACCTACAAAAAAACCACTTTTTTTAATAAATGTACTCCTCAGTCCACTCTAGCAAGACATTTGTGCACATCTGAATTTCGTTTTACTCACCTCGTTTTCAAAATGAGGAGTACAGGTACTCATCCCAAAAAATCTTATCTAGAGCCCTGGTGACCACCCTTCTAAAACTTTTCCACTTAGATTGAACTGCTCTTTGGCCTCATGGTCCCATGTCTCATTAACAAATGTTTTTCAAATGGGTCATATCTGTTTTGAAATGATTAGTTAGTGAAAGGTCATCACAGACCATAACTGGCATTGTGATTGTTAGTATACAAGGGGAGGTTATTACCCATCCCTTGCTTTACAAGGTCCAAGCTAAAGTGTATTATCCAACCCAGGACCAGCTGTTGTGTGAATGGCATAAACTTACCTGGGCTACAGTAGCCAGGGAGTGTGATGGTTAGAAACATGCAATATCTTACTAGGGTATGGACACATGTCCAAGCAGATGCAATGACTGCTGGATGGTTCACCTTCATTTTCTCCCACCACCTGTCAGAAGAGTCAGTTCTTGTGCTGAGTAACAACCAGCAAGTGTGTTTTTCTGTCTGAACAAACAGGAAGAACTCTGTCTTAGCTACCAGAAAAAAAAGATGCTAAGAATCTGGGATCGGATGATTCACTAGAACATACATTGTTCAGCGACCTACGTTGCCGGCTGCAAAACATCCAACAGACAGATTGAGTTAGTGACTTTTCTACAATAATGGCTTGTTTTCATGCAAAGTAGGCATAGAGCTGTTAAATCTAGAGGATGTCCAGACCCAGACCCCTGCTTTGTGTCTTTGCCCAACACAAATCTACTCTATTGGTAGAGTGATCCAGAGCCTAGAATTTGCACAACACACTGTCACTCCATTTCATGGAGAATTCCTGTACATATTTATACCTACCGACTTTGATATAGGGACAATTCTGAAACCAAAGTGTAACGGAACGAGAATGCAGTGGCTTCACTCTAGCCTAGTCAAATCTAGTATGTACAGCTCTGGGATTTTTGGCAGTGGGGAACAGTATCAACTTTCAATACAGTTTTAACCTTTTTGCAGCAGGACTGTTGATGGTTGCAGTACTCAGACTCTCTATCACTGCAGCTCTGCATCAGACTCCTGAGGACATAGATATTCCGAGATATGATATGACTCAGGGAATCTTGAAGATTCTCTCAGCAGCTTCTAAGGCATCTAGAAAACAGGTGTATAGTCTGAAATGACAGTGTTTTACTATCTGGTATCAGACACATGATTTCTTATACAAAAAATACTAGTATACATGCTTTTGTGTTTCACCGTTGGCTGGCAATACCGCCCCCCCAAAAGTCCCCCTCCCTGCGGTGTCTATATTCTATGAGCTGATTGGGGGAAATTTAGTGACATAACTTGATTTATCCCAAGATTCCTCTGTGAGATTCTCTATACAAACCCACTGGTGGGTAGGCCGGTATCTTACTTGTGATCTTAATGTGGTTCTTGAGCCAAATTCCTGTCAAGCCAGTGGTCACTGGTGATTACAATATTCATTTGAAAACTGTGATTTAAGGTAATAGCTGTTACTTTTGCCCTAGAGTACTTGAGTGACAGGTTATGATGGTAGATCCACTCTAGCTTACATTCTACAAGAACTGAGTGGTCCACAAAACTCTTCCCAAGTTTTAGCTAGAGATGATCTCCAAGTTTACTCATAACAACTCTACCAACTTTCTGGTATCCTAACACAATCTGGAGAGTCGGGAGAGGTAATTACTCTCCAGATGTCAGAAGAGTTCTTAGCTTTAATCTCAGCCTCACTAATTTACTTAGACACTCAGATCACTTGTTTCTCTGTCTCTGCCTCTTTCTCTGTCCTCAATCCCTAGGCAAGCCAATGACCGACCAGGGTTTGCCTCATTGGTTGACCAGCTGTTTTCCATGTGTTAAGACAATTGAGAAACAACTGACCAGGAAACTAACAGGTCATGCTAACAGAGTTAGGATGCCACCAGTAACCAGTTTTCACTCTGTCAGCTACAGAGTTTTGTGGTGCGTTCACATAGAGTAGAATCCATACTTTCCCAAAAACTACAACCTAAATAGTACCTCTCTTGACTTAGCTAGACTGCAAGGTTCTGTATCCTAGAGTCACAGATTTTTTTTTCAATCTACCTCCCTAGGAACGAAATGTTTTTGTGTCCCTGGGAACAAAATGTTTTTGCCTTAATTGAGATAGTGCTTTGTAGTGGTATAAATAGTGGGGCTCTATGAAGGAGATATCCTTGAACAAGATTGGAAAGTTACATACCAGTAACTAGATCTTCAAGAGAATCTCCTTCATAGAGACTCACTCACTTTAGTTTATTAGGATAGTATATCTTCGAAGATCCCTGCTATCTGGCTGGAAAAGAGGCTGTTAGGCACACCTGCATCGTTTATGGAGTCACTGCACTGTAGCATGGACTCTACCAGTCTAATTCAAGAAAATTGAAGCAAAAAACAAACATGTTTATTTTTTTAAATAATTAATCAATATTTATTTTTATTATATTTCTTTGGTCCTGTGCCTGACTAGGAGAGCCCAAGTCATTGTAAAATATACAGTTTGTGTGAGTATGAATGGACTTCTGTGGTGTCGGCTACCTTGGCATGGTACAAAGACTTTTCAAGCTACAAGACTGTAACTAAGATAGTCCATTTTTGCATATTATGTTTCTAAGTCATGCAAACAAGGAACAACCAGGAAACTACAAGCATGTTGGTCTTAGCTCCGTTGCACTTAAACTAAGGGAGTCCATCAAAGAAGAGGCAGTGGATTACCTGGAGAGAAATGAGTTCCATGATAGTAAGCAGCATGAGTCTGTGGCAGGGTGGTCTTGTCAGAACAGCCTGGTAGTGTTTTTTGACTGGGTAGCTAGGGCAGTGGATAAGGGACAAGAAGGGCTAGGGCAACTTCCTGGGCCAAATGAGCAGAAGCTTCTACATCAGAACTGCGAAGGGTGGCCACATGATCCTCCCTCCATATCTTCACCGGACATTACAGGCTTGATGTATACAAGTTCAGCTGATGTAGTATTTGGGCATAGAGTGCTGCAGGCAAGTTATCAGGAGGTAATCAAAATTTCCCTTTGGGGATATATATATAGATCAATATTCTACCCCCCTCTCAATTTTGAATGCATAATGCTTCTTAGAAATAATACTGTACATAATGCCCATTGACAATGTGGAGCGACACAGAAAGAAGACATTCTATCAGACCTACCATAATTTCTTTTATGTTAGTTCCAGCATTGTCAGTGGGACCACACCTGAGTTGTTTTTGTTACTCTCGTGGAGAGTACTGTCCAATAGTTCTGTGTGTGTGTGTGTGTGTATGTATATATATATATATATATATATATATGTATGTGTATATATATATATATATATATATATATATAAACTGGTCAACTAATGATTAAGTATTTTGATTTATTGGTTTATAACAGACACTTTACTAATTATTTCTTGTTGCTCTGTAGAATAATATAGTTCCCTTTCTAGTTGGAAATGCTTTTTTAAGTTACAGTTGTACAAGTTATGTTACTGATATGGAGGACATTCCAACATTGAATTGCTTGCAGATAAAAAGAATTGTGTGAACCAGTAAACCCACACTGCAGGAGCATAAGGGAAAGGGATAATTTCTTCAAGTAAGGTACGTAAAAATATTTTTTCTCATTTACTGTGTTTATTTAATGTGCGTTTCTGATGTTGGTTATTGGGGGTGTTTTTGATGTTTATTCTGTATAGCACTGAAAGTTCAGTGGACTGACTAAAATGGAGCATTGAAACATTCACAGCACCAACATTTCATACTGCTAAGATCAGCTCTTAAATCTGCAGGTGTACCAGTGAACCCTGGTCAGAGTGCATATTACCTATAGTGTAAGCACTTCTCATTGGCAACGTTAGAGCTAACAGAAAAAGAAATTGTGGTAAATCTGATGGAATATTATCTTTTCATGGTTAAAAAATTAAGTTACTCAAAGTACTTTGGTCTATTATGGATACCCCAAATCTGTTAACTCTTTCGGGCTAGAAGGAGGTAGATGTGTTGGTGTGTGTGTGCGTGTGTGTGTGTGTGTGTGTGTGTGTGTGTGTTTTGCTGTATTGGACCAGTTTCTAAGGCACTGCCTATAAAATGAAGAAAAGGAAAAGGCAGGTGAAACGGCAACGTATTTGAATTTGTAGCAGAACTTTTATTTTGTACAGATAATAAGAGTTGCAAAAAAAGAGACTGAAGGGAGTGATTATTTATGTGGCCGTTGGGCTTGAGAACTGTAATAAAGCACTTTGAATTCTATAGTCTGATAAACTGAATCCTTTGGTCATGGGCACTAGTCTTACAAACACAGTTCTCATACTTATAAACTAGGACATGCTTCCATTCTATTTATCACAGTGAACACAGGACCCCTGTTTTTGGCTTAAAGACTCTTCATCAGATGAGTAGGGGGTCCAATACTACACCAGTATTTCAACCCAACCTTTGAAAATGCATTTCTGTATATTACTTTATTAAAAATAAGCTTTTTTCCCCTAGAATGGGATTCTTAGAATATATTAGTATGACCCTTCAAAATTTGCAGGGCCGGAGGATACCAGACTCACTCCAGATATTATCTAGTAGAAGCTCTGTGTGTATTAATTTTGTCATCTTCTTTGACGTTCACTGTGGTCATGTGATGCTTTCCTACAGACTTGTTGCTTACTAGACAGTTGTGTTTACCAAACCCAATTAGACCATCAGCTGTCGAGACAGTAGCATTTATATAACAGGGTATTGTTTTGTCCATCATGTCACCGCATTTGGCAAAGTTCTTGTTTAATGCGCCTTTTGGAATACCAGTTTGACCTCAATCTGGGTAAAGCCTTAATAGACAACGTAAGGAGCACTTGCAGGAGGTGGCGCGGTCTTATTCGCAGACTGTATATTTGTTATCGCATGTTAATCAGATTCATCATTCTGTTTAATAAAGATTTCATCTGCCACGCGAATGCGTAATCGGCTATGTCCGAGCGACTGTCTTTTGTCTTGAGCAGATTGCTAAAACTGCATTAGCATCATCAGACAAAAAGGGGGACCTTATTAATTTGTCCTTTATGTATTTTCCAGCAGATTGGACCTCATTATTATGCAAATACAGTATATCCAGCAGTACCAGAAGTAGCTCATTAATGGTTTTTTTCCTTAGTTGTTAATAGACACTCTTTGTTAAGTGCACTTGAAATAATTGCTAATTAAAGACACCAAATTGTATGTTATCAGACTTTATTTTTAAATGCTTTGTCTTCCAAGCAAACGCCATGGAACGAGGTGATTTGAACCCCAAAGAGGGAATCAACTGTATTATAAAAGAATTAGCTAAAAAATAATTTTCAATAAATCTCAGCTGTACACTACTTTGCATTGCAGCTGTATTGGAACGGTAATAAACGTGAGTGATAGTAACTCTATTTTTCATTCTTTCAAGAAGTACAAAGCAGTATGAAGGTGGACAAGTTAAATATTTAAATTAGAGTTACATTCTTGGAGCTGGGAATAAAAGGTTTAATTCACAGTACACTATCATATAAAAATGTTGCCAAAACTTATGTGCTGGAACTTAAAGAGGACATCAGAATGTATTCTCATAGAGAAATGTTCAGATTGCAGATCTGTTGTTTACAAGATTGTGACATTCATGATATTACATACCCACCTGATGTGCATGTGAATAAATACTACAGTTTGACAAGGTGTCAGATTATTCACATGCTTTAAGTTTTTCCTATAAATTTTAATTATAGTTTAAATACCATGCATAGTATTCATATATGGTTATGTTGCATAATACAACACTTGTCTGCAGCTTTGTCAAGAAATTTTTTTAGTGTGTAATTAATTTAGGCCAATAATACTTCATACTTGTAGCACATCTCCTGTAATCCGTCTGCTGTTGCAGCTGACAAGTCTTGGCCACAGTTTAAGTTTTTTCAGCTCCAGAAAGCAAACCCTTATCCGTTAAGGGGTTTGTGTGGATTTAACTATATAATCTGCCTTGGTACTTTTGTAAGTAGACAAAGTCTTGATATAAATGATAGGAGTGTTGGCTAAGTATACTTTCATAAAATGCTTATTAAGATTTGGAATACTTAACACGATGCTGTAATCCTTCTTAAGACTGACTACCATTTTGCCTTTTTCTAAGAATATATGTTATTAGGGATGACCTGAATCCTTTAGCTAAGACCTCTAAGTTACAGGCAGACACTATTGCACGTGCAGACTGCTCGAGTTGTGTCTGTATGCTGATCATGCAAGTGGAAGCCATATTAATTGTCAGTAGTTCTTTGAAATAAGGTTGGTTAGTTTTGGTTGGGTTGTTGTATAATGCCTTACTCTCATGACTGTTATTATTCTTACTAGATAGTTATGGTTATAAACAGTGGTTACATTGGAAATGTTTAGGTGGTGGAGCTCTTACATCTAGATTTCTAGGTGGTGGAACTGTCTTTCCTACGTGGTCGAACTGTCATATAGTAATCAATGGGGAAAGTTGACAGAGGTGGTGGAACTGTCCTAGAGTTTTTAAAGAGGTGGTGGAACTGAGTTCCTGTGGGCTCCTGTCCAGTTTAACCCCTGGTTATAAAGCAGCAAAATATAATATTTTACAAAAAAATCTATATGCATACCCTTAAGCAGTGTGGAGGGGTTTCAAGGAACTCTACATTGTAGACTGTCAAGTGTTGTAATTCAAAATACAAAATAGTGGCCTGCTGTGGACACAGACAGTTCATTTTTAGTGAGGGGCAGTATGCTCTAAAATGTCACCTGCTGTGTTTTGTCAGTAATGTAGTGGAAAGTACGATTTTAGGTTTATATAGTGCCTTGCATGCAAACTTAATCCCAAAGAATGTTGCAGTCCAGATGGAGAGAATGCTGCAGTCATTAGGTAAACCTTAAAGGGACACTGTCAACCTGTTTTTCATCATATTATTCCTAGTTGAAACCCTAAATTTTATGATTTGCTTACCCTCTCTAAAATTCACTGATGTTGCTGATCTTACTTCGAGAAACAGCTCTTGCAGCAGGTTACACCATTAGGGCTGAAGCCGGCAGGCGCCAGGACCCCACGGAAATTTTCTAGCTAGCAGTATCCAGCGGGGACCGCCCCCACCATCGGCCCCGCCCCCGACATCAGGCATCATACAAAAGGGGGAGGTCCCCCAGAATCCCCAGTTCTTTTTCCGCCGTCGACTCACCAGCATCAGCCTCACGGATGCCCTTTTCAGCGAACGACGACTCGAACTTCCAGCAATTTATTGCTCAACTCAGTGTCGGCATCTCCTACTCCTTCCACAGAAGGACACCCCTCCAAGTGTGCCTGCGGCAAACAGATCCCTTTCAAGAATCTCCATTCAGCCTGTCTCTGGTGCCTAGGCCTGGAGCACGACACCCAGGCCTGCTCCTTCTGTCAGCAGTTTAATAGCTGCACCAGGATCCACCGTCAGAAGGCACTTCAGGGGTTCCTGGTAGAGGAAAGATTAAAAACTATGGAAAAAGACCCTGCCTCCAGAGGTGAGTCAACCTCCAAGTCCCATAAGCACCGGGATAAACACTGGGAGAAGGCCAGGTCCAGATCCCCATACCGGGCCTCAGAGTCGCACACCAGCTCAGGCTCCACGCGCTCAGACCGCTCTCCCTCCAGGGCTCGCTCTCAGCCTCTTCCCGTTAAAGTCCGGGCTTCAGGCAGTCTTTCGGCTTTTTTCCACCCATTAAAGACTTCCAGGACTTCGGATCCTTCTTCAACGCCCTCCCAGGCCTCAGCAAAGTCTTCAGACTGTCAACGGTCCAAGTCCTCTCCAAGTCTGCTTCTGCTTCCTCAGACAGACGCCGGGAACCCGACGCCAAATTTGCCTCCCAGGAATACCAAGGACCTGACGTCCCTCAAGCGGACGACGGAACCTAAGCGGGCTGCCGATCCTTCTCCGGCCAAACACCTGTCAGACCAGACGTCCCTTAAGCACCCGATCTACGGAGCCGAAGACTGCCCTCCCTTCACTGGTTGATACCGGTCACTGGGGTTCATCTGAGGAGGATCTGACATTGCCTGACAACCAGGCAGGTGACACTGAGGATGCCGAGCTTCCGCGGGAGCCTTCGTCCGAACCGGCGACACCCTCGGACCCGACGCCCGACTCCGGCGACAGACCAACCCCAAAGCCAGGACCGTCGTCCGGTATGAATATTCAAGAAGTCAAAGATCTCTTCACCTTTTGTTGAGACACTATTAAAAAGGATGTGGTCCCAGTAAAGCCTCCTTCTCCTCCCCAGGGTCCAGCAGGAAGACCCCTGACCCCCAAGGAACCTATACCACCTCCTGGGGCAGATCCAGAGAAAGGAGAAAGTCCCCTTCATGGTCTCCCTCAGGGTCCCCCAGTACCAAGTGACCCAGAAGAAGAAGGTCCACTCCGCAGGGGGACGACTCTAGACCGGACCCTTTGGACACCTCCAGGTCTCCTTCTCTAATAAGTATCCCATCACTAGACCCACGAGACCTCCCCAGGTCACCTCCAGATGATCCCTCTTTTACTGAAATCATGAGGCACATCCAGGAGCATATGGGATGGGAAACTGAAGATCTGGACCCTGAGCGAGAGCGCCTAGCTCGATACCTTCGGCAGAAAGGTCCTAAGCCTTTGGTGGTGCCACCCTTGGTGGACACCTTCACAGACATCACCAAGGCTGCATGGAAGCGTCTGCATTCCACCCCTGCTGTGCCGAAGAAGGCTGACCGCCTGTACAGGGCCCCTGTGGAGGACCCGTATTTGGCGCACCAACCCCTGGTTGATTCACTGGTCATCACGGCCTCTCATGACTGGTCTCAATGACCGCAACATTTGAGCACACAGCCTCCGGACCAGGAATCCAAGCAATTGGATTCACTGGGTAGGCGCATGTATGCAGCTGCTGAATGCTCCACCAGGTCACTGAACTATCTGACACACATGGTTCAGTTTCAGAACACCCTACAGGAACAGGGCCAGGACCTGGCTAAAGTCCTTCTGGATGGTGAACAGAAGGAGGAACTCTTGAACCTTCTTCACACTGGGTCAGACGTGGGGACCCAAGTTTTGAGAGCCGCCTATGATTCGGCGGACTCTGCGGCCAGGGAAGCAGCCTCAGGCGTCTGTCTCCGGAGACACTCATGGCTTCGCATCTCTGGATTTACTCCGGACGTCCAGAAAAATATCCTGGACGTCCCCTACAATGGAGAGGTCCTGTTTGGTGAGGATTCAGAAAAGGTAATCAACAAATTACAGGACACCAGGAAGGTGGTGAGGACTGTACAGGCCATGTACAGGCCCAAAACTGGTTCCTTTTGTAGGAATCAGAATCGCTTTTGCGGCTGCCAACAATGGCAGCAGCCACGTTTTGGCCAGCAGCAAAGGGGCATCTTCAACCGCAAGGCCCAGCCTAAGTCTTCCCCAGGCCAAGGTTAGAGATACACAAAACCGACCCAGCCTGCGGGAGACAACGCCGCCACAGCATGACTCCTTCCCGGCCCCCTCCCCTCCTCTGGATCAATGAGAAGAAAAGGTCAGGGGTCGCATCTCTTGCCACCTTTCAGGTGATAACTGCCAACCGGTGGGTCCTTCAATTGGTCGAGAGAGGACACTCTATAGAATTCCTCGATCACCCACCCTGAAGGCCTCCCCTGCTTTCACGTTACTGGGGACAGCACGCACTGCTCATTCAGCAGGAGGTGCTAGCGCTTCTGGAAGAAGAGGCCGTAGAGCATGTACCGCGGAACCAGAGAGGCGCAGGATATTATTACCACTTCTTTCTGTTTCCAAAAAAGACAGGGGACCTCCGTCCGATTCTGAACCTCAGAGGCGTCAACACTTCGGTGCTTTACAAATGCTTCTGCATGGTGACTCTTCCAGGGCTAATTCCCATGCTCAAGCAGGGCGCCTTCTTAGTGTCACTGGACATGCAGGATGCCTACCTGCACATCCCAGTAGCTCGGGTGCACAGGAAATTCTTGCTCTTCGAGTTTCTGGGTCACCATTATCAGTTCCGAGTCCTCCCTTTCGGGCTGTCCTCAGCACCTCGGGTATTCACGAACTGCATGGCAGTCATAGCGGCAGCTCTTAGGAGACAAGGCCACTACGTGTTCCCCTACCTGGACGACTGGCTTCTCATGGCCCCTTCTCGGGAGGCTCTGATGTCCATGATCCACTGTACTCGTTCCCTCTTCAGATTCTTGGGCATCATCATCAATTGGGAAAAGTCGCACCTGGTTCCGTCTCAGAGATGGCAGTTCATAGGCGCAGTCCTGAACACCGTCCGGGGAAAGCTTTTTTGCCCCAGGACAGAGTGGAGCCATCAGATCCCTCATAAGGGATATCTTGGCAAAGAAGACTGTCCCAGCAAGACTGTTCCTTTGCCTGCTCGGAAACATGGCTGCAGCCATTGCAACAGTCCCTTTAGCCTGTCTCCACATGCGGGTGACCCAGTGGATGTTACGGGTGCAGTAGGATCAGAAGCAAGACCATCTGCAGCATCCAGTCAGGATCACGAATGCCATCATCCAGGATTGGCAATGGTGGCTCGACCCAGAGCACCTGTTGTTGGGAGTCCCCTTCGTTGTACCGTCTCTGGTTGTGACACTCTCCACGGATGCTTCATGGTCCGGTTGGGGAGTGCACCTTGACAGTGTCAGGTCTCAGGGCTCGTGGACGACCCAGGAAGCTCATCTTCACATAAACATTTTGGAGATGAGAGCGGTCCTTTATGCCTTGCAGGCTTTCCAATCGGAGATTCCACCAGGTACTCTTCTGCTACAAACAGACAATACTACGGTGATGTATTACCTCAACAAACAAGGAGGCACTCATTCCTACCCTCTTTGCAGGGTGGCCATGAGGATGTGGGATTGGGTACTACAACATGGCACAAACCTTATTGCTGTTCATGTTCCAGGAGTGGACAATGTTATCGCAGACAGTCTGAGCCGATCTCAGGCCAGAGTCTACGAATAGGAACTACTCCAGGAGGTCATAGAGGATCTGTTTCGCAGATGGGGGACACCAGAGTTAGACCTTTTTGTGTCCCCATCCAACGCAAAACTGCCCAATTTCTGCTCGCTAGATCCAGGGCCTGGTGTTTTCTGGTGAGATGCATTGTCCCTCTCTTGGGCGGGAAGATTCCTCTATGCATTTCCTCCCTTCCTGTTGATCCAGAGGGTTCTTCTGAAACTTTGCAGAGAGCAGGTGACACTGATATTAATCGTGCCCTTTTGGCCCAGACAGATCTGGTTCCCCTCTGCTGTACCAACTTTCTCAGGAACCGCCAGTGCCTCTGCCAATCAGCTGTCACTTATTGTCTCAAGAGGCAGGATCCTTGGTCCATCCAGACCTTCGCTGTCTGAACCTGCATGCCTGGCTCCTAGGGACACAGCAGTCATGCGTTACGGGGTCTCACAAGCGGTAGCAGATGTTCTAGCGGCTGCTACAAAGTTGCCCACTCATGCCACGTATGCCATAAAATGGTGCAGATTTTGTCTCTGGGCTTAAGCACGGGGACTTTCCCCACTGGATTGTTCTGAGGGTTCAGTATTAGACTACCTCCTGTCCCTATATCAGGCAGGCTTGGCCTACTCCTCGATCAAAGTACACCTCTGTGCCATCTCGGCCTATCACATACCTATAGGTCTACAGTCCATATCCCAGTTGGAAACCACACGTGCCTTTTTGAGAGGTGTTCTCCACCTTAGGCCTCCGATTAAGGATCCCATTCCTCCGTGGGACCTACTGTTCGTCCTGGAGCAGCTTACACTGCCTCCTTTTGTAGCAGCCGTGGATTGCAAGCTATGTCTTCTTGCATGGAAGACGTTATTTTTAGTTGTTGTTACTTCCGCCAGAAGGATTTCTGAGCTACACGCACTTATGCGCAAAGAGCCTTATTTGTTTTTTCACCAGGACAGGGTGTCCCTAAGGACAAATCCAAAATTTCTGACTAAGGTGGTCTCAGCCCTTACTCTTAATCAGGATATCGACCTACCAGTGTACTTTCCAAAATACTCCAATAGAGGCGAGGCCCTGCTGCACACTCTTGATGTGCATTGGTGTCTAAGATATTACCTGACCAGAACCAGGCAACACCATAAATCTGATCAGCTTTTTATCTCCTTCGCCCACAGGATGCTGGGTGCTCTGGTCTCTAAGCAATCTCTTTCTAGATGGCTCATGCATTGTATCACGTTCTGTTACCAGAAGTGTAACAAGTCCCTACCGGGCTCAGTTAAGGGACATTCCACAAGGGGGGTGGCCACTTCCTTTGCTGCTCTGAAGAACGTGTCCACCTCAGCCATCTGCGCAGCAGCTACTTGGAGCACCGTGCACACCTTTATCAGGCATTATAGCCTGGACGTTGCTTCACAATGAAGAGCTGTTTTTGGTCTAGCAGTCCTTCAGGGACCACTGTCCTAGGCTCCGGTTCAACTCTTGATCTCTCCCATTTCAGAGGGATTTCCAGAATTGCTTGGGGAATCAGTCCTAATGGTGTAACCTGCTGCAAGAGCTGTTTTTCGAGGTAAGATAGTACAGTTACGTAAGAACTTACCGTAACAGTAGATCTTCGAGAACAGCTCTTGCAGCAGGTAGTTTCCCTCCCACCATCCCCTCTGGAGGTAGAGTTGTTCCATTTAGTACTTCCTAGGATTCGGTGTTTCTCAACACCTCCCTGCTGCATACCTTCTTTGAAGGCAGATCCTCAGTCTCCACTTCAGAAGTCATCTAGCGGCTGGAAGTCTCCGGCGGGAGAACTGGGGATTCTGGGGGACCGCCCCCTTTTATATGATGCCTGACGTCGGGGGCGGGGCCGACGTTGGGGGAGGTCCCCACTGGATAGTGCTAGCTAGAAAATTTCCGTGGGGTCCTGGCGCCTGCCAGCTTCAGTCCTAATGGTGTAACCTACTGCAAGAGCTGTTCTCGAAGATCTGTTGTTACGGTAAGTTCTTACGTAACTGTACTTTTGTTTTGTATGTGTCCTTGCTCAGTAGAACTGAAATGCATGGTAATGTATATTTATAAACAACCTTGTCTTTGTTTACAATCTTGGTTCTGTTCTTACTGCATACTTCCTGAGCATTAGAAACACACCCAAAATGGGCAGTCACTCATAAGGCAGTAACCACCTAAACTCCCACTGCATTATGAGAGGCTAGACTGTTTTGTGGGTGTTCCCAAGTCCAGGAAAGATACATTTGGAGTTGATCAAGGAATGTAAACAAACTTGTTTTGGTGCGATAACACCAATATGTTAGGCAGTCTGTTTTTCCCTTTTTTAAAGAAAATAAGCGTCAGAATCAGACTGCCAGCTACATCAACAATCTTTACAGAATTTTGGCAATCACAAAATATGTTTTTTAAACTTGGGATGCTTTGAGACCTAAGTGGGTTGACAGTGTCCCTTTAAGGGGAATTTTCCCCGAAGGGTTGTACCTTATGTATGTAAAATACTTTATATAATATTACCATAACTATAACATGTGATCTGTGCTATTTGTTATATGCACTTAGTGTACTTTGTAGTATTATATCACTTGTCTTTATGTACTCTAAAAAAGGGTCTTTGCTCTTGTACCCTTTTGTCTTTCCCTCCCCTGGAATGCACCTGCAAATGAGCCTCAGCTCAGAGTGCCTTTCCCGGTCACCAGTTTTAAAGAAAAAAATAAACACAAGCATCCTAACAGCACAGAGGTAGATAGGCAGAGAGAGATTACAGGTACAGTAAGCACAAGGAGGTTGTTAGGTGCTCAGTGTCACACAGTGAGTAAATGGTGACTGTGGGTTTCAAACCTGAGTCTTCTGGTTCACAGCTTTGCACTCCAACCACTAGTCCAAATAGCTTAGTTCTATAGAAACTTAGTGCTTTTGGAAGTTGCAGAAGGGCATAATTAAACTGGACTTGGCCGGATTTGTAAGACAATGAGGAAAATATATTTCATCCCACTTTGCATGATGTAGCGCCTCCATCATCCGAAATGAGATAGCTGGAATTCTATTATTTGTATATTACTATATGGATGCTTCATGTTACTGTTTCAGAAATTAGGTTAGAACTTGGCTTTTTCCTGATGGCCTTTGTATAATTAGGTCACTGATTTGAAACATTGCAATTTTAATTAGCCTGCTTCGTCAGATTACTTTTTGTATTCATGTGATTCTCTTTCAGTAAGCCTTATATATGGCATTCTGTGAAAGTCCATGACACAAGATCATTGTGCATTACTGCAAATATCAATGCTTACAAATGTGAAGGAGTGTACTGTCATAGTTGTAATAATGATGTTTGTTCTTTTCTGGAAGTTGAAAAATTGGCAGTTTATACTACCATCAGTGTTTGAATTGTTCAGGGCCGACAGGGTCTTTCTCACCCCCTCCCCATTCTAAAGGCAGCCGTTACAGTGCATATTTATTTATTTATAGTTTATTTACTCAAGATATCCTAGCTGAGATGCAGTATCTTGTTTCCATTGGAGTCCTGCTTCTACCCCGTTCCGCAGCTGGGTGGACTGGAGTGCAGACAGGTAAAGTAAATTGCCTAAGTCATCTGCTAGCTTGTATTTAATTTTTTTATACAATTTTGTGCAGCTACTGTTTGATGATGTACACCTGTTCATCCTGTATACAGTTTTGTATTTTGCCTGCACTGATGGTTTTATTTTTGCACCTTACTGTTTGTGTATCCTATATATCTATAGCACTCTTTTTTTCCCCCTTCCACAGGGCACATCTGGAAACTAGATACCTTCAGCTCTGTATGCTCATCTGGTAAAGATAAATAGATTGATAGATAGCTAGATAGACAGACAGACAGGCAGGCAGGCAGGCAGACACACAGACAGACAGACAGACAGACAGATAATAGCAAATCTATTAGGGTTGAAGTAAAAAGTAAAGAATTGAAAAATTAGGGTAATAAGTTCCCGGAACTTTGGCAAATCAGTAGTGTGGTGTTCCTCAGGGTCTGAGCCATCATATAATACAGGGTTGACATTACTATAATATTATCACCCTCTATGCAAGCATGGCAGTGTCAGTTACTTTGTGTGAAAAGACAGTGCTGACATTAGGGTAAGTTGCAATGCCAGCACTCCATTGTATGATTGTTCTAACATCAAGGAACACACCACAACAATGATTTGCCATTGTTATGAGACCAAGTGTCACAAATGTGAGGTTGTCATTCACGAAAGTGGCTTTGTGAGTCACAAAAGCATGTTCACGAATGAGGAAAGCAGGGCCTGTTTTCATGACACACTTCAGTCAAAAGAGGAGCATTGTCCAGTTTCAAGGGGGACCCGGGACAGAAAGGACGATATAACAAAGGAAATATTGATAATAGGAATGAACTAACCACATTTTCAGCTACATTTGGAAAAATAAATAAATTTTAAATGCTTGAACATTTTTAATAACAGGTAGCAATAGTGAAATTGAATTACATTTTTTTTTGCCATACCATCCTTGGCCTAAACATTTTTTTTTTAATCAGTATTTTATGCTCATGTCCCTCTGGGTCTGCCCGACAGCACCCCCCAGCCCCATCACCAGCCTTCCCATGGACTTATTGGTTATCCACCACTTGCGGAGGACCACAGTGTGCTGGGTGGCCAGCCATGTTGGTCATGTGAGAGCCTACGGGGGGGAGGGGTGCTAGCATGTAGCAACCCCTGCCATTTTCCTCCATTTTTTCTCCCCAAACTTGGAGCACAGGGATGTGTACCCCAGCACGTCACACTCCAGCTCTTCCTCTTGTCATACTGTCCCACTATACTGCTGCCCGGCCTCTGCCAGGTGACAGTCTCTGTAGCAGGAACTGAGGTCCCCCCCTCCCTGAAGGAGGAGAGCTGCCATTGGGCGCTTGATCCTCCCTCACCCTTCTGGCCTACAGAGCGACCCTGTCCTTTCCCAAATGCAAGTCACCAGCAGGGGGGACAGAAGCACAACTGCTTCTGCATTGGTTGGCCTAAAGATTAATGAATCTGAAAGTTTCAGCTTGCAGCTTTTTGTGCTATCAGTGAGGAAAAAAGTCTCAAAAACATATTTTTATGCATTTTCAACTTTCTAGAACTTTTTAAGCCACTGAATTGACCGTTTTAAAATTTACAGGAACTCTAGATCCTGTCACCGCCTACATGCATGCTACATTTCAGGTTATTCCATCTGGGGATAGCCAAGTTAATAAGGTGCAAGAATTGGCATTCAGCCTATAAGTACCCCAGCAACAAAGAACCGCTTCTGAAAAATGACAATGCCTTGGTTAAACTACAAGCATATGTGCATAGAAAAGTGTACTGTATATACAAAAAGCATAAATAAAACAAAATAAGAAAAAATAACAAAAAAATAAAAATAAAAAAATAAGGGCTTACAAAGACCCACAGGCTGACGGGAGTGGGAGGTGCAAGCAAGGGGTTGATAATAGAAGGAGGAGTCAGGATGGATCAAAAAGGGCTATCAAAATGGGGGGTGGGATGGAGGTGATACTGCTGGGAGACTCCATGACCAGGAGTATCCAGTAGAAGGGGAAGGGGAGAATAAAAGCAGCCCAGTCAAGACTAAATGTATACCTGGACTATCTGTACACAAGGCTAAATTCCACCTATACCTGCTGACACTGGATTGTGGGAGATCCCCGGACTTCCTACTACATCTGGGGACAAATGACTTGGAAGGGAACAGTGAACTAGAAACACAGGCTAGATTCCAGGAACATGACAGGGTTTGTCACTCTATTGGAAGCAAAATTTCCTTCTCTGAGATTTTGCTGGTACCAAGGGCAACCGGGGAACTCAAGCTAAAACTTACAGGGGTGAATCAGTGGCTTAGAGACTGGTGCAAGGCAGAATGCTATGGGTTGATGGGGGATTGGGGGGATACTTGGGAGGATAAGGGGCTTTATGCCAGGGATAGGTTACATCTCAACTTGGAGGGGAGGGAGATCTTGAAATTAAAACTTGCTGGATTTATAGGCGAGAGGTGGGGTTTAAACTTGTAAAGGGGGGGTCAAATAATAAAAAGACCCCGGGAGGCTGATTGAGGGTCCAGGTCTAGGGCATGTGAGAAGTGGGAGGGACTATGTTGCAATTTCAAGGACAACTGGGCAGAAAAGGGACTGCGTAGGGTGGGGGTGACTGAAGAGAAGGGAGAAGCCGGGGTGGAGGACAGTCCTGATAAATGCCAGGAGTATGAGCAATAAAATGCCTGAGCGCTAGGCTATGTTGGCCGAGGGAACAGCAGATGTGGCAGCAATTACAGAGACATGGGCCACTCAGCGAAATGATTGGGATCTAAACTTAGAGGACTACAAGATATTCAGGAAAGATAGGGGAGTGGGAAGAGGAGGGGGGTTGCGCTGATAGTCAGAAATGACATAGTGGTTAGTGGAGTGGAGGAGGCTGGAGGAGGTGTGGAGGCGATTTGGGTAACCCTGCAAATGAGGGGAGGGAAGAAATTGAAGATGGGGTGGTATACAGGCCCCCTGCAACAGAGGAGGCTCTGGAGAATAAATTGGTTGAGAACATCAAGGGTCACTGTGACCTTGGAAAGGGTAGGGTGGTGGTCATGGGTGATCTTAATATGCCGGGGGGGGGGCAGACTGGGACACCATGACATCCTCTGTAACCAGGGAACAGAGACTGAAGGATGTCTTTCAGGATGTCTCCCTGGTCCAGTAGGTGGGGGAACCTACTAGAGAGGGGCGGACAGTGAACAAATAAGGGGCCTGGAGGTGTGCAGTCCACTGGTGGGTGGTGACCATGCCCCAGTTTGGTTTCTGCTGTATCTAGGAGGGGAAGAAAACCACACTCATACAATAGTGGTTGACTTCAGGGGAGCAAACTTTGTTTGTATGGGTAGGATTCTAAGGGAGATGTTGGACATGATTAGGCCGGACATGGATGCTGGAAGATTGTGGGAGACCACTAAAGAAGGGGTACAAGTGGCTACTAGGTCCTGTACTAAAGTAAGGCGTAAGCATGGTGGAACCAGTAAGCCATGTTGGTGGTCCAGGGAAGTGCATGAGGTGGTAAGGGATAAAAAGGCTGCCTACGTATGTTTTAAACATTCTAGGGGGATAAGGAGCAAAGGAGTATGAACTTTTGGCCAGGAAGGTCACCGGAGTGGTGAGGAGCGCCATGGCAGGGATGGAGAAAAATCTGGCTAGGGATATCCCGGGGGTTCTATAGATACATAAGAGAGAAGAGAAAAGAGAGGACACAGATCAACAGAATTAAGATTGTGGGGGGATGGGCTCAGGAAGCAGGGGAACAGGCAGAGGTGCTAAACGAGTACCTTGCCTCAGTTTTTGCAGAGGGTGACAAGGGATTCCTACAGCCTGATGGGAAGGAAGAAGAGCCAGCAAAAGTGAGAGGTCAGTCTCAGTCTGAGATCAGTGGATGGAAAGAGGCTAGGGTACAGGCTGGGCCAGACCCAGAAGGAGTAGGAAAGTTGCATGAGGGAGTGGATTGGGGGGGGAGAAATCACAGTGGATAGGGTGAGGGAGGCCCTTGGGAAGCTAAAAACTGATAAGGCGCCGAGGCTGGATGGACTGCATCCAAGGGTAATGAAGGAATTGGTGGAGGAGCTGGCAGCTCCACTGGCTGCACTTTTTAACATCTGTCTGCAGACAGGATGGGTGCCACAGGACTGGAGGGTGGCTTATGTAGCGCCTATACATAAAGGGGGTCTAGGGAGGAGATGGGGAATTATAGGCCTGTCAGTCTGACGTCTGTGGTAGGCAAAGTAATGGAGGGCTTTATCAAGGAGAGGCTTGGGAGGCAGTTGGAAAGGTTAGGATGCCAGGCTGATAAACAATATGGCTTCGTCCTGGGGAGATTGTGTCGGTCCAACCTCGTAGAGTTTTATGATTGGGTGATGGGGGCCTTGGATAGACATGGGCCGGTGGATGTCCTATACCTAGATTTCAGCAAGGTGTTTGATTCAGTGCTCCATAATGGACTGATAGCAAAAATGGGGGAGATGGGGTGGGAGGACAGGAGCTAATTTGGGTTGAAAATTGGCTTTCGGGGTGTTTACAGAGGGTAATGGGTGGGATACTGTCCTCCCCCAGGAAGATAACCAGTGGGGTTCTCAAGGTTCAGTATTGGGGCCAATCTTGTTCAATGCCTACGTCTCAGATATAGGGAGGGGGGTAAGGAATAGGTTGAGTCTCTTTGCGGATGATTCAAAACTGGGAGCACTGGTGGATTGTGAAGAAGCGAGGGAGATAGTCCAGGGGATCTGGATATCCTGGAGGGGTGGTCAAAGAGGTGGGGACTGAAATTTAATGCTAGAAAATGTAAGGTACTTCATTTGTGGGTCAAAAATCCAGGCCTTGTATATACCCTTGGAGGGGGGTAACACTGCAAGCCACATTGGGTGAAAGGGATTTAGGGGTGGTGGTAGACGTCAAAATGAATAACTCTGAAAACTGTAGAAGAACTGCAGCCAAAGCAAACAGGATACTGGGCTGCATAGCCAGGGAAATTATGTCCAGAAGGAGAGAGGTGATCCTCCCTTTATAGAATGCCTTGGTCAGGCCGTAGCTCGAGTACTGTGTACAGTTCTGGAGACCCCATCTGAAGAAGGACATAGTGCTGCTGGAGAGGGTTCGGAGGAGAGTGACCAGGATGATTCAGGGCATGGAGGGGAGGCCTTATGAGGAGAGATTGGAAGAGCTTGGGCTTTACTCACTGGAGGAGAGGAGGGATAGGGGAGACATGATGGAGGTTTTCAAGCATGTAAAAGGAATAACCAGGAGTGGAACCAATGAGCTGTTTAGGCTAAAGAAGGGGGGGAATAACCAGAGGCCATGAGTGGAAATTGGAGGGAAATTATAGGGGAAGCGTAGGAAGCATTTTTCACTGAGAAGGTGATGGGGCCATGGAATGCGCTGCCCAGGAGGCTGTTGGAGGAGAGCACAGTGGAAGGCTTCAAGAAGGGGTGGGACAGGTACAAGGGGAAATTGAAATAAAAGAAGACTCTCTGGGGGGGTGGTAAGGTGAGCAGTCACTAGGTTGCTGGCTTCCGAGCAGACACTGAAAGACCATTTGGCCGGTTCTGCTGGCTTTTAGTATGTTAGTATGTAAAACACCTTCCCAGATGACAGACACCCACCAAGCAACACTGTACACCCGACTGGTTTCGCAGAGGTGCACCTCTTGAGAAAGCAGCTTCCGTTGTGAAAGTAATCAGAGTGTGTAGCATTGCTTGGTTTGCGCTTGATGTCTGGAAAGTGCTGCGTTTTTGCTTTCTCTTTATATACTTTTGTATGCCCTTTTTGTTTGCACTTAAGATTTTTGAACTGATTAAGCTATTTTTAGTTCTTTTATTGTGTGAGATTATTGAAGGCTATTTCAACCTAGAAATGCCTACTTAACCCTAATAATAGTGGTGCTACTGCACCACTATATTGAGTAGGGTGTTTAGTGTTAAACCTCTAACTTTACACTTTAATAGCTTTGCCCCCACTTAATGGAATTGTACAAAATTTTGCATGCGTGTTCTGGGGCACAGGTTCTCTTGATTTGGCAAGCTTTGTTCTGACCGGATGAGCGGATTCTGAGATCTGGATGTTGCAAAAAAAAAAAAGGAAAAATCTTTTTTTTTTTGGTCCCACCTATAGCCCAGATGGTTTGGAATTTTGTTCTGAAATTTTCATAGTAGAAAGGGATTGCCCTAGAATGGCGCCTTTCGTTGTTTTGGTGAGAAAATATTAATCTGTTCCAGAGTTATAAGGATTTGAAATTTTAGTTCTGAGCATGCTCAGTAAGGTCTTTCAGGTAGATGTTTGATACGAAAGAAGAATTTCTTGCTCACAAAAGAAGAATCTTCTTTCATGGGCTGAAACTCTTCCTTCATGATGAAAAAAACTTTTTTCGTATAGCAGCTGTGTTGGTTCTGTTTTTTTTTTTCTAATTGAAAACCCATAAAAATGATGTCCTGAAGAAAAACAAACACATGAATCTATCAAAATGGGACTCATTTAGCTTGATTCTGGAGTTTGTTTTTCAGTAAACGGCCATGGATATGGTTTTGGGACATCTCCAAAATCTTTACCGAGGCTTGTTTCGTGAGCCAAAATTCTTGTTTTGTGAGTCTTATGAAAGAAGACTTCCATCTCATGAAAGCAGAATCTTGGTTCATGAAAGAGGATGGTGGAATTTGTTTTTTTCCCCCATAGTTCTTTCGTGAGCCAACCTTCTTTCTTGATCTCAAAAGAACTCACAAAAGAAAAATGTGGGCTCAAGAAAGAACTATAGGGAAAAAACGAAGTCCACCATCTTCTTTCGTGAGCTGAGATTCTTCTTTTGTGAGTTCTTTCATGATAACAAAAGAAGAAGGTCGGCTCACAAAACAGCTGGAAAAAAAAATAAGTCTATCATTTTCTTTCGTGAGCCGAGATTTTTCTTTAATGACTCATGAAAGAAGAAGGTCGGATCACAAAAGAAGAGGAGGGACTAGGTTTTTTTTTTTACACTTCTTTCATGAGGACAGATGAAAGACCCATTGTTCTTTCATGTGATCTCACAAAAGAACTGTCCATGACTGGGAACTTCTATCTATCTATCTATCTATCTATCTATCTATCTATCTATCTATCTATCTATCTATCTATCTGTCTATCTCTATATCTATCTGTCTATCTATCTTTTCATTTTTTTTAAGTGGACCATGGTGCCCACCCCTGGTACTACTTCTTTCTCCCCCTCCTCTCCAAGTCAGTTGCCCCCCTTCCCATGTTTAATTTCTTTATAATCTAAGCAGACCGGGCTGCCCACCCCTGCTACCCCTCCTCTCCATGTTGCCCACCCCCATTCTTTAATATATGTGGTGGCACCAGGATGCCCGCCACAGTGCCACCGAACACAGTGCTGACACTGGGGTGCCCAAGAGGTGCCCAATCCCCAGTGTCTACTTCTGTCCCTCTGCAGTAAAGAAAACTGTCCTTCCTCCTATTTTTTACACTAGAAAAAATGAAATGGTCCACAGCGATCTGACCCCCACCACCCCACCCCGACCCCCAACTCAGCACCCACCACCACACATACCCTCACACATTCACTCACCTGATCATGTGCCACGACGCCTTCACCTGCATTCTCAGTATGAGAACAGCAGATTTTCTTGAAATGCGATGCCACAGATGAAGTTGTGCTGTGGGCTTCTATTACAACAGTGACCCGCTGATCCCCTGATCTCTTTGTGTCTCTCACTCGCTCATTCTGTCTGTCTGTCTGTCTGTTTATCTTTCTAGCTAGCTAGCTATAATTTTTGTTTAGTGGACCATGGTGCCCACCCCTGGTGCCGCATCTTCCTCCCCCTTCCCCTTCAGGTTGCCCACCCCCACTCCCAATTTTTTTTAGTTTAAACTGCTAAGCAGACAGAGGTTTCCATCCCCGATACCAATTCTCTTGCTGTCCCTCTCCAGGTTGCCTGCTTCCCCTTCTAATTATAACATAATATATATTATAATTTTGAAGGGGTAACCCAAAAACAGAGTACTAACTGGGGGGAGAAAGACTAGCAGCGACCAACCAAGAACTTGATCTGGGGAATATAATATCAGATGACCTGAAGGTGGGAAAACAGTGTGAGAGGGTGGCACTAAGGCAAGTAGCATGCTGGGTTGCATCGGGAGAGGAATCACGAGCAGAAAGGGGGAGGTAGTTTTGCCACTGTACAGGGCACTGGTCCTGCCCCACCTGGAGTACTGTGTCCAGTTTTAGAGACCGCACTTCAGAAAGGACATAGACAGGTTGGAGACAGTACAAAGAAAGGCAACAAAAATGATTCAAGGATTACACTAGAAGCTGTACGAGGAAAAGCTGAGGGACTTAAGCGTGTACTCCCTGGAACAGAGGAGGGAGAGGGGTGACATGATCAAGACTTTCAGGTGCATCAAGAGGGTAAATAAAGGTCAGGTACATGAACACTTCCATCTCAAGGAGTGTAGTAGAACAAGAGGACATGATCTGAGACTGAAAGGGGGCAAGTTCAGGATCAATGTTAGGAAATTTTTCTTCACAGAGAGGGTGGTGGACAACTGGAAAAGCCTGCCCTCAGAGGCCATGGGGGCCAAAACTGTTGGGAGCTTTAAGACAGCTTGGGATAGGCACAAAGGGGTTATTCTCTAGAATGGTTAACATTCTATAAATCTTGTGCAGACTAGATGGACCTTGGGGTCCCCTTCTGCCATCACCTTCTTTGTAATAGCAGACCAGGGTGCCCACCTCCAGTATGGCTTCTTTCCACCTTCCCCAGCTCATCCCTCACCCCAAGAAATAGGTGGTGGCACCAGGGTGCCCACGCCAGGTGCTGCCGAAGATCATCCTGACTCTGGAGTGCCTAATCCCCAGTGTTGGCTTGAGTCCCCATAAAATAAAGAAACCTGTCTGTCATTGACCTTTTTTTGTTACACCTGAAAAACAGAAAAGGGTCCATCAGCACCCCACCCGACCTTCCACTGAGTACCTACCACCCCACGCCCTCATTCACCTGCAATCGAAGACATATCTTGCTGCAGGAACTGGTGACTGCAGTATGAGAACGTAAGGTAAGTGCGGTTTAATGTATTTCTCTTTTTTTTTTTTGAACTTTGTGTTTATTATTTTCATTTGTTATGCATCACATAATTCCATATCTGAGACAGACCAGAGACATAGTAAGAAAAAACCTTTGAGAGATAAAAATCTCCTTTACAAAAGGATATGTGCATCTCAAATATTATAATACCTCATATGGAGAGAACTCTAAAATGTATTACAACAAAACAGAAATAGATTTTAAGGCTGTGTTAGAGTCCATGAATAGTGTGACTAAGTCAAATAACTAAAGTCCATATTAAAAGTCCAACATATCTCGTCCCGGATGGGACTAGTGGGGTCACACTATATACCTAAAAGCTGAAAATTATACTAATAGTAACACATCAAAGGCAGCCGAATATAGGTCATGCAAAAACATCCCAAATATCAGTTATTCAAAAATTAGAAACTGATCTGAGGCAGACTTTATATCAGATTAGACTGACTATAGTAGACTTTTCTTTCCCCAACCTTAGTCCCATTTCAAACAGAAACCATAAGACTGTCCAGAAATTAACACTCAAGCAGCAGAACTTGCAGTAATTAATGCATTACTGTGGGCCCATCTTTTGCATAGAAAACATCAAACATAGGAACATTCCCCTGCCAAATTATACTGACAGTCTGTAATAAATCCCCAGGTCTATATGGTTAGACCAGCATTCAGCAAGTGAAAAATGTAAACAACGCTTAGTTTAATTTAAATCAGTCGCCTTCTATCTCTTCCGGCTCACTTTCCTCAGTTCCATCGTCTCAGGAATGATTTCAGTGCTTGTTAGCAAAGCCGAGATGCCCATTTGCCAGCTTCAGTTGGATCAGAGAAAACCCATATTTTGCCGTCATGTACCACTCTAAGTCAAGCGGGAAACACCACCGCATGAGGGATCAAAGCCTCCCGTAGTTTCTTTCGGACACTGTCAAATTTCTTGCATCTCATGCATGTAGCATAACTAATGTCCTGGAAGAAAAAAACAGAGCGGTCATTCTGCGTGAGAGGGCTAGCTTGTCTCGCTAGTTGGAGGATTTTGTCCCATGTGCCCATGCCATCTGTGACTACCAACAAGGTACATGGAGTGTTGGAATCCCCCCGGTAGCCCCGTGGAGTGATTCTATATGCTTTTTGCAGCCCAGATTTTATTTTTTTCCCTTCTGGCACCAACTTATCTCCCAACCAGTCCTGCAGAAAGATGAGGGGGTGATCCCCCTCAATCCCTTCGCGTAGACTTAGTATCCGCACATTAAACGCTTGGGCTTGGTTCTCCAAGGTCTCTAATCTGGCCCTGAGGTGGGTATTCTCTTTTATCGTCAGTGTGGAGGCTGCTGAAGCTGAATTAGAGCTCCTTTTAAGGTTGCTCACTCCCGATTGTAGTGTCTCCACTGCTTTTTCCACTACATTAACTCTGGTGCCGAATGAGTCTTATCTTCGTATGCAGATCGGCAGCTGAGGTGATGATCCTTTGTAGTTTCATCCCAATGTACAACATGGTTTCTTCTGAGTCAGGCTGAGAGGTGGTCTGCGTCTCCAGGCCCGCCCACATGGGCTGAGTGGATCCTGAGGTTTTTCCACCAGTTGCACCAGTTCGATCCTTATGGGAGTTCCCCATTATAGGTTTCAGATCTTCCTCTTTACAATGATTGAGAACGTTTTGCAAATTTATGCTCCAAATTAGTGAATTTTGGAAATTGTATGTTCAGTTGAGGAGCTATTGAATTCTGCTGCCCACAAGCTCGGGCTCCACAGTGCCCCCCAGTTTAATGTATTTCATGGGGTTTGAACTTTGTTCATAACTTTGTCATTTCTGAACATTTTTACACCAAATGTTCAGCATTGTTTTTTTGAGACCCCGCCTCATGAGCAAGGGTGGTGAAATTATGGAAATCTGTTCCAAAAGGTGATTTTGCGGTCACTGCGTGAAATCACCTTACAGGCAGGATTTGAAAATTTTCATCACCTTTTGAAGAGGTGGGGTCATAAGAAGGTTGTGTTGAAAATTTGGGGTAAAAATGGTAAAAAAACCAACACAGTTATGAGCGTATGTTTAAAATATTTTCAACACATGCTCATAACTTTGGTACTTTTCACTATTTTTACCCCAAATTTTCAATATAGCTATGTTTTCACACCACGTCATGAATGTGACAGCTGTCATTTTTCAGATCTTTGCTGAAACATATTTAGCAAACCTGTGGCGCAAAATGACATTTTAGCCAAGATGTGAAAATTGTGAGGTGGATTCCTAAGAAGGTAATGTTGAAACTTTGGGGTCAAAATATCTTAAAAAAATCAACAAAGTTATGAAGGTACATTGACATTTTTCTACAGGCCTTTATAACCATGGCATGTTTTTGGCATCCATTGCTGCACAGAAGTGCAGGGTCAACAGGGCCCCGCAGATCCGTAGGTAAACAGAGAATTCCCTTGGTGCAGGGCCCAGATGGCCCTGTGCGTCTGCATCTGTTCATATAAGTCCTGAACGATTCCACTATCTCAAAAAGAAAGGAAATTCTTTGCAAACAACTGTGTTAATGCACCAGTTAGGGTTCAACTTAACACAACAAAAATAGGGAAATGTGGAGTTACGGTTTCCTAACCTAACTCCCCACCCCCACCCCACAAGCAGCAAAAGGAAAAAACATTAGGGGTATGGGTCTCCTAAGTCTTGGCAAATCAGTGGTAGGGTCTTCCTCGGGGTTGTCAACCCTATTGCTTACCGCTACCCCCCAGCCTGTAGCCTCTTGTCCGGAGAACAAGGTACAGCTCCAAGCCAGTGCCTCATACTGATACACTCTTCAAACATAGAGAAGTAGGTTTTACCACATGTTGCCAACAAAATCTGTTTTAGCTTTCTTCATGCAGGACTCCTCCCTGCCAGAACAAAAGAGATCACATCCAACCTTGTTTGCTTGGGGGGGAGGTGAGCATTAGGGTTGACAACCCCAAGGAAGACCTCACCACTGACTCACAAAGACTTAGGAGACCCAAAACCCTAAGTTTTTTCCCTTTGCTGCTTGGGGGAGGTGGGGAATTAAACCCTAATGTCACATTTCCCTACTTTTGTTGCATTAAACTGAACCCTAACCGGTGCATTGATGCAGTTTTTTGGATGGATAGAGATAGATAGCTAGCTAGATAGATAGATAGATAGATACATAGATACATAGATATGTTGTTTATTTTATTTGTTATTTGGATAACACCTTTGAACACAAGTGCTCTTTTCCAAAGGTTCCACGTCATTATAAGCCAAAGAACTAGAATACACAACTTACATTCACCAGCTCAAGTGAAGTCTGGTCAGGTACGAACATTAAGGTTACAAACAAAGGTATTGCAGGAGAGAAATCAGGCAGTTGACAGTCATGGAGCAACACAGAAGGAGAGGGTAATTAGTCATTTGAAACAACAGGAGGCAGATTTCATTGTGAGTTATTTTTTTTAAGGAATTCTTAAATAGTGAAATTTTGGGGAGTCCCACTAGGGATTCTGTGAGTTCATTCAGCTAGTGGGCAGCTTGGGGAGCAAATAAACACCTACCCAGGCTTGTTTTATGAAAGGGGACTTCAAGGCCTTCACTGGTCATACTCCTAGTGGAGTACTGGTTGTTGACTGGGCAGAAGAGGTCACAAATTGCAGTCGAGGAGAGGCACAGAAGGGCTTTTTTTGCCATCAGGTGGGACTGATATTTTAGCCTGTCATGAAGTGGTAGCCAGTTGGTGAGCACATACAGGGAGCAAGTATGGGTGAATCTATCGGCCCCACTTACAAAGTGACATGCTTTGTTGAGGACCAGTCTTACTCTGCCAAGGGCTGATTCACAAGCTGCTCCATATATTGGGAGCCCATAGTCAATTAGCGGGAGGACCGTACTGGAGATTGCCAGGTATCTTGCCTCAGAGATAAGGTTTAATCATTGCCTAAAGTGCACTCTTAGTTTTCTGTTGGCCTGATTTGCAAAGTTATTCACATGTGTGGCAAATGAAAGGATGTCATCCAAGGTGACACCCAGATACTTAAAAGATTCAACTTGTTCATAAAATACCTATCTTGAAAATGTTTGGTTGAAATTTAAAAAAAAAGTGTATTATTAAGAAATGTGTGTACTGCCAGCCTGTACCCCAGCAGGTAGTGCTTTGTTTTTGCTATCACTTTTTCTCCTCCTGGCTGATTCCCCATCATGCCTGCCCCCCATCACCCTGGCTTCTCTTGGGAATTATCTGGCTTATGCTCCTGTGGCTTATCCCCACAGCAGGGTGGCAGGGATCATCCTCAACCCACCAGGCATGGATCCAGCGGCCATGCCCACGTCATCAGATGTGGGGCCTGTGAGGGGCGGTGGTCATCCATGCCCAGCAGGGGTGTTTCACCAATCATTTCAGTGCCTTTCTCCTCCCCTTGTGGCACTGAGGAGCGGTGTGCAATGATGTCAGTGGTGGCTCCACGTGCACTCCTGTGCTTGACGCACTGGACATCTGCCACTCCTCCTCTGCCCTGGCGCACTAGTTCCTAGCCTCCACTAGGGGCCAGTGCTGCTATGGGCACTGTGCCACTCCCTTTCCAGAGGAAGAGTACAGTCCTGTGGACTCTCAGTCTTCCTTCCCCAGCTGAAACTCTGATGCCCTGAGTTCTCTTCTGAGCCCAACTCATTGGCACCACAAGCAGTAGCGCTACTGCTGCACCAATGAGCCGGCTGCAGGTGGTGCATTTTGATCCTGTGCTGGTGAGCTGAGTTCAGGGGCAAGCTCAGTGAGAGAGCTGGATGGGCTGAGGCTGGGAAGAAGGCACTGTTCTGCAGCACCACCCCCCAGCCTGGGAAGTGAAGATGCAGGGTTGCCCGCATAGGCCCATGTATCATATGGTGAAGAGAACTCTTCTCTTAACATACAGCCCTGCACCTCTACACCTGTCGATGCCACAGGACCCTGTGCTTCAGCTGATAAGTGGACTCTGTGCTCTGCATCTGTATCTGTTGCCACATGGAAAAGCAGAGAGCCTTGTGCTTTCACAGTCCACTAGATAGACTCACAAATTATTTGCCTCTGTAGGCAGACAGGCTCTTCCCTTGACACAGGGCCCAGAGAGCCATACACACCGCCATCTGTTTACTGCTTCTGCAGACAAAAGAACTCTTGTAATTTGGGTATAGTGGATTTGTATCTGTGGCTGCCGGGGCCTGTGATTTTGCACATAGACGTAGTGTTGTAATTTGAGTATCATGGATTTCTATCTGCAGCAAGAAGTTAGTGTTTATGTCTTGCGGTGTGTGTACCACAGATACAAATCTATGAAGGTAGCACATCAGCACTACTTCATTTTTGTTATTTTGAAACAGTTGTATGTTGTTTGTCTTACCTGATGATGGCTGTCTGTGGTTGCTTGTATGGGCTTGTCCTTTTGCTGCATGGGGAGTTGGGGTTCAAAACGCTAACAACACATTTCCCTACTTTTGTGCTATTAGGTTGAATAATAGCTGGTGCATTAAAGGAATGCTGTCCAAATTAGATTCCCCCGCAAAATCCCTTATCCCTGATTAAGCGTATTGTAAGAAACACAGTTTTCACTTGCGAGACGTACTTTATTTTCTTTTTGTAGAGTCAGTATTCTTCAAAATGTTGGAACCTGCACATTCCATTTCACTGGAAAGTGCGGCACGCAAGCCTCGCTTCAGTACAAAGTGTATTGAGGTGAGCGGTGCATGGCCGCACTTTCCAAAAAAATGGAACCGTGAAGATTCCGACATTTTGTAGAACACTGGACTTTACAAAAGAAAAATAAAGTACATTCTGGTAAATGAAAAACTGTGTTTCCCTTGCTTTTGGGGGAGGGGGAATCTAATTTGGACAGCTTTCCTTTAAGGCGGTATTTTGCAATATATGTCTTTGCAAAAAACTGCTTTAATGCACTAGTTAGGGTTCAACTTAATGCCACAAAAGTAGGGAAATGTGGCACTAGGGTTTCCAACCCTAACTCCCCACACCAAGCAGAAAAAGGACAAGATCACACAAGCAACCACAGTCATCATCATGTAATACAAGCAACATACAGCTGTTTCTAGATTACACAAATGCAGTAGCACTGATGTGCTGCCTTTGTGGATCTGCAGCTGCAGCATGCAAACCGCAAGACAGACACACTCATGAGTTGCTCCAGATAGAAATCCATGATACTCTAATCACAGCAGTGCTTCTGTGTGCAGAAGCACAGGCCCCTGCAGCCACAGAAACAAATCCACAATACCAAAATTACAGGAGTTCTTTAATCTGCAGAAGTGCAGGCCCCAATGGTCCAGTGCTTCTGTAGCCACAGGTACTTATGCACACTGCAAGACATACACACACTTGACAAGTCTGCGCTTCTACAGCTGCAGGTATAAGACATAGACACCAACCACTGGCTGCAAGAGTGCAGGCACCACAAAATCCATGATACAGAAATTGCAACAGTACTTCTGTCAGCAGAAGTGCAGGCCCCAGAGGGCCTATGTCTCTTCAGCCACGGGTGTAAGACCTACACACCAACTTCTGGCTTCAGAAGGGCAGGCCCCTATGGGGCCTACAGTTATGCAGCTGGAAGTACTGTTGCAATGTGGGTATCCTGGTTTCAGCCGTGGATCTAGAAATTGTTCAAGGGGGTAGCAGCTTTTCAGTTATGGTGAAGCCCACGAGGGTCAAGCGCAGTGTCACAGTTTCCCTGCATGACAAAAGGGATTAACTCCCACTGAAATTGCATTGTTCCCTGCAGTAACACTGCTGCAAGAATTGGGCCTGATCCTGGGTGTATGCAGCTGCATATAGAAAACCATGCACTGGATGATCATGCTATCTAGCAAGGTACCTCATACAGCATGCATGAGTACCTCTGGCTGCAGAGCAGCAGGCCTCCTGAGGTCCTCTGCCTGCAGACTCTACTCAGGGCAAGGCCTTCCTTTCTCAAGACAGGGCAAACCACCTTATTACCCAGACAGTTGGAGAGGCACAGACAAGAGGACAGATGGACAGAGCCCAGGGAAATTGATTTTTTTTTATTATTATTTAAAAAAAAGTGTGCTGTGTGGGACTAATGCGGGGAAGTAAATACATTGGATTTTGGTTGTGTACTAGGACTGGGAGGTGGGAGGATGCCAAGAGAGGGAGGGTGTGGGAGGGACTTGGAGCAGGAAGAAGGGGGCATGTGACTCAGCCGGGCCAATAGGGCAGCTGGAGTCAAAGGAAGCATATAGGGCACCATCTTAGTAGTCCAGCCACAGTTGGAGAGCCACGGGCAAGAGGACAGACAGACTGAGCCCAGGGAAGCTGAATTTTTTTTTAATTGTTTAAAAAAATGGTGTGCTGTGTGGGACTTATGTGGAGAAAGTAAATACCTTTGATTTTGGTTGTGTACTGGGACTGGAAGGTGGAAGGACACCGAGAGAGGGAAGGAAGGGACTAGGAGTGAGGAAGACGGGGGCACGTGACTCAGCTGGGCCAGTAGAGAGCTGTGGGCAAGAGGATGGATGGAGCCCAAGGAAGCTGAATTTTTTTTTATTGTTTAAAAAAGGGTGTGCTGTGTGGGACTAATGTGGGGAAAGTTAATACATTTGATTTTGGTTGCATACTGGGATGGTGAGGTGGGAGGACGCCGAGAGAGGGATGGTGTGGGAAGGACTACGGGCGAGAGAGAAGAGGGCACATGACTCGGCCAAGCCAATAGGGTGGCTGGAGTCAAGATATAGTTCCCAGAAGGTCAAGTGATCCCTTGTGTGAGCACCACGAAGCAGGAGTGTGGCATCTGACTAAGTGGCATCTGCAGGGAGGACCTCAGGCTGCAGGCCACACTGGGCAGGGTATTGGGTGAGAGGGAGCATTAGGAGGACAGTAAGTAAAGACTGCTTCAGGAAGGCTTGGGTTACCTGTAGTAAACATAGGGAGGTGACCACATCACAAAACAAATAGAGGGAGAGGCGGTACACACTGCCTAGATGCAGTTTAGCATCTATCAGGGACTGGAGAACAAGCAGGAAGAAGCAGAAAAGGAATACAGGGAGGATGTGGAGACTAGGGAACTGGAGTAGGCGAGACCTTGGGGGGAGGCATGGTGGAGAATGGATGAGTGGAGCAGAATACAGGGGGAGGCTGGGAGGGTGGTGAGCTGCAATGGGTGTGGGGCAGCCATCTTCTTGGAGACTCTGTAGAGAGAAGGGGGTTGTTCAGGGTGTTTGCAGATTGGTCAACTTAGGCAGGAAGTGGGGTGGTTGTGATGGGAGCTGGGGAAGGGAAGAAGAAGTGCTTGGGGTGTGCAGTGGAGGCCAAAGGAGCAGAGGATGGCTTCTCCAAGAAGAACAACAGGTAGACATAGGTCAGAGTGGGGAAGGGAGAAAATCGTGCCAAGAGCAGCAACTTCTCAAGTACCAGGGGGCACAGGGTTGGGAAAGTGGCAGGTGGTAAAGACCTGGGAAAAAGGGAGGAAGAAACTGGAGCATGACTACAGAAAGGAGAGGCAGGGTAGGGCAACAGGAGAAGGCTAGAACGGGGGTAGAGGCTAAAAATAGGTTCCTAGTGCTGGCCAGTTGGAGGGAACAGGAGGATGGAGGTGAGGGCAATGAAGGAGAAGGGCACTGGGGGGCAAAGAGGGAGGTGGGGAAGTAGAGTGAAGTCAAGGTACTACAGTGTAGCAGGGCAGAGGGGATAGTAGGGCATGGGGGGGCCACAATAAGAATAGAGGAGAGTTGTGGGGTGGATATAGAGGGAAGGGATGGGCGGGCAGGAAACATAGAGGGTGGGGAGAGAGATTGAATGTGGAGGAACCACAGGGATAAACAAGGAGATGAAAGAGATGGGGAGGGGGAGGGGAAATTCTAGATCGAGGACCCAAGGTAGGGCAGAACATGGGAGGAGGGCAGGTGATAGGAGAGAGGGTTGTCATCCTGGGAGATTCAGTACTGAAAGGGGTGAAATGGGGAGGCAAGGGAGCAAGGAAAAGTCACTCATGGGTGGAGTGTATGCCAGGCATGACGGCAGGGAGGGTGGGGAAGTTCATTCCAAAGTACGTAGGGAAGGGATGGGATAAACCTCACATCATGGTACACCTAGGTACAAATGACCTGGAAGGGTGTAGAGTGGAGGAGGTGCAGGATAGGTTCAGGGAGGCTGGAAGAATCTGTAGGGAGGTGGGGAAATCAGTTATGTTCTCTGAGGTTCTCCCAGTACCTAAGGTAAGCTCCGCTAGGAAACAAAGAATTATTGAATTCAGTAAATGGCTGGGAGTATGGTGTGAGACCATGGGGCATGGGGTGGTGGGGCGGGATGTGGGATACAAGGAACTTTATGCACCAGATAGACTGCATTTAAATAAGGAGGGCACAAGGCTCCTGAAACAGAAACTAGAGGAATATATAGTGACTAAAATTAATTTATACTGGGGGGGGCGATTGGGTGGGTGCATATTGGAGTCACCACACAAGGCAGACTGGAAGGCCTCCCCCACTAGGTAATCAGGAGGGGAGGGAGGGGAGTTCAATAAGGGGGGAAAGCAGGGGAATGGAGGGGCAGGGATCATGTTGGAAAGTAATATCCTTGAACACAAGAAGTTTGGTGAACAAGTTAGTAGAGTTCCAGGCGATGATGGCGGAGGGGGAGGTAGATGTTGTGGCCATCACAGAGACTTGGGCCACCAAATACCGTAACTGGGACCTTGTGATCCCTGGATACAGGGTACACTGCAAAGACAGAGGGGCGGGGAAAAAGAGAGGGGTCGCTATTTATGTAAGGGATGGGCTACTATGTAACAGGGAGGAAGGGGAGAAGGGCAAACCAGAAGCCATATGGGTACAGCTGCAAAGCTCCAAGGGAAGAAAAGTTCGATTGAGGGTGACATACAAACCACCTTCACAGAATGAGGAAACAGACAGGGAGTTGGGGGAGCAAATCAGAAGACTCAGTGGCAAGGGTAGCTCTGTCATTGTGGGCAACTTCAGTCTGCTCGGGGTGGACTGGAGCACCACTGCTACCTATAATGCCAGGGAACAGGCACTTCTGGAGGCTTTCCAGGACAGATACCTCATGCAAGAGGTAACAGAGCCAACCAGGGAGGGTAACATATTGGAACTTGTGTTGGCAAACTGGGACCATGTCCAAGATATAGTTGTGCAGGACCCTCTACCAGGCAGCGATCACCACACAGTGTGGTTCTTCCTTAATTTAGGCAAGGAAGCAGCCAGGACGAGAGTGGTGGACTTCAGAAGGGCAGATTTTAGCAAGATGGGTAGCATCCTAGAGGGGCATCTTGCCACAGTCTGCCCAGAGATTGATGCTGAGCAGAAATGGTCCAATATTAAGAGGGGTCTGACAGAGGCCACTAACACGTGTGCCAAGACCCAGAGTAAGAAGTCCAGGTCCGAAAAATGGAGCTGGCTCAGCAGGGAGGTAGCAGAAAAAGTGAGGGACAAGAGTGTGGTCTTCAGCAGGTACAAGAAAACTAGACAAGGGGAGGACAAGAAGGAGTACTTGAGGAAATCCAGAGAGGTGAGCAGAGCAGTTAGGGTGGCTAAAGCTTCAAGGGAACTAAGGGTGGCTCAGGGGATCAGAGAAGAGGAAAAGGATTTCTTCAGGTATATAAGAGAGAAGAGGAGCTGTAAGGATGAGATTGTCTGAACCGAGAGGGAAGGGAGTTGGGCAGGAAAGGGAGTGGACCAGGGGGAGGTACTTAACAAGTACTTCTGTTGGTGTTCACCAGAGAAAAGGATGGGCTGATGCCACAAGGGAAAAGAGGGATGGGGACAGGAGGAGCAGGGGTAACAGATGGGATAATTTAGGTGGATAGTGTTCTAAAGGGCCTTAAAGCCCTGCAGGTGGACAAGGCCCCAGGACCAGATGAAGTGCATTCAAGAGTCCTGAAGGAGTTAGTGGAGGTCTTGGTGGGCCCACTGGCGGACCTGTTCAACACTTCACTGGAGATGGGGTGCATGCCCCTGGACTGGACGATGGCTCATGTGGTGCCTCTCCACGAGGGTGGTCCTAGGGATGAGCCAGGTAACTATAGATCGGTCAACCTTACTTCCATTGTAGGGAAGTTTTTTATCAATATATTTTTATTGGTTTTAGATTTCAAATGACTTACAATCAAACAATAAATATATAACATTGATTCTAAAGGAGAGATTGGTAACCTTTCTAGATGTTTATGGTCTCCAGGATGAAAGGCAACATGGGTTTGTCTCAGGGAGATCCTGCCAGACCAATCTAATTGACTTTTTCGATTGTGTCACAAAGGCAGTCAACAGAGGCCATGCTGTGAATGTCCTGTATCTGGACTTCGACTAAGCTTTCGACTCGGTGCCGCATGGAAGGTTGCTAGGCAAACTGATCAACCCGAGGGCTGGGGAGAAACTAGTGGGGTGGATCAGGAGATGGCTGCAGAATGGACAGCAGAGGGTAGTTGTAAGAGGGGAGCCCTCAAAGCCAAGACCTGTGACCAGTGGTTTACCTCAGGGCTCAGTGCACGATACGGTGTTATTCAACATCTGTATCGGGGACATAGCAGAAGGGATCAAGAGTAAGATCAACCTGTTCGCAAATGACACAAATATCTGTGCGACAGTGGACAGTGAAGAAGGGAGGCAAGAACTCAGGGAAGACCTGGCAAAACTCAAGCACTGGTCAGATATATAGCAACTGAGGTTTAACGCTAAGAAATGCAAGGTCATGCACCTTGGAGCCAGAAACCCCAGGACTAGCTACTGGCTGGAAGGAGTGCAGGTATCTGTTTTGGAGGAGGAAAAGGACCTAGGGTGCTAGTCACAGGGGACATGAAACTGTTGGCCCAGTGCCATAGGGCAGCAGCAAGAGCCAGCCGATGCTGGGGTGCATAGCCAGAGGAATCACCTCTAGGAGGGAGGAAGTCATCCTGCCACTGTACAGATCACTGGTGAGACCACACTTGGAGTACTGTGCAGTTCTGGTGCCCCTACTTAAAAAAGGATATAAAATTACTGGGGGGGTGCAGCACAGGGTGACAGAGATGATCCTAGGATTGGGGGAAAAACCCTATGAGGAAAGACTGAGGGAGCTCAACATGTATTCCCTGGAAGGGAGGGGGGGGGGACACATGATAGAGACCTCCAAATACTTAAAAGGTATAAATAGGGTTAGTGCAAAGGGCTTGTTCAGTTTAAAGGGACGGAGGGTCATGAGGGGACACAGTTTGAAATTGGAGGTCGAAGAAATGAGGAGACACTACTTTAAAGAAAGGGAGGTGGCAGGGTGGAACAAACTACCGGAAGATGTGATCTCACTGAAGACAAGGCAGTTTAAAAAGGGGGTGGGATAGAGGCAAAGGAAAAGTCAGTACAAAAAGGAGGTTAGGGAGGGTAAAGGTGGTGGGCAAGGATGATATGGGGGATGGGGTGCAGCTGCAGTAAAGGTATACTGTGAGCTGCACACTCAGACAGACTTGATAGAGCTCTGGGCCTTTTTCTGCTGGTGTTTTCATATGTTTGTATGTTCATAGGCCCAGTAGGTGACTCAGAGCCAGCATGTGCCAGCCAGGACATTCCTCAGGCTACTAGGCCAAATGGCTGCAGCCATTGTTACAGTCCCTCTGGCCCAGTTGCCCATGAGGATCTTGTAGTGGACCCTCAGGGTTCAGTTTGATCAGCGCTGAGATGATCTAGATCAACTGGCCATTGTTTTCTTGCCAGTATGCAAAGTGCTACACTGGTGGATGGACCCAGCGAATCTCTTAAAGGGAGTCCCTTTTCTTATCACCACTCCTCACCAAATCCTCACCATGGATGCTTTGGGTTTGGATTGGGGAGCCCATCTAGGCCCTTATCAGACCCAGGGCCTCTGTTCCCACTGGGAGACTTACCTCCACATAAACATTCTAGAAATGAGGCAAATGGAGCAGAGCACTAGAACAACCGAAGCAAAAAAAAGACCTGAAACTAGGTCTGAAAGTTAAAACATGCTTTTTATTACATAAAAAAAGCTAAGCTCCGACATGGGCGACAGTTACACCCCTCCATCAACGTTTCACGTAGCTCTTACGCTTTATCAAGGCAGGGCTTTGACAACAAAGAATGTCCACTTTTAAAGTGCATATTTAAAGGGACCTTCATCTAAATTACAACAATCTCTCATGTTGTCGTTGACAAACGTGAATAGACAATCCCAAAGTATCAAAAATTATCATTATCCATAAACATCATACAAAAGTGCACAAATTTAAACCACTTTTGCATATATAAAAAAACACACATACCACATTCTCATTATAATGACCAAACACATCACATACTTCATAAGCGTAACATATATATCAATACACACCGATAGTAAATAGTACTAACTATAATAATCAATTAATAATTATCAAGTTCTATTATTCTGTTTTGAAATTTAATAGGTCACAGTGCTGGATATCAATTTATAGCATATAAACTTATATCCAAAAAGGGGGAAGGAAGGGAAAGGGACCCTCCTTTCTGCATCATGCAGAAAGGAGGAGATCATGAATTTAAATTCCAAGGATTGGAGAAAGTGAGTTCGAACATACGTGGTAGGGACATTGACAATAAGCTTTCAAAAACTGAAAGCAGGTGGCAATATAAGCTGAAGGCTCACGGGCCGAAAGGTCTAAATGCTAGTTTCAGTTTAAGACCTATTTTGAAATACAAATAGATAATAGCAGATGGACTTTTTGCCATCTATTGGCTCTGAAGGACTCTACAACATTTATCCTATTGTTAGACGGTGCAATTTGTGAGCTGTACTACTTACTAAATATTATTTTTGGTCTGCTCTTGTTATTATTACTATTATCCTTTTTTTCGCTTCTCCCTTTCTCCTACAACCTTCCCCTTTCCCCTCTTCCCTTCCCCACCCTTTTTTTGCAGCTCCGAGCCTTAAACCACTGTTCTATACTGCCTCCCTATACATTCTATATACATCCCTACCCTTTGTGCCAGGAAACAATGAGGGACTGGTACTGGGCTCTAGATCACGATCTAGAACTGTCAGCCATCCATGTGCCAGGTGCCCAAAATGCCTTGGCGGACAGCCTCAGCAGGTCACAGTCTAGAATGCATGAATGGGAACTGCTGACCTTGGTCGCAGAAGACCTGTTCGACAGGTGGGGTCATCCAGAGTTGGAGCTTTTTGGGTCCTTATTCAATGCAAAACTGCCATGTTTCTGCTTGCTAGATCCAGGGCCTGGAGTTTTCTGGCAAGATGCGTTGTCCGGCTCCTGTAAAGAGAGGTTTCTCTATGCATTCCCTCCTTTCCCACTGATTCAGAGGTTGCTCATCAAGCTACAGATGGAGGATGCCACCCTAATTCTGGTGGCCCTGTTTTGGCCTCAGAAGCTATGGTTTCCATTACTGGAACAATTGTCTGTGGAACCTCCAGTTCCTCTGCCAGGACCTGCTGACTCAAGCTCAGGGGACCATGGTCCATCCAGACCTCAAGTCCCTCCACCAACAGTACATGCATGGCTCCTGTGGACATAGCCATTGCTCGTTTTGGTTTGTTTCAGAAGGTGGCTGATGTCCTGGTGGCTGCCAGAAAACCTTCCACCAGAGCCACTTACTCTGTGAAATGAAAGCGGTTTGCTATCTGGGCCACTTCTCATAGCCTGGACCTTTTCACCTGTCCCGTGAACCAGATTCTGGAATATCTCCTGACCTTGTCTGATGCAGCACTCATATACTCCTCTCTTAAAGTGCATCTGTCGACCATATCAGCCTTTCATGTGCCCATTGATGGTTGTACGGTGACACAGCTGGATGTGGCCCATACCTTCCTGTGAGGCATTCTCCACTTAAAGTCTCCTATTCACAACCTGGTTCCAGCTTGGGACCTAAATTTTATTCTGGTAAAGCTGACCCTGCCTTCTTTTGAGCCAGCTGCGTCTTGCGATCTATGCTTCCTGTCGTGGAAAGCGTTATTTTTAGTTGCTATTACTTCTGTTCGAAGAATTTCAGAGCTACAGGCTCTCATGTGTGAGCAGCCTTATTTGATTTTCCACAAAGACAGGGTCTCCTTGCATACTAACCCTAAGTTTCTTCCTAAGGTGGTATCTGAACTTACCCTGAACCAATCCATCCACCTGCCTGTTTATTATCCAGAGCATGCCAATCTAGGGGAAACATTGCTCCATACTTTGGATGTGCATAGAATTTTGCATTACTATACACAGGGCCCCATGTTTTCTATGATTCTGTGGTTGCAGCAACATGGTTCTGCTGCAGAAACAAGCCTCTACCACAGAAACAGCATTTTTTGATGCAGTAAAAATGGCTGTCATCACTGAAAACCCCAACTAAATGGCTGTGAGCAAGCTTAAAATGGCATTTGTGTGAGTTGTTGGCAGCGCCATTGTACATCCATCCCCTGTGGGTTGCAGTAGTGAGTGGGGCCACCCCTTTCCAATCCACTGGCACTCAACCCTGAAGCCTATGACCATTATGCCCTTCTCAAACACTGAGGGCACTTCAGGAAGTTTATTTCATAAGAAAGAATGGTGGTTCTATTTATCAGTTGCAGAGCTATGGAATGAAAAAGTAGTAGTAATTATTGCAGACAAAAAATGGGAGACTTTCTGGACCTTTGTCTAATGTAAAATGGTCCAGCTACTCTCTAGCCTCACAGTAAATCCATACAGAGTGGGGGAGGAGAAGATATGGATGCCAAGTGGCACTGACACAAACAACACCACTGGTGTAGAACTGTGCAAGCAGGTAGAAGCAACTAGAGCATGTTGCAGCACAAACCATCGCAACCAGGTTTCAAGCAAGTGGGTGGGACGGAGCCATTGGAGCGGCACTGTTTTGCAACCAGGCAATACTGGTTTTCAAGCAACTGGGTGGGAGCATAGCTGTGGTAAACTAGCACGTGGGAGGGGGGAGCCATGGGGCAATGAAACAGACTGCAGTAAAAAAAGAACCCTTCAATTCCCCCATGCCCTACATCCAATCCAAATCATTATGCCACAATTGCTTTGCATTGCCTTGCCAGTACATCTGCCAAACTGCCCAAGGTTGCTTTTTCCTGAGCATTCTTTCTGAGTAACTAGATTTTATTTTGGGGCTCATCTGAGTTGCCATAGAATATAAAGCCTGGCCGGCCCGGTGGCGCTTAGGACTGAGGCGCTGGATGCCTTACCTCATGCTGTGCCGGCGACCTGGATTTGGGAGCGACTTCGGATCACTGGGGTGCCAGCACGTGGGTGGGTGGGAGCAGAATTGAGCATTTGCTGTCCTCTCCCGGGTGGGGGGGTCACCCGCCCATAGTCCCACCATCACCGAATGGAGGTTTAGTGACGAGCGCAGGCTGTACTGGGTGACCGGTAGGGTGGGGCATCCCACAAGACATGCATGCACGTGCCTCCACACACGTATATTATATCAGTGACACAGAGTGGGACGAGAGAAAATCCAGAAAAACCCATAAAATACCAATTAAAAAAAAAGAAGAATGTAAAGCCCATCACAGAACTGCCGCAGAATTGCTCATAGCCTGACGGCAGCAAGCATGAGGTCCTACCACAGAATGTAGGTCCAGTTTGCCGCAGTGAACACAGGGCCCTGACTATACACACTGTATGAGGGACTGCAGGAAGTCCTCTCAGTTGTGTGTTTCTTTCACCCCTGGCAGAAAGAGTGCTCCAGTTTTTAAATAGTGCTTGCCCAAATGGTTGGCCAACTGTATTATTTTTTGTTACAGGAAGTATGGTAAGGAACTTCCTGGGGTGGTTAAGGGCCATTTAACTGGGGACATGGCCACTTCAGCTGCCTGTTTCAGGGGTGTGTCTGCAGCTGAGATTTGCGCTGCTGCCACTTGGAGTACTGTTCACACTTTCACCAAGCACTTCAATCTGGACACTGCCTCCAGAAGATGGCAAGCTTTGGCCTAGCTGTGCTTCAGGGCTTTCTTTCTTAGGCCTTTGGCCTCCTGCCACCCAGACCGTCTTTGCGATCACGACTTCAAAGAAAATTTATTCAGAGGGCCCTTTGGAATTATAGACTCTACACAACATGACATAAAATTCAAGATGAAATAAAAAGATTGAATTTTATATCATATCGTGTGAAGTCTATGATTTCAGAGGGCCCCCGAATAAATTTTCTTTGAAGTCGTTGTTGAAGCCTTTTTCGAGGTGGCCAAAGAAAGAAAAATCACAAAGAACAGAAGTCCATTTCCCACTCATCTCTTGTACTTATGTGTCCTTGCGATTAGCATTGCTTGGGACTCATTCCATAGGTGTGACCTGATGACAGAGGTATCCTTGAAGAAGATAGAAGAGTTACATAAGAACTTACTATAACAGTAGATCTTTGAGGGAATCTCTATCATCAGGTCATGTCGCCCTCCTCCCTCCCTCCATACCCCTTTTCGTTTTCTCTTTCTCTCTGCTGCTTGGCTGTCCTGTCGCTCCAGCCTTTCTACTTGCTGGGCACCTTCTCTCTCTCCTCGGTTTCTTGGTGGGACTCCTGTCTCCCATGGCCTATGGCTAGGAAAGAACTAAGGAGGGAGCGGGGCCACCTGTGCTTATATAGGGTATGTGACGTTGAAGCCTGATGTCAGCGTGGGCAACCCCTAATAGACTGCTGCAGAAAAAGCTTCTGTAGGATCCTGACGCCTGACAGCTAAGTACCATAGGTGTGACCTGATGACAGAGATTCCCTCAAAGATATACTGTTATGGTAAATTGTTACGTAACTGTTCTTTATGAGTGAACATTGAAATATTTCAGCATTTAGTTATAACGTTGTCATTTTACCATATTTTTCCACCAAATTTTCATCATAGTCTTCTTATGACCTCACCTCATGAACCAAATAGGTTAAAATTTTCAGATCCTGCCTGAGAGGTTATTTTGTGGCGTGACCACAAAATCACCTCTCAGGCCAGATTTGAAAAATGTCACCTACCTTGTTTATGAGGTGGGGTCCCAGGAAGGCTATATTGAAAATCTTGTGTGGAAATGTTGAAAAATGACAGAGCTATGAGTAAAAGTTCAAAATGCATTGAAATACTTTCAATGGATTTACATTGTTTTCTCATATTGCAGTTGTTGTTTCCAGCAGCTTGACGTCTTTTTGACTGGTGAGTGGACCTATGCTGTGGGACATTTTAGATGGGTGAAGGAGTGTAGGGGTGTGGGATGGTGAGTGTTAAATGTGGGGTATGGTGGGGTGGGTGTGGGTGTCGGGGTCAGATCGGCAAGGACTGTTTTCTTATTACAGGTCATTTAAAAAGAGACGATGGAGGACTGTTTTTTTTTTTTTCCAGCTTTACTTACTGACCCGACACTAGGGATTTTGGCACCCCAGTGTTGGCTTTTACTCTACAACAGCACAAGGGGTGGCCACCCCAGTGTTTCCACCTGTGCATTGGGGGGTGACATGGAAGGGAAGGGGTTGGGCAAGTAGTACTGGGGGTGGGCTTCCTGGTCTGCTTTTGTAAGTAAAGTATATCCTGGAAGGACAAGGGAGGGCTGGCTGAGCTTGGAGGGGGAGGGGAAAAAAAGACATAGATAGATAGATAGATAGATAGATAGATAGATAGATAGATAGATAGATAGAAAAGAAGAATTTGAAAAAAACAAACATGCAAAACTTGCAAAACAGGACCTGTTAAGTAAGATTCTGTTTGTTTTTGACAAAACAAGAGAGAAATACCGTTTTGGGATTTTGACTGTCATTTTACTGAAATGGCCATATTATGTGTCATGACACAAGAATTATAGTGCTGCACATTTAAGTGCGACACAAAAATTAGTGACATGTAAATTTGCAGCTCAAATGTATGTGTGGCACATTTTAGTGTTGTACGCAGCTCTAAAATGTGCAACACTAAAATTCAGTTTTTGTGTTTCACATACTTTTACTCATAAATTGGAAGTTTTACAAATTTTTATTCCCAAATTTTGACTATATCATTTACATAACTCTACCTCAGGAACAGGAATGGTGGGAATTTAAAGTACAAGTTGAAAGGTTATTTCGCAGTCGCTATGCAAAACCACCTTTTGGGCAGGATTTTACACATTCTAGTGGCCACTTTCATGACATAGTGTTAAAATAATTTTCATGTTGCTCATTTAAGTGCAATACTAAAGAGCGACACTAAAATTTGTGACACATAAGTTTTAGTATCACACATTTTAGTGTTGCACAAAATTCCATTTTTGTGTCTCACATACTTTTATTCATAACTTGGCCATTTTGCAATATTTTACTTCCAAAATGTGAATATACTGTTTACATGACCCTATCTCATGAACAAAGATGGTGGGAATTTTCATGTACATTTAAGTGCGATACTAAACTACGGCACAAAAATTTGCAAAGCACACATTTTAATTTTGCACATTTTAGTGTTGCACTTAAATGTGTGATGCTAAAATGTGCAACATTAAAATTTAATTTTTGTGTCTTACATACTTTCAGTCATAACTTGGCTGTTTTACAATATTTTATTTACAAATTTTGAATATACTGTTTACATGACCCTACCTCGTGAACAAGGATGGTGGGAATTTTCAAGTAGAGATCAAAAGGTTTGGGCAAGATATAACACATTCTGGTGACCATGTTCATGACATAGTGTCAAAATAATTTTTGTGTAGTACATTTAAGTGTAACACAAAAATTTGTAACATTAACATTTTCCATGCTCACCAAAAATGTAATTCTTGGGTCACACTTACAATGGTGACAGTCTCTTTCCTTGGTGCAGGGCCCAGTGGGCCCTGCATATCTGCATCTGTTCACGCAGGTGTTGCAGGGACCTGTGTGAATGAGAGTATGATTCCACTCTCTCAAAAAGAAAGGACATTCCTTGCAGAAAACTACGTTAATGCACCAGTTAGTTGAACTTACCACCACAAAAGTAGGGAAATATGGTGTTAGGGTTTCCAACCCTCGCTCCCCAACCCCCCCAAGCAGCTAAAGGACAAGCCCACAAAAGCAACTACAGACAGCCATCATCAGGTAAGACAAACAACATACAGACTGTTTCCAGATGACACAAATGCAGTATAACTGATGTGCTGCCTTTGTGGATTTGTATCTACAGGCATGCACACTGCAAGACATACACACACTCAAGTGGTAGTGCTGCCGCTTGTGATGCCAGTGACCCAGTTTGTGAACAGTTCTGGAGCGTCAGAGGGTCGGGCCGCGGGGAGGAGGTAAGGGCAGATGTAGGGGTCAGACTCCAGTGACATCAAGGCACTTAGTTGCACCCAGAGGGAAATCTTGGTAGTAGCATAGGAGGGGACATAAAAAATGAATTTAAAAAAGGGTGATGTTGGTCTCTGTCTAAGGGGGGCTCCTCCATGAGGGGTAAGTCATGATCGGGCAGCATGGGGAAGTGCCAAGGAGGGGGTGGGTTGGGGAACCCTGGGGCAGATATGAGGTTCATCCCCTAGCCTGGCTGGAGTGCCTAAAAGCAAGTAAAAAAAAAAAAAAGACATACACACTCATTTCTGGCTGCAGACAGACATCCACAATGCTCAGATCAAAACACTACTTCTGTCTGAAGAAGCTCAGACTGCAGCCACAGATACGAATGCATGATACCAAAATTATAAGAGCTATTTTGTCTGCAGAAGCTCAGGCCCCTATGGGACCAGCCCTTCTGTAGCCACGGTACTCATGCACACTATAAGACAGACACACACTTTTGGCTGCAGAGGTACAGGCCCCTCAAAATACGTGACACCCAAATAGCAACACTAATTCTGTCTGCAGAAGTGCAGCCACCTCTGGGGCCTGTGCTTAAGCAGTGCAGGTGTAAGACATGCACACTTTCTTTTGTGTGCGGAAGCAGAAGCCACTGTGAGGCCTGCACTTGTGTTACTGCAAATAAAAATCCATGATCTCCTACCCTCACTTCCCCCACCCCACCCCCCTTCCCTTGTCTTGCTCATAGCTCAAGTCTTTGTACTGGTTATTACATGTCTGTAAGTCAATGACTATATGTTTTAACTAAAAATGATGACTGTTGCACACACTGACGTGGAACCTTTGTAAAAGAGCCTCGCTCAAAGGTATTGTAATCCTAGATTGAAATAAATAAAATAAAAATAAAAGATACCCTAATTGCAACACTACTTTTGTCTACAGAAGTGTAGGGACTTGTGGGGCCAGCGCTTCTGCAGCCACAGGTGTAAGACATAGACACTGACTTCTGTTTACAGAAGTGCAAGCTCCTCTGGGGCCTGCACTTCTGCTGCTTATAGAAATCCATGATACTCGAATTACAACACTACTGTGCCTGCAGGAGAACATGCCCCTGTGGGGCCTGTGCTTTTGCAGCCTCAGATACAAATCCATGAAGGTAGCACATCAGTGCTATTGCATTTGGGTAATCTGGACACAGTTGTATGTTGTTTGTCTTTCTTTTTTAGTACTGTTTTTATTAAAACCTTTACAGCGGTCTCCTGTATTTGTTACAAGTAGCAGGTATAGAGTAAAGTAAATGCTTTATAGTAGGAGTTATATAATACATAGTTAATCACTGAGTAACCTCAACTCGCACACACATAGCTTTATACTCAAAGGTCTTCCATCTGTGCTACAGCTCAAGGGGCGGTCCTGTATGCTTAGGAACTAGAAGGTATAATATTGGGGGAGGTGCAGCAGAGTGGTCCCTCTGAGTACAGAAGTTGTGCAGGCCCAGAGGGGTGGGGGAGCAGGGAGCCTGTTCAAGAGAGGGAACGGAGTGACGAGGCAGAAACAATGCACTCACTTTCCATCAGGAGGCAGTGGTCTCCAGTATAATGTGCAGGTGGGCAAGCTAGGGAAAGGGTACCATCCTGTGAAAGGAAAGTTTAGCATGTAGCCACCAGTCCAGAGCACAAGGGATTTTGTGTCTACAGGATCAAAGTTGGGTCTTTACCCATGGCTTATAGCAGCCACCCAGTCCATTGGGAGCTAAAACTGTCCGTGCAGTCATTAAGAGAGAAGGTAACTTCCTCCATTGTGTGTATATATATATATATATATATATATATATATATATATATTTGACCCAATATATCGCAACATGATGGATATCTGGGACCTGTGGCATTAGGCATATTCTTCTTGTAATTTTTTTGGCTGCTGTGATTAGAATACCAAAGAGGTACTTGGTATTAGGTTCCTGAAAACTGGTGGGTGGGAGTATTTAAGGAGCAATTGTAGTTTAGGCATCAAGGGAGTGGTCTACCAAAGAGTTCAGTGAGTTCTTTTTACAAATCTGTAAGGAAGGGTCGGAGTATCAGATGTGCCCACATAATGTTTGTGTAGGTCACCCTTGTCTCTCCACAGTTACACCAGTGGGAGGTCAGGTAATGCACTGTTATTGTTGGCACTTTAAAGTACCAAATTATCTGTTTCCAGCTGTATTTCCTACCTTGATGTGAGTTTGTGACCTTAGAGGAGGCTAGACAGGACCGGTTCCAATCCACTGGTGTAAGTGGTGTACCAATTTCCTCCTCCCATCTGTGAGCTATGTCAAGTGAATCCTCTCCCACAGATTCCTGTAGGGCTGTATAGATGTGGGAGATCATGTGTGAGGAGAGCCCAGATTTGTAGACAGAGAAAAAGTATTGGATGATTACCAGATGGGATGCCGAATTCCAGGCTTCCACTGGTAGTGTCTGGAAGTAGTGACTGATTTGAAGGAATCTGAAGAATTTCATTTGCCTAAGGCCGAAGTTAGCTTGCACCTCTTCAAATGACATGAACCCATTGACTGAGAAGATGTTTAAAAGGTGTTGCAGGAAGTATCTCCCCCATGTACAATAACCTGTGTTCAGCTGAGCTGGAGGAAAGTTTCTAATCGTGGGACAGGGCATAGTAGCATCAGGAAGGGGTTAACATGTAAAGTTCTCTGAACAGACTGCTAGATCTGGTACTGGTGGAGTAATCAAGGATTGTCCTCACTTAACTGATCTAACGAATAGTTGGAGGGGTACATATACCAGGCTTAGTCCAAGTTTGGCAGGAATTCTCTTTCTAATTCCAGCCAGGCGGCAGGTGAGGGCCCTAAGTGTCTAAACAGTAAGCTCTCAAATCTGTGCGGTCCAGGACCTGAATGCCCTCTTAGTGAGATCTGCCACAGCAGCATCTGCCGAATCATAGGTCTGAGCATCTTCTGGGAAATACACAGTTAGCCTTGCGGGGGACAGGGTGTGGAATCGAAGGTCCTTGGTTATAAGGGCTTTCACCATGGGGCTGTAAGGTCTATGGCATGCACTTATGTTGGCCTAATAGTCATTATCAATATACAGCTGGGTGTCCTGGTAGGTACACTCTTTTTTTGCCAAGCTAGGTGTAGGATTTTCTTTCTCTGTAAAATGGAGAAATCAGAGAATCACAAAGTGGGGCTGTGCCCCATGGCCATGGGCTTCAGTCCAAGGGTGCAGTGTGCCTGCTTGAGCTCTGTGGTGAAGTCCTGAAGCACTGGCAAGATCGAGCGGAGGAACAGTGGGAGGAAGGCCATGATGTCTGGGAACTCGGAATGCAGACTGTAAATGCGGAGGTTGTTCAGTCTGGCCTGGCACTCTGCATCGTCTACCTGCTCTTGTAAGAATTGCATGGAAGAGTGCAACTGCATGACTACTCTTTTGGCAAGGCTGAGCTGGCTGTCTTGTTGGCTGGGCTTATCATCTAGGCCCCCAGCCACTTTTTGATTTTGTTAATGTCCATGCAGAGGGCCGAGGTGGTTATATTCATCTCTTTATGAAACCCTCTTAATTCCGTGATCATTATATCCATTTGTCTTTGAAGGTCAAGTGTGCCTGTGGTTGCGGCCTCCTTCTGATTTTGGTGGATTGTTCTTGGTGACTGGGAGCACTCACTGTCCGAGCCTCCAATGTGGAACAGGTCCCCATCCAGGGACTTGGATGGCGACGGAGCCCTGCTTGAATGATACATCTTCTGAAGAAACCTTCAAGCTCTCAAGACTGATGGGTATTGTGAAGTTTTGGAGCTAATTAGAAGATTTTACAGGTGCTTGCAAACGGATCTGTGTGTAATGGCTATTCACAGCATGATGATGTCATGGGAAGTCATTTGTTTGACTTATCTAATGATGGCTGTCTGTGGTTGCTTGTGGGGTCTTGTCATTTTGCTGCTTGGGGAGGTGGGACGTTAAACCTAACACCACATTTCCCTGCTTTTGTGGCAGTAAGTGGTACCCTAACTGGTGCATTAATGTGTTTTTTTGCAGTGAATATATATCTATAGCTATATAATACATGGATGGGAACTTTTCCCCATAGAAAAGGCCATCATTTCTTTCCCTGTACACCTGTGACTAATCTATCAACAACAGCTATATACTTGCACTCATTAAAGCTATATACCTACATTAATCAAACAATTAAAAGTGTATACCTGTACTAATAAAAAGTACACAACTGCACTACATTAAACCCTATGGGATACCACTAATAACACAATTTACATATTAGGAAGCTAGCCAAACCAATTAACAAGCTACAAAAGGACCTGGAAAAAAAGACGTTTACACAAAACCCTCCCGAACCCAGAAAGCTCCCAAACGCCTATCTGCACTCACTATACACCATTCTGTCCTTGCTGCAAGAGACCTTCAGGTGCCATAACATGATTGCACATGCAATCTCCATAACAAGAAACATCCTAATTTATTATATTCAACAAACAATGGGTAAGGGTGGAACACTCAGAAGTATACCCAGAAGTATTGCCCTTTGGGCTCATGGCTTTATAGCCCTAATTAGCCCCCTCGATGGGTATACATCCTTGTATACCACCCTTCCCTATTATTTATTCTATATGTATGCATATTCATAGAAATTGATTGTAAAGTCATATTCAAGGGACAGTGATGACAGCAAAACTAATTAAGGAGAGGGGAGGAGAACTAACCACAATAATTAAATAAAGGGATAATAATGATAATGGGAGAGAGACAGTATAATGACAGGGCCTTCCAACACTGCCTACAGTTAGCATAATAAGCACTAGGACTGAGAGCGAATCCTGAACAGCGCCATCTAAACAGCGATGTCAGGACCACGCAATGTGAATAGCAACAGGGGTAGAATAGCATATGACAACTATTGTTACTCTTGCAGCTATTCAGGCACAAGTAAGAAGGCACAAGTAACAGAAACGTGCAGTTGCTAGCTGAGCTGCTCTTGTGGCGAAGATGGTTAAGGCAGCAGCAACTTGGCCAGCATGGTATGGAAGATCAGGGTTCTGTTTCTGGTCTCCTGATACAGCAGTTTATCTTCTCCCTGCCTGAAGTGTCAATTTGTTTTCAACAGCTGAAACAGGAATTCCTCCGCACCCCACCCCAAGTTTCTCCTTTTCACCAAGATCCACCCCGGAGTTGAATATTTAAGTTAGAGGGTGTGAGGGACAGAGCCCCTGCAAAACAAATGTGCACAATGTAGTTGTTAGCAATGATATCGGTCGTCGGTGTCGCATATGACTGCTACCATTGGTACTGTTATTTTGCACTGTATTATGTGCGGGTGCTGTTGTTGACAGCGCTGTTGATACTGTGCTGTTGTTGTCAGCACTGTTCTTGTTAGCACTATTCAAACCTGGTGCCACAACACACTAGTAGTTTTCAACTTTCAGTTTCAATATCTGCCCCCCATTCACACCAACACCACAAGTAGCTTTGCAGTTGCATTATTTATTTGAAGTTAGAAGGCAGGAGAAAGATGAATGAAATTTTAAAGAAAGTTTAAAATTTGATCCTACAGTTCTGCTTGTGCGAGCTGGGTGATCACACTTGCACACAGTCCTATCCCCATGGCAAAACAATTCCATGTCTTTGCTGGCCCAGTGGCGCTGAGAGTTGGGGAGCTAGATGCCACAACTCATGCCATGCTGGTGACCCGGGTTCAAGAACGAGCCGGGGGGGGGGAGGACAGGAGATGGATTGAGCAGCTGTATGGCAACTCTCCTCTCCTGGTTGGGGACTCAGTCACACCCGCTACAGGGCTGCCCCCAGGTGGAGGTCCGAGGGTAGTGCAGACGGTAGCAGCAAGACTAGGGAGGGTGCTGCGAATTGCTGCATGCGTATGCCTCCACACGTGTCAGAGCAACCAAGGGGAGGGGAGAAAAGTGGAAAATGGAGCTGGCCAGCTCCATGATGGCCCCACAGCACCCGCACCGGCCTCCCAGAGTCTGGATTTTGGTTTGTTGGAGGGGGGGGGTCGACACCCTCGTCCCTGTCACGGGGGGAGGGTAACCCGTGGGGGATTACCGGGAGAGTCGGGGCCGGAGAGCGGATCTCTCTGAGGGAGGAGCCAATGCTGCCTGCCAGCTCCACTGGAGGAGGAAATCCAAATGAAAAAAACAATTCTGCGTCTTTTTTTTGTCCATTATTTGTTTATCCTCCTTCACCCTGCCAGCATTTTTCTCTCCTCCTCCAACTCCCCGCCAGCCACTATTTTACCTCCCCAGGCCCTGTATCCCCCACGGATTACCCCCCCGTGGTGGGGCGAAGGGAAGGGGGGAGTGCTATCTTCACCCCCCCCCCGAACACATATCCAGAGCGGGCCCGGAGCTCTTTGAGGCCACAGCACAGGAGCAGTGGAGGGGCTTCCTTGGAGCCGGCAGGCAATGTTTTTCCACTTTTCTTGGTCCCTCCCCTGTGGTCGTGAACACATGTGTGTGGAGGCATGCGCATGCCACAATGCCACGCTGCCACACTACAACTCTCCTTAACTCTGGCACCACCCCCCCAGCCTCCACCAGGGGGCAGCCAAGGAGCAGGACGGCATTCCCACCCTTTCCCAGGAGAGGAGAGCTGTCGTTGGACACTCAATCCTCTCCCTCCCCTGCTGATCTCTGGTGGCCTGTGCTTGTTCCCCGAACATGGGTCGCCGGCATGGCACGAGGTGTGGCGTCCAGCGCCTCAATCCTCAGCGCCACCAGGCTGGCTTTACAATTCTGTGTCTTTATTGACAAAGTATTTAGGCTCTTGCCCTTTTGCTCATGAAAACTGAGAGCTCACACTTGTGAATGAATGAATGATTATTTGTCTGTACCATTCAGGCAAGCTTCTCAACATGCATTACATAATCCATCAACATGATTCAGTTTACATAAAAACGTGTGTCAAGTTGCTTTAGAAACACAACCTACATAGCAGTCTTGCTCACATTCAGTTGTCCTGTCAACCGTGTGTGGAGTTGGGTTGTTGCACTCCCCAGTAAGATTAACCATTAATTGTAATTTCTGCAGCTTAATTCCTGAGTACAGATAACTCATAAAAAATGAAAAAATATAGTGTCTGAATTGGGAAGGGGCTGCAGTAATGTAGTACTGGCCGATATAACTGATGAAGGTTTTGGATGATGTCAATCTAAGGACAAATTAATACTTACCAGAAAATATGATGTTTGCACCTCACTGTCCCTGGTACCACATGCCTTCGGGCTGGAATAATCTGCTCTTCCACTGGGACACTCCATATGTCTCTGACTACCTGAACCAGAAAGTGCCTTCCCCACCAAATGCTTGTGATATGTCTCCTCCCAGGTAGTCCCCTGCTGCACCAGTGGAGAGGAGCAGCACACACAGTATGTGCATGGTGGTAGCTGGATGGAGGACTTGGAGTGTTTATTTTAAAATGTTTTTTTTTACTTAAAAGTTCAAAATTACAGGATGAGTTCTATGAGATGAAAATCTTATTTACAGAATTTCCCATGTCAAAATTCTACAATATGATGCACAGCAAACACAAAACAACAATAGTCTGAACTTCTAATTTTTAAAACATGATTAGGATAATCTAATATTTAGCATATTCTGTTTCAGTGTATTTTTTAAAAGAGGCAAAACTGGGGCAGCTTTGAAAATGTGGCGCTAGTCGTTCTAGGCATGGGGGGGGGGGGTTACCAAAGGAAAACATTTTCTCTTCCATAAACAGATGAAGGACATGTTGACATGGGGGGTTTCTGCATCCAGTGTGCCAGTTGCCACCTCTGTCCTGCCTTTAGTTTACAGATGCCCCTGCCTGTCACCACACCAGCAAATTGTATTGTACCTCTTACGACTAAATACAATCATATTTACAGTTTAATCAACTAATGGTGGAAAAATGTGTGTGTGTGTGTAAGCAATGGAGAATTGCAGGTACTGGTTTCAGGTTGTAATCAACTCTGACCAATAATTATACTGTAGTTCTGATATCACACACATAATTTGTCATATCTCAGCTATGTTTTTTGTTTAAACACATGGCTTCATTTCTGGTTATTCTTTCTTCTCCTCTTGCTGAACCTCATTTTACACTTACTCCTCCCTAGAAACATAGAAACGCAGAATTTGTCAGCAGAATAGGACCGTTTGGCCCACCCAGTCTGCCCAGTTGTTCCGTATCTGTTGTTTCTCAGCGGACACTAAGTGGTCTCTGGTGATCCTCCCCCCTTTTTATTTACCAGTATTCCCCATGCCTATCCTATGCATGTTTGAATCCCCCCCCCCCGTTGTTTTTGCCCCTACTGCTACTGGTGGTAGACTGTTCTAGGTGTCCACCACTCATTCAGGGAAGTAGTATTTCCTCACTTCCCTCCTAAATTCCCCCGTTCTAGCTTATTTGCATGCCCTCTTGTTCTGTTGTACTTCTTCATGTGAAACAGGCTCCCCACTTGTACCCGCTTCACCCCAATGAGGTACTTATAGGTCTCTATCATCCCCCCCCCCCCACAATGTGCACATGTTGAGATCCGTAAGTCTCTTCTCATATGGTTTCTCATGCAACTCCTGTACCATTTTAATTGCCCTTTGCTGGACTGCCTCTACCCTGTCTATGTCTTTTCTGACATGTGTCCTGCACACAGTACTGCAGGTGTGGTCTCACCAATAATTTATACAGTGGTAAGACCACCTCCTTCATTCTGCTTGTGATAATTCTCCCTACGCACCCCAGCATCCCACTGGCCCTGCATACTGCCTTGTCACTCTGTCTGTAACTTTGAGGTCATCAGATATTATAACCTCAAGGTCTCTTTCCTGCTTAGTTACTGAGAGTACCCCCCCCCATTTTATACTCGGCTCCTGGGTTTCTATGCCCCAGGTGTATGATTTTGCACTTTTTGGCATTGAACCACAGCTGTCATACCCTTGACCACTCGTCAAGTTTTCTAAGGTCACTACTCATCTTCTCCACCCCCTCCTGTATATCCACCATATTACAGATCTTGGCATCATCTTCAAAAAGGCATATCTTCCCTTCAAGTTCTTCTGCAGTGTCACTTATGAAGATGTTCAACAGGACCGTTCCCAGTACTGAACCCCATGGCACCCTGCTGGTCCTCTGCCCTCATTAGAGTGAGAGCCCTTAACCACCACACTCTGCCACATATCTGTGAACCATTTTTTTACCCAGTATAAAAGTTTGGTTTCCACTCCTAGACGATCCAGTTTCTTTATCATTCTCCTGTGTAGCACAGTGTTGATGGCTTTGCAGAAGTCCAAGTAGGCCACACTCGCTGCCCTTCCTTGATTTATTTCCCTGGTCGCCCAGTCAAAGCAATCAGATTTGTCTGGCTTGACTTCCCCCTCGTGAATCCATGCTGTCTTCTTGCAACCCACTGCATTCAAGATATTCCACTAGCCTTTCTTTTAACAGGGTTTCCATTAATTTCCCCACCACTGATGTGAGCTGACCAGTCTATAGTTGCTAGCCTCCTCCCTACTACCACTCTTATGGAGTAGAACTACCTCAGCATTCTCCCAATCCCAATCTCCAGTGGTGGAGTAAACTCTTTCCCAATTTCCCTACTGTTGCTTATGCATCTGGATCAAAATACCTTCCAGACCAGGCTGGCCCGTTGGCACAGTGGTTGGATTTCTGCTCGCAATGCCAGCGACCCAGGTTCGGGAATGGACCCGAGGAGCTGGAGGGCCAGCCGAGGGAGAAGGATTGAGCATCCCATGGACAGCAGAGATGGGTGAGTGTCCAGCACTCGAGGGACCCCTGGCGGAGGCCGGGGGACCCACAAAGCTACCAGCACCTAAACGTTGAGGGGTGGGGCAGTCGTTGGATGTCATTGCACATTCCGCCCCTGGGGCATAGCAGAAAAAATGGCCACCTACCTGCCTAGATGATGCTCTCCCCTCGGCTGCAATCAGCTCCCATGCCGGCTCCCCAACCTATCCCGTTGATTGTGGCACCTTAGGGCCGGGTGCTGCAACCCCACCCTGGGGAGCAAACAAGGGGGTATCAGGGGAGTCGCGGCTAATGTCGGAGTGGCAGCCGAGGGGTCCATGACCGAGCTGAGGTAACAGCAGTAGGTGGCCCCAAAAAGTATAAGTAAAAAAAAAAATATATATTTAAATACCTTCCAGGCCCATTTATCAAGTATTTATAAAACAGACAGATGGTTGTAGTAGACGTCCTGCAGCTTTGTATTAATGCTAAAAGCTCACTATTCTAGCCATCCCAGCAGTGTTGAGGGTTGAGGTGCATGACGCCACACCTTGCGCTATGCCACCAAAGTAGGTTCGGGATCGGACTTGGGGGTGGTTGACCGGGGCAGGAGGATTGAGCATCTGTGGGACTGCTCTCCTTTGGGAGGGTGGGGCGGGGTACCCGCACATGTGGTGGCTCCTGGCGGTGGCTGGGGAGAGTGTGAGTCACAGCGTGTTAGAGGGGACATGGCGGGCAGACGTCTGACATGGGGTGTGCGGAAGCGCACACCATAGCATCTCTGGTATCACTGCATGCCCAGGCTGTGGGGGGAAACTGCAGGGGACAAAACTATTGATCCTGCAGTGCTCATGAGAGAGGCCTGACATGACACTGCATTGGGCCTCGGGCTTCCTCTAGTCCTGATCCCTTGGTCTTCCGTGAGTGGGTTTGCGATGCGACTTTGGAGAGGGTGAGGGTGAGGAGGTTGCAGCTTGGGCATGGCGCCAAGTGCAGGAGCCGCCAGGCTAGGGCCGGATTAGGGGAACCATAGGACCACCCCAGCAGGAGGTAGGCAGATAAAGTAACAACAACAAAAAGTTCACTGTTCTAAATGTTACAGAATCATAACTCCCCTTGCCAGGTTTGTGGATTAGAGGAATCCTGCTGTTTGCAGCCCCTAGCCAGGCAGTTTAGCTACTATAAATTACAGATTTCATATACAGTGTCTGGAGTTGCACTCTAATTGCAGTCCTGCCGCTGAGATACCTATCACACAGAAAGTTGGGTTTGCTGACAAATTAGTTGTCATTATTTGTGAGAGCTTAAGGCAGATTACTTGCCAGAATTGTGCCACATTAGGACACTTCTAGATCATATGACGAATACCCCTCACACGGTATTATTTACAACTACAGCAGTCTGAGAATTATCCTATGTAGGCATGCCAGATGTAGAATACATGATGCAAATACAGTAGTTAAGTAAGGAATAACACCACAGAAAATCGATAACGGCACACCTTGGATGCGTTGTGGTATGTTAAGTGGGAGGCAGTATAGCACAGTGGTTTAAGGCTCTGAGCTGCAAACCTGGAGACCTGGGTTTGAATCCCATAGCCCCCACTTGCATACTATGTGACCCTGAGCAAGTCATTTAACTTCCTTGTGCTCCCAGGTCGTACCTGTAAACAAGCTTCCAGTGTATTGTGTCTCTCCTGGTAAAACGAACAAAAAAAGCAAAGCAAAAAAAAGTGCCTTGAACCACCCAGTAAGTACCATTATACCACAATAATGCACATTCTAGAGTATCTTATTACAGTTAGAAATTTTTTTACAATGTGTCTTGGGTTTAAAATGAATAAAAATGAGGCACCAGAGAGCCACTCACCAGGCAAGACATGCCTTGCTCATGATCCAACAGTCATTCCTCTATTTTGATAAAGATTTACCTAATACCAATGTATTTATCAAGCTTTAATTAATAATATTTAGCTTTGTAATTGTCTGAGGAACACTTTGATATCATTTTGCCACAACTGAATGCTCGACTGGGGGAAATAATGCCCGAGGACATAAGCAGCAGGCATTTGTTGAGCCTGCGGGAGCGCTGTAGTCAACAAACCTGAAATGACAGGGAGGCACATTTCCTTGGAAAAAATCCTTTGAGGTCATGTTGGAGAATAAATTGCAGGAATACTGGAATGAGTGAGAGTCCAGGCAAAGACCGAAAATGTCTTCAGTGCAGTCAAAAATAAAGATACAAGATTGCAGAAAGCTCTAACTTCAGTAGGGCACCTAACTCAAAGAGAAAGCCCAACTCAGGAGTAGAATAGAAGCACTCAGAAATGGGGCAAGGACCCCAATATCAGGAAGTTGGGTTACCAGAAGGGAGTGAGGAACCTGCTTTCCTTTATAAGTAATTGGAATCCCGGGATCTCGCAGCTTGAAGACGTAGTAAATTCTGGAGCTGTTAAGAAGGCCTACTGAGTGAATGTCAGCCCCCCACCCAACCCCGCCTCAGTTCCAACCAGACTAGGTTCTTAAAAATGTAAGTTACTAGTGGATGGGATATGCGGGACCTTTGTCTAACTACAGCTCAGATCCTCCAGCCCTTCAACTTGATAGGCAAGATGTGTTTACTAACTTGTGTTATGCAACTTGCAAGTACCACAAAAAAGTGTACGTGGTCCATCAACAGCTTAGATGCTTGGGCATCTTTAAATCTTCCTTCAAGAGGGCTCTTGCAGTAGGTAATCACCTTGAGGACTGAGTGCCTCCTGGTGTCAGGACCACACGGAAACTTTAGCCAGCAGTATCTGACGGGGGCCCGCCCACCAGACATCACGTGGCCGACGTCGGCGTGACCCTATATGGTGGGCGGTCCCCACACCCGTCCCCCAGTTCTTGACTGACATTAACCTGAACAGTCAGACCTCGTGGAGATCGTATACTGTAGTTCAACTGCTTATTCAGATGAGTATCTGTTTTCTTTCTTTCAGAATTAATTTTTTTCATTTATTTGTGCATGTCGTCGTCTTCAGATGTCGAGCACAAGAATAAGTGTGTTTCGTGCGGCGTGCAACTAGCGCACAAGGATTCACACTCCCTCTGCCTCTTCTGCTTAGGCCCAGAGCACAAGGTCGAGGACTGTGTGGCCTGTGCCAGCTTCAATCCGGCCACAAGGAAGCACCACCAGCAGGTCCTCGAGGCCCGTTTACTCAAGAAGAGAATGGCCACCATGGAGAAAGAGCTCCAAAAATTGTGCAGCACTTCCACTTCACCCACTGAGTCCAAGCATGAGAAAAGAGGAAGAAGGAAAAGCATCAGGACCAGGACTGGTCCCTATCATGTCTGAAGCCACCTGCGGGCCCTTTGGACGAGTGGAAGCCTGCTTCCTCCAGGAAGTTGTCCGCCGCAGCCCAGCCTGCTCCTCCTAAGGAGCAGTCCTCGGGCCACCCCACTGCCACTGGTCCTAGTGACCGCAGGAACCTCGGCCGTGCTTAGACCCATCTCCACAAGGAGGTCTACTGCACCAAGGGAAACGCCCAGCTCAGACTGTAGTGTTGGTCTCCAGAGGTTCTGAAGCCCACCCGGCTTCGACCGCTAAGTCAAGCATCAGCCAGTTCAACATTTGCCCAGTCATCTCAGCCGATAAGTCGGACACTGGCTCTGCCGATGCCCACCCGACTAACCTGGCGTTGGGGTCCGGCAATGGCCCCGATGATTCCCAGCTGCAAGACTTACCTCAGCTTTCCCCGGAGGGTTCTCCCCACTGTGCCTCTCCCACTTCACTGGACGTGGTCTCCCCTCACTTGCCTGTCGTTCAAGGGATGGGAATCGAGAAGCATCCATCAGGTGACCTTCTGGGTACACCTCCAGATCTGGTGTCGGGAGCTGGCACTGTATCGGATGGTTCCCAGCCACCTCCCTTGCCATCAAGGGCTATAGTGCCACCAGCATGCCCTCCACCGGACCTAACCCTCCTGGGACCATCAGGGTTTAGCGTTCCGCAGGAGCCTCCATCAGGGACCTTCGGCCCCTCCATCAGGCCCTCCAACGGGTTTGCCCACATTGGGCCCACCGTCAGGGTTTCTCCCATCGGGTTACCCTCTGTCAGGGCCTCCTTCAGGGTTTCCACCATCAGGATATCCGACTCCTCAGGCACCAGCATATAACCCACCGGGCTACCCCCGGTCAGGGTTTCATATGCCATGGTACGCCTCTGCCTACCCTCCGTCAGGCTACCCATCACCACATTTTCACATGAGGGGTTTCCCTGCAGCCAGGCTTTGCTATGGATTATCCCCTGGCTTATCAGCCTCCTCTTCAACCTCTAGTGGACTTTCGGTCCATTTTACAGTCTTGGTGGTCAGAGATCAAAACCCAAATGGTAACAGAACTGGACAACCGTCAGCCTCCCAGAGAATCTCCTAGGAGCCCTGATGTTCAGCAACCGAGGCAGGTTCTAGTCCCTTCAACTCAGCTGATGCTGGCCCCTTCAAAGGCTCCGACGCCGGCTGGGCCCTCAGGCAAACCAATGCCGGACCCCTGGGAGTCTTCCGACTATAGGGGAACCCCAACCCAAAGAATCCCCCAAGTCGCCTCCAGAGGATTCTTCCTTCGTGGACTGCCTCAGAAAAATAATAATGGAGGTGTATGACTGGAAGTCAGATGCCCAGGATCCGAAAAGGCAACACCTTGCAGAACACCTGGACATGCAGGAGGCGGCCCTGATCCTTACCCCTTCCTGGCTCAAGCCGCATGAGGACCTGGCATCAACAATCTGGACGATGCCCTCCTCCATTCCAGCGGTGGCCAAGAAGGTGGACTGCACTTACCATGCGCCAGAGGGGAAGGACCACCTCAGCGTGTAGCCAAAGGCTGATTCAGTCATTATAGCAACTGCTCATGACCAGTCTTCTAAGCCCCAGCATATGAGTACCTCACCATTCGACAAGGAGTCTCGGCAACTGGACCAGTTTGACAGGAAATTTTATTCTTCCTCCACTCTGGCCATGTGGGCCTTCAGCTACGTCGGGCACATGCAGGTATACCAGAAATCTTTGTTTGCCAAGCTAGAGATGGCCATTCAAGCACTCCCAGACTCGGAATTGAAATCCCTGTTGGTGGATTTGATCCATTCGTCAAAAGTGGCCTGCAGGCATTCACTTTGAGCCATTTACAATGCAGTAGACTCTTCTGCAAGGGGGGCTGCCGCAGCGGTCAGGCTACGTCGTTTCTCCTGGCTAAGGGTGTCAGGTTTGACACAGGATGTACAGAATGCCATCCAGGATTCCCCATTCAGGGGATCCGTCCTCTTTGGGGGTGATACACAGGACATCATTACCACCCTGCAGGATAAAGGCACAGCACTTCAGTCAGTACAAACTATATACTGTCCAAAATATCAGGCAAAGAAGCCCTTATGGTGCAAAGAAAAATGGCAGCCCGAAACAGCAGCAGATGGCCCGATGTCAAAACAAATGTAAGGCACAGTCAGCCTCAGCTACTCCCCAGGCCAAGTCCAAGAGGGCTTCATGTGTAGCTCTTGCCAACCCCCCTCCCTTACATGACTCACCATCTGCCCTCTCCCCTCAGAATCTTACAGGGGAGCAGGTGGGCAGAAGATTTGTTTGTCATTTGCCAGGGTGATGGGCGGTGACAACTGACTCATAGGTTCTTCAGCTCATAGAGCAAGGCCATACTCTGGAATTTCTCACAAAACCTTCAGACAGGCCTCCGGCCCATTCTCATTACCCAAAGGTGCACATCCCTCTTCTCAGAGAGGAAATTCAGGCTCTGCTACAGAAGAGAGCAACAGAACCTGTTCCAGTGCACCAGGTAGGAAAGGGGTATTACTCCCACTTCTTCCGGGTCCCCAAAAAGACGAGAGATCTGCATCCCATTCTGGATCTCAGCACTCTAAACCTGTAAATAGTGTACAAAAGGTTTTGGATGCTGACCCTCCCGGGTCTGCTGATCCTCCTATAAAAGGGTAAGTGGCTCTGCACTCTAGATATGCAGGATGCTTATCTGCACATACCTATATTCAGGGCCCATTGTTGCTGTCTCCGAGTCGCCTTTCAGGGGGAACATTACCAGTTCAGAGCTCTGCCCTTTGGCCTTTCCTCTGCACCTCAGGTATTCACAAAATGCTTGGCGGTGGTGGCAGCGGGCCCAAGGCATCAGGGCCACTGTGTGTTCCCTTACCTCGACGACTGGCTTCTGTCAGCCCCATTGAGCGAACAGTTGGAACTTTCCCTATCTGCAACCCTGGACCTGTTTCGTCAGGTTAGGATTACTGTAAGCTTTCCAAAATCCCAGCTTGTTCATTCCTAACACCTGCAATTCATTGGGACGGTGTTGGACACGGTCCAGGGTATGGCTTTCCTTCCTCAGGACAGGGCGGAAACCCTGCAGCGGCAGGTCTATGTGGTGGCCTCCAACAGGAAGGTCTCGGCCAGGTTGATGCTTCGGCTGTTGGGCCTGATGGCAGCAGCTGTCCCCACAGTTCCTTTAGCCAAGCTTCACATGCGTATATCGCAGTGGACGCTCGGGGCACAATGGGATCAGAGGTTGGACGACCTAGACCAGATGGTCATGGTCTCCAGTTCCATGCAGAGGGATCTCTTGTGGTGGCAGGATCTTTCCAATTTCACCAAGGGGGTCCTTTTTCAGTCCCCTCCTCCCTCTCAGACCCTGACAACGGATGCATCAGGGATGGCTTGGGGTGCTCATCTGGGAGACCTCAGGACTCAAGGCACACAGTCCCTAGTGGAGTCTTCTCTTCACATCAGTGTGTTAGAGATGAGAGCAGTGTTGTACGCCCTTCAAGCTTTTCACCACCTGCTTCTCCAGGGTACTCTGCTAGTCCAATCAGACAACATGTGCATGGTCTGGTATCTCAACAAGCAAGGAGGCACCCGTTCGTACTCCCTATGTAGGGAGGCAATACAGGTGTGGAATTGGGCTGTTCTGCATTGGATTTGCCTCACAGCTGTACATGTAACGGGCATGCAAAATGTCCTAGCAGACAGTCTCAGCCGCGCCATAGAGCCCATGAGTAGGAGCTAAAACAAGAGGTGTTCGACTCCAATTTTGACCTGTGGGGTCAGCCGGAACTGGATCTGTTCGCCTTCCCATACAACACAAACTTCCCAAGTTTTGGTCACTTGCTCCAGGGCATGGTGTTTTCTGGCGAGACATGCTATCTCTTTGCTGGACAGGGAGGTTCTTGTACGCCTTTCCTCCTTTTCTGGTTCTGCAGAGGGTGCTGCTCAGGCTACGGGCAGAAAGAGCCGACATGATTCTGATTGCCTACTTTTGGCCTTGTCAAGTTTTTTTTCCACTGCTTCAGCAGCTTGCAGTGGAGCCTCAGTTTCTTTTGCCTCTCTGCAACGACCTCCTGACCCATGAGGGCACACTGGTCCATCCGGGACTGAAGTCCCTTCACTTTCGTGTGTGGCATCTCAGGACATAGCAGATTCACGCTTTGGGGTCTTGTCTAGAGTTTCTCAGGTTCTCGTGCAGGCCAGAAAGTCATCCACAAGCACCACTTGTGCCGTGAAATGGAAGCGGTTTTCCATCTGGGCCACTGCAAAGGGTTGAGATCCTTTCTTGTGTTCCCCTTCATCGGTCATGGAATATCTTCTGCACCTCTATGAGTTGGGCCTAGGCTATTCATTGCTTAAAATCCATTTGTCGGCTGTCTCTGCCTACCATACCTTAGTGGACGGCAGGACACTGGCTCAGTTGAAAGTCTCAAAGTCTTTCCTTAAGGGGATTTTACACCTACAACCCCTGTACGCATCCCTGTGCCACCCGTGGGATCTTAATTTTATTTGGGAAAAGTTGACCCTGCCTTCTTTCAAACTGGCTGGTTCTTGTGACATGCACTATTTATCTTGGAAAGTGCTTTTCTTAGTGGCAGTAACTTCAGCTCGAAGGATTTCAGAGCTTCAGGCCCTGATTTGTAAGGAGCCTTATTTAATTTTTCACAGAGAACAGGTGGGTCTCCGTACCAACCCTAAGTTTTTATCCGAAATGGTTTCTGAGTTTACGTTGAACCAGTCGATTCAACTACCAGTGTACTACCCCGAGCATTCTAATTGAGGAGAAGTGCTTCTTCACATGTTAGATGTTCACAGAATCTTGCGTTATTACATAAACAGGACAAAGTCTGTCCAAAACATGGATTAGCTTTTCATTTCTTTTGCACTCAAGAGAGAAGGTGTTACCAAACAATGTTTATCCAAATGGTTGGTAAACTGCGTTACTTTTTGTTACCAGAAGTATGGTAAAACCCACCTGGGGGAAGTCGAGGGGCATTCCACTAAGGATATGGCTGCCTCCACTGCTTATTTCAGGAGTGTGTCTGCCGCTGACATCTGTGCTGCGGCTACCTGGAGTTCAGTCCACACTTCCACAAAGCATTACAGTCTGGACATTGCTTCTAGGCTCAGGGCAGGTTCTGGCCTAGCTGTACTTCTGGGCCTCCTGTCATAATTTTCCTGTGCCTTTAACAGGTTTTAGTTCCTGCCTCCCGTGTTTCAGTTTTTTCTTCTGATTCACACTGCTTGGGACTCAGTCCTCAAGGTGATTACCTACTGCAAGAGCCCTCTCGAAGTAAGATAGTACAGTTACATAAAAACTTACCGTAACAATAGATCTTCGAGAGAGGCTCTTGCAGTAGGTAACCTTTTTCCCTCCCTCCATCCCACTACTGTATTCTGCTCTTTTTTATGGGCTCATTCTGAGCTCCAGGAGCCTCTTATCCTTTCTCCTGTCGCACCTCCTCGGAGGTCTTTGACAGGAGAACTGGAAGGCAGGTGTGGGGACCGCCCATTATATAGGGTCATGCTGACGTCGGCCATGTGACTTCCGGTGGGAGGTTCCCCGTCAGATACTGCTGGCTAAAGTTTCGGTATGGTCCTGATGCCAAGGGGCACTCAGTCCTCAAGGTGATTACCTACTGCAAGAGCCTCTCTCGAAGATCTACTGTTAAGGTAAGTTCTTACATAGCTGTACTTTCTCTACTGATGCCAGCCTGCCTCTGTAATACATATGGTGACAAAGTTATGCGAAGCAGCTACGTGGTCTTCCATCCATATGTTCAAAAAACATTACAAGTGGACATTCAGAGTTCTGCTGATGCAGTTTTTGGTCGCAGAGTTTCTCAGGCAGCAGTTCTTTCTGTTTGTTCTTGTGTACAAGATAGTATTCTCCCCCCTCACATTTTTTTCTGGGTACTGCTTCTTAGAACCCAGTTGTTATGATTACCCATTGACAATGTGGAGTGCTACAGAAAGTAACTTCATACTTATTGTGATTTCCTTTTCTGTTAGTTCCAACTTGTCAATGGGTCCCACCCAGGAGCCTAGCTCTTGCAGGAGAATCTTATCTGGTATGCTAGGAGGGATGTCCTGCATGTGAAAATCCCCTACTAGGTTTTCGGACATCCCTTTTCTGTTTGGTGCGCTGTACTCATGGTTAAACTATTAAAAAAAAAAAACTTTTATTTTCAATCAATTTGCAACCGCTGGTCAGCAGCTTTACTGACAATTCTTAAAGTGTCCATTTTGCAGGTGATCTCACTGCATTCACTTGTGGACTGAAGGTTATCCATACCGTGTGGACAACCTCAGTTTTCCAGATGACCAACTGATTGTAGCTTTCCATGATACCTGATTGTTCTTCCTGCAAGAAGGACTGAATCATCCACACCTTGAGCCCAATGGAGAGCCTTTTCTTCCTCAGAGGTCTGCCAGGAAGTTAAGACAGCATTTATTTACCGCACTAGCGAATGTGAATGCGGGTAATTGGATATAATATATGAAAATGTGTAGCTACTATGGCACTGCAAGGTCAGTAGTAACTGGGGAGTTGCTGCTGATGGTAGGTAGGTGAAATTTATTTTTATACAGGTAATACATGTCATTTGGACATAATCCAGTTTACAAGACAGACCTGTGTAAATTCCTAACTAGTCACATACAAATAAGTTCCATGTTAAATACATATAAATACAAACACCACAATATACAAACAACACGGTATACCTAAAGACTTACAATAGCTAGACTGTAAAATCTCAAAATCCCAAGGAACCTTAGAGAAGAAAAAAAACATTTAACACTCACAAATGTGAGCAAATAGCTCCTTTACAGTATGAGTAAACAATGAATCCTTATGTGCCCAACATTCTAAAGCTTGAGCTGTGCCATTCCCCTGGTAGAGGTGCACTATACCTAGTTATTATGATTACCCATTGACAATGTTAGAGCTAACAGAAAAGGAAATAATGGTGAGTATGAAGTTAATGTCTTCTATAATTCATAAATAAGTTAATAAATACACAAATCTGGGATGATAGTAGCTGTAGGGGAAATTAATCCTTAAATACTTGAATAAACAAAAGGTTTGTAGACCCCGCTTAAAGGCCGCCACCAAGAGGCCCACCCTCAGGGCTCTCGGAAGGGAGTTCCAGAGGACCAAGCCTGCTACTTCAAAAGTCCACTCCCTGCAGGTTTTTAACCTTGCCCTGGGAACTACTCGGCAGAGCAGCAAGTACACGAAGGTACGAGAGCGTACAAGAAGTCAGACAGATAGCCCAGGCCCAGCCCATGTGGAACCTTGTAAGTTAGTAAACTAACCTTAAAGGAGATACGCTACTTAACCAGCAGCCAATGCAGATCACACAGTGCTGGTGAGACATGACTCGTACATAACAGACCTCACATGACTTATTTTTTGCTAATCAGATTACTTGATTATTCTTGCCCATTTCATAATCTGCATAAACACATGCATAAACCAACAAAGGCATTGCACACAGGGTCACAAGATGCTCTAAAATTTGTTTGAATTTCATTATAAAAAGGCAGACTTAAAGTGCAAAAAGAGTATAATGTAACCATGGTATTCACCAACCATTACAGGAACCAAAAAAATCCTTATGTATCAGGTCTCCTTGACACTTCCGGGGGTTACTGTTAACACACCCCTCTACATCGAGCCTTCAAACTTCCCGGGTGGGGGAGGCAACAACTTTAGGAGACTTACAGCATTATATCATAAATTATGTATTACGTCAAAATGAAGACTTTAAGTTGAAAAAGTACTGCTGGATTACTTAAAGAGAAACATCCATCAATAAATGCCCCACACCTTAGTGCGGTGCAGTCTTCTGGTTAGGCTTTCACCTAAAAAGTAAAATGTTACCTTTTCCTGTGCCTTTGACATTTTCTTTTTATCTGGTTGAACCTGCCACCCCTCCTGCTCAACATTTTGTGAAGCATGCAACTAGGGATGCATTCCAGAGCCTCCTTCTGCTGACATTAGAGCCAGGTATCGGCTGTGGGAATGGGTATGTAAGCTATTAACAGTAGAGCAATTAATAGCTCTGGTTCATCCTTTCCTAATCTCACTGCCATACCAGCTATCTCGGAAAGAACAAACCAGGGCTATTAATAGCTCTTACTTTTAACTCCTACTATACTATAAATAACTTACATACTCTCACCTGCAGCTGATCCCTGCCTCTGACATCAGCAGCTGGAGATTCTGGGATGTGTCCCTAGTGGTAAGTGTCACAAAACTTCAGATGGGAGGGACGACAGGATCAAACAGATAAAAAGAAAATGTTGAAAGCACAGGAAGAGGGCAAATTCTTCCTTTGTATGAGGAAAGCCCTGCACCAAGGTGTGGGGCACTTATTGATGGATCTGTCCCTTTAATTTGCATGGTGGGAGACTTCTTCCTGGGCCATTGTGAGAGCAGGTTTGGTGTTACAAGTACAACAAGTTACTATACCTGGTGATTATTGGGCTCCAAATTCATTTTTTCAATTTGTTATATCTTTTAATATATTTTAATTTAGAAGTCTTGGCTGCTTAAGTTTAAACTGGTTATAAATTTGGCACTTGGGTTTCTGTCATACAGATATACGGAAATGCCAGCAGATGCAGGCCATAGCGGTCTAGAGAGTCTGCTTTCAGTGTGCACTCCCAGTCTAATCTACTGCAGCTGCCCCCAACACCTGTGTTATCCCCAGACCACCTCCACCCCTCCCGTTTCCCCTCAGTTATTACCTTATCTCTGACCCTGTCCCATCCCCCCTCTTAAAACTGCCCACAGTTGCCAGTGAAATCACCTCCTCTGGCAGTTGGTTCCACTTGGCCACCACCTTTTCTGTGAAATAGTGCCTCCTCATTTCCCTCTTGAATCTTCGCCTCTCCAATTTCAGACTATGCCCTCTCATATCACCCCTCCCCCCCAGTCTGAATATGCCCTCTGAACTTACTCTATTTATGCCCTTTAAATATTTATAGGTCTCAGTGATGTCACCTCTCTCCCTCCTATCCTCCATGGAATATGTGTTGAGCTCCCTTAGTCTTTCCTCATATGACATGTCCCTCAGGCCTCGGATCATTTTTGTCACCCTGCGCTGTACCCCCTTCAGTAGATTGATGTATTTCTTTAAGTATGGGCACCAGAACTGCACACTGTACTCTTAAGTGCGATCTCACCAGTGACCTGTACAATGGCAGGATGACTTCCTTCCTTCAAGAAGTGACCTCTCTGGCAGTGCACCCCAGCATTTTATTAGCTTTAGTTGTCACCTTCCTGCACTGCGCAGAATGATTCATGTCCCCTGTAACTGTCAGCAGTGACTGTTTCTACTGTCAAACGTGTTGTTATCCTCTACAGCGGGAATCTCCTTTCTGGCCATTTTATAGCTGCAACAATAGATAAAAAGTAATTCCCCTATGGGATCCTCTTTATCTGTAAAGGATTTAAAAGTTCTATACTTTACAAGAGGGCATTGAATTTATACCAATTATGTTGATACTAATGTAGCTTGATATTTTTGTACAGTAAATGGCTGATGGCTTTATTATGAACCCCTTATAAAATTTCATTGCGTTAGTAGTCATATTAATTTACATGATTATCATCAGGCAAAAATATTGTATGTGACATACCTTTTTATCATCCTTGATACTAACAGTCAGCAGAAAGCCCAACCAATTACTGTATACTGATTGGGTATGATTACAGGTAGTGCGGATGTGAATTTACTGAGTGGAAATGGTAGGTTAGATTAATTTCCTGTAATTTTTGCACTTCATAGAAGACTGCTGTTGCTGTACTTTAAAGGGGCATAACAGAAAACAGAATAACTTTATAAAGCTTTAGTATGTAGGTTCCCCATTTGATGGTTGTATTAAAGCAGTAGAGCATGTTATTGTCACAGTGAAAAATATTAACCTATACTTTTTTATTCTATTTTAGAGAACCCTTGTTTTGTCTTAGAAGATACCTTGTTTTGCCCATTCTGAGTCAGTTTTAGCATTTTAGTGACATTTGAAAAAAATAAAAGGAGTACACCTTTTAATATCAGTTTTCTCCAGTTTTCATCATTATTCTGTGATGGCTATAAAGATGGGAGCAGTGTCTGTTGCATCCTAGTTCACTTTAGTTTCACAAAAAAAGCAGTGTTAAACAATGGGTGTTCAACACCAGTTGTGTTTTTATAAATGTTTTTTGTAACACTGCTTTAACACTTAGACTACTGAACTACTCAGGAGATGTACTCCAAAAGCTGAAGCTGTCTGACAGGAATGACGGATAGTAGAAGGATAACCAAGGAGGCAACAATGGGTAAATGGGAAGCCTTCCTGGAAAAATGAACTGTGAGTACATCTCAGTTAAATGATGAATTAGTCTATAATCCAAGGAGCAACTTCAAGCTGTGTCACTCCACTCCTGTTAGGATGGAAGACTGATTGTGATGTAAGTTTATTAAGTCTTGTACTGGAACGAAAAATCTTTAATAAAGTATGAATTTAAAAAAAAGGTGTTCAAAGAAAGCTGAGAATAACGATGAAAATCCAGGGAATAGTCATGTTAAAAGGAGTGTTCCTTTTAGTGAGTTCAAGTGTTAAACGAAACACACTCAAAATAGGGAAAAGAGGCAAAAGACAGAAGAACAAGGGCACCCTATAATAAAATAAAAAGGGACAGGTCAGAATTTTCACTGCCAGCTGTGCTGCAGCCACACCTCTCAACCTTTGGGCACTGAAATGAGGGAGATGGACACTCTGAATCAGGGACAATGAGGGACAGTGACCCTCATAATGAGAGACACATCCTCAAACAGGGAGATACGAGAGAACCACACTGTGGAAACCACTGTATTTACTTGTCTTTAAAGTCTGAATTTGCACAACATGCTGTGTGTGGACAGTTCCTTTTTTTTATAAGGGACAGATAATAGACAGTAATTTTGAGGAGTAAAATGAGGGGCTTTTCCTCATAATCAGGGACAGTTGATCGGTATGGCTACAGCTGTAACTAACTAACGTTCCTACAAGGTGACTATTCCTTTAGTAGCAGCTAGGGCTTTGACAAATTACAGAACCGACTGATTCTGTACCATGTAAAAGATTTTAGTAAGTTCACTTTATGCAAACAAAACAGCCTGTTTTTACAACATCAAGACTTGCTTTTGGTATGAAAGTGTTGTGCTACATTTGGAAATTACAATGGTACTGCTTTACTTGATTGAAGTTTTGGGTGTTTCTCCAGTAAAGTGAGAGCCCGCAAAGAAGCCTGTTAATATTTGTCCCACTTCCTTAGAAAAATATTCCAAAAATGTAATCTTCCAGTCTTCAATATGGTTGTACCTTGTCATGATTAGGAAAACTGGCACTATAGCATGCTACATTTTCCTTCTGTACAATAGTTTATATAGTTTTCAGTAACACAGTAGAGACATTACATTCCTTTCATACTGGTTCCTCTTTGGCCAGGTTATTGGGGTTATACAGCAAACTAAGTACTATGGTTGTTACCCTTTACTCAGAGTAAATAAGTACTCCTATTTCAATCACCTGTTCAGACCCTGGACTACAGGTAGGAGGGAATTGCCTCACAACTGTGACAGTGACGGTCTTCATATTTTATTTATTTATTTAGTTTGTATTGACTAGGTAAGCACACTCGACAGATTAATGCTTATTTTCAGGAATGACCCAGGAGGTTACAAGGTATGCAGATATACATTTTCAACAGAGAAAAGCCAGTAGCATGTAAGTAAAGTGACATTAAACTACAGACATAAACATACCATTCAACATGCAGTAAGCATGTTACATTTTTAATGAATAAGCCCAGCTCCCCAAACATAGTATAAACTACACCTAAGCCAGAGTAGTACATTTTTTGAGAGATGATGTCGTACACTATACCACCGCCTTTTAACCCAGAATCTCAAACCTTCAAAGCCTAAGAGGTCAGGTGGAGCATTTCCAAGAGCTGTGAGGGTCTGCTTGACAAAGTATGCCAGTGTGCGAACCCCCTGTTCACCTGTGTTGTCAGGTATAATCAGGCAAATCTCTTCTGTAGTGTGTGCCAAATTGGATTTTTATAAAGGATAACCGGAGGGGAGCCTTTCCAGCAGGCTCATCTGCAGGGACATTTGGACTGTAAATGAGATCACAGAAAGCTGGTTATAGCCCGTGTCTTGCTGGATGGAGAACAACATTGTAAACAATGATGAAAACCGAGATTTTCAGGCTTTCATGTGCTATACATTTCAACTCTACTTGATTTGGGGCACTGTGGTCCATAACTGTGGTTTATTTACACATAATAGTTAGAGTTAGGATACCTAAAATGGTACAGAATTTTACGAGAGGGATCATTCTAGACTGTGCAGTTTTCAGTCACTTCACTCCTCACTTTGAAAATTGTAAGGATACCCGTCCTGATGGCCCAGTGACAGCACACCATGCTGCAGTACTGATGACCTGAGCTTGACAGCGGACTCCAGTTGTCACATTATGAGGCAAGACAGGCTTTAGGTTGCTGCTGGAGGGCAGCATGTCTCAGCTGGAGAGAGCTGGTGGCATGCAGCGACAGCGGTAGGTGAGCCAGGGAGCTTGCTCCTTCTGCAGAGGCATGCTGTAGTGTCGGGGTTGACAGGTGTTGCTCATACCAGGAGGAGGAAGGAGGCATCAAGGGAGAAAACTGTGGTAGAAGAATCCACTGCCATCTGAATGACAGTGAAATCACCTGAACAGGGTATATCCCTAATCAACAAGGTGTATCCCTGGTTGACAGTGTATACCGTTGTAACAGTGACACTTTCACAGCAACGCTGTTACAACGATACCAACCCGTCAACACCTGCAGTGTCAACTGGGTTGCCGGAGTGATGACAAATAGCGCACTCGGGTTTGACAGCTCTCCCCGACACTACCCGAGGTTGTAATTCTTAAGTCCAGAGGCGGTAGGAGGCTGCCCCACATATATACTGAACAGGTGTCAGTGTGGTCTCCGGTCTGTGGTCTGGATCAGTGGTGTCGGGGATGTCGGCGACCATGTGTTGCTGTAGGGGAGATCGCTGACATCCCTTTTGCTGTGGCATAGTGGAACTGGGCAACAGCAGGGGCAGGGAGAAAATCCATATGGAAAAAAGAAAATTGTAAGGATCAGACAGATGTGGTTCCATGCAGATAACCTGGGTTCAAGAGTAGACTTGAGTCACTCATGTCTATGTGGCCAAGGCTAAGGAAGTGTTGTCCGTGACAGTGCATTCCAGCCTGGGAAAAGTGGATGCCATGACCTGCCACTGTAGGAACCCCCATGTTGGATCAGAGAGCACGCTGTTACACAGGGAGGCCAGCTATATGCATCTGAACCTGCACATGGGGCATGTGCACAGCACTGCATGAGAAATGGAGGAAGCAACAAAAAAGCAAACTAGATGCTGGCTGACAAGATGACAGTGCTGATATGCTCAGACTTCATGTCCTCCACTGATTGTGCTCTGGTGGGAGGGGAATGGCTTTCTGACCCTCCCTTCTGTGGGGGCAAGTCACAAAGAACACCTGGAGCAGGTAAATGGACAACGGGGCTTGGGAGTGGGGTGGCTGAGGCTAGATGACAGGTGTCTGACTGGAGCTGAAAACACCTCCGGGGGGGGGGAATGAAAGGGTGCATAAAAGTAGGGAGGTTAGAGAGATCAAACTGTGCTTTCTGTTTTAGTTAGTTTTCTGTACTATGTAAGCAATAATCCAAACCAAAAGTGTGTTACGTAAATTAGATTTTATGTTCTTTTGTTCAGTATTGTATTAAAAGAGTTAAAATGCTGGCTATATTGCAAGCCGGAGAAATTGCTGCTTAATGTGATTTCTTTAACGCATACGGCAGCTGCCAGGATTAACATGCAACATTCTAAGTGTCAGTTTTATATTATAATGAGCAAGCATTGTTAAAGCCCAGTATTTTATAATGATTATGTCTCGTACATGGTGCAGCTGTCACTGACCTGCCAATTAGCAATCACAAAAGCCCTCTTTGTTTTGCTGTATGGGAAATGTGTTGGACGCGGTGGGTGTGAATTCATAAAACAAAACAATAACATTCATCAACAAAAACGTTTCCACGCTCTTTTGTTCTGACTGGTACTACTTTTTTTTGTACAACTGTAAATTCATAGTCAAATTTTAAAGAGAATCAAAACCTGACTTTTACCTTTTTGGTTTAATTGAAAATTTAGGCGTGTATGCAATCTGTTTATTCTCTCTCTACAGTAGTGTTTCTTGTACTTGTTTTGAATGTTTTTCTGCTTTTGTTTTGGTTCTTTTGCTGATGCTGCCTTTCTGCCTGATATTCATTTTTTTGATTTCCAACCAGTTCAGGAACCAATTGACATCAGTTGAGTGAAAGCCCACAGTGAAGCTTGAAACACAGTCTTCTGCTCATTTGGATCCTAGATCCAAATGGTTATCAAAATATTACTACTGAGGCCAGCCTAGTGGCATAGAGGGCTGGGACACTATGCACCTTACCTCCCACCACACTGGCGACCCGAGTTTGGGAATGAGCTTGGGTTGCTGGGAGTCGGCCAAGGGGGGTGGGGTGGTGGAGAGGATTAAGTGTCCAGAGGACTGCTTTCCTCTCCAGGACTGGGGAGTAAGTAAGTAAAGTTTTATTTATAAAGCACCCATCCCCGGAGGCTATAGGTGCTGTACAGTAGTGAGAAAGTAGACAATAATGACATTTAAAACCATTTAAAATATAAACAAGAGTAACATATAAAATGTAACAAGCAGTACTAGCGTCACAACTAAAACTAAAAACTTAGTATAACTGAGGCATATTCAATAATTTTAATAGAGGGGAAAATGCTTCCTTAAATAGGTGGGACTTTAGATCCTTTTTGCCTCCACGCACACATGTTCACCTGCCACTTTGTAAGGGACTTAGGGAGAACATGGAAAAGAAAGGCGGACTCAGGCTCCTTGAAGCTGAATGTTAAAGTCATTATTATTATTATTATGTATTTGTAGATTATTTGTTTTCCCAGGACTGCCCAATGGAGATGCAGTGTCTGGTTTTCAGGGGGACACTGCTTTTACCCCATTTAACAGCTGGGCAGACTGAAACACAGGGAAGTTAAGTGTGACATGCTCAGGCTCACCAGTGAGTCAGTGACTGTGGTGTTATTCATACTTCAGCCTTTCATTATGGCATCATGTGTTATTGAGACACACTCACACTGTAGAACTGTAACCCTGTGCAGACTTCTGTCTGCACATCAGCATCCTGCAGAGCTTGATAGATACAGTGTTTGATTGTTCTAAGTTGACACGACATAAGCGGTAATAGCACTGCCCCACGTTCTGTGGTGTGTTGTGCACGTGTCCATAGCAACAAGTCGATTGATTATAATGATGAGCTCACACTGCCCCTAAGACAATGAAGAAATCATTTGGTTTTGTTTTGTTGCTGTCCAACAAATGAAAAAGGTTGCACTTGGGTGTGAGGCAATAATATTTCTCCACCCCTGGCATCATATCTATGACAATTAAGGCAACTGGTACTGCATCGCAGTGCTGTTAATTTGGGTTACTCCTTCACACCTTACATTTTTCCTTTCCTTCCATAAAGAGAACTGTTACTTTTTTTAATGTATTATTTATGTATGCCCCCTCCACTGTAGCACTGCCCCCTTCTGACAGTAACCCCTTAGCCCCGCAACCGACCATACCCAGTGCTTTCCCCTTTCCAAACCCTCCAGGTGGGGCTTACCTCGCTGGCCACACCAGGCAAAGTTTTTGACCCTCCTGTATATGGGGACCTCCACAGTAGGTTGACTGGGTCAGAGCCCGACTGTGCTCCATCATTCTGCGTCATGCTGTTTTTTTCCCCTTGTTTGTTGCTCTTGGCCCCTGAGGACATCAGTGTGCTGTGGAATGCAAGTGCATGTGAACACAAAGCATGGCAGTGTGGATTTTGGTCGGCATCCTCCCCTCGCGTTGCGGTACCTGTGCTACACTACTACCTGTGGTTACCCAGATAGCAGTGTTGTGGCAAAGGCAACAACCCCCCTTCCTGGAGCGGAAGCACATCCTCTGGGATGCTCGATCCTCCTTGCCCAGACTGGCCCCCCGATGATCCGGGCTCATTTCAAACCTGTGTCCCTGGAGTTGTGAGCAATAGCCCTACCACTGCACCGATGAGCTGGCTTAAAAAACACTATTACAATAAAAACCTACTGCACAGCACTCAAGATCTGCAAACATGCTGTACATTCTGGCCTAGTCTGTGGGACTAATTCAGACTTAGTTCCCAAGTGCATTGTTCTGTTGCAGTGTGAAACATATGGCCAGCCCATCAACACAGCGGTAGGTTACCACCCGTAACTCTGGCAACCCAGTTTTTTGCCCTGAGCCTAGATCAGCAAAGGGACGGTGGGGGTGGGGGTGGGAAATTGATTGAGCAACTCAAACGCCATCCTTCACTGGGGGGGGGGGGCTGATGTCAGTCTCTGCCACAGCACTGCCACCTTGGTGACCACTGGTGAACCCGTGGAATGGAGTGGCAGGGAATGAAGGGTTGTCAGCTGCTTCACAGTGTCATACAATGATGAGCAGGCACAGATACTGGATCTCTGGCCACTGGTGTCTTAGAGAAAGGGGAAAACCGGGGGACAAATTGTTTGGCCTGTGGGGATGACGTCCATTACATTTGAGACCTGCGCCGCCTTCCTGTACCGCTCTACTCATACAGTTCTCTGGGGGAAGAAGAAGAAGAAAGCTGGGAAGTTAGAAGGAGAGCCGCAGCCTGGGGCTGATTGGGCTGGGTGGTTGCCTAGGGCTGATTGGGAAGCTTGGCCAGGACGGAGAAAGGAACAAACATAAAATACGATGAACATCTGAGTGAATTAGATTGAGACTTGTTTTAAATGTCCTAATGATTTCAGTACAATCAAAGGTATATGAGGGGTGTGCTGGGAGGGCCTTCAGGGGATCTGGGGGAAAAGGTGGCTCAGGTAGTCGGAGGGAGAACACAGTCGGAGGGGGGTGATGGGAAGCAGGCAGGGGGCCCCTGCTGGCGAGGTAGTTGATGACTGGGAAGCACCATTTTTGCATATAACAGAAGATGCATGAACCACACTGCTGAAAATATCTGGAAGCCTGTCTTGCAGCAGGAGCCTTATGGCAACCCTTAATGGGACTTTTACTTAAGACATTATGACTTTGATCACTCTTCATAGGGGGTGGTAGAATTACCGATCTGGAGAAGGCTACCCAGTTTATGATCCCAATTTGTTTCAGACTCTTTCACTTTGTAATAATTATTACCTCACTGCTGTTTGTTTTAATATATTGAGGGTACCACAGATGCAGTTTTGTGGAAGCCCCTATGTTCTCACTTTGGGGATAGTATTGGAAAAGGCTGCTAGGGGGCATGTGACCAAGATGGCCTACAGCACCCTATGTTACACAGTACTTTCAACAGACCCACCAGGGGGAGTGGCAAGTGCTATTCACCCCAGCAATCACATCTGGGGGTAAAAAGCTCTCAGCTGGAAGGCTACTATCAGAGATAGCCATGCCCAGCTTTGAAGCCATTTCATATGTGGGGGGGGGCTCTGTCACCTTTGATGTCAATCCCTAACATCTCTATCCATATAGCAGAGACACTATAGGGGCTTCTCCGTGGCTAGGAGAGATATCCCTGACCCCAGGATATTCGTGGGTGCAAAGGGCTCGATGCAGAGCCCCTACCTTGGAGGCCACGAACTGCCATATTTTGCTGCAGGGTTGCCCAGTTGGTACCCCATGGCAGGTTTTTGATGTGAGTTTACAGTTTCTCATGTTGACTGTTATAATATGTGCTAACTTTGTTTTACTTACTGGGGTTGCTATTTTCTGTCATGTGGGGGAGGGGTCGGGGGCTGCTGAATACACATGCTTGCAAGTATGAGTTCCAAGGTTTTATGGCATTCGCTGAATGCTGATGAGCTGAATGGTCTAGTGAGGAGGTCCTAGGTGCTTTCTAGTATAAAGAGAGAGTGTCCTAACATGATCTTTTTACAGGAAACACACCTGGATGCTCCTGAACAGGAGAAATTGAAGAAGTTTGGCTTCTGCCATGTCCTTAGTTCAGAGATGCCTAGGATAAGCATCAGGGAGTAGCCATTCTGATTCCTCACAGTAGCCCATTTGAAGAGTGCAAGGTAATTAAAGACGAAGAGGGACAACTGGTAATAGTTTAGGGCACTTTGTATCAAACAGAGGTCACACATACCAGCCTTTACATACTGCCAGGCTCCAAGACCCAAGAGGTCCGGCAGCTTATAGACTGCATCGTGCTTCATACAGTGGGTATTATGCTACTGGTAGATTTTAACATGATCCACTCCACCCCTGGGACACATCAAATCCAGACCCTTCTATGCAGCCAGCTCCCCATAAGGCATGCTCACAGCTCCTGCAGGAGTCAAAGTGGGTGGACATCTGGTGGGAGATTCAACCTGAAACCAAAAACCACACCCACTACTCTGCGGTACATGATGTGTACACAAGAACTGATTGTGGTTACACTCAGTAGGAATATTTGTCCTATGTGGCAGGACTGCCGATTGGGAGATATAATCCTGTCAGATCTTACCCCAGTTCTGACCTATCTGATGCTGGGAAAGGACAGACTGATCACACAGTGGTGCCTCAGTCCTTTTTATCTGAGATTGGAAGACTTTTGGGCCTTCTTAGCAGGGTAGATCCTTGAAATTATGGTACTAAACTGGGTTGGGGCACCACTCCAAGGCCATCCTTTGGGACACTTTAAACACAGTGTTAAGAGGCCATGTAATTGAGCATTCCGCTCGGAAGCACAAAGAGCAGCAACAGCAGATGATACAGCTGCAGGACACGTACCACTTCCTGCCAGAAGCTCATAAACAGGGGCAGGATCGGTGAAGGAACAGATGGCTTAGGTAAAGCGAGAGCTCGACAAACTTTATCTGGAGAAAACAGAAATAACCCTGCTACGCTTACAACAGAAATATTATGAGGTGGATCTCAGAGCTACCCATGTCCTCATGCATCAAGTGAAGCAGCAGAAGGCATGGACCACTGTAGCTAGCCTCAAGCACCCGTTCTCGACCAGAGTATTGAAGGGCACTAAACAATTTGCAGACGTCTTTGTGACTACTGTAATAAGCTCTATACTCCAGAGGTACATTACCAAATTCTACAAGAGGCAAAAAGAGCTTTTACTGCCTCCTCTGTTGAGGGTCTGTAATGAAGTCATGGGGGGAGGAGATCCCCAGCACCTGGTACTATGCCACCATTTTGATGATACCCAAGCGGGGTAAAGACCCCACAGAGTTTATGGCTTATAGACCGATCTCGGCTCTGAATACTGATTGTAAATTATTTATGGTAGTCTTAGCACAATGGCAGGACCCTTTACTGCCCACCTTAATTCACTTAGACCATACCGGTTTTGTTAGAGCCCACCAAATGGGTGATAACTCCAGGTGCACTCTTCATACACTGCATAAGATCCATTCCTTTCATATATCCTCCTTGGTAACCAGTCTAGATGCCAAAAAAGCATTTGATAGGGTGTCTTGGCCCTATGTATTCCAGGTGGTGCTGGGGAAACTGGGGTTCCTGCCTGACTTTGTTTTCCTGCTGTAGATGGTCTATCATACCCCTCAGTCCTTTATTAAAGTTAATGGTCATATTTCCACGTCCTTCCCACTAAGTAAGGGAACCAGGCTTTGAGAGAGTACCCTGCGTTGGAAAGTATCTCTTTGAGGGGTAGGGTACATCATGTGGCCTTATATGCAGATGAAATTCTCTCTCTTATATCTGTTGGAACCAGGGGACACACTTCTGGAGTTATTTGATTTATTAGCCAGGTTTATCTTAGTATCAGTGTACAAACTAAACACAACTAACACAGAAGTTCTCCCACTGTACTGCAGCCCAATCCCTGACTTGAGGCACTGGTTCCCTTTTTGTTGGGACTGCCAAGATATTAAATATCTTGGCATCTGGCTACCCCTCACTATGGTTAAGCTTTATGAGGTAAATTATGGGCCTTTGCCTGCACAATTAAAAGCAGATCTTTAGTACTGGCATTCTCTCCCTTTATCTCTGATACTGACACCATCTGGATGGTGGTACTGCCATGTTTCTATATGTGTTTCAAAATGTCCTGCTCTAAGTACAAGTTGCTGACTGGCGTAAATGTCAGGTGGGCATCTTCAGGGATATCTAGAGTGGAAAGAGACCCAGGGTGAGACTGCAGACCCTTTTATGATCCTGAAAGACAAGGATGGTCTGACCTTATCGGATCTTCAGACTTACTACACAGCCACCCAGCTCCGAATACTATTTCAGTGGTATGTTATGGGGCTCAGCCCTAAGTGGGCTGACCTAGAGAGGGTTTATTCCCATTCTGGGAAATGGGACTATTCCTGTATGGTGCGAACCTTGGGGCCTGGGCTGCACCAGCTATACCCTGTATAACCCTGGTTGGTGATATGTGGTGGGAGACGAACTATAAATTGCGCATAGTTGTACAATCAGTTTGGATCTGCCCAATAGCGCTTTTGGAGGATTTTGCTCCGGTCCACCTAGACAATGTCTACTGGGAGTGGAGGAGGAGGAACCTACTGCACTTGTGCCAGTTCACGTCAGGCAACTCAGATAAATCCATCACGGAGATCCAGCAACAGTTTGGCCTGGACTGGAGGGAGTTTGTCTGATACCTCCAGGTTAAGAATTATATTATTTCCTTGCCTTCAGCCACCAGGGACCTGACAAAGATCTCCCCACTTATGATGGTGCTGGGTACACAAATTAAGATACGGAGTACCAGACACATTATCTCACAAATATATAAAGCAATTCAGGCATCTAAGATCACAACAACCATTTATATAATGCAGAAGTGTGAGGGGAGAGATAGGGCACCCTAGTGCATGAAAGGTTTGGGGAAAAAGGATGCTATGAGGCAGGCCGAATATCATCCTCCCATGTTTGGTGTGAAGACGCCTAGAAACACCTGGTCAGATATTTCTGCACCAAGGTGGTTGTGGCTGAATATGGGATGGGTAGTACCTCAGCCTGTTGGAGAAGCTGTGGTGTGGCCCGAGCCATGCACACTCACATCATGTTGGAATTTCCCCACCTATATGTAACTGAAGTGGAGCAGGACGTCGCTGAGGTTCTTCACACCCAAATCACCCTGACACCCACAATGTACTTATGCTGTCAATACCCTAAACAAATGAAAGACAGACACTTAACCCTTAGGCTGCCGACAGAATTAGAACGTATAGGAATTCTGGATTGATATATCAGTCCGTGGCACAGCAAGGGTTAAAATATATGTTGGGAACCATGCCGCTAGCAGCAAAGAAGTGTGTCACAAGGAAATGGTTAATATCACAACCATCCACAATGGGAGAATGGCGAGCTACAGTAAACAAAATGTAAAGAATGGAATGAATAATGTCTGGTTAGAATGAAAAACTGGAACAATTTACTTCTCGTTGGAACTCACGGGTGATATATGTGATGCAGCCTGATGTCAGTTTTGTGCCTTGAGAGGAGAGGGGATGGATGCGAGGGGGCTTTACCAAGGGGACGAGTGGGAGCTTTGAACTGGCTCTCAAATTACAGTGGGACAGTTCAGAGCCATGGCACCCTCCCCTTGGACACTGGACTCCCCAACACAATCTTTGAGCAGGCTTGTGTGTAACAGAGAAATGAGATGTGGGGACCCCCCCCCCCCACAAACTGCTGAACCAGGGAGAAGCGGGGCCATACAATAGCTACTTCAGCAGAATATTTGCTGTAGTACTGAGCCCTGTATGATTGTCATGTTGTTAACCTTCTGTAAAGCTGTAACTTGTGGCACCGTGCAGAAAAAAAGGTTTTTTAATAAAAATGATTTACAAAAAAATATTCTAATGATTTTTTAATCTAACTGGCATATTGTTAAAGTTAAGTTGTGAAGCCAACATGGGTTATTCCATATTGATTTATTTTTATGGTGTTTTTTTGTAGTTTTAAACAACATGAAGTCTTGGTGTATTCTGACTTAATGCAGTTACCCCCGGCACTTGAACTGCCCCGGGGAGTAAGGAGTTAAACTCTATGCAGGAGCATAGAACGTTGAGCTTGAGCTCAGTTTTCAAACCTCTGTCTGTGGTACTTCCCAGTGTAACCATCAGATTCTTTACTCTGCCTAACAGCGAAGTCGCTCTGGAGATTCCTGTGCTCAGTTCGGTAAAAAGTAAAGCGTTCGGTTTTAAACCATTCTATTTGTTATTTTTTCAGATTTCCAGCCAGGTAGTGTTGTAGATAGCTAGTGACTGTGTTTATTTTGTAAAAGTGTGTGGAAATTACTTTTTTCCTCAGTTTCTTCTCAGTCAGTCCGGTTAGGAACCGACGTTGTATTTCTTCTGTTTTTTCTGGGATTAGAGTGGTGTTCCAGTATCGATCGGTTTCAAAAGAACCGGGCCTTTTCTGGTTCTTTTTCAAAACCCGTGACACAGTTTGTAACCGATCGATTATTTTATTACCTGGCTTGTAAGCTGCTATAGAGTAATTTAGTAGGTTGCCCATGTCTGACAAACCCAAAAGAAAACCGGTCCCACTGGGTTTCAGCACTGTACTGAGTGTGGGGAGGCCTTTGCCAAGGCCGACCCCTTATTGTCTGGGGTTTGACCACCTCAAGTCGGACTGCCAAATTTGTAAAAACTTTCTTAAATCCACTCTAGATAAGAGACTGAGTAGGCTGAAGGAAAGGGAGGATGAGAAGTCCATAGATCCGGATGGCCAGCCGGCTCGGTTGCGGCCGAACCTGAGGAGATGTGTACTGACCTAGGCGATACCTCCTCAGGCAAAAGGAGAGCCGACCCTGATGGGCTGGTTCCATCAAAAAGAAAACGTAAGTCCACTGGTTCGGATCATGTACCGCATTCTCCAACCACGGACAAAATAGACAAAGCGATTAGTATTGTTCAATTGTTTAGACCAGTTCCGTCTGAACCGGTACCACCAGTTAGGCAGTCGGTTCGGTCGGATCCGTCTCCTTTGGATTATGATCCAGTTGCTTATTATGAGGAGTGGGAGGGAGGGAGATGAAGACTATCCCGATGATGACCGGGGGGTCTCGATGTGCCCATTGAACTGGACATCTCCCCAGACAGGCCCTCAGGTGTCTCTCCTCCCAGGCTCTCTGAGTCCCCTTCACACTTTTGTTTTGGATCCATTCACATATCTGGACTGTGAAATGCAGTGCGGGCCGCCCATTGAGTCACGCTATGGACCAATGGGTACAGCTCTATCATACAGTGTCAGTCGGCGGCGGGCGGCAAGCGGGTGGGGAGCTGCCGCCCGCCGCTGACCGGGGGAGCGGGCAGTGGGGCTCAGTGGGCGGGGAGGGGGTACAGCTAGACCACCAGGGTTGGATTGGTGTTGCATTATTTTTACTGATGCCCAAGATCAGGCTGCGAGCAGTCCACTGGACCACCAGGGATACAGGATATTTATATTTTCTACATATGCCCGCGATCGGGCTGCGAGCGGTCCACTGGGCCAACAGGGATAGGGTTAACAGTTTAGAATATACTTATGCCCGTGATCGAGCTGCAAGCGGTCCACTGGACCACCAGGGATATTGGACTTGTACTTCAAGTTACACATGCCCGCGATCAGGCATTGGGGCACTTTGCCACGATGTGCAGGGGGCGTCAGTCCCCGACGGCTGCAGCCTGGCAAGGCACCAGGTGCAAGTCGCTGGGGATCGGTGCACCTGCATGCAAATGGGGCCATAATGACATGCAAATGACCTCATTTGCGCTATGCATACATTATGGCCCCATTTGCATGTGTACTTTTGAATATCGTGGTGGTTGCGCCTATCACAGCAGCACTTGAGCTGCGCATACCCTGCTCCACTCTGGCCACTTGCACTGGCGCAGTGCCACTGCGCCATGCGCACTGCGGGTGGCCAGGGAGCGATATTCAATGATGCTGTGCCACGGCACAGCTCCGTTGAATATCACCCTGTCAACGCCCCTGCGCAGCCAAGTTGCGCTCCTCCCAGGCTTGCGCCACAGCCTGGCCCAGTCTGAATATCCTGCCCTTAGACTTTTTCTATCTAATGTATTACCTTCTGTACAGTGCTTAAGTTAGTTCTTGTTTCTTAAGAGCCCACAAAGAAATGTGTCACTAAGTTCAGCCACAGTATTCAGTTTAAACTGTATCTCTCCACCCCTTTTTTGTGTCATCTAGCTCCTCCTTGTTGAATTTATAGAAATATACAATCAATGATCTTCCTGTCAGAAGATATTTTAAATACTGTGACTTCAGCAAAAAAAATTTAATTCCCCAAATTATAAGTCTGTGATTTCCCAGTTCCTTCTCTTTGATCTTTGAGCGGTTCCTGTTCCCAGGGCGCATCAAAGATTTTTACAACTCTGCAGTTTCTCACCTAGATGCAAATATAGCCAACAGGAATCAGCTTATCTAAAGTCATAAAATGTATATTTTAGTTATCCAGCTTCAGAGCAGCACAGGTCATAAACAAGGCCATAAAATGCAATTTCTCAAGGAAGTTAATTTCCTTACAGAAATCTCCTGGTTAGTTACATATATCCTGTTATTCTCATTAAAACCCAGGGGAGAGGGTATGGCACAGCTGCCTGATGGAGACCATCACATGCCACATTCTATATTACAAATATCATAGAACAATCATAACTAGCTGGCCAAGTGTCACAGCCCTCACCACCTAGACTGAATTTGGAGGCTCTGTCCCCTGCATGGGATGAGCTTCCCAAATCAGTTCACTCCTCATAAATACGCGATAAGCCATCTGTGTTCTGATTGGTCGCTCCAGCCCTGTATAAGATTGTCATATCATACCCATGCAAGGCAAGACTCCATCTTAATAGTCTACCATTAGTTTTTCCCATTTGGGTCAGCCAAACCAGGGGGTTGTGGTCCGTTTGTATCTCAAAATGCTGCCCATATAAGTATGGCTTTAACTTCTTTAGGGCTCACACTATGGCAAGACACTCTTTTTCCACAGTAGAGTATGCCTGCTCCCTGGGAAGTAAGGTTCTACTCAGGTACACTACCGGATGATCTTTCCCTTGGTTGGATGTCTGACTCAGTACTGCCCCAGTACCCACGTCTGATGCATCAGTCTGAACTATAAAGGGTCTGCTATAGCCAGGACTTGTCAATACAGGAGCACTGCACAGTGCCTCCTTCAGTCTGGTAAAGGCTTTTTCACAGGCTGGTCCCCAAGTAATTTTCTTAGGCATCCTTTTCTTTTCCAGGTCAGATAGGGGAGCAGCCAGGGCACTGTAATTCGGTATAAATTTCCTATAGTACCCTGCTGTCTCTAGAAAACTCCTGACCTGCTTCTGTGTTTCTGGTCTGGGCCATGCCTTGATCACCTCTATTTTTACTTGGTTAGGACAGAGCTGTCCCCAGCCTACAACATGCCCAAGGTATGCCACTTCAGCCATGGCCACCTGGCACTTCTCAGCTTTGACAGTGAGCCCGGTCCTCTGAATCCTGTCCAGCACTTCCCTAAGGTGGGACAGGTGTTCCTCCCAGCTGGCACTAAAGATGGCAATCTCATCCAGGTATGCCACGGCGTACTCCTCAGCACCATTTAACACCTGGTTCACCAACCTTTGGAAAGTGGCCGGGGCATTCTTCATTCCGGAAGGCATTACTTTAAATTCAAATAAACCTATCGGAGTGATGAAGGCCGACCTCTCCCTAGCTCTGTCCGTTAACCCGACCTGCCAATACCCCTTTGTCAGGTCAGTAGTTGTAAGGTAGGTCGCCCCTCCCAACTTGCCCAGGGGTTCGTCCGTCCGGGGCATTGGGTGGGCGTCTGACTTTGTGACTGCATTCAGTCCACAACAGTCCACACAGAAATGAGTAGAGCCATCTGGCTTAGGCACAAGGACTACGGGTGAGGCTCAGGGCCTGTGGGATCTCTGGAATACCCCTAAATCCAGCATTTCCTCCACCTCACTCCTAATGTCCTTTTGGACAGCCTCTGACACCCGATATGCTTTCCGCCGTATAGGCGTCTGTGTCCCTGTCTCTACATCGTGCGTCGCTAAGGGGGTTGGTCCAGGCTTGGCGCTAAACGGGGGGCAAAGTCTGTTAAAACCTCCCTTACTTCCTGGATCTTGTCCGAGGCCAACTGGAGAGACAATTTACTTGCCTCCACAGAGGACTTCCACTTGCTTTCTTCCAGTAAGTCCAGAAGGGGTCTCCTTCGTCCGTCCCCTCCCCAGGACTACATACTGCAAATGCCATGTCAGCCCTATTAGCATATGGCTTCATCAAGTTGACATGGTACATTCTTTCTGTCTGTCTTCTCTCAGGTAACTCTATGATATAGTTCACGTCATTTACCTTCCTAACTACTTTGTACGGTCCGGCCCACTCAGCCTGAAGCTTGTCTTTCCGGACCGGAATAAGGACCATGACTTTCTGACCCGCCGTGTATGAGTGAGCTCTGGCTCTGCGGTCATACCACACTTTTTGTTTCTGTTGGGCAGCTGCCAGGTTGCTCTGGGCTGTCCCCATAAGCTCCTTCAGCCTCTCCCTAAACCTAAGGACGTAATCCACTATGGGAGTTCCCTGGGTGGTGTGCTTGCCTTCCCAGTCCTCCCGGATCGAGTCTAGGGGCCCACGTACCTGGCGTCCATATAAGAGTTCGAAGGGGGAAAATCCTGTTGATTCTTGGGGCACCTCCCTGTATGCAAACAACAGGTGGGGAAGGTATTTCTCCCAGTCCCTTGCATGCTGTTCAGTAAACACTTGGAGCATTGACTTCAGGGTACCATTAAATCTTTCCACACGCCCATTGACCTGTGGGTGATAAGGTGTCGTGCATCTCTGCACCAGCCCACACTTCTCCCACAAACATTTTATCAGGTCCGACATGAAGGAACCCCCTCGATCGGTGATAACCTCCTGCAGAAACCCAGCATGGGAGAAAATCCTAAGTAAGACATGTGCCACTTTGTCTGTCCTCAGTGAGGATAGGGCAACTGCCTTGGGGTACCGGGTAGCATAATCCACCAGAGTCAGGATGAACCTCTTCCCGGAGGAGCTGGGCCCCACAATATCCATTCCCACCCCTTGGAATGGCTCTTCCACTACAGGCAATGGAATTAGGGTGGCTTGGGTTTTCTTACCTGCCTTCCCTATTTCTTGGCACCGGTGATAAGACCTGCAATACTCCTTCACCTGCTAGGTGAAATTGGGCCAATAGAAATTCTGGGCTAACTGCTGTGTAGTGTGCGCGATTCCCAGATGACCAGACAAGGGAATATCATGTGCAGTCTTGAGCAACTACTCATGATACCCCTGGGGAATGACAAGCTGCCTGCCTATCTTCCCTCCCTCTGTCTTCTCAGCCTGAGTATACATCAGTCCATTTTCCCAATAAACCTTATGTTTACCGTCACCTCCCTGTGCTCCGTCAGAGTCTGCCCAAGCCCTCAGCTTCTCTAGACTAGAGTAATTTTTCTGAGCAGCTGCAAACTCCTTACACATTCCCAAGGCATGGGACAGGTTCCCTTCAGTCTCTAAACTAGGGTCCCTTGCACTTTTGTCAGGGCACTCAGGATCACTGCCATCCCTAACCCTCGGACAATGGGTCACCCCTCCTTCTTCGGAGTAACCCTCCATAGCTGTGTGGTTACCTGCTACTGGGGAAATTTCTACTCCCTTATCATTAGTCTCCATATCCATAAACACAGGCTGGGGAACCAGCCTCCCAGTGGTTTCCACAATGGCTTCTGTGGGGTCCAGGGAACTACAATTTTCCCTTGCCACTTGGCTACGGGTAACTGCACACACCATCCCCTGTTTGAGATTTTTGCCAAGGATGACATCAACTGCTAATGTTTTGGCCACAGCCACCTGTTGCACAGTTCCCCCTGTTTCACCCCAGTCCAGGAGATCACTAGCGAGTGGCAATGTGGTCTCCTTACCAGTGAACCCTTGTACAGTGACATATTTATTGGGTATAAGCTGACCAGGCTCTACCAGATCCCCTTTTACCAATGTCAGGGATGCCCCTGTGTCCCTTAACCCTTGTGTCTGTACACCATTCACTGTGACTGGGTGCATGTGTTCCCTCATGTTTACAGGCATGCTTCCAGGGACACACAAACAACCCACTTATTTCCTAGCCCCATATTGCATATTGCTTGCTGTTTTGGGACTCTGTCTGGCAATATGCCCAGTTTCTTTACAAAACCAACATTTGTTTCTTTTCTCAGAGAACTCTTTTCTTTGAAACCTGGGGCTAACTGGTTTCGGTGGGGGCAATGAGGGTTTTAGCTGGCCTGCGGGCATGCTTTTCCCTTTCTGCACTACCACGCCCGCCCCATTCGCTCTCAGAGCAGGTCTGCTCTTGGCATAGCAGACCGAGAGTTAAGCAGCCTCTTGCACTGTTTTGGGATCTCAGTCCTCCAGCCAGGTTTTCAGCTCTGCTGGGCATGCCCAAAAAAACTGTTCTAACAAAACAGCAGTTTTAATTTTATCTACAGCGTTTGCTTCAATTCCTTCCCACCAACATTTTAAAAACTGACATTGTTTCGTGGCTAGCTCCTCGTAGCTCATATCAGGGCTTCTCCTGAGCTTACAGAATTTAGCTCTGTATGCTTCAGCAGTTAAATCAAACTTTTTTTAAAGTGCAGCTTTAAGTTTGCTGTAATCATTGCTGTCCTCATTGTCCATTTGACCCAGTGCATCCCGAGCTTTCCCGGTAAATAGCGGGGATAGCTGGAAGCTCCAGGACCCTCTAGGAATTTTAGCCTGAATACAAACTTTTTCAAAGGAATTTAAAAAGGCATCCATATCCTCCCCCTCTTTAAATTCAGCTATTAATTTGGAATTCAATTTGTAACCCAGTCCTGTAGTTCCAATTAAACCCGAGCCACTTACCTGCTCTGGTGCTGGTGGTTGGAGTTGTAGCTTCTCCAGTTCATGTCGCCTCTGGTGCTCACGCTCCTCATGGTCCACCTCTTGCTGTTCACACTCCCTCTTCTCCTCTGCAGCTCACTGGCACTCATGCTCTTCACGGTCCGCCTCTCGCTATTCTCGCTCCCTCTTCTCCTCTGCAGCTCACTGTTCTCGCTCCCTCTTCTCCTCTGCGGCTTGCTCTTCTCGCTTCTCCTCTCTGTGGAACTCCAGCTCCATTCTGCATAACTCAGTCTGTGGCCTGAGTGCTTCTGGCTCCAGAATGCTGGTGACCTTCCCCTGCTGCTGTGGCCCTTTGCTGGCACTGGCCCTGCTTTCTTCCTCACCGGATCTAGACACTGCACTGGCTGCTGGCCCCTTCAGGCTCAAGGTTTGGTCTTTTACAGTCATAGTCTGTGACTTGATGCCCTGAGCATCTGCTGCCATCAGGGCATCCATGAGGTTCTGCTTGGTGGCTCTCCCCTCATACAGGACTCCTCTGTCCTGGCACAACTGCCTCAAGTAGTCTACAGTGTGCCCGCTGTAGTTGGAAGCCATCTTCTTCTCTAACAATGGCTACTCTAACTTGCACTTCAGAAAAAAATAATGAAACAGGTAGGAACTTAAATGTAAGCAAAATTATATAGTTCTGTTTCCTCTTAAAGAAATAAATCACTGCTTTTTTTTTGCAAGTGAGCTGTACAGTATTAAGGTGACACACCAAACAGTTAAAGCTTGTGTTACCAAATTTATCTGCACCGTTGCCAACCAGTTTGTCACAAACGCACTCAGCAGGTCAGGCCCTCTGCTCCCACAGTGCCAACCTCCAAGCGCGGTATTGTGAATAGGTAACAGACAGGGTAACCCTCCTGTCTGCTTGTGGGTCCGAATAACCTTTAGTCTCAAGTTCTGGAGGGATTCAAACTGTGAACCATATGCTAGTGTACCCAAATGTACAGGCTCAGATAATCTGCTCTTCGGGGGGATGCCAGATGTCTTTCGCCTAAGGGCACCTAACCAGGTATCCAAAATTAACCTTTAAAACTCTATAAAAGGCCTTAGGTATATTCTTACCTTTTCCCAGTTTGGTAACACCATTAAGCCCTTGAACAGTTGTCAGATTTAACCATCTGTACGTCACATGCAAAAAGGAACTTCAAAGACACACCCAGGCAGTCCTTTCAAATGAAAGATTTACTTAAAAATGGATAAAAATAGTAAAATGTAATTACAGAACAATATATCACAAAGCATACAATCACATAAAGAAAAGGAAACATAAACTCCTACCACAATACAATTTGACTTTTTCTATCTAAAATATTATCTTCTGTACAATGCTTAAGTTAGTTCTTGTTTCTTAAGAGCCCACAAATAAATGTGTCACTAAGTTCAGCCACAGAATTCAGTTTAAACTGTGTCTCTCCACCCCTTTTGTGTGTCATCTAGCTCCTCCTTGTTGTATATTCAGGAGATATTTTGAATACTGTGACTTCAGCAAGAAAAACTGATTTCCCAAAATAAAAGTCTGTGATTTCCCAGTTCCTTCTCTTTGATCTTTGAGCAGTTCCTGTTCCCAGGGCATATCAAAGATTTTTACAACTCTGCAGTTTCTCACCTAGATGCAAATATAGCCAACAGAAATCAGCTTATCTGAAGTCATAAAATGTATATTCTAATTTCCCAGTTTAAGAGCAGCACAGGTCATAAACAAGGCCATAAAATGCAACTTCTCAAGGAAGGTAATTTCCTTTCAGAAATCTCCTGGTTAGTTAAATATATCCTGTTATTCTCACTAAAACCTGGGGGGGGAAGGGCATGGCACAGCTGCCTGATGGAGACCATCACATACCACATTCTATATTACAAATGTCATAGAACAATTATAACCGGCTGGCCAAGTGTCACACTAAGTAATAATACTTCCGTGCTGTAAAAAAAAACTAATCAGGACTCATAGGAACAGTTAATCATACATAAGTGTTTATTACAGTAATCTGTACTTTTTCATGGCAGATAGCCAGAAATGAACTTGCTTATTGTAGCTGATAAGTAAGCAATAAGACACGATGGTGTGTGTATTAGACAGTTCTAACACATGGCCAGGGGTGTAGTAAGGCACAAGGCTGCAGGCTGAGTGCCTTCAGCCCCTGGCCGTGCATTAGAACTATCTAATGTACATCCCCAAAGTGTCTTATTGTGCTTATAAAATGGGAACCTGTATTTGTCATAACTGTGACACTCAAAATTCAGAGGTTTATTACAAAAAAAGGTTACATGTTGTATGAATTTTTACATAAAATAGTTCCTCCACCTGTACTGGTTTAAAGCATTTTTTGTACTTTAGGGCTTTTGTCTTTAGTAGGTTTTATAGCTGTAGTTTTTATTGTGTCCTGTACTTTAGCAGGTTAGAAGAGACATGCGCTGTTTGTAAGGGCTAAAAAGGGTATTGGATTATTCTTTTAAAATGAGTATTTTTGTATCTGTTGTTTTAGCAGTTTTATTTCTCCCTTACCACTTTTATCATTCAGTTCATTGACATGTTGTGGAGGGTTCCTGTAGTAAATACAGTGAAGTGCAGACTCAGTTGGACAGGACGGAAGATTTCAGTGCTTGAAAATGGAGCGCAATCTGTTTGAACAGGCAGGCACTAGCGCAATCTTTGAAGCTGTGAAAAAATAGTCTTTTTTTTTATCATTAATCACCATTAGCAACTCTGTGATTTTATGTAAGTCAAAACGCCAGCACAGGCATGAGCATGCAGCTGAGTCCACGATTGATCAGGAAGCAGTTTTGCATTACAGTAAGTGGGTGTGATCGCTCAGTGCAGCTGTACCCATCCAAAACAAAAAACAGTTAACAGATATAGTTGTCAACTTTTCTGTATGACATTACTGACATAGTTCACTACCTGCAAGTTGGAATAAAAAAACACAACCAGGTCTGCATTGATTGTCATTTTTCCATTAGGTGCACTGTGAGTGAGCGGGCAAGCAGGCGTACTAGCTGAAAGCCGCAACCTGTAGTCAATCGTGATTGCTACCTTTTTGTTTGTTCCCTGTGTAATACCGAGTGAAGAGAAAGTGTGTGTGAGTGCATGATTGTGATCTACGGACTACCAGTAAGGGAGAGTGCTTTTTTTTATTTTTAATTTAATTCTCTCGGTACAATTAATGTCATGCACTTTGAAACAGGTCTGGGCTAACATGGTATTTAAACAAGCCAAGACTGGAGCGAAAAGAGTGTGGGAGTGAGTGGCGGGCAGCCAGCATGCGGAGGGTGGGTGGGTGCGGGAAGAGTCTGGCTAAAGAAACTGTACTTGTGTGGAAAAGAGATATTTATGCTGCGTTTAGTTACAAAGGGAAAGTGGCAAGTATTAGACATGATATGTGTGGAGATAAAAAAAAAAATGGACTGATTGCGATGTGCGTGTTTTAGTGAGCCGCTGTAGGCGCCCCTCCCCCGCGCAGCATGTGTGAGTCTGTGTTAATAGAGTGCTTCAAGAATGGGATTGTGATCTCTATGTGGATTTTTCTTTCCCCATATAGATTTTTATTTGCCATTTTATAGTTTTACCCCTTTCCCTCCTGAGGCCCCAGCACTTGGCCATGCGTGCGTTTGGAGGCACGCACGCACACCGTGACATCAGCTCAGCCCCTTCCACCCACCTGGGCTGCTGCCCTCTTCTGCCTACACAATCCACTGTACCTTCACCATGTGAATACGGGACTACGGTGGGGTGACAACCCACCCCAACCACCCCCGGAGAAGAGAGCAGCCTTCAGCTTGCTCGATTCTGCTCCTCCCTCCCCCACTCAGCTGGTGCCCCGACAACCCGAGGTCATTCCTTAACCCGGGTTGCCAGCGTAGCGCGAGGTAAGGCATCCAGCGCCTCAACCCTCAGCGCAACCGGGCCAGCCTTCTATGTGGATTTTAAACAAAGCAAGTGACTGCAAATTAATATCTTTGATGCCTGTAAGATCGAGTACTTTGATGGTTATGATTGAGGCTTACAGGGTCTGAGCGAGTCTGTGGCTACTGGAGAAAAAAATATGGTGATGATTCAAAACTGAACGTTCCATTAGCTTCTTAATATTATTAAATGTGGCTGTGGATCTGAACTTGTTGTTAGCCGTGCATTAGACACTTGTAATGCATGGCTAGCATCCAATCAAAATAATGGATTTTCCCCTTCCCATTTCACTATAACATAATTTGTTATAGCGAGGAATGTTGTAGTTACCCATGATTGCCCATCTGTTATAAAATAGGCCATGAAAACCATGTAACCTCATGAAAATCCTGTAACCTCATTGATTGAAATGTGTCACATGATCATTGATCACTCTTGTACAACCACACACCCTACCCAAAGTGCATACGAATAAGCCAGCAGAATAAGGCCATTGGGTCTGTCTAGTCTGCTCATGTTGCAGAGTACACAACTTAAGCTACTAACCCATAATGCCCACTCACCCACACTCTCCTTCCCCTTCCTTTTACCCCCACTCTTCCCCTTTGCCCTGTCCCTCTGTCTTCCTCTCCCCCCTGTGCTTTTTCCCCCCACTGGATCAACCTTAAAATCAACCTATTACCACTATCTCCCAACCTCCTAGACAAAGCCACTTCTTTTGGCCGCCCTCCGCCCCCGTCTCCTCTCCCCCTCACCTTGACTCCTCTTCAGACTCTCACACTAGGTGTCACACCTCTTTGTCTCCTTCACTACATATAAACACTGTCCTTTACCCTAGTTGAATGCTCTTGATGCTGTGCTATCACCATTGGTACTATGAATGACACTGTAACCTTATTGTATACTAGCTACCTACTGTTTGAGTATGGTATAGAAACTGTTTGTTATTGTTGTCATTGTCACTGTTTGATGTGGAACCTTTGTAAAAGAGCTCTGAGCTCAAATGAATGATCTGAATCCCTAAATAAATAAATAAAATAATCCTCCCCCCCGCAATCCTCCCATCCTTTCTAGCCCCCCTCCATGGCCCTTACTTTCCCGTTATTCCTATCCCAGCCTCTTTTGAAGCTGCCCACCATCTTCAGCAAGACCACCTCTCCCAGCTGCACATTCCAGCTGGCCACCACTCTCTCCATGGAGAAGTGCTTCCTAACTTCCCTCCTAAACCTCCCGCCTTCAGCTTAAGACTGTACCCCCTTGTGTTTCGGCTGAAAAAAAAAAGAGCAACTCTGGTGGAAGTCGAACCCACAACCTTTGACTGCCTTTTCTTTATTATAAGTGCATTATGCATTGTACAAGCAAGCCTTTTGGTTTTTTACAAACAAAAGCTATTTTATAAGCAGGATAGCATACTCCAGGGTGTGTGCTTGTCTATGAATAACGTACTTCACTGGTGGTTCTGGCTTTTGGCAATGCCTCATGCCAAACAGCCACTCAAGTCATGCATTATTCCCTTACTACCACACACTCTGTCATGTGTTATCTTATGCAGATGCAACATGTTATCTGTAGTCTGGTCCAACATCTGCACAGTATTATACTTCTGGGGAATAAAACTCGGGGACTTCAAGTGAGTAACAAAGACACACAGTGGAACTATTGCTTAGCTGGAATTTGATTCAGGATCTCCTGGTTCACAGTTCCTTATTCTTAACTCCGGTAGCACATTGCCTCCAAGTATGGTAAAATAACAGATCATGGATTTGGGAAATGTGCAGAGAAACTGCAGTTTTTGACAATTTACCAAAGATAATCCTATTTGTCAGTTGTTCTAAATTGTACATTACTTGGTTGTGGAGATATTCAGCCTCTTTAAGCACACTAGGGACTGTCAGTAGCTTCCCATTTCTCCTGCAGGGGTATCATAATGATAAGACCACATGCATTAGAAGAAAACAAATAGTCTCATTACTGTGATGTTGGTGCAGGGGAAACTGGAAGCTAACAGCAACTCTCTGGTGTAGTAATCTAAGCAAGCTATCTCCACAGCTGAGCAATATATAATTCAGAACAATTGGTGGAGAGATTTAGTGTTGAAAAGCTCTTGAAAAATGCATTTTTTTTTATTTATAAAGAAGTTCTTGTTAAAACTTTAGGCAGCTTAGTCATATGCTGATATATATATTTTTTTGTTTTACTTATTCTTTTTGTCCCCTTGTTTCTCAGCCTGCCCCAGGCCCTCTTCGAGCCACGAAGAGCCCCAGCCCATCACCCCATCTTCTCCCAGGCCTTTGCTCCCTGCTGTGCAGCCACAGAATCCCCTCCCTGTGGTGGAGGTCCTCGGGCTGGCCCTGTTCCCTTGGATTGTCAATCTTCGTATGCAGGGAGCCAGCCTGGGACAGTGGATGAGGGGTCTGTGAACTCCATGTGACCATCATTCTGCATCAGCTGAAGTGTTTTCCAATCCCCCAGGATGCACATGCCAGAGTCAGCAGGATGCAGGGCGTCCATTCAGCTCAGCAAATGGCGTCCCTCCCTGCTCTGCCACCCGTGGTTACCCAGGTGACAGTCGCATGGCGGTAGTAGGTCCCCCCTCCCACTTGGGAAGGAGAACATCCAGTGGAATGCTCAATTCTCTCCTTCCCAGCCGGCCCTCTGATGAGCTGGGCTCGCTCCTGAACCCAGGTCGCCGGCGTCACTGGCAGTAGTGCTACTGCTGCCCCCGAAGGGCCAGCCCCGTGTACTGATTTTTGAAGGCGAGCCAATCCCCTGTGTGGCCCATGAACCTGTAGAAGAGAAGAAAAGTGGAATAAAGACCCAGTATACAAAACAGACCAAATTGAAGAAAGATGACCCACTAATGCCTTCCCATCGATGTAGCTGCAGGACTACTGCTTGCGACCTGGGTTTGGAAATTGGTCCCGTTGGCTGGAGGGCTAATGGGAGGTGATGCTAGCATCCCACACAATGCTCATTTCCTTGGGGTGGAAGGCACACCAATCCCCATTGCAGGAGTGCCACCTTGGGTGCCCACAGGTGGAGCCAGTCATTTGTGGACAGCAATAGAAAGGGCAACACCAAGGCTTTGTGACATGCATGCTCATTGCCGGGTGCATCACATTTTCATAGCCGGCATCTCGGTGGGAGAATAATGGAAAAAACACCTGGTTCAGTCGGATGATGCCTCAGCACATCCAGGCCCTGCACCACTTGTCCACCCAGTATGCAGAGTTCTTAATATCTTCTGTGACTACAAATTCCAGAATCCCCTGCAGCTGACATCAAAGCAGTAGGAGCAGTGGGAAAGTCAACAGCTTGCAGTACATGTCAGTGGTTATGTATGCTCTGATCTTTTGTTTGCTGGTCCCGTTGTCCTCCCTGGGCTAAGGACAGTCAAAGAGGACTGTCTTTAGCCCCCGGAGAACAGCAGACCCAGAAAACATCTGATCAGAGATTATAAAAAACTCTAATGTGCACTGCAGGCTACTGAATCTCCCACTGTTGCCTACTGCTTTGATATTGGCTGCAGGGGATTCTGAGATCTGTAGTAACAGAAGATGGCAGCCTAGAACTAAGCAACATTAGTCTTATGCAATATACTATACTACAGTAAACAGTAAGTAAGCCAAAATGTTTTTGCATACAAAGTGCACACTGGGACCAGCCCCACACTTGAGTGTGGGGTCTCTTTGTGCTGACTGTTCCCCTTTAAGGGACTCAGTTGCAGATGACCCAGTGACATAGTCAAAACTCCGAATTCCATGTTGCCTAAATAAAGCAGTTTTTAGATCCGCTTTTGTTCAGGGACAGTTAAATCGGGATCATGTTGGGAGTGTATGAGCTGGCCCATCAGCAAAGCAGTAGCAGTACTACTTGGGACGCTGGGAGCACAAGTTCGGGAACTAGCTTGGGTCGACAGGTCCTGGCCGGATGGAGTAGGATTGAGCATTCCAGAAGCCGTTTTCCTCCTCCAAGGTGACTGGGTTACCATCCTCGCTGCAATACCGCCACTGGGTGACCACAGGTGACAGTGCAGTCGAGGACGCTGTGGAAGGGTGAGATGCAGGCCTAGGTCTGGAGCAGCAGCATGCAATAGTGTGCATATACTCCTTGGCTCTCCCATGCATGCCTGCATCTCTGGTAACGGGGAGAAAAAAGGAAAAACCCCCGCTGACCGAACACGGACCACACCAGGAACCCTTAGGAACTGCCTGATGAAGACTACGTGCAGGTAGGAAATGGTTTTGCTCCTTCTTCCTCTCCGGGAGGGGGGCTCTGATACCAGGAACACATGGAGGCTGGAAGCTGTAGGAGACCAGGTACAGGCAGTCAAGCACCTTGGGGACCCTAAGGGAGAGCAGAGGCAGTGGTGTTGAGAGGGCCTAAACAAAGAACATTACAAAAAAAATTGGGGGGGTACAAACATAACGTCTGAAGCTATGAACATTTCATGCAGATGCAACTTCACAAACATGTCCTATCCTCACATTACAACGCACTGCATTACCCTGTGTGACACATATTATCTATATTTTTCCTACTGTGCTCAGTTTAACCACTACAGCTGTTTGATCCCCCATACCAATCTTTTTTTTTTTTTTTGCGTTTTGCCTGACTCGTTGCCAGTAAAAGTACAAGATTCTAATCATTTGTTATTTGATACCTTTGTGCCATTCTGTACACTACTAAAGCTTTAGGAAAGTGCATTTACTTTAAAATCTAATACCTAAATCATCTTAAAAATAGTATCACAATTTTATAGTGAAATATTTTAATGTTCCCAAATGTTCTCATAAAGCCAATAAACCTAGGAGAACTCCACATGTGTTTTGTATTTTCAGTTACTTTACTATCAGGACTTTGCAGTTCTTACCTCAGTTCTATGTAGCACAGTATTCAGTGTCTGCTTTGTAAATGATCTCACAGACCTTCGAGAAAAAAAAATGTATGTTGCTGTTTTTATGGCCTTGCGGTAAAACCAGCAACTTAATTGTTAAGTTATAACAATTGAGGCACAGGGTATTTCCTGGGGATTACTGACTGGTTTGCCTTAGGCATTAACCTGACTTGGTCATTTCTTGTTTCTCCAAGAGCCGGATGGAGCCTACTAGTACTTCCACATCTGCACTTGAAATATATATTGTTTTCTTTCCAGTTTCTACAGGACACTTCAACATAGTCTGTCTACTGCCAGTTGATGAGTGAACTGCACATCACCTGGGCAAGCTTGGAGATTGAGTATCGTGGGACACCCTTAAAAGTATATTTCTGAAGAGACCTATCAGTGAAGGCAGTAGGCTTCAACCACCATTGGCAATGCCAAGGCCTCTGTAGTACATCTATCTCCTGCAGACACTGGAAATCAGAGCCTACCTTTCTTTTTTATTTATTCTTAGTTTATTCTTTATGCATGTCTGACAGCCTAAAACCCCTTCATCCCCATCACCACCTATATCAGGGTCTATTTTGGCTTTTAATTTAACCCCCCCACACACACACATACTTTGGGGGCTTCAGAGTGCCACCCACTCCCCGGCCGGAGGATCAAGCATCTCATGGACTGCTCCACTTCTCCCTGGAGGGGGAGCAGCAAGGGGTCCGACTGCCAGGGCTGGCTGTAGTTGGGGGCATGCCAGACGTACGGCATGTGCACCACTTATATCATTGTATGCCCCCCCCCACCAGGGAGGAACAACAGGATGAAAATCCCTGCCTGCAGGATGATGTCTCCCTCCTCACAGGCTCTGCACCCACCTACTGGGCTTACTGGTCACATCTGAACTAAATCCTCCCAGGATTTAGGGGTAGTCCCGGGGGGTTCCACCACAGGAGCTAAACCGTGGGGCACTGTACACCAGCTGGTAAGTCCTGGAGAAGGTGGGGTGATGGGGAGAGGAGGAATAAAGCATACTAAATAATAAAAAAAAAAGAGTGCCACCCACTATAAAACAGTCAGCAACAGCAGACCCTCTCGGGCAGCAACATGGGGTCTGAGAGTATTTGGAGGTCACCTTTCTGGGCTGCCATTTTTTCCTCTGATTTTTGCCCCTTACTTAGAAGACTGATGCAGAGGCTCCAGGCACATGTATGCAAGCAGGTGTGCTGTGCGTAGCCAAGCGGCATTCAAACTCCTGCACTGCACTACACCAGATGCACCTCCACTTGTTGAATGACATGGTGAGAGGGGCCTGATTCACCAGAGCCATGATCAGCAATGCTTTCTTTGAATTTAGTACTCCTTTATCTGCCTTGTCACCTAATGGCCCACTTTGGTCCACTGCACCACCCAACCCTGTCACCCTCCATCCCGGGGACTTACCTGTTGCTCCCATGTTCCCCTGTGGATAACCGCCCATAGGAAGGGCTGCCAGAGGCCACCGTTACCTCCCGCCAGGAGTTTGAGGGTCGGTGAGGGAACAAGAGCCCGGTCAGTGGTGCAGAGGCTGCGGCAGACAGTATACTGCGCGTTAGGTGTTTTTTTCTTCTTTTTCTATTTCCCCAACCCTCGGATGTTGTGGAGGTTGCGTCTGACACTGAAACGTCATGCTGACATCCCCCTTCCTTAGTACTGGTTCCAGCTTGCACCGCCACCTGTGGTCACACAAGTGGTAGTACTGCAGTGGAGACCAGGAGCCCTCCCTTCCCCAAGGAGGGTCGCTCAGCCATCCTCCCCCAGCCAGTTCTTCGATGACTCAGGCTCATTCCCGAACCAGGGTCGCAGGCATCGTGAGCAGTAGCATTACCGCTGCACTGACGGGCTAGCTATGACTGGCAGTGCTGATGCTAGCTAACTTTAGCCTCCCTAAAGTGTGATGCTGAAAGCAGTCAAGGATTTGGACAACAAAATGGTGGAATTTCGATCCTAATTCACTATCTAAGAAACCCAGGCTGGCATACCTGCCACAGAAGCTAAGGATAGATTTGGGATGATGTTTCAGTCCCTCAACCCAGCTATGGGCCTGATCAAGGAGAATAAGCTGTTGCGGTTTAGACTGGAGCCCCATGAAAACCAATCATGTGCATCCAACCTCCATTTAAATAGCCATCCGGAATACTTGGAATGAGAGGATCCCTGCCTAGTGCACTGTAACCTTACTTATGGATCAACAGGTTCTGGAACTTCTTGTTGGCAATACCAAAGGCATACCAACTAATTCCCCAGTGCAGACAGGACTCACAAAACACCACCTGCACCCTCTTTGTACTCACAGCCCAGTTACATGAGTGAGACTGCATCTTGGCAGCAGCAAGAGGACAAGGAAAGGGCCACCCAATGGCCCAGTGGAAGTGTCATGCTTCCATGCCAGCAGCCAGGGTTTGGGAGCAAGCACAGGGAGCTCAGATCTGAGTGGCTTGGGCTGGGGAGTGTTGTTGAATGCATCACAAGCCAACGCAAGGGGTATGAGATGTGTAGGCTACAGTGTCAGTGTGGCCTCTAGTGGTGGGCTGGGAGGCCTGCTTCCTTGTGAGGAGTAGTGCCAGCTGTGAGTACGCTGTGACATCCAAGGCCTCTGGAGGCATGGCCTGACATCAGGGGAGATTGGAGGGATAAAATGGGGTTAAAACCTTGTAGTCACTGGAATGATGGCTGGTGGTGCCTTCGGACGCCACTCTGCGTGCACCCCCCCCTGCAGTGGGAATGGAAGGGGTAGTGGAGGACGGGACCAAAGATGCCACAGGGAAGCACCCCGGGTCTAAGCACCTGGCAAGCGAAGACAGTGGAGGAAAAGCTGTGTTGGAATGTTGAAAAAAATGTGACGATCTCTCTACAGGACGAAACACCAATCTTTTTGTTTTGAGATCTGTTTCACAACACAGGACAGGTGAAAAGGCTTCACTGCTAGCTGGACTGTGCTCCAGGAGTTGGGCATCACATACAGCCTTCAATATCCAGCAAGACTTAAGGTGATTTACTCTGGTGAATCGTACATACATAGTTGAAAACCCTCAAGACACTGTACTGGAAACTAGTGGCTTTCATAAAACAGGACTTCAGGTCCTACAATGCTGAAGCAGGTATAGAGTCTTGAATAGGTAAGTATCCTGAAGGGTGCTTCTGAATTTATAACAGACAGCAGGATTTCAGATATGGGGTACTCTGGTGTATAGGACCTCTGTGTTTTACTGTAACTGTGGGTTAAATATATTCTGTATACTGTGTATACCTTGCAATATGTCATTCCCAGCACATGGTGGAGTACTGAAAATGATGCTGGTTGTGTGGAATCAGACAGTTTTGGTCCCCTCCTTCCCAACCTCCCTGTTGGTAACACATTGTGCAATCCTCTGCCTGTTGTTCACCATGTACATGCTGCCCCAGGAGGGCTTATTAGGAAGTATGGCTTGGGTTTTCATTGCTATGCTGATGATACCCAGCTGTATCTGTCCTTTGTACCCGGGACATCCAACGCAGCAGATGTGCTCAACGGCTGCCTTGCTGAAATCAATTATTGGATGGCTTCCAGCTAGTTGCGACTGAACCCCGGTAAGACGGAGGTACTGGTAGTGAAGTCGAACAGAGAGTGTGATAGGTTGGCCTTGGGCACAGAGACAGGACTTGTCCTAGGTTCTCTGCCTTTGAAGGCCTCCTCCAGGGTGCATAACCTAGGCGTTATTCTGGATAGCGGTCTGACACTTGAGGCTCAGGTGTCAGCCATGGTTCGTATCAGTTTCTACCATTTGAAGAATATCACCAGGATTAGGCCCCTGGTTCTGCCCTACCTTAGTGCATGCCTTTGTGACGCCGAGGCTTGATTACTGTAATGTGCTCTACCTCGGGGTCTTGGTAGGTACCCTCCGCCGACTTCAGCTGGTGCAGAACGCAGCTGCCAGGCTATTGATGGAGCTGTCTAAGTACTGTCATGTCACCCAGGTGCTGCGTGAACTGCACTGGCTGCCAGTCAGGTGGAAGATCCTCTTCAAGGTGGGCTTGCTCACCTTTAAGGCCCTACACGGCCTGGGCCCTGGTTACCTGGAAGACCTTCTTACACCTGCTACCTCAGTCCACTCCTTCCGTTCCTCCTCTGGGGGGGCCTCCTTGCGATTCCCAGGCCGAGGTTAAAAAATGTCTGCGACAGAGCTTTTAGTGTCACCAGCCCAGTCCGGTGGAATTCACTTTCTCCATCTATAAGGGAGGCCCCCTCAGTGGAGGTATTCAAAGCACACCTCAAGGCCTTCTTGTTTGTGCAGGTTTTCCCTGGCACAGTTTTGTAAATTTCGCCCTGTTCTGACTCGCCATACTACCTGTCCCAAATTTTTAGAATTTTATTTTTATTTATTTATTGAATTGTATTTAATTAGCATTATACTGTTTATGAGTATTGCTATTTATTGATGATTGTTTTGTGGTTGGTTTTATGTGCGGTGCGCAGAGCCTCCAGGATTGGGCATCTTTTAAATAAAATTTGACCTGCCTTCTCTGAACCAGTTACTGTGTTGGATACACACTCAAGTATTTTCATCTCCTATCCTGATAGATTCACTGACAATAAGGTTTTTGTTAATATTATGGCTTCTTAAGGGCTGTTGGTTGCACAGATGTTTGAATTGCTTAGGAATCGCCTTAGAAGATGCTGATGACATGTTTTTCTTGCAGGCTATCTATTATAAACACCTACTATTTAACAGGGACATAATAATTAGCCACTACAAGATGTCTCGGGACACTTATTGGGACTAATACTTACTTTATCAAGTTCTTAGCCTCATGGTGCTATCAGGTTTATACGTGCGAGTTCCTGTTACATATACATTGTTAGTGATACCCCTCCATGTTGCAGCAAATTGGGAGGGATGTAAAATGGCTCCAGCTGTGATGTCACTGGACATTTATCTTTTGCTGTAATCCCACAGTGGCTATTATTTATTAAGTTTTATTATTAAAGCAGTACAATATAAATTAAAAAATATAGCTCCCCAAGAAAAGCCCTGTTCTAAAGTCATTATAGCTAGGTTGAGAAAAATGTTGTCAAAAAAATGTTCAAATACTGATTTAGTTTCACTTTCTTTCTGTTTTTGCTGTGCTCTGCTGTGTCTGTTGAACAAGTCATTTCTGAGAGGTATCTGACTCGTTCAGCAGCCAATCAGGGTTCTCCTTTTGAGTCACAGAACTCTAAGCAGGTTTGCAAATACAGTGCAGTCCAAATTGTCTTGCACATTGCATATTTATGAACGTTGAGTCTTTTCCAAATGTGAGCCATTACATTGTGTATAGTGTTGAAAATTGCTTAAAATATTTAATATTCTGTCATCTAAGTCTAATATGAGTAATGTTGTACAACTTTCAGTTATAACTAAGAAGTCTGTCACTTGCACATATATCTTCTGTTTTCAGAATGTCCTCCAGATCTCACTTGTGCTTTATCTACTCCTCATAGATTACAACAGGTTGAGGAGGTTCATACCCAACAAAGCTACTGTGCAGGAGTGGCTACTTGGCAATAGTCCACTATTAAGACTTATGCTATCTAGCTATATCTAAATCTATGTTAAAAAACGTATTTATTCTCTTTGGCTTTCCAAGGCAGATTATAAATAATTTATATTGTTGCCTGTTTTAAATATTCTGTTTATACTGTGTATAGCACCTTGATTTCAAAAAGGTGCTATATAAATAAAGATTTGATTGATTGATTGATCGATTGATTGATAGCTAGCTTTACTGATATTAAGCAATGTCTAGTATTTCTGAGCAGTACATTGCTAGAAGAAGATAATGATTTCATTTTATCCAATTTGGTTAAACCAGTTTTTATCTAATTTTCAAACCATATTTTTTCTGCAGTAGCAAATGAGATAGTAGTGTAGAATGGAACATTAATGCTGGGCCTATTTAGGTCTGTTTTAGCATTTTGGCATGCACAGGAAGCATACTTACTTGTTCTGTCCTCTCTGTTGACTGATCTATATGCTATAGATTGATCCCCTATCATGTCATCCTTTGATGTTGACGTTACCCTCAGTTCTTTTCACTCATAATTAACAGCTATCTTGGCCCTCCCCAACACACATACACACACTTTTTGGAGTGCTCTTAATAAAGGCTCCCTCCTCTCGTGGGTCTCAGCTGAGCTTATTTCCCATCTCAAAGCTCGAGACTCTGCATGGCACCAATATTAAGGTTCTGGTTCTCATGTGAACCTATTGACGAACAATCAGCTTCGTAATGCCTTCACAAAAGCTACCTGGTTTGCCTACTCTAAATATTCTGCTTCCAACCTTCCAGTGTTGGAATTACACTTTATGAGCTTTGGCAGCTAGGGGGGCCTATAAGTGTCCTATCTTTAAATTGAGCCGACTTTCCCATTATAAGTCAATGACAGTGATTTGTGAGCTATGGGGCTCACTTCAGAGTTACTAGAGCCAAGCCCTGGCAATGCCCTCTGTAACTGCAACACTGCAACCTTCACACTAATGTTAATAACTCATAAAAGTTCTGGAAGGCTATCTAGTCTCTTTTTGACCCCTTCCCTATCAATTACTCTGGTCCTCAAATTAGGCAGTTCTGTTAATCATGATTCTGTAAAGGTTGCTTCATCTTTTAATGACAGCTTTCTGTATCCTTCCATGTTCTCACTGGGCTAGTCATTCACCCTGTTTTCCTTGAAAAACTTGCTAGAGCCAGGGGCATAGCCATGATTTTGGAATGGAGGGGTTCCACCAAAGAAATCTCCAATTATTAGTCCCAGTGTATAAAACCTTTTTTATGGAAACATAATAGAAGCAAGATGTGAGGGGGGTTCTAGGCACCCAGGAACACCCTTCCCCCAGCGAGAGCTGGACTTTCTGACCTCTAACTCAAGTGGTTTCACTTTTATTCAGCTCACAGATCACAAGCAGTTCTTATGGTATAGCACATTTCTCCACCTCTCCCAACTGGAGTTGGTGTTCCTTAAGGCTTAGTCTTGGCCCCCATTTTGTTTTCAGTTTTTCTGAATGACCTTCCCAAAGCTTGGGTCTCCTGTAACATTAATATGTATGAGACTGGCAATGTGCATTTGGCCAGTAGACCCTCAGCCACTGAATTGGCAGCTCAGCTCCAACGGAACTTTGACAATGTCCAAATCTGGTTTAATACTAAACAACGTACCTTCAGTGCATATGAAATGGTCTCCATGACCTTTGGCACTAGGCACCAAGTGACTTTGCTGTAGGCCTCACCAGTATTTTGGGCCATGGATGGCTCCTAATTAAAGGATGTATCCTCTTTTAAATACTTGGGTGCCTGGCTGAATTGCAACATTGACTTTCCCAGTCTCCTACTGTAGATGGCATTTGTAAGAAACCAAAATAGGTGCACTATATCAGAACATGGCTTGTACCACCCTCCTCACCCGTTGTGAAACTTTTGTCAAAAATGATTCTTCTAACCTCTGGCACTTTACTCCCCCAATTCTAGTTGTTCACCTCCAGGCTTGGAACTCTGTCAGGCTGCCTCGCTTGCCTGCGTCGCTCTACCACCCGATGTGTTCCTTGCCACCTTCAAAGTCATTAGGACTCCCCAGGACATGGGGGGCTACAGCCCCGGTGAGCTCAAGGGGCAGTGGCAGGGAACCAGCGTTGGGCATATGGTGGCAGCACTGGAGGAGCCGTCGCCTATCCGGCAGGAGGGGCTTTTTCCTTGTGTGTCCCTCCTCCCCCCATGCGTGGTGCATGTCCCCGATGATGCGGCGCACGGCAACCCTGCCTGCGTCGGGCCACACTGTTTTGCATGCAGTCCAGCACTCTGCAGCACCCCCGGTCTCCACCAGGGGCCGCCGGTGCGCCAGGCATCCCAGTGCTCTCCCCCCGGGAAAGGAGAGCAGCCCTGTAGGCGCTCGATCCTTTCCCTTCCCTGCTGACCCTCGGCACCCAAGTTCGCTCCCAAACCCTGGTCGCCGGCGTGGCGTGAGTTGTGGCATCCAGCACCTCAACCCTCAGCGCCACCGAGCCAGCCCAAGTCACTTTACTCTTAACTGTCCTCCCTGCGCTCATCACTGATTCTCAGACACTGTAGGGGACTGGAGATTTTCTGGAGGTGGGTGGAAAATCCACAGTGGAGGTCTTTGTTATAATGATGAAGGGGGAGGATTGGGTTGATGAAAACCAGGAGATTTCCTGGAAGGGTTTGGAATCAGGATCAGTTTCCTCCCTCTCTTGTTCCCCTCCCCAGGGCTCCACTTAATGTCAACAAACTGGCAGTAGTCAGACCAGAGAGCTCTGCTCCTTCCCTTCAGGCTGTTCTTTGTAACGCAAGGTCACTAAGGAATAAAACAGCGGTGATAGAAGATTGCATCACTGATTCCTTGGCTAACCTTGTTTGCATCATGGATACCGGGTTGTGTGATGACTCCATTCCTGTTCTGGAGGCATTTATCCCATCCGGGTACTTGGTGATGCATTGCCCGAGGCAGGATTGCAGGGGTGGCAGGGGCCATTTGTTTTTAAATCTACAGTGGGACTAATCGCATATCCCATGGGAACGTTTAGGTCTTTTGACTATGTGGCAGTTAGTGTGCCCCATTTGTTGGTTGCAAAATGATCCTCATATACCGACCCAGGGATATGTGAGTGATTTTATGCTGGCAAATTTCATAGTTGAACTGGTTGAATGCTCCCAGACTTTTGTTGCTGGGTGACTTCAGTGACTGGGTTTTGACATTAGCGCAGTCAGTATTGATCTGTTCTTTTGGTCAGCTCATCATGTGGTGTTGTTCCATTGTGGGGTCCTCTGTTTAACTACCCCCCCCCCCACTGTGGAGACAATCAGGTATCATCCTAAACATAATTTGGAGCCTTGCAAACTTCTGGAGGTACTGGATGTCTTGGGAATGATGCTTGCTTGTGTGCAGATGGCTGAAAATGCTGTGGAGCACTATAATATGGTTCTCGTGGTTGCCTTATACTCCTTAGCAGCTTATTGCAATCATCCTTTGACATCCTGTTGTAGCTCAGCATGGCATTGCGATGAGCTGCATGAGTTAAAGGTTAAGGGATGGAAGTTGGAGCATTCTTGGTGAAGGTCCTGGTCAGTGGATGATAGGTTGGCGCTCAGGACTCACTATGGTGAGTATCAGCAGGCAATCACCCTGAAAAAGTCAGCGTTCCTGTCAAGGACAGTTGCTGCAAGGAAGAGTCGGCCAGCACAGCTCTTTCGCACTGTGAACAGGTTGATTAATCCCTCCTGTCTACAATCCACTGAAGCTTTTTCTGCAGAAAATTGTGAGGAGTTTGGCAGATTATTTTCTGAGAAAGTGTCCTCCATTCAATCAGGTATTTCCTGAAGTGATCTGTCATGGGCCAGTGGTAGTCAGTCTATGAGGGGCATACATGATCTCCCAACCTGGGATGAGCTCCAACCAGTTGTTGAGGAGAAGGTGCTTTGTGTGATTTGGGGTTTATGCCCCACCTGCTGTATTCTGGACCCTGGGCCCACCTGGCTACTTTTGGGCTGCACTCATCGGGGTGACAGATGATCTCCTCATGGCGAGAGATCGAGGACTATGTTCTGTCTAGATCCTCTTGAATCGCTTATCGGTGTTTGACAGCGATGACCATGGGGTGCTACTGGATCACGTAAGAAATTATGTGGGTCTCTCTGGCACAGTTTTGTGCTGGTTTGGGTCCTACATAACTGGGAGAATGCTACAGGTGGCTCTAGGAAATTACATCTGTGAAGGATCTGCTCTCTCCTGTGGTGTTCCACAAGGCTTGATCATTGCCCCTGTGTTTTTTTCTGTGTACATGCTGCCTTGGAGGAGATCATTAGAAGGTATGGTGTTGAGTTTCAGTGCTATGTGGATGATACATAACTACACCTGTTCTGCACTCCTGACGGGGATTCAAACTACCTGAGTGTTAGCCTTGTTAAGATCAGCATCTGGATGGCCTCCATTTGGCTGAGCTTCAATTCAGGGAAGACAGAGGTTATAACTGTTGAACTGGATCAGTGAGGGTCGGCGATGACAGGTGTATTTGTGACTCTTCCTATATTAGGTAACCAACCACTGAGAGTTGTAGATGCAGTAAAGAATCTGGGGGTCATTTTGGACTGTAAGCTGGTGCTGAAATAGCAGGTGTCAGCGGTGGTCTGATTTGGCTTTTACCATCCATGCAACACCCGGATTGAACTACGTCTGGAGCTAGACAATCTGGTGATGGTAGTCCATGCCTTTGTCACCTCTAGGCTGGACTATTGTAACACTCTTACTTAGAGTTATCTGGAGGTTTGATGCGAAGCCTGCAGTTGGTCCCAAATGCTGTGGCCCAGCTGATTTGGGGAACATTTTGAAGGGACCATATCACGCCGGTCCTATGTGCTCTGCACTGGCTACCTGTGCAAGGGTGCATCACCTTTAAAACAGCTTGATGACATTCAGGGCATTACATGGTTTGGGTCCAGATTACCTGAAAAATCTCCTGGTTGCCTACTGTCTAACTTGCCTCCTTCGCTGCTCAGATGCAGGCTGGCTTGTTGTCCCAACTTCTCACTTAAAACAGGTGGGGACAGGGCATTTGGTGTGGCAGCTCTACTGTTGTGGAATATGTTACCTGATGGCGTCCCCTCTGCCCGCATGTTGGAGGCCTTTAAAACTTCTTTGAAAAATCATTTGTTTACTTTGGCATTGCCAGATAGCTTTTAAAACTAATTTCAATTGTACGTATTACTACTTTATGAAAACATTTTCTTTACTGTTGTTTTATATTTCATTGCTGTTTTTACTGATTGTACAGTGCCCTGAGCCCATGGAATAGGGTGCTTTATAAATAAAATTTGCCTTGCCTTGCCACTGCTCCTTGTACGCTAACCTCTTTCTTCCTACCTAGGGGGTAGCCACCTACCTCAATGTATTTCTTTTCTCTCCAAATTCTGTTTTGGTACCCTTTGCACTGATACTGATTCTCGTATTGCCTGCCCCCACCAAACACACTCTTTGAAACTCTGATTTCAGCTCCTTATCCCTCCATCCCTCTTCCATGTCCTTAGCTGGTGGGACAGCTTTGTCCTACAGGCTTTCCTGTCTCTGTCGAACCCCCTTCCCTCACCCTTTATCCCTGCCATTCAGTTCTGCTCTGCAATTTCCCATACCTGTTCCTGTACCTAATCCCCTTTTTTTCTTTCTCCTTTCTACGCCTCCCTCTTTACCCTTACTTGCTCAGTTGAACTGCCTTTTCCTAAGGAACTTTTGTTATGAGAGGGCAATTCAAGACCACTGCTCTCAATCATGGAAACTATCAGTGAACTCATAACAGCCGCATTCCATGGCCATTGTTGATGTCAGGCATTGGAATCATTTTTAAAGCTACAATAGTACCCTGCATCCACTGCTATTAGTCACCAAAACCAGCACTAAATTGATGACGGCCATGGACATCGCCATCACCATCAATCTCAGAAGTCATTACCAAATTGGCGACAGGCCACGTAAATCATCAGTGGATTGCTGACAGTCTTCACTAAATTGGCAACAGTAGCATACAGGTATTGCTGTCAATTTCAGGAATAATGAATGGATTAATGAGAGTTAAACACAGCCACTCAATCACAGGAGTCTTCAAATGATTGAGGGCAGCGACTTGCAGTCTTTGGCACCAGTCACAGTAGTACGTACTGTAAAGCCAATCCTTCTTAAGATGTGTATCGAAAAACATTACAATTTATCATATTCAATTGACATACTTTTGGGATTTTGCATTATCAGTGTGTTTCAGTGTGGAAACCACAAGGAGGCTGACTATATATTAACATGAAAAGAGAGAATCCCACTCACTTGTAACATAGGTTCAGGCGTGCCAGAACCTCAGAGGAAATCGAAATCCAAAACAAAAAGTCTCACCCAAAGGTGAAGTAGATGAGAATGGCTCCTCCTCTAAAAACATTTCAGTCATAATATTCAATTCAGTATAATTTATTTAAAAAAAAATATTTCCAACTTCAATTTTAACTTAACGGGTTGAAAAAAAACTTTAAGTTAGCAATTAAATAATTAAATTTACCTTAGAATTCCCAGTATACTGTGACTTTCAGCCTTATAAAGTAAGCTCCTCTGAGGAGAATAACTGTGTAGTGATTTATTGTTAATGTTATAAGGTATATGACTGGAACTTTTTTCCTGTTATGTGCTAGGATTTACAACTCTCAGCCAATGACGTTTCTTTATTGTTATAGACTGTTATGCAATTGTGTCTTGCATGGCATGGTAGCATAATGTTGTGTTGAAAGGGACTCAGGGTCCCAGAGCATACCTGGAAATTTCCAGGTATCCTGGTGGGCCAGTCCAACTCTGGCTTCATCATAAAACAACCAGGGGAATAACCTCTGAGCAGTTAAGTACCTTCACAATAAAAAAACGTTTCAATGCAGCATGAGTGTACAAGCTGTTGCGATAGTCAGCTAACCGCATATATTGAATATGGACATGTTCTGCATTTGAAAAAGGTTTTTCCTTAATAAACTAATTTCTTTATGATTCTGCCATCTTTTGGATATGGTAGGAGCCTAAAAATCGTTTACCTTGAAAATAAGCACAACCATAATAGTGTATAGGTTATTCTATGTAGGTTTTTCTCCTCTCTCATCTCCATTTTAGCTATGCCATGTATGGATGACTGCTTCACTTTCCTTGATTGTCTAAATATGTTTTCAAAATAAATGTTATATTTAAAGAAAAATTACACTTTTTTTTAGTTCATAAGTCAATGAAGTCTCATAGAATGGTAGTTGTACTTCTGCATGATTTATCTCAACCTGTAGATGTGTCTGTCACTGATATCCTCGGAATACAGACCTGAGAGTATAGGCCTTTCATCCCAGCCTGCCTCCAGACTTCCCCCATCCACTCTTACTTGGTCTTAGGTGCTCAAATGACTTTAAGATTATAAAGGGCCCCAATGCACATATAGGAAATGTACACCCAAATGGCCTGATTCTCAGTCATAGTCAGTGTGGCACAAAATGGGCATTTTGCACTTGTACAGTTGTGCCATCACTACAGAGGCCATACTCAAATAGAGGCATTTTGGTTGTCGCATGGGGGAAGGATCCCCCTGTGACAGAAACACAGTGCAAACCAGGGTTTGCAATGTCAGTCCAGTTACCTCTATATCCCCACTCCCCACCTCAGGCTAAAAATTGGAAATATTTTCTAGCCCTCCCCTTCCAATCAGCAAAAGGAAAACAATTGTAAAATCCAGTCTTCAGGCAACTTTTTTAGTGCTGAAACCTTGCCAGCCTGCACCTCACAAGAATGTCCATATATAATACTTTTGCAACTCTTTTCCTCTTCTACCCCCTTGTTGACTGGCGTCACCACTGCTAGACCCTTCCTCCAACCAAGTGGGTGGGTGAGAGGTAGTCTTCATAGCTGATGTCAGTGCATTTCCTTGGTTAGCCAGCGGTGGGTGGGGTGGTGCAAGAATGTTAGATGGCTGTGCCCTTCCTCCCTCCTTAAGAGTCAAGCTGCTCACCTCCATGATGCATTCCGACTTCATTCAGCTGGCCCTAGCACTGGATTCCTAGGCTTACATACAGACTCCAGTCTGCCAGATGGCAATACAATGGGCTGGTCTGTTTTTGTCAGCTTTGAGCTGCGGGGAGGATGGACTGGGCTTGCATTCGTGCCATGTATGATTTTACCATTCTTTTTTATTTTCTTTTTCTTTACAAGGGTGGCAAAAACTGCATAATTTATTTTTGGGGGGCCGGAGGGTCTGGTATAAAGTACTGGTACAAAGATGGGGCCTTTGGGATATCCGTTTGTCATGGTTCTCAAGAATTCTGGTGTTTCTTTTTAAAGGACACTGTCAACCCTCTTAGTCTTCCTATTGTCCCTGGTTTAAAAAATAAATTTCTAGGGAAGTGGACATGATGTACTATCCACACTTCTGGTAGTGTTCTTTTCCCTTTAAAGCTGGCTAGAACGTCTTCAAGCTGGCTCCTCCCACCCACCTGGGTGATAACTCCCTCGGCACCACCCCGTTACGTCAGATCTTCCTTTCTTGTGGAAGAAGAAGGTTCCCTCCTTACCGCTCCTGTGCAGGGAAGCTCTCTGCATCTGGACCCTCATGCTCAGCCTGGACGCCGATCTCTTGGCCATCCATGTGGCCGGTGCCTCCAACCAGCTGGCAGACACCCTCAGCCATGTGGGCGAGGCGTCTCATAAGTGGTCTTTCCATCCGGAGGTAGTACACAGCCTGTTCTACCACTGGGGCACCCCTCTGGTGGACCTGTTTGCCTCCAGGGAGAATGCAAAGCTGAGGCTTTATTGTGACTACGCCCCTCAGCAGGGATCGCTGCAGGGGGATGCCTTCTCAAGGCCCTGGACCCCAGACCTCCTCTGTGCCTTCCTTCTGTTTCCTCTCATCCACAAAGTGCTGATCAAAGCCAGGAGGGACAAGGCACGGATAGTCCTGGTGGCTCTGGTCTGGCCCCGCTAGTTCTGGTACCCTGTTCTCTTGAGGCTCAGCAGCAGGCTCCCGGCCATGCTATCTTCCTCTCCACCCAGACCTGCTCTCTTGCAATCAGGGAAAGGTACTCCATCTGAACCTTCAGTCTCTGCACCTGACAGCCTGGTTCCTGAGTAGCTAGAGTTCCAGGTTTTGGGTCTCTCTGAAGATGTCCTCACTGTGGTTGAGGTTTCTTGGAAGGAGTCGACCTGAAAATGGTATGCCTTCAAATGGAAGAGGTTCTCCATTTGGTGCTAGGGCAAGGGGCTTGACCCTTTATCTTGTCCGGTGGCTAGCATTCTCGACTCCCTTTGGTCCCTTTCTCAGTCGGACCTTCGGTCGACGACCCTTAAGGTGCACCTGGCAGCCATCTCTGCATACCAGATGCAGGCTGGTATGCCATCAGTGGTGCAGGAGAAGGTGGTCTGGCACTTTTTCCAAGGCCTTGACCACATTTCCCCTCCAGTTCGTGAACCACCACCACCACCTTGGGACTTGTTGCTGGTGTTGGTAAAGCTCATGGGCAAGCCATTTGAACCGATGCACAGGTGTGATATCTCTCACCTGTCATGGAAGATCACCTTCCTGGTGGCTATCACATCAGCCAGAAGGATCAATGAGCTCTAGGCGCTCTCGGCGGAGTCTCCTTACCTGGTCTTCCACAGGGACAAGGTTGTCCTTTGCCCCAACACAAAGTTCCTCTCAAAGGTTGCGTCTGAGTTTCACCTTAACCAGGTGATCAGTCTGTCAGTGTACTTCACCACCACACCTCGGAGGTCGAGCAGAGGGTCCATACCTTGGATCTGTGATGAGTGCTCACCTACTATAAGGAGCGCACGGCTGGAGTTTGGGGAGAGGCTCGCCAGTTATTTGTCACCTATGTTGAACCTGGCAGACCGGCAGCTAAACAGATGATTGGCAGGTGGATTGTATCCTACATTGACCTCTGCTATAGGTTGGCGGGTATGGAGCCTTCTGTAGGGCTAAGGGCTCATTCCATCCATCATACTTCTGCCTCGGTGGCTGCTTCCAGGGATGTCAGGGCTGGTACCTGGAAGTCAGTATACACCTTCATTTCCCACTACAAACTTCAACCATGAGTCATGCCGGGATACTGGTTTTGGGGCCTAAGTTCTCCAATCTCTCTTCCCTAAATAGGGGGTATGCACCTTGTCCCCTCCTCCTGGAGCACTGCTAGGATTCTGCCAGAAGTGTGGATAGTACATCATATCAATGTCCCTAGAAAAATGGTGGTTCTAGGAGTGGTATATAATGTACATCTACCTGACCCACCCAGCTTCCCCTGGCAAATGGCACACCGGTCTTGCTTCCAGCAGGTAAGATCTGACGTCACGGGGCGGTGCCGAGGGAATTACCACCCGGGTGGATGGGAAGAGCCAGCTTGAAGACGTTCCGGCATGCCTTAAAGGGAAAGGAACACTTCCATAAGTGTGGATGTATGTATTAATACATCCCCTGGAGCCACCCGTTGCAGGATAAGAGTAGTTTCACGCACGTTGTGCTCTGATAAGAACAGTGAAGCTGAGCTGTTCTGGCGGGAATAGAATGCAAGTGGAACTACTCTTATCCCACAAGTGGCGACAGGGGACATGTTAAAATATCATAGATCGAGGGAGTGCCTGGGTTTAAAAAAATAAAATCGGCCAGGAACATGCCCATTTCCAGGGCATCTGCGCTTGAGACACTCTTCACAGAATAAGAGTGTCTCACGCCCAGGGAAAGGGAGCACTCCACTTGGTTGGGTGTGCTCTCTCGATCTATAATACATCATATACCACTCCTAGAACTACTGTTACAGGTGAATAACCTGTTTTGTATGATTGCTCATCTTCTGCAGAATTTGTTGATGTAGCTGGTCAGTTTATTTCTAATTCCGTTTTTCTTTTCTAGAGTGAAAAACAGACTGCCCACGATACTGATGTCACCACACAAAAATGTGTATTGTTTACAGTCATTGATGTACTCCCACTGCATCTTTCTTGGACTTGGAAATACCTTCAGCATAATCTAACCACTCATGATGCAGTGGGAGGAGAGGAGGCTATTGCATGATGAGTGGCTGCATTGTTTGGGGATGTTCCTAATGTTCAGGAAGTATGCAAGGATTTGAAGCAAAACAAGACTGGGTATAAATACACCATTAGCATGCATTTTAGTATTACTAAGAAAAGAAGCCAATTAAAGAACCAGCAACATCAGTACATTTTAGAAAAGGTAAGCAATCATAAAAGGAGGGGGTTTCAGCTAGAACTATTTTGATGCAAAAAGGGATGACAGTGTCCTTTGAAACAGCTGCTGGCACCTCCGGGAAAACTTTAAGAAAACAAAATATTAAATTCTGTTCAACACACATTTCAAATTATTTCTGAATTTATCCTCCCCATTATTTATTACTGAGGTTATTTGTATGAAAACAGAATCTTTGCTGCTAAAGAGTTCATCTGTTCCAGTTCCTTATTCCCTACCTGAGGTCATAATGCACTGCTTGTGACATCACAGTTACTCCTATGGCAACAGATTGTGATGTCACCACAGTGGATTATGACTTCAATTATGGAATAAGCTACAGAGGCAGATGAACTCTGTGGGCTAAAGATCCTGTTTTCATGCAGATTTCCTCAGTAATAAAAAAGAAGGGATGAAATCTATAGAAAATACATGTTGAATACAAGCTGAATAGTGCCTAAATATTATGTCTTTCAGTTTTCCTTGAGCTGTCACCACTGCTCTTTAAAATACCATAAAATTCACGTTTGTCATCACATTCTATAATGAGGGATTTTTTTAGATCTCTATTGGTTCAACTTACTTCCTCCTTCATCCACAGATTCATACATGATTGCTCTTGTAAGATCATATGAAATGAGCTTCAGCTTGCACATGATCCTTATTCAAAGCACTATTAAATATGCTGAAGCAGAAATTATTTATTTATTTAGTTGAAGATATTTTTACTGGATGGACTATTGAGCCTGGAGGCTTGTTTGCATTAGGGTCTTGCCCAAGATGACTTACGTTTAAACAGACAATGATACATGACTAGAGATACAGCAAATATTACAAAAGAATACATTTATACAAGATATTGCATGTTTCCAAGTTTAGACATATATGGTGTCTTTCAAAGTGATTGGGGATTTTGTGTTATTATGAGACTGAAAGTCTGTGAACTGCAGAAAAGGAATATTTCAAGGCTGCCATTACGTGCATCTAGTTGCCATATGAGAGAGTTCAGTTTGCGTGCGAGCTTCAGAATCCCACTCTGAGGCCAGATGAAAGCCAAACACTTCGGGGAGATGAGGCGTCATCTACCAGGGAGGGAGGTAAGGTGCAGGCTGCCTGACATTCTCGTTTCCCCTGCCAGACAAACAGGTGTGGCACTGGTATCATCTTTGAAGTCAGGCCCCCACCCTCCTAGCAGGAAGGAAGGTGCCACCCCAGTAGCCCCAGTTGCCTTATAGGGGACAAGGGGAAAAATTGGAAGGGGAGGTAACATTTATTGGTAACATGTGCCGATGCTATTCTGTTTTGCCATGAACACTTTATTCTTCCAGTTGCTGCCTGGCCCCCTTTGGCCTTCAGCACTTCCAGCCCAGTCACCCACCATCTCTGGGACTTATCTTAACTCTAGAGACCCTCCGCCACACACACAGATTTCCCCCAGCTACAACTATGGGTGGGAGTATAGAAGGCACCCTACCTGGGATAGAGTAAAGTAGTAGTTCAAGAAGGACGATAGGGAAGCGATAGCAAAGGGAGGAGTGAAAAGGCAGGAGTATACAGGGAGAGCTTTACCTTGAAATACCAACCATTTAAAGTGAAAGAAGGTAACACCCTATCTAGGTTATGGTGTAAAAGTGGATCTTGGTAGAGTGTGTAGCTGGGAAAGGAGCAAGCAAAGGGAAGCGACAGTAGAGGCAAGTTACATTCAGAAAACTGGTTGGTAGTATAGCCTAGAGGTTAGCATAATGACCTGTGAATGAGCTTGATACATCCAGCAGACCAGGGTTTGATTCCCACAACCTCCACTTGCGTGCTGTGTGATTCTGAGCAAGTCACTTAACTTGCCCAGTGCTCCCGGTTTGCCCCTGAAAACAGGCACTTGTGCCTAGTGGGACTTACTCGGTTACCAGAGAATTAAAAAACAAACAAAAAAGAAACAGAAGGGAGTGACCGATGTTAGTAGACATGGGAGTGGTGCAGTGCAGTGGCTGTGGAGTTGCAGTTTTCTGGGAGACATTCTGGAGTCTGAGGTGCTGCCCCATCTGCAGGCACTGTCTGGGTTTAGGGCAGAGGTCGCTGGTCTCTGTGCCAAGCTAACTAGGATCCAGAGGACCTCTTACTTCACCGAGGAGCTACCAAGTCTGCTACCATTGCCCCAGAGGTTGCCTAGACAGACAAGAGCAGGCAGAACCATGGTGGGCTCTGGAAGGGTGGAGGTGGTCGCTCAGGCGCACATTCCTTAGCCTTTGCCATTCTGGGGAGGCTAGGTGCCTACCTGATGCCTTGGCTCAGAGGAATGGATAGTGGAGCCTAAGGATCACTAGGGCAACAAGACAGGGTGAGGAGCAGAATGTCATTGTCCACCTGGGGACAAATGATGTAGTGAGGGATGGGGCTGGGGTAGTACAGGGAGAGCTCAGGGAACTGAGGCAGGGCCTAAGGCAAGTAGCATCAACAGTGGCATTCGCCGAAGTGCCACCTGCCTATGGCCAAGGGGAAGACAGGGTACTCTGTACCAGGAGCTTCAACACTTACTTGAAAGAATGGTGCAGGGTGGGGCCATGGACATGGCCCACTTTGACTTCAGCAAGGCCTTTGACATCATACCACATAGGAGACTTATAACGAAACTGGGCAGTTTGGGAGCAGGACTCGAGGTGGTAAACTGAGTAGGGAACTGGTTAATGGATAGATGACTGAGGGTGGTGGTAAATGGCACTCACTCTAATGAGGGGAGAGTGACCAGCAGGGTATCTCAGGGCTCATTGCTGAGACCACTCATCTTCAGTGTCTTCATAAATGACATTCCAGAAGAGCTAGAAGGGGAGGTACACCTCTTTGCAGATGATTCCAAGATCTGCAATAGGGTAGATACTCCAGAGGGGCTGGAGAGAATGAGTATAGACCTGAGGAGACTCAAGGAGTGGTTGAGGGTATGACAGCTGGGTTTAAATGCAAAAAAGTACAAAATCATGCACCTATTGCACAGAAACCCAGGGGCATGGTATAAAATGGGGGGGAGAGATATTGACAGTCACAAAACAGGAAAGAGACCTTGAGGTTATCATATCTGATGACCTCAAGGTGGCAGTACAGTGCAACAGGGTTGAATAAGGCCCTGTCCCTTTTATTATGCAGAAAGAGTTAAATGCAAGGATCTGTTCTAGCCTCTCCTTTTCTGTCTCTTGTTTGTCTGGTTGCGCAACCAAATGTTCTTGTGAAACCTAAGAACTGATCACTCTGATGGTCTCGTAATTATCCAACTCTCACTATCTCTTTGCCTTCTCTTGCTGTTTCTGTCTTTTCTTCCCTCTTGCATATCTGCGGTTATAAAAATATATGTGAATCTTTGTGTGAAACTGTAAGTGAAACTGGGATCCCTTGGTTTTAAACTGTTTATAGTTATACTGTTGAAATGATTGCAAAAATCTATTTGGAATTTAGGGGGTTAACTTGAGATGCAGTATGAGCTCCTCCCAGGCTTGTTTGCAAAGTCTTTTGTAGAGCTGCCTGCAGGAGGCCAACTTGAGACCCTGTTCTATTTGCAAGTCTGCTCTGCAAGGAAATTGACAAAGTTCTAATACATTTTATGAGAAACAGGCTGTCTCCTTAACAAACTCAGGATTAAGAAGTTAATTGTCAGGCAAAGAATTGTTATAGAAAGAGCAACAATATTTTTACTAGAGAGGCTGAAACTTGGAATTAGAGATACCCTCAGATGAAGAACTTTTTTCTTCTCTATTTTGTGTATTTGCCTTTGTGTATAGCCATCCTTAACAACGTTTTTTTGCTTTATTCTATTATTATTGATAATAAAATGATACTTGCAAATTTTATAATTGCTCCTTGTTGCAGTGGGTTAAGGCTCTGAGCTGCAGATCTGGGGACCTGAGTTTGAATCCCACAGCCGCCTAGGTGCCTCCTGTGTGATCCTGAGCAAGTCACTTAACTTCCTGGCGCACCCAGGTTGCATCTGGAAATAAGCTTCAGTTTAATGTGCTACTTCTGGTTGGACAATGTTCCCTTTCCTTCCCTTGTTTTCCTATGCTTCCTGACTTGTGCCTCAACGACAGACAGGACAGTAGGCAGGGTCGTTGGGATGCTGGGGTGCATAGGGAGGGGAATCACCAGCAGAAGGAGAGAGGTAGTGTTACCACTATATCGATCACTGGTGAGACCCACCTGGAGTACTGTGTTCTGTTCTGGAGACCACATCTCAGAAAGGACAAAGACAAGGTAGAGTCTGTCCCGAGAAGGGCAACTAAAATGGTGCAGGGGTTGCATCAAAGCCTCATGAGGAGAGACTGATGGATCTCAATATGTACACCCTGGAAGAGAGGAGGGAGAGGGGTGACATGATAGAGACCTATAAGTACTTCTCAGGGGTGAACAAGGTGCAGGAGGGTAGTATTTTTCAGAAGAGAAGGTGCACCAGGTCAAGAGGGCATGCAATGAAGCTGGAAGGGGGGGGGATTTAGGAAGGATGTGTGGAAATACTTCTTCACTTGAAAGAGTGGTGGACACCTAGTACAGTCTTTTAGCGGAGGTGGTGGGAAGGAAAACAGTTCAGAGTGTCATAAACGCATGTGATAGGTGTAAAGGAATCATAGTAGAAAAGCTGGGGGGATCCACTGGAGATCAGATAGGGCTTGCGGTGACAGTATAGGCAGGGACAAATTAGGCACACTGGTGGGCCAAGTCCTTATCTACCAACAAATTATATGTTTCTATGGGAGGGTCATTGTCTCCTCCCACCTGCTGCACAATTTGGATGATGGAGCCAGGGCCTGATTAGTGATATGGGCCAGCAGCAAGCTGAGTGGTGTCATCCTGCCTACGTGAGTTTTTTCCCCTGCATTTTTTCCCAGCACACCTCCCCATAGGGGAGCCCCATTGACCTTGATATGCATCTAACATCCCCTGCAGAAGAGGCAAGTTCTGTGGACTACTGCAGGGGTCGCCAGAGTGGTGAAACCCTATGCCATCCCTTCCCAGGCTGGCAGCATTGCCACGTTGCAGGTCTTCCCCAACCCATGGACCACCAAGCTGGCTCCCTGAGCGTGTTTCCAACTCGGGTCGCCCACATGGGAGTATATAGCACTAACCACTCGGCCTTCGGGCAGCCCCATGCTGAAGCTATTCTGGTGTGATAAAAAAGAGCGTAAACATTTAAAAACAGCACCCATGATACACTGTGTCATTTAGTAATGATCTCAGTACCAACCATGAAAATTACTTCTGACAAAAGTACATCCCTAGCAATCTCTGCTGCCAGACAGACAGTGTTAGCGCATGTCATCAGCTGTCGAAGGTTAGTAGCAGCACAGCTAATGTTCAGGGACCATAACAGATGTTACCAACACTGTTAATATTCCATTAAAAGGACTCATTCATGCCCAGTGGCCATCACGTTTGAAAGGTCATGAAAAGCTCTTTGTGCTCTTCTGTAACTAAAAGCACACCAGAGGCATACAGCAGGTGACAGTCTATTCAGTATAAATACTACAGTGCAGCCATTTGCAGAATATTGTGATGTCAGCAAGGAACAAGTTGTGGTTACGTACACTGAGCTAAGCACAGCATGTTTTTCAATGACATCACAATGTTCTACAGAAGGCTGCAAAGTAGTATTAATATTGAACAGACTTAGTCATCAATATCTCTGGAGTGCTTTCAGCTACAGATGAACCCAATACCCTGTTTGAAAGAGTTTTTCATGGGCTTTCAAACTATATCAGCCACTTTACGTGAATGCTTCCCTTTAAGTTACTTATTTGTTAAAGGGAAATAATTAGAGGCAATTTTTTCCTAATTACGGCAAGCCTCTGTGTTCCTGTTTCTCCCTCTCTTCCCTCTCTGCTGCTCTCCGATGTCTTGTCCTCCCACCGGTTTCTAATGAGAGTACATCTCAGGGAGGGCAGAAAAGCTGAGCATAGCCCTTCATTGTCAGGACCCATCATTTCTTCTGGAAAGTGAAGATGGCAAATCTGGCAAGGGCCTGTGCAGGGCTCCAACTAAAACCTTGTGGGTTTCTTTTTATAATAACGTTTTTATTACATTTTGCAAACAATAACAATAAAACACCAATGTACATCATGCAAGATTTAATAGCATATGAATTTATTTACACACCCAGTCAAAGAGTGTCATATATCAGTAGTTAATGAAGAAGGGATTAAGCACAATATATTGTTTCTGATGCAATGATTCGTTAATAGTGTACTGGCCGTAATATACTGCCTACCTAGTAACATGTTTAACAAGCATATACAAGTTAAGTAAACAAGCATTTGTCAATGCCGAATGTTTGCTTGCTGGCATTGGCATTGGTAGTGTAGGAGTTACAGAGCTGCATAATAGGAATGGCAGTGAAGTATTCAACTGAAGCCAACCCCACCACTACCCCGTAGAGACTGACAGGCATTGGGGAGTGTCTTTGGGTCATCAGGCATAACGGCCACGCCATTTCACCACACCCTACCCTGCAGACACTGACAAGTGTCATGGTGTGCCTTGTGGTCTTTGTCCCTTACGCGCACCCCATTCCATCAGGAAATATGGTGAGATGGGTGCAGTATAGGAGAATGGGGTGAACTCTGGGGCAGAAGAGTCCAAGGCATACCTCAATGCCTCTCACTGGCTGCAGGGTATGGAATGGTATGAGCATTATAGGCGAGAATCCCAAGTCACACCCCTGATGCCTGTCATTCTCTACAGGGTGGGGCGTTATGGTTGGAAACCCTAACGCCTCAGGCATTCGTTGGTATTTTCACTCCAATTTCAACATGTTTTTTTTGTGACCCCCACCTCATGAACAGTGGCAATATCAGTTTGTTAGCCGAAAGCTGATTTTGCACAGCGACTACGGCATTTAGCACCACAGGTGCAAAAACACATTCCGAACAGGATGTGAAAAATGGCAGCTGTACTGTTCATGGGGAGGTGTAAAAAATGGCAATGTTGAAAATCTGCAGTGAAAATATTAAAAAAACTGGTGAAGTCACGAACGTGCATAGAAACTGTGCAACGCACACCCGTAATGTAATTAGTTTGGGGATTTTTTTACAGCAGATTGTCAACACGGGCATTTTGGGACCTCCGATCATGAACAGTGTCACTGTGATTTTCTTTATCTGTCTCAAACAATGATTTCCTACAGTGACCATGCATTTCTGCACTGAAAGTGTGAAAACACATTTCGGCCATGTTGTGAAAAATGACAGCTATACTGTTCATAAGGAAGTGTGGAAAAATGCCACTGGTGAAAATCTGGACTGAAAATATTACAAAGTCATGAACTTACGAGAGTGCGTAGAAACTGTGCAATGCTCACTCGTAACACAATTTTATGGACTTTTGTCACCAAATTTTCAACATAGCCATTTTAAGACCTCTGCTCATGAACAGTGTCACTGTGATTTTCTTAATCTGTCCCAAACATTGGTTGCACACACCGACTGCGCCATTGTGCGCTACATGTGCGGAAACACATTTTGGGGGACATGTGAAAAATGAAAGCTGTACTGCTCATAAGGAGGTATGGTAAAATGGCAATGTTGAAAATCTGGAGTGCAAATATTAAAAATTTGTGAACTACGGTTGCGTAGGAACTGTGCAACGCTGCGCTCATAAAGCAGTCATTTTTAGGAATTTTTTCACCAAATTTTCAGCATAGCTATTTTAAGACCTCTGCTCATGAACAGTGTCACTGTGATTTTCTTAATGTGTCCCATACATTGATTTCGCACACTGCCTGCGCCTTTGTGCGCTACATGCGTGGAAACACATTTTGGGCAACATGTAAAAAATGACAGCTATACTGCTCATAAGGAGGTATGGTAAAATGGCAATGTTGAAAATCTAGATGTAAATGTTAAAAGTCATGACTTATGACGTGCGTAGAAGACTGCATAGCGCGCTATAAAACAGTCATTTTAGAGAATTTTTCCCAAATTTGCAACATAGGCATTTTGAGCCCACCTTATGAATACTGGCACTGTCATTTGTTAATCGGTCCGAAAGGTGATTTCGCGCAGTGACTGTGAAATCACCCTTCGGGCCCGATTAACGCCATGACAGTTCAAGAATTCATGAGGAGGGGTCCCAAAAACCCCATGTTGAAAATTTGGTGCCAAAATTCCAAAACATGCCTGTGATATGCATTAAAGTTGAAAAAACCCTATTTATTGCATTATACAGCTTACCGGCATTTCCTCAGTTCGCGGTCGGCTTTGTAGAGTGCAGACATGTTCCCGGTCCCCTGAAGATTGTCGTGCTGGACTCGAAGGTAAGTATGGGGTGGGAGGCAGAGTGCGCAGTGGGTGGCGCGGGTGGGCTGGGAGGCGCCAAGGGAATGTTTTCTTTTACAGGTTTTTTATTTTCAAGGAAGGCGACCGGGACATTTGCCACGCTGGGGTGGGCTCCAGCGTAGCAACAGAGAACTGTTTGGGGGCTGGAGCAGGCGAGGGATTGGGCACCCTGTAACCCATGCGGACGTGTGCCGCGCTGGGGTGGGCTCCGGCGTGGCAGCTCAAACTGTTGGGGGCCTGGAGCCCGGCCGAGGTTGGGCACCCCATCGGCCTATCGACATGTGCCACGCTGGGGTGGGCTCCCAGCGTGGCAGCTGTAAGGCTGTTTAGGGGCATGGGGTCGACGGGGATTGGGTACCCCTGGCCGGGCCACAGTATGTGTGTGGGGAGCGTGAGCACGCAATATGCGTGAGTGGAAGGGGAGCTCTGCTCACTGAAGCGGAGCTCTCCCTTTCAACTGTATGCCACTGCATTTTCAACTGCTGTCATAGACAGTTGCAGCAGTGATTGGAGAACTGGAGCCGTGCCTGCAAACACACTGACTGAATTGGAAGAGGGCTGCCACACCTCCGAAAACTCGGATGATGGCACTATGTTTCTTGCACATGCGTGCAAGCAAACATAAAAATGTAAAGTGGGGCCTCCCAATGGCTCGGCTGGTGGCGCACTGCACTCCCCTGCCGGCGACCTGGGATTGGGAGCAAACACAGGAGCTGGGTCAGGCAGGTCAAAGAGAAGGGTAGTCACTGCTGCACGGTAGTTCTCCCAGCTGGGGGAGGGATAGTGTCGGGGTCTGCCTCTGTCAGTGTCTGCTGTCGGCCGGGGAGCTGGCTCCTCTGCAGCAATTGTTTGGAAAATGCAAGTTCTGTAGATTTACTGATGTGGTATAAAATGCCAAATTCCATGAAATTCTTTGTTTTTTAACGGTATGCAGGCAGTCCAGATTCTGAAATCTTACCGGGTTTTTCAATAAAAAATGAAAACCAGTGGCCTTGTCAGTTGCGTGCTAGGAAACAGCCGAACTAATCAGAGGACGAAGGAGTGGAGATAGGGTGAACCAAAGTTCAGCCTGTTTGCCAACTAAAGTTCTCATCTTGATGTCACAACTTGGATTGATAAAAAAAAAATGTGACCTTACTGGGAACTGAATCGAGGCTTCCTGCATATTATCCAGGTGCTCTGCCAGTTAAGCCACTATGATCACACTGAGCACATTTGCCAAAAAAGCCTAGGCACTTGACTGTGGTGGCTGTTCTGTCTCAGATTATGTTCTTTTTTTTTGTTGTCTTATAGTACAGTAGAGACATTTTAATGAACATGCTTGTCTTTCCTTTCCTTACTGTATTTGTTGGTACTGTATTTTAGAAACACTGCTTACTTTGGTGCCAAATGCACCTAGCAAAAGCTAACTAGGCCTCACTATTGTTCACACTGACAAGACATTTTACAATACTGAGCCTTTTTGTTATTTCTTTTATCCTAAGGCATCGGGGCAGTTCCAATCAAAAGTTTTTAGGACTTGTGCAACCACGACTATAGCTGAAATTGCATTTGTCTCATTCTTTAAAAGGAAATCAGCTCTCGTTTTCTACTAGTCCTTCAAGGAAATTTACTTGTCCCAGACGGGGGAGTGGGGCAATAAGATTTGCACACCCCTGCTTTTGCCTAGTCAGTTCTCTGTCCCACCATGCCTTTCCCTCTGGCACCCTAACACTGGTAGGGTGCCCAGCTTTATATTGGTAGGAAGGTAGGGATGTATATGGTGATACCTTGAAAGGAATTTGAGGTTCACCTATGGAGCTGGGAGCACTAGCAGAACAATTTTCTTGTTTTCTGTGCTTCGGCATCCCATGATGCCGGTGCCCTCCCATCCAGTCATTGGAATGTGCCATCGCTTCTCAACCCAAGTCCAAAATACACACTGCTTGTAACCCCTTGCAGCCAGAAATGCTCACAAATAATGTATTGAGGCACTTCCTAGCCCTTCTGTAAACGTTGCTGCCAAAATGGATTGATATTTGACCCCTACCTGCTGTCCTGGGGCGAAAATCAAAATCCATAATGCAAACCCTGCTCATTGTAGTACACTGTCTCTAGACTATTTGACTGCCATTAATACTGAGTTACATCCTCATGTAGATATTTTCTTGATAAATATATCACTTTTATAAATGCAGAAAGTGTACGCTGAATGATGCTTAAATACAAGTTTCCCCAGAGATGTCTGCGGCTTTGCAAGTAAACGTGTGTACAGTATATCTATCCCATGGGTCAAAACTGGCACCAGCCTACTAGCTAAATGCTGGCAGATTTTGTATCTGGCTAGTAAGATTTCCTTTAACTAGTCTTATGGGTTTGTACTGGAGAAGGTAGCATTTCAATAGGTACACCAGCTGGGTCAGTGAAAGAGTTTGTGTGGCTAGTGGATTTTCCCAGTCACTATCCCTGCTGGCTAATGGCTGCATAGCCTAATTTCAACCTCTGTATCATCATCATCATCATATCACTGACAAAAGAGCAGAAATGAGGTTGACTGTGAAGGAGGCCACTCTTCCACACCCGAGGTGAAAGCCTGCACCATCTCTTGGTTGCCATGTGTAGCACCCAGTTGCCTCCTCTCCATCATTCCTTGCAGAAAGAGTTAATTACCTGTCTTTGAGCGCTAATGGCTAACACCCCTTTTAAATATGTCATTATACCATCTTATTTTTGCACTTAGGAAAATATACATTCTTTGTACTGAGATACAAATAGAGGAATATTCCACATGTTATTTTAAGTTATATTTGGGCTTTGGGAGCAAAAAAAGGTCATGACGTATAAATGAAATCGAGTGTCAACTAAAGTGATTCAATAGTGCCTTGTTGGTGGTCCAGGTTGCAATATTAATAAAAGTGTTGAAATAATAAAGGTTATACCAATACATGCTAAGCTGCTGCTACTCTTGTGATGAATGAACCATGAATGCGCTACGCCAGTTCAGTTTACTTTGCCAAATAGGTAGTGATGAAAGGTAGTTGCTTTAATTTGTAGCAAAGGTAGTCTTGGCCCACGAACAAGGTATTGCATGTTCGTATAAATATATTCCAGGGGTTGTTCCTAGACCAAGTAAAAGCAACACATGAAATCAATTTTACAAGTACAAAGGTTACAGAGCTAATTTCTGTTTTTTTTGTTTGTTTTGTGTGTGTGTGTGTGTGTGTTTGTGTGTGTGTTTGTGTGTGTGTGTGTGTGTGTGTGTGTGTGTGTGTGTGTGTGTGTGTGTGTGTGTGTGTGTGTGTGTGTGTGTGTGTGTGTGTGTGTGTGTGTGTGTGTGTGTGTGTGTGTGTGTGTGTGTGCAGGACTGACATCCCCCTCCCCATTTTTCACCATGTTCTCCCACCTTGATCTCTGGATGGCACCTTTGCCTCTGACTGGGATGGCAGACACGTGCTTCACCTGGCAGCCAATGCTGCTCCATGCTGTGCTGACAGAGTGCAGTTCCTAATATTGGGCAGGGCAGCCTCTATCCTCCTCCTCCTCCCTTGAAACCAGGCACACAGCATGCCTCATCCCCCCCCCACCCAGTCACTGGACATGAAACCTATGTCTGATGAGAACCCAGGCACTTGGCTGGCCAGTTTACAGTTGGGTTACTGTATCTACTGTCATGGAAATGGAAAAAATTCACTGGAGAACCCTTCACCTTTGATGAAGGATCTAACCTACCAGACGGGTCTGGGGACACGTTTACTCATTATATGTTGCACTGTTACACTTATTTAGCCAGTTTTATGCCTATCATGGGAACATTTTACACAGGAGCAGTCCTCCTATTTCACTTCTGGAACTGAACCAGATTTTTAATTTCACTCCTGGAACTGAGATCCCATGAGTTCTCCCCATTTCTACTGCTGGTTATATACATACAGTTAGTTCTGAAGCTCTACTTCTGAGTCAGCTAGTTAAAAGGAGACATCGCTATTTTGGGCATATTCAAGGTAGAGCAAGCAAAAATGGACATGCAGCTCTGGAAATGTGAAAAAGTATGCGTGTGTGCAGGTGTAACCCCCCTACAAATGGGGGTTCCCAAAAAGTCTTCCTTGAGCTTGTCTAAATGCTCACTGCCAGGCTGGTGTCCTGCGTTTTAGCAGTTTAATCGTTATTGTCAGAGAGTGCCTGTATAGCCTCTGTGTACTGTCTCTTTAAGAGCTGCCTAGATTGCAGTTATAATTGATCTGAGGGTGGGGGGCTGAGTCTTTATATGCTCGAGTCCCACCTGGCTTGCCAGATAATTGCTCCTTTTCTGCCATCGCTATTAGCGCAGAGGGAGCTCTGTTAGAAGATGTAACTGTTTGGTAATTACCTATTAGAGCGGTAATGATATTGTAGTTTGTCTAGCCTGCCTTCTTTGCAGCATGGACAGTTCTGTGTATCTCCACCATCTTTGTCCTGGACTGCCGAATTGGATCAATCAGTACCTTTGGGGACTCTAAAATGGAGCCTGTCCCCAGGGGTCTTGTGGGAGCAAAATTCTGTAGGAATTGTAGTTTTAGGCTTTTGGCGCCTAACCAAACCTGGAGGTGGAGCCCTTGTTGCGACTGACAGATAGATCAGCCAACCGAACCTTTTGGATCCTGGGGGGAAGTCCCAAGTTGCTTGCAGCTTGGGTCAGATCTGAGTTGGGAAGTGAAGAAGCAACAGCTCGAGACAGTTGAGCAACCGTTCTGTGTAGTTTCGCACGGGAGAACTGTGGAAAGGCTTGAGTTTGGCCTGATTGTTTGCTTGCTGCCCCAGAGAGGGAGAAGAGAAGTCATCTGGACTGAATCCGAGTTGTGAGAATGAATTAAGCCACTGAATTGTGACTAGGCTCCAGCCTGAAGAAGATTGAAGATTTGCTGAATACGACCGTCCATTCAGGATGTCCAGCCACCTCTGATCTCCCGGATTGTGCAGAGACTCTGTAATTGCGACCGGGGAGCCATTTGCCTGGTACAGTGGAATTTTCCTTACATGTAAATGTGTTGTGTGCTGATAGTGGGTCGTGATTTGGTTCCCCACTGTGTGTCTGAACTGTGTTTTGCTTGCTGGAGGCTGCATCCAGCTCCACGGACTGAAATCTATATGTATCTCTGTTTGGCCTAGGCTTTGCCACACTGGCCCAGCCAGAATACCCACTACACAGAGAAAGTCATCGACGAGAGGCCTGCCTGGGGATCAGCCCCCTGCTCAATGCCTTTAACAGGAACAACGCTTCGGTCATTCGTGTGGGCCCTGCTTCTCCTGACATTCCAGCTCAACAACCTGCAGTCTAGATTTTATCCTGCCTGTGTCCTGTATTGGGTATCGTGAGTAATCATCAGGGTAGCTCCCTGCAACAACAGCTAAATCTAAAGTGTTATCATCTGATTGCTTTGTTGTCTTTTCCTTCACGAACTGAGCCCTCCGGCTCCGGATTACAAATAGTGTGTGTTGTGCATGTTGCTTTCTTCCATCACAGGGCCCCAACCAGCTGCAACGCTGGCCTACCCCAGGCAACGTTCCTGGCTAGCCCGCCTTTTTCCCTACCTGGGTACCCAGAGTGTGTGACTGTGTAGGGACTCTGAAGTGCATGCATAACTGTCTGATTGATATAGCCTTTAAGCAAGTCAACCTGATTACAGCCCTCCCGTGTTCAAGTCCCCTGAATAAATCAGATCTAACTCTTTTTGCATTTAACCTGACTGTGGTTCCAGTTTGCGCCAAGAGTACTGTACTGTTGCTATTTGCTGTGCATAACCTTGTTTTACAGGAGGTCCCCAGGGTCAAGCTAGAGGAACCAGCCCTGTTGGAAAGTGCAAACAGTGTGGGTAATTGCATGGTGAATAAGGGTCATTGTGAAAGTGATTATTGTATATTGTTCAGGCCACTAGAAGAGAAAGACGGGGGGGTTACAGTGTCCCGGAGGGCTGTGCCCAGGTTGGCTTGACCACTAACAACCCTGACCTCTGGGTGGAGGCACCTGTTTCAATACCCAGGCCCCTTAACCTGTTACTAGCCAAGCAGGCGGGGTAGTAGCCCTTGGGTTAGCACCACCTAGGGGTTACACATGTATATATTAATCAGGTGGGGACCCCACCGGCACCAGTGCAGGTAATTGACCCAAGGCAGCATGAGTTCACATCGGGAAGGTCATGTCAGATGAATCTAATTGATTTCTTTGACTGGGTGACCAAAGTAGTAGACCAGGGAGGGCTGTGGACATGGCCTACCTAGACTTTGAAGGCATTTGACACAGTCCCACACAAAGATTAATAATCAAATTAACCAGCCTGGGAGGTCCCAGGATGGTATCCTGGTAAAACATTTGATGGACAACAGGGCACAGAAGGTAATTGTAAATGGAGTCCACTCTGAAGAAAGAGGGGTTACTAGTGGGGTACCGCAGGGTTCAGTACTGAGTCCTGTCCTATTTAATGTCTTCATCAGTGGCATTGCAGAGGGACTGGAAGGAAAAGTATGCCTTTTTGCAGATGACACAAAGATCTGCAACAGGGTTGATACACAAGGAGGCGTGGAAAGGATAAGAAGGGACTTGGCAAGGTTGGAGGAATGGTCAGAAGTATGGCAGCTTGGATTCAATGCAGAGAAGTGCAGAATCATGCACCTGCGAAACAAAAACCCAGGGGAAGATTACACAATGGGGCGGAGGTAGTAACAACAACAAAATGGAAAGGGACCTGGGGGTAATCATATCGGATGACCTTAAGGTTAGCAAGCAATGTGAGAAGGCAGTAGGGAGGGCTGGGGGATACTGGGATGTATAGGGAGAGGCATCACCAGCAGAAAACAGGAAGTTGTTATCCCTCTGTACAGACAGTTGGTGAGACGCCATCTGGAGTACTACGTCCAGGTCTGGAGACCCCATCTCCGCAAGGACATAGATAGGATGGAGGCAGTCCAGAGGAGGACAACTAAAATGGTGCAGGGTCTGCAAGAGAAGCCATATGAGGTGAGACTAAAGGAACTTAATATGTATACCCTTGATGAAAGGAGGGAGAGGGGGGATATGATAGAAACTTTTAAATACTTCAATGGAATCAACAAAGTCCAAGAGGTTAGCATCTTTCAGAAAAAGAGATGTACAAGAACAAAGGGACACAATTTGAAGATGGGGAGCTCAGGGGCAATGTGAAGTATTTTTCACAGAGAGGGTGGTGGACATGGAACAGCCTTCCTGAGGAGGTTGTGGGGTCTAAAAGTGTGGGAGAATTCAAGAATGCATGGGACAGACATAAGGCAATTTTTTGTGGGGGGTAGGAAGAAATAGGCTGTTGGTTAACTAGGATCTGCAGCTTATCCTGTAGGTAGGGAGATGAGCAGACTAGGTGGGCCAAGCGGTCCGTATCTGGCATCAAAGTGTATGTTTCTTTGACATTTGTTTTGATGACCAGTGGTTAGAGCTGATTTGACTTTTTGTTCCTGGACTCCGTGGTGGGAGAGCAGTGGCCTATTTTATTCTTGTATGAATTCTACCGTTGGTGCTGACTGCCCAGAGAGAGAAGATTAGGGGGAAGCTGTGGTGCAATGATTCTTGGCTTCTGCTGAGGTTAGAGAGGAACAAACCACAGAGGCTTCCCAACTAAAAAGAACTTCGGGGCATAGTTCCTCACCTGATGGCAGCAGGTGGTATTTTCAGTAAAGTTTTTGGTGAAATTAATTATTGATCTGCATTCATCTATTTTATTATCCAGCCAGAATAGTATTCTAAAGTGACATTGGACCTCTAAGAAAGCAAACTGCAAACCAAACTTACTTGATTTGATTTTAGACCTTTAAAATGGCAAACTCATCTTTTTTAGCTTGGCACCCTCATTAAACAGACCATGTAACTTCCACTTATATGCTTACCATAAACATGGTAGTTGGGCTTAAACTTGGCAGACTTTATGAGGCTATGATATTTTATACAAGGAAATTCTCTGTACATAGAGTGCTGCATTACAAGGGGCATAAGTGCTTCACACTCTTGTGGGGCTAACACTCTCATTGTGTGTGATCTTGGGGCAGTGAGCAGCACTTAAAATGTCTGCCCGCCTGGCCAGCTCAGTGGCATGGTGGGCTGGGGTACTGGCTGCCACACCAGTGACCCAGGTTCAGGAATGCCTCAGGGTTACTGAGTTGCTGGCTGGGAGAAGGAGAATTGAGTGACCCATGGACTGCTGTCCTTCACGGGGTGGGGGAGGAGAGCAGTATGACTCGATGCACTGGTGCCACCTAGCAGAGGCTTGGTGGTATGACAGACAAGTGCCTGGTTTAAGGATCAGCAACGCGGATGCCTTTAACTTGTGGGTGCGTCATTGCACGTGATTTGACCCTTAGAGTGACACGGGAGACAAGACAAAAAGGATACGCACTGGAAGCCTTGGGTCCTACCCCATGTGATCCCCAGCAGTACAATCCATGTGGGGGATGAGATGGGGGCACTGGACGAAGTTTTATGCCTGGTTAAATAAAGTGATTGATTGATTGATTGATTGATTGAAGCAGGTGCTGGCCAATGTCTTGGTATATAAAAAAAACTGTCTGCCTACATGCGGGCTATTGGCTGTTATCTCGGGATCTCCATTTTATTTTTTTACTTGTCCCTTGGCCTCGGCTCCCGAGGGTACCTCTTACCTTCCCCCCGGTTCTTCAGCTGGGTCATGGAGGACCGGGATCTTGGCGTCATGTTGCTTGACACCCAGAAGTTTTTCTTGTTTTTTCTTTGTATGATCCCAACCCCTAGAGGGCGCCGGCACAAAGGACATTCATCCAGACTGACAATGTACTAACGCACATCGTAGTCAAGTGCCTAACAGTGCCCTCCCCTTCCCTGACTCCTAAAAGCCGAGTGCCGCGCCGCCCATGCTTCCACCAGTGGTGGGACAATATGTGCTAGTGCTGCCCAAAATGTCCCTCCTCCCAGCCCCCTACTCCCAGAGGAGGAGAGCATCCATTGGGACTCTCAATCCCCGGACCGACCTGGACCCATTCCCGAACCCAGTTCGCCAGCATGGCATGAGGTGTGGTGTCCAGCACCTCAACCCTCAGCGCCACTGGGCTGGCTGGGATCTCCATTTTAAAAGAAACAGTTTTAGTCCACATGGCAGTAGCTTTCCATACCGCTGTCTCATGATTCTGGTTCAATATGAATTTTTGTGGGAAGATTTTATAACTTTAGATGAATTCTTATTTTCCCATTAGTGTATAGTCTATATTTTGATGTTTTGAATTTTTTTTGTTAAATTAAAAATGTGTTTGTTATATTATAAAGTGAATAGCACAAATACTGAAAGCTGTTTGGTAGAGAGCTAGTTTGACCTGTGAGGTTATCGAAGCACAACCTCACAGGTGAAACTAGGGCCCATAAAACATCCTACTTATTACTGTAAACACATAAATACATCCATTCTATAATTGCAGTAAGGCACTTCAGGGTGTGTGTCGCTGGAATAATGTCACCTCTCATGTGGCTGAAGGCACTCGTCCTGTTTCCTCGTGCCTCACAACCCACATGAGGTGTGTGTGAAGTTTTCCCAGCATGACATATGGTTTGCTGTGCCTTACTGCTTAATTATAACCTTTGTCACTACTTTGAATCTGTCTCTTCTCCACAGCTGCTGCTTTGTCTTGTTATACTACTTGAGCATTCTATGACATCAGTTACATCATAATGTATGTTAATACTGGTGACAAGACCACTCTTATTTTTGTGTAAGGGTCATACCTCTCAACCTTTTGTCCTCCAGATGTGGAACATTGCCTGTCAGAATGTGGAACAAATGGGCAAAATGTGGAACACTTACTCAAATCTTTACTTAAGAAGCTCAAAACACTGTTAAAATGTTGTATTTATGTTCAGAAAGTCTGTTATTAACTGAATAATATATTTTTTGCATCATTTACTATGGATTTTGGCTTTAAAATGTTGACTTTGAATGTGGAACAAATCCTCACAATGTGGAACAGGAAGCTTTTGTGAAGTAAAATGAGAAACGTTCCTCCTAATGTGGTACAGTTGAGAGGTATGGTAAGGGTGGTCTCACATGCATTCTTAGGGCATAGGGACTGCAAACCAATGGTGAGCAATTCTGATACCTTAAGGATGTACATGAGACCACTCTTAAAACCATAACAGTGGCCTCATCATCAGTATTAATATATTATTGTTCAAGATTGATCAATAATGTGTTACAGTTTTTAAAAACCTTCCACAAGTGTGCCTGTTTCCAGGGCAGCTGCGCGTGAGACACTCTTCAGAGAATAAGAGTGCCTCACACACAGAGCGAAGGAGCATTCCGACTTGTCGGGAACACTCCCTCGTATACGCGACTGTCAGCTGGAAGGGGGTAGGCTCAGAGGGGAGAGGAGGAGATGTTATTTCACTGAAAGGGTGGTGGAGCCATGGAATGCACTGCCCAGGGAGCTGGTAGAGATGGAGACTGTGGACGGGTTTAAGAGGGGATGGGACAGGTACAGGGGGAAGGTAAATCTGACCAGACCCAATACAGGTGGAACATCTGGGACTGGGGACAGTATAACCCAAGGGGGGGGCACCAAAATTGACCCTCAGTGTGAGTGCTGAAAATCGAGCAGACTCGCGAGACCGTTGGGCCTATTCTGCTGGCATTTTAGTATGTTAGTATATAATTATAGTACTTAAAAACAGGATTGTTATCTCATTTAACTCTCCCAGTGACCAATAACTAATTTCTCTTCCATTCCGATGAACAGCAGAGAAGGGTGTAACTGATATCATGTAATATCTTAGAAATATGAAAAGAAGAGCAGTAGCTGCTGAGGACAGTGAAAGACAATGTAGATTGGAGGACACTACAAAGCAAGATTTTTAATTTATCAACAAATGGTCAAAGCGTACCTGAATACATGAGTGGCATAGAAAACAAAACAGTAGAACATTTAATAGTATAAAAACAAATTCCTTTCACCTATGAATTCCCAGTATGCAGTGTGGAACAGCTCCATTTCCATGCAGTACAGAAAGGTCTGAAGTAAAATGAGAGATGTCCCTCCTAATTTTGGCCAGTGGAGCAGTATAATTGTGCTGTTATTTCTACAGTATTGTTGCCTTTCTGCATTGCTAATGTTGTAAATTGATTGACAGAACAAGCAATGTCATTTGTTCTGTTTTTTTTTTCTTTTGTATTTTGTTTTTACCCCAGCACTGGTGCTGCCTACCTCAGACAGCCACTGCCCAGCACCATCCACCTACCTCTCTGTCTCTTACCTAGTCCCAGAGGGGACCACCCTTCCATGGTGGATTCCTCTGGGAGTGCAGACAGCCGTGGCCTTCACTGGGTCCATCTAATGTGCATGTGTGTGTGTGTGCGGGGGGGGGGGGTATCAGTAAGCAGTTGGGAGCAGTGGGGCCTGGAACTGCTGGCATCATACTGCCACTCATTGGGTTTTTCCTTTTGCTTCCTCCCTGTCCTTGGTATGCAGCTGATGAGGGCTCCATGTGCACATGAGCTAGGCTGTGTCCTCCCCTCCCTCTTAACTCTGCAGCAGCACCATCGATGTTGTAATGGTCATTGCTGCCATCCCTCCCCAAAGAGGAGTGTCCTCTGGGATGCTCAGTCCCAGTGAACCTCCAGTGCCCAAGTTCATTACTGCTGTGCTGATGGGCCAGGCATTATTCTGATTAATACTTTTTTTGGGGGGGCTGGCCTGGTGGCACTGAGGATTGAGCGCTGGACACCACACCTCGCACCACATCAGCAACCCGCGTTTGGGAATGAGCGTGGGCCGCCGGGGTTGGCAAGGAGGAGATGGATCAAGCGTCCAACGGACTTCTCTCCATCTCCGGGGGGGGGGGTATCGTCAGTTGGCGCACGGCTGACCCCTGGTGGAGGCTGGGGCTTGGCGCTACACTGCCAAAACACTAGTGGTGCGGGAGCGGGCAGATGCTTGGCAGGGCTGCGCGCAGGTGCATGCACAAGCCCGCCACAGGCGTCACTGCATGCCTGGCTCCCACAGGGGAAAAACAGAAAAGAGGAAAAGACCCTGATGGCTGGTCATTGCGGCTTGAGGCCATCCCCGTCGCGCTCCGTTCCTGAGGTGACGCCCCAAAACTGGATCCTTGTCAGTGGGGGGTCCCCAATGCCCTGCCATGGGGGTAAGCCATGGGGGTTACAGGGATGAGGGCCTGAAGGAACGGAGGCATTGGACAGTGGCCAGACGAGAGCCAAACAGGGCCAGGGTGGGGGAGAAAATCAGAAGCAAAGAAAAACTTTTTTTCCTTTTCTTTATGCACCTGACTCCTCTCGGCCCGCTCTCGAGGCCCCACTTAACCCCAGCCCCGTCATCTCACTTTCTCCTGGGACTTACCTCTCCCCATATTATCCCTGTGGTTTAGCTGCCATGGTGGAGCCCTCTGGCCAGGTCAGTTCCATCGGGAGCCAATATCCAGTCATCTGGCAGTTGCTCAGAGTAGTGAGTGTGAGCCCTGCGGGTGTGTCGGTGCCATCATGCTGCACAGGGGTGAGTTTTCAGTCTTGTTTCACCCTGCCCCCAAGTTACAGGTGGCTTGGATGCACATGCGTTTGCACGCAAGTATGCATAGCGCGGCACCAGCCTGCGTCTTTCCTCTTCATAGCCACTCCATTTCACTGCCACCTATGGTCACCCAGGTGGCAGTATAACCATGGAGCAGGTTGCCTTCCCTTCCCGGAGGTGGAGAGCATCCTCTGGGATGCTCAGTTCTCCTCTCCCTGACCCTCGACAACCTATGATAGTACTACCACTGCACCAATAGGCCGGCTCTGATTGATACTTGATAATATCCAAGCAGTGATCTAAAGTTTCATGATCTATTTTTTGAAATGCTTGTAGGGAATTTGTCTTGAAGCTTTTGCCACCACTTGAATTCAAGGAGACCTAGCACAAGAAAGTACTTTATGGCACAAAAATAATCTGATGAATATGATTTTAGCCCAGGCTTGTGCAAGCTTTGTTCACCCAGTCAGGCTCCTCAACCCAGGTGTTTATTCAGCAGGAAGTTATCTGCAGAGGCGATGAGAGATGTAGCACACCTAAAGCTGGTTGAGCAAGTCCAACATCATGCATTTTCTATGCTAAAAGCTGTTTAATTTTGTTATAAACCATTGCCCATAAATGCTTGCAGTCACAGTTTGAGACAGTTAGCACTGACCTCCATCAAAACACTACGCTCAACAAAGGCTTTGTATAAACAGTAATGGTGTGTGCAGTTCTGGGTGGGATTACAACTTACTCCACATTGCTTTGAATTTTAACTTTAAAATACAGAAGTTACCACCTTCCTGGTAAAATACGTGTATGAAAAGTCTTTGATTTTTATGAGAAACATCAAAAAACTCTGTGGCGTCAGACTGTAAATCTAAGTGTGGAGAACTGAGGGGCAGTTCTTAAAAGTCTTGGTTCTGAGCATCTCCTTCAATGTCTTCCTACAGCAGTCAACGCCACTAGACAAGCCCATTTGCAAGTCAGCCATTTTCCTGCACTTCAAAGGAGGGTTATCAACTGATTTGTGCTCCAGGTTTTTCCATGCATATATACAATTTTATTTATTTATTTTGCTTTATCTAGTTTTCCGCCTACCCTGGCCCCCAACTTGCCATTGACTTGGGCCATACAAGTCCCCTGTTTGCCTGGCAGTCACACCTCTACTGCCAGCACCCTCCACCAGATCCTACTCAACCCGACATCCGGAGGGTTCCGGTTCTAAACCTACCAGAAAGGCCCCTCTCTCCTCTGGGGAGGGAGAACAGGAAAGAAGAGAAGTCTGAACTCTGGCCGTCCAGAACGCCGGGTGCGCGGGGGTGGGTGGAAGTGGTGTGCTCTGAGGACTGTGGCATGGTGGAGACAGATGTCGTCATCCAGCAGAGCTGGAACAGACCATTTTCCATTTTCTGTCCTACCCACCTCCCACGTAGGAGTGCACTGCAGTGGTGACCTAGGGCATGGACATCCAGTGGCTCGTGGTCACCCACACTGCCAAGGACATCACCTCATGCCCCCACCTGAAGCTGCTAAGGAGTGGTGCTACTCCACCCCACCCCCAGGAGGGAACCGTCCATTGGATGCTCTGAACTCCTTCCCTGCCGGCCTCCACTCCTGGCATCCAGGCTCAGAGCTCAAGCCCAGGTCACCAGTGTACCGAGCGATCACCCATTGTTCAGCACCATGGGGCTGGCCCTGCAATTTTTGAAAGAATCTTATGAAGATCGCACCAATTTTTTAACTTCTTTATGTTTTCTTTGTGAAATCATTCATCTGCAAATGACTGGAAAGAGAAACAGATAGCAGATGGCAATATACAGTAGTCATTTCTCGTCTAAAGGTTTTCAGAATAGTAATCCTTTCATTAGGCTTCATTGCAAAAAACAAATACCACAAGTTACGCTTAGGCAGAAATGGCCCTTTGAAAATTGGGCCCAAGTCTCATAATGCCTGTCCCTCCACCCCTCACCCCTGTACCCAGCAGTCATTTTGGCTACATAAGCATGCAGAAGTGGCAGTGGGAGCAGAGAAGCAGAGCTGAGGCAAAGCGACTTCCAATGTGGATCTTTTACATGGCATGAGAGTCACTTTCTCCATGCCACCCATTGATTGCAGAGCACAGCCTATCTCCATGACCTATTTTGATTTACTACTTTTGCTGTGACACTTTTACCCAGGGTGAATTTTACTTCTGACTGGCAGGGTCAGCTACATGTCCGTCACTTTGTTCTTACTTAATGGTGCTATGTCTCAGAACAGTGTGCAGTGTTTTTAGGGAAGGTTGCATAATATTAGGACTGGCTCATGTCTGCCCTTTCTGTGTTGCTAAATAGGTTTGCCAGTGCATATCACTAGTAAATTGCTGTGTTATCCTGTCTCATGATGTACTGTATTCCAAGTTCTTACCTACTGTGTTATTCTGTATACTGCAAAGTTACTTTTCACTAAGTTGTATCATATGTAAATGCTGGAACAACAGCACTGTGATACCCTGGGGAAACAGAGTGGTTAGGTTAGGTAACCCCTATTTCTATTCTCTCCTCTCCCCAGGTCGCTGCCCTTAACTTCCAGGGCCCACACGCTGGCAGTCCGGTCCGCTCGCGGCACGGCACCTCCAGCCGCCTTGCCAGCCTCCACCAAGCCGCACAAGGAAGCTGCTGAGCCAGGTAAGGCTGACTGTCCCACCGGGGCTGCTCTGAGCTGCCGCCATTGGCCGTTGCTCGCTGCAGTACACCCTGATTGGTCCCTGCCACTTCTCCTTTTACTGATTGGCCTGCTGTTCTCCCTGGACTTGGGGCTGCAGCACCCATAGAAAAACAGCGGCATTGACCAAAATGTTATGCCCGCCAGCCTCCCACACCCCTGGCCGTAATTAAATAGACGGCTACCACGCCCCATATTTGCCCCACCCCTTGACTCTTTTTCTATTGGCCCCTTGACTGGCCAACACCCCTTTGGCATTTTGTAGCTCCGATGCACCCTTTCACTCCTGGATTCTGTTCCTCACCATATTCACTTTGAATCATGTATGCCACTGGTCGCGGACCAGCCCCTACAAATAAAACAACTCTGACCAATCAACCAGGATCCCTCTCAATAATCTCGCTTAACATATGCAGTCTTCTTCACAAAATTGATGCCCTCCAGACTTTTGCCTGCCAACATAACCCAGACACACTAGCCGTCGTGGAAACCTGGCTGTCACCTTTGGTTCCCGACCATGCTATCACCCTCCCTGGGTATAATGTCTATCGGCTTGATCGAACATCAAAAAGAGGTGGTGGCTGCGGCCTGTACCTTAAGGACACGATCCGGGGGCACCTCATCAACCTAACCCCCCAAACCACCACTGCACAGATTCTTCCTGTCAAGATCCTCCTCGGTGCGCACAATAAAGCTAACACAGTTGTCACAGTTTACATTCCACCGGAGAGCAAGGTATTGGGCTTAATGCAGTCCTGGAGTTTACCAAATCTCTCTCACCTGACTCAGAAACCATCCTCCTCGGTGACTTTAATATTAACTGGCCTGCTGCTGAGGCAGGGGCATACAGGGACTTGATAGCAGCAGCAAACCTTTCTCAGATGGTTAGCTCCCCAACCAGGACAAACTATAAAACGGGTACCAGCACCCTTCTGGATTGGATCCTAGCAAACCATCCCGCCAGGATCACCAACACCACTGTCCTCCCTGACTCACTCCATGACCACTCCCCCGTCACCTGCTCCTGGTCCAATAAATTCATCAGGCCCCCAAAACCATTACTGGCCGAGTTCTACCTAGAGACAAGCTACCTCATCTCAAAACCTTCCTTCGTCAACAGGATTGGTCCCCAATCCTTGCAGCAACCAGTGTGAACACCGCACTGGAACACTTCATCAGTATCTTCAACCAAGCATGCAACATATTTGCACCCCTCAAGAAGCGCAAGGCCAAGGCACTGTGTAACCCCTGGTTCACCGGAGACCTACTTAGATGACTGAAAGCTCGGGACCACCTCTGGGAGGTTGCCAGAAACACTGGGAGACAAGTTGATATTGCTAACTATAGACGTGCATGAAATGACTGCACCAAATATGTCTGTGATATGAAGACCACCTATTTCCATAATGCTCTCACTAACTCATTGAACAACAGTAGGGACTTCTGGAATAACATTAAAGAAGTCACCAGGAAGCAATGTAAATCACCCCCGTCAGTACTCAGCATAAATGGTGAAACCACACTTGACCAGAAACTCATTGCTAATTCATTCAATGACACCTTCATGGACCTCAGTGCTGTTCTCCCACAGGGTTTTTTCGATGAAGTGGTTCCCCTTGCCTCCCCAGCCACCCCAACCACCCTCCCTTCTACTTTAAAGCAGTAAAAATGCATGAAGTCTGCAGCTACGTTACCAAAGCCATTTGCAACTCCAGAGCCAGCAGTGACTCCCTCGACTTCAAACTGCTATCACTCACCCTTGAAGAAGCACTCTGACCACTGACCAGGATTTTCAACCTCTCCCTCAGCCTCAGCCAGTTCCTTGACATATGGAAATCCGCCATGGTAACCCCAGTTCATAAAAGTGGTGACAAAACGGCTACCGAGAATTACCATCCAATTTCCATCCTTTCTCCACTCTCCAAGGCTCTAGAGCGCATTGTATCAGACCAACTTGCCGAATTCCTAGACAATCACAACATCCTGTGCAAGGAGCAATATGGCTTTAGAAAAGGCCATAGCACCTCCATGGCGCTACTTGATTTCATTGGTGCAATCCATCACTCACTCGATAACAGTCATCTTACTGGGTCCACCTTCATTGACTTAACTAAAGCCTTTGATACCGTCAACCACAATCTCCTACTTGCCCAGCTTCGACTAGCAGGGCTCTCACCCAACTCGGTGAACTGGTTCAAAAGTTACTTAGACAACCACTCCCAAAGAGTGAGAATTGTTGGCACATTCTCAGACCAAAGACCAGTCTGGTCCGGTGTCCCATAAGGCTCAATCTTGGGCCCTCTCCTTTTCAGCCTTTTTCTGAACACACTGCCAGAATCCTGCCCTGAACAGATCCTTCTCTATGCGGATGATGCTGTCATCCTGGCATCCCACCATGATCCAGTACATCTACAAGGTAACCTCCAACAGGCCTTCTCTGCAGTCAAAAACTGGTTCACAAAACACAGACTTATCCTCAACCAGAAAAAAACAAAGACCATGATCTTCTGCAGCCCCCAAAACAAATACAAACAATATCAGCTCTCCATTAAAACCAAGCAAGGTCTCACCCTTGAACAAGTCCATTCCTTCAAATACCTTGGCCTCACCCTCGACTGTAATCTCTCCTATGTCCCACACATCAATAATGTGACAAAAGTAGTCAACACCAGGATGGGCATTCTATTCCAACATAGGAAACATCTAACCCCAGAAGCTCTGTCCATCCCTGTCCAGAGCTCCATCATCAGCATCAATGACTACGGTCTCATTATCTATGGGTCTGCCACAACCTCCTCTCTTAGGCGTCTTTTGACTTCTCTCAATCAAGCCTGCTGACTCGTTACTGGTTCCCACCGTCTCACCCACACCTGTGACCTGTAGTCCAAAACAGGCTGGCTGCAACTGAACAATCGTATCAAATACCAAACCTGCATCACTGCTAAGAAAATCATGATGGGAAAGGCACCTCCAGGAATCAGCACCCTCCTTAAACCTAAAATCACAAACCGCAACACCAGGAGCTGTAAGCCCCAAAGCCTTCAAATTCCCCGTTGCCACACATCCCAAGGCCAAAGGTCCTTTGCATACAGGGCCCTGAGTTGGCTGAACAAGCTCGCTAGTGACACCTCATCGACAGCAACGCTTGCTGCATTCAAAAAAAGCTCCACCACTCCATAATTGGCTTCACTACCTGTGCTTGCACCCCATAACATCGTTATCCCCTACACTGCTTCTGACCCCATAGGTGTCAGTTTCTGTCCTCTCCGCTTGCACTTACCTGTCCAATGCAACTTCTAATGCACTTGCCCAGTGTCTGTCCTGACAAGGCCCCTCGGCTGCCTCACCCTACCCCACTATACCTATGCCTTCCCCGACCCTCAACCCTCTCCCCTGCTTGCCCTCTTCCTCCAATCTGTTTCTTGTATTACACATCGCTCAGTCTGATTATGTCAAGCAAAGTTACTGTCTGAAACCTTGTACCTGTAACTGTCTTATGTTTGAGTGTCTGTTACCCTGTAACCAGCCTGACGTAGAACCTTTGTAAAAGAGTCTTGGCTCAAAGGTACTTTGTAATCCTAGACATAAATAAATAAATAAATATAAAAGGTTTTCATCTTGCATCCATTAATTCTTTTTTTTTATTATATTTTTTTGTAACATTCTTTTTACTAAAGTTTAAAATTGTACAAACATGGTACAAAGAATACAAGCTATCTGTGCTGAGTTAGTGTGCAGATACATGACAGGTACAGAAACTGTGTAACAAGCAGCCACTGATGTATGATGCACCAGTGGTTAAGTGTGCAGTGTCACTCAAAATGTCCAGCTCAATCAAGATGTCATCCAGAGGTGTCCATTTGTTCCTGACAAGTCCCTCCTGTAAATTAAATGTAGCAGTAAGCATTTCCAAATGTTTAACATTTTCAAGCCTGTTAAAGGCATCCTCAAGGGTAGGGGGTAAGGAATTGAGTCATCTACTGGTGATAGCCTTAAGGGTGACTGCTGTCACTATCCTATATGTGTATGCCTTCCTTTTTTGTAACCTTTTATTTGTGTGGGTTCCCATTACCTGAGCCTGGAATGTTTTAGTTATCATGGTATGGAGGGCATGGTTTAGAAGGGCATGGACTTCAGTCCAGAAAGGCTGTAACATCAGACATGCCCAAAAAGTGTGGTAATGTGTGCCCTCTTGGCTGCAGCCCCTGGCTTCAACATCTGCTGATTTAGTTGCTGAGTAATACTTCGTACATTTGGGTTGGGGGGGGGGACCTGGTGAGAATTTTTCACTTAAATTCTTGATAATCTGGGGATGTGGTAATTTTAAGGCTCACCTTGATGGCTCTCTTCCACTTTTTGTCCTCTGTTTATATACTGGATTCCCGTTACCAGACATCTCTAGCGGTATGTGAGAGCCAGGGTTCTCAAGACTGATCTGATGTTGCTTGACAAAGCATTTGAGCTGCAGGTATCTAAAGAATTCTCCTCTGCCTACCTCAAACTCAGCACAAGAACATGCAGATGCAGTGAACAGCTTGTGTAATGCGCACTGCCTACAGTGTTTAGACAGAGTAGCAGTTGACTCAAAGTTACAAGTTCTTGTTTTTCGTCGCTTTATTAAGAACGAGTCCATTCTGTTGACTGTTACTAATCATGTAACTAATAAGTTTGCTGGCTGCTTGCTTTAAAAATATGTAATTAAAATGAGGCATGGCAAATTCCATTGTTTCAGTGCAGCAATGGTGGCCACCTTGTGGCTGTTTTCACGCTCCCTTTGGGAGTGAATGGAGAGTGACGGTTCTTTGGAGGTGTCAGGATATTTGCGGCACGTAACTTAGTAGCAGGAGACCGACAGTACGATCTTTGCCTCATGGTGGTAAACTAATGTTGCATTCAGTTCACTGTACTGATGTGAAAATTCAAGTTAATAGTTTCTATACATGTCTAAATCTTTATTATCTCAGGAAATCAACGTTTTAAAATGTTATTTTAGGTTATCTATTCCTAGTAACACTTTGATGCTAGATTCTCTTTTGGGATATATCTGCAACAGAATTATATATAGTACTACCTTGGACTATATGGGTCCAAAAGCTCACTTTCTGGAGCTTATATAAAAGGGACACTTATTTTGGACATTTATCCTATACTGGGACCCAGTGTCTTGTCGCAAGGACTCATATTTAGACTATTTTACTGATCATTTGCTACTAGCAATACTGCCAGATGTTTTTTCCCTCCACGTATCATAACATCACTCTGTCCATCAGGTATTCTATTATAGTTATTCCTTCTATACTGAATATCCTCTTTCTCCTAGCCAAGAAATTTTGTTTTATTTGTACGTTATAAAATTAATATAATAAAGTTTAAAAAAAGAAAATGCTTAAAAAGAAAATTATCAAAGCATCTATCAGTGTTCTTAAAAACAAGGTGCTGCATCAGCGTGTGGGCTGAAAACAAAGCAAAATGGTCATAATAAATGCATGCTGAAAATAGAAAGTAGAGTCCGAATCGATGTTTCAACCATAGGTCTTCTTTAGGAATGATCTAAAAGAGAAAAAAGCAGTCTAACTTTGCTTTTTTTCCTCTTTTAGATAATTGTCCTGAAGAAGGCGTATTGTTGAAACGTTGATTTTTAACTCTATTTTCTATATTCAGCATGCATTTAATATTACATTTTTGTTTTGTTATCAATATTCTTAACCAGTTGGTACTTTTAGGTTCACACAACTGTTAATGTTTGATCATTACTAACGTTGAGGACTGATGGTGATATTAATACTAGATATAAAATTAGCGGTAAAAAGTTCAAACAGTGACTACCGGTAGTCATGAAACATTTCACCCTTGCACTTCAGTGCTTATAGAAGTTCAGTAATCTGTTCGTCTAGTTGGCTATTGAAGGAAGGATGGGAATATCACCTCAGCCTGATTCCCCGGAAGTTTATGGACAAAACATAGTCAGCTTGTGGCTGTTCTAGGCTAAGTAGGGAGTCATGCGGCAGCTGTTACCAAAGGTCATTTTGTCAAGCGCGGTGTCAAGCACCTTCTGTCCACCTCCTAGTTCCGTGTTACACTGATACCCAAATTAAGTCTCAAATAAGTTCATGTCACAGAAAATGGGGTGTTCGTAAAGGAACTTCCCAATGTTCATCATCCCCTCCCTCATACTCTCAGATCAGCAAAATGATAATTAAAGAAGTACCTCTAGGACTCATGATCTGTAACAGAGTCCAATTTAAACTCAGGAGCAGGGGTCTGGCCTCCACTAGATCTGCATATTGGTATACCTTTTTTCTGTAGGTTATTTTAATGCTTACTGGCAAGAGCATAATGTGGTGGAGACCCTACCTGATTCAGCTTTACCTGCATGCCATCAACATTTATCTGGCGTTGCCTTGTGATGAAGCTGAGGTCGGGGATCGCATTCTACCATTGGAGAGCTCCCCATTGCTTCACTCTTTCTGGGATGGTATCTGTCTCTCATAGAACCTAACACCACCAGCATCATGCGTGAGCCTGGAAAACCAGATGCTGGGGCACCACACGGATCACATGGCATTATCTTTGTAGGCCCATTGCACTGGAATTGGGCCCACTTATGGGAACATCTCTTGGAACCAGGTATGAGGAAAGTCTGCAGGGGATTCACTTTCAATATTTTCTGAAAGGCCCAAGATTTTTGTATTGTTAACTGTGACCCCATCCTCAAGGTTTTCAAGACAGTGCCAAAGCACCTCATCTTCCTTAACAAGGCCTATCAATGTGGCCAGTGTCTTGTCTGCCATTTTGGTGTTAGCTTTTACTTCCATCTCCAGTCCCACCACTTTGCCATCTAGATGTTTGATCTTGTTAGAAAAGTCCTCCATTCTTTTATCGAGGCTGTGAATTGCTTTCACCATGGCTGCATTACTTGGCTGCATGGAGACTGATTTGGATACAGTGCTGGGTTGCTCCATGCCTTCCCCTCTTTCATTCTCGCACTGTGCCCAGTCATCAGCACACTGTTGCCTCGAACCATCTTGCACCAGTTTATGTAAAATACTCACATTTGGTATCAAGATGCTCAGTACTGTTCGTTCTGTCTGAATATCATAAAAGTTGGAGTTTTCCACAGTTTTAATGTCTATTTTTGATAATTATTCTTCTCCAGCTCAGAGCTCTGTTCTAGTGCTACCTCTCAGCTCAGTAACTAGCTTTCCCCTCTATCCATTAGTTCTTGAATAGGAGAAACATGAAGCCACTTGCTTTCATGTACCGAGTCCGCTAGACCTCAGCTTTAGATCCTGGTTAAGCTCCATCCTTTGGGGTGTACCATCTGTAGGTACAAGCTTGTTCAGCAAACCCACCAGCATTTGGAGTAGGGATAATTAATTTCTGTCCTGAGTGTTACATTTCACAGTGTATTCCAGTTGAATGTATAGGAACCCAGGCAGGGCTGGTTCACTAAAAATACTCGCCTGTTAAGATGGTTTGTTCAGATGTCACAGAGGGAACAATCAACTGTTTGGAAGGACCATCACAAGGTACTCCAATAAAACTGGCCAGTTTGATACAGTACTGATTTTGTTCTTTTGGTGTTCTGACATGCCTGCTTTACTCTGTGTTGTTTCATGTGTTAAATATTGTGGTGTCAGTATCCCCCACCCGTTATGGAAACATTAGTAGAGTGATAAGTTAACACTTACTGTATATTAGCAAGGGTGGTTCTTTAACTCTTCCTCTGTTTCTGCACCTTGAACACACTGCATTGCACAATAAATAAAAAAAAATGAATTAAAAAAGAGACATAATTTTTTCAACATTTTACTTATTTAGATGATTGATGTTTGCAATCACGATTCAGTACTAGGGCTACCTTTTCAGTGCAACATAGATGAAGCATCAGTATGCAGAAGTTAGCATACCAACTCCTAAGTAAGATTCTGCCTTCCACCCCCCCAACCACCGACACGATTTTCCCTTATTACAGCCTCATCTCCATCTTAGGGTTGTAATGGCCACATGAGTCTTGTAGTCACTATGGTGAGTGACAGCCTCCGCAACTGATGTCAGTTCTGCTCTGTGGTTAGCTTGTCATTGGGCAGCCCCAAAGACATAGCACGTCATCTCCGCAGCTCAGTCTGCACCACATTGTGTCACTCCTGGCCAGCAGACGGTGAAATAAGGGATATTCAGTGGGGACCTATGTGATACATAATTTATCTACAGAAGAGCATTTTGACCTCGGGTAGCTCATGAGTGCGCGTAAGCCACGAGTGATGTGCCTGTGGTCAAGCTGCTTGAGTGAAGATAACTAATGGGACCTGTGTGATACAATAGGCTGGTGTTTTTCTGATGGTGAATCATTGACAGGTAGCGTTTATCTGACATGTGGCTGATAAATTTCGGGCTCTAAAATTTATCTTGCATATGTGAAGTTAACATTTTTTTATGACATTGTTCTTATATCCATGCATATTGTATAAAAGGATTCCTAGAATAAAATATGTGGTCTTGGAAAAAACCGAGGCAGAAAAAAGATAGGGATCAGTGAAGGCCTTTCAGACACGTTACAGTCTACACTATCTGATTTTAATAAGCACAGTGATAAGTACAAATGTGCAAACCGTATTTTATTCATAGTCACATTTTTATTACAGTTCCATTTAGTGTATTACATTGAATTATTTGTTAGAGTGAAAAATCAAATTGAATTTTGTTACAATTAGACAGGAAACACTCAGCCCCTTTTCCCAATTGGCCACAAGTTAGGATACTAAATACTGAAGAAGCCAATCTAAACATCATTAGGTTGCAGATAATGACTTCAAAGTCTCTACACTGCAGGGAGTTCTAAAAAATGTATGTGTTATACATCAAATACATCAAGATAAAAGGCACTTACTTTCAAAGGATTTATTGTTAAATTTATTTATCTTGCCCAAAAGGAGACTATGACAAAAAAAAAAATTCTGTCGTCCACACAGGTGTAAACAGAAAATACAGCACTGGCATGTGTCCAAGATGAATCATACTGAAATGTTTCCTCAGGCCCTGCTTTGGTGGTTTGGATAATAGCTCTGGGTGTCTGAACAATGTAAATCACACTTGTACATGGGGAACACCTAAAAAACAAGCAAGCAATTTTATCTGATGAGGGAAATGTTTCTGGGTGTAGAGTTCATCTTCAAAATACCACATTGTACAACGCACTTAGGTGAGGCTTAGCTGTGCTTACTTTTCACAGGACATGTACTTTTCACAGGACAGGTTCCCATACTATCATGTCCTTCTTAGTACTCTGTTTCATAGTGTGGTTCTTTTTCAAGGGTAGACAACATATTTTGACTAGAACCTTTCGACTCGCACCTCACGTGGGAATCCTTAATGCAAAAAGCAGAGAAACCAAAAACATACTCAAGTTAATATTTGATTTGGCTCTCACAACAGGAAAGGGAGCATGTGAACGATAAATGCCACACTTCCACCTGACGGCTTTCCAAGGCTGAGCGCGAAGCATATGCAGATGCCTTGTGTTCAGTTCCTTGCCAGCTTTCTCCCAACTGCTGGGTTAGCGCTGTGTGAAGCTCACAACAGCGAGGCATGGCTCAACAAGCACTGCATCGAGAGATGTAGCTTTCCAACCAAGCCCTTGTGGAAACAAGACCTCAGCTCAATTGTATGTTGTAAGCTCCTTGGTTTCCTGAAGCACACACGCACGCACACACACTCTTCAGTGCACTGTTAAATAAATACACAGAAAATGCCATTTAGTACACTAATGTTAATTACAAAATGAGAGAGAAATCCTGTACTGTGATTGGTGGAATTCAGTTACATGCCCGTGCAGTTATTACAGTCCAATCACACAAGTAAGTTAAAATGATGTTTCTGTTGCGTATTAGGGCATGTTTACCCATTAGTTTATGCCACTCATGTTTTGATTGAAAATTATGAAATGACTAGAAAGAATGCTGGCTCCTGGTTGACCATGAAATACTTTCAGCTGGGCCGCTGTCCCAGCACAACAGCCCAGCTGAAAGTAGGTCAACAAAAAATATGTTTTAAAAATCCATCCTATTTACTAAAAAGGACACATTTTATAATCACAATAAGGCATTCCAGGGGTTGCATTATGGTGGGCTAATGGCCCTCCATGGGTGGTGGCAGCACTTGGTTTCGCCTTACGCTTCAACCCATCCGAGGTGGATCATTATCCCACCATAACGTACCCCATGTCATGCCTCATTGCTTAATTGTGACATCCAGGTAAAGTCATATAAAGCAAACAATCAGACAAACAGCTGCATACCATGTGATGATATACCTAGGTAGTGCATGCAGATTGGTGTCTAAAGGCAAAATAAGAATTTTATAAATAAATTGCATATTTTTCCTAGTAACTATGCATTGTCTTCTCTGTGACAATTCACTGTCTACTTGACAGACCGTTCCAATAAATTTTAGGGTGCCTAGTATTCCCCCTTTCAGGTCGAGATCACATGTTGTATAAGGTAAGAATCCCGTTTTACCCATCTGGTCAGTGTTCAGATTTTCCCCATCATATCTGAAGCACAGCCTGGTGTACATTTCCTCCATTAGTTTATCTTTTTGATAAGGGATATCCATTCTGTTTTGGTTGGGACCTGTAGGGATAACCAGTGCCGTGTAATTGTCTTAAGAGCTGTCACTCTCATCATCCTAAAGAGGTATTTATTTTGAGGAGATCTTGCCCCTTGTCAGAGTATCCCCAGCATGAATTTCTCAAACATATGAGAAATCATGCGCTTGAAGGTCTCCGAGCAAGTGGTTGCCAGATCTGCCTAAAAGTTGGAAAGTTTGGGGGCAAGCCCAAAAGTTACGGTAGTGGTCACCACTAGCACCACATTCTCTCCAAATGTTTACCCATTTTAAAAGCAAAATAACCTGAAGGATGGGCATAGAAACATAGAAAGGCATTGGCGGAAAAAGGCTCATGGTCTGTCTTGTCTGCCCATATTACTACCAGAGCCTTAGCAACCAGCCTTTGCTCTCCACCCCCTTGCTATCATAGTTTTCACCAACATCTTATAGATGTCCCATGCACACGTGAAACCTGTCACCATCTTGCCATTTACCACCTGCCTTGGCAAAGCATTCCATCTATCCACCACCCTTTCTGTGAAGAAATACTTTCTTGCAGCCTTCCTGAATCTACTCCCCCACCAGTTTATACTAGTGCCCCCTAGTTGGTCATGAGACTCTATGCTGTTTACCCCTTTCAAATATAAAAAGGTTATATCATGTCCCCTCTCTCCCTTCTGGCCTCCAGTAAGTACATGTTCAGGCTTGCTAAATGCCCCCCATAATTTTCCTTACTAATCGTGTATTACAGTATTAATAAACTCTATTATAGTAGCTGCGTACACATTCCCTGTCATTCAGATGGCAGCCAGCTGATGTGGTGAGTGGAGGGGCTCTGCCAGTTGCCAGTTCTGGTAACAGGGCATCAATATGTGGGAGCAAGTGGGGGTGGAGCATCTTGAGCATGTGGGACAGGAGGGGGGGGGAGTCAGTCAATCTTTCAGGGGGCACGACTGAGGGGATGGGGGACCAGTGACCACCAACTGAGCTTGTTGAACTGCACAGGATGCCTGGATCTGTGATGGGGAAGGATACTGTCATCAGTGGAGCTTGTCACACTTCACAGGGCACATGGATCAGCGATTGGGATGGGGGAGATGTATAGATCTGCACAATGCTGCCACGCAGACATGCCCAGCAGCATCGTGTGGCATGCTAATAAGCCTATAATGGGCATGCAAATGGCCCTTAGTACCTTGCATGCGCTAGGGGCTTATTATCATTCTAAGGCTGAATATGGGTCACAGGAGAACTGGTGCTATCCCCTTTGGGATGGACTTTCTCCACTTCGGTCCTATGGGTCATATTCTTTTTGGGGGCTGTGTCAGCGCAGTGTATAGTTACTATGCACTGCGCTGACATAGGCTCATATTCAGACAGGTTGTGCTGTCAGAATATTGTCTGTGAGCCAATGGTGCACTATCTCATACACAGCACTAAATTATATGCACCACACATTGCTGGCTCTGAATATGGGGCCCATAATGCAATGTGAGTGGAGAAAACCAGGACACATCTTACATTTAAGTAGCAATGTTATGTCGGACTGGCATTTGACATGGTTTTGTGATTGTAAGTCTGAAGTGTTTGTATGTGTGTAGGAACACACTGATTCAAGCCATAGCTGGATGTGCAAGTTGTTTTTGAAAGCAGTGTTACCTACGCTCCAGGAGATGGGCCCGACTGTTCCAGTCATTCATGGCACACTAGGCGAAAGCCAGTCAACCCTGTTCAGTTTTAATTTTGGGTGCCTTAAACACTAGCGATCCAGTGGATCACAGGCCATAGTAGTTTATGCAGGTACAAAGCAAGTAGTGATGAAATACCAAAGAGGGATTATTTTATTTATTCAATCTCAGATTACAAATACCTTTGAGCGCCAGGCAGCTCATTTACAGAGGCTCCATGTCAGAAAGGTAGGGGTTAACAATCAAACATGCTAAGTGAAACATACGATATTACAACACATAAAATCAATAATTCAGTACTATACAGGGAGTAGAAGAAGCTAGGAATTAGGTAGTATGATAAGAGTTTGGAGAGATGGGAAATTTGTGAGAGGGAGTAGTACTATATGCGGCAGAAAGTGAGAGTAGCAGACGGAGGCTTTGTCGTAGTTGTGAACAGTGGGAGGGGGGAGGAAGTGGAGGAGGGAAGGGGTGGGGGAATTGGGGATAGTGGGGAGAGGAGGGATGGGGAGAGATGACAGTTGTGAGCACTAGTGAATCCAGAGTTTAAGGTGGGGTCAAGTGTGACAGTCACAAGTGCTTTCAGTTATGAGATGTAGACGGAGCATGAGATGTAGACGGAGCATGTCAGAATACTGCAGCTTATTGAAAACAGCATTTTCTGTTCCATTCCATGTTGTCACTGGAACTAATCATATTTAAATTGTCCCAACAAGGAAACATTTTTTTCAGCTAATTTATGCAATTACCCTGCTTTGTTAAAACAGACCAGCAATAGCTTCTGCCCCTACTAATTTAGGAAACAAACTATTTTACGGGATCCTTATCTCTGGATATAACAAAATGTTATTTATTTATTTAGTTTTTGTTAACTGGTTTGGTACACTAGACAGAAACTGCCTGTTTTCATGTACGACCCGGGAGAGTACAACAATAGCAATGCAGTATATGACATGCTACAGTGTGTAAACAGAGACAGAAGTACAGGATTTTAACATTCAGAAGTAAGTTGGATGAATTCATATACAACATATAACTGGTGTCCTAAGAAAAAATTTGGAACAAGTACAGCAATACAAATTGACAGAAATACATCAATACAGCAGTATATCTTTCATTAAGTACATATCTAGGTTTGTACAGTATTCATACCATAGCTGGCCAGTTATCTATTGGGGGAGCACTTACATGTAGTGGTTCCTAGGAGGTGTTTACGAAAGGCTTGTTGGAAACTCCCATATGTAGAACTAGCGCGGATCCCATACGGAACATTTTTCAACAGCCTAGGAGCAAAGTTTTGAAATGCTGTTGTCCCCAGATTGGTTCTTATCTTGGGTATGGCAAGTAATTCAAGGTCTGGGGATCTTAGGGAACATGGATTTGACTGTGATGTAAGCCACTCTGCGAGTTGCTGAGGTTGTTGAGTGTTAAGGACTTTCCTCCCTAGGTCATCTCAGCAGCCTACTGGAAGATCGTTGTCCTTCCATTCAAAGATCTTGGGCCGATGATAAAGTTGAGGGCAGTCCCCATGGGATGAGCTTGCCTCTGGGAGAGTGGCATTCTGAAGCTGCTAGGCTTTTTTCCTGGTAGCTCAGGGGAAAGGAGCCTAAAAGCACAGAACCCCCTCCTCCCAGGCACTTCTTGGCATGCAGTATGGTACATGAAGTGAACTGCATAAGTAAACGACATCCAGTCACAAGCTGATATCATGCGCAATAGCGTGCATCCTCCCAGTCCCCGCAGCGCTGGATCTTGTCTCCCTCTAGGGCTAGGCAAGCCATGCGGGCAATTCCAGACAGCGAGTGGAGGTGTTACCAGTCTCTGCAGCGGGTTGGGGGGGGTCACAGATAAAAGGACGGAGCTGTGAAGGTGGAAGGTGTAGGGCTGAGCATAAGAAATATGTGAAAAGCCACACAGTGCAAAAAATTCTTCTATGTGCAGAAAAGTTATCATTGATTCCTTACAGTACTCCCCTGGAATTTAGAACTGCCACTAGGTAGTATTGATGTCTTTGCAGAGAGGGAGTGACCCTGAGTCCATTCTGTGTGACACAGTATTGTTGGTGGAAAGGACTTAGGTTCCATCCTGCATGACTCAGATGCTTGGCAGTGGCTACTCCAGCACTAGCAGATCCAGCTACTTAGAAAGTAGCACCCAGCACTACTGCCAAAAAACAAGATCTTTTAACCAAATGTGGCTTTTTAAAGGTAATATTTTAAATTTTTTATGGGAAGTGCTACCACCTTGTCAAATCTTTTACCCCCCTTAGAAAATTGTAGATCCGCCACAGTATACGCCAATTACAGTACCGACACACATCCAAGCTGAATTGCTATAATGTTTCCCCTATGTACCTCCCTCCCTCCCTCGCTGCCCTCCCCCGCAATCACCACCCTGGATGGCTCACCCCTTGAGCTGGTCCCAGTTTTCAAGTACCTGGGAGTCTGGCTGGACAGCCACCTCAACTTCTCCACTCACATTGAGGCTATCTGCACCAAACTCGCAGTCCTCTATCGACACAAAGCAAGCCTCCCTCTACCCACCCGACACAAGCTCATACTTAAAACAATCTTGCCAGTGATGGACTAACATACTAACATACTAAAATGCCAGCAGAATAGGCCTTATGGTCTTTCGTGTCTGCTCGTTTGGTCAGCCCCCACCCTGGTTGCTGACCTTGCTGCCCCCCTCGCCTTCTCTGGCTTCTCCCTTCCCAGTTCCGGATATTCTTGCTGCATTGGATTTTGCTTCCAGAACCCTTCCCCTGTACCTGTCCCACCCCCTCTTGAACCCCTCCACTATCTCTGCCTCCACCAGCCCCTAGGCAGCGCATTCCATGGCTCCACCACCCTCTCAGTGAAGTAGCACCTCCTTTCTCCCTGAATCTTCCCCCTCCAGCTTCCACCCATGCCTCTAGTGGCCCCTCCTCCTTCCTTGAAGCACCCTGACTGTTCCTCCCTATTTACCCTCTTCATGTACCTGAAGACCTCTATCATGTCCCCGGTCCCTTCTCTCTTCCAATGTGTACATATTTAGCTCTTGAGCCTCTCCTCATAGGTCCTGTCCCCCAAGCCCCAAATCATTTTGGTTGCCCTCCTCTGGACCCTCTCCAGGAGGTTAATGTCCCTCTTTAAGTGTGGCCTCCAAACTGCACGCAGTACTCAAGGTCTTGGCCTCACCAAGCAGTTATACAGAGGGAGTATCACTTCCCTCCTTCTGGAGGTGATCCCCTAGCGATGCATCCCAGCATCCTGTTGGCCTTGGCTGCTGCCCTCCTACAGTCTCGAGTTGTTCATCTTGACATCCAGCGCCACCCCAGGTCCTCTCAGCCATCGAGACTTGTAGCATTTCCCCAGGGTGTACACTTGGCCGGTTTCTGGCCCCAGGTGGAGTACCTTGCATTTCCTGCATTGAACCTCAGCTTCCACTTTCTAGACCATCTTTCCAGAGCCTCCAGGTCCCCTGTAGGGCCACCCTCCTCCTCCCATCCACCACCCCCCAGTTTCAAGTCATCCACAAAGAGACTCATCTCACTCCTGATTCCTGTCCTTATGTCAGAGGCGTGGCGTTGAACAGTAGGGGCCCAGGACTGATCCCTGTGGGTAATGACCCTCCTTGGGGATGAGACTATCCCACCAACTTCGACCCTCTGGGTCCGGTCCTGGAGCCAATTGCCTATCCATCTGATCATCTGGTTCCCCACCCCATTTCTCCCAGCTTATCCAACAGGCCCATGTGAGGAACAGAGTCAAATGCCTTGCTGAAGTCTAGAAAGAGGACATCCACTGGTCTACGAGGTCCAAGGCACTCGTCACCCAGTCATAGAACTCCACCAGGTTTGTCTGACACGATTTCACGGGATGAATCCATGCTGTCTATCATCCAGGCACCCTGACTTATCCAGGACTATGCGATGTTATCTGGAATGGCCCCAACCTCCTCTCTCTCAAACTAGACATCCTTCTCAACTCCTTCTGCTGCTTTGCCACTGCTCCCCCCACTCCTCATCACTGTCTCCTCTATCCCACTCTCCCTGGCCCTGCTCTCCCACAGGAGAAACCGTCCACTGTGCCTCCTTCATAGCAAAATACTGGTTTGGCTCCCTCCTCCCCACCTCACTTCCCATCTTACCCCAGCCAGTTCCCCTAATTACTCTGTTCGACACAGGGACAGGGACTTGTGCACTTTCCACATCCCTTGTCCTCACACTGTTACCGGCCAATCTGCCTTCTCATACTGTCTTTCTCTCCTCTGGATTACTCTCCACTCTGACCTCCGCCTGGCCTCCCCTCTTTCACCCATTAGACAACTCCTCAGACTCCTCCCCACGCCTCACTGCCCCATATGCTGCTAAGGACCCAGCGTGCCCCTCCCACCTCCCACTTAGCTCCACTCTAACCTTTCTTCACTAGACCCTTGCTCTGTGTTTCTCCACCCAAACCTTTATTCTCTAGCCCCCAGATCTGTGTTTTTCATGTCATGCTGACCTGAGTTGTCTTCCTCCCGGTCTCAAACTCACCCCTTCGCAATCATAACCCCCCATCAGGTGCCCCATAGGGTCTCAATATATAATTTCTAGCCTGCCTAATGTAATCTTGCCTTTAAAGTAAATTCACAGAAATTGCACTGCTCACCCAGTCAGAATTGCAGGCTGATACCAGTACAAAAAGAAGAAAGGGTACACTTTACCAGGACATCTCATAGAAGAAAGCACTTTCTGAACTCAGAAAAACGGTCAGCACTCCAAACGTTCTCCCAGTACTATTTATTTTGTGTGCAAACACAGTTCATCACAGCATTTTAAGCAACATGTGTCAAATAACAGCAGCAATAAACAAACGTAGGGTAATCCATAACAGTCCATAAAAACAGGTCCGTAGGAGTCTATGTAACGGTAGCAAAACACTTATTTGGCCCGCCGACTCAACCTTGGAGAAACTGGAACCCCAAATGCTAGCACAGAACCGTTCTGAGTTCAGAAAGTGCTTGACTTGTAATCTTGCCTTTATTCATGTACATAAACTCTGTATATATTGTTTTTTGTATATAATCCTTGTACATTATTGTTGTAACCTACTCATTATGTAACTCTGTTTCACCTCTGTCTACACTTGTACCCGGGCCGCACCTGGAAACCAGCCTCAGCTCAGTGTGCCTTTCCCGGTCATCAATTTTTAAATAAATAAATAAATGTACTGTGAACATCTCTCTCTCTCTCTCTCAGGAATTAGCTGCCCTGTTTTGAAAGCCTATACAGTACTCTGCTTCTAGACTAGTACATTGCCAGGCAGGCCGTTTCACATGCTGACCAATCTCTCTGCGATGAAATGCTTTCTTTTTTTCTGTGTATTTTATCCTTCATACCACGTATCCTCTTGGATCTTTTTCTGCCTGTCCCACATTGTTCTGGCCAGCTGCACCTCTGGAAGAGTCTCTTATTAGCCTGAGGTTACCTCTTCTAGGCTCCCTGAAAGCATGGATGTGTCCCTATCCAGGTAGGGCCTGCCTTCAGCACCCTTCTGTGCCGTCAAGGAGGAGTCATAAGTAGGAGTGAAGAGGGAGAGGAGTGCAAGGTCTTTATGCCCCATTTGGGTGGTTAGTGGATGGAGTGGGCAAAGTGCTGGGTGAGCCTCCCTTTTCCCATTTTCTCTAATGATTTCTATCCGCAGAGGATGCAGAAGTGAGCGTGCACATCGGGACACATCACCACAGATTTGTCCTTTCTCTCCTTACGGCTGCTCACCAGTTGCACTGCCCTTCCTCAGCAGACCAGCCTGTGAAGTAATGCTTTAGTATTTGTGACACAGTGATCCTGTCCCTCCTCAGGGTTCTCTCTTCTAGGCTAAATGTAAGTCCCATCTTTCCATGTAGGTGTTGCCCTCTAAACTGCTAATCAGCTTAGCGACCCCGTTCTGGAACCTCTCAATCTCTTCAGTATCCTTTACTGCAGTAACCAGAACTGGACACAGAACTCCAGATGCAGTCTAACCAATGCCTTGTACAAAGGGAGGATCACCTGCCGTGTATTGCTCCTTATCCACCTCAGTTCCCAGGTAAGGGGAATAGCTCCCAATAAGGGGCCAACAGGGGCTATACCCTTCCTACAGCCAGAAGGGCAGTCAAAAAGCCACATTCGCAGTCTGCACCAGTGCCATTCCACCGACTACTGGCAGGGAGTGCACAAACACTGGTTGAGCCTTTCTGGCATTGTCTGCAGTGTGCTTGTGACCCAACCTGTCCCCAACTGGGATTATGTGATCTGCCCACAAGTCCCATTCTCTTAGGAGGCAGCACAGTGTGTTGCTATTGGGCTAGCTAACATTTTGATTGTTAAAAAGATTGTAACTGCACATAAAATGCAATGTCTGCTATGGTGCCATCGCCCATAATGTTTCTATACAAATCATCTGCCATGTAGTTCATATTCTGCATATGTTTCTTTTTGATTTCTTCATTGACCATTACATTTTTATGTTTGCTTGCACGCATGCTCAAGAAACATTATGCGGCAGCGTAGGAGAGAAGCGGGTTGTGGAGGTGCGGCACTGTGGCAGCCAACGGAGGCATTGCATTTGGGGGCTTGGCACTGGTGGACCAGTGGAGGCACAGTGTGCTGATGACACTGGCTTCCAAAAGTGCCACCAAGTTGTAACATTTTGCCACAGCAGTCATGGGCCCTCGTCATTGCAGCATCAGGCATTCTGCTGCAATGAGGAGTAACCCTTCGTGCAGGAAGCGGTACGCGCCTAGTGTAATATTGTTTGTGAAGCGGTGACGGAAGCCGCCGTGTTTACAAAACAATATTACACAATGATCGAGGGGTGCCCAGTCCCCCTTGGCATCATACCCAAAAACAGTCTTTGTTTGCCGATGGGGGCCCAATCCCTGTCAGCTTCATGCCCCCCTTCCCAGTTTAATTTGCCGACAGAGGCCCACTCCCGTTGACATAATGTCCCCCTCAAAAAAACCATTTGTTTTGTGCTGAGGGGTGCTATCCCTCGGCTCTTGCCCCCCTCAGAATGTGCCAACCAGGGTGCCCAATCCCCCATCGGCTACAGACCCCCTTAAAAAAAAAACACTAGGGTGGCATGCTTGGAGCCCACCCCAGCATGCCAGATGTCCCTGTTAAAAAATAGTAGTCCCGCGATGTGTTTTTTAACCTGTAAAACAGAAAATGGTCCCTCGTTGAGTCCGGTGGCCCCTCCCCCAACCCGCGCCCACTCTCTGCACACCTTGCCTCCCCACACACACACACCCTCACCCCATACTTACCTCCGGAGCCCAGCACAACAATCTTCGGTGGACCTGGAACCCGTCTGCACTCTTCAAAGCTGACCGTGAAGTGAAGAAATGCCGGTAAGCTGTGTAATGGAATAAATAGGGTTTTTTCAACTTTGGTGCAATATCTCAGGCATTTTGGGGAATTTTGGCACCAAATTTTCAACATGGAGTTATTGGGACCCCTCCTCATGAATTCAGCCACTGTCATGATGTTATTCAGTCCTGAAAGGTGATTTCGCGGTCACTGCACGGAATCACCTTTCAGGACCGATTAACGAAATGACAGTGCCAGTATTCATGGTGGGCTCTCAAAAATTATGTTGCAAATTTGAGGAAAAAATCCCAAAATTACTGTTTTACGAAAAGGCACAGTTGCTACGATGCCTTTGAATTTCCAAATTTGTAATATTTTCACTCCAGATTTTCAACAATGGCATTTTTCCACACCTCCTTGTGGACAGTACAGTTGTCATTTTTCATATCCTGGCCGAAATGTGTTTTTGCACTTCCGGCGCAGAATAGCATGGTCACTGGGGGAAATCAGTGTTCGGAACACATTAAGGAAATCACAGTGACACTGTTCATGAGCAGAGTTCCTAAAATGCCTATGTTGAAAATTTGGTGATGAAAGTCCATAAAATGACAGTGTTATGTGCATACATTGCGCAGTTTCCACGTATGCCCGGAAGTGCGAGCATTTTTAATATTCCCACTACAGATTTTCAACATTGCCATCTCTTCACACCTGCCTATGGAAAGTACAGCTGTCATTCTTCACATCCTACCCGATCTGTGTTTTTGTACATCTGGCGCAGAATGGCACGGTCGCTGTTGGAACTCAAAGTTCGGGACACATTGACAAAATCACACTGCCACTTTTCATGAGAAGAGGTCCCAAATGCTTTCATGAGGTGGGGTCACAAAAAGTCCATGTTGAAAAGTTGTAGTGCAAATACCAACAAACGCCCGGGGCATTAGGGTTTCTAACCAAAACATCCCACCCTGTACAGACTGACAGGCAGCGGGGTGTGCCTTTGGATTGCCAACTGAATTGCTCATGCCATCCCAACCCCAGCCAGTGACAGGCATCGAGGTGTACCTTGGACTCTTCAGCCCCAGAGTTCACCCCATTTCAGCGTATGTCCTTATGGAATGGGGTGACTGTAAAGCCAAACACCCCAAGGCACACCTCAACATGTGTCAGTGTCTGCAGAATAGGGTGAGGTGACATAGCATGAACGTCACGGGCGACGACCCAAACACTTACCCCAATGCCTATCCATCTCTACAAGGTGGAGGTGAGGTTGGCGTGAAGTTCAATACTTCACTGCCATTCCTATTCTGCGTCTGTCTAACTCCTGCATTTCCAGCGCTAATACCAGCAAGCAAACATTCGGCATTGACAAATGCTTGTTTGTTTATAGATATCACTTCAAAATTACTGTAGTACAGAAATTGCACTCACAAAATCCCTCTATACAGTAAGATATTGAGTACAGGGCCAGCATCTGTCTTAATATACTAATTCGTAATGGGTAACAGAGAATTTGAAACAGAATTTGACAGCAGATGAGGACCATTTGGCCCACTCAGTCTGGCCATTTTTCCATCCTACAGTATTACAGCAGACCCTACCTGATCTCCTGCTCTTTCTCCCTCTCCCCATTCCTTTCCACTAAGATTCCTTTATGCCTATTCCATGCATTCTTGAACCCCACCACTGTTTTTGCCCCCACCACCTTCACTGGAAGCCTGTTTCAGGAATCCATCACTTTTTCTGTTAAGAAATACTTCCCCACATCTCTCCTTAGTCTACCCCCCCTCCAACTTTATAGCATGTCCCCTAGTTCTTGAGCACCCCTTTTTCTGAAAAATACTTCCCTCCTGTACCTTATTTACCCTGGTGAGGTATTTAAAGGTCTCTACCATATCCCCTCTCTCTCTCCTCTCTTCCAGGGTATACATATTTGAAGTCCTTTAGTCTCTCCTTGTTGGGCTTTTGATGCATGGGGTAGTATGCAAAGATAAGACATAAGGTCAGAGGCACCACTGCAATTGAGCAGACTCGGTAGACTTGCAGGCTTTCTTCTGCTGGCTGTTTTGTGTAACATTTCTAATAGAAACTGTATTGCTTTGTCAGACATGTCTGGAAAGGTATTTGGGATTCAACAGCTACAAGTACCAAAAACAGAGATTAGCTGTACACAGACAGCTCAGAACAAGGTGTTACTTCATTGCAGAAAGGCAGCAGTGCAAATGAGAAGAGAAATCTCTCATTTTCATAGGGTTTACTAAACAAACCCAATTTGAACAAAGGCTTTTTAGCTGTTGTGACCGTCCTTGGGTCAGTGCAAAAAAGGGTGGGTGCTGTGAGATACCGGGTTGAGGCTTTGCTCTGTTTAACTGCCTTAGAAACATAACCACACCCACATTATCCACTTCAATACTTTTGCAACCTCTTTATTCCAAAAAACAACAAAACACCTGGCAGGCCGGTCTGATGGCGCGGCAACGAGAGTCAATCCTGACCTCCGGAATGGCAGAGTTCAAATGGTATAGTAGAGGTGACACACTTGGATATATATTTTTTTGATCAAGGTGTTTCTCTTCCTGGATGGCTTCTGTCCCCCATTAGTCCCAGTCCTTCCAGCCCTATCACCCACCTTCTCTGGGGCTTTTCTCTCCCTCTGGGGGAGTCCCCCATGGATTACCACCTCTCCCGTAGCAGGGCTGGCCAGGCCTCTCTGGAACACAATCCAGGATCTGGAGAAGGAGAAGCCTAGTCGGTGATATGGGGTCTGCAGAGGACCAGAGTGCCATCCTGCCTGGTAGGGTGTTTTCTAACCATTTTCTCCCCAGGCTGCCAATCGTGCAATAATGCACTACACATGCATGCGAAGGCCCATGCATGCGTATCAGCATCTAGCAACAGCTGTCCCCCAAGTTGATGCTCCTGCTGTGCTGATACCCAGCTTCTGCCAGTTGGCAGAAAAGTGGGGGAGTCACCTGTCTCTAAGCAATCCATGGGACGCTGTATCCTCTTTCCCCGCTGACCCCCATGCGACCTGAGTTCACTCCTGGGTAGTCAGCATAGCAGATGGTCACTCTACCGCCGTGCTACCAGTTCGGTTTAATGCACTTGGATTCTTAATTTATTCAGCCAGGATAGCCAAACGGAGATGCAGCATCTCAGTTTCACTGGGATCCTGCTTTTGCCTAGTTCTGCAGCTGGAAGTACAGAAATGTGGTGAGGTCTTATGACTTACTCTAGTTGACGCAGTGAGTAAGTGACTGGGGTGCAGCTTGAACCTGGGATCTAGGTTCATATTTCAAGGAACTGACCTCAGACCACATGACTGCTCTTGTTTTCCTTTTTAGTTGATGTGTACTCACTTACACTGCCTTAAAACTGCTTCTTCTTGTGTACCGCCGGTGGTCAGGTCAGATTGGTTTTGACATTGTAGTATGGCGTTTCATGTTTCATTGTCTTTACTGCAAGATATAGCTCACATTAAGGAAGAGGAGCAGTGGAGTACAGTGAGAAACAAAATAAACATGCAGAATGAAGGGGTGAGGGGAAGCAAGACCCCACAGACAACAGTACCTGAATCCTGAGTTTGTCTCAGAGTGCTGCCAACCAAGATACGTGCCCTGTAGCAGGGACTGGGAAAGAGCTTGTCCTGGAATCTGGGAGCTGGAAAAAAGCAAACAAAACTTCTGACCAGAAGTCCCCCCCTCACACACACACACACACACACACACACACACACACACATTCTGTTTTTTTGTCCCTTCCCCTTTTCCTAGACCTGATGATCAGAGTCCCTAAGACTGCACCTTTGGTTCGAGAGTATGGGTGAGTAGCTGCATTCACAGCTGACCCCAGGGGTGCTCCTTTGTTGGCCAGCTGGAGATTTGTGAATGTCAGGCTGCTTGGGTCCTCCCTGGGAGCTGAGCCCCTCACCACCACCGTGTGCCCATCCCCAAAATCAGAATCTGTGGCTTGCATTAGAACCCTGTTCTTACCGATGGTAGTACAATGTGCTGCTAAGGCACCACTGGGCTGGCCATGCCAGACATACTTTGTATTTGGAGAGCCTATGTCAGGAAACTCAGCAGGCCTAGATTTAAGGAAGTCTTATATTCTCTGTGGAATTAAAATCCAAATCTAAAAAATTCAATGTGGTTTCACTACACTGACAACTGTGTAAGTAATAGCCTCCGCCCCCATGGCTCATACAGTAACTGCATTCACACGGATGGCTGAAGACTCGCATTAAACATATGTCCTTGTTTCACCCCATTTCTCCTCCATGTTAACAAAAAAAAAAAAAAAGAAAAACTGAGAGCTACTATGAAAGCGCTTTGATGTTTACCTGGTCAATGTCTGAACTGACCGTGCTTCCAAAGGAAACATTGTAAGTTAAAACAGAGCTTGAGTGGTTTGAATGGAGCTAATGCTTTTCAGTACCAGTGCTGTTACTGCTGTTAGCTGTATGTGGGGTGTAATGCTTTCCTTGAATTCATTTATGGTATTTGTTCAAATTTCTCTAAATCGGTGTTGGGTTTGAGGTAAGGGAAGACAAGTGGGGCCTTAGCAGCATGGCCCCTATACCTCTGCAGTGAGATCAAGCAGCTCTACCATCTAGGGGATGGACTGAAAATGAAGAAAGGGCTTCCATAGCTCCCAAAACTCATAAAACATCATTGAAATGCTGATTCTAAATATTGCAAGCCTCTGCTAATGATTATTAATGCTAGTGCTGTACTTTGTGTGTGTATTTGATGTAGCTTTGTCCTTAGAGTCACTTATGGCATCTAAATGGAGGCAGTATAGAGCAGAAGTTAAGAGCACTGTGCCTGCAAACCTGAAGAACTGGGTTTGAATCCCACAGCCACCACTTGCATACTGTGCAACCATGAGCAAGTCACTTAACGTCCCTATGCTCCCAGGACCCACCTGGAAACAAGCCTTGGCTTAGTGTGTTTTTCCAGCCCAAAAAATTGTAAAAAGCATAAATCAACGAATGAACCAATAAATACATAAATATTACAAGCCAATGCCAGGAGGAGTCTCTCAAAAGTCACAGTGCGTGCCCCGGGAGCTACCCTGTATACATATCTGCAATAGTGACAAAAAATGTTTCTATCATAAGCCGACCCAAGAGCTTGACAGCATCGTGATGCACTGCTACATGGAAGACCCAGGTTTGGGTGAAACCTCAGTCCGATGACTCGTCAGACTGGCAGAGGACATGCAACGAGTTGAAAAGGCAATATGCTAGCTCTCCACGAGAGTGCTACAGAGTGTCACTCTGCAGCAACCCCTTGTGTCACTGCTGGCAGTTGATGCCTTCTGCTGGTCTTTTACTTACTGGAAATTCTGCCAGTCAGAGGACTTATACCTCCTTACTGACGTCTTCAGGCTGGGTTAGTGTTACGCATTTAGACAGCAGATGTGATTTTATGATCAGTGTACACCATTGATGTGATACTGTTGTGAATTTACACCACAGAGGTTATAGTGTTATGTTTCCTCCTCAGATGTGATGGGAGGCAATTTGGCCTAGTGGTTAGAGTGCAGAACTGTGAACCTGGAGACCTGGTTTGAATTCCACCACTATCCTATACATATTCGGTGACTTTGAGCAAGTCGTAGAATCATAGAAATGTGATGGCAGGAAAGGACCCTTTTGGCCCATCAAGTCTTCCCCTTACCCCCATCATCACAAAGGTCACTTGACGTTCCTGTACTTAATCTCTCTGTAATCTCTCTTTGTGCTCTTTGAAGCCCCCTGTGCACCTGAAATGGCAGTAACATTCTCTTCCCTCCCTCTTCTGCATTGTAAAACACTGTGAGATACATTTTGTATGAATGGCAGTATACAGACCCACATTCCTACCCTCCTAGTGTTATTTATTTATTTAGTTTTTGATTACCGGGTAAGTGCACTAGACAAGAGTATTGCCTATATTCTGGCATGACCCGGGAGAGTTACACAACAGAGAAGCAGGTACAAACAGGAGTAACATTGTTCATGGCGCAGCACGCGGGAGCACAAAAAACATAGCAATGTTTACAGATTAAGAGCAAGTCAATTCTACAGAGCCAAACAAACAGACTACGTTAACTAACTGCCTGCACGAGACATAACGAAAATGCTAACAGTAATCAGGTAGGTATCGAAAAACAATAAACAGTTACAACAATAGGTCGGATAAGTGAGGAAAGTAGGACTGGTGAGTAACAGAAATGAGGAGACAGTAAGTGCCATAACGATGAGGAACACCTAGGAGAAATCTCAAGATTCAGAGCAGGAGCAGACCTTAGAATCCCACAGGTGGGCACGAAGGCCCAGTTTGAAGACCTGGTGGGATCTGGAGAGTTTGACCTGCTGTGGGGGGGAGAGAGTTCCAAAGGAGAGGGGCAGATATTGCAAAGGAGAGTTCACCCCTTTTTGGTGAGACACTAGGAATTTCCAAAGGAGATTGTTCTGATGACCTAAGGGGATAGGCACGAGTAGAATGGGTACACAGCCTAGAAAGGTAAACAGGGGTCCCAGTTCTGATTATATTATTAATCAGGCAGCCAGTAGAATAGAGTCTATATGACTAAGGGGAAAGCCAGCCCAGTCTAAAATAGAGTTGACAACGAGTTAGCCTGTGGACAGAGAGGGCGAATCTGCATATGCTGTTATAGCATGTGTTCCACTTCTGGATTGCTCCTTTGCTGGCATCAAGGTAGGCTGGGGAACAATATGTAAGACAGGGAAGGAGAAAACCTTGCGCAGTAGGAAGCCTAGCAGTGTCATTGAGGGAGGACCTGATTTTATAAGCAAGTCCTAGTTTGGTGTTTACCACCTTACAGGTGGCAGCAATGTGCAGGTTAAAATCCAGAGCTGGGTCAAGTGTAACTCCTAGATACCTAAAAGATTCAACACGTTCCAAAGGGGAGCCGTCAATACATAGGACTGAAAGGGCCGTGCCACAGGATTTGATTCTCTGGTGGGAGCCAAAAAGCATTGCTACGGTTTTCTGGGAATTCAGTAGGAGCTTGTTTTGTAGAAGCCAGTCTTGTAAACAGTCAAAATCTGTTTGAAGATTTCCCTGTATAGCTGAGAGGTTTCTATATGAATATATACTGCAAACATGATAGTGGTACGGGCTTGCACCACAGTTGTTATGGTGTTAGGAGTCAACATCACAGATGTGATTTACCTAAATAGGCTTAGGAAAAGTCCCATATTAATGCAGCAATCACAGATCCATTGCTAACTTTGTATCATGTGTATAAAAAGGTTTAGAAATGCAGCTTTTCTTGTGAAAAAAATCGCAGCGACTCCCAGGAGACTCAACAGTGAAATTGCTGTGATGTCCAGAGATGTGAAGCATATCTCCTTGGTGAATGCTTCCCTTTATTTATTTGCCAGTTCGGAACAAGAAAAATATTTCCAAACCTGTCAGCTCGGAAGATTATTTTCTGCACCATGGAGTATCAGTAGCCCAGAGTGATCCAAGCTTTGCATGGCTAATAAATGCTGAGTGATAGATGATAGTCTGTTTCTGCACTCTTGGCAGTTGTTTTCTGATCACTCTCCTGTAGATGTCAGCAAATCACTTCCCAAGAAGGTAACAACGTAGCCGTGTTTGGGATCGAGTTAACAAGTCTGCTGTGTTATGAGAAAGGCAGTAAAAACAGTTTTATCTTTCATTTAAAAGCTTGCATATATAGTTACTGTAAGACAGTTTATTTGAATTGGTATCATCTGTGACATGCCTCTCAACCTTTCATTACCCAAATGTGGTATACGAGCCTTCAAAATGTGAGAATCAAAGCCAAAATGTGTGACACAACATTAAATCTTATAAAATGGCAAGAAAACGTAGAAATTTCATTGACCAAGAGAGGTCACCTGCCCATACATTAAATCTCTATAAACGCACGGTCAGGTGCCAGCTCTCATTTTCCTTCCCCCAAAATCTACTTAGAGCCATTTTATAAGTGTAATTAACCCCTCCAGGGTATGCATCATAGGATTTTAATGCACTTCCCAGGAGTTTAAGGACACTTGGCTTTCAGCCTCATGTCTTACTACACCCCTCAGGCATGCATTAAAATCCTAAAATGCACACCTTGTCATGGCTTATTACTTAGTGATAGAAGCTGGCCCATTGGCACAGTGGTAGGGCTACCACTCACGGTGCAGGAGACCCTTGTTTGGGAACAAGCATGGGTCATTGGAGACAGCCAGGGAGGGAGGGAGGGAGGATTGTGTGTCCCAGGGACAGCTCTCCTCCTCCTTCAGGTGGGGCATCCTGTGTCTGTCCACCAGGTAGTAGCACAGGAGAGAGCAGCAATGGGGGCAGGGCTGTCAGCAGATGCTAGCACGCACTGGTGAGGAAACATCAGGAGAAAAAATAACCGGGCCCAATCCAGTACCCCTACAGGCACCACACAACCCACGTGGCAAGCCACCCACCACAACGTGGTCCTGTGCAAGTGGTGGATAACTGGTAATTCCACAAGAAGGGCAGTGACAGGGCTTGGTGGGGGGAGGGGTGCCGCAGGGACCAGGGAATGGCAGAAGTGAAAATAAATTATGAACAAAAAATCTTAGTAATACAAGCCCAGAACACTGGAAATGAGTGCTTTCATGTCGATGTTTGCTATTCATAAACATAAATTGATATTAATTTTTGCAGATCTTAGGGCCCAGTCCACTGCTTGGCCGGTGTATGTGTGATTTCCACATTGCCGGGCTGCTCCACTCCATTCCTGAGTTCACTCAGCACATCACGGAGTCCACAGCCACCTGCCATCCTGATACCTGATTATGGAGGACCCCACAAAGGCTGCGACGATTCTAGAGAGTGCGGCCATAACTCTCAAGTGCCCCTCATTACGAGGGACATCCCTCATTTTACCGCTTAAAATTGCTCTGTCCCTCATCCATCCATCATGGAAAAGGTGCTACACACAAAAAGAATGTGATGTACATTCAGACTTTAAAGAAGAAATTCATAATCTAAAATGCTAAATTAAAAAATAAACTTTGCACAAGTAAACATTGTGGTTTTCACAGTGTTCTGAGCTTCTATCTCCATGTTTGAGGACGTGTCCCTCATTCTGGGGGTCTGCGTCCCTCATTGTCCCTCATTTTGAGTGTCCAGAAATATCCCTGTCCCTCATTTCAGTGACAAAAGGTTGAGAGGTATGAGTGCGGCTAGATACCAGGAATCTAGCCAGATGCCTGGGTCGGTCAAAGAGTGGATCTCTACTCCAGGCAGAACAAAGGATTGTGGGACATGGCAGTCCCCAAAGAGTATGAAGGTAGTTCCCATTTTTAAGCAGTCCTCCAAGGATGGCCATATCCCTGTATGGCTTGAAAATATTTTTTTAAGATGAAACAAATATGGGCACTGTGCCTCCCAGCCCTCCATGTCTTGTCGAAGGGCTGGGGAAAATTGCCATGGAGGACCATTCTGGTCTGAAAATGTCAATGAGTGCTGCATGAGGAGGGTGTGTGGGGCTTACTGCAGAGCTCCCCCTGACATAGTCTATGTGCCCTTTGTGACCACCTCCCCAGTGCATATCTCACTTTCTGGATCCAGAAAAGTGCAGCCTCATACCCCTTGTGGCCCTCAACCCAATCGCACATGTAGAGGCACAGAATGGGTTGGGGCTGCTGGGGCATAACTCCAACAGGAGACGCGCTATGGGGCTCTTCATATGCAGAGACAGCCTTTGAGCTCCCTGCCTCTCTCTGCACACTCCTATGCTTGTGCATAGTGCTTCAGGGACTTTTGTTGACTGGGTCCTTACTTTACAGTGTGGGACAACACCTTCTCTATGTGGGAAGGGAGATTCTAAATGGTCAAATAAGGGGTATTCCCCACAATGTGTGATAGTTCAGAGGTGTGCCGCCAGGAGCTGAGTTTTTACGATTCACAGCATTCATAGATTCGTAGAAGGATACGAGTCAAAAGCTTGAGGGCCATAGAGACTCGACAAGTAAATCATAAAAAGGCATATTTCCTATCACCCGTATAAGCATCCAAGATTGCTTTGAAACTATGTATTGTTGGACTGTTAACCATAGTACTGTGTAGTTTATTCCACTCAGTGACTGTTCTTTGATTATACCACTGCCCCGTTAAATTTGTTTTGTTGAATTCCCCTTTAATCTGATATTGATGGAATCTACTACTCCTAGCTGCGTTTCTTTCAAAATCTACAGATTCCTAGAGATCACCATTCCTAAAAGCTCTTAAAAAAAAAGCATTGTTGGATATTTCCTTCTGATTGCCAGGGAAGGCTTTTGTGGTACTATGTTTTCACAGGACTTACGGTTCATTGAAAAATTTTATCGTTTTGTTGATTGTACAACAGAAATGTTTTTTTTTTTTTGTGTGTGTTTTTTTTGTATCTCTGTTTTTTCTCCTCGGTCCTGTACTGTCACCCAACTAAACCCCCCTGACACCGCAAGCCCGGAGGAGACCCCCCCCATGGAGCCGTGGCTTACCCCCCAAGCAGAGACGGAGCGGGAGCGGGGGGCCATGGGCCTTACCCCCCAGTTCCAGTACCTCTTGACTGCGTCAGGGTCCCCTACTCTTGGGTCACAGTGCAGGGGGTGAGGGTCTATCTCGACTCTCTCATCGGTGTTGTGCTGGCCAGGCTTTTTCTTGAGTATGTCCCCCTCCCTTCCAGAGATGCAACATGCGCTTGACGCCAAGGCAAAGCTGGCATCTGTCATGCTCCACCCCCCTGCTTATGGCGTGGGCATGCCAATCCTCCAGCCACTGCTAGAGGCCAGTCATGCACCAAGCCACGGTTCCACCCAGAGGAGACGAGTGGTCCATGGATGCTCAAGCCTCCTTCCCCTGGACCGGCCCTCCGACAACCCGAGCCCATTCCCGAACTCTAGTCGCCGGCATTGCGAGTGATAGCTCTACCGCTGCACCGGCAGGCCGGCCCTACAGCTCACTTTTTTTTAATCAGCCAGGCATCTTTTTCTTTCACTTCATAGCAAAGAAAATAAAACATGCAAAGAAAAAGTTTCAAACATGTTGATAAACCAATTATATGAATCTGGCATCTCTGTTGAACAAAATGGACATATTTTCATTCTGAATTTGTCTGAAGGAGCCACTGCTCTATTAGTTGCTTTACACAAAAGTTTTTATCCTCCTTGGCAGGTGTTGGGTGGCTTATCAGCACTGTCCCCATTTTCGATGGTTGTCCCTCACTTCTCTCCAGTTGTTGGTGAGTATCCCCATGGATTTCCCACAATGGCGGGGCAAGAGGATGTGGTGTGTTCTCCCCCCCCCCCAACAAACAAATTCAGTGTTGCCATGGATCAGGGAGGCAACGTGGACTGTCGGGAAACAGGCAGGGCTTCACTAAACATAAGCCTCCATTTTCCTGTTGTCTTGTCCCCACCCCTTGCCGTAAGAGTATCGTGCGTGTGTGTGGAGTCGCATATGCCTGACTTCACATTCCGGCACCCTCCCATTCTTGCCACTTGCGCTGCATTGATACCAGGCCTCCACCTGGTGGCAGTCATATGCCAGGCTGACATGCCTCTCCACTCCAGGAGAGGAGAGCAGTCCCTCAGACACTCAATCCTCTCCCGTCCCGGCTGACCTCCAGCGACCCGAGGCCATTCCTGAATCTGGGTCGCAAGTGTGGAAAAAGGTAAGGTGCACATGGTGCCTCGGGCCTCTTTGTCACGGGGCTGGCTATTATAGAAACATAGATTCTCTCGGCCAAAAAGGACCTTTAGGCCCATCCAGTCTGCCCCTTGTCCCTGCCTATTCCATCGCCACTGACCCTAGTTGGTCATAGGTGTCACTCCCTCCCCGTTCCTCTACCTAATATGCCCCTGTGCCTATCCCATGCATGCTTGAAGCTCCCCACAGTCTTTGCCCCCACTACTTCCTCTGGCAGGCTGTTCCTGTCATCCACCACCCTTTCCATGAAGGGTATTTGCACACATTAAGCTCCCCCTCGGTATCTTCATTGCACTCCCCCTCACTCTAGTGCCTTCCTATCTTTGAAATAGACCCTCCAGTTGCTCCTTGTTCACCCCTGTGAGGTACTTGCAGGTTTCAATTATGCCCCCTCTCACTCTCCTCTTTTCTAGGGAGTACATGTTGAGTTCCTGTAGCCTTTCCTCCCATGGCTTCTCAGCAGCCCCCTCACCATTTTGGTTGCCCTCTTCTGTACTGCCTGCACCCTTTCAATGTCCTTGCAGAGGTGCATCCTCCAGAACTGGACACAGTACTCCAGGTGGGGCCTTATCAGTGAGTGATACAACGGCAGCATCACCTCCCTCCTCCTGCTAGAAATCCCTCTCCCAATGCACCCCAGTATCCTGCCAGATTTTCCCTTTGCTTTGTCACACTGCCCAGCCATATTGAGGTCATCAGATATGATGATCCCTAGGTCTCTTTCTTGCTTGGTGACTGTAAGTTTCACTGCCCCATCTCATACACAGCCTCTGAGTTCTGCAGCCCTAAGTGCATAACCTTGCACTTTCTGGCATTGAAACCCAGCTGACGCCCCTAGACCATTCCTCTAGTTTCCTCAGATCCCCTTGCATTCTCTCCATCCCTTCCTGAGTGTCAACCCTGTTGCAGATTTTTGTATCATCTGCAAAGAGACACACCTTATCCTCAAGCTGCTCCACAATGTCACTTATGAAGACATTGGAGAGGACTGGTCCCAGCACTGAACTCTGTGGCACCCCACTAGTCAATCTACTGTCGCCTGAGTGGCTACCATTTACCACCACCCTTTGCCTTCTATCCCTTAAACAGTTTGATACCCAGCTTATCATTTTCTCCCCCACCCTAAGACTGCTTAGTTTCTTAACTAGCCTCCTATGTGGCAGTTTCGAAAACCCTACTGAAGTCCAGATGGACCACATGCATTGCTCTCCCTTGATCAACCTGACTGGTAACCCAGTCAAAGAAATCTATGAGATTAGTTTGACATGACCTCCCCCCTGAGAAACCATGCTGCCGGTGGTTAGTTACTAGTTGCTTTTTGTTTTTGGTTTTTGCTCCCTCCCAGCTCTGGGCCGGCCTGTCCTTCAGACCACCTATGCCCTCCGTGCCGCACTGCCTCGGATCAGCCACCTCTTCACCCCCATATTGCAGCCCCCCAGCTGTAACCCTTTGCCGGGTGGGTCCTTCTCCTCTGAGGGGAACGGCACCGGTGGGGCGGCCAGTGCCAAACTTGCCCCGGATGCTGCTGGGGATGATGCGTGCACTGTCCTCAGACTCATGGCAACGGGAGCTGGTGACTGTCATCCGATCAGCTACAGGGCTCTTTTTCCCATTTTACTCCCCGGAGGCCGTGGTGTGCCACTAACGTAAGGCTGACGCTAACGTTCACCATGACCCCCTAGTGAATGGGACCCTGCGCACTGCCTCCGCTAGAGGTCAGCAATCTCTGGGTCACATCCCCGAGGGAAGGCGAGCCATCAGCCGACGCTCAAGCCTTCTCTCCCTGGCTGGCCCTCCAGCACCCTCGCTCCGACAGGCCGGCACTAGTTGCTTTTTAAAGAAAAAACTGTTGTAACAACATGGCTACAGTTCACACCCACACTCTGGCAGTATTCCCAGAGACAGCTGAGTCATCGAAAGTCTTCAGGCTAAGCTCCTCCCACTACGCGGGGTGTATATCCCCCAAGCCCCCCCCCATGATGTCAGATTTTTCTTTCCATGGAAGGGACAGATCTCCTCCTTCACAGCTGTACAGCGTTGAAGGATGTCAAGTTGTTTTGCTTCTTTGCTGAATCTTTGACTTTTTATGTCAGTATTTCCTCCTGTCCCAAACACCACCTGCACTCCACTGAATCGAACTGGAAGCTCCCCCACCTTTGCAGCACCATCCCTTTTGGCCTGGTTGGAAAGCCTACTCTGGGAGCATATATGTTCATGAACAGGGAGTGAGTGGAGCCAGGGGAAGACAAGATCTGCCGATATGGTCAGCCCATGAGAGGTTGTCAATGATGGCCGCTAGGTATTTTTTCCCCTGAAAAGGACCCACCTGTCACATGCTGTCCTTGCATCCACAATGCAAGACCGGCCTATGGAAAAGTAATGGGCATCGCCTGGTCAGTGGCTGACTCAGTTCTGATCCCAGTCCTACTGAATAAGATGTTTGTATAGCCTAAGGATCCCCCCCCCAAGCCTGAAAGCGCCACCTCTGCAATGTTGAAATCCTCCGGTATCCTGTGGCTAGAAGTTGGGAAACGTGGCATAAACCCAGGTCTTCTGCAGTACAGGGCTGCAGAATCATACTCGTGACTTCTTGCACATAAAAATGCATGGGGCTGAAGTAGCTTGCTGATTTTTCTCTCATGTGATGCGGATTCTTGTGCTTTTTAAATTATTATTAATGATCATAAATATTTGAAGTCTTCAGTATTCCTTAACAGTCTCAAAAATAATAAAAAGTATTTAGCACCTCTGAATCTTTGAAACAGACACATGGGTAAATACGCTTAATCCAGTCACATCCTAGGCTAAGTGGATCTTGAATGGCAGTAATTTCAGAGCCAGAATCCTGCTTTAAAACAATCCTTTTGTGCGCTTGTTTATTTAAGGCCTGTAAAAATGGAAAAAAAAGAAAAACATGTTGGTAGCTGCTAGTAACAAGATCCTAGTGCATTAGAACCAGCGTATCATTCATTTAGAAAGGATTATGATAGGTATGAGCTCATGGACCAAAAGGTAGCACATAATAAAAAGGCAAATATCATTATTGATAGGAGACACAATGGGAGGTTTAAGTGTGTCTGAGATGACTGTGTGAATTGGATAGCCACACAGTGCCCTGGGAGGGGCCAGCTGTCTTGTTAAAAAAGGAAAAAAAAAGACTGTCCTTTAATGCAAATGGTACAACAGGGCTGGTTTGTAAATGCTTCAGCCGAAAGTGCTGCTGTTTACTTTCATCCTCAGTCTTTTTGCTGGAGGTTATAATGAATAGCGTGTTAAAGTGAAAAAAAAATCTGTGTACTTAGAAAGGCTTGCTGCTCTTAAATAGGCCTACAACCCGTCTCCAAGCTAGGATTGCATTTTTTTTCATAAACAGCACTTTAAGATTCTGCTGGCTTAGTTTTTAAACATAAAAGAAAAGTACATTTTCGTGATAAATTTTCACAGGCATGAATTTCTATTTTCTGAAAACATTTGAATGCCGAACAAGTGAAAGAGAAACTGTCACATTTTGGGCCCTTTGACCCATTTTTAATATGACAGTACAATTTTTCTTTTCAGAGACAGCATCTGTTTGTATGCCCTCTTAAAATTGCCACCTCAATAAAATAAAAATGTTTACTAGGAAAATTACCTACCCAGGCTTCAGTGGGCAGAGAAATGCACCACTTATCTGCAGGACATGCAGCAGCAGCGCCCTGTTCCACAGAGCAGGGGACATCCAGTGCCACATGCATAGGGTCAACAGCGTGTGTCAAACACAGGTACCCTGTCCCAATACAATTGGCATGCCCATACCACAGCCCCATAACCAGGTACACACACAGTCCTGTTGAACCACCCTGGATGCACATGTGCTCTGATTGCTTCTGGACAACCCCTGGAGCCAATGCACATACACTGCTCCACACATCATCCTGGCAATGCCCACTGGCGATCCAGCACACAAGCAGCACATGTAACACATGCAAGGACCACATGGACACAGCATGGTGCAGTACATGTCATTTATTCCAAAGGCACATCATGTTCATATGCCTGGGACTCAGGTGTTACAACAGAGATGACCTGCCTACACCACACAGCACCTGCCATGGTGACAGGGCACCAATGTCCCCAAGGTCATTCTCCAGTGATGGACACAGTTAGTATGGGCAATCACACACGGCCTCATAAATGATGGCATGCATTCTGCATTCACCGGATGCCACACAGACCCTCAGTAGGGCATTTAATACAGTGTTCACTACACCTGCTCAACAGACAGCCACTCGCTGCAGCAGTAAATCAAACATAGAATGTCCATTGCAGCCTCAGATTAGTGGCCTCCCCCTGAATCTCCTGAATTGCAGTGTCGTCTCGCTCTGTACTCCTGACCCCAGATGGACTGGAGGATGGTGGGATGACATAGTCCAGCCCAAATGGATCCACTGCCCTCAGGAAGAGCCTACGAAGGGGACCCCAGAATGCCTGGAATTACACAAAAAGGGGACACAGCATCAGTACCGTGTCCTTGCATGTCACACCCACAAGGCAGCACAGTGCTGTAACAACAGGCTGGCCAGCAGTGACTAAGGAGGAAGGACTGCCATGCTCACAGAACTAGTGCTCCATTGAGGGCCGCATGCATACCCGACATGCTCCACCACACCATGGTAACAGGTGCCACTTGTGGTGTCCCATCCCCGGCTGACACCCCCCCCCTCCCAGCATGGCAACCCTGTCCATGGCTGTACCACCCCGTAGCATGCACGCCTTCACTTACCAGAGATACCTCAAGAATCCTCCACAGTATTAGACAATTGCCCCGGTAGGCATGGCCCTCCCTCCACAGGCCCTCTGGTAGCCACAATGTTGTGTACCATGACTATAAAACCGGCCCAGTGCCACTCCTCCAGCTACAATGTTGTGTACCATGACTATAAAACCGGCCCAGTGCCACTCCTCCAGCTGCAGTAACAGTCTTGTCGGCCTTCCAGTGTGCTCCTGCATGGTGTAGAAGGGAAACATACATCAGTATCACAGTATTGCACATACAGATACACCCCACCCACCAACATGATGCTCAACTGTGGAGGCCATGTAACAGTCCACAGCTGACCCATGTTGTCCCAGTAGGTTAGCATGCTGGCCCAAATGAGGCTATGGGGCAGCCCGGCATGGTGGACACCATCAAACAGGTCCACTGGCCTCTGTGCTGCTTACGAGTACATTGCTCTTGCCCGAACTCTTCATGACCAGTGCACACCAACTGCAGAGTCCCACACAGACACCACCACCTTAGGGCTGTGCACGCGTCACCCCTCTCCCCCATTGTGGGATGCACACCCTGATATGGGCATGGCTGTGAGGCACCCTTGGGTCATGGTATCACTGCACAATGCATAAGTGAGTGTGACATCCGTGCCTCGGACCGTAGGATTTTGACATGGACTACCAAGTCGATGCCTCAGAAACGTGCATGATTTGCCACTCAATCCTCCTCCTACACATAGCAGTGCTGGAGCATAAACTGCAATGGGAACAGGGGCATGGTGGGCAGAGCAAGTCACGGCTGTACGGCCACATCTGCAGGTGTTGACCCACGCACATCCATGTTGCCTCAGTCGTTTCCGCCTGGACCATGACGCTGTCCATGACATCTGCCTTTTGACAGGACTAGACATACATTGCTGCCACCACAGCGCAGTCCTGTGCACTGACCTTGGAGCAGAGGGTACTGTGTGCCCTGTCATACTGTGGCATGGACTCCTTCTAGAGGGTGGCTGGGGATGTGATAGGCATGAGTCAGTCAACAGTGTTCCATGCACTGCACTGGGTGACCAACACCCTTGTCCACCATGCCTCCACCTACGTATCATTTTTGGTCACTGATCAGGCCATGTAGGACACCAAGGTGGGGTTCCATGTAAGACATGGCCTCCCTAACATGCTTTGGGCCATAGACTGTACTCACATGGCCATACTATCTCCGACACAGAACGAGGAGGCATACCAAAGGGTTTTCACAGCATTAATGTACAGATGACATGTAACGTCAGTGGTGCTATTACCAATATGCTGGCGAAGTACCCAGGCTCCAGCCGTGATGCCTACATATTTGACCAGTCACGTCTATGGCACTGCTTGAGACACATGGTGGCCATGAGGGGCTGGCTGATCAGTGAATGCACATGCGAGGGTGATGTTTATCTGTGCATGTCATGGTGTACTGTAACTTACTGTGTGCTATTCCACTCCACAGGTGACGATGGATATCCTCTGCGTCCATACTTCCTGACACCCTTCCTGTCCCCAGCTATGGAGGCCAGGGAGAGGTACAATGAGGTTCACCGTCGGACCTGTTTGGTGATGCAGCATACACATGGCATGCTGAAAATGCATTTTCGCTACCAGGAGGGGATGGGTGGCAACATGATGTTGGCACCGGGGAAGGTGTGCTGCATTTTCATCCCATGCATGATGCTGCACAACATGGCTGTCCAACGCTGCATGCCCATGCCAGAGGACGTACCTGATGTAGAGTATTCTGACAGTGATGTTGTTGCTCCTGGACCGGTGCCTGCAGATATGACTTGGCAGTATGATGGTGGACTATATGGGAGGAGGTGTGGCATCAATTGGTACAGTGTACATTCAGGATTAGGGTGCAATATGGGGTGTATGTGCCCTAGGGGCAGGTGGACATTGTATTGGTGGTGGACAGACATGGGGGATTGCCACAGTGGTGTAACCAGGCTACTGAGTGGTAAGTTCCCGGGGGGGGGGAGATGGATTCTGCAAGGGGGGACTACTTTGCCCTCCCGATACAAGTCGAGGAGTGTGTGCCAGGGTACTTAGTACCAGTACTTGTACCTCCCACGTGGGCATCACCTTGGATGGATTGTGCCCTGCGTTGGTGTTCACCTGTGGGTGGCTCACCATGGCAGGAAAACTCCTTGGGAGGAGGTTTATGTGTGGACATCCACCTGGCAGTGGCAGAGCTGGGGGGGGGCTGGGGGGTGGTTGCCCCTCCTGGCTGCCTCAGTGTGAGTAGTGGTGCCCCACCGCCATCTTTATTTAATGCTTAGTGCCCATTGTGGAGCCAATGATTGACTGAAAGACCCCCCCCCCCGGCTCCCAAATGTTCCCAAACCTGGCTCCGCTACTGCCACCTGGGTGCTGATGTTGTGTGACTGGGAGCTGGCATCATGTGACTGGGTGCTGGCAGTGTGTGACTAGGTGCTGGCCTCTAGTGCCTGGGTGCTGGCCTTTGCAGTGGGCGGTGGTGGTGAGTGGTATCATTGCACAGTTTTCCTTCTGAGTATGTCCCTAATCTGGCCCAGCACCTCAGATGCCACGTATCTCGGCCATGATCAGGGCTGCCTGCTCTGTGTTCTCCTGTGTGGTACATAGGTGCTGGAGATCCAGGTTTCTGAGCTTGGGATAGTGAAGCCTGAGTATGCTGGTCATCTGTGTATGCCTTTACTGGCCTTGAGATGGGGGACAGTGGGTAGTTTGGTTGGCGTCTGTGTCATTGTCCTTAGCCCCAGGAGGTGTGGGACATGTTGCCGGTGAGGTGGGCCTGCGCGTGTTCCTGCCTTGTGTGTTCTGTTGTGGAGTGCCAGGTGGTGCATATGTCAGTGCTGGAACCTTCTGCTGTTCTACATGGTCAGTTTCTGGGTGTGGTGACACTGTGCTGCCACGTGCTCTGTCCTGTTCCTGCGGGCCTTACCGCTGGCATAGCATGCCCCTGCACCCATGTTGCCAATTGATCTGGCTAGTTTGTGAGGGGGGTTAATGGTCATTTGTCTTGTATGGGGGATCATCTTGTTTCATCATTTGTGGGATGCAGTCTGCACTGGTGGACATTCCCTAGTATGTCTGCCCACTGTGTGCTGTCCATGGACATTCCTTAGTATGCGTGCCTGCTGTGTGCTGACCATGGAGGGCAACAGTGACATGGGTGTGTCATGGTGGCACTCTGGGCCTGGATGATATGTGTCTGTGGTTGGGTGTTGTGGTGCTCATACACTGTGCCCCTTGGGGCTGGCACATGGTAGGGTGTCCACTCTATCCACCTCCCCATCCAACACCTCCTCAGTCAGGTTCTCAGCCACGATGACCTTGATCAGTGAGAGGTTGGTAGAAGGTCCGGGGGCACTAGTCTGCCTGCTGTACCAGCATGCCGCAGCCATCTTACTTTTAGCAGTGGCATGTATGTCACACCATTTGTGTTTGATGGCAGACAGGATATGTGGCTCAGTGCCACAGGCATTGACAGCAACCTGTATGTCCAGCCAGATCCAGATCTTCTCCACTGGTGCCTTAAGTGAGCTGATGCCATACAGGGTATTGTAGTTGCTTTGAATCCTGGTTGCCAGCATGGCCACCTGCTGGGGGATGAAGTTGGACTACTGGGACCATGTTGGCCCACGCATGCCTCCTTTCACATGGCTACGTGTGGGCTCCTGTTCCCCAAAACTTGTTGACAGTGCACTGGTGCCATCCTGCCTGGGGGCTGGGTTGCTGTTATTGGGCTGGCTCCCCTGGTTTCTACTTGGTGTTTGACGCATATCCGTGTCCATCCCTTCTACTGCGCATGCCCTTCCATGTCTGTGCATCAGTGGGCATGTGCTTTGTGTTGTAGTTCACCGTATATGGTGGAGTCAAGAAGCATTCCTGCCTCCCGCACCCCTCCCTTGTTCTGCTCTGCATGCTGTAGTATGTCTCTACATACCACACCATCCACACGTAGAGGCATTGGTGAATTTCATGTGATTTGCAGGCCTCCAGGGATGGATACACCCACTTAGGGTGTAGATTGCTGTGCTCGTGAATAGAGGCCATTATTCATTGTCATAACATCAGCCTCAAATAGTAAGTTGATAGCAGCAGATCAGAAATAATTCACCTTGTTACTGAGGGCAAGGATAATCAGGAATAAAAAGCTGGCCACAGTGTCCAAGTCCACCCAATGTCTTAATAGTAATCAGTGTAGTGTACCACACTGATGATCCAGGTTCAAGTCCTGACCCCAGATTGTCACATATCAGGCTTCCAAGGCAGTGCTGAGTATCTGTTATGGATGCCTGCTGCCTGAGGAAAGGTGTAGAATTCTGCTGTTACACAAGGGGTCTCAAGCAAGTAGCTACTTCTGTCACTTTCTCAGAAGTACTACCTGTGAGAGGCAAGGGAGAGCATAGGAGTGCAAGCACCAGGAACTTTAACTCATGGTTGAAGAACTGGTGCTGTGAGGAAGGGTTTGGATTCATTGGTGACTGAGGACCCACCTGGAGGGATGGAGGTTTGTTCAAGCCTGACGGCCTGCATCCATCCTGGAGAATCAAGCACTCAATGATAAGTTTAAATGCCACATTGACAAGCATTTAAACTAGCAAGGGGTGGCAGGCCAGCAAGGAGGTGCCTACTTGCTCACCCCACAGCTAACAGTGGAACCAGTGAACCAGAGGAGTGGCTATCTCTGCAAAGCAGTGTGCAAAAGATGGAATTAGTGCCCAAGAGGTGGATAAGCAGAAAAGGGCAAAATTCAGCAGAAGGCAGACAGCAAGGAGAACCAGGGATAAATGAAAACCAAGGAAGGGGCTGGAGTAGAACAGTGAAACAGTCTAGGGAGGTCAAATCATGGAAAGCCATGTGTGCAAATGCCAGGAGCCTTAGCAACAAGATGGAAGATCTGGAGGCTGTCATGGTACAGTCAGACCTGGACATTGTGGCCATCACTGAAACCTGGTGTAATGATAACCACGACTGGGAGATGGCCATACCTGGCTACAACATATTCAGAAGAGAAGAGCAGGAAGGGAGGAGGAGTGGCACTGTATGTGAAAAATGACATAAGGGCCACAGAGATCCAGGAGGAACAAAATGGAGGAGAGATACTGTGGGTTAAGCTGGAAAGGAAAATGGGACAGCCATCCGCTCAGGTGTGGTCTATAGACCACCAGCCCAGGAGGAAGAAACAGATAGGAGCTGTTGCTAGCCATCCAAAGGATGGCAGACAAAGGTGAGTAGTACTGGTTGGAGACTTCAGTATTCCAGGCGTGGACTGGAGCATCCAGCAGCAGCATCAACTAAGAGCAGATTTATCCTGGACTCCCTTCAGGGTGCCTTCCTCAAGCAACTGGTCATGGAACCAACTCGGCAGAAGGCAATACTGGACCTTGTGCTCAAAACAGGGACAGTGTGATGGGGGTAACAGTGGGGGAGCACCTGGGAAACAGTGACCACCAGTCATTGTGATTTGAAATCACAGAAAGAGCAGAACAAAACCACACAAAAACACGTATCCTGGATTTTAGGGGGGCAGACTTTGGGAAAATGGGGAGATACTTGAAAGAGGCATTAAGGGGAATGGGACAGGAATCAGGGGTTGAGGAACAGTAGGCAGTATTTAAAATGGGGATTACAAGAACAACAGAATTATGCATTAAGCAGGTTAGCAAGAGGAAAGAGGCGACCATTATGGTTTCCAAAGAGGTAGCAAATAAAGTGAAAGCCAAAAGATTGCATTCAGGCAATACAAAAGACACAGGCAGAAGGGGATAGGGAGAAGTACCAGGAGAAGCAAAGGGAGGCAGGGAGGTCAGTAAGGAAGCCAAAGCTCAGACAGAAGAACACATTGCAAAATCAGTGGGTGGGGGACAAAACCTTTTACAGGTACATAAGTGAAAAAGAAAGACAAGGGAGGGATAGTGAGACTGAAGGGGGAGGATGGGGGCCGCGTGGAGGATGACAACAGTAAAGCTGACATATTGAACAGGTATTTCTGCTCAGTCTTTACTGAGGAAGAGGAGGGTAATGGGTCTGAAGGGAGTACAAGGGGTGAGAATGGTGCAGAAATGGACACAAGTCCCTTTACACGAGAAAGGGTCCTGAAGGAACTGGAAGTAATAAGAGTTGATAAAGCAGTGGGACCAGATGGGTGCACCCCAGGGTCCTTAAAGAACTAAGAGGGTGGTGGCTGAACCTCTGGCTATCCTGTTTAGCCAATCACTGGCAACAGGAGGTACCCAAAGACTGGAGGACAGAGATGTAGTCCCTTATACAAAAGTGGGAACAAAGAGGAAGCAGGGAACTACAGACCAGTCAGCCTCACCTCGGTAGTGGGGAAGATCATGGAAGCACTACTGAAGGAGAGATTGGTGGAACATCTGGTTGTCAATGGACTACAGGACCCAAGGCATCATGGTTTCACCAGGGGGAGGTCATGTCAGACCAATCTCGTTGAATTTTTTGACTGGGTGACTAGGGAGGTGGATCAGGGGAGGGCAGTGGACATGGCCTATCTGGACTTCAGCAAGGCCTTTGACACTGTGCCACATAGAAGACTATTACACAGACTGGAGAATATGGGTGTGGGCAGGACAGTAGTGTGGTGGGTAGGTAACTGGCTGGGTGGCAGGACACAGAGGGTGGTGGTAAATGGCTGTCACTCCACAGAGGGAAGAGTGACCAGTGGGGTACCACAGGGATCAGTGCTGGGACCGGTCCTATTCAACATCTTCATCAGTGACATATGCTGGGACCTAGAGGCAGAATTTCACTGTTACGCTGATGACACAAAGCTCTGTAACAGAGTAGACACACTAGAGGGTGTAGACAGAATGAAGCGACCTGCAGAAACTTGAAGAATGGTCAGGGGTTTGGCAGTTGAAATTCAATGCAAAGAAGTGCAAGATAATGCATATGGGGCACAAAACCCTGGCACAGTATATCAGTTGGGGGGTGAGGATATAGCATGAACCAAGCAGGGAAGGGATCTTGGGGTTGTCATCTCTGATGACCTCAAGGTAGGGAAACAGTGTGACAAGGCAGCAGGTAAAGCAAATAGGATGCTGGGATGTATAGGCAGGGGCATCACCAGCAGGAAAAGGGAGGTCGTAACTATGCTATACAAGACACTAGTGAGGCCCCACCTGGAGTACAGTGTACAGTTCTGGAGACCATACCCCACGTAAGGACATAGACAGGGTAGAGAAGGTTCAGAGGAGGGCAACAAAGATAGTGCACGGATTGCATCACAAGTCCTATGAAGACAGGTTGAAGGAACTGAACATGTACTCCCTGGAGGAGAGGAGGAGAGGGATATGATAGAGGCGTACAAGTATCTTACAGGAGGAACAGGGTGCAGGATAACACTATTTTTAGCGAAAAGATGTTCCAGGACTAGGGCATGGGATGAAGTTGGAGGCGGACGATTCAGAGGAAACATGAGAAAATTTCTTCACAGAACGGGTGGTGGACAAGTGGAACACCCTGCCAGAGGAAGTGGTGGGGGCTGAAACAATCACAGGATTTAAGAATGCATGGGATAGACATAAAGGAATTCTGGAGGTCAGGGGTAAGGGGCAACAGACTTCTAGGAAAACAAACTGAACTTACAAGCTCAAATGGGCAGACTGGGTGGGCCATAGGCCCTTATCTGCTGACACTGTCTATGTATCTATGTAACTTTTCCCTTGTGGCCCGTGGGGAGGGAGTCAACTGGGCAGAAATATGTGACTCCAGTTGGGGGTGATATCCTGTTGCTTGCATGACACACAGTGCTGACATATAACACAACAGCATCATATGTTTAATACTGTGTCAGTCGGCATGTGGTTGGAGAACCTGGTCACAGCCCACTAATGACCAGCCAGAAAGGTTTTCCTTCTTGGGTTGCACATCATTGGGGTGAGGGTGGGAGAGAGAAGGGGTGAAATACAAGTGAAAACCATGGTGCTAAGATGAATTATGTGACTACACTCTCTCTCTACTCAGTTGTGGCACCGCCCTGGACCACCGGGTCTCCCTAACTGACCCCCTCCCCCTGTATCTGGGCCCCTGGGGCAACTGCTGTAGTGGGTGTGTGATCAATGGCTTGTGAACTGGCTGAAGGGTAGCTATATTCACTAGGTAAAGAGGGAAAAATAGAAAGTAAAAAAAATTAAAGCTGACCATAGCAATCATTTATTACCTATTCACATTGGCCCCTATGCACTATTGAGCTTAAGCCCCACCCGCACAGCTCCGCACCTGTGGACAGGTGCATGCTGGCTGGTATGCACTACTGGACACCACCTGTCCATGACGACTCCCCCCCCCCAGCGCGCAGGACTCCGCAGGGTGGCTGGGGAGAAGTAGCAGGACCTGGGCAGTATCCAGTAGGAAGCCTGTTCCGGGTCCCAGAGTAGATCCCTAACATGGGCAGGCACAGGTCCAGCTGCATGAATAGCGCCAGACACACGGACCCACACTGCCAAGCCACAATCCCCAGTGGACGACGGGCCCGTAGCCTCACTGACTTCCTCCACCACCACCACTCTGCCACTCGTCCCTAGCCATACAAGGCATCCCCTGCCCCAGTGCAGCACCAGCCCCAGTAATGGACACCACCACCACACAGAGGCACCCATTGCACCCAAACCCCATATCATCCCGCTGGTGCCGTGGTCGGAGACAGCCAGCAGCACAGCCCTTGTCACACCTCCACGGCCGCTGGCCATCTGGCTTATGCAAGGTGCATGTTGGATGCGCATGCCCTGCATAAGTCAGATGGCCAGCGGCCGTGGAGGTATGAGGAGAGCTATGCAGCTGGTCGTCCAGTGCCCAGCACCAACCGGCAGGAACGTGGGGCAGAGGGTGGGCTGTTGGTGCCAGGGGAAACACAGACCACCAATGGGGCGGGAGGTGTGCCGGGTTCACGGGGGGTGTCCCGAATGGTGTGCCATCACCTGCCATACTGCACCAGGATGGGCACTCATGACTGTGCACCTGTGGGGAGGGGGGCGTTGGTCCAGGGATGGGGCACGGGGTGTTGGGGTGGGGAATGTTCCTTTGGGTTGAGTTGCAGTGTGTGTGGGGGGATTGCATGTGTCCTGGGATTCTGGTCCGACCATGTCCCAGTGGCAGCGGGCACTGTGCCCTGATATACGGGCACCCACCAGTTCTGCTGCCCCAGCCCTCTCCTGCAGTCTACTGGGCTGGGGCAGCATGGCGGATCATCACTCAGTCCCACTGCGACCGGCGGATCAAGTCTGTGGGGGCACATTGTGGGTCACAGCAGGGTCCCAGCTGCCATAACCTGTGCAGTCCTCCACACCCCTGCGGACAACACATCCTACGTTGGTGCATGCTGCTTAGTGGTGGCACGCCCCCCTCCGCCCACCCCCGGCACGTTGCTGTCTGCGTGGCCAGGGGATTGGGCGCATAACTGCTGCGCATCCCATCTTTAAATGCCACTTGGGGTCTGCGGGACCCCACTCCGTGGCATTCAGATGTAGCGCTGCCAACGCGCCCAGTTTACGCGGCACGTTGGCATCATGCACAGGGCCCATTGTCTGTCTGTCAGTCTGCAAGAGATGAATAAGTTGTCTAATGTTGTCCTGTCTTTGGTATTGTGTTTCTTTTTTCTAGACCTTTCGACTCCTTGTCATGCATAGCTTTTAACTTGTTTACTGCCTTTTCAGCTATTCAGCTAGTGGAGCTTGATTGTGCTATGCAGGGGGTTGGCCTGAGTCCCTGCTGAGGGAGTGAACTGTGTTGATAAAAGCTGGAAACCTGAGGCTGTTGATTCTGTACCAGGGGTCAACCTTAACTTTTTTTTGCACTAGCCAGCCGGGCTAGTGAATAAGAGATTGCACTAGCCGTAGAAGTTTGCAGTAGCCCGCAGTTAGTATGGTTAATAGTGATTTGTTGAATGAAAGGCAAATAAAATCTAATTTGTCCTGCCAACAATCTGGACACCTACCAACTGATTTTGCACTGTGCCTTTAACTGCAAACCGCACTTACACTATCTCAGCTTCTGTGACTGAAGAGTCAGTGGTTCTGTCACTGATGACTGAAATGAACTTTGTTCCCATAATTTTTTCTCATAGTGCCATGTGTTCAACCTCGGCTACATAGTGGATAAAGTTGCTGAACTGATATCTAGCCCTTTCGTATCATCCAGGCTGCGCATCCATACAAAGTCTGCGAAAGGACTTCCTTTCTTAGCAATTGCATGGCATGTGCAAAATAGTTTATCCAGATGGTTAAGCGTTGCTTCATTCATGTTCTTCAGCATTCCCTCCACATTACTTGTCCCTGGAGTAGCAGTGTTGTCATTGGCCTTTTCCTTTGCCCTAGCATGAGCTTCACTGATATTATGGGACGAGACAGAATCAAGCCAGAAGTTATCTGTATTGAAACGAAAATTATTGTTTTAACCCATACTGTTATTTATTTGTATTCTTTGGCAACCATGTAACTCTCGTTGAGCACAAGACCAATTTACAGGTGTGGCCCAGGAACACAGGGAGGTTAAGTGGCTTGCTTAGGGTCATACTGCATGCAAATGCAGGCTGTGGGAATTTAAACCCAGATCTGCTGGATGTACAAAGCCCATTCACAACCTGTTCCTGTTGCTCTCTGTTAAACACCCTCCACTTTTCCTTTCCGTGACAGTCATGTATTCTGATATGCTTTGACCACCTTTTTGATAACTGAACTATCAGGACTTGTGGTATCCTCAATACTACAGTGTGTTTCCTTTACCTCATCAGCTAGTGCTGTTTCTTTTCAAATGTCTAAAACATCACATTCCACAATTTCAGACACACCATCCTATGCTATTTATTCCAATAAGGTGTAGCTAATATCATGGAATGTTCAGGTTGGTAGTATAAAACATGAGAGCAGCAGCTGCTGAGGATTTAGGGAGAGAAATAATCAACACAGTGGCAAAGGCAATAAAAATGTGAAAACTAATTTGAACGAGTGGGTCCCTTTTTCAGGGGTGACCAGGGGAAGGAGGGATACAGATGGTAAGCAACTGAAACTGAACCAGATTAAGCTGTTGGTGGTATTTTTAGTGAATGAGGGAAATTTAGCCAGGACACCGGGGACATTCCTCTACTCGGACGCCGAGTTGCTGCCAGTAGGGGGACAGGCCATTTCCAAGATGGCCACTCCCAAGTGGACCAGGGAAGGAGGAGGAAGTCAGTGGAGTAGGAGAGCTAGCCTCGACTCTTGCTCCAGGCATTGTGGAGGCTTCAGCCGTGGTTTTGGCTGAAATAGATTCAGATACTGAATTTCAGGATGCCTTTGTGAACTGGGAGCAATCAGTTATGGATAAAACTAAAAAAGAAAATGGTCAGTTGGTAACTGCATCAACGGGAATGGAAATGGAATCTGCGGTATTTGAACCAGTGTTCTCTACAGAAAAGGTGCTCACTAATCAGCAGGATGACGGTCAGAACCGTGGTGGTGCGGTGATAGCATTACTCGGTAAAATAAAGGAGTTAATTCCATCAGGAAGCTCCGAGGGATGCGATATGGAAATAAACCTCCAGGCTGAAAGGAAAAGACAAGAAATTAAAATCCAGCAAATGGTCTACAGGACGTCGGCTCGAAATGAGGAGCCTAAAAAACTTGAAGGTACTGTGTCTAATTTAAATATTAATTCTGGTGGGACGGAGTTGACAACGAGAGAAAATGCCTCTGTTTTTACAAAAAATGCCTTTTCTTTGTTTACAGAAGCTCCGCAGCAGTGCGTTGAGCTTTCTAATTGCAGCAGGTGTTTAAATGATAGCGATGCAGAGTGCATCGGCAGCTCTAAGGCTGATTTTGGGATCGTCAGCAGCCCTGTGGGAGAGAGCTTAGAACAGCAGAGCTCGAGCTGCATTTCCTGACAGCAAATGAGCGCTTTGAATTCTGTTCAGGCTGGCATTATTTTCATGGAGAAAAGCGAAAATACAGCCGGTTTTAGCTTCTGGAAAAGTAAAACGAGGTGATGAAAGGACAATAAATTATAAAACTGACCAGATAGCGTAGCCTTCTACCTTTGGTAAACGAAGACACAGCTGAATAAAGTAGCAGGTTTTGTGTTTAAGCACCAGAATCAGGAGAAATCTTTATCTGATCCAGCAGTGACTTATCAATTGACTGAAGGTTCTCAAAGTGGGGTAACAGATTTTTTTTTCACTGATAAAACAAATAAAAAAAAAAAAGCTAAATACTGATTTGCAGATGGCAGAATCCCCTCACTTACAGAAAGAAGGAATGCAAGACTCTTGGTCACCCCATAAAGCTTTATGTGAGGCTGGTTGGAAACAGGCTGACTCAGGTGTATGGAAGCCTGATCCAGCATGGGATTTGGATTTAACTCTATCTCAGCATTCTCCAGAGTGGATTCCAGTTGGTCAGCAGCAGAAAGGGATGGACAATAGGAAGTGTAATCAAATGAAGAAAGAAGTTTTACATCTTCCTTTAGGAACTTCTAGGCTGATTAATCATTCCTCCACATTATCATTTCAGGAAACTCATTTGCAGGAGCCTATTCAGAAGGGTTCAAATGAGGTTACTGTACAAGCCCCTCCTACCCCTACTCAGAAGCCTTTGATGTCAGAACTTTTTTCAAATTCCCATAGGGAAGCTGCCCCAAGACGTAATGCTGTGAGGTTAAGGTATAAAGGAGGGTTAGAAGTTAGGCCGGACAGGCACTATGTGGGGAAAACCTTATTAAAAGACTCATTACATTTTACTCCACAGGATGTTTATGCCTTCATAAATATTTCAGGGGAGGATAATTATGATACAAGTTTTCGTTCGCAACATGCTTTGGAGCTGTTTTGGGTTAGGTATGGCCAAGTTAAGTTTTCTCCTATGTGGACACCCTTTATTGTTATTCCCTTGTCAAAACCCCTGATTAAATTCATTACAGTCATGTTCCGGAATGAAGGGGTTTGGGTAGAAGACATAACCTTCTGGTTGAAAAAAAAATGTGAAGTGTTGAGTGAGCCAGAACCCATTTTGGACGTAGAAGGGTCCTGGACTGGAGGATGGAAGTATAAAATAAAACTAATGCAATCAGAGGCAGGGATTGAGCACATACCTAATTCCATTCTATTGGAGAAAGACAGAGGTGTATGTTTTTACAGTGGGCAGCCCCGTGCATGTTACAAATGTGGGGCCAGAACGCATCTTTCAAGCGTATGTGATCAACCTCGTTGTGATAATTGTGGGGAGGTAGGGCATTTGACTATGTTTTGCAATAATCAATCGAGCTGTGATTTGTGTGAAACTAAAGGTCATGTGTTTAAAATATGTCCTTGGGCTGCTCAAAATAAATCCTCCTGTTCTAATTCTGAGGTATTCATTCAAAAAGCACAAGAAACTATGGCCAAGGCTTCCCCTCATTGTGCGTGCGCCCCACCCTCTGCAACTACTCAGATGAAATTTCCCTTAGTTAAGAAGTCAACTGAACTAGAAGGGGGGATAAAAGACAAGGTTCTGGATAAGAAAAAGCCAATACCGTCAAGTAGTGAGGATCAGCAAGGAACATCCCCAGATATGGTTAAGTTAACTAAGGTCAATATGGGTCCTTCTAACCTCTCAGAGTTTCCCCAGTTTGTTATCTGGAAGAGGTCACAGAGGAGGTAGGTGTTGTTGCCACAGTAAGTGAAACTGTGACTTGCCGCCCCAAAGAAGATCTTTGAGAAATTTACATTTAAAACTCCCTCCCCGTGGCACAAATTGAAACTAGTAACTCATATATGCACTGTTTTCTCCTTGGGGTAACACTGAGATAGAGGTTGAAGATTCGGATTCACAAAATCCTCACTCTCAACTAGGTCACAAATCATGGATAATTATAAGGATAAAAAAAGAAAAGAGGAAAAATAATAGTTTGAACATTAAGAAGGATAATGAGGTTGGTTTGGGGTTCTTTGAATACTCATAGTTTATTGAATGTGGTTAAGACAAGCCCCTTTTATTATATACATGAACATCCTTTTCTGTATGTTTCTTGCAAGAGACATGGATGTATTCCATAGAGCAGTTGGTAGGCATTCAAAGAGATTGGTTTGGGGCCCTTCCTTTTGGTCTTTTGGGAAGATTCCGCAGATGGTATAGGAATTGTGTTTAATTCATATGCTTTCCAGCTGCATAATTTGATTGACCTAATACCAGGAAGGGTATTGATTGTTGATGGGAAGTGGCAAGGGTTATGTTACAGGTTCATTAATATTTATAACCGCCAAACAAAAGCTGGTAGAGTTAATTGTTTAAAAGCAGTACAGCCTTTTTTATCAACAACAGTTAGAGTATTATGGGGAGGTGACTTTAATTGTCCTATTTCGGCCCACGCCAATAAAATAAATAAAAAAACATATTGTGATTCTAATGCTTTAGGTAAAATCATAAAAGATGCCGGTCTTTTGAATTGTAATAATACTTTGCAGGCGGGGGGTGGATTTTCTTTTAAAAAGGGGAAAAGCTTCACCCTAATTGATCATATGTTAGTGTCACCTAATATGCAAATAGAGTCTTTTAAAATATTTCCCAGTGAATTCTCTGATCATTAATTTTTACTAAGTTCTTTTTGTTTTTCAGATATGCAAGAGAAAATGCAAATTAGATGGAAACGTAATAATTCCTCATTAGAACTTCCTTTTATACAACAGGGGTTAAATACCTTTTAAGAGCTAGGTTATCAGTAGCTTTTTTATATTCAGACCTAGGAGATTGGTGGCTAGAGACAAAAGCAGATTTAAGGAAAAGGTTTAAATCACAAGGAGTAAGAACAAAGAATTACAAATTTCTACACTATTTAGGTATAAGGCAACAATTACAGAGGCTTATGACTATAGCTTATACTTCTAGGTTTGATTATTCTGAACAAATTGCTAATCTAAAAGAAAAAATGAGAGAGTTTCAATATGATAGAGGTAAAACCATGCAGGCTATTTTAACTAATGGAATTAAAAAATCACCCATCGGGGATCCATTTGAAATGTGTAAGCAAGTAGGAGATTCTATGAGAATGGAGGTACTTAAAAATTCGGATGGAAATTTGGCATCCTCTGTGGCTCAATTACGGGAAGTGATAGTAGAACATTTTCGCTCTTTAGATCCCTAGAGACGATTTCTAACACAGCTATGACTGCCTATTTAAAAGATATTATCCCAGCTAACCTAGTAGGAGAGTCGGAGGTGTGAGGCCTATTACTCAAACAGAGATTTTAAGCATTATTGGGTTATTGAAACTGAATATTTCTCCGGAATAGATGGAATTTCAAATAATTTTATAAAATTTTTCAGAAGAACTAAGTCAGTGTCTGTGCATTTTATTTCGGTTTTTTTTAGATAAAGCTGTTATCTTCCCTTCCTTTTCAGAAGGGTTATTAACCTACATATTTAAATCAGGGGATAAACAAAATATTGCTAACTGGAGACCAATTACTCTTTTAAATTCAGATTATAAAATCTTTACTTGCATTTTAAATAATAGGCTGAAAAATTATGCAAAAGGAGTCATTTCACCTTATCAATATTGCGGTCTACCAGACAGAGCCAGGTTCAGTCTGCTCTTATATTGTCTGAGATGTCATTGAGCATCTCACTGATATAGGGTTGACTAGATGTTTAATAGCAGCAGACTTGGATAAAGCCTTTGATAGAGTATACTTGCCGTTCCTTTTCCTTACCCTTACGCATTATGGGGTACCAAACCAATTGGTGAAAATAATTGAGAAATTATATGATAGTGATATGGTATTTCCATATTTAAAAGGTCATAAGGCAGAAGGTTTTAAGTTAACCACAGGAGTTTGTCAGGGGTGCCCTCTTAGCCCCCTTCTTTATACTTTTGCTCTAGATCCCTTTTTACAAACTATAGCTTCGAAACAGATTTGGGAAGGTATTCCTGTGAATGTGAAAAGGGATCCGCAATTAAGGATACAAGCTTATGCAGATGATTTAGTAGTGTATTTTGAAGACCTTGCCTCAGTAACCTATTTTGTGACAGCCTTTGAGGCCTTTGCAAAGGTGTCAAATGCAAAATAAATTTAAATAAAACAAAGGATTATTCATTGGCGCAACAGGCGCTGAGGAAGTGTGGCAGGAGGTATTTACATCTCCCGGAATCCTCTTAAAATATTAGGGATTAAATTTGGTTCCCAGAATATGCCTACGAAAATTGGGAAGGTGTCATTTCAAAAACAGAAGAAGGTAAATAAGGTGGAAACAGTGAAATTGTCTAAATTAAAAAGGGTGCAGGTAATTAACAATTTCTTCTCCCAACGGTGCAGTATGTGGCTATGATTTTTCCGCTTCCAGTGGTTTTTGAGACTAAAATATATAGTGTGTTTTTCCAAATGCTGTGGGGCAACCGTTTAAATCCAGTAAAAAGGGGTTATACATATTTAATGAAAAATAAGGGTGGCTTGGGAATAGTAGACCCAGTGATTTTTGTGCATGCATTATTTATTTCAAACTCAGTTAAAGAAGGATTGAAAGCAGAATTAGGGGCAGAGGGTCCTGGAATCTGAAATCAATGGGTAAATATTTTAAGAATTGGCATAATTTTGCCCTAAACTAAATCACCACTTATATATACCTTTGTATTTTAGGTCAACGAGGAAATTGTTTAAATGGAAAATGCAAAAACAGACAATTCTGAATAACAGCATGAAGGGGCTTTATCGCTATTTAATGTTGTTGGTACTTCCCTCAGAACCTGGATTTAAAAATTGTCCTTTAGCATTAAATCCTATTGTATTGGCACAACTAAATTGTAATAGGATGCCACAGAAACAATGGGAAACGCAGTGGCTAATTCTTTATGGAAAATTGAATGTTAGAGGTAATGCGCAGTACAAGGCTTTACAGGAAAGATTGTGTCCATACTTGGAATGTATTAATGCAGAACAGTCAATGGAGCATTTTTTGTCAGATGTACGTGTGCGACTGGTTTATGGCATATTTAGCAAATCTATAGGAGTTTAAATGGTTATACAGCATGTCGTATGAATTATTGATTCTAGGATGTTATCCGGTAAACTTGTCGGAGTTTCATGAAGAAACATTATCCTTATTTTTGGGGTGTCTAAGATATTATTTATGGCAAGCTAGGGTTCAATGGGTCCTTTATCAAAAGAGAATGCCTTACTCCTGTGTGAGTGGGTTGGTTATCAAGGAGCTTGTACAAATTTATACACAAGATGCATTAAGAGTAGCACCGGGGAACCCTGCGTAAATGGTGGAAAGGTTTTCTTCATTTTATTAAGTTTAAATAAAATGTGTGAAATTATATAAGAGTTACAGAAGGGCATATTTAGTTACTGTCATAAGGGTTAAAGTAGATATAATCTTTGTTAAAAGTTTATTTCTTATGAATTTTGTGTATTTGTTGTGCTCAAATTGTAATGTTTAATTATCCCCTTGTTTTCTGAGGTATTATTTGTTATGGAAATGTTTTGTTTTATTTTTTTCCCTAAAAAATGTTGTTGTCTATATTAATTATGTCAATAAAAACACCCCTACTCTTTTCAATAAGTGCCATGGGATCTTTAACATCCACCTGAACTACCACCAACCCAGGCAGATGGGACCTCAGTTTAACGTCTCATCTGAAAGACGGCACCTCAGAAGTGTAGCACCCCTCTCATGCTGCACTACAGTGTCAGTACTGGGATATTAGCCCAAGTGCCAGATGTGGGAACTGAACCCACAGCCCTGTGATCTCCCAGCCTCTGAGGTGAGTGTGCTGCCTACTGAGCCACTGACCCTGACATGCACAGACATCTGTTTTTTCATTTCACTAATGCTAAGGCAGCACATAGTTAACCCTCCAAGAAAAGGACCTGGCTTTAAAATACATAATAGATATATTTATGTATGTATGTATATTTATGTATGTATTTGTTTATTTGATACCCGGGTTGAGAATGGAACTGCAGCTTTCCACAGGAGGAATTGCACTAGCCCAGCCATGCAAGTAACAGAGATTCTGCACTAGCCCACAACAATCTGCACTAGTACCCGGGCTAGTAAATGCATGTTAAGGTTGACCACTGTTCTGTACCATTTGATACTGACCTACAGTAGGTGCAGGCTGTAGCAGGCACGGACTGTGGTGTGACATGCAATTAATCCACTCGCAGCCTACAGGATTCCCTTGAAAAGATGGTAGCACTGCAGACTGAGATTTTACGGGAATATTATGGGCATAAAAGAAAAGACAAGAACAATGTCCCTTTTTTCCAACACAGTATTGTTTGGCCTTTAATTGCTTATTGAATGCGAGTTACATCTGCATAGTACTAAGCAGGAAATCTCATTTTTTGGTGAGATTATTTGCTCATTATTTGGTGTTCATCCTGTTGCAACCTCCATGTGCATTTTAGGGATTAATGGCCATGCCCCCCCTTATGTGCATGTAGGTTACCCACAGTTAATGGGGGAGGGGCCATTTTCTAGAGTTCAGCTCCATGACATCAGCTCAAGTGGGAGGAGCTGACAGTGCAGGCAGTCAGGTCTGCACAGTAGGCCCTTGCTAAGTCAGTGCCAGCCTTTTCCTAAGTCAGAAGCTGAGCCCAAGCAACTGTGGGGTAAAGTGGCAGAGGTCATAAACCAGTAGCCCTTTGAGGTCTAGAAGGTGGTTCACCCAGCAACATGAGCCTTGGTTCAGCATCCCTGCTTTGGGAGGAAGAAAACAGGAATCAGTGCTGAGAGACTGGCAGGAAAAAAAGGTACACAGTGAAGCTGTTGGTCTCTCCCCCAGGTTCTCGAGAATTATGGACTTGATGTAATTGTAGGCTTCAAGCAAAGGTGGAGGTTGAAAGCCCCCTCCCCCCCCCCGTCGGCTAGCCCCTTTAGCGACAGTTGGTTCCCAGAGAGTGGATCCTTCTCAAGTGGAAGTTGGTGAGGTGCGTACCACGGCCATGCTGCACTGCAGCTTACTATTTATGAAGCTCCTATAACTGTAGCTAGCAAGATCTTCACCAGTATGCAAGAGAACTACTGATAGAATGCAAAAGCAAATGACACTGTTGTGAACTGACCAAGGTCCCCCTCTCCAGGGTGCTGTAATGTCAGACGTTCTGAGGTGATTCAGCTGCATCTGCACCATGCCTCTGAGCTGTCAGTGAGCCCAGCTTGTACAAAATAAACCCCTACTGGTTCACTGGATGTGCTGGTGTGGCTGATGAGCGACTGTGTTTGATGTTTGGGGGGGCCCTTCTGCCTTAGTACCCCGCAGTCTCACAAGGGACACTGTGAGAGCCCTCTCTGAACCCCTCACGGTGAATGGCCCCATAGTACCTGACAGCAGGGGTTGACCACACTGTAAAGTTCTGCTTTGCATTGTGAGCCCTAGTATAGAAGTTATGAGTGGCAGACAGGTGTCTCAGGAGGTAGTCGGAAAATTCCAAAGAAAAACAAAACATTAGGGCACCCGATGGCCTGGTGAGTAGTGCACGGCACTCTCACACATGTGACACAGGTTTGGGAGCAAACTCAGGGCACTGGGTCGGGCAGCCACTGGCTGGGTTGGTGCTGCTGAGTAGTAGTGCCTTCAGTCGGGGAAGGGAGGAGCTGCAGTTCCTCCACAGAAGAGATCCCTGTGGTGGGCCAGGGAGCTAGCGTGCTCCACAGGACACCGTTGCGTGCATGCACGGCTCACAGATGGATACCTGCCAGCATCGGGGAGGAGCTTCAGGAAAAAAATGGAAAAACCCTGTGTCTCTCCAGTGCCAAGAATGACAGCCACTGGTATTCTCGGACTCCACACCCTGGATCCCCAGTGGCCTTGATGGTGGGTAGAAAGGCAGGTGGGACTGGGAGTTGCCAGCAGCATGCCTGACTGGAAGGAGCGGGCAGTGGTGAAGGGGGCACAAAGCTGGATAAAAAGAAAACAAACAGGATTAGGTGGACAAAGAGCTGTGATTAAGGGCAAGACAGCTGCCCTGCAGAAGGGCAGTAAAATAAAGAGATTAGAAAATTGTTTTTACAGAGAGTTGCTGAACTGCTGTGAACACAACTTTCAGGAGCTAAAACAGAAAACATATGCAGACTGTCATCACAACCACACTGTCGTGGAGAGGCATTGTGCCCTAGAATGGGGTCCAACCAGGAAGCGAAGTTGGAATTATTTGACCTGCTGTGTCATCTCTGTTTATTGGCGCCATTTACTAGAACATTTCTGTGTTTAGCTACAGTATGTACAAGCCTATGAACGTGTAGCTCGCAATCTGAGACTGTTGCCTGCATTGCAAATTTTAAATAATTCATAATGGCGTAATTCAACTGGACCAAAACTGTCTTGCATGCTTTAACAGTGTAGTTATCATAGCAATTGTGTGCTGCCATTTCGTGTGTTGATTTAAACAGTAGATTGATGCAAGTATGTTTTGCAGTACAGTGCTGAGGTGTAAAAGTTCGCAAAGGGTTGGAGAAAGTTCACCAAGTCCTTAAGGGGATTTGTTCATGTGAGCCAGGGCATTTGAAAATGCATAGCTCTCTAAACACTGATACTAATGGATGGCTAAAAACAACAAGCCTGGAGAAAAGTAGCAGAAGGTGAAGCAATATATCTTTTAAGCACTAACAGCTCTCCCTTTCTCTAACAGATCTATTAGTCTCAGGACAGACTTGGCATATTTTTTTTTAGTGAGTAGTAAACCATTAACAATTGTGGCAAACAGTTTGTGTCCTCAGTAGAGACACTGATGGGAGATTTAAGACTCACATGTTAAATGGAAATGTGTGTTTTATCGAAGCTGGCTTGAGTGACAAGTGGCTTGACAAGTTTAATTAAAAAATAGCTGTGGCTTTAACCGCTCTGAACACTATGGTTGTTTGCCTATCTTCTTGGTTTGATGCTTTCATGACTTGTTGGACTAGTATGCAAAGCATGCTGGGTTAACATAGGCAGAGTTCATGATACTGTGTTGTCAATGGGTTACATAGCCTTGCTTCAGTGATTATACCACTTGTCCTATTTTGTTTTTCTTTGCACTCTGGACGGAAAGGATATTGATCTTTACATTTTAATGCAGTATAGAAAGAGTATCTCACAGACAGAAGTGTAAATTAAAAAAAAAATCCAATGAACTAAACTCCAGTTTTAGCGTGGCTTGTTATGGCCTACAGAGCAACCTGACTGCTCGAAAAATTAAAGTTACATACACATCAGGAAAACAAACTGTTACCAGCTCAGTATATCTTTCCTGGTATAACTTTTGAAAAAAACAAACCCAAAAAACATACAGCTGTAGGCTTAAAGTCCAATAGATTCAGCTCTATTTGTGGTGCGTGGCACCCTTCCCACTGTAACTTTCCTGTCTGCAAAGGTGTTGTACCTGTTGCTAACCACCAAACTTTGGATCAGAAGAATAAAAGCATTAGTCTGCAAGTGGGTGTGGGTGTGGGGGTTGTCGGCGTGACCTGCTTTAACCATTTCCTCCAGTAGTGCTTTTAGAAGTCTGGACGTTCCATTGATCAAATCAAATCAAACTTTATTTAACCAGACGTCAGCACCGTTGAGCAAGCTCATTTTCAAAGTGGTCCTGGACAAGGAACAATACAAAACAAAGACAAGGCAATATAGAAATGTTGACATTAGTAAATTGCGGTACAAGGAAGGATGCAAGATATTTAGGTCCGTAGGGGAACTTCCACTTAGGTACTATGCGAAGAAACAATAAAAGGAAGAAAGGAGAAAGGGGAAAGTAGGGTAGAAAGCTTGAAATTTGGCTTGGCCCTGCAGATGGATAAGTAAGACAGGCAGGGGCCTGGAAATGGATAAGTAAAGACAGGCAGGAGGAGAGTGAGGGTTGAAAAGAGGAAGGGGGAGTGTGTGTAATGGAATCCCTATGGGTGATGGGAGATGAAATAATAACAAATAATTAGAGTAGGGACACCAATAAATTGAAAGGACAAATTACCTATAGCAGCTACAAGGTTCCCGCAGATACTCGACTAGCAAAGATTTGAAGGAGATGGGGCTCGGCAGTGAGGTAAGCTTGAGTGTGCTTTGCATAGTGTTCCAAAGTGAAGGGAGTGCGGAGGTAATTGCGGTCAGTCCATGGTTAGTTTTCGCTCTAGGCACTTGGAAACAAAGAGTTGCATAACATCTGAGACCATAGGAGCCATGGGCACGTTTGAACAGACTAGAAATATATGCAGGGGAGCTTGTCAGTGAGAGCTCTATAGAACCAAGTGAGCGCATTTCTAGTTCTCCTTGATGACAGTGAAGGCCAGCCCGCCATTTGGTACAGAAGACAATGATGGTTGCGAAAAGGCAGGTTAAAGATGAATCTTAGAGCTCGGTGATATAGGGTGTCAAGTTTATTAAGCGCTGTGAGAGGGCAGTGATTGTAGAGGAAATCAGCATAATCAAGTACAGGTAGAAAAGTGGTTTGTACTAGTCTCTTTCTAGCATCTGTGGTAAGCAGATATTTGATACGATAGAAAAGGCTGAGTCGCTGTCTTAACTTTTTCAAGACTTCATTTAGGTGGCATAGGAAGTTAAATTTGTTTTCCAGCCAGAACCCTAGGTATTTAAAGGAATGTACTGAGTCCAGGGGTTCACCCATAAGCGTTAATAACGGTGGGATGGGTGAGGTACCAAGGGCTGCTTTGGGAGAGGAAATCATAGATTTATTCTTTTTGGCATTGAGAAGGAGTTTATGCTTGACGAGACTATGTTGTAAGGAGGTAAAGTCTCGTTGTAGGTCTTCGTAGGCTGTGAGAAGTGAGGAGTTTGAGGCATAGAGTACCGTGTCATTGGCGAATAGATGCACATTTGCTACTTGTAGGTGAGAGTCCAGGTTGTTGATATAAATAGTGAATAGAATAGGTCCCAGAATGGAGCCTTGGGGGACCCCTCGCAAAAGGAATTTCTGAAGAGACAGGTCGCCTGCTGATTTAACTTGTTGCAATCTGTTAGAAAGGTAGCTAGAGAACCAGTTGATGGCAGGGCCGATATTTCTCAGTGATGCAAGCATGATGTTGTGATCCACGGTGTCGAAAGCCTTGCTGAGGTCGAGAAATAGAGTAACTACATGTTTTTTAGAGTCTAAGGCATTTTGCTAGTCTGTAGTTACTTTTGCAAGAGCAGAAATGGTACTGTGTTTTGCCCAAAACCCAGACTGTGCAGGGTTTAGGAGATTGTGCTGGCCCAAGTGATCTCTGATTTGAGTATTGACATCCTTTTCCAGGATTTTTGAGAGAGTGGAGAGTATAGAAATAGGCCGGTAGTTATTCAGGTCACAAGGGTCTCCTGACTTAAAGAGAGGTAGAATATGGGCAGTCTTTCACATCGCAGGTAATTCACCTTGACTCAAGGAGATGTTAAATAGATGGATGACAGGGGTGGTTAGGTAGAAGTAGCCAAGCTTTAAGAAGAATGGTGCGATGTTGTCCACCGGCACTTTATTTTGTGTCCAATGCCAAAAGGAGATCCTCCACTTGCTTACATGAAATTGTAGAAAAGCTGAATACAGGGAGGGTTTGGTTGGTACGGATGAGGAATAGCATTTGCGTTAATTGAGCTATCACCCACATGGCTAAGCTTACTGATGGGCGAGGTATCGAAGGCAAGTCCTGCCATGGAGAAATGGTCGTTGAACTGCTCTAAAATAGCAGCTCTATCTGTATATGTAACTCCATTGGTCACGATTCTGGTTGGGAGAGAGGCAGCTGATTGTTGACCTTCAGTTTCCTTAAGAATACGCCAGAATTTGGCAGAGTTGTTTTTGTTGACTTCAAGTTTTGCCTGGACATATCTGGCTTTTTCAGACCTAATTAATTTAGCGCAGGCATTTCTGGAGATGCGGAAAGCAAGCCAATCATCTTTCTGTTGAGATTTCCTCACTCTTTTCCAACAGGTGTCCCTTTGTCTGAATGCTTTCTTCAGACTGGGGGAGAACCATCCCGGAGATCGCTTTTTTGACCTAATCAGTTGAAATGGGGTGTGTTTGTCAATTAACCCTGTTAAAAGGTTATGGAAGACATTAAACGCCTCACTAATTGTTGGGGCTAGGTAGAAGTCCTGCCACCTAATACTGCTTAGATCTGTCAAGAAGGTGTTCTGGCAGAATTTCTTCAGACATCTTTTTAGTAAGAATTTGAGGGACAGTTTTATTTGGGGAGGGTGTCTAATGCAGGCTACAGCGCAGTGGTCACTTATGTCATTGAAGAATACTCCACTGTACGAGAAATTATGAAGCTTGTTGACTAACATGAGGTCCAAGAGGGAGCTCCGCTCAAGGTGTTTTCTGTTAGAGCTAGTAGGTGCATGTATTATTTGGGACTGGCCATTAGCATCGCATAGGTCCTTTAATATCTTGGAGCTTTCATCATTCCAATTAAGGTTGAGATCCCCTATTAATATACATTCGGAATTAGATGAATCGATTAACTTTTGGAGGTGCTGCAAGATGACCAAGCCACCGGAAGGAGGTCGATAGCAAGCTGCAATAAGGAGGGATTTGTTGGTGGAGATAGCCAGTTTGAATTCCAGGCATTCAAATTCCTTGCATTTTAAAGTACAGTCTATGACTGTGACATCGTATTTGCATTTGACATAAATTGCTACCCCGCCTCCTCTAGTTGGTCTGTCGCAGCGGTAAATGTTGTAACCTGTTATATTAATGGATTTGTCAGGGGTTGAGGGCCAGAGCCAGGATTCTGAAATCAGAAAGAAATCAGGTGATGCGTGCAAGGCCCAGGCCTGAATAAGATCAGTCTTCTTCAGTAAGCTGATGCCTTTATAATCTGAAAGGTCAGCAGGGGGGCAAGGGGGCCTGGGGTTATTTCAGTGTTACCAGAGCAGAACAGAAGAAGCAGGATTAGTTTCTTGAGGTACTGGCTTAGTCTGCTAAGTACCCTTTTATTGCGTTGTTTGACAGATGTCCGTTTAGTAGTGGCATTAACATGGGCGCTGTAAAATTTTGAGAGAGATGTGATATATATGATGGTCGAGGCTGATAGATTCAAAGGCGTGCACATGAATACTTTCATCAGGTCATGGTGTTGGAAGGTGGGTGGCCATAGGGAGGTGCTCCCTGCTATGCTATACCCTGTGTAATTGAGAGAGGGCAGTCCATGAGGGTCCTTAGGTGGGGGGAGTTATGGCCCTGATTTAAGTTGGTAGCCGGAAGAATAGAGGAAGCGAGAGAAAAATAAAGGAACTAAGCAGTATTGGTGCTGCAGAAGGCATTTTGAGAGGCTCACTTCAGGTATGAACGTCCTGCACGATGTAATCAAAACAAGTAAGACTCTTTAAGAGGAAGGAGCCAGGGTAGAATCTAGCGGGATGGGCGCGGTTAGAGGCGTACGAACCAATAGCTGTGAAGAGGGGTGGGCGCAGTTCTCATGGAAGAGCATTTAATAGAGGCTGGGGCGGGTGGTGTGGGAAGAGAATTCAAGAAGCACGCGCAGTAACTAAGGGCAGAGAGCAAGTCCAAATTGGCCTTGGGAGCGGAGTTCCCGCTTGTGGCCTATCGCAGTCAGAGCCGTAAAAGCGGCAGCCAATAGCAAGGCATTCCCAGACAAAATTACCCAATTCAGCTCCGGCGCTTTTCCAGGTGGTATAGGGCAGGCTTACCCAGTTTTCAGAGCTCCAAGGCGGGCTGAAGTGTGGCACACGGCCAGCTGGCTTCTCCAGCCGCGGCTTTGATCAGGGAGGTGAGCGCCCAGTCAGGGGCGTATTAGAAGCCGGTTTTCAGAGCTCCAAGGCGGGCTGAAGTGTGGTGCATGGCCAGCTGGCTTCTCCAGCCGTGGCCGTGATCAGGGAGGTGAGCGCCCGGTCAGACCTTGATGCAAAATGGCCAACTCGGAGGGATTGAGAAACATAAATCTGAAGAAGAACATGCTCTTCTGTAGTTGTGTACCCCCAACAAATACCTTACACAGCACAGATGAACTCCTGGTATGTATGACCTTCAACAAGGCTTCCTCGGGGGGGGGGCCTCCATGTCAGCTGTAGTCATGGGCTGCTTTTCCCATGCTAGGAGCATCACTGGGTTGTGCCCTTTTCCGGAACCAGACAACCTGAAAACACTGGTGCAGGCCACTGTCTCCTGGTGCCTTGATCACTGCAGTGCGCTCTACTAGATACTACCTTATGGTCAGATCTTACACCAACAGCTAGTGCAGAATGCTGCAGCTGGCTTTCTGAGCTCCTTGCGGAAGTCAGATCTTATCATCCCTGCACTGCTTGATCTGAACGGGCTGCTTGTCAGGTACAGGATGGATTTCAAGGTTATTCTTTTGACTTTTAAGGCCTTAAATTGACTTGAGACCGCCTATCTCCAAGAGCTTCTGCCTCCCCTGACTAGGTAAAGCACTTTGATCTAGGGATTAGGGTTAAAATCAGTGGGGAACAGGACAACAGCAGCACCAGTCCTATAAAATTCCATCTTGCCATCGGTTTGACATGTTCTCAGTCTGGGCTATTCCAAGGAGGAAATCTGGAAGTGACTCTCCTGCTATGCCCTGTCCCCATTTCTTGAGATCCACTTTTATTTACCTTTGGCTCCATTTACCATTTTTAAGGACCTTCCCTGGTGTTTCAGCAACCCCATATCAAAGTCATAATTTTATGCCCAGTACATGATGGTCACCTAAAAATTTAAAATCCACAACAAAAAACATGGGTTGCCATGCTTGTTTTTAAGTTACTTTGGTGAGACTTAAGCTCTCTCTTTATGGAAAAAAATCCGAAAGGGGTCAGATTGTTTTATGTGCTTATAACCAGGGCCACTGGAAAATTGTGCCTGCAATTTTTTTGCGGAATCTGCAATTTTCACCATTTTCCGCAAAAACTGACATGTTCCGCAATTTCTTGCAGTTTTTGAGTTTTAATATTGAACTGTGTAAAGAGTATTAGCATTTTAAATAAAGTACTCTCAAATATATTGACAATTTTGCCTGCAGACTTGTGTTTGGCCAAAACAATGCAGTGCGAGGTAGGTCAAGGGTTTTATGTAGGTGTACCAGATTTTGGGATGCCAAAAAGAGGACACTTAGTCTCTCCCCAATGAGCCCTTATGCCAGACCCAGAGTAAATAGGTTTAAAGTCTCCACTGCCGTCACAGCTCATTTACAAGGAGGTCCTGGGTAGGGAGAGAGTAAAAATATTATAAAAATAATAATAATACAACACGAAAGAGAAGGTACATGAAGAACATTTGGCAGCTGGAAAAGAGGACATATCCTCATGAAAGAGGACATCTGGTAACCCTAGTTTTATGTGACACTGATTTCTTTTGAATCCTTGTCTTGTTTGGTTTCAAAATCTACTGGCCAAGCATAAGTATACTTAAAGACTTAACATTTGTTTTGTGTTGAAGTAGTCTATCAGAAAATATTTTGTTGCCACACAGACTGAAACAAAAGATGGGAGAAATGGTGCAAATTATCCCATTCACTTAAATGGGGTGCTAACTAGGAAGCCTTTTTGTAAGTGACATACTTTCATTCAGACTAGTTTTGATTCAAACAGCTGAGGATTTTTGGATGGGCCGATTTTAAACTTAGCAATCTACCATCTAAATGCCCACATGCAAAGACTACAATAAAAACCTGACTAAAGTCTAAAAACAAGCTTATAAAACACAAAAGGTATCTGAATATGTATCTTTAAACAAAATCACTTCAGCCAGAGTAAAACAAAGGTAAATTACAGGGTACCCTGACTACTGTATGATGTAGTAAAAATATATTGGTATCTTTTTACATGTTTTGGTAACTGCGTAAAGCCCACTAGGCACAAGTGCCTGTTTTCAGGTACAACCCAGGAGCACTGAGGAGATTAAGTGACTTGCTCAGAATCACACAGTATGTAAGTGGAGGTTGTGGGAATCAAACCCAGGTCTGCTAGATGTCATCAACTCATTCACAGTTTGTTACTCTAACCTCTAGATTATACTGCCAGCCCCAATAACCACCAGATTTAAAATTTAAATATGAGATTTCAAAAATAGTGTACGGTTCCTACAGTATAAATTATGACCATTAAACACTTTAACAACATTTTACTAAAACTCAATTATTCACCACTCTGTCTACTTATTTTTTTCTTGTACCAAAGTGGGTGAATAGCTGGCAGAGCAATGTAAACAGCTGTTGATTATGCTACATTATTCTACAGCCAGAAACAGAAAAAAACATTTTTTCTGGCTTTATTTAATACGGATTTGCTGTGGCTCACTTTATAGAATCTATTTAGCACTGTATGAGGCAGATGATTTTAAATTTTGGAAGATAGGCAACGCTTACGATAGCTTATCAGTTTAGTATTCTTTCTAGGAACACAAACTTTTCTTTGTTTTAAACATATTCAGGTGTCCGTGTATTCATTTAGCAATTTATACTGACCAATATATGCTGCAGAAAACATTTAAATATTTATTGTGAAGCACTCAGGGTCTATAGTCGAACCCCAGCAATTTCTTGCAATTTTTACAAAACGCTCGGCAACTTTGAATAACCTTTTCCACAATTTTCCAGTGGCCCTGCTTATAACATCAATATTTTAGATGTCAACGTGAGTGTGAAAGAAAATGTGAAACAAGGACACATCCTTTGTCATGATGCTTGCTTCATTTTTTCCACAAATGCAAAAATAAAGAGTAAATTACCCATACTATGCCATCCTCTTGAACTGATATTCCCCCCAAAAGGGGGAAATAATTGTTTTTATACATAAACCAATTTGAAACCCATGTCATTTTCATAAAACTTTTCTGATAGATGTAGAATATGGTTTTGAATATAGAAACAGAAATACAGGGGTTGCCATGCTTCTTTTGGTTATATCTGCTTTCAAAGTTGCAGTTTTAGAGGCAATTGGCTCCAGATAAAAATAATTGAAACATCTAAATAAAAAAATAAAACTGCAAAAATGCTATTCAAAAAATTCAAACGTACATGCAGAATGGCAAGGCTTTAACATAAAAATAAAGAGTGTAACCAAAGACAGACCAATATTTAGGTAAAGCACCTTGAATGATACCAACTGCTGCAATTGTGGGAGCTAATTTCCTTGCTGCCATCCTGTATATATTCTTAGCTAGACATGACATAAATGCTTCCATATATTTAAGAATGTGTTTGTGCCAGAAAACAACCTTGAAAGTTTTTCGACTGGAATTTCAAATACCAGGGAACGTCTGTAATGGATGCTTACTTTAGTTATGAAGTGATTGATTGTATTGTGTGTTTGATTGTGTTGTACAGTGTTTTGAGTTGTTTTTAAAAGAACACTTCAGAAATTAAGCAATAAGGCATGACAGGGAGTGTATTATGGTGGGATAACGGCCCACCTTGGGTGGGTTGAAGCATGAAGCATAGCCGAGTGCTTCCACCACCCGAGAAGGGCCATTAGGCCACCATAACACCCCCCGGAGTGCCTTATTGCAATTATAAAATGGGCCATTTTTAGTAAATTTTATGCATTTTTTTAAACATATTACTTTCGGCTGGACCGTTGTGCTGGGATAATGGCCCAGCTGAAAGCAGCTCTCGGCCAGTCAGAATTCAGCATTCTTTTTACCCATTTCATAATACAAATTCAAACCCCAGGAATCCCTTACTGTGCTTACTAGTGCATAATCAGTCTGCAGGTCTAAGCTTCCCCGGAGCGTGGAATTTATGTAAATTACAGAACTGTGGAATGTAAGTCAAATCTCTGCTCCGTGGTGGCATTCTAACCTGCTCTCCAACATTAGATTTATTTCTCTGCCTGAGGAAGAAGGTCACCCTGAAAAGCTCTCTTCGTTTGGCTGAAGTTGATCAGTTTTTATTTTATTTTTTTGTAAGTATTCTGTTCATTATTCACTTCTCTGCTGTTTTAGTTAGTTTTAGTGCTTCTTTCTGGTCTTACGTTTTATGTTAGCATCTTTCACCGGTTCCCTAGTGGTTCTCAGGAACTAGAGAAAACTATTTAGTGTTTTTTTTTCTATTATTTCTTCTACTGTACACAGTTAGTCTTGCTCCTTGTATTGCATATTTTAGTTTTTTGGTTCTGTTTTCATCCTGGTTCCCTGCACTCCAGGTACCGAGGCGTGTGGTTGTTAATTTTCAAAACTAACAAAAAAAAAAAGACAGAGAGAGAGAAAGAAGAAAGATGTTTTGTTAGCAGTTCACTTTTTATTTTGGAACAGAATGGCAAACTATCATTTTTGACTGTTGGGAACCATTTTTCCTGGGGTCTTGTTTTGTTTGGCATGTCTGACAAGCCCAAAAAGAAAAGAGGACCTACTGTTTTAAGAATTGTGGGGACAGTAACCCCTACCCCTACCTCCCCTCCATGAGGCCTATAAGAAGTGGAAGCCTTCTCCTTCTCAGTGTTACTTTTATAGGTGACTTTATACTCCTCCACCTTTTTCATGTATACCTCTGTTTTGTTACCAAATAAGAAGTTATTCCCACAGGGAAAGTCCGTGCAAGAGGGAAGGGTGGGGCAGCTACAAGTTGAGGGGCTAGCTGCACAATCGAGCAGACTCAATAGACCGTGAGGCCTGTTTCTGCTGGCATTTTTGTATGTTCATATGTAACTCCCCTACAAATGGGGGTTCCCGAAAAGTCTTTCTTGAGCTTGCCTAAATGCTCACTGCCAGGCTGGTGTCCTGCGTTTTAGCAGTTTAAATGTGATTGCCAGAGAGTGCCTGTATAGCCTCTGTCTACTGTCTCTTTAAGAGCTGCCTGGATTGCAGCCATAAGTAATCTGAGAGGAAGCTCTGTTGAAAGATGTAACTATTTGCTGAAAATCATTTAGAGTTGTGTAACCCCCCTGCAAATGGGGGTTCCCAAAAGACTTCCAGGAGCTTGCTTGAATGCTCCAAGCCTGAATGGTGTTTGGCATTTAAGCCATTTATCAGTGAGTGTTTTTAGAACCTCTGGTACTGTCTCTTTAAGAGCTGTCTGCTTGCAGACATAATTAGTTTGTATGGGGGACTGTGTGTTCTTTGATTGAGTACCACTCAAGCTGCTGCCAATTCACTTCATTTTGCAGTCACTAGGAGTGCAAAGGAACCTATCTGAAAGATGTAACTGTTTGCCAGAAATTATTTAGAGTAATAATGAAATTACAGTTTGTCTAACCTGCTTTCTTTGCAGTCAGAACTGTGTCTGCTAGTTCCCCATTCTAGTTTTGAACTGCTGAACTGGACCAATCAGTGTGGGGTAAGCTAGCTCTAAAATGGTGCCTTGGACGAATCAGAACTTGACTCATAATCTAAGCCAGCCACAAGAAGGATTGTATGGGCAGTGACTCTGGGAGATGTAGTTTAGACTTCAGTGCCTTTTTGGACCAACAGCAGCAGTCTATTGTGAGTGACAGCCAATCCAGTCAAGAACTGGGAGGAACTCAAAGGAAGTGCCCGGTTTTGTCGGTTGGAGTTTCAGTTGAGCTTTGGCAGTGAAGAAGGAAGGAGCCCTGTGCTTTTCAGTGTGCAGTTTTAGTCAAAAAAGCGTGTGTAAGGCCCAGAGTTCGGTCTGCAGCTTGTTAGGACTGAAGTCCTGTGAAAAGAATCAAAGGATCTCTGAAGAGTAGAAACCAGGCTCACCCTGTAGAAGACTGGAGGAACTGCTGAAAATTACACTCGGTCTGTCAGGAACTGAATCTGCTGTGTGTTCTCCTGGTATTGTGCAGTAATTGCGATCGGGATACAGATGCAGCCTGCCTGGTATAGTGCTTTCTTTTATATGGATGTGTGAAGAGGTTTGTGTACCTCAAGTGAGCCCTGCTGACATTGAAGGACCCTATCTTATTTGGAGGTCGTGAGTACTAATTCAGGGTCGCCCCTGTTGAATTGCCACATTAAATCCAAATGGAATTACTGTACTGCTGACTGTTTAATTCTCCTTTTCTCTGTGTGAAAGGGCCCCTACCAGCTGCCACGGTTTGGACTAGCCACTAGGGCTTGGGTACCCAGGGACAGTAACTGATAGGGATAGGCCTGTGCACAGAGCCATAAATAGATTATTAGAGTGATAAGCTGATTAACCTGATTTCCCCTGTCCTTGTTATATCCCCTAAATAAATCAAGCTGCTTGTTTCCAGCAAAGTTATACTGCCTGAGGTATTTGTCTATGTTAAAGTACTGTACTGTGATTGTTGCACTGTATCTCATTTCACAGGAGGTCCCAGTGCCGGAACCAGACCTGGGGGGTAAGTGTATACTGTGAAGGTAATTCTGATATATTGTGTGGGCCACTAGTGGAAGAAAGGGGGTTGCAGTGTCCCAGAGGCTGTGACCAAGTTAGTTTAACTATTGCAAACCCTGACCTCTGGGTGGAGGCACCACCATTGGATCCAGGCCCCTCAACCTGTTAGTGGCAAATCAGGCAGGGGTAGTAGCCCTGGGATAGCGCCATCTAGGGGTTACATCTTGGAGGCTCACCGCTGGGATTGTGTGTCCTCTAGTGGCCATATTCATGAACCACTGTTAAGAAAAAATGGGTACCTGACAGAAGTGGCTGTGCACCAGGCTGGTGGAGTGGTGTACTGGGGAGGAATCGAACCCCCAAAATGCTATGCTTATCCTGGACATCCCCCTGGGTATCAATACGGACACTGTGCAGGGAGTACTTTCCAAGGTGGAAGGTTTACAAAACCCTGTGGTGGTGGGTCGGCATGCTAATCTGCTCACCCACACTTTCCTGGCCCTAGTAGAGTTTAAGGATCCCATAGATAGCTCCAAAGTGCCACAGACCATTACCCCAGAGGGAGCCCTCACTGCTTGGAGAGTGATAACTAAGGACAGTACCTCCGCCAATTCCTGGGGAATCAGCCCCACCACTATCTGAAACTTTGAGGAGAAATTTGCTGAATGGTTGCTGGGAGAGGGAAAACTGTGGAGGACTTGAAGAAACTATTCTTGCCACCTGGGGTGTTCCTCCCAACACCCTCTCCTGCTCCAGTGCCCGTAATGGTGGCTGAACCAATGCAGACTCCTATTTCTGCACCTGCCATTAGTCACGACTCTTACGAAGGTTGAGGATCTTCTCTGGCACCTCCCCACCCCCAAGGGAGGATGACTGGGAGACCTGGATAGACTATGTTGCCCCAAGTGCTAGAATGGCAATGCTCGGAAGGCGAAAGCGAAAGAGGTTAGTGAGAGCCTCCGAGGTCCTGCCCTGGCTACCATCCGTGCTAAATGGGCCAGTAACCCTGAAGCGACTGCACAGGCCTATCTTGAGGCCTTGGAGAATGTGTATGGGAGCCCAGATTCTGATGAGGACCTATGGTGGAGAGTAAGAAATGCACAACAGTACCAAGGGAGTTGTTGTCTGTGTGTATCTCGGCTGGAAAAATTGTTGCAAGAATGCCTCAGAAAAGGTAGTTTGCCAGCGATTGAACTGGACGAACCAGGCTGGACAGGATCATAAGTCTGCCCCTTCTCAGAACTGCTGTTTGCTGAGTTCGCCTGGCAGATCGACTGGAATCCCACCCTCCTATGATGAGTTAATGAGAGAAATTCGAGGAGTTGAGAAAAGACGACCTCGGGAGGGACCTGCACCAATAGCTGCCGCGTGACCCGAGTGACTGAGGGGACCCATCAAGTGAAGTTCAGGGGCAGAGGTTGGCAGTCAATGAGTGCTCTGACAAGGAAAAGATATGTCACAATGGGGCGAACTGTTGAGAGAGATCCGAATTCAAAACAGTCCTTTATGAAACCACGCCTGCAAGTACAGGCCTGACTTATATCCGACTGCATCTGCTATGGGGTGGGGTACCCACCCATGTATCTCCTGCTGATAACAGCTCCAAACTCAATTCCTTGACCATGGAAGTGGAGAAACTGACGAGATGTCTCCAAATGCTTATCACGCCGCGAGACAGAGAGGCACCCAGGTTTCCAGTTAGTAATACCCCGCCCAAGCTCCCAGTGTGGCGCCTCAGCCAGCTCAAACTCCAGAAAGTATGTTTTGCTATAATTGTGGAAAGATGGGCACATGAAAGGGAATCCAGTCCCAAAAGACACTGACAAAGTTGCATATAGGCTACAAGGAGAGCTCGAGAACAAATCAGTGGTTAAGAGGTGCGACACATGATCCCAGTGAGGGCACCAAAAATGCTAATTCACGTCCTTTTGTGGCAAGGTCAGTTGCCCAGGCCCCCACTACCGCCTCTCCAGACTGGTCCAGAATAGTGGGTCCCTCCATGAGACCACTGTAAAGGTGAATGGAGTGTCTACAAGAGCTGTATTAGACAGTGGCTCCCAAGTGACAATTATGTTCCAGGATTGGTATCAGAAGCATTTGTCAGACATACCTTACAACCATTAGAAGGACTGCATGTATGGGGGTTAAGTGAAAGGCCTACCCTATTCCGGGTATATCGAATTTGGCTGTCTTTCCCCACCTCCGTGGCTGGAGTAGCGAACAAGTAGAGACCCTAGCCTTAGTGTGTCCCCCACTGGACTGTGATGATGGTGTCCCTTTGTTGATTGGAACAAATGCTCATATGTTCGGAAGGCTGGCACAGTTGTGTTATGAAAAACAGGGTCAAAGACTAGTAGAGCTTTAAGAGTTCCGGCTTTAATTAAGAAGGCCTATGAGGCACAGAGAGATGCTGAAAAACAGAACCAGAGGAACCGGTCGGAATTGTATGGAAGAAGGATCCTGAGTCTCTGATCCTGGCACCAAATGCCCAGTGTACCTTACAGGGAGGTCCGTATCAGAAAGGATGTTAAGAATAAAATATTAATGTTGGATGCACCTGGCGATGGAAAATTGCCAGAGGGACTACTGGTCAAGCCTAGTATTTTGCCGCTAGAGCCCATGCTTATGCCAGAAGGGTAATGGTCCAAGTTCATAATGTGTCTGAAGAGACATTCGGTAAACAGAGGTTGCATCCTGGCTAATGTGCATTGTGCAGACACTGCAGTGCTACCCAGCAGCAAGAGTTCAAGGAAGAATGACAGAGTAACGCCTGACTTGTTTGATTTGCGACTCCCGCTGCCAGCTGAATGGAAAGTGAGGATCAGTGAGAAGCTTGCCCAGAGAGACCAGGTGTTTTCTTTAAAGGAATGGGATGTAGGATCGTGCAAGGACGAGCACAATATCGGCTGCATGGCGAAAGACCATTTAAGTGAAGGTCTCGACGCCTGGCACCTGCTGACATAGATGATGTGAGACGGCATCTGCAGAGATGTTAGCTGCTGGTGTAATACAAGAATCCAGAAGCCCTTATGCTTCCCCATTGTGGTAGTGAGGAAAAGAATGGAACAGTAAGGATGTGTGTGATTATCGCTTTTAAAACGTCGGACTATCCCGGATCAGTACACAATGCCCGCATTCAGGATGCTTGGACTGCCTAAGCGGGAGCAAGTGGTTCTCTGGTGCTGGATCTCCGCAGTGGGTACTACTGGTTACGATGGCCCCAGAGGACCGTGAGAGGCGGCCTTTATCTGTCCGCTTGGCTTCTATGAATTCATGAGGATGCCTCAAAGGATTTCAGGTGCCCCAGCCACTTTTCAACGATTGATGGAGCGTGCAGTGGGGACATGAACTTACTAGGTGCCTGGTATACCTAGATGATGTTATTGTGTTTGGCAGCTCACTGGAGGAACATGAGAGCAGATTATTTAAGGTATTGGACCGACTGGAGGACTTTGGCCTTAAACTGTCCATTGATAAGTGTCAATTCTTTCAAACATCAGTAAAGTATGGGAGACACATAGTATCCACCGAGGGAATGAGACCGACCCAAGTAAAGTTGAGGCCTTGACCACCTGGCCACAGCCCAAAAATCTAAAAGAACTGCAAAGATTCCTGGGATTCTGTGGTTATTATCGGTAGCTTCATCAAGGGACTATTCAAGAGTGATCCTACCTTCTTAACCTTACTCAAGGGTATCCCCAACCCACAAAAAATACCAAAGTCAGCGTCCCTCAAGACTGAAAGAGTGTATTTTTCATCCGGTGAAATATTTGGGGCCCCTGGACTCCTGATTGTGAGACTGCTTTTCATGAGATCATATATCAACTACCCATGCTCCAGTGCTGGCCTATGCCGATCCAAGAAAACCTTACGTCCTGCACACAATTGATGCTAGCTTGCAAGGGTTGGGGGCTGTGTTGTACCAAGAGCACGAGAATGGCCTGAGACCAGTGGCCTTTGCCAGTGAAGCCCTGACCCCATCCGAAAGAACTATCCTGTACATAAGTTAGAGTTCCTAGCTTTGAAGTGGGCTATTGTTGACCAATTCCATGAGTACTTGTATGGGGCTAAAATACTAGTAAAACTGACAATAATCCTTTGACCTATGTGCAGACCTCAGCTAAGTTGGATGCCACTGGCCATAGGTGGCTTTCTGCATTATCTACATATGACTATGCTCTCGAATTGAGCAGGTCTGAACCACATAGATGCTGATGCTCTCTCCCGAGGCCTGTTCCCCAGAATGATTGGGTCGATTGGCAGAACCTGACATTCGGGCACTCTCCCGGAAGTTTGACAGGGAGGAACAAATGTCCACAGGACGCAGTGGACTGCATAGTGGATTAACTTGGGAGCCTCTGAGAATGCATACCTGCTGCTTATTGCCACTTTTCTGCAATAGACATTGGTGCACTGCCTCAGCTGGACAATGACAGTATTCGAGCGGGCTCAATCCCGCGATCCCATGATCAAGCAGCTTTAGAAGCCCTCTATGCAGGAAAAAGATGTGTGTAAATTACGCTCCACTGATTTGAGAACTGCACTCGTTATACAAAGAAGGTCCTAAGTTGAAACTAGATCAATAAACTGTTATACAGAGAACAGTAGACAGAGGGGACAAGTAGACAAACAACAACTAGTGCTGCCCACTGCCTTTCGAGACTCAGTACTGAGGTCCTTGCACAACCACATGGGGCACCTTGGTATAGACAGAACACTTGACTTGGTGAGATCCAGATTCTATTGGCCTAAGATGGGGCTGATGTGGAGCAACACATTCGAACTTGTGAGTCGCTGCTTACAGAGAAAGCTTTGCCCAGAGGGCTGCCCCTTGTTAACATCACCACCAGTGCACCCATGGAGCTGGTCTGTATTGATTTTCTAAGTTTGGAGTCAGATCAAGAAATATCAGTAATGTGCTGGTGGTCACTGACCATTTCACGAGATATGCCCAAGCTTTCCCCACCAAAGACCAGAAAGCATCCACTGTAGCCAAAGTACTTGTAGAAAACTTTTTTGTACTATGAGGCTCCACAAAGAATCCATTCTGATCAAGGGAGAGACTTTGAGAGTCGTATGATCAAAGAGATGCTTCTCTGTGGGAGTGCAAAGTCAGAACCACTCCTTACCACCCCAGGGGACCCACAGCCTGAGCGTTTCAACCGCACTTTGCTAGATATAGCTAGGCACCCTACTCAAAGGACAAGCCTAGATGGAGCCAACAAATTAGCACCCTGGTACATGCTTATAACTGCACCAAAGTGATGCCACTGGATTTCCTCCCCCTACTGATGTTTGGAAGAGAAGCTCGACTACCAGTAGATGTGTGTTTTGGGGTCTCTCTGATGGGGTTCAAGCTGACAACTATTTACAGTATGTGCAAAGTTAAAGCCCAGCTAACTCATGCGTACCAACTGGCTCAAACCATGGCTGCCAAAAGAAATCTGGCCAACAAAGAAAGGTATGATAAAAGGTGAAAGCACAGGAACTCCAGGAGGAGATCGGGTATTGCTAAGAAATCTGGGACTGCATGGCAAGCACAAGATTGCTGACAGATGGCACCATCTCCCTCACATTGTAGTGGGCAAACTAGATGATCTGCCAGTGTACAAAGTAAGGCCTGAGAATAATTCAAAAGATGTAAAAACAATGCATAGAAATCATTTACTGCCCATTGGACAAATCTTAATTGAGTCTGAGCCCCTAGAAGATGCCCCTCTGGACCAGTGACTAGAGCTGCTGCTAAGAAAAGACCAAGGAAGTCTGCACTACAGAAGCAGAGTTAAAGTGTTCCCCTGCACAGTCCCAGTTGAGCATGACTGTCAGTCCATATCAGAAAAGTGAGATGACTTTGAATACTATCCTTACGAACTGAGTCAATTGTTTGGGGCAATCCCTAGTCAATACTGGAGATGAAGCTGGGCCTTCTGGACTGTCCAAACCCTCAGCTTCATCCCTGGAGCCAATGCTCCCAGAAAGTGAAGTGCAAAGCATCAGATCAGATGAAATGGAATCATTGTGCATGGTTGAACTGTTTGAGCTTTCAGGGGAGGAAAATGATAGATTGGGGCAGACTGGTGATACACCCGAACAAGAAGAGTATTTTGAGTGCCTTGACAGTCCACTGCCAGTGTCCGAAAGCTCTCCATGCAGGCCAAATGTTGTGGACTCAGAAACTGTAACTCCTGGAGCTGAAAGTGCCCCAAGTTCTACCCCTCTACCCCATGGAGACTCTGACAAGTGAGGACAATGCTGAAAATGAGGCTCAAAGTGCAGAGACTATAACAGTTCCCCTAGAAAGACTGGTCGAGCTGTAAAGCCTGTGGTGCACCTCAGTTATGATTCACTTGGGAGGCCTGTGGACTTGCCTCTCAATGTTGTCCATAAAGGGTGTATGTGTCCCGAGCTCATTGCCCAAACTGAGCATCAGTGCTAACTCCAAGTTACTTGTGTTGCCTCTAAGTATGGTGCCCTTGCCCCATCCAGCCCCAAGGTAACTGATAGGAAGGCCCCTCTCTTCAGGTTTCATGTACAAGAGGTAATAACTTGAGTTATGGTCAATGTGTATGTAATACTGTGTAAAGTGGCGTACTGCAATGTTTCAGAAATGTGTTCTTGGTAAAATGATATATTGACTGATGATTACATGTGCGAGCCTAATGCAAATGTATATGGTTGCAGTTGAAACTTATGGAAATTGCTTGCATGGGACGTCAAGCTTTCCCAGGCCAGGAAGGGTGTAACCCCCTGCAAATGGGGGTTCCCAAAGACTTCCAGGAGCTTGCTTGAATGCTCCAAGCCTGAATGGTGTTTGGCATTTAAGCCATTTATCAGTGAGTGTTTTTAGAACCTCTGGTACTGTCTCTTTAAGAGCTGTCTGCTTGCAGACATAATTAGTTGTATGGGGACTGTGTGTTTCTTTGATTGAGTACCACTCCAAGCTGCTGCCAATTCACTTCATTTTGCAGTCACTAGGAGTGCAAAGGAAACCTATCTGAAAGATGTAACTGTTTGCCAGAAATTATTTAGAGTAATAATGAAATTACAGTTTGTCTAACCTGCTTTCTTTTGCAGTCAGAACTGTGTCTGCTAGTTCCCATTCTAGTTTTGAACTGCTGAACTGGACCAATCAGTGTGGGGTAAGCTAGCTCTAAAATGGTGCCTTGGACGAATCAGAACTTGGACTCATAATCTAAGCCAGCCACAAGAGGATTGTATGGGCAGTGACTCTGGGAGATGTAGTTTAGACTTCAGTGCCTTTTGGACCAACAGCAGCAGTCTATGTGAGTGACAGCCAATCCAGTCAAGAACTGGGAGGAACTCAAAGGAAGTGCCCGTTTTGTCGGTTGGAGTTTCAGTTGAGCTTGGCAGTGAAGAAGGAAGGAGCCCTGTGCTTTTCAGTGTGCAGTTTAGTCAAAAAACGTGTGTAAGGCCCAGAGTTCGGTCTGCAGCTTGTTAGGACTGAATCCGTCCTGTGAAAAGAATCAAAGGATCTCTGAAGAGTAGAAACCAGGCTCACCCTGTAGAAGACTGGAGGAACTGCTAGAAAATACACTCGGTCTGTCAGGAACTGAATCTGCTGTGTGTTCTCCCTGGTATTGTGCAGTAATTGCATGACGGATACAGATGCAGCCTGCCTGGTATAGTGCTTTCTTTTATATGGATGTGTGAAGAGGTTTGTGTACCTCAAGTGAGCCCTGCTGACATTGAAGGACCCTATCTTATTTGGAGGTCGTGAGTACTAATTCAGTGGTCAGCCCTGTTGAATTGCCACATTAAATCCAAATGGAATTACTGTACTGCTGACTGTTTAATTCTCCTTTTCTCTGTGTGAAAGGGCCCCTACCAGCTGCCACGGTTTGGACTAGCCACTAGGGCTTGGGTACCCAGGGACAGTAACTGATAGGGATAGGCCTGTGCACAGAGCCATAAAGTAGATTATTAGAGTGATAAGCTGATTAACCTGATTTCCCCTGTCCTTGTTATATCCCCTAAATAAATCAGAGCTGCTTGTTTCAGCAAAGTTATACTGCCTGAGGTATTTGTCTATGTTAAAGTACTGTACTGTGATTGTTGCACTGTATCTCATTTCACAGGAGGTCCCAGTGCGGAACCAGACCTGGGGTAAGTGTATACTGTGAAGGTAATTCTGATATATTGTGTGGGCCACTAGTGGGAAGAAAGGGGTTGCAGTGTCCCAGAGGCTGTGACCAAGTTAGTTTAACTATTGCAAACCCTGACCTCTGGGTGGAGGCACCCACCATTGGATCCAGGCCCCTCAACCTGTTAGTGGCAAATCAGGCAGGGGTAGTAGCCCCTGGGATAGCGCCATCTAGGGGTTACAGTTGTTTTTTACAATTGTTTAACCAGGACTAGCACACTAAGCTGAAAGCTTGTTTACAGGTGCGACCTTTGAGCACAGGGAAGTTAAGTGACTTGCTCAGGGTCACACAGTAAGCAAGTGGGGGCTGTGGGATTCAAACCCAGGTCTCCAGATTTGCAGCTCAGAGTCTTAAACCACTGTGCTATAGATAATGTAGTTTGTTGTCTAACCTGCCTTCTTTGCAGCAAGGACTGTTTTGTTTATCTCCACTATCTTGGTCCTGGACTGTCGAATTGGACCAATCAGTACTGGTGGGACCTAAAATGAAGCCGGACTACAGGAGCTGTCTGGAGTCAAAATCTGTAGGAATTGTAGTTTTGGGCTTTTGGCACCTTTTTGCACCCGAAGACTGACAGACAGATCAGCCAACCAAACCTTTTGGATTCTGGGGAAATTCTCAGGCTTGCTGGCAGATGAGTCAGATCTAAGTTGGAAGCTGAAGAAGCAACAGCTTGAGACAGTCAAGCAGCCATCTGAGTAGTTTCATGTGGGAGAATTGTGGAAAGACCTGAGTTGTGGCCTGCATGTCTGCCTGCTGCCCCTAAGAGGGAGAGAAGAGAATTATTTCAGACTAAATCCAAGTTTGTGAGAACGGAGTAAGCCACTGATTTTTTTTACCAGGCTTATTTCTAAAGAAGACCGAAGATTTTGCTGAATGCGATCGGCCTGTCAGGATTTCCAGCTGCTTTTGAATCCCCGGTTTGTGCAGAGACTTTGCGATCATGACTGGAGAGCGATTTGCCTGGTACAGTAGAATTTCTTTACATGTAAATGCGCTGTGTATTGAAAGTGGGTTGTGATTTGGTTCCCCACTGTGTGAACTGTGTTCTGCTTTGTTAGAAGCTTTATCCAGTCTAATCAAACTGAATCCACGTTCATCTCCATTCATCCTGAGCCATGGCATGCTGGCCCTGCCAGACTACCCCACTGAACAGAGAAAGCCACCGACAAGAGACCTGCCTGGGGATCAGCCCCCTGCTCCACGCTTGAACAGGAACAACGCCTTGGTGATTCATGTGGGCCCTGCTTCTCCTGGCACTCCAGATTAACCACCTGCTGTCTCGATTTTCGTCCAGACTTTGTCCAGTCTTGGGTATCGTGAGTAATCATCAGGGTAGCTCCCTGCAACAACAGCCTAATCTAAAAGTGTGTAATCTGATTGTCTTGTTGTTTTCGTTTCACGAACTGAGTCCTCCGGCTCCGGATTACAAATAGTGTGTGTTGTGCATGTTGTTTTCTTCCATCACAGGGCCCCAACCAGCTGCAACGTTCCTGGCTAGCCCACCGTTCTCCATCTGGGTACCCAGAGTGTGTGACTGTTTATGGACCCTGAAGTGCATGCATAACTGTTTGATTGATACAGCCTTTAAGCAAATTAACCTGATTATGCCACTCCCTTGTTTAAGTCCCTTAAATAAATCAGATCTAACTCTTTTTTGCATTTACCCTGACTGTGGTTCCAGTTTGTGCAAGAGTACTATAGTGCTGTTATTTACTGTGTATAACTTTGTTTTACAGAAGGTCCCCAGGGTCGAGCCAGAGGAAAGCACTGGTGGTAAGTGCAAACAGTGTGGGTACTTGTGTGGTGTATCAGGGGTATTGTGAAAGTGATTATTGTGTATTGTTCTGGCCACTAGTAAGGAAAGAGGGGGGGTTACAGTGTCCTGGAGGGCTGTGCCCAGGTTAGCTTGACCACTACCAACCCTGACCTTTGGGTGGAGGCACCCATTTCAGAACTCAGGCCCCTTAACCTACTACTAGCCAAGCAGGCAGGGGTAGTAGCCCTTGGGATACCGCCACCAAGGGGTTACATTTTGGAGGCTCACCGCTGGGATTTTGTGCCTTCTAGTGGCCAAAAATTATGAATTATTGTTAAAGATTAATGGCTACCCCAGTGGAAATGGCTGTACACCAGTTGGTGGTATGGTGTACTGGGCAGGAGATCGACCCCCAAAATGCTCTGCTTATATTGGATATTCCCCTCGGTACCAGTAAGGGCACTGTAGAGGGATCACTCTCCAAAGTTGAATGTTTAAAAATCCCTGTGGTGGCAGGTTGACAGGCTGATTTGATCGCCCAAAGTTTCATAGCCTTGGTAGAGTGTAGTGACCTCATGGACAGCTCTGAAGTGCCACAGACTACTGCCTCAGAAGGGGTCCCAGCCGCTTGGAGAGTGATAACAAAAGACAGTACAGACCCTGGGGAGACTGAGCTCCCACCATTATCTGAGACTTTTGAGGAGAAATTTGCTAAGTTGTTGCTGGAGAAAGGGAAAACCGTAGAGGACTTTAAGAAACTGTTCCTGCCACCTGGGGGTGTTCTTTCCCCAACACCCTCTCCCACTCCAGCACCTGTTACTGCCCACCTTCTGTGCCCGTGCCAATGCTGTCCCCTATATCTGTACCCGCCATTAGTCATGACTCCTACCGAAGGCTGAGAATCTTCTCGGGCACCCTCCCCACCCCCCAAGGGGAGGATGACTGGGAGACCTGGATCGACTATGTTGCCCTCTTGGTACCCGAGTGGCAATGTGCGGAGGCTGAGAAGTGGAAAAGAATCATAGAAAGTTTGAGGGGCCCTGCCCTTGAAGCCATTTCATTTTTGAGGTCTACGAACCCTGATGCATCTGCTCAAAAGTACCTATCTGTACTTGAAGGCAATTTGGGGAGTCAGGGGAGACTTTGATGTGGAAATTCCAAGGTACCAAACAAGGGAAGGGGAAAGGTTGTCTGCTTATGTTACTCGCCTAGAAAGAGCTCTGCAAAAAGCTTGCGGGAAAGGTGGGGTAGCCGCTAGTGATTTGAACTGTGTGAGATTGGTCACCTACTGCAACATGCCAAGCATTCTAAACTGCAGATCATCCAGTTAAGGCTCCAGAATAGGAGAGGTAACCCACCTGACTACTGTGACTTGACAAAAGAACTCCAGGAAGTAGAAGGTGAAGAGGGAGATTGTAATTATGGGGTGAGTGCAGCCCAAGTGATCATGGCACCGGAAGGCCCTTCCGAAATGGAGACAACTACGAGTGTCCCGCTGGGGACTAAACGGTGGGAGGAGGAGTTGCTGAAGGAAGTCAGAAAAGTACAACCAGGTGCGCTTGCTGAGGTATCCCCCGCTAACAGAGACCCTGGTCCCTGTCAGGACATGACTGTTATGGGGGTGGGGGGTGCACCCTCAGGCATCCTCTACTGAGGGTGGCTTCCTGGCTGAGCTCAAGGAATTGACTACCACCCTAAAGGAACTTTTGAGACATGGTACACTCCCGCAGAAGTCAGAGCACAATCTTCCATTGATGCTTCAGTATCCCCTGCTATGTTTTCCCCAAGGATGCCCTGGGAGTGTGTCATTTGTCACAATTGCAGCAAGGATGGCCATATGAAGAGGGAATGCCAGTCTCAGAAGGACTTAGAGAAAGTGGTGAACCAGCTTCAAGGAGAGCTTCGGAAAATGAGTCAGTGGTCAAGGGGTACATGAAATGACTGCAGTAAAAGCTTCGGCCATCCTAATTCATACCCCTCTGTGGCTAAATCATCTGTCCAGGCCCCTGCTGTTGTCCCTCCAGACTGGTCCAAGATAGTGGGCCCTTCAGTGGAGACTAGTGTGGCTGTGAATGGTATTCCTACTCGGGCTGTGTTTGACAGTGGGTTGCAAGTGACCATTGTGTTTCAGGACTGGTATGACAAACACTTATCTGATGTGCCCTTACAATCCCTGGAAGGCCTACATGTGTCGGGGCTGAGCGACAAGTCTTATCCATATCTAGGATGTGCCCGCCTCTGGTTGTCTTTTCCTGCAACTGTCGCTGGTGTAGAGGAGCAAGTAGAGACACTGGCCCTGGTGTGTCCCCCCACCGGACTGTATGATGGGGTCCCCCTGTTAATTGGGACAAACGCCTGTATGTTTGGGAGACTGGCACGACTCTGTCACGAGAAACAAGGGCAACAGACTGGGAGGGCCCTGAGAATTCCAGCTCTGATCAAGATGGCCTATGATTTGCAACAGAAACCAGAGGAAGTAGACCAGGATGAACTGGTGGGGACTGTGTGGAAGAAGGATCCCGATTCAATGGTACTGGCCCATAACGCCCAGTGTACTATTCAAGGGGAGGTCCGCCTCCGGAAAGATGTCAAGTACAAAATACTGATGTTAGATGCGCCAGGCGATGGAAAATTGTCAGAAGGATTATTGGTCAAGCCCAGCATCTTGCCTGCTCGTGCCCATTCCTATACATGATGAGTGATGGTCCAGATTCACAATGTGTCAGATCGGGAGATCCAGGTGAACAGAGGGTGCTCCCTAGCTACGGTACACTGCACAGACATTGCAGTATTGCCCAGCAACAAGCATCCTGGTGAGAAGGAGAGTGACCCCAGACTTGTTTGACTTTGGTTACTCCCCGTTGCCAGCTGAATGGAAGGCTAGAATTAGCGAGAGACTTGCCCAGAGAGAAAAAGAGTTTTTGTTGAAAGAATGGGATGTGGGATGTGTCCAGAGTGCAGAGCCTCACATACGCCTGCACGATGAATGGCCATTTCGAGAGCGGTCCCGACGCCGAGCCCCAGCAGACATAGGTGATGCGAGAAGACACCTGCAGGAAATGCTCGCTGTTGGTGTGATACAAGAATCCAGGAGCCCATACGCCTCTCCCATTGTGGTTGTGTGTAAGAAGAATGGGTCTGTGAGGATGTGTGTTGATTATCAAACCGTGAACCGGCGGACCATCCCAGACCAATACACTGTGCCGCATATACAAGATGCCCTGGACTGCTTGAATGGGAGCAAATGGTTCTCGGTGTTGGATCTTCACAGTGGATACTACCAGATCCTGATGGCCCCGGAAAACTGTGAGAAAACAGCCTTCATCTGTCCATTGGGGTTCTATGAGTTTCTGAGGATGCCACAGGGGATATCAGGTGCCCCAGCCACCTTTCAGCGACTGATGAAACATGCGGTGGGAGATAAGAATTTGTTCTAATGCCTGGTGTACTTGGACAATGTCACTGCGTTTTTGAGCACCTTAGAGGAGCATGAGAACCAACTGTTTAAAGTCCTAGACCAACTAGAAGACTTCGGCCTCAAGCTGTCCATTGACAAGTGCCAGTTTTTCCAAACCTCCATGAAGTATGTAGGGCACATAGTATCTACAAAAGGGATAGAGACTGGTCCCAGTAAGGTTGAAGCACTGACTACTTGGCCCCAGCCCCATAATCTGAAAGAATTACGTTTCCTGGGGTTTTGTGGCTACTACTGCAGGTTCATAAAGACTATTCAAGGTGATTTGCCCACTCTTGAACCTTACCGAGGGTTACCCTCCTACTCAATAAATAAATAAAAAAGGGTCCGTTAAAGTCAGAAAAAGTATACTTCCTCCCAGATGAACTCTTTGGGCCCCGCTGGACGCCCGACTGTGAAGCAGCCTTCCATGAGATCATATACCAGCTCACCCACACCCCATCCTCACCTATGCTGACCCCACCAAACCCTATGTGCTGCATATGGCCGCTAGTCTGCAGGGTCTAGAAGCGGTGCTGTATCAAGAGCATAAGGATGGCCTGAGACCAGTAGCTTTCGCCAGTAGGAGCTTGACCCTGTCCGATCGAAACTATCCTGTGCATAAGTTGGAGTTCCTTGCACTAAAATGGGCCATCGTTGACCAATTTCATGAATACCTCTATGGGGCAAAGATATTGGTGAAGACTGACAATAACCCATTGACCTATGTACAGACTTCAGCTAAGTTAGATGCCACTGGGCATCGGTGGCTTTCTGCATTATCAACCTATGATTATGCTGTCGAATACAGACCGGGTCTGAACCATATTGATGCTGACGCCCTATCACGAAGGCCCACTTCCAAGAGTGATTGGGTCAGGCTGTCTGAACCTGACATTTGAGCATGGTGCCAAACGTTTGATAGAGATGGACAGATGTCTGCGGACACAGTGGACTATTTAGTAGATTGCTTGGGCCCTTCTGACACCTGCATACCAGCTGCTTATTGCCACTTCTCTGCTCTAGATATTAGTGCATTACCTCAGTTTGACAATGACAGCATTCACTGGGCTCAATCCCAAGATCCTATGATTCAGCCAGCACTTTGATGCCCTGCGTGAGGGGAAAGATGTGTCTAAATTACGTTCCACTGACTTGCGAACTGCTTTATTGCTTAAAGAAGGCCCCAGATTGAAGTTGCTCAATCAGTTGTTGTATAGAAAGACAGTAGATCGTAGTGGCAAAGTAGACAAGCAACAATTGGTCCTGCCCACAGCCTTTAAAGATTTGGTACTGAGGTCCCTCCACAGTCACATGGGGCACCTCGGTATTGACAGAACCCTTGACCTAGTACGATCTCGCTTCCTCTGGCAAAAAATGGGGGCCAATGTTGAGCACCATGTAAAGACTTGTAGTCGCTGCCTGCAAAGAACCCCCGAGTAATCCCTAGGTGGCGCTATCCAAAGGGCTACTACCCCTGCCTGCTTGGCTAGTAGCAGGTGAAGGGGCCTGAGTTCTGAAATGGGTGCCTCCACCCAGAGGTAAGGGTTGGTAGTGGTCAAGCTAACCTGGGCACAGCCCTCCGAGACACTGTAACCCCCCCGCCTTTCCTTACGAGTGGCCAGAACAACATACAATAATCACTTTCACAATACCCCTGATACACCACACAAGTACCCACATTGTTTGCACTTACCACCAGGGCTTTCCTCTGGCTCGACCCTGGGGACCCCCTGTAAAACAAGGTTACACACAGCAAATGACAGCAGTACAGTACTCTTGCACAAACTGGAACCACAGTCAGGGTAAATGCAAAAAAGAGTTAGATCTGATTTATTTAAGGGACTTAAACAAGGGAGGGTGCAATCAGGTTAATTTGCTTAAAGGCTGTATCAATCAAACAGTTATGCATGCACTTCAGGGTCCATAAACAGTCACACACTCTGGGTACCCAGATGAAGAAGAGGTGGGCTAGCCAGGATAGTTGCCCGGGGTAGGTTGGCGCCGCAGCTGGTTGGGGCCCTGTGATGGAAGAAAACAACATGCACCATACACACTAATTGTAATCCGGAGCCGAAGGGCTCAGTTCGTGAAAGAAAAGAAACAAGACAATCAGATGACACACTTAGATTAAGCTGTTGTTGCAGGGAGCTACCCTGATGGTTACTCACAATACCCAAGACTCGCCGAGGCGTCGTTCCTGTTCAAGCGTGGAGCTTCCAGCAGACATTTCCCACAGTTATTCTAACAACAGATGCCTCCTTCCTAGGCTGGGGTGCTCACCTGGGTGACTTGACTATAAATGGAATTTGGTCTCCACAGGAATCTGTAGAGCACATAAACCTCCTGGAGCTCAGGGCAGTCCTCCTGGCTCTACAGTCTTTCACTCCACAGGTCAAAGATCGGTCAGTTCATGTCAGGACAGACAACACCACCCCATCTATTACATTAACAATCAAGGGGGTACAATATCTTCAAAGCTATATACGGAAGCAATGAAGATCTGGAGTCTGGCTTATTCCTTGGAAGTGCAGCTCTCAGAGGTACACCTGCCAGGGAAGGACAATGTTCTGTCAGATTCCCTCACCAGGATCAGCCAGGGACATCACCAATAGTTACTGAACAAGCAGGTACTGTCCACAATATTCAGGAGATGGCGCACACTGGAGATCGACTTGTTTGCTTCCAGAGAGAATCACCAGCTTCCTTTGTTTTGTTGCAGGCCTCCAGCAGTAGGCTTGGTCCCAGTGGGTGCTCTGACCCTGGACTGGTGAGGAAGATTCCTATACGCCTTCCCTCCTTTTCCACTCTTGCTGAGGGTGTTGCTGAAACTGAGGAGTCAGTCAGTCACAATGATACTGGTGGCCTCAAATTGGGCCAGGCATGTCTGGTATCGCCTTCTCCTGGCCCCCTCTGTCAATCAGCCCATCCATCTCCCACTGAGGCACAAACTGCTGACCATGTCACAGGGCAGAACGACCTGCCTGAACATCAGGTCTCTTTGCCTCAAGGCATGGTTCTTGAAGAGCTAGAGTTTTCTGACTTCCACCTCTCTGAAGAAGTCCTGAAAGTTCTTAGAGTTTCCAGGAAGTCAGCCACTAGGAACATGTATGCTTCCAGATGGAAAAGATTTTCTCTGTGATGTGCCCCTAAACAGCTCAATCCTCTAAAGGCAGACCTGCCTACAGTTTTAGATAACTTGGTCCACCTCCAGGCTTCGAGCCTTAGGGCCCCCTACCCTGAAGGTTCACCTGGCTGCCATATCTGCCTATGTCTCGTCAGGTAATGATAAAACAGTGACCTCACATCCCATTTTCAGAAAATTCTTCAAAGGGCACCTACATCTGCATCCCCTGTTTAGGAACCCAGTCCCTCCCTGGAATCTATCTGAACCTGTGCATAGCAAAACTCATGGAATCTCCTTTTGAGCCCATGGGTACTGCTGATTTGAAGTATGTCACTTGGAAAACAGTTTTCCTGGTGGCCATAACTTCAGCCAGTAGGATGCCATATGGTCATTCCTCCACTGGGCTGTGGCACAGCCCCCAGCAGGGACAAGCTGGCCAACAGAGAGGGAAGTACAGGAGCTGTAAGCTTTAGGCTGAAATTTCCATTGGCAGTTGATGTCGAGTACTTCCTCCCCATTGTCTGGCTTCTGCCAGTGATTTCGTGCCCCATTGCAGATGAAAAAGAGCAACTTGGCAGTAGGGGACTCATGGAGCATTTGCACAGGGTAGAGATTAACTGGGGATATCAATGGACCCATTCTGGCTTTGGCCATCTCTCTCGGTGCCAACTCAGATCATGCACCTCACAACTCCTGCTCCAGCATTGCCAGCCATGCCGCAGTGACCAATTCAGGTGGAACCCCTACCTCCATAGCTGGTGGAGAGTGCCTGACCAAGGACTCTAGGCCTGATTCTGGGCTCCCTCATTTCCTGTTGGTTGTGGTTACCTCAGAGAGGGCCATACACACCCCGTGTTGGCAGTTGGCACTTGTTCATCCCAAGTCTGATTCAGAGAAGTCATCAATCTCATCAAATATGCATTGTTGGGAGGGTAGTCCTCCGACAGGCCCCCACTAAGTAATAGTACTCTTCGCTGTCCTCATAAAACAGATGCCTGTGCCTCTGGACACTCCATTAGAGGAGGTCCAGAGGAAGGAGACCTACCTGCTAATGGACATTCCTGAGCGAGATTCCTCAGCAGGGGGGTTGCCTTCACTGTTGCTTCTGGAGTATTGGGTGCAGCTCTTAGTATCTGGCAGCATCCAGCCTACTGCCCTGCCGCATGGACCACACATATGCTGTCCCTCTAGGCAGATTGTCTGGATTTTCAGAACATCCATCACCAGAGGGGGCTAGTGGCAGATGTGGTGCAGGGTTAGTCAGTCAACGAGGCCAAGTCAGAACTTGTGCCTTCGCAGGTGATCCAGTTCATCGGGGCGGAGCTCGACTCTCTCTGAGCCAGAGCCCGGCTCCCGGCGGACAGGGCCAAGGTCCTTTCCTCCTTTGCTCAATAATTTCTAGTTGGGCAATTGCACCCTGCCCGGGACTTCCTGCGCCTTCTGGGTCTCATGACGGTCTGCACCAGCGTGATCCATTGGGCCTGCTGGCATATGCGCCCCCTGCAGTGGGGGGCTGGCCCGCCAGTGGTCTCAATGCTCAGGTGTTCTAGACCAGCCAGTCTCCATGACCCAGGAGATGTGGGATGACCTGCAGTGGTGGCTTGTCCCAGCTCATCTGCAGGAGGGTATCCCGTTTGTCCACCCTGAGCCGATAGTCATCTTGAAGACCGACACCTCTCTGATGTGTTGGGTTACCCATCTGGGGGAGCACAGGGCCCACGGTCTCTGGTCCCTTCAGGAGTCTTGATGCCACATCAACCTGCTGGAGCTCTGAGTGGTCCGGCTAGCCCTGACCGCCTTTGCTCCGTTTGTTCGGGGTCAAGTGGTCCAGGTCCACACGGACAACACCACGACCATGTACTGTCTCAACTGACAGGGCGGGACGTACTCCTTGCCTCTGTGCAAGGAGGCTCTTTGCATATTTTTTTTTTTTTATTTTAGTCTGTGGTAACCGGGTAAGGCCCACTAGGCATAAGTGCCTGTTTTCAGGGGCGACCTGGGAGCACTGGGCGGTTAAGTGACTTGCTCAGAGTCACACAGTATGCAAGTGGAGGTTGTGAGAATCAAACTCAGGTCTGGTCTGCTCGATGTACCAAACTTGTTCACACCTTGTTCCTCTAACCTGTAGGCTATACTGCCAGCCCAGACCGACACCGGCATATGGTCTCTCGTGCTCAGTCTGGAGGCGGATCTCCTAGCCATCCACATGGCAGGAGCCTTGAACAGTCTGGCCTGTGCCCTCAGCCAGATAGGCGATGCATCTCACGAGTGGTTTCTCCTGCCGGAGGTAGTGCAAGACCGGTTCTCCCTCTGGGGCACACCTCAGGTGGACATGTTTGCCTCCAGGGAGAATGCGAAGCTGAGGCTGTTGCATGCCCGCCCCCCTCAGCAGGGTTCGCTGCAGCGGCATGCCTTCTTGAGGCTGTGGACCCCAGGACTCTTCTGCACCTTTCCTCCATTCCCCTTGATCCACAAGGTGCTTCTCAAGGCGAAGAGGGAAAAGGCGCAGGTGATTCTGGTAGCCCCAGACTGGCCTCACTAGTTCTGGTATCCAGATCTCCTCAGCCTCAGCTCCAGGCTCCCGAGGCAGCTTCCAGCCCGCCCGGACCTGATTTCCATCAGCAAGGGGAAGGTATTCCATCCAGACCTTCAATCCCTGCACCTAACGGCCTGGTTCCTGAACGGCTAGAGTTCCAGGCCTTGGGTCTTTCCGACGAGGTCCTCAACGTCATTGAGGCATCCCGTAAGGAGTCGACCAGAAAATGTTATGCCTTTAAACGGAAGAGATTCTCCATTTGGTGTCAGAGCAAGGGGTTGGACGCCTCGTCCTGTCCATTGGCTAGCATTTTGGACTACCTGTGGTCCCTTTCTCAGCAAGGGCTTCGATCGATGACCCTTAAGGTGCACCTGGCAGCCATCGCTGCTTACCAGACACGGGCAGGCAAGCAGTCGGTGGCGCAGGAGAAGGTGGTCTGGCGCTTTTTCAAAGGGCTAGATCACATAATCCCCTCCGGTGCATGAACCTCCACCTCTGTGGGATCTACTGCTGGTATTGGCCCAGCTCATGGGCAAGCCATTCGAACTGATGCAAAGGTGTGATATCGCCCACCTGTCAAGGAAGACCGCTTTTTTGGTGGCTATCATGTCAGCCAGAAGGATCGGGGAGCTCCAGGTGCTTTCCATTGAATCTCCTTGCCTGGTCTTCCACAGGGACAAGGTTGTCCTGCGCCCCTGCCCGAAATTTCTTCCGAAGGTGGTGTCAGAGTTCCACTTGAATCAGATGCTTACTCTACCGGTGTTCTACCCGAATCACACCTTGGAGGCCGAGTACAGGCTCCATACCTTGGACTGGAGAAGAGCGCTTGACTACTATAAAAAACGTACGGTGGAAGTTCGGGGAGAGGTTCGCCAGCTGTTTGTCACCTACGCTGAAGCCGCACCTGGCAGACCTGCAGCCAAGTGGATGATTGGCAGGTGGATCACTTCCTACATTGATCTCTGCTATAGGTTGGCGGGCAAGGAGCCTCCCAGAGGGATAAGAGCTCATTCTACCCGCCATACTGCTGCGTCGGTGGCTGCTTCTAGGGATGTCCTTATTCAGGAAATCTGCAGTGCTGCTAGCTGGAAGTCAGCACACATCTTCATTTCCCATTACTACATTGACCTCAAGTCACTCCAGGATACTGGTTTTGGGGCCTCAGTTCTCCAGTCCCCATTTCCTAAGTAGGGGGTGTGCGCCTTGCCTCCCTCCTCCCGGAGAACTGCTAGGAGTCTGCCAACAAGTGTGGATTGAACAACATATCCACATCCCTAGAAATACAGGTTACTCACCTATAACAGAAGTTCTAGGAGTGGTATATGTTGTTCATCCACACGGACCCACTGACCTCCCTTGCTGCGGTAGCACAATCTGGCTTCCAGTGGGCTAGATCTGACATCATGGGGCGGAGCCGAAGATTTTACCACCCGGATGGGTGGGAGGAGTCAGCTTGAAGACCTTCTGGCCCATCTTAAAGCAGCAAGGTACCTGCAAACAAGTGTGGATGAACAACATATACCACTCCTAGCACTTCTGTTACAGGTGAGTAACCTGTATTTCTGCTGTGTCCCTTAACCGCTCCTTAACCTAGTCAGCAACACGTTACACATGCCTATTTCCTTGTTATTTTCTATAAGGACTCAGATGCTTACAGAACATAAAGTGTTGCTAGAAAAAGGTTGTAGGGCCTTTGAAAAAGTAATAAAAGGTTACATAGTTTGTGACAGTGTAACGTTTAGTCTGGAGTGTAAAGAGAAGTACAACTTAGGCCATAGCACATAATATATTCATCACTGGGATTTGCTGTTTCTCAAATAAACCATTTTTTTTGTAGGTTTCACAACTGTACTCCCTTCCTCTTCCCATCCCTTTTCAGGTACTCACTGGCATCTAGTGTCACCCCAGATGTTCTTCCTGGTGTCCAGCCAGACCCTCCACCAAAACACCTACTTCCCACCCTGTTCCCATGATGCTGGCACAACTCATGTGCTCACTTCAACAGCTGGCTGCTGTGTAATTGCAAATAATGCAACCTACGAATATTAAGGTATTTGTTATTTGTAATCAGAGAGTAGTGGGCTGTGGAGGTGCATGGAGGGTTGCACTGGTTACCATTGCAGGGACCGGGCTGGGAGGTTATGATGCTTTGAGGGGGGGTTGCCACCAGACACCAGAGGGAACTTGGTAAGGCAAAAGAGAGAGAGAGAGAGAGAGAGAGAGAGAGAGAGATGGGGGTGCTGCTGGACACCAGGAAGAACTTAGTAAGGGATAGAGAGAGGGATGGGATGCCCCCAGAGACCAGGGAGAACTTGCAAGGGGCCAAGGAGAGAAAGGGGTGACACTGGACGCCCGGGGGGGGGGCTTAGAAAGGAAGAGGAAGGGACTGTCTGTGTCTCTAGACATCAGAGAGAATTTGCAAGGGGACAGGGACAGGGAGGAGTTGACAGTGGACACCAGGGATTGCTTGAAAATGGTCAGGGAGTGGATGTCCCTCTACACCATTGAGTGCTCGGGATGAGGAGAAAGGTCTCCGAGGTGAAGAAAAGCTACATTTCACTTACCGCTCCATGATTAGGTAAAAAAAAAAATCTGAGGATCAATTTTTTGGGTGGCCTTATTAAAGCAGTTTCTTTACTAGGAGGGAAAGGAATTTGGTTTTATTTCATGCTTTTCAAATGCACTTGTAACCCCACTGCAAATGGGGGTTCCCAAAAGTCTTCCAGGAGCTTGCCTGAATGCTCCCAAGTCTGGGTGGTGTTCGGCGTCTGAGCTGCTTAACTGTGGTTCCAAGTGAGTGCTATTTGAGCCTCCACGTACTGTCTCTTTAAGAGCTGTCTGCTTGCATACTTAATTAGTTTGTATGGGGGACTGTGTATTTAATGCTCGAATCCCGCCTGAGCTGTGGAGTAATCGCTCCATTTTGCGGTCGCTGGAAGTGCAAAGGGAGCCCATTTGAAAGCTGTAACTGTTTGCCTGTAATCATTTAAAGCATTAGCAAAATTGTAGTTTGTCTAACCTGCCTTTATTGCAACTGGGACTCTGTGTGTGTGTTACCCCTCCATTTTGGACCTAAACTGCTGTGCTGGGCCAATTGGGTTAAGGGAGCCCTAAAATGGAGCCTGTGGATGAATCAGAACTTGGACTCTTAATTTTGAGCCAGCCACAAGGGGATTGTATGGGCAGTGACTCTGGGAAATGTAGTTTTGACCTTGGTGCCTTTTTCCACCAACAGAGAGTTTTATTGTGAGTGACAGCCAAACCAGCCAACAGAATGGTGTGGAGCTAAAGGAAATGCCCTGCTCTGTGACTGGAAAAATCAGATCAGTTGTGACAGTGAAGAGAGAGAGAAGGAGCTCTGTGCTTCTGCGGTCTATAGTTTCACGCGGGAAATGTGTGTGAGGCCCTGAAGTTCGGCCTGCAGCCGTTGTAAGTGCCAGTTCGGACTGAATCCGATTGGGTGAGGAGAAAGAAGGAAGTCACCCTGTAGAAGACTGGAGAAATTGCTGAATCGCGCTCGGTCTGTCAGGAACTGAAGCTGCTGTGTGTGCTCCCGGGTATTTTGCAGTAATTGCGATCGGGATCGAGAAGCAGCCTGCCTGGTATAGTACTTTCCTTTTACATATGAATGTGTGTAGTGTTTGTGGGGAATCGCTATTTCCAATCCCCCGTGCTGTGTGCTGTGTGTTGAAGCTGGAAGCAAACCCCAGCTTGTCTCGTACTAAATCCGTTTGCTATCAACTACAGTGGGGTCCAGTCACACGGACCTTGTCTCCATGCCCTGTTGTTCTGGCAATCCAGAAGAACATCCACCATCCAGTCCTCAGCTTGGGTATTGTGAGTACAAATCAGGGTATTCCCCTGCAGCCTGTTTTCAATCACAAGTGTGTCATCTAATTCTTGTTGTTTCACTGCTTCATGGACTGAGCCATCTGGCTCCGGATTACAATTGGGTGTTGTGCATATATTTTCTTCTACAGAGCCCTATCCATCTGCACCTGCCAGCCAACCCTGGGCAACGGACCTGGCTACCCCCCAACCTGGGTACCCAGAGTGTGACTTTTCAGACCCTGTATGTGTGCACAGTACTGTGATTTAATTCTGCCAATTAACCTGATCTCCCCCTCCCGTGTTTTATTCCCCCTAAATAAACTAGATTTGATGTTGTTAAACTTTAAACTGTCTGAAGTGTCAGTACCTACACACCAAGCATTGTATTGGTTTGTGTATGTTGTTTAACCTTATTTTACAGGGGGTCCTCAGAGGTGTGCTGCAGAATCAGTCTCGAGGATAAGTGGTACTTTATGAGTGAACAGTGTGTATACGTGGGGTATCGGGGCTGTAAGTCCTGTGTACTGTGTGAGCCACTAGAGGGAACCAAAGGGGGTCATGGTGTCCCAGAGGGCTGTGATCAAGCTAGTCTAACCACTACAAACCCTGACCTCTGGGTGGAGGCACCCACCATAGAACCTAGGCCCCTCAACCTATTAGTAGTCAAGCAGGCAGGGGTAGTAGCCCTTGGGATAGCGCCACCTGGGGGTTACACACTGTTTCAAAGTGCTTCACAAGGTGTGAGCAGCTGTATTTCTTATTTGCCTTGATGGATTCAAATGTGGGTTTCCAGAGCTACAGCTTTGTGCTCTAGCCTCCAGGCTACACTACCTTCCTATGGACTTAGTAGGATAAGAAAGGGGAGCATTATATAATGAGAATCCCAATATTTTTTCAGAAAGGAAGTCCACTTTCATGTTCTACCAGTTAGTCTTGGCCTACCTATTTTTGTTATGTTTGCTGTTTTTCCTCTTTTATTGTTCCAGTGTTCCCATGTGCCCCCCTCCCCACAGGGTATATTTCAGATATATTCCTATCTGTGATACTAACCCACTGGATATAAAAAAGTAGGGGAGAAATGAGAGCAATAATGTGTCATATTGTGCAACCGAGCCAGATTCTTAAACTCGCAGTGTAAAACAATTATAACAGTGAGGAAAAGGCTAGTCAAAATGAAAAGCTGTGATGTGTCTCAGTCCCCCATTCTGAAATGAACACTACCCCCCCCCCGGCAGTTCCTTCTGACCTGCCCCAAGATTGCAGCTGAGCCCTACTGACATACCCATGGCTAACAGTCCTCATCGGCAGGTTTTTGGGGTTGGCACTTGGAGAAAAGAATGCATTTGTTGGCAGAACAAAGGGGACATCTCCCAGAGTGGGCATTTAATATGCTGGACTATGGGACATGCAGCTGTCACTGATGTACCTGTGTGCACTGTCTTGCCATACATCAGAGTGGGCATGTGTAAAGAGTTCTAAGTGGCATGACTCTCCACCCCCGACTGACAGTATTGTGGTATTATGAATCCAACCTGCTACCCCAACTGGAATCCCAGATTTTGGATATAAACGTGGCCCCAGCCCTAGTGCCCCTCGGTTGCCTAGTGGGACAGTTTTTTTTTTTTCTGAGTGTGGGAGTTTGCACCCACATCCCCCTTGTAATTTATTTCACCTATGCTTAGCTGTCCACTGGACTGAACTCCGCTGCCCCCCAAAGACTGCAGCAAGGTACCATCAGAGGCCTGATCTATCCCATCACAAGAATCTCCCGTTGCCACCGGGGGAGGCAGTGCCAATATGTGATGGTGACGGAGGAGGGCAGACCTGGAGCGTCCGAGAGCAGGGGAGGTGGTGGCCATCACCTGAGGTACCAGACTATATGGGTTCTGTTTTCTTCCGAGTCTCCAAATAGATTTGGTCATGCAAATAAGTAGTTTGTTTTTATTCTTATATTTATTATGCTGTGTTTAAATGACTGTGGCCAAGTGCATTTTGGAGGTGAGGTACACCGCTCATGGAGGGAGGGAATGGGTCACCTGCCATTTTTACACCCTCCCCCACAGGCCAATCATTGGACAGCATTACCTTCAGCTGTGAAGGCAGTCACTCGCTTGCCTTTCTGAGAAAAAGTACTGCTGTGGTAGCCCAGATTGTTGGGGAGAGGGACAAAGAAAAAACAGATGGAAAAATTAATTTTTAAAAACTGTTCTGACGTGCACTACTGGAGTGATCCTTTCAGAAGCAGACGTTTTCCTGCTCCTTAAAATACTAAGTGGTTGTCTGGGGATTTGATTATCCACAGTAGGCCACTGGGACACAGAAACACAAATTGGAGTCGGGAAGAATTTTTTAATAGTGTATAGTGGAATGCTGTTATGCATGAAATTCCAGGCCTGGAATATGCTTGTTCTGCTGCAATAGTGATGTCATTATGTTGTTCTGCTGCAATAGTGATGTCACTACTGCAGCAGAACCACTTAGAATCCTGACACATTGTTGCTTTCCTCTATTTAATTCCGTGGTGACAGTATTCTAGAACCTCTAGAGACTTTTCAAGTCAGTTTCATTATGAAAAAGAGAAAAAAAACACAAAGCACACATTTCACATAATACTATTATACACTATAAAAAATACAGGATGAGCAACTTTATGCACAACCTGTGTGTTCTGTCACCTCGGGGTTTCTGATTCCCATGGACCTCTCGAGCTTCGCTCTAGAGGTCAGAGGGAATCAGAACCCCTCTGTGGCAGAACACACTGGTTGTGCATAGTTGCCCATCCAGTATTCTCTATTTTACCCATGAAAGATCCTCTGAGATGCAACATCTCATTTTCAGTGGGCTCCTGCTTTTATACAATTTTACAGCTGTGCGGATTGAAGCACTGGGAGATTAAAGTAACTTGCTCAAAGTCACACAGTGAGTAAGTGACTGGTAGAATTCATACAGCACCTGCAGTCTCTGGGTTCTCAAAGCTTTGCTCTAACTGCTACACTGCATGGCTTCCTATATGTAATGTGTCCACAGTGGAATCAAATACAAGCCTCCCAAATGCAATCCAAGTACTCTACCAGCAGAATCGCCAGACCAAGCTAAACTGACCAACCCGAATGTTTGATGACCACTTCTTTTCTCAAACTGCAAACCCTGTTAAAAAGAATGCTTTACCCCACCGGGTTTTAGGAACATATATGATTGTGGACGCTGGGGCCCCTGAATGTGAGGGGCTGTAGGAGCAAGGCGTATAAACTAATAAAAAAAAAAGAACGCTTTACTGCAAAAATAGTGTTCCAGTAACAATTGATCTTCTTAACAAAAAAAAAAAAAAAATTAAGCTGTTGGAAGCCAGCCTTTCAGAGACTCTCTCTACTATTTGCAAATAGCTTTATTGGTTGTACTGTTTCCTCTTTTTTTATCATATCTGAAAGTCCATTGATAACTGTGAGTCTTTATATTTAATGCTTCCTTCATCTAATGTTGCAAACTTTTTTTTAATTCTTTTTGATAACTGTATAATGCTGTCTAGTGCCTGTTTTTAAAAGAAACCCAGGAGCACTGGGGAGGTTAAGTGACTTGCTCAGGGTCACACAGTATGCAAGTGGAGGTTGTGAAAATCAAACCCAGGTCTGCTGGATGTACCAAGCTAACCTCTAGGCTATACTACCAGCCCCCAGTAAACTGGTCATTAAAAGCTGTGTTTTTATAGGGGAGGAACGTGGCCTATAAGGGCAATCCCACATAATAGAAAATGAGGTCTAATCCTATCAAATGGGTTAGTTGACAAGTGAATTCTGTATTTATTTGTATGTGCTGTTAGGGTCTGCCCCCATTTTTCTTTTTTATACCTGAAGGTGCTGTTTAAGGATGTTCTGTAGAATGGGGACAGGCATCAGCAATGAAACCTGGTCTGCTGCATTCTAGTAACAGGATAGCAGTGCGGGGTGGGGGGGCTGGTCTCCAACTGGGTCATTCAGAGCTCAAAAAAACTTTTGTCACACAGGCGTGTGAGTCTTACAAACTCAGTGACAGAAGTTTCTGAAAGCTGTTAAGATGTAAAAAGCAGTACTGTCTGTAGGTGGCAGTATGGGACTAACCTACTGGTCCCATGTTATTTCCCTATTGCAGTACAGTACATGAAAATCTGTGGAAGCTTTGAAATATGAACGGTGATGCCGTTTTTGGCACAACAGCGTTAAAATATTAACACTTGCAAGACTGTTGCTAAAGGAGAGCTGCACTGAACATGTGAGTCACTTTTTCCCATTAGAACCTTTGTTTTAAACACTTCCCTTTTTATTTTTCTTCAGTTTCTGCTGTCTTGTTAGCTAACCCAGTGGATGTTTCTTTTTTCCATATAATGTACTATATTAAGAAAATATTCAAGGATACAGTTACACAGACAATTACAGATTGCGAACAAATCATTTATACAGTACAAACAATGTCAAGCTTCCTTATTCTTTATTCTGTTGGAACACGGGTGGCACCTGGTGCACCCCGACTCTCAGCAATTGCAGTTGGGATATGTCTTTCAGCAGTGGGTTGGCTAGAGATTATTGAGAGTAGGGGGCTTATTTCTCCCCTGTGACCTGGGGAGGAGTAAGTCCAGTAGCAGAACAGTTTCTAGGGATCCCCATCTTTTGTAGAACTGGGGCAGTCTGTTGGTGCGGGAGCTAATCATTTTCTCCATTCTGAGTGCTTCCAGGATAGAGTTATGCCACTTCCTGAAGCTGGGCGTCGAGTCGTCAAGCCAGTGTTCAAGTATTACCTTTTTGGCTATTGCAGAGATGAGGGAAATGTGAAATTTGCAAGAGCCAAAGACTAAGTCAGTGTCAAGGCCCAGCAGGCAGGTTCGAGGTGTAAAAGTATAATCGAGCCTCAGGAGTGGGTCTAAGTGGCTGCGGATATCTTCCCATAGGGGTCTAGCTTTTGGGCAATCTCAAAAGATGTGTTCTGATTCACACTGGTGATAAATGCCATTTCAAGTAGCTGTATTTGTTAGCAAAAAATGTCATCATGTGGAGTTTTGGGGCAAAAATATATTTCTGACATCCTTAGATTCATGCTCCATTTATTTTTAGTTTTCTCAGATATTGTTAAAGCAGCAGTGCAATGAAAAATGTTTTTCCAAAATGCTAGTTTCATCTACAGTTAATAAAAATGATTAGCATGCCTGTGAAATCTACTGTTCTAGGTACCGCCTTTGATGCACACCATTGTTTTTTTTTCCTTAATCCTTACCAGGTCTATAATGTTTTTTGTTGTTGCTGTTAATTATGCATATTAGATTTTGCAAACAAAACTTACAAACATAGGTTACACAGGAGGATAGCAAAAAGTGCATTGTTCAACTATAATACCTCTCATAAAAGATTCATGTGTAAACCCCCCCATTCCTATGAAATCCGTGAATAACTTCACATTTGCAGACAGATGATTCCAAACGTGTACAACCAAGGAAGGACAAAGGGAATCGATAATAGGATATAGTAAAACCATTTGCCCTGTTACCAATCAGACTATGTACAGAATTAGTTTAGTTGCTGTATTGGTCCTTGTAAGAACAGATCCAGAAGCAAATAGTTTGATACCTTTTATTGGACCAACATAGATCTAACAAAAGAAAATAGTGCCTAAGCAGGCTGGCCCGATGGCGCTGAGGGTTGAGGTGCTGGACGCCACACCTTGCGCTACACCAGCAGCCGGGTTGAGCAGTCACAGACCTTCCGGGGGTCGGCAGGGGAGGGAGGGAGAGGATTGACGTCCGATGGATAGCTCTCCTCCTGGAGGGTGGGGGTTTGTGTCGGTAAGCCATTGCTTCTGGCGGAGGCATGGGCTTTGCAGGTGTGGAGTTAGCCTGGGGCAGAGGAGGCGACGCCGGGCGGTGATGCCATGATGTCGGGTGAGAGCCACTCCTCCACAGAAAATGGAAAAACAACGTACGGTCTCCTAGATGACGGAGCACTGCAGTGGAGACCCTGATTGCCCACGCGTCTGCCTGACTACCCGGAGGTCCGACGAAATTCAGAAGTCTTTGGGGCATCCCACCCCACCCTGTACCCACCTGGGGGTACAACCAAGGCTCTGTGGGGACCAATCGGGAGATCAGGTAGGCCGTGTGTGCGGGGATACCACATTGTGTCTCCCAAAGGAGTGGAGACCGTACGTAGGGGGAAAGTGTAAAAAAAATAAAAATAAAAAAATTGTGCCTAAGCTTTTGGACCAACCAAGTCCTTCCTCAGAAGCTTATGCCAGTTGTTTGGAAAATCACATTCTATTAACACGTAGATCATACATAAAAAACAGAAAGAATTCTCATCGGTTTAAAATCTAGATCAGTCAGACTATGGTCACAGATGATTGCCCCACTGCATGCACTGAACAGATTCACCCCCCAGCTCCCAGGAATAGATCACAGTATTTATTTAAACCCAACTTATAACCAGCAGACATAAAAACAAACAAAAAAAAATTCTGCTTAATTGTGCACTGCCTCTAGGCATGTATTCAGACTTACTTATCGATTGTATGGTACGATACCCATATTCAATCTATAGCACACCACTAGTTTATTTAACAAATAAAAAGAGTAAACCAAACCTGCAAAGATTAGTTCAATGTCCTGCGCAGCCAGTATAGTGTTATGCTTGTGCTACTGTGTTAGTTTGGTTTTGGCCGTTCGCACTCTCTATTCCAGAGGAATTACCACCCTGTAGAGGTACAAAAGGCAAGGAACCCTCAGAGAGGGTTCCACCCCTAGAGGTGCCACAGTACGATTCCTGTGGCTAAAGGTACCTTAGGATCCCCAAAGGAAATGCAGTACAATCATAACCCAAAGAAGGAGGTGACACGAAGCTTATGAGAAAGCAGTAACTGTGACATAGGAGCAGTAACTGTAACGTAGTAGTAGAGAAGCGTAGGCAGTTTGATAATGTAATGAGATGCTCAGTTTAATAACGTAATGAAATGCCCAGGCCTGCATAGCATGATACTGATGGTTTGCGTTGAGAATGAGGGGATCCTCTAAGGAGAGAGGGAACGGCAGGACATCCTCCACCTCCATCCAACAGCGGAACCTACCTAAAGAAACTAGGGGACACTACTATGCTAACTAACAGTTATGATCTGAGGCAATGGAGGAGAGAGAGAAAAAAATCCTATAATGAGGAAATCTCTGAGGATCCAAGGCCTAGGTTGCCTTCCCTTCAGGCTTGGGATAGTTTATGTAGTGACGGCTCTGCAGCTGCAATTTGGAAAACCCAATTAAAGGGAGGTGGAAAATATTCCAATTTGGAGGAAGGCTCTCACTCAAACCCTCTAGCAGGAACGCCATGGAAGGTTACGAGAAAACCCTGCAACAATACATGCAACCAAGGCGGAGAAGGAGAGCAACGACTGCTGAGGCACTCACCTCGCCTACCCGCCGTAAACTCAAACCAGGTGAACCAGAGGCAGTCATATGGGAGAATATGGTGAAGGTGCCTTGCTAGGGAAACCACTAAAGTCAATGGCTAACCATTATAGTGGAACACTAGAGCCAAAGGAGATCATCGTAACTACCCTTCACCGCTAGTCTTAAATTCTACACCAGGAGCTGCTGTTGCATGGCAGGCAGCTAAAGCCAAGCCCGGGGTGAGGACTTTCCCAGTTAGGGGCCAGGTGAGAAGGATCCCACCCCAAGTTGGGCATGCTTAAGATGCGGACTAAATGCAGAGTGAGACCGTGTGCCAGAACAGAATGGCTGGCATGCCCCAGAAATTGATTGAGAGCTGAAAAGCTGGCAAGCTGAATGAGCACGGCATGCTGAGATCGTAATAAACATTGAGTGCTGAGACCTTGCAAGGTCGAATGCAGAACTGAGTGCAGCAGAATCCCAGAGGCTGAAGCCGAGGGGATGGCAGTAGGCATGAAGCAATGGTTTGCGTAAGCAATGAACAACAATTGTGTAAGCCAGCATGGACCTGCACGTAGGTCAGTAACAGAGTAGTAATAAGTGGACCTGCATGTAGGTCTGCATAACATAGTAGCAGTGAAACAGCACTGAATAGTGGGGCAAGCCAGCCAGGCATTGCAAAGCCAAATCAAGGTGACAAACTCTGAGGATTTTCAGTGGGAAGACAGGATTTAAAACAGAAATAATTAGCCACATGGGCCACGACCCTCTAAACACCTCCCAGTCCCCACCGTAGGACAAACAAGGAAGCAATGGAATGGCCGAGAACCACATGCAGATATTAAAGCTAGTTAATAGCCTCAGCAGGAGCTTTAGCTAACCTCAGAGTAGAACAGCAGTGTATAAAGGGAATAACAGGACTGAACTGCATAGCAAGGTTCAGAGCTTGAAGCAGGTGTACAAACATAGAAGCAGCATCTGTATTGAGTACACTGAGTTGCAAACTGCAATAAACATAAAATAAAGGAGGCACAATACTCTGAAAGCAGCTGTCACAGGCAGTGCAATGAACTGCAGCAATGAGGCAAGTAGAATGAGTTGAGCATGATTTAGCTGTATAGCAAGGGTTCGGTGTGAGCCAGAACCAGGTGAAAGCAATTAAGCATGCAACATGGAAAGCAGCTATGGCTGAGCTGAACACACAGATAATGTTTGTAGTTGCATTGCAAGGAATTTGAGTGTTGTAACTGAAAGCAATTCGAGTTGTGGGTAACTGAAAGCAAGTAGTATGAACTCTGGAGTAGCAGTATGCCAGGAGCTTAGAAACAAAGCCCCCAAAAAAAAACAAAACCAAACAAACACAGAAAACAGGGAACAAAGACAGAAGAAGCATGCGCAACTGAAGGCAAAATACAAACCAGAAGCAGGAAAAAACACAGAAATCCAGCAGACAAGCAGGAGCAGCGGGGGGTAGGCCCCAACCAGCTTAGAGGAAAAACCGACAGAGCCTTTGGCTGCAAAGAAAAAGTACTTCACAACAGTAGCGGAGCCAGGTTTGGGAACATTTGGGAGCTGGGGGGCCTTTCAGTCAATCATTGGCTCCACAATGGGCACTAAGCATTAAATAAAGATGGTGGTGGGGCACCACTTCTCACACTGCGGCAGCCAGGAGGGGCAACCAGCCCCCCCCCTGGCTCCGCGACTGCTGCACAATGAGGCTGAGAGGAACTGCTTACATAGCTCAGGAAGTGGGAGTGGCCGGCTGCTTGGCCATCGAACTCAAAGCATAGCCTTTCCAATTAAGAAACGAGTAAGAGAGCAATGAACCATCGATGAAAACATTCTGTGAACAGTGTCCGTGATCTTGGGATAGGGCATGCTCTTCCCCGTGCTGTACTGAGTCTCATAGCACCACGTGGGTCATGCAACATGAATGTGCAGCTGTATGAGAGTTTGGGTTTAAGTTTGTATAGGAGAAAGAGGCGGGAAATGCCAGCTTGACATTGTCCAGTTTGTTAAAGTTGACCCCCTGAGCATATAGATATACGAAGCATCCAAGATGGCATTCAAGACCCTATTAATATGTCAGCTAGGTAGAAGCCTTAACCGCTTAATTGAAGAATACACAAAAAAGAATTCTCACAATCCCAAGTTCCGACTCACAGTTCAAAACAGAGTCCTCATGTATCAGTCTCCTCCAGAAGGGGGTTCTCTCTCCGCTCCCTCCTCCATCTCTGATTCAACTTGGTGGACTATTTTATCTGCCCCTTTAGGATCATTGACTAGATATTGGTGCCCATTCCAGACCAGCCAGAGTTTGACTGGAAGCAGTAACTGGTGCTGCAGTTTCAACTGGCGCAGATGGCTCCTGATCCCATCAAATGCCTTGCACTTCTGTCGGGTACAGTACGAGAGGCCCAGGAAGAGCATCAGTGTGTCATCTCCATATTTCAGTGTCCTGTGTCTTTTTGCAGCAGCAAGCACCCTATCCCAGTCCCCAATCCCAGTGCATACCACCATAAAGGTTCTTGGAGTCGTGGTATCTGTGGCCACCTGCCGAGGGGTGATGTGGAAAGCCTTCTCCAAAGACAGAGGGGGTCCTCCTCAGATAATCCCAGGATGGCAGGTAGGAGTGCTTTTGCAAAGCTGAGAAAGTCCTGCCCCTCGTCTGCCTCAGTCAACTGCATAGCTCTCAAGTTCTTTTCTCTAGCTTGGTTTTCCACAGTTTCCAGGTGTTGCAGTAGAAGAGTGTTTTCTTTAACGAGTTTAGCCATCACATCGGATGACTTGAGCACGAGGTTTGTGAGCACTGCACAGTCTGTTCACCTGGGTCCATCCTTGTTTCTAAGATAGTGACGTTTGATGTCAGATCGTTGAATTTCTTACCTGGATCCTGCACCATCTTAACCAGTTGGGGTGGAAAGTGGTTTGTACTGTGGTTAGGGATGCTTCCCCAGATGGCAATTCTGCAGAGTCTGTGGCTTTGCCATGCTGTGTAGGCCCTCCCTTGCATTGCTGTCCCTTAGGAGCAAAAGAGTAGGCTGGAGGTGCATTTGCTCTACGAGGCTTGCCCATCTTGATGATTCTGGATAATCTAGATCAAGATATAGTTTTTTTTATAGTTTTTTTTTTTCAGTTTTGAAAAGACTTTGCTAATTTCAAAGTATTTTAAACCAGTGTCTCCTGGGAGCTTGAGTTCTTTGCTGCTTCCTCATCAGCTGCTCAGTAGCCCCCCTCATAATGCTATTTCTATACCAAATGTGACGACCATTGTTTTTTCTTCAGAAAAAATTACATTGAAACATTTATAAAACCCTCAGATTTTGATGGAACTAGAAAATGTTACCACCAAATAACACTGGAAGATGCCTAGAACCTTTTAAAGTGAAAAAAGGGTAGGGTCAAATGTTTTGCCCAATTTTGTTGCACTGCTGCTTTAAACCCGCTTTTAAAGGTAATTTTGTAATTAATGACGTGCATCATTAAACATGGCTGCCACTCGCAATTTTTAAAAATCTCTTCCGCTGAGGATACCTGTTCAATATACATGCTAGATTTTTATTAGGATGATGTTACCATATATTTTTGATGATAAACAGCACAACACTGAACCAAGTTATTTAATTTTCTCATGGTAGGAATGGGAGTGGGATCTTTTAAAAACTTCAAAATACCATATCTTGGTTCAGGAATGAAACCTATTGAAAAGAAAAAGGGATATCTTGATATTTTTGCCAGACAAGTATTACTACTGAAAAAAAAAAGTATATGATCACTAGCAAACACTGCTGCCTTAAAAACTGTATAATGTAGTTTATGTCCCTCTCAACCAACATTTATAGAAGAACAGGTATGCATTGTGACATCAATGTAGGAGCTTAACAAGGACCTTACTACCTCATACAGTTCTAACATGATCCTTACCACCACTGTGTAAATCTGAAAAAAAAGAACACAAAATTTACTAACAAGTTAATAAAAGATGGAACAATAACAGGATGCTAACCAGCTGTGGAAAAACAGATTCTACAGGCAATACAGGCTTGCAGGTAAAGGGAATTCTCCTTTAAGCAGTTTTCTCAAGGGACCACCTGAACAAATGTATTTTTTGGTTTCAAGCTTGGCCACTTTTGTTCCTACTGGGTCTTCTTACTTCATGTGGGGCCATCTCTAAACAAACAAAAACGATGGTTATATGTGGCTGTACTGCCATCCTCTGTGAGACCCAGGTTCATGTGCAAGCCCCAGAATAGCTCAGTCAGACCAGCTGGGGGTTAGGCATGTCATGGAAGTGAGACTTACTGCTCCAAGGGAGAGAGGAGAGTGGAGGCTACACAGGAGTTGCACACATTTGTCAGCCAATCACAGAGCAGCATTGACTTCAGCTGTGAAGCAGCCAAAGACTTTCCTACACAGCTGGAGGAAGGTTAAAGCCATGGCGACCCTGAACACTGGGGGTGGGGGGGGGATAGGGTAAACAAAGAGAAAAATTGGAAAAAAGGTTAGCAAAAGACACACATGTATGAAGCAGCCTGTAGCACTGTGGGCACTGTGACAGCCACTCTTAACCACTTTATTTTATAAATCATAACATCATTTTTAGCCAGTCAAGATTGTTTATTTCTAAAGTTTCCAGACACTCTTTTTTTTATTTGTTTATCCCTCTATCACTGCCAAGCAGTGCCTCTTCCGATGGCAACCCCCAGCCCCGTCACCCACTGTCCTGAGCCTTACTCCATTTACTTACCTCCTGCTATGGGTGAATGGATGTCATGGGTGCTAGAGCAGAGCTTGCAGGGTTGCCAGCCATCATCCTGGTGCACAGGGGGGTTTCTTCTTTTTTTCTTCCTATCCCCGAGGTCAGAAGTGTGTGCCATGGCACAGCCATATGGCGTGAAGATGCTGTACATACTCGAGTGTCTGCCCCCCCCTCCAGCCCCCTAGAAGTGTCTGCTGATGCTATGTATCATGGCCTCCGCTGGGTGGCAGATAAGCTGTGGCTTGCTGTTTCCCTCCTTCCCCTGGCTGACTCTTAAGTGACCCTGGTCTGTTTCTGACCCTGGGTCACCGGTGTTATGAGTGGGTTGGCACATTCTTCTTTTTTTTTTCCATATAGGTTTTTTATCACCTTATGTCCCTCTCTGCCCCCTTGTGACTGACCCCCAGCCCTGTTACCCTTCTTGCCCGGTTGACAGGTGCGGAGCCTGCAGAGGATTGGTCATCATCTGCAGCCAGGGATTTTTCCTCTGTTTTCTCCCTTCCCTGTTGCTGGGGCACACACCAGATGTGCGTACATGGAGGTGCGCGCAAGTTCGCAGAAGTCCTGCAGCACCCTCCCTTCCTTGGTGCCCTGCAGACCCGCACTGCCCTCGGGCCTTCACCCAGGGACAGTCATTGGGCGGGAGTGCCAATCCTCCCTCCTCGGGAGAGGAGAGCTGTCCTTCGGACTCTCGATCCTCTCCCTTCCCAGCCAACCCCCATCGGCCCACTCGCACAGCGAACACAGGTCACCAGCATGGCAGGAGGTAAGGCACGAATGCCTTAGCCCTCCACGCCACTGGGCCAGCCGGTTGGCACACTCTTCTAACCATGAGAGGGTCTCCCATGCAAATGTTTCAAAAATTATGACCTACTAATTTCAGTTGACATAATCCATTTCATACACAAGGGGTTTGTCACCGGACGTGGGTATAGGATAACACAATTTCAGGCAGACAACAAGTCAGGTGCATAAAAAATGCATGGTTGCATATCAAGTAAAATATACAGAAAGCAAAAGGGTCAGACAACTGCTTAGCTTCAACAGTTTCTAAGGCTTTTCTTCAGCCTAGCAAGAACCAAACAGTGTGAAAGCACACACTACCAGAAGGTCTTCCACCTTCCTCAGTCAGTATTCAACTGACCACCCTATCCATCCTCTCTCAGCACTGAGGTAGGGCTTTTTTGTATGCTCACAAGAAGTTGGAAAAACAATTTCCTCTGCCTTTGATTAACAGCAGTCATAACATAAAACTAGCCAGTAGTGGCCACTGTTGCACCACAGAGAACAGTTATTTGGCGCTTGGAGCACATTACATAACTTGTTTACAATATTGTCAGGGCCGAGGTCAGAACATTCTGTGCTCTCCTAAACTCTCCTGCAGGGTCATATTACCTCATGCTGTCTGCTGTAAAATATGTCTTTTGGAAGGGTGCTGCTAACATCTAGAAAAAGCAGACACAAGTTTTTGTTATTCTCATGTAACCCCCCTTCCCATAAATGGGGGTTCCTAAAATATCTTCCTGGGCTTGCCTAATGCCCACTGACAGGTTGGTGTCCTGTGTCTGCAGTAGTTTAATTGTCTGCATATGAGTGCTCTGATTGGCCTCCGTGCCTGTCTCTTTAAGAGCTATCTATTTTTGTAGGACATAATTAGTCTGGGTTGGGGCCGAGTGGTTTAAGGCTCGAGTCCCGCCCGGGGTGTAGTATTGCTGCTTCATTCTGCTGTCACTATATGCCCAGAGGAAGCCCTTATAGGACCTGTGATTGTTTGCTATTTATCTGTTTTAATAAGAATAATAATAATATAGAAGCTTGTCTAACCTGCCTTCCTTTGCAGCATGGACTTTTTTTGCTTAGAGCCACCATTTTGGTTCTGGACTGCTAGAGTTGGACCAATCGGAACCTCAGGGAACTTAAAATGGAGGCTGTCCCCAGAGGTCTTGTGGGATTGAATTTCTGTAGGAATTGTAGTTTTATTGTTTGACGGCTAAATGGACCTGGAGGGGGAGTTCTTTCTGTGACAGACAGATTCATCAGCCAACTGAACCTTTTGGATCACTGAGAAACCCCAGAGCTGCCTGCAGCAGTGTGTCAGTCGAGAGTTGGAGTTTGGAGAGTGAACAGCTCGAGCCATTCGAGCAGCGGCTCCTGCGTGGTAGCGCGGGGAATTGGCAGGAAGGCTGTGTTTGGCCTGCCTGCCACCATCTTCCAGTGTGAAGGAGTTTTGTGAAAGTAAATTGGACTAAATCCGAAAGCTTGCATTGAGATCTGAAGTGGAAGTGAAGGAGAGTGAGTTTCACCTGGTATGGACCAAAGCCTTGCTCCAGAAGCGATCGGCCTGTCAGGTACCGGAGAGAGCCTCAGGATGAAGGTGTGTACAGAAACCCTGCTAAATTGCAAACAGACTTCATCTGATCGGAGGTGTGTTGTTGTGTTGCTTATAAGTGTGCTGAATGTGCTGTGTGTGTTGCGATTTGGTTCTCCACCTTCAAATGTGTTATGCTAACTGGAAGCTGCTCCAGCACTCGATCGGACTAAATCCAAACTGTCTGCTTCGGTCTGGGCACTGCTGTCTTGACCTAGACTGCCGCTCCCACTGCAGAGAGTTTTCTGATGAAAGACACGCTCAGGGATTCGGCCCCCTGCTCAAATACCATGGAACAGGCATCGACCACCACGGTGAGTCATGTGGGCCCTGCTTCCCCTGGCAAGCCAGAACAACATTCAGAGGTCTTCATCTCGTCAGTCCTGCCTCCTGGTCTGGGTAGCATGAGTACTAAACAGGGTACCTTCCTGCAACAAAGCTGCAATCATTGTGTGTCATCTGATTTCATTGTTTGGGTTTATCACAATGAACTGAGCCATCCAGCTCCGGAATACAAATTCTGGGTTGAAGTGCATGTTAATTGTTTTCTTTCCTAAGGGTCCCAACTAAAGCTGCAATGCCGGCCTACCCTGGGCAACACTTCAGGCTAGCCTGTCTAACAACTGGGTACCCAGAGTGTGTGACTGTGACAGAGGGACTCCCAGTGCATGCATGCTCAGCCTGAACAAATCAGATCTAAAATCTCCTGCTAGATTGCTGCCCCACTCTTGTTCAATCCCCCTGAATAAATTAGATTCTGTTCTTTCTGCATCTAACTTGGTTAGTGTGTACCTTTGTGGAGGGGATATTGTATTGCCATTGAACTATTATATTACAGGTCTTGTTTTACAGGGGGTCTCCAGGGCCTTTGCAGCTGATCCAGCCCTGGTGGTAAGTGTACCGAGTGTGGGTTCAGTACTGTCATCATATGTCATATGTGATTGTTTATCTGCTGACTTGTTTAAACCACTAGAAGGGTTAGAAGGGGGTTATAGTGTCTCAGAGGGCTATACCCACAGCAGTTGCGCTACCCTAAAACCATTCCTCTGGGTGGAGGCACCCGTTCACCGAGCTCAGGCCCCTCAATCTGTGCCTAGTCCCACAGGTAGGGGTAGTAGCCCTTGGGATAGCACCACCTAGGGGTTTCACTTATATTAAGACTACCCTCTTAGTTTTGTAACTGTACTCTTAGATTTGTCATAGCCAGCCAGACAGCATGTTGGACATTATATAAAACATATAAACTACTTGGGGAAGGGGTTTCTGTTTATCCCAGGGGTGTCCACTATGACAAGGGTGACCCTGTTACAGGGTTCTTTTATTTTCTGCAAAGTAAAAATTTTGATTTTTAAATTTAAGTTCCATTTTCAAAAACAGATGTTTTCACATGCTTTATGTTTATACAGCATGTGTAGCTCTGGCATTTCTTGTGGTTACGTGCCTTCTCAAGCCCTTTCCTGCAGTTCTCTCACCCAGTGAACTCACGAAGGCACTCATACCCATAAGAGATGCTACAGCTGTACATAGAAACATATATTGCTTACCAGTATATTCTAAAGCAAGTTTCTGACTAGCACTTTTCTCTTTTTATGTCTGTAATGAAAGAGATATGAGTGTTCGGATTTCTTTTTTTTTTTAACTCAGCTTTATTGACAGATTCCAAGATACAGCAGTTTATCTCAGTATATCCATTTACAGGTTATTGAAAAAAGCATTGTGTATCAGTTTCTTTCATTTATAATAAGGTCTTTACGGTCTCTATGTCTGTTATTTGTCATGTTTCTAATACTCTGAAAATGTCAGAACAGTGCAACACATTAATAAGCAAGTGTAACAGAATAATGGCTTATATACAGAGGAATTTTGTGAGCAGGGATAGGACTGTCGTACTGACTCCTTATTGGTCATTGGTTAGGCCGCACATGGAATACTGTGTGCAATTGTGGTCCCCTGGTCTGAACAAGGATATTAGGAGGATAGCGGGTATACAGAGATGAGCTACCAACACTGTCTGTGAACTACAGAAGGAGAGTTCTGAGCAAAGACTGGACATATTGAGCGTGTTTTCCCTAGGGACTCAGAGGAGATATGATGTCAGTATATTGAGCCCACAACAGAAACAGACTGTGGACCTTAATTTTGTGACTATTACTGTATAATGCCATGGTTTCTGTGATCAGTTCTTGGTCATACGAACATACGAAGAAGCCAGCAGAAGAAGGCCATTTGGTCTATCAAGTCTGCTCATATTGCAGGGTCCACAGCTTGAGCTAAAGTCCCTGCCCTCCCTCCCCACTCCTCCCATCCTCCCTACCCATGATTCTTATCTTCCCCCATGCTTATCCCAGCCTCTCTTAAAGCTTCTCACTGTCTTCAATGAGATGACCTCTTCCGGCAGCGCATTCCAAGTGTCCATCACCCTCTCTGTGAAGAAGTGCTTCCTGACCTCCCTCCTAAACGTCCCACCCTCCAGCTTAAGACTGTGCCCCGTCGTGTTATGATTGCCACTCAGCTTAAAGAGACTCACTGTATCAGTCTTATTTATTCCTTTCAAGTACCTGAAGGTCCCAGTCATGTCCCTTCCCTCTCTCCTGTCTTCCCGGGAGTACATGTTCAGTGCCCTCAATCTATCCTTCTATGCCTTACCCTGCTGACCTGCTATCATCTTTGTAACCCTCCTCTGGACCTTCTCCAGCAGGTTAATGTCCTTTTTGAGGTGTGGGCACCAGTACTGAACTCCATACTCCAGATGCGGCCTTACCAGTGACCTGTACAAGGGCAGTATAACCTCCTCTCTCCTACTACTGATCCCCCAGATATGCATCCCAGCATCTTGTTTGCCTTTGCTGCTGCTTTCTTGCACTGCATGGAGTGCTTCAGGTCACTAGTGATCATCACTCCCAGGTCCTTCTCCTCCTCCTCCTCTGATGCAGATACTCAGACTCCACCCAGGTAGTACTCTGTCCTGGGATTCTTGGCTCCAGTGTGCATAACTTTGCATTTCTTGGCATTGAAGCCAAGCTGCCAGATCTTGGACCACTTCCCCAGCTTTTCCAGATCTTTCTGTAGGTCCCGTATCCCTTCAGCTGTGTCCACTCTCCCACAGAGCTTGGTGTCATCCACGAATAGGCACATTTTGCCCTTAATGCCATCTCCAATGTCATTGATGAAGACATTGAACAACACCAGCCCCAGCACTGAGCCCTGCGGGACCCCACTAGTTACCTCTCTAGTGCCAGATATTTCTCCCCCCCACAACCACCCTCTGGGTTCTGTCTCTCAGTCAGTTTTCCACCCATCTGGCCATCTTTTCCCCAACCCCGAGATCCACCAGCTTCCTGATCAACCTTTTGTGGGGCACAGAGTCAAAGGCCTTGCTGAAATCAAGATAGATGTCGGTTCCACTAGGCCACGGCAACAAGAAATTTGTCGATTGTCAAGACAGCGACAGCACAACACCGCCATTGGTGCTGTGCCACGCTGAGGAACAGCAGCTTTGTGGGGCTTTGCCCCACATCCTCTCACAAGACTTTAGATTACTAACTCAGTTGGAGTTAGTTCAGGGAGAGGGGCACACATCCCACTGGCAACAGTGTCGGGAACGTGGAGACCATCACAGCAAACTGCCGAAAATATCGCTGTAATGGTCTTCACGGTATTTCTGTCATTGTGCGGTCGTATACTGAGGATGTCTACCTCTTGGCCCCTGTCTACTGTGTACTGTCTTAGTGACACAGTCAAAGAAGTCAATCAGATTTGTTTGGCACGATCCCCCCCTCATGAACCCATACTGCCTCGCATCCTGAAGACCATGCTCCTCTAGATATTCCACCAACCTTTCCTTTAGTGTGGTCTCCATGAGCTTGCCCACAATGGAGGTCAGACTGACTGGTCTGTAATTCCTTGGGTCATCCTTGGGACCGCTTTTGTGGAGGGCCACTACATGTGCTGTTCTCCAGTCCTGCGGTACCACGCCGGACTCTAGTGAATTATTAAATAGGTCTGCCAGTGGCCTTGCCAGCTCCTCAGCCACTTCCTTTGGATGTACTCTGTCCTGGCCTGCTGATTTGTCCACCTTCAATGCCAGCAGCCCCTCCCTCACTCTATACTCCACTATTACTACATCTGTATTCCTCCCCGGCTCCTCTTTTCCCTCCTGAAGACACTGGTCCGTCATTCTTCCTGGTGAAGATGGAACAGAAATATTCATTTAGTATCTCTGCTTTTCCCCCATTATCCTCCACCCACTCCACCCCTTTCTTAAACCTAAAAATCCTTTCCTTTTTGTCCTTTTTCTAACTTATATAGCGAAAGAAAGCCTTTTCCCCCTTCCTAATTCCTTCAGCTGTCTGCAGCTCCTTCCTTGTACAGTGGAATTCTGTATTTGTTGTTGTACTTTTTGTTTAATGTGTTGCACCTTGCCTTCCCGTCACCTTGGAATTTTCTGTTGTGTTATGGCTGCCTCCATTGCATTGCTCTGCAATTCTCCCAGGTTGTACCTAAAAATAAGCATTGTAATTGTCTAGTCTTCTTATCTGGTCAGTAAAAACTAACTAAATAAATAAACTAAGGGGAGCTACTGCAAGGGCCAACTAGAGGTATAACTTCTTCACAAAGAGGGTGGTGTCATTGTGGAGTAGTCTATCACAGTTGTAGTAGGGGGTCGGAAGGTTCTCAGTGGAATGGGATTTGTGGCTGTCTAACAATTCAAGGATAGGCCAGATGAATCTGGAAAGAGAGGCAGGAAGCTTACTCAGGGACCGAGATACAAAAGGTTTATTTACAAGGGACAGGAATAATAATAAAATAACTGTTTTCTACAACACTACAGGATAATAGAATAAACAACAAAACAATATGATCAGGACCAACAATTGGATGAACCAAGAACAGTGGGTTAACCCCTTTTAATCTAAGTCCTGCATACACTTGGCCAAGATGACAAATGGTGGACAAACCAAGCTTGGGCTTTACGATGAGTCGGCTGATCAGCAGGTGGGTATTGACCCCACAAAGTGCTTTTCATAGACAGGCCATATGGGGCATCCCCTGGACAAACAGAACACAAAGAAGAACACTGCTAGCTGGACAGTGAAGCACTTTGCGATCCTCTGTGGCTCCGGGCAAGAAGCTGAAGGCATCTGGTCGGCAGATGGTTCTCTGGACGATCTGCAGCAGTGACCACTGGCAGGTCCCAGGCATCCAGACCACCTCCCAAAAAGAAGACTGCTGGCAATGCGATCCTCGGGCAGCTGGCAAAATAGGAAAAAGGGCATGCACGACGTTAACTGTGGTCCCTCACGCTTGAGCCAAGGCAGCTGCTAAGCTGACTTACCTCTGGATACCTTATTAGTGGCTCTCTACAACTTACGGTCACAGGACTGATGCTGGAACACTGTGGCTTAACTTTGAGGCAGATTGATGACACTGGAGACAGTTCTGCTGCAGATGGAGGATGGGCCGGGGACCTCCCTAGAACAGCATCAGGCTCTGAAGAAGCTGGTCCGGGCAACCAAGGCGACGCTGGACATCAGGTACACAAGGATGCAGTCTGATAACACAGTTTCTGTTGCAAGCAAACAATTTAGGTCTTGGCAAAACAGTGTAGTTTTGACAAGGGTGCAGTCTCTAGGGGGCACTAGGCAAGCTGCAGCATAGTTCAGATCGGGTGGGGCTCAGGACACATGTCACTCCGTGGGCAACGCAGGAACATTAGATTGTTCCCCTTTCCTTCCCTGAGGGTGCTGCAGCTTTAAGGATCCTTTGTGCTTCACTATCCCTGCAGAGCCAACCCCAACATTAATATTTATAACCACTCCGAAGCCTGCCTGCCTGCCATGTAGAGGGCCTTGCCCTGCGCTCTCATTAATATGAGTGAGGGTCTGGAACCCTCACAGCTAGCCACTTCTTCCCAGTAGTTAGCCCAGGGACCTTGGCTTCCTGTCCCTGTCCCCTGGCACAGAATGGTGCCAAAGGAGACAAAGGGATCTAAGCCCACCTCTTCCATCCTCCCTTCACCCTCTCAGGACCTTTAAATCATGGTGCTCTCTTCCTTTATCTAGGGACGAGCTGCTATTCAGCCCAGGCTGCCCTTCCCCTGGAGATGCCCCAAACAACATAAAAATGTTGTGGGCCTGGCCACACCTGGGGCCTTTTCTTTTTCATTGGGTGCTCTACCCACTTCCTGTGATCCCTCCATCTCCTTAGGGCAGGCAGCTCGCCCAGGGAGCCCACTGCACCCTTCCCTTGTGTTTACTAGGGCAATGGCCCATTAAATTCCACCCCCTCAAATGCCTTTGAAGCAAGTATGCTTAAAAATCGGGAACTCAGTCCACTCACCACCATGGCCCAGGACTCTAGCACTTTTGGGGGGGTCAGGGAAACGGCTGGGGAGCTGCACTTCTACCCGGCTTCTTTCTTTACATTGCGGCTGCTGGGTGACAAAACTGAAGGGTCCAGAGTGTGTTTTCCACTCAGACCAATTTTCTGCTGCACCTTTTCAGTCCCTCGCAGAAAAATGCTCCCACTGCCATGGCCGAGGACTGGAGGACCGCGTTGGGGAGCCGCCACTCATACCCGACTGCTGCTGCTGCTGCCCAGGGCCCGCGTGACTTCCCTTGAAGGGGAGTGATGCCAGAGGAGCCATGGACACACTTCAGGTATGCTTTTTTGTTCATGCTCCATGCATCCTCCATTCTCCGCATTCAGCCACCGAATCCCCTCTTAAGCCACTCCCCGGCCCATTTATAGGGCAGGGGTGGTTCCGTTGGTCAGCCCTGGGGATTGGGGCCCTGTCACTCGGGAGAAAGTGTCTCCAGCCCATGACCCCCCTTCTCAGCGTCAAATGGCGTGAAATGAAACAAAGGGAAATAGGAAGGGGTCTGGGACTGCAGGCAAGGGGGTGATGGAATGGAGGGAAACAAAAGAAAAAAAAAGGAAAATCCCCACGTCGGGGAGAGGGTCCCTGTTTCTTTGATGTGCCCCCTAACTTTGGGGCACTACACAGTCAGTAATGAAATCTGGCATTGTAGCTACATTTAAGATCAGACTGGAAGATATTTGACAGAGAAGGGTATTTAAGGATATAACCACTGTTAAGTGGTGGATGGACAGGTGGGTCAAATGGCTTTACTGGGTCTGTAAATTCCTACATTCCTACGTAATGACTGTATTTGCTGCCCTGAAAACATTTGGTTCAATGTTTGTTCTGTATACAGACACAGAACAAATGTAGTTGACCTAAAATTACAAAGATGCGGCACAGTAGCCCTGCCAGTGTTCAAGGGTTTTGTTGCCTTGGAATCCCTGATTTGTGTCTCAACCCCAACTCCATTCATTGGTCTGGGGGAGTGTAGGGAGCATCACTGAGGCAATTCTTTTAGACAGCGAGGGTGGGTTCTGCATGTCCCACTTCAGCAGGACATTCTTCAGTGGAACCAGAAACAGTGTGGACACCAGAAGAGACCTGTCGAAAGGAAAAAGATGCTGTAGAGGGAAACATATATGTGGTGGCATGACGTGAGGTCTGCCCACAGCCCAGTAGCCTGTCAGTGTCTCTAAAAACCTCCTGTCCTCAGTCAGATCCTGTCAAGACAGAGAGAAGCAGTTTCATGTCAGGAGTGAAGCAGCTGGGGCTGGTAATAGAAGGACTCTCTAGGGCATTTATTCATTTCCGGGCACGCGGTTATAACCAGGCTGCAGTAGGCACTCTTCCCTGGTGATAAAGGCAAAACCTTAAAAATAGATGGGGAAGTTAAACCAGTTTAAAAGTCCTAGTCTGGCCAGGTCCCAAAATAAGTTGTTTTCAAGTTAATTTAATTTTCTTCACAGCTTCTTTGAGCATGGACACAAGCCAAAGGTTTTCTGACTGTATGATGAGTTTCTGGGCTCAGTGTGTAACTGCTTGTTGGATACTTTGCCACCAAAGACAAGATGCTCGCAAGTCAAGATTTGTTTTATCCATGTCAACATCTGCTTTACGACAGCCAGACTGGTATCTGTAGGATCACTTTGAAACCCGCCTGGCACCTCAGAACATGAAATAAGTATGCTGTCTGCATCACACATCATATCTTTTTCCTAAAGCGTGCATGTTTGGTACAGTTGCAGACACAGTGTCTTTATAATTTCCTGTCTCTCAAATGGCATCAGTCCATTGTTTGTGTTGTTGAAAATCTGGACACCACTTTATTTGTGAGTGCTTGTGAGTTTGCTGATAAGTATGGGAGCTCAGAGACAGGTATCAGAGAAATCGATGATTACAGTGATAGCTACCACGTCCTCAGAAACGTACCTGTATGTCACAGAAGAGGAATGCTGAACCTTTGAAAAGTAGCCTAGACAAGATTTTCAACATTGGTTAAAAGAACCCACACTGCACTCTTTCATTCTGCAAATGTCTAGTTAACAGAATCTGTCTTAAAAAGATTGTTTCCATCAGCTGACCAGAGCAGTGGCATTGTTAGTACGTGCTACCAGTAGAAATAAAACATATATTTTTAATTTCCAGTGATCTTTTAATCTAATAAAGTGGCATCCCCGGAGAACCACATCTGGTGTATGTCTGGTCTGGTGAACAGCTCTACAGTGCCCCCGGACAGAATTTATTTTAAAGCCGTGTGTTGGCTGCTAAGCAGAAAGCAGAGTTCTGATGGCTGCAAATGCTCCAATCCCACTTCTTCTTGGGGGTGTTACATTTTCTCTGTCTTTTTTGTTTTGTGGAAAGAATGAGCAGTGAAAAAGACATGTTAAAGCCTCATTCAAGCTTAAAGAGAACATAAACCTCTGTTTTTTTGTTTTTCACTATAAATTGTAACTTTGGACATGTGTGTAAAGCCTGTATAATACATCCTTTGCATTGTTTTGTCTGTTTGTTTTGAAATAATCCTATTTTTTCCTTATTTAGGGTCTGTTGTTAAAGGGGAACACTCACGGGTGGTGCTTGTCCTGACTCGAGTAGCATATTTAGTTGTGAAATAATTTTATCTCACTATTGGTGCCGTTATCATTTCAAAATATATCTGATTAATCCGGCTGCCACCCTCCTCACACTGGCATTTTCTAACTAGTTCTACTGCATGCGCATCCTAGAATAATCTGCAACTGATGTCAGCCACGTGCTACAGTGGCAGGAAATTCAGTTACAGAAACATCGTACTTCAGCTTTTAAAAAACTCCGACTCACTGGTCGCTAGTCCAGTTGTACTCTCAGAGCCAAGCACAGGACCTTTGCTCAATACTCAGCCACAGGAATGCAACTGAACCAAGGACGCTGGAATTGGAGCTTTTAAAAGATTAAGTATAGTGCTGTACTTGAATGAACTGTGGCTGAAGTCAGTCACAAGGAATTTGGGAACATGCTTGGAGCAACACTAGTTAATAAATGGCAATGTGTGGGGTGGCCAGATCAACCAGATATATTCTGAAATAGTTTTACCATTAGGAAGTTAAAAGAAGAAATTGTGTCAGACTTACCGGAATCTTTTTTTTCCTGTTAGTTCCAGTGTTGTCACTGGGCTAGTCATTTACTGCTGGGTAATACATGCTCACCTACTAGAGGCCAACATGCTCCATAGCTGTGACATCACCATGGAACCCTTAACTCCACCCCATTCTGTGAGAGTTAGCTTTGAATCCTTAGTCAGAAATCCTTCAGAGCTTTATAGCAGCTTATAAAATGGGTAGAGACATTAAAAGAACCTGACTGGCTGGTGCCCCTTGCCAGCTATGTCTTTTAATTTGAATATACCACGACAAAAAGCAAGAGCCACCACAAGTGACCCAGTCACCTAGGATATCCTGGTGCCTTGCCATCTCAGGGATCCCAATCTGAAGTCCCCAGCTGGCAGTGGCCAAATGCAAAAACAGAGAGAGTGCAGTAAGTGAAAGCACGGGCGGTTTATTCAACCGTTAGCTTTCTGTCTGCTCAAAGAAAGACAAAAAAACAAGCAATTCAAATGGCCACTCTCTGTCCCTCACTCCACAATTTTTTTCTTCTTGCCACACCCACAGAACAGCACATTGTAAAACGTCTACCACCGGTCCATCTTTAGCAATGTGGTCCTTAACCTGAATCACTGGTAGCTTACTCAAACAGCCGCTCTGTTTCTGCCTGTCCCTCAGCTCACACCATCTCAATCCACACATCACAGTCATTATTTATTTGTCCTTCTTTCCTTGCAGAACAGCACTATGGAAAACTTACTGCTCCTGGCCGTCCTCAACAACGTGGTCCTCACCCGACTCGCCGGCAATCTGTCTCGCTCTGTTGCGACCACCAGTGAGAGATACTGTGCCCGAAACATTACGGCTGGCGTACTATTACAGAATCCATTACAAAAAGCAGGACTTTTTCAGAACTTCCTACCGTAGATGGTAGCTTGCAGCAGGCAAGACCAAAAGCAAAATCGCGGTCTTGCCTGCTGCCTGACCTTGCAACTCAGCAGCTCTCTTCAGCACCCCTAGAGACAGCGCTTCACACAACAGCATCCCTAGCAACCTAATGAACGTGGAAGGATTATTTAACATCAAAACAAATAGTTTTTTTAGTTTACAATTATTTTTGTTTTTTATATTGCAATTTTTCAACAGATACCCATTTTATAAGTGCAGTAACACATTCCGGGGTGTGGTTTATTCTGGATAAATGCATTTCTAGGGGCAATAAGGCACGAGGTGCACAATGCCCCTAGGCGTGCATTTATCCAGAAGAAACCACACCCCGTCGTGCGTTATTGCTTACATAACTGACCCAAGCTCAATTTATACAGTCTTTAAAAATACAGAAAAATCACAGCCTTACTTTACAGGAATGTGTAAACAGCATAGACTCTCCACTATATCTTGTGTGAATTAATGATTTACAACTTCTCCCAAATAATTTTCTGCAATGGCAGCTTTTACACAGATTACACAGAGATGTGATGGCAGAGAAAGGCCCCACGGCCCATCTAGTCTGCCCAATACCCTACTCCCCCTTCTGTTATACTTCCACCCTTTTTTCCCAACCCCCTAAATCTATCCCAAGCCCTCTTAAACCCCTCCTCTGTTTCAGCTGCCACTACCTCCTCCGGCAGCTTGTTCCAGGCCTCCACCACCCTCTCCATGAAAAACTGCCCCCTGACATTGCCTCTGTATTTCCCACCTTCCAGTTTGAGGCTATGTCCCCTCGTGTTCACTTCCTTTTTCAGTTTGAACAAGCTACCACCCTCCACCTTATTTATTCCCTTCAGATACTTAAAAGTTTCAATCATGTCCTCCCTCTCCCTCCTAGTCTCCAGAGGGTACAAATTCAGCCCTCTCAATCCTTGCTCATAGGGTACATCCCGCATCCCTCGTACCATTTTGGTTGCCCTTCTCTGGACTCTCTCCATCATCTCATTATCTCTGCATAGGTGATGCCTCCAGAGCTGCACCCCATACTCTAGATGCGGCCTGAGCATGATACTGTATAATGGCATTAGCACCTCCCTCTTCCTGCTAGTAAAACCCCTCGCAATGCAGGCCAGTATACCATTTGCCTTGCCCACCGCCCTGCTACACTGGCTGCCCACCTTAAGGTCACGTGATACCATAATCCCCAGGTCTCTTTCTGTTTCCTTCTCCTTAATTTCCACCCCCCCCCAAGGGAGTATGTTTCCCTCCTATTCCTCCTCCCCAGGTTTATCACCTTGCACTTTTGTGCATTAAACTTCAATTTCCAGGTGTCAGACCACCTCTCCAGCCTTTCCAGGTCCTGCCTCATGGCTTGCACCCCGCTAGGTGAATCCACCCTATTGCAGACCTTTGTATCATCTGTGAGCAGGCACACCCATCCCTCCAGACCCTCCGCTAGGTCACTAACATAGATGTTAAAGAGTATTGGTCCTAGCACTGACCCCTGTGGCACCCCACTGGTCACCGCCCATTCCCTGGAATGTGTCCCATTTTCCACCACCGTCTGACTCCTTCCCTTCAGCCAGTTCTCCACCCACGTGGTGATCCTGTGGTCCACCCCCAGTCTGTCCAGCTTATGCACTAGCCTACTATGTGGAACGGTGTCGAAGGCCTTACTGAAATCCAGATAGGCCACATCCACTGCTCCTCCCTTGTCCACTATCTGTGTTACCTCATCGAAAAACTCATTATCAGGTTAGTCTGGCAGGACCTTCCCTTAGTGAAGCCATAATGCCTGTCATCCTGCATGCCATTTATCTCCAAGTATTCTGTCAACCTGATCTTAAATAGTGTTTCCATTACCTTCCCCGCTACCGAGGTAAGACTAATGGGACAGTAGTTTTTGACCTCGTCCTTCCTCCCCCCCTCATGTTGTGCAACCACCTCTGCCCTCTTCCAGTCTGTTGGCACCACCCCTGTGACCAAGAACACGTTAAACAGCCTCGCCAGATGCATTGCCAGTTCATCCCTCACCTCCTTGAGAACCCTTGGGTGTCTTCCTTCAGGCCCCATTGCCTTGTCCACCCTAAGTCTACCCAGCTCTTCCCTTACTCCGTCAGCTGTGAATTCTGCCAGATCTTCCTGCCTGTGGCTGTCTCCCTCCCCACCCCATCCTGGTCCCCTGCCCTTGCTCTCCTCCATGAAGATTGAAGCAAAATAGCTATTTAATGCCTCTGCTTTTTCGAAATCCCCTTCCAGTATTGTTCCACTTCTGCCCCTTAACCTTCCAGTCCTCTGCTGTGCCCTCCTCTTTTCTCCAGTGTACCTAAAGAAGGTTTTGTTCCCCCTCCTTGCCTGCTTCGGTATCCTCTCCTTAGTGGCCTCTTTAGCCCTCCTTATCTTTTGCCCTGCCTCCCTTCTTTTTTCCCTGTAGGTCTCCCTATCCTTATCTTTTTGTGTCCTTCTGTACCTTTTGAATGCTCTAATCTTCTCCGTGACCCTTAATGCCACCTCTCTAGTGAACCATAGAGGTATTTTCTGTCTTCTGTTCTTTCTTACCCTTCTTATGCATGAGTCCATGGCTTTAAATACCTCTCTCTTGATGGCTGCCCATAATTCCTCCATCCCCTGCACATCCCCTATCCTTGACATTTCTTCCCTAACTACCTTCCTCATTCCATGAAAGTCAGCCTTCCTGAAGTCTATTACCTTGGTTCTCATCCTAACCCTCTCCCTGCCCGCTCTCACCCTGAACCTGACAGCCCTGTGGTCACTGGTACCAAGCTCTTCCCCCACCTCCACCTCCTCCACACTGTCCCCATGCTCTCTGACCCTTTGCTGCAGGAATATGCCCTGCAGAGCCTCTAAGATGCCCCTGCTCCTTGTGGAGATTGCTGTCTGGGCCTCCCAGTTGATGTCCGAAAGGTTTAAGTCCCCCAGCCAGCACAATTTCCCCTTTCTGTGCCATCCTCACTACTGATTCTACAAAGTGTCTATCCCACTTTTCCCCCTGCATAGGAGGCCTATTGACTACCCCAACGTGCAAGTTTTCCCCCGTCCCCTGTCTAGGGTGACCCACGTTATCTCTGTTTCCCCCTCCTGTTCCTGCCCTTCCATGGCCCCAGTCTCTTCCCTGACATATAATGCCACCCCTCCCCCCTCTTCCCCTCCTGATCCTTCCTAAACAAACGATACCCTGGGATCACTGTCTCCCAGGCGTGGTGTTCATTTCACCAAGTCTCACTCACTGCTACAATGTCTAGGTTCTCCTCCATCATGGTGGCCTCCAGTTCTCCCATTTTGTTCCCCAGGCTCCTGGTATTTGCAACCAAAGCCCTCCAACATCTAGCCCCATCCTGTCCTTCCCTGCTGCTAAGTGTTCCCTTGATGAGTATCATGCTTTGGGGGGGGGGGAGGCTGATAGCCTCTCTGCTCTGCCTCACATAAGGATGGCCCTGTCCTTAGTCCCCCCCTTATTTAGCTTAAATTGAACTTCCTTGCTATGAAGTCCCCCAGTTTACTCTTTAGTGCAGCTGCCCCTGCAGAGCTCAGGTGCAGCCTGTCTTGGGCATACAGCTCCTCCTCCTCCCATGTACAGCCCCAGTCACCTATCCAGCCGAACCCCATCCGACTGCACCAACCTTGTAGCCAATTGTTGAATGTTCTTATCTTTTCCTTTTTGGGTGTGCTCGCTCTTGGTACTGGCAACACCTCAGAGAAGGAAATGGAAGGGAAAACAGTGTTGCTACTACAGAATCTAGCAAGTTCCTTAAACCTTGCCTGTACCTCCATCAGACTGTTCCCATCCAAGTCATTTGCGCCCAGGTGGAACACCAGATGTGTCCTTTCATCATGCTGCTTGCCCCAGGAAGGAATATGAAGCCTCACCTCCAGCGCCGTCATCCCTGGCATGCACTGTACCCATACTGCATTGTTTTTTGCGCCCTTCTGTCCCCACTTTATCCCCTTAATTATTGTGTCCCCCAAGAGTGCCACCCTAATGCCCACTGCTTCCTGGATGTCCTTCTGGCCTCCAGCTTTGTGTCATGGGGCTTGGCTCCCTTTGGCCTCCTCCTCCTCCTCCTCGTGTTCCAACCTGACTTGGTTTCTGCCCCTGCTCATCATTTGTTCCCCATCACCTAACCTGTCCTGGTTTTTACCCACACCCAGCATCTTTCCCTCTCCACCCTCTCCCTTTAGCCTTTCCTCAGACCCCTCCTTCCTGTACCCCTTCATTCCATGTACTTCCGCCTGACTTTCTTCATCCCTGCAACCCCCACCTGTATCACTGTTTGAGTATGAGCCATATTTACCTGATCCCCCTCTAACAGCTGCTGGCCTGCCCCTGACTGCATCGCTGTGTGAGCTTGTGCCAACTTTACTTGATCCCCCTCCAACTGTTCCTGTCCATCTTTGCAAAAGGTTTTGAGCACCATACCCCACTTAGGGAAGTCTTCCTCCTTGCCACCTGCCCTGTCTGCATATCTCCCCACTCCTGCATCCCCAGCATCCTACTGCAGCTCCTGTCCTGCAGGGTTTCCTCCCGTTCATTTGCAGCCTCCCAGGAGCTCAACTCCAGCTCCTCTAGTGCTTCTTTCTTACCCCTTTTATTATGCTACATATCCCCTAGTTCCACCATTTGGTGTAACCCTAATGTTCCTGTTCCCTCCTCCACACTTTCCCCTACATGCAATGTGCACATCCCCTCCTACACCCCTTCCACTACACCTGAGATCTCTCCCCCTGCATCCCCCAGCTGTCCTGCCCCCCTTTTCTGATGGCCCCTCCCGGACCCCTTCCTCCCCAATGTCCTCGACTAGCATATGTAGGGGGGGCAAAACTGTTTGTTACTTCCGCCCACTGGCCCATTTCACCTATGCCTGTGTTGTCTTTCATTTTGGCTTTAAAGGGGAACATTTTATAAACAGTGCCATTTACAGTATGAAAGTTTGTGAATAGATCTTTTAAATGAGGCATCAGGCTTACCTGTAGCTGGCAGCTGTCCAGAGATAGCAATGATTAAGTCTGCCCCACATATTTTTTTTATTCTTTGGTAACTGGGTAAGGCCCACTAGGCACAATGCTTGCTTTCAGCAGTGACCCAGGAGCACTGGGAAGGTTAAGTGAAGGGAGCACCCATGCCCTGAAGGGCAGCCCTAAGCTGCACATCACTACACTGGCTGGGGACCCCACTGATCAGGTCCAGGTCTTCAAGTATCTGGGTATACAACTTCACGCAACCCTGTCCTTCACAACTCACACTGACTCCCTGGTCAAGCATACCAGATGGAGACGTTGGCCAGGGACCAAGTTGGTGTAGTATTCTGTGTGTAACCTCCCTGCAAATGGGGGTTCCCAAAAGTCTTCCAGGAGCTTGCCAGAATGCTCCAAGTCTGGGTGGTGTTCGGCGTCTGAGCTGTTTAAATGTGGTTCCAAGTGAGTGCTATTTGAGCCTCCGGATACTGTCTCTTTAAGAGCTGTCTGCTTGCAGACTTAATTAGTTTGTATGGTGGGGCTGTGTATTTAATGCTCAAATCCCACCCAAGCTGCAGAGAAATCGCTCCATTTTGCGGTTGCTGAAGGTGCAAAGGGAGCCCATCTGAAAGCTGTAGCTGTTTGTCTGTAATCATTTAAAGCATTAGCAAAATTGTAGTTTGTCAAACCTGCCTTTATTGCAGCTGGGACTCTGTGTGTGTTACCCCTCCATTTTGGACCTAAACTGCTGTGCTGGGCCAGTTGGGTTAAGGGAGCCCTAAAATGGAGCCTGTGGATGAATCAGAACTTGGACTCTTAATTTGAGCCAGCCACAAGGGGATTATATCTGCAGTGACTGTGGGAAATGTAGTTTTGACCTTGGCACCTTTTTCTACCAACAGAGGGAGTCTTATTGTGAGTGACAGCTGAATCAGCCAACAGAACAGTGTGGAGCTAAAGGAAATGTCCTGCTGTGTGACTAGAAAGATCAGATCAGTTGTGGCAGTGAAGAGAGAAGGAGCTGTGTGCTTCCGCGGTGTATAGTTTCACGCGGGAAGCACGTGTGAGGCCCTGAGCTTCGGTCTGCAGCCTTTGTGAGTGCCAGTTTGGACTGAATCCAAGTTGTGAGGAGAAAGAAGCACTAGAAGTGTGGAAACCAGGCTCACCCTGTAGAAGACTGGAGAAACTGCTGAATCGCGCTCGGGCTGTCAGGAACTGAAGCTGCTGTGTGTGCTCCCGGGTATTTTGCAGCCTGCCTGGTATAGTACTTTCCTTTTACATATAAATGTGCGTAGTGCTTGTGGGAAATCGCTATTTCAAATACCCTGTACAGTGAATTGTGTGCTGAAGCTGGAAGTAAACCCCCAGCTTAATTTGGACTCATCCGTTTGCTGTCAACTACAGTGGGGTCCAGTCGCAAGGACCTTGTCCTCATGCCCTGCTCTTCTGGCAATCCAGAGGGAAATTCTTCATCCGATCCTCAGCTTGGGTGTTGTGAGTACAAATCAGGGTATTCCCCTGCAGCCTGTTTTCAATCACAAGTGTGTCATCTAATTCTTGTTGTTTCACTGTTTCATGGACTGAGCCCTCCGGCTCCAGATTACAATTGGGTGTTGTGCATATATTTTCTTCTACAGGATCCTATCCATCTGCACCTGCCGGCCAACCCCAGGCAATGGACCTGGCTAGCCCCCCCCCCAACCTGGGTACCCAGAGTGTGACTTTCAGACCCTGTATGTGTGCACAGTACTGTGATTTAATGCCACTAATTAACCTGATTTCCCCCTTCCGTGTTACTGTTCCCTAAATAAATCAGATTTGTTGTTGTTGTTAAACTTTAAACTGTCTGAAGTGTCAGTACCTTCATGCCAAGCACTGTATTGGTTTGTGTATGCTGCTTAACCTTATTTTTCAGGGGTCCTCAGAGACGAACCTGAGAACCAGTCTCGAGGGTAAGTGGTACCCTATGAATGAACAGTGTGTACATGTGGGGTATTGGTACTGTAACTCCTGTGCATCATGTGGGCCATTAGAGGGATTAGAAGGGGGTCTCAGTGTCCCAGAGGGCTGTGACCAAACTAGACCAACCATTACAAACCCTGACCTCTGGGTGAAGGCACCCGCCATAGAACCTAGGCCCCTCAACCTGTCAATAGTCAAGTAGGCAGGGGTAGTAGCCCTTGGGATAGTGCTACCTGGGGGTTACATGTGAACATCCAAAGTATGCAAGAGGTACTTCCCTTGATTGGAGTGTTGCGTAAAGAAAGCAAGTAGCTCAATAGATTGGTTCAGCGTAGATTCAGCCACCACATTAGGGAGAAACTTAGGGTTGGTGCGTAGAGCCATACGTTCCTTGTGGAAAATCAAATACGGGATTTTACACATCAAGGCCTGGAGCTCAGAAATGCACCAAGTAGAAGTGATGGGCACTAGGAAGAGCGTCCTCCAAGAGAGGAACTTTAAATCAGCTTCCACTGCGGACTCGAAGGGAGACAGTGTAAGCTTCTCCAAGATTAAATTCAAGTCCCATGGAAGGGCAGGAATGCGAATGGGGGGTCTCAGGTGGAGAACCCCTCTAAGAAAAGTCTTAGAGACTTCCAACTGAGCAAAAGTCCTGTCTCCAAAGGGAATATGGTAGGTTGAAATAGCTGCCATATGGACCTTTAAGGAGGAATGGCTGAGACCCAGGTTGAAAAAGTGACACATGTAGTCCAGGACTTTGTTGGCTGGGCATGAGAAAGGCTCAAAGTCTTTAGAGTTTGCCCAGATGGAAAACCATTTCCACTTCACAGCGTAGGTGGACCTGATGGAAGGCTTCCTCACCTCTACCAAAATGTCCGCTACTAAAGGAGAGACTCTGAAGCAGGCTTTAGCTACGTCTGCAGGAGCCATGCATGGAGATGAAGGGATCTGAGACCTGGATGAACAAGGGTCCCCCGATCCTGGGTCAACAATTGTTGTGACAGAAGAAGAGGAAGAGGTGGTTCCTCTGAGAACTGTTGCAGAAGAGAGAACCAAACTTGCCTGGGCCAGAAGGGGGCGATGAGGATCATTCGAGCCCCTTCTGATCTGAGTTTGTTCAGGACCCTCGGAATTAAAGGAATGGGAAGGAAGGCATAAATGAATCTGTCCCTTCAACAGAGAGACAGAGCGTCCTGCCAGAAAGCATCTTGCCCTGGAGCGAGCAAGCAAAAGGCAGGAAGTTTTGTATTTTGGGAAGAGGCGAAGAGGTCTACCTGAGGTGTCCCCCACCGCCAAAAGATGTCATTTACGACCTGCTGATCTAACTCCCATTCATGGGACTTGGCTGAGGACCGACTGAGTTTGTCTGCCAGTGTGTTTTCCACTCCCAGAACATGAACTGCGGTCAGGTGAAGGTGGTGCCAGGCTGCCCAATACCAGACTCTCATCGCCTCCCAGCACAGGGAGTAGGAGCGTGTTCCTCCCTGTTTGTTGATGTACCAGACTACACACATGTTGTCTGATTAGATGAGGAGATGACCAGGAAGAAAGAAGGGAAGAAGAGCCTGGAGGGCATAAAGGACTGCCCTCAGTTCGAGCACATTTATGTGCAGATTTTGCTAGAACCTGAACCAGCTGCCCTGAGTCCTGTGAGACCCAAGGTGGGCACCCCAGACCTCCCCTGACACATCTGTTGTCAACGTCTGGGAAGGAGGAGTGATGCAGAAAGGAACTCCCAGACACCGGTTCTTCTGAACCATCCACCAGTGCAAGTCCCTGATCATGGGATCCAATACTAGCACCTCTTAGTCTAGATCATCCGTGGTCTGGTCCCATTGCAACCAAAGCATCCATTGAGAGATCCTCATATGGAGCCAAGCGAATGGGACTGTCGGAATGGCAGTCGCCATTAGCCCGAGGAGGCGGAGGACTGACCTGGCTTCGACCCATCTGCGACCGGACAGAAGATGAGCCTGATTCTGAAGGGTCTCAACCCTGTCCAGAGGCAAAAAGGCTTTGCCTGTGGTCATGTCCAGGATCACCCCTATAAATTGGAGGCGTTAGCAAGGGACCAAGTGGGACTTGGCCTGGTTGATGGTGATACCCAGGCTGGTAAAAACCTGCAGGCTGAGGGAAAGGGAGTGCAGTTCCTTCTCCCTGGACGGGGGCCGCCAGGAGCCAATCATCCAGGTACAGGAATACCTGCATGCCCTGGGTACGCAGGTGGGCTGCTACCACTGACAGGCATTTGGTAAACACTCGGGGAGCCGAGGAGAGACCAAATGGGAGGGCCTTGAATTACTAGTGGTCCCCCTGAAAACAAAAACAGAGGTATTTGCGATGGGAAGGGCATATGGGGATATGCAGGTACGCATCCTGCATGTCCAGAGCACATAGCCACTGTCCCAGCCGGAGTAACGGTAGAAGGCTGTGCAAGGAGAGCATTCTGAAGCATTTGTACTCCACGAACATGTTCAGGGAGCTGTGGTCTACAACTGGCCTCAGGTCTCACGTCTTCTTTGGAACTAGAAAGAAATGGGAATAGTAAGCCGTCCCTCAAAGATGAGTGGGGACTGGCTCTATCGACGCCTTCGACAGAAGGGAGATGATTTCCTCTAGAACCAGAGGAAGATGTTGCCGGGAGTAAGACGACTGAGGGGGTGGTTTATGGGGCGGTTTCTGCAGAAACTCTATTTATGTCCTGCCAATATTACCTGGAGCACCCAGGCATCTGATGTTATCCTCTCCCAACCCGGCAGATGGGAGGAGACTCTTCCTCCTACTGGTTCCTCTGGAATGGCCAGAGGCAGAGGGAGAAGCAGGGAGTCAGGAGGTGTGGGGCAGCGCATCAACCGAGGCTCCTGCTGCCTTTTTGCTGGGGGGAGTCTTGGTTGCTGTAGGGGCCCGACGTTTGTTGGTACGCTTTCTTTGAGGCTTTTGTTTTTGTCGGATTTGGCGATGAAAAGGACGTCACTGCCCCTGAGGGGGTCTGTACAAAGTCTGGACAGACTTTAGTGCAGTACCCTTCTCTTGCAGTTCTAAGGGTTAAGGATCTCAGGAAGACTGATCAGCTCTTTGTCTCTTTCACTCACAAAAGAGAAGGCAATGCTGTTTCTAAGCAGTGCCTCTCAAAATGGTTGGCGAATTGTATCACTTTCTGTTACGACAAGTTTCAACAAGACCCTTCCGGGTCAAGTCAGAGGTCACTCCACCAGAGGAGTAGCTGCCTCTGTGGTTTGTTTCAAAAATGTGTCAGCGGCAGACATCTATGCAGCCGCAACTTGGACGAAACACTATAGTTTGGACATTGCCTCTTGCCGTAGAGCAGGCTTCAAGTTGGCTGTCCTACAAGGTCTTCTTTCATGAGACCTGTTCAGCCCTGAGGTTTTATGTTATGGATGACAATCCTCCTCCCGAGTGTTTTTTCTTGTTCCAGACTGCTTGGGATTTGGTCCTATATGTGAATACCTACTGCAAGAGCCCTCTCGAAGTAAGACAATACAGTTACGTAAGAACTTACCGTAACAATAGAGCTTCGAGAGAGGCTCTTGCAGTAGATATTACCTTCCCGGCCTCCATTCCCCTAAGTTTCTTTGCTTCATTTCCAATGGGGGAAATATCCTCTTCTCTCTCTTGTCTTGCCTCCTTTGGCCCTTGGTGGGAAAGAACTGGAAGGCGGGCATGGGGGACTGCCCCTTTATACTGACGTCGCATCACGCCGGTCGTCTGACGTGGGGGCGTCCCCTCGCCAGACTGCTAGCTAGAAATTTTTCCGTGAGGTCCTGATGCCTGGCGGCTTAGTCCTATATGTGAATACCTACTGCAAGAGCCTCTCTCGAAGATTTACTCTTACGGTAAGTTCTTACATAACTGTACTTTCCTGCTTTGCACAAATCAGAAACTGAGGTGTCTGCCTTTCTGCCCAAGAGGCTGCTATGTCCCTTGTTGAATGTGCTTTAAACAAAGCTGGCAACGACAACTTCGCCACCATATAGGCCTTTGCTCTACATGTTCTCTTATCCACCTAGCCAGGGCTGACTTGGATGCCTTTTAGCCCTTTTTATTGCCCCAAATAGTACAAAAAGGCTATCAGATTTCCAAAAAGATTGTGTTGGATAAAGTATGTCATAACCACACTTTGGGTGTCTAGCTTGTGCAACTGTTTTTCCCTAATGCTGTCAGGCCTTGGGCAAAAGTAAGGAAGGCCGACTTCTTGGTTAACATGAAACTCAGTAGGAACCTTCCAAAGGAAGCGACTGTATGTAACACTACCAAATCCTGATAAAGGATCTGATATAGTTCCTTACAGGAGGAAGCCTGCAGCTCTCCTATTCATCAAGCTGAGAAAAATGATACTAGAAAACATGTCTTCATGGAGAGAATATCCTCTAGAACTTGTGACAGAGGCTCGAATGGAAGATCACAGAGAGCATTAGGGACCACATTAAGATCTCAAGGGGGAATTGGGATCCATAGACCAGCTTTGTTCTACTAAAAATTTTAAAAAATAGACCAGTGTCTGAGAGTGAACCTACAGGGTGTCATTAACACTGACTGAGCTCTGCAGGCAAAACTGAGATCCGTATCCACAAGATACTATGTACTAGACCCTTGTCTGCCCTCTCCTGAAGGAAATCCAAAGTCCTGGGCATAGATGCTTTCCCAGGCTGAAAACCTACCTAAGTGGCCCAGCGTGAAAAAGTCAACAACTCTATTATAAGGCACAGAGTTAGAATATTTCCTTGATGATATTAAGGTATCAGAATATCTTAGTCTGAAAAGCCTTCATCTCTCAACAGCCAAGTTGCCAGCTGGAGCGGAGTCAGATTGGGAAAAATACCGGACCTTGACATAGAAGATCATGCTGCCAAGGGAGCTGGAAGGGTTCTTGGATTGCCAGACTGACTAAGTCCATGAACCATGGCCTTCATGGCCACTCTGTGGTCACTAGAATGAATCTACTGTGTGATTGTCAAATCTTTTTTAGGATCACTGGGAGAAAGGGAAATGGAGGGAACAGATGCACCTTGCTGAAAATCCATGATTGAGACAGAACATTCATCGCTTCCGCTACCAACAGGCTGTACCAAATGTAAAATCTCGCCACCTGAGCATTACTTTGGGGGCAAAAAGGTTTATCTGTGGCAAAGATTTTGAAACAGCTGTTGATTCACAGGCCGTTCTCCCTGATGTACCGACTGGCTGCTAAACCAGTCTTCCTGAAAGTTGAGCATGTATTACTCAGCAGTAAATTGCTAGCCCAGTGACATTTATTTTATTCTTTGGTAACCAGGCAAGGCCCACTAGGCACAGGTGCCTGCTTTCAGGGGCGACCTGGGAGCACTGGGGAGGTTAAGTAACTTGCTCAGAGTCATACAGCATGCAAGTGGAGGTTGTGGGAATCAAACCTCAGGTCTGTCTGCTGGATGTACCAAGCTCATTCACAGCTAACCTCTAACTTCTAGGCTATACTGCCAGCCCCGAACATGAAACTACACAGAAAAATTATTTCATGGGTAAATATGCTGATCTGGGCCAGTACTACATGTAGTTTGGGGGATTGCCTCATAGGTGTTCTCCTTTAATGGTGCCTTTTTCCTCACTCAGTATTCATTTTTTAATTACTTATTTGTTCCGGAACCCAGTGGCATCAATTGAGTGAAAGGCTAAAGTTTTTCAATCAGGGTTTCTGCTCAACTGATGCCACTGGATTCCTGGAATGGCATATTGCAATCCTGTTGTACATCGTGTTTCTACAAAGAGAGAGAGTCGGTTTGGGTGGGGTGGAGAGAAAAAAAAAAATGGTTGTTTTTGCATGTGCTATCAGCTTATCAGCGGAGACCCTCACACTTGCACTGAGATCTGTCTCATGGCAACTAAAACCAAAACGTGAAACATGTAAAGTTACTTTACTTGTTTTCTTACCTAAATGTTTTATTAAAGTGTAGCTTGGCAAAATATAATTGTGATCCTCAAAATACTGCTGAACACAGTTTGGGAGAGGACTTTATGGGGCTCAACTGTAATACACAGAAAAACGTGTATTACGGTACTCTGCAATAACCGGTTTCCTGTGTATTACAGCAGGACATGATGAAGATCTACTTCATGTCATATTTAACTGCCCTCTATATGCAAAATGGAGGTCTTTGTACATTCTTGATAAGATAAAAAGCTGACTGTATGGAAATCTCGAAACCAATAAGTGTTTTTGATGGAAGGAGATTAGTGAAATTCATTAAGGCCGCTATGAGACATAGGAAATACTGTCTGCTGCTGTAAACCTGCTTATATCATGATTGTTATGAATTAATAATGGGGCAAAAATATTCTTATCAATGTTAACTGCCTATAATTGTGATTGTAATCTGATGTTTACACGTGCCTGTATATGTGCATTCATAGTAAACATTTTTGTAAACCTGAAATTATTTTATATGTGCTTGTATATTTGTATTTATTTTGTATATTTTTGTAATCTTGAAATTACATTTGGTTGGTCAAATAAAAACCTAACATTGAAACCTGTGTTATGGCAGAGACCCAGTTATTATAGTTATTATGGAAGCAGTATAACGCTGTGGTTTAAGACTCTGAGCTGCAAACCTGGAGACCTGGGTTTGAATCCCAGAGCCCCCACTTGCATACTGTGTGAACCTGAGCAAGTCACTTAACATCCTTGTGCTCCCAGGTGACACCTGGACCCAAACTTTGGCTTAGCGTGCTACTCCTGGTTAAACAATTTCCGTTTCCCTTATAGAAAGAGATATTGCTAATAAAGCAGTTGATAACTAATGATACAAAAAAAATTAAAGCTTATATATATATATATATATATATATCTATCTATCTTTTTGCTCTCCTTTGCTGCCTCCCACCGTACTTTGGCAATGGGGAGACATAGGTATTTTTTGCTTGGTTTTCCCCTTCCTAATCTCAGGACCCCAGAACACAGCTGTATGTGCCCATGGAGGTGAGCATGCACCCATTGACTCCAGTGACTGCCCCTTCCCCGCGCCCAGCCTAGCGCTGAGTCTCCCCTTGGGCTTGGCGCTACCACCAAGCCTCCACTCGGTGGCAGCCAAGAGCCCAAGAGACTCCAGATTCATCCCTCAGAGAGGAGAGCTGCCTGTTGGCCACTCAATCTAGCTCCTCACCCCCCAAACCCGTGGCAACCCGAGCCCGCTGCTGAACTAGGGTTGCCAGTGTGGCGTGATGTGTGGCATTCAGCACCTCAAACCTCAGCGCCACCAGGCCGGCTAAATTAAAGTTGCTTTAAAAATATATGAGGAAATTAAAATCATTTATAAATGTAAGGGTGCCCGAAATACAATGTTGGTAAAAAAAAAAAAAAATTAACTGTTTTGCAGACTAACAAATACTGAGTCATGCCTAAAAGCTTTTTCTTTTTTAGGCATTTGCAAAATAAGAAGAAAAAACAGTTATGTTGTATGCGGTTTTATGTTTAAAGTCTGTTTGTCACTTTTGAGAAAACGTTGAAAATTCTGATAACATTTTTGACACAATTCAGCGTCCATGTTATGTACTGTCTGTATTTCTCTCCCCTTTCTGCTTCCTTAATAAGATAGTTTACGTGGAAACAGGATCTTTCTTGGAGTTCATTGGCTTCTGCTGCTTAATCCCATACTGAAGTCGTAACCCTGTTTGTCATATTGCAGTTTATTGCTGTGGATGTGATTAAGATGTCACAAACAGAGGAGGGAGTTAAAAGGATACTGTCATGCTTTTAGGCCTCAAAGTGTCTCTAGTTTAAAAAAACGTGTTTATGATTGCTCACATTTTGCACAGGCTGCTGATGTAGCCGGTAGTTTGATTTTGATTATTTATTTATTTTTAAAAGTGAAAAACGGACTATCCCCCATACTGGTGTTACTACACAAAAACATATTACAGCCCATAATCAACTCCCACTGCATCTTTCCTGGGCATGGGAACACCACCAACACAGTCTAGCAACTCATGATGCAGTGGAAGGAGAGGAGACTATTGCATCATGAGTGGCCGCACTTTTTGAGCGGTGTCCTTATATTCAGGAACTATACAATAAGAGAAGATCATGGCTTAGACAAGGTTGACTACAATGACACCATGAGCATGCAGTTCATTTCTGTTAAGAAAAGAAGCAGATAAAACAGCCAGCAACATCAATTAATTTTAGAGAAGGTAAGCAATTATAAAATGTGGGTTTTCAACTAAAAAATAATATTATGCAAAAAGGGTTGACAGTGTCCCTAACATCTGGAATAGATCAAAACTGAAGTTAATGCCGGCCCGCAGGTACGGTGGTAGCACTGCTGCTTGCAACACCAGTGACCCAGGTTTGGAAGCGAGCCCGGGTTGCTGGAGGGCCAGCCAGGGGGGAAGAGGACCGAGCGCCCAGTGGGCTGCTCTCCTTCTCCGGGGAGGGTGGGCTGCAGGTCCCGCTGCTATACACCACCTGAGTGACCATGGGAAGTGGTGCAGTGGGATTGCAGAGTGCAAGGGAGGGGAGTGCCTCGGCCTGAGGTCTGGAGCAGCAGCACGTCTTGGCGTGCCCTCGACTCCTTGGACCTGCCTGCACACCATCGTACTCATGGGTATGGGGACTGCGGAACAAAGGAAAAACCCTGCATCTACTCCTGGAGATGGGCCCCAGTGCCTTAGCTACACACAACCAGGCTCTGTGGGGGGGGGGGGACTCAGCTGGACCACCACGATGCACACAGTTGGACTGAGAGGGGATGACCCAGGGTCTCCCCCTTCCCCACCCAGGGGTCAAACTGAGGCCAGATGGGGAAGTTGGGTCCTCTGAAGCCACCTGCAAGATGCCTGGCAGAGCCCTACAGGTTGCCTTGGGAGTCCTGGACGATAGGAGCAGTTGTGTAGATGGGGGCTTGTGAAAAAAAGAGAATATATATATATATATATATACTGAAGGTAACAAGGATCCTGTTACCACGTAAATAACCTTATATCTATAAAATACAAGCTGTTCTGTATATTGTGTCTAAATATTATATTTTGCAAAGTTTCTTCCTAAATTAACAAATTCACTGTAATGTCATTTAAATTGTTTTATTGTATTGTGTTTTTTTTCTCCATATTTTGTTTGTGCTTCCTGGCTGAGGCAGGCTTGGCTTCCATCTACCCATGCCCCACCATCCCCATCTGTCCACCATCTTCCCAGACTTACCTGATCCAGCAAGTATCCACATGGACTCTTCTGTCCCCCCCCCCGTGATGGGTCCAAGATGGGGAGGGTCATTGACCCGGATCTACAGTCCCGTATGCCAGCAGGTGGTCCCTGGTGATGGGGATGTATGGAGGTGTGGTGTGCAAGGCTTCATTGATGCCCACCTCACCTTATTTCCCTCCAGTTTTCTCCCTTCCCCTAGCTGTGGTGGAACTTGGGCTTGCGCATGCAGGCGGAGGCATGCATGCATTCTGGGACTGCGGTTCCCCACTCCTCTGGCACATGTCTGTCACTCATGCATCCTATGTGGTGCCGCCGGGCCCCCACCTCATGATAACCAGGAGCAGAGATGGCTCGCCACCCTGACAGGGAAAGGAGAGCTGTCAGACAGCCACTCAGTCCTCTCCCAGCCCTCCCCTCTGCCCACCCCTGTTGACCCAAGCTCATTCTCGAACCTGAGTCACTGGCGTGATGAAAGGTAAGGTGCACAGTGCCTCAGCCCTCTACACCACTGGGCCAATGATGTAGTATGTGTTACTTCACTGCATGACACCCTGCGTTACACCATCAGAAGGACACAAAATAAATATTTATCTGTATGTCTGTTAGTATGATGATAGCTGCATTTTTTTAAAGCCTCGTACACCTAGTTTAGTAGTTGCAGCTTCTAGACCATTTTGCTAAAACACTGGTATTGAGTCACCTTTTACTGCATTCTTTCCAGATAAGAAACTTAAGTGATTTTTTTTTTTACATGAAACCTTGAAAAGTGAAAAATGACAGTCTTTCTAGTGTGGAACTCCTATGTGAAACAAGTTTTAACAGCTTTCAGTAGACCGATGTGGGATTAAAGATAAATTCCTCCTTCAGTAACCACAAAATCCATGGGTAAGGGAAAGGAGCTTCTGCAACTGTATTAGTAAATTCAGAGCCTTATAACCTTAAACAGAACTTTAGCAGGACTCCTGCAGTTGTAGCTATGAAATCCAAAGATGTCACTGGCTAGAAGACAGATGGCATATTGATCCTTTGCGGTCTGGGCAAGTTTCTTAGTTGGGATATTGAGACTCCCTCAGTCCCAAACTTAGTAAGTCTCTACCTTAGTACTGTATATATAAGCAATAACACCCAACAAGGTGTCAGACTGTGCAGATGCTCCTGGTATCTTGTGAGGCATGAGGCAAAGCTGAATGCTGAGAACCACTACGAAATCCATCTAATTCGCACAACCAGACACCTTGAAACCTACTATTGTGCTTATAAAATAGGTTTTAAAATGTCAAATTATAAAATGGACAATGGCAATGAGATTCATTGCTGTCCAGTCATGCAAGATACCGGGACTGCATGTGACTTGACTCAACCAGTCGCGTTGGTTGCTCAAGTTCTCTCCCCTCTCCGTCCCCCCTTCCCACTCCCTCTGAAACTGTGACACTTGGATCTTGGCTGTCCCTCCTAGATTCACTGCTGCTGGTCAAGCTGCGTTTCTCACCGTTTCCCTAAACCGTGGGATTCCCTTCCCCCTTCCATTCGCCACGCCCTCCAACTGCCCTCTCCTCCCTTCTATGAAATGTCTTCTCCTCCACTTGCAACTTCCCGTAATTCCCCTCCCTCTCCTTAGAAACATCTTCTCCTCCACTTGCAACTGCCCTTAATTCTCCACCCCCCATTGAAGTCCATGCATACCACTCTCAGTGATGTCAGACTCCCCATCAAACTCTTAGAAAATGTGTAAATGTGTGTAACTGTATAAAGGTCTAATTATTTACTGTATAAATCTGTGTAATTGTGAAAAGGTCTAATCACTTACTGTAAGCTGTGTTCACACTTGCTGTCTATCTGGTTGCCTGTATTGGTTGATCTTGCTGTAATTTTTGCTTGTTTGTTACCTCTTCCCCTCTCCCCAGGACGCGCCTGAAAGCAAGCAATTGCTGCTCAGTGTGTTTTTCTGGTAAAACTTTTTAAATAAATCAAATAAATAAACCTGTTTTGTAATTAATATTATGAACTGATGAAAAACGTCTGAGAGATATTTGAAGCCATGATCATATTCCACAACATAATCACGTCTTCAAAAAGCCTCCAACCACCAGCCTGCTCACACCCGAGAGGTTCCTCAACCCCCAATGCAGGTGCTAAACAGGCAATGGCAATGGCAATAGTCAGCCTCAAGTTTTGAACCCCCCCTCCCCAACTGGAGCAACACAATGTCCGCTTGTGGGAAAATTCCTATTTACATTGTCACATACACAACTGTCTCCCACTCACTACAAGAAAAAAAACTCCATCACACACAGCAACTGTTGCCAGTGGCCATGCTATCCATACTTCGAGCCGCCCACTTCTCCCACACACTACTGCCTCCCAATAAGCGAACTGTCCGTTTTTTTTTCAAACTGCCAGTCTGTCACTCATGACCTCACACACAAAATGCTGACTAATGCTCACAGTAAACGAAATGGAAATGTAATTAAAAAAACAACAACAACTCCATCAACCCCCACAGCTGCCACTGACGGGACATGCTACGCGTGAATGCCAGAAGTTAAAAACTGGCCCTTCTAAGCCCTGGGACACCTCATAATAGGAAATATGACATTCTTTATTACTCTATGTGTGAAGTTTTCTACACAGCAATAGCATTTCAATAAAAATGGCAAACATGCCTGGGGGGGGACTTACCGATTGCCAACGAAAACAGGAAGTGTCGACATGCATTCTTGCCATTCAAATTGCGCTTCTCAGCAGATGGAAATTTTGTAACAAAAAAATAAAATTTCACACACATCTTTACCAGGTCCCACGAGGGAGAGAGAGAGAAAACACATCACATTGAGAAGTAGTGCTAGAAGAGACAGATTCCACAGCTGCAGTACTCCACAAACTCCACTTACAACAGCACCACCTGCTGCCCACAGCCCTCCAGGAACTATTTTCTTAAAACGTACTCCTCCAACATCCCAAAAAAAGGCATTTTCAAAAGGTTTTAAAAGCATTTTTTTTTTTACATATAAAATCTTTAAGCCAGTTCATATTAGCAATAATGCACTCCAGGGAGTGGTATCTCATGGGATATAGTCACTTCTCTGGTGTTGGATGCACTCGCCCTATGCCTCATGCCCGCCTCCACCCAAGACATGAGACTATGGTCCCGTGATACAGCTACCACACACCCTGCCTGCGTCATTGCTTAAATATGTAATACATGGGGCAATTGTTTTCCCATACAAATGTTCACCACATCAGAACTCATAATGGTGATGGGCTACAAGATTGAAAATCCTAATAGCATCAATCTGACATCAGATTGATGCTATTGTGAGTTAGAACTCTCTCAAAGGGTGCACATGATTAGTGTTTTTAAAACAGCTCCCACTACTTCCCGAGTACAGCGGCTGATTCTTAAAGAAATGGCAGGTGCCTGTTCCCAGTGATTGGCCATTGCCTAGTGACAGGCATCATTGCCGTGGATCGGTCATCATCATAATGAGAATGAATGTGAATCTAGGAGTGAGAGTGAGTGAGTATGTACCATGGCATTGAGTAAAATCTAAAACAAAATGGGAGATTAAAAACAATGGTAGTCATAGAAAGATTCCAAAGGTAGTCACAGAAGTATTACAAAAAACAACACATGGAAATCTGTCTGTTACAGTGCTGGTGATACAATCTTGGGATTCCATCAAGTCATAAACCTCTTGAACTCTGCTCCTGAGGTTTATGACATCATGGAATCCCTTGGTAGCGATACAGCCCTGTAACAAATAGCTTTCCATGTGTTATTCTATTTATAGTTACTAGTTGTTTTGAGAGGGGAAGATAATGACATTTTGTATCATACATTTTGACCAGGCAACTACCCTGCATTGAAGCTTGTTTCTATGTGTATTTCAGTCACACCAAAAGAAAAACAACATTAAATACAGAATAATGTGAAGGGTGTTGTACACTGAATTTTTTTTACACGTCCGAGATGTGCGATAGCACATAAAACACAAGTGAGAAGCACGAGAGGTTTGTGATGGTATCACACATCATCAAAGATGTGTAACAAGCAAACAAAACAAATAATGTCAACACCTCACAGTTTATTTTATATAATTGCTGGTTTGGGTTTCAGAGACAAACTCGCCTTTTTTAAGGATTCCCTTTTAAACAGACAACGAAAAGACAAACAAATAAACTTACTGTTAAATTACCGTTCTGATTCAGTTGTTCAGATAATCTGTGGCGAGTATGTTTTTGCATTTTTTTGTTAGGAGCGGATGCCTGTGTGGCACAAGAGGACAACATGGCGGTTTCTTTATTTGTTTTCACACACACAAGAAAAACACTGATTTTTCTCACCAGACTGTATTTGACTGACAGAAATGCCATAATAACAGGCCGTGTATTATAGTAAAAGCACATTATTGTTGCATTTGAAATTAGGAACATCTGGTTATTAAACAGGTTTACCAATAATTATCAAAATGAGAAAGCACAGCACTGCACAGGCCTAACTGCTCAAAGCAGTATAGGTTCAGACATAATACTCTGCCTCTATCTCTGTCTGACTTTGGAAAAGAGAGTCTTTTTACGGGCCCTAGGTCTAATTACCCAACTGACATTCCTCCCCAACTTCACTATAAAATGTCCCCACTTAGTCGTTACCAACAACTCTAAAAGCTTCAGTTCTTAAATTTATCCTGGCTCAAATGAAGCACCTGGGTACCAATTAAGGAACTTGGTAGTCAGAGAATGCTAAACTCCTCCTTCAGTTAAATAATATAAAATATAACATGCTCAGACTCAGACTTCCTCATTTTGTTGCATTTAGGTTTCGTTGTAATTCTGTATTTTTCTAGGGTTCTGTACTATGGTGGTCTTTAGTTACCTTGCAAACAGAATCCAATGTATTCCTTAAATCACTGCACAGAAAAAGCCTGTACACCTTTTTTATTTTGCTATACTTGCTGTTTTATGCCCCCTTTCTGTTCTCCAATGCCTGTCTCCCTCTGAAGATCCCAAGGCACATCTGGACCCCAGCATCACTAACCTCAGGTCCTACTTGAGAAAAAGGCATTGGATGCCGTTAGAGTTTACCTGGTTATCAGGTTTTAAATAAAAATAACTATATAAGCCTCTGAGCAACCCCCGAGCCCTGGCTTCCCTTCTAGGCAGAGATGGGTTGAGGGGGGATTTACCCTCAAGTCTTCTGAGCATCATCAGGAGGCACATCAGGGTGGTGAGACCAGTCCTGAATATACGGGGGTCCATCATCCTTGTCACTGAGGCCATTTTTGCTTTTTTCTCCTATACCCACAGGGCTTCACAGCAAGGATCTCAAGAGGCACGCACATGCTGTGCATGGCCAAGCACCAACATCTGTGTCATTCTGGCCCTCCCGCCGGTCATCTGACTGCACTGCCACCTGTGGTCGCTCAGGTGGCAGTATTGTAGCAGAGGACAGACCCTTCCTTCCTGGAGAAGGAGAGCATTCTCTGCGATGCTTGACCCCCTGCCCCAGCTGGTCCCTGATATCCTGGGCCCCTTCCCTGAACTTGAGTCGCTGGTATCATGAGTGGTAGTCCTACCGCTGTGTTGGTGGGCCAGCTCTGTGAACCTTTTTAAACTTTTTATGATGAATTATGTACATACTTGCAATTTTTACACAGATGATGTTGACCTCCTAAAGCTAGGAATGTTGGACAAATGCCTGGCTCCCTCACCAGTATCTAATTTTTCTACAGTCAGTACTGATAATTTTCTCAACATTTCATGAGTCAAAAACTCACTTCATCAGGGAAATTCTGTACATTACTATAAAAATAACAAAAGAAAATGGATGTTATTTAGATCCATATAAATTAAAAGCTGTGTATTGTTCTAAACAACAATATACTGATGGTTATCAAGTATTTATATTATAAAACTCTGGACTACATTATGCATACACAAAAGAATTCAACTGCTACATCACTGATATCAACTTCCCCCATCATAATTTATTTTTTTAGTAATTTGAAAACTGGTGAACGAGAGAGGCACGCTACTGAGCTATGACTTGTTTCCCATTGCGACCCAGAGGGAAGGGGTTACAAAAGGGTACAGGTATGAGCAAAAGACAGTGACAGGTACAGTCAAATAATAATGACAATTAGTAAAACAATGAAGTGATGTGTGGGTGACTGAAACAAGTACAAACAAAATGCAGGCTTCAAACCCCAGGAAATCTTACTGTATTCTGACAAATGCAGTATGGTCTTACCATAGGACTGCCTCGGAGTCAAAATGGTAAATACAACCTATGCTAATAGTGAAACGTTAGGCTCGAGCTCTATTTTCAAACCACTGTCCCTGGTTGCACTTCCTGCAACCGTCAGATTCTTTACTCCACTTGCCTCAGTAAGATGTCTCCGGAGAGATCTCCTTCACTTAACTTGAAGAAGGTTTTTTTTTCTCAGTTTTGTCAAAGTCCGCTTAGTTATTTTAATTTTTAAAGCACTGTCCTCGGTTCACAGGTAGACTTAGTCTAGATTAGTGTTCATCGGGTAAGTTTTTCTGGTCCTTATCGGTTTTTCTCAACCAAGAAGGAAATGGTAGTTTCCTTTATTTTCTCAAGTGATTTTCTTCTATTCCAATTGTTAAAGTAAATCGGTTATCATTTAGAAAAAAATTACCTGGGTAACTCTCGGTTGTTCGGATTTTTACCGACCATCTCCCCCCCCAAAAAAGAGTGTTTTGGGGATAAATGTCACAGGCCAAGAAAAGAACGGGCCCCACAGGTTTCCAACGTCGTGCTGAGTGTGGGGAACCATTCACTAAAGCAGATCCTCATCTGATTTGTGTATTTTGCTTGGGGTTTTACCACCTCAATGAGGACTGTGATATTTGCAAGAACTTCCCTCAGTCGACACTTAAGAGGCGACTTAAACGACTGCAGGAGAAGATGTCTGAGAAAGCCATTGACCTGGCTACAGACAAACAGGCTACCAGCCACAAAGAACTGGAGGAGCAGCCCTCTGACAAGGGTGATGGTTCTTCGGGTTAAAAATGGCCTGCGGATACTGCCGCTGAACCGGCAACTTCAGGCAAAAGGAAGAAAAAGGAGAAACATACAGCGCACAAACCGCAACCAAAAAAGACACTGGTTCCAACTGCTGAGGAGATAGAGAATGCTATAAGAATTATTTAGTTGCTTCAACCGAGTACCCCGGTTCCGGTTGAGAAGCGGTTGCAGACACAAACCTCCAGTTCTTCCTTGGTTCCCGGTTCATTGGAACGAGGGGTAGAACCTTTTAGAGAAGGTGAAGATGAGGATGAGGACTATGGAGAGCGGAACAAAACTCACCCAAAACAGGGACCAAAACAAAAACAGCAAAAAGGAAATCCAAAACACTTCTGATCATAGGAGACTCCATGATTCGGGGAGTTGATACCTACCTCCAGCTGGGGGTAATGGTCAGATGTCTTCCAGGTACATCAGCTTGGAGAGACACTGACTGCATTGCTAAAATTGTGCAGGAAGCAGGAGAAAACATCGATGACTTGGTACACATAGGATCTAACGATCTCGCCAGCCAGTCAGTTGTGGAGACCAAGAAACACCTGACCAGGCTGGGAGACAAACTGTCATCCATTTCATCCAGCATCTCCTTCTCTGAGATCCTGCCAGGCTGGGAGAAGGGGGCCGATGGACAGAAGGTCAGAGAAGGGGAGATAGGGGAGCTAAACATATGGCTCAAGGGCTGGTGCCAGGAAAAAGGACACAAATTTGTAGGTAACTGGCAACAGTTTTGGGAGTGAAAGTTCTTTAAATTTAATGGACTGCATCTGACTAAGGAGGGAGTCCATGCACTGGGGCAGAAGTTTGATGTCTTTGCAGAATATTTAAACTAGCAAATGGGGCGGGGGTGCAGCACCTGATACATCGCACAGGAAGAACATCCCTCCCGTCTCAGCTAGTGATCAAACAGGAGTTCAGCATGTTTGTAGCTCATTTGCATCACCAGTTAAGGAATGATGTGCAGGGGAAACGCCGGACCTCGCTCAACGGCTAACCCACTGAAATTTGGCCAATGGAAAATCATGTACACAAATGCCCGCAGTCTGACAAACAAGACCCCAGACCTGCAGGCAACAATGACAGAGGCTAAACTGGACATAGGCGCCATTAGCGAGACATGGTTCATCAGTAACCACACTTGGGAGACTTCAGTACCTGGCTATATACTGTTCAGAAGAGACGGAGGTGCAAAAAGGGGGTGGGAGTGGCCCTTTATGTCAATGAAAATATGAAAGCTACAGAAATGCAGAATACACATACGGAGCCAGAAGAACTGTGGGTCACCCTGGAAACAGGAAATGGGACAGCCATACAAACGGGGGTTGTCTACAGGCCTCCAGACCAGGGGGAGGACACAGACACATTACTGTTAGAAGATATACAAAACATGACAGCTAAAGGGGAGGTTCTGATAATGGGAGACTTCAACATGCCAGATACAGTTTAGTCAATACCAGCAGGAACATCTGCCAGAACTAGACACATAGTGGATTCCCTGCAGGGGGAGGGCCTCCAACAACTGGTTCAACAACCCACAAGAGACAGGGCTATCCTAGCTCTAGTACTGACTAACGGGAAAAGGATCGCAGATCTCCAGGTAGAAGGTCACCTGGGGACCAGTGACCATTACATGGTATGGTTCAATTTGGCCACTAGAACTAAATCATCCCATTCCAAGGCAAAAATATAGGACTTCAGAGGAGCTGACTTTGATAAGATGGCTAACAGAGTTAAGTTAGCCCTGGCAAGAAGAATTACAGGTGAGGGGCTACAGGCAAAGTGGGAAAGCATTAAGGATGCAATACGTGAAGCAACATCGTATTGTGTCAGAGAGAAAAGCAAGAGCAAAAGAAGGAGGAAACGACTTCCAAGTGACACAGGAGAGGGACTTTGGTGTCATCATACAAAATGACCTTTCTTTTACTGCCCATTGTGATCAAACTATAAAAAATGCTAACTGGGCTCTAAACTGTATATTGAGACATACATCATGCAGAAGTAGGGAGGTCTTGATCCCATTGTATGGATCATTGGTGAGATCCCACTTGGAATACTGTTCCCAGGTCTGGTCCCCTTACCCTAGAAGAGAGACAGAGAGAGTGGAGACAGTACAGAGAAGGGCCACCAGATCAATAATGGGACTTAAAAATATGTCATATGAGGGGTGGTTGGACAATTTAGATCTATATTCTCTGGCTTATAGAATATGGAGGGGTGATATGATCTTAGTCTATAGATCATTCCAAGACAACATCCTCAGAGAAGATTTAGGACTTGAACTATATGTCAGAAATTACAATATTAGAGCTCATCAAGCAAGATCATGCACGTAGGGAAGAGAACCCCTGAAGCCACCTATAGGTTGGGAGGGGAGTTGCTGGCAGTCACAAAGGAAGAAAGAGACTTGGGCATCATCATCACTGATGACCTGAAGTCATCCAAGCAGACCTCTAAAGCAATAGGTAAGGCTAGGGGGATGTTAGGGTGTATTAGTAGGGGTATCACAAGTCGTAAGAGGGAGGTAATAATCCCTCTTTACAAGACACTGGTTAGGCCCCATCTGGAGTACTGCGTGCAGTACTGGAGGCCACACCTTCACAAGGACATTAACCAAATTGAGGCAGTCCAGAGAAGGGCAACCAGAATGGTGCAGGGACTGCATCAAAAGATATATGAGGACAGATTAATGGAGCTCAATATGTATACCCTTGAGCAAATGAGGGAGAAAGGTGATATGATCAAAATATTCAAACACCTTAAGGGCATTAACAAGGTGAAAGAGTCTAACATGTTTAAATATAAGAAAAATAGCAGGACAAGAGAACACAGCATGAGATTAGAGGGAGGCTGATTAAGGGGGAATGTGAGAAAATTCTTTTTCACAGAAAGAGTGGTGGATGCATGGAATGGCCTACCACGGGAAGTGGTGGCTATGAATACAGTGCAGGGCTTCAAACAGGCATGGGATAGGCATAAAGGAGCAATACAGATGTCTATGAATAGGTAGACCACTGACACAGCAAAGGCCGATGGCACATTTATAAGGTAGAAAAAGAAATGGGCAGACTGGATGGGCCTTGCGGTCCTTATCTGCGGTTGACCTCTATGTTTCTATGTTTCATTGTAAACAAATTCAGCAGCAGAAGTGGAAATCACTAAAAAGAAAATATTGGTTTAGTCAGAGGGTGGTATCTTGGTGGAATTCTCTCCCACATGAGATAGTTAATAGTCCAACTATAGATACTTTCAAAATAAGACTAGACGATTTCAGTAAAACTAAGACTATAGCTTATTAATCGGTCCCCTTGTTTCTAATGTACTTTATGGCAAGCAGACAAGGACGAAAATCTATATATCCTTTGTGACTACTATGATACTATGACTTTGGATCTCAAAAACAGTAGCAGAAAAGGTCATAGCCAAAAGGCTGACCTTCAGGAAATATAAGGGAATGCAGCGAAACAAAGATAGGGAGGCATACCAAACTTCCCTAAGGGAAGCAGGGAAGGCAGTAAAGCAGGCAAAGGCCCAAACTGAGGAAACACTAGCACGAACAGTAAAAGAAGGTGACAAGTCTTTCTATAGATACATTAGTGAAAGGAGAAAGTCCAGAGGGGGTATTGTTAAGGTCAGAGGGAATAAGGGGAGTGTGGAGGAGGACCAAGGAAAACATCTATCCTAAATAGATACTTCTGCTCAATATTTACTGAGGAGAAGGTAGGGCAGGGCCCACAGCTCAGCACCATGGACACAGGGGGAGGGAGGTGTGCACTAGTCCCTTCACAAAAGAAAGGGTTCTACAAGAGCTCGCTAAGCTCAGGGTGGACAAGGCAATGGGACCTGATGGCATACATCCCAGGGTACTAAAGGAGCTAAGGGTGGAACTAGCAGAGCTATTATCAGAACTGTTTAGTGAGTCTCTGAGCACAGGAGAGGTCCCAGAAGACTGGAAATGGGCTCATGTGATCCCGCATCACAAGTGTGGTAGCAGGGAGGAGCCAGGGGACTACAGACCAGTCAGTCTTACCTCAGTAGTGGGCAAGATTATGGAGGCACTGCTTAAGGAAAGGATAGTGCAACACCTGGAATCCATAGGAGCACAGGATCCAAGACAGCATGGGTTTACAACAGGAAGGTCCTGTCAAACTAATCTCATAGATTTCTTTGACTGGGTAACCAGAGTGGTGGACCAAGTGGGTGCAGTTGATATCGCCTACCTTGACTTCAGCAAAACTTTCGATACTGTTCCACATAGAAGATTGATTATCAAGCTGGGTAGGCTCAGGGTGGGTCAGAAGTTGGTCATCTGGGTGGCAAACTGGTTGGCGGGCAGAAAACAGAGAGTGGTGGTAAACGGTATACAGTCAGAAGAGATGCAGGTCACAGGTGAGTACCTCAGGGATCAGTTCTGGGGCCAGTCCTCTTCAATATCTTCATCAGTGGCATTGCAGGTGGACTGGAGGGTAAGGTTTGTCTGTTTGCAGATGCCACCAAGATCTGCAACAGAGTTGATGATCCAAATGGGGTGGGCAGAATGAGAAGAGATCTGGATAAACTGGCAAAATGGTTGGAAGAGTGGCAACTGGGGGTTAACGCAAAGAAGTGCAAGAACATGCACATAGGGAAGAGAAATCCTGAAGCCACCTATAGGTTGGGAGGGGAGTTGCTGGCAATCACAAGGGAAGAAAGAGACTTTGGCATCATCATCACAGATGACCTGAAATCATCCAAGCAGACCACTAAAGCAGTAGGTAAGGCTAGAGGGATGTTGGGGTGTATTAGTAGGGATATCACAAGTCGTAAAAGGGAGGTAATAATCCCTCTTTACAAGACACTGGTTAGGCCCCATCTGGAGTACTGTGTGCAGTACTGCAGACCACACCTGCACAAGGACATTAACAAAATGGAGGCAGTCCAGAGAAGGGCAACCAAAATGGTGCAGGGACTGCATCAGAAAACATATGAAGACAGCTTAAAGGAACTCAGTATGTATACCCTAGGGGAAGAGAGGTGATATGATCGAAACATTCAAACATCTTATGGGCATTAACAAGGTGAAAGAGTCTAACATGTTTCAATATAAGAAACATAGCAGGAGACGAGGACACAGCTTAAGATTAGAGGGAGGCCGATTAAGGGGTAATGTGAGGAGGTTCTTTTTCACAGAAAGGGTGGAGGATACACGGAACAGCCTACCTCGGGAAGTGGTGGATATGAATACAGTGCAGGGCTTCAAACAGGCATGGGATAGGCATAAGGAAGCAGTACAGATGAGTGTGAATAGATAGGCAATTGACAGAGTAAAGGCCGATGGCACATTCATTAGGTAGAAAAAATGGGCAGACTGGATGGGTCTTGTGGCCCTTATCTGCGTCAACTTCTATGTTTCCATGTAAATATTGGGTGGCATAGGGTGGAACAGAGTTTCTCTTTGTGCACCCAAGCCATGAAGGGGTGGTGCAGGCTGCAGCTTCTGATAAAGCTGACATATCTTTGGCATTACACCCACTGGACAAGGATTCCAGAAAAATGGATTCTATAGCCAAGAAGTTTTATCTGGGATCCTCTCTGATGATCAGGCAAGCATCCTATATGGCCTATGTTGCCAGATGTCAGAGAACACTATGGAATACTGTTATGGAAATAACAAAATGTGTCCCAGCCACTATGGCAGCTGATCTGGAAGAAGCAGCAAAAAGGGTATAGAAACATCAAAGCCCAATTCAGGATGGCTGTAGATAATAATGACACTGCTGCCAGACAAATGGCTGCTTCTGTGTCTCTTAGAAGATTTGCTTGGCTCAGAACAATCAATTTGACCCAAGACACAGTCCAAGGCCTTTGATTTCCCATGTGAGCCTGCATCTCTGTTTGGGAAGCAGGCAGAGGCTTATATGAAGAAAATGGATGACTACAAAACAACCTACGAAAGTGCTGCTGCCAAGGAAAAGGCATCTACACCCCAGAAGCATCAGGCTAGGGAGAGTAGAGGTAGGGAACACTAGGCCACTTTTTCAGCCTCAAGCTTTCCAGTACCAACCGCAGAGGGGTTATTGCAGGGGCAGGAGAGGCAGCAACTGTCCTAGCCCCAGCACCCAGACAGCAGCCAAGCCAAGCAGACACCCTGAGGTGTCTGCTTTGGTCACCTCTCCAACCCCAGTAGGGAGCAGGCTGGCCTACTACATCCAAGAATGGCAATCCATCACCACAGACAAGTGGGTCTTGGAGGTAGTGGACCAAGGCCTTGCTCTCAGCCTCAAGTTCATGCCAAAGCTGAGGGCAAGGGTCTTCAGACCCTCTTCCCCATCAGAAACATTACTGCTAGAGGGGGAAGTATTGACCCTTCCGTCTCAAAGGGCAATAGAGCCAGTTCCTCAGGCACAAAGAGGAAAGGGCATCTATTCAAGGTACTTCTTCACAACAAAGAAAACTGGGGAGTGGCGACCCATACTGGATCTCAGGCACCTAAACAGACATCTGTTAAAACCAAAGTTCAAGATGGTGACCCTGGCAACAATCCTTCTAACCCTAAGGCAGGGGGATTGACTTGCATCTCTAGACCTAAAGGATGCTTACTTCCACATCCCCATCAGGCAGTCCCACAGAAAGTATCTCAGATTCAGACTGCCATCAGGCCATTACCAGTTCAAGGCAATGCCATTCAGACTTACTTCTGCTCCAAGGGTGTTCACAAAATGCTTGGCTGTGGTTGTGGCACACCTAAGGAGGCATGGAGCGGCAGTGTTCCCTTATCTGGATGACTGGCTAGTTGTAGGTCAATCACCTCAACAAGTCAGGGGGTCCCTGACACTCACACAGGATGTCCTATAGTCACTAGGGTTCCTCTTTACTGAGGCTCCCAAACTCTTCCCTGGCCTACGGCATTCCAGTGGCCCTATCCTCCTGCTACCCCGATGCTTGTCCTCTAATATTACCCAATCGGATGTTCTCAGGTTACTTCAGTCTATCCCCCTGTAGGGAAGCCCTGGGCCTGATGGTTTTGAGCCATGGATACTTAGACTGGGCACCCACCTCCTTGTTACCCCCATCACTAGGCTGTTTAATCTGTCTGTCTGCACCTGTACTGTGCCTTTAGCCTGGAAAACTGCCAGGATTATCCCTGTTTTCAAGAAAGGTGACCCCAAAGTCCTATCTAATTATCAGCCCATAGCCTTGCTACCAACCCTCAGTAAGATCTTAGAGAAACTCATTCACCTCCAGATCTCTGCTCACCTACTGAACTCTAATCTTCTGTTTCCCGCTCAACATGGTTTTAGAGCAGGACACAGCACCACCACTGCCCTCACTCTACTCTCCAGTGACATTAAGTCAAGTCCAGCATGGATAATGGTCTACTCACAGGGGCCATGTTCTTAGACCTCACTAAGGCATTCGGTCTGGTTAACCATCCTCTCCTCAAACTACATCTCCTTGGTGCCTCTGGACCCACCCTATCATGGTTCAGCAGCTACCTAACCAACCGAACCCAATCCACCTCTTTTGGCAAAGCTTTCTCATCCCCAGCTCCCTTCTCCTGTGGTGTTCCGCAAGGCTTCATCCTAGGACCACTACTCTTTTCTATTTTCATTAATGATACTCCCTCCTCACTTCCCCAGTGTCGCTCCATCATGTATGCTGACGATCTGGTTCTCTGTGCCGCCTCTCGTTCTGTGCCCACCTGTCCTCCGCATTCTAACAGATCCAGCACCGGCTCTCCTCCAACACACTAATTCTTAACCTACCTAAGACCCAGGCCATGCTGTTTGGGTCTGCTAGGAAAGTCTCTGCCGAGTCTACTAAGGTTCATGTGCTTAGCTGCGATGGGACAAAAGTGACATCTACCAGCTCCTTCAAATACCTGGGAGTAACCCTTGATCCCGTTCTTGATTTCTCTGTACATATCAATGAGATATGTAAATCTGTTAATGTCAAAGTAGGAGCAGCTTACTGAGTGCGCCACTCACTAACCCCTGCTGCCAGAATCTCTGTGGCACGTGGGGTACTACTTCCTAGGCCCCTGTATGCTCTCCCCACTCTCTCCCACATTAATGCAAGAATCCTTCGCAAGTGGGACATCTCCTACAATAACGTCTGTAGGTTCGCTCTCTCTGTCCCTCAACTGACACACCACTGCCACCTTTGCTCCACTTTGCAGTGGTTGTCCCCCCTATCCCAGTGCTCCTTCTCATTGGGTTGTTTTATTGACTCCATGAACAGGACCCCCCGCCCAGACAGCATAGGTGCCATGCTCACCCCTGTGACTCACCCACGCACATGAAGGTCATCTCAGCAACCTCTGTTCTCCGTCCCTCTCAGCTCGACCAAGATGGGGGAGCAAGCTTTCTCCCATTTTGCCTCTAAATTCTGGTACTCCTTACCAGCCAACTTAAAGGGCTTCTTATTTCACTCTGCCTTTAAATCTGCACTTTTTTCCCCACCTTCATGCACTCGACTCCTTCCACTGTAACTAAGCATCCCAGTTCTCCTCCTACTTATCCTTATCCTGCTCTACCTAGGTGTCACTGTACTGAATTGCTTGACTGAGTCATTGGTCCTATCCATCCCTGCGAGAATGGCTACTGCTTGTTGTTATACCTTGATTTTCTCTGTGATTGACATCTCTGCTTTGTAATTGCTACTTGTGCTTGCTTGTTATAAGTTATTCAGATTATGTCTATTTCTGTCTGATGCCTGTTATTGACAGCGATCTGTAACTGTTTTGTGTTAAGTCTCTGGATTATGTACTGTACTCTTCTGGGTCATACTTGAAAATAGGCAGGCCTCTTGCCTAATGTACTTAACCGGTTAACAAAAGCAAATAAATAAATAGTCAATCTGAGAAAATCTGTATTGGAACCAGAACAGCTCCTGAAATTCATAGGTGCCGAGCTGGACACTGTGAGAGGAAAGGCTTTTCTTCCACAGGCAAAAGCGGACAGCCTGATACAGTTGGCAAGTACCTTCAAACTGGCCAGCCTGTGGACTGCAAGGCACTTCCTACAATTGCTGGGCCACATGGCAGCTTCCACAGCAACAGTGTCAGGTGCAAGGTTCCAAATGAGAGACATTCAGTTTCATCTCAAGTTGAGCTAACTGGCATCAGAAAAGAGGCTCACTGTCAAAGCTGGTGCCAGTCACAGGAACACTCCTGCAGGCACTTCAGTGGTTGCTGGAAAAAGACAATCTCAGACAGGGTATACCATTCCCGTAGGTAAATCCCTCCTTGGTGCTAACCACGGATGTTTCTGTACTGGGATGGGGGGGACACATCTGGAGGAGCACACTGCTGACGGCACATGGCTCGAGCAGGAGTCATTGTTGCACATAAACCTACCAGAGCTCAGAGCAGTCTTCCTGGGACTCCAGGCCTTCACCAGTATGCTACAGGGGAAAGTGGTGCAGGTCAGGACAGACAACACTACCACCATGTACTACATAAACAAGTAAGGCGGCACAAGATTAGCCCCACTGTGCACAGAAACCATGAAAATTTGGAGTCTGGCATACTCTCTGAGACTTTCCCTCTCAGCAGTCCACCTACCCGGGAAGGAAAATGTCCTGGCAGATGCTCTCAGCAGAATCAATCAGAACCACCACGAATGGTCCCTGAACAAGCAGGTGTTGCAGATTGTGTTCAAAAGGTGGGGCAGTCCAGAGGTAGACCTCTTTGCAGCCCCAGACAACTATCAGTTCTCCCAGTTTTGCTGCAGGCCCCCAGTGAGGGGTTCAGTCCCACTGGATGCAATACTGTTGGATTGGACAGGGAAGTTCCTGTATGCCTTCCCTCCATTTCCACTGTTGCTAAGAGTCCTGAACAAGCTCAGATCCCAGCTGGCGACAGTGATCCTCATTGCACCAGGCTAGGGCAGGCAGCCCTGGTACTCCCTGATTCTGGCACTATCAGTGGCCAAACAGATTAGCCTCTCCAGGAAACACAACTTGCTGACTTCCTCCCAGGGCAGGATCCTATACCCCAACCTTTAGTCCCTCAGGCTCAAGGCCCTAGAGTATGCTGAATTACATCTCTCGGAAGGGGTCATGGTGGTCCTCAGGGTTTCTAGAAAGCCCTCCACTAGGAAGACCTCCACATCCAAGTGGAAAAGGTTCTCCATTTGGTGCCAGAGTAAGGATATAGACCACACTCAGGCAGGCTTGCCAGTGGTTCTGGATTACCTGACCCACCTTCATTCCCTTGGTCTAAGACCATCCACTCTGAAAGTGCACATGGCAGCTGTCTCTGCTTACTTATCAGTGGGCAAGGTATCATCTCTGTCTTCGAGCCCAGTAATCAGAAAATTCTTCAAGGGGCTTCTGCATTGGCATCCCCCACACAAGGATCCCACCCCAGTGTGGGATCTCAACATACAGTATGTATTGCATAGCTCATGCAGCCACCTTTTGAGCCTATGTCCTTGGTAGATCTCAAGTATGTCACCTGGAAAACGGTGTTCCTGGTAGCAATTACTTCTGCCGGAAGGATTAGTGAGCTTCAGGCTTTATCCATGGACACTGATTACATTGCATTCCATAGGGACAAAGTTGTCCTCAGGACTAACAAAAAATTTCTCCCTAAGGTGGTATCTGACTTCCACCTTAATCAGTCCATTACACTGCCAGTCTTTTTCACTGACCATAGACTGTATAGCCTAGATGTTAAGAGAGCTATCAGCTACTACCTGGACCACACAAAGAGTCACAGGAGGGACAATACTCAACTCTTCTTGACCTATGGGGAAGTGGGGAAAGGTAAACCAGCCACAAAAAGGTCCGTCACACGGTGGATTGTGACCTGTATCCAGTTTTGCTATGGCAGAGTGGGCAAACAGCCTCCAACGTGTCTCAGGGCCCACTCTACTAGATGAACAGCTGCTTCCATAGCAGCTTCAAGAGACATTCCTCTGCTGGAAATCTGTAAAGCAGCTACCTAGAAAACTGTTCACACATTCACCAAGCACTACTGCTTGGATACCCAAGCTAGAAGTGATGCCAGGTTTGGCACAGCAGTACTGCAAAGCTTATTTCCTAAATTGGTTCTTTGCCCACCTCCAAAGGTACTGCTTGAGTAGTCTGCATTTGTCAGAATACAGTAAGATTTCCTGGGGTTTGAAGAAAACATTACTTACCATAATAGTATTGTTTCTTCCAAGGGAATCTTACTGTATTCTGAGCTCCCACTCCTCCTCTCCTACTAGAACCTAGAGGGCACTGCATGTCAGCTGTCCATATCCCTTGGCAATCCTGTTGGTGTACCTGTTAATTTCTTGGGCATCTGTGACTTGAGTCTTAGAGGTGCCCTGAAAAGGGGGTTAATTAGTTATATTAGAATAGATTAATTAGTTTGTTTTAGCTTCTGTATGCTTCGTAAGAATCTGACGGTTGCAGGCAGTGCAACCAGGGACAGTGGTTTGAAAACTGAGCTCGAGCCTAACATTCCACTATTAGCAGAGGTTCTATTAACTATTTTGGCTCTGGGGCAGTCCTATGGTGAGACCATACTGCATTTGTCAGAATACAGTAAGATTCCCTTGGAAGAAACAAGATTACTATGGTAAGTAATGTTTTCATACAGGATAATTACAAGCACGAGCTGTTCACCCTGTGACTGAGATGGTGCAAAAATACAGTAAAGAGAAAGAATGTGTAAAAAAAATATTTCCAATTTTGTTATAGGCATAATGCGTCAGGTGAGGTGTCACTGGTCCAGAAGGGGCTCCCTGTGTGGTTTCTGGTGGTCTATACACCCTATCTTAAGATGCTTAAATAATCAAAAGTTTTTGCAGTATTTTCATTCCAATCACCTGTGCATTTTTGCTAATAGAAGCTATTTCGTTCCATTTTTCAAGTGAATGCCTAATATCACATTTTAGCTACAAGTAAGCACATCCATAAACACTGCAGTCTCTGTAGTAACACTGCCCATGGATTAGGCACTCCATATCAGACCTACAGGGCTTGTTACTGCTTAGTATTTCTTGAAAGCACTGTATCTATCTCCATGCCATCCTCAGTTAGCACAGGCTGCATTCCTTAAGCTTCTGGTATTTGATAAAAAAAGAGTTGTGAAACTGATGTTTCAGATCAGATTAAATCACTTGAAAAACTTAGAGCAATTTGCTTTTGGCACTGCCAGCACATTCTTCCATCAGAACAAGGTTTTACCATATTGTATAAGGTTAAAAAAAAGCTACAGTATGTAAGCCTGGTGCAGTGGCTCAGAAAGATCTGACCAGTGTTTCGTTGAAAAGCTAAATTGAAGGAGAAAAGGCACTACTTTGATGTACCCTTCTGTAAGCCTGATGACACAAGGAGTTGCAAGCAAAGTTGCAAGTCATAAAAACAAACCTACTCAACCACTAATAGATAAGTCCAAACATATTTACCAGTGACAGCAGTGAATGGCTCACTGACTGCACACAGCAGATTCACATGTATAACACACCAGTGGTGATAAATTTCCACTGATAATTGTGTTTATACAACATATGTGTTAGGATAAATAGCAAGTGTTATATTGACCCCACATAACAAGATAATATGATCTTGTAAAGTAGGGTATGTCACAGTGCATGCCGAACCAATCAGAGTGCAACCTTTACAGTGCTGATGACATCACAATAGCCAAGTGCAGCACTAAGGTTAGTGAAGTAGAATCAGCAAAAAAGAAAAAAAAGCAGAAAATTCAGTTTCTTTTACTTTTTCAACAAACAAATGCAAATAACTTTTTTTAAATGAAAAACTATAGAATGGTACTGTGAGCATGAAAGTTGCTCAGCATGAAAATATCTACTAAATGAGTGGTGTTTCATTTATAGATACCATTTAGATTTCTTTGTAATCATCAAAAAATTGCAGAAAATTCCAGAAAATTCAGTGTTCTTTTTACTTCTTTGATGAAAAATGCGAATAACTTTAAAATGAAAAATGATAACATGGTACAATGTGCATGAAAGTGGTTCAGCAGAGAAATATCTACAAACAGAGTGGTGTTTCATTTATAGATACCTTTTAGATTTTTTATAATCAGCAAAAAATCAAAGAACATTCAATTTTTTCCACTTTTTTCAATGAACAAATGCTCCAAAATAAAGCAAAAACAAAAGAATGGTACATCAGTTTTTTTCATTATGTACTATAGCCATAATGTAAAGCTATGGGGCTCAGTTAGTTAACTAGAAATAGTGGTAAATCTTGGAGACTACTCCCAAACATGTACTGTAACTATAAAAAGAGCCAAAAGTTGGTCACACATTTAATTTTTTTTTTTTTCTTTCTGTTTTTTTCTCTGTTTTCGCCTCACCAGCTGCTGGGACCTCCTTCCACCTGCCCAAGCCCTCTACCCACCACGTGATGTCCCGGATGATCCAGCCCAACACCAGCCTTTGCTCGACAACCTTCCGGTTACCCCGACTGTAACCCACGGCTTATCCCCCATGGGTGGGACCCCCGGTCTCCCTTAAACCAGGAGGAATATATTTCACTCAACAGTTGGGGCCCATGGGGTGGAGCCAGCAAGGTATGGGAGGAGTCGTGGAGACCCTGCCATGGCGTGAGGGGCAGGGCAGCTTCATATGCCCGGAGCTGCTGGGGATTTTATTCCCTTTTCCTCCCCTCACCCCAGGGCATGGTCCTGAGAGGTGGCCTTGGCGAGATGTCTGTTGGGGCCGTTGGAAGGGCGGATGAGCCCCACCCCACCTTCGATGCTCCCCTGCTGGCCCCAGTCTGGGCATGTGATGCCTCTACGTCAACTGCCAGACGAGTGGGTATGTGCCAATGCAAGGCCACCCCAAAGAGACCATTTGTTCCTTCCTGCAAGACAACCCCCCTTCCCCTGGTTCACCAGGGGATGGTTGTGCAATGTAAGGAGGTGCCCTTCCTCCCTCCCTGATGAGGTGGGAGGCATAAAATGGATGCCTGAACCCCGTCTCGCTGGCTGGCACCAGACATTCCAGGCTCGGGCATGAACCCAGGTTGTCTGGATGGCAAGCAGTAACTACCGCTGTGCTATCCAGCCAGCTCTGGTCACACATTTCAAAGTCACAAGCACTTGAACAGGGTCAGAACCAACAGCTCAGCAAGGAAGATGTGCCTTACTCGAGCGCCACACTAGCAGTGCTTTAAAACTTTTATAAACTGATTTTTCTCTGTCGGATTTTGGGTGAAAAGTGAACAAGTCAATAAGACGTTTGTGGAGGTGAATCCCAGCAGAGTCTGGTATCATGGGACACCCTAAATATGCAAATAAAGAGGAGCAACAAGAAGCGATGCCTTCAAAACCACCAGCGATCCAACAGATTGGTGAGCGAGTGAATGACCAGCCTATCACTTTAGGGATGTTGCAGCACACTATTAATTTCTTGACACAAAAAGTACAGCGTCTTGATAAAAATTTCAATCAGCAAAACCAAAAACTGGTGCTTGTTGAAAATAAAATAGATTCTATGGCAAGAACAGTAGAAGACTCAAATAAGGTCACGGGGAAAGTGCCAGCTGTGACCTTAATTAGTTTTGACCACTGGCAGGATTTTCAGCATCCTGGAGGGGTCTAGCACTGGGCAAGCCTCCACCTTCCCCTGCTCTCCTTTCTATCCAACTTGTCCTCGCCTAAATCTGCCCTCTATTGGGATTCTTGGCACCCTGGCGATGTCTACTGTCAGGTAAGTCTTCTTCCCGCCTCTCCTTCTTTTTTCCTTTCCTTTTCTATCCCCCCATTCCCTCTGCCCAAATTGTCCTCGCCTAATTCTATCCCCTTGCAGGGTTCTCTGCATCCTGGAGGGGCCAGCGCTGGGCAATTACTCTTCCTTCACTCCCCCTCCCCCTATATCCTTTCTACCCAACTAGTCCTCACCTGATTCTGAACTCTGGCAGGGTTCTCAGCATCCTGGAGTGGCCTAGTCTTAGGAAAGCTTCTTCTTTCCCTCCTCTTCCCTCCCTTCCCTTCATTCTTTCTTTTCTTTCTTCCTAACTTGTCCTCACCTAGTTCTGCCCCCTGGCAGGGTTTTCAGCATCCTGGAGGGGTCCAGCACTGGGAAATTACTCTTCCTTCCCTCCCCCTCCCCACCATCCTCTCTACCTAACTTGTTCTCGCTCGACTCTGCTCTCTGGCAGGGTTCTTAGCATCCTGAAGAGGCCTAGTCTTAGGCACGTTTCTCCCACCCCTCCTCCTCCTCCTCCTTCCCTTTACCGTCCCCTCTACTATCTCACTCAACTTGTCCTTGCCTATTCCTGCCCCTTACTCTAAGTCCTTGCCTCATTCCGTCACTGGCAGCTATCTCCGCACTCTGAAGGGGCCAGTTCCAGGTATGACTCGTCCTTCCCTTCCCTATCCCTTACCCCCACCTCTCTCCTGTCCCCCTCTCTACCTCCCTACACTTAATCAAAGGAATTAGTTCACTTGAACTAATAATATGCACTTTTTGTTCTGTCTGAGGTGCTCCCAGATTTCACTAGCACTGTGTTAACTTGCCCTTCACAACTGATTTTTTTTTTTCACTTTTCTCCGGTAATGTTCCCCCATCTTTATCCTCTTCTTCCCCCACCTTGTTTCCCCTGTCTACCCCTCTACCCTCCTTGAAGTTCCCCCACTGGACCTCATTCATTTAATAATTGCTAAATAATCTGCCTCTTAACCGTGATCCATTCCTGCAAGGAGTTGGCTCCAAGGCTACATTAAATTTCTGTACTATGTTCCTCAGATATGCCACTTGTATTTAAATGCATATTCCACAGGTATGATATATTTAATTGTATGTTATGTTACAAATGCAACTGTATGATTATTTATATTTGTTAACTGTGTCTTGTTACAGATGTATTTGAATGTTTAATTTCTCAGATATGATAAATGTTAAACTGTAGGTCTAATTCTTCATCTAATTGTACACCCACCCCCCACCCCCGGTCACACCGGAGACACGCAACTTGTTGTTCAGTGTGCCTTCATAGTGAAACATTTCAATAAATATATAAATAAAAATAATTAAAGAGTAGAATGTAGTCAAAAATAGACTTGAATAACTTGAAAACCTAGCCCAGGCATAGAAACATAGACAATGATCGCAGAAAAAGACCAGAGATTCATCCAGTCTGCCCAAGTTCCCCTATAATCCCTGGAAACTACTGTTCCTCCAGTGTACTAACCCTCCCCATCCTCTCTCTGTTCTCCTCCCTGGTCCTGTCACCCCTGGTAATCACTATTCCCTTCATTATGTCCCAGCCCTGCTTCAATTCCCTGACTGTTTTCACACCCACCACCTCAGCCGACAGACTGTTCCAAAGTGCCACCACCCTTTCCGTAAAGTAACACTTCCTCGCATCTCTCCTGAACCTACCTCCTGTTAATTTCCATTCATGTCCACGTGACCACAAATTGGTATTCAGGCTAAATAGTTCCCCACAGTTCACTTTGTTAATTCCTTTAAGGAACCTAAAGGCCTCTATGATATCTCCCCTCTCCCTTCTGGTCTCCAGTGAGTTCATATTTAGTGCCTTGAGGCGCTTCTCATAGGATCTGCTCTGCTTGCCCGGAATCATTTTTGTTACTCTGAGGTGCACTATCTCCAACCTATCCTTATCCTTTTTGAGGTGAGGACTCCAGAACAGGGTGCGGTACTCTAGGTGAGGCCTCACTGGGGATTTGTAGAAGGGAAGTATTACCTCTTTTCTTCTACTATTAATACCCCTCCCGATACATCCTAGCATCCTGTTAGCCTTGCTATGGGCCTTGTTACACTGACAGCATTAGACTTTTTGGTGTTCCTGCGGGAAGGAAAAATGGTGATCTCGTTACTTTTCTTGAACATTGACTATCGGAGGCTGTACAACTGGGACATGTGGTCTGTATGAAGAAGGCCTATAGAATCACTAAAGACATCTGATGGCGGCAAGAGAAGAACCCCCACTTCATACTTTTTATGCTGGCCTCTTCTGGGATAGAGATCTGATTCTTAGAGCAGCTAAGGAACAAGGTCCGATTATGTTGGGAAATATAAAGCTCCATTTCTTCCCAGACTATTCTTATGCCACACAAATAAACCGCAAAGCATTAGGAGGGATGGCATCACAGTTAAGGAAAACTGGAGTGATATACAGGATCGCATTCCCTGCCAGATTACAATTGCTTACAAGTCCAAATAATATTTTGTTACCAACCCAACAGCAGCAGGGGACTTTTCTTCTAAACTGCTCACTGTAAGTGGTACTATGTCAAATGATGAGAGACTTTCACTGGAGGGGAATAACATGGACTAGTATTTTGAGAATCCTTATTGACTTTCTTGTATTAATTATCATCACACATGGTATACCCCCTTAACGAACTTTCTGAACTGAACAAACTGATTTGAGGGGTTATATGGAAAGTGCTGATATGCTTCTTGCTTCTTTTGGGAGGAAAGTAGTGACAGGGTATATATTGTGCTATATAATTTATTTCCTTATATTTATGTTGGATTGACACATTCTATAATGGTGCATGGGGTAGTCATGATGGGTAATTTACATGTTTAAAGGTGGAGAATAATGTGGGCAAACATGGCGGCCTCCCCTTAGCCTGTCGCCATGCCATGTGTGCGAGGTGGTTGCGCAATCACCTCTACTTTGGAACAGCAGGGAGCTACTGTGGTCAGAGTGGTGTGATGGTTCACCCATGCCAGTGTGCAAAAAAAGAGCGCTAGGTAAATGAGAGTGCAGGCAAAGGGGCGACACCAAAGGTGAGTGGCAAGCAGTGTGTTGCCCCCAGCCAGACCGCATACAGTAGTTAACACCCTGCACTCCCCTTGTGGCTTCACCACTTGTGAGATATCAAAATATGTTTAGCAATTCATGAAGATAAATATAATATCTTCAGTCAGGCCATTTCATATCTCCTTTTTACATCACTCTATCTAACCGCCAGATAAACATTTATGTAGAGGTTAGATATGTCACATCACTTTCCTTGACTTTTGCACAGAACAGAACCAGTCAGAGAGTAGCTATCACAATACTGACAACATCATAATAGGTCTATGCAGCACAGAAGCCAGCAGTTCAAATCATACAAACACTGTAAAATGTTCCCACAAAAAACTGATTTATAAAAAGTTGTAGCCTTTAAACAGATGTTGTATAAATCCACTACACAATGGCTTGACTCAAAATACAGTAGACTTTCGTAACTCACTCGGGTGCTCATCACCCGTGAGTTATGATCTTGCCCCTTCTTACTTGGAGATAAATTGCATATTTTGAGTCAGGCCATTGTGTATCCCCCATTTATGATGCGTGTCTAGCAGAGAACTGGTGTTTGGTAATGTGATGTTTAACTAATATTTAGCAGGGGGGAAGCTTAGCAGTTTAGAAGTTAAGCATCCACTTGTCACTAGGGGGAAACAGGAACACATTTCTGAGCCAGGGATCCCCATTAGGCCAACAAGAGACTTTGTGCAGTCTATCTGGATGCACAATTCTGCAGATAAGATTTCATGCAACTGAATTTAGTGACGGGAATATAAAAAAACATGTAATGTAGTCTGCCTTAAATTACTACAGTCTAAGGCATTTAAGTATACCCATGTTTACAAAGTATATTCTTAGTCAAGTGACTCGTGTTATATGAATTACAATAACTGGTGAGCAATTTTTTCAATGGGCTCAACCAGTTATTATTTGCCACAGTAACCAGCTGTTTATTACAGCAAACACGTGCTCACACTGTCAACAGTGAACACAAGCCTCAAACAGACAGTTGAAGCAGCTGCACCCTCACAACCTGTTTGCGCTTCTTACAGTAAAAATTAGAAACAGTCACTTCCCTGAGACACATTAAATCGAAAGTTCATTGTTCTCTTACCAGAGAAAACGTTTCATTTCAGTAAACACTCAGTAAAGTGACTGCAGAAAAAAAAGGGGGAAAGATGACTTTGTACTTTCAAATCACTGTGGTGCCTCAGAGACAGAAATCTGTTGTCACAGAACCCCATTACTGGAACAAGAAAAGAAGAGTCAAGCCTACATGAGCACTGAAACAAAACTTTTTTTAACTAGAAAACAAATCTACCCATTTCTTTAACATTTTGCCTAAAGAAGAGGCTGCTATAGCAGAATCAACAGAAGAGACCCTTCAGAGCCTGGGTATTATAGTCAGTCTACTAATTAATACGGTTGCTGGCCTGGCTGACAAAGTCGACACTCTAACAGAGTTGTCATTCTGGTAACAAGTCTGGATTCTGTCAAGCTGGGAATGGCAGAAACGAAAAAGTACTCTGAGGTTGCTATCAGAGCAACAGCCAATATGCTAAAACACCCACCTGAAAGCTGGAATTGAAATGCTTGAGAATCAGGCCTGAGCTCAGAATATCAGGATGGTTGGTATGCCCAAGGGTGATGAAAGGGACCGTCTCCCCCTATTCATCCAGGACTGGCTCGGACAGCAGTTCGGTGATGAGATTAAGGATAGGCCTATGACAATACAAAAGGCCTTTCGGGTGATGTCAAGGGGACAACCAGAAAACACTGATGCCCTGAGAACAGTTGTGGTTCTGGATGGGGTCAGCTGGCTGGACTTCATTTTGGCAGTGGCACAGCAAAAATGAACTCTACTGTAAGACATCAGCCAGCGTGGCTGTACCTCGACATCAGCTTTGCAACATGCCAAAAGAAGAAGTGCATCAATGGAGTCCATGTGGTGTTGTGGGCGGCCAGTTGTGCATGGAATTGTATTCCCAACAAAACTCAGGACTGTATACCCTGGGAAGGTGTACCTATTCTCCAGTCCAGCAGATGCCCTGAAGTGGACACAAAAGTATGCACCACAATGGCCAAGGAGAGAAGATGATCAGAACTTGGCCTTGGAAAAGGAAGAAGAGGATGAAACTTGATTGTCCAGTTTGTGAACCTTGGTTCCACAACCATCACTTTTAGTGTTCGGAACTCAGGTACTGAGGTCAGCAGACAGAATATTTCCTGCTGGTCCAGGCTCTTGCAATAACATATTCATGAGACTTTATTTCAACAGAAAAGAGATTTGTTTTTCTAATCTATGTCATGCAACATTTACTTTTTCATATTGCAAGGGAACAGTTTTGTTTTGGACGCCATTCAATATCATTTGCTATGTTATAGATGGATTCAAATAACAGAATGTTATTGCTGTTTTACTTCAAGATGTAGTTCTTAAGTTTAAGTGCTGAGGTGTGGCATAACAATGATATGCAGAGCTACAATCTGATTGGGGCTCACACTGTTTAGTGTGCAAAATATGGGAAATCATGGCAATTTTCTTTTCCCTCCATTGTGGAGGCAGAGTCAACATTATGTGAACATTTGAATTGTAGCCGTGCAGTTCATGGAATCCACTATACAGCTACATGGAAACAGAGAATTTGAGGGCAGATAAAGACCGCCTGACCCATCCAGTCTGTCCATTTTTCCCTACCTACAGTATCACCACAGACCCTAATCAATCTCCAGCTCTTTCCCCTTCCTTTTCACTTAGATTCCCTTATGCCTATCCCATGCATTCTTGAACCCGCCCACTGTTTCACCCACACCATCTCTGCTGGAAGGCTGTTCCAGGAATTCACCACTCTTTCTGTGAAGAAGTACTTCCTCACATCTCCCCTTAACCTACCTCTCTCCTCCAGCTTCACAGCTTGTCCACTTGTTATTAAGCCCTTTTTTTCTTCCGAAAAGTGCTTTCCTCCTATACCTTATTTACCCCCGTGAGGTATTTAAAGGTACCTATCATATCCCCCCTCTCCGTCCTCTCTTCCTGGGTGTACATATTGAGGTCCTTTAGTCTCTTGTCGTATGGCTTTTGATGCAGACCCTGCACCATTTTAGCTGCCCTTCTCTGGACTGCCTCCACTCCATGATCTTCCAGAGATGTGGTCTCCAGAACTGGACATAGTACTGAAGGTAGTATCTTACCCGTGATCTATACAGGAGCAACACCACCTCCTTCTTTCTAAAGCGGTTCACTTTTGGAATGACGTTGGGACAATGTTTGCGCCCCACCCCCAAGGATGTAACTTTGTGCTGTAGACCGTATAAAACTCGATTTATTAAGAGGAGTGGCATCCTCGGTATATTTTGATGAGTCTCATGCTCTATGTCCGGATGTTATGCTGTATGTATGTTTTATTTTAAAACAATAAACATATAGTTAAGTGCCTCTCCCCACAAAGGGGAGATGGGGTAGCTATTTATTTCAAATCCCACGTAAACCTTTCTGTTACCGCTACCTCTCCCCTTTCACACTGTGAAGTACTTCACTCTCTCCTACTTCTTGGGGGCACAAAGAAGCTGCATATTAGCTGTGCCTACAACCCTCCAGCTGGAGGCTCCGCTGGCCTAACAGAACTCCTGTCTGCTGCCAACTCTACAGCCGGCTGTAATAAATTCCTTGTTCTAGAAGATATTAATCTAGACTGGCTGGGTAAATCCTCCATGAGTTTTAACTCTATTGTCCAAGGGCAGAACCTACACTAACTCATTACTGCACCTACTAGAATAGCCAACAACTTGGGCTCTAGAACATTGATTGACTGGATCCTAACTAATTGGACTGATAGGATTGCTATTGCTGGTATCCTATCGGATGCTATCGCTGACCATTCTCCCATTTTCTGTATTTGGCATGTTCATGTCCTACCCTCCCCTCTACCTAAAGTCATATCCGTCCATGATTTTTCCAAACTAGATCCTACCAGATTCCTGTTTGACCTCTCGAGAGTTGACTAGTCCTTTTTCTTTGCCACTAATAATGCCTCTGAAGCCCTTGACTCTTTCCTAGTACAGTTTTGCGCACTACAGCACCTCCATGCTCCCTTAATTTCCAGAAGAATACGGGGTACGCCATCCAGATGGCTTAGCAAGGAGTTTCTAGCGCATCTAAAAACCCTTGACAACTGTTGGGTCAAATTTAGAACCTTTGGCATGCTATTCGACCTGCAGGAATACCGGTCCAAATGTAATCTCTGCAAGCATGCTATTCAACTGGCAAAGAGCACCTACTGTAAAAATCTGCTGCTCAATGCTGCTGGTGACCCTAAAGAATGTTGGGCCCACATTAAGAGTTTTATGGGGGTCTGGAAAATCCCAGTCTCCCAATGACATGATAATTAATGGTCAACACTGCAGTAATCCTACTACAATTGCCAGCTCCTTTAAGAAACACTTCTCTGACTTAACTAAGTACACCAGTTCCTTCTCCTCCCCTAATGCTCCTGATCCTAACCCCGTATGTCCCCCTTTCAACACCTACCACTGTTTCCGCTTTCGTGTGGTAACCAGTAAGGAGGTTCATGATCTTCTTGGCGCTATCTCTGACAGTAGTAGCATTGGTGCTGACAGCCTTGAGCCCCTTCTCCTCAAGCTGGCTGCTCCTCTTCTTGCTTCCCCACTGGCCAGAATATTCAACTTATCGCTCTGCTCGGGAGTTATTCCCCGTATCTGGAAGATGGACAGAATTGTCCCTGGTCTCAAAAAAAGTGACCCTAAGTCCACATCCAATTATAGACCAATTGCCATACTCCCTGTCTTAAGCAAACTCCTTGAAAAATTTGTCTCCCTACAAGCAATCGACTTCCTCCATAAATTTAACCTACTCTCAGACTCTCAGCATGACTTTAGGAAAGGCCATAGCACTTCCACTGCTCTCTTCAAGTTCACAAATGATGCCAAAACTGCCATAGACGCTGGCATTTTGACTGGTGCTGTCTTTATTGACCTAACCAAGACCTCTGACCTTGTTGATCACACCTTACTACTGGTCAAAATGTCCTCCCTTGGCTTCTCGCCTGAGGTTATTGCGTGGCATAACAGTAACCTCTCAGACAGGTAACAATATGTCAAGTACTGCTTTGCAAATTCTGAGCCCTCCACAGTCAACGTTGGTATACCCCAGGGCTCTATTCTTGTCCCTCTTCTCTTTTCTCTCTTTCTTTTTTATATAATTTATTTTTTATTAAAGGAATATTATAGGAGCTGCATAGGTAAATATGATCAACAGAAAAATGACATAGACAGTGACAATATATTATTATAGAACACATTATACATTTTATATGTACCCGGCATTAATCTCTTGGTGGTTGAATCTCATAACTTTTTGTCATACTGAAACTCAGTATGAGCTAATTTCCTTCTGTGGTATAACATCCAGTCTGTATCCCACAATCCATAGCAACCACTTACTCCAAAAATCCCTACATTTGTCCATTCTAAGATTGATCCCTGCGGTCAATTTCTCTAGCATATATATTTGCTGTATAACATCTTCCCATTCCCTCTGTGTAGGGGGATCTTTCTGCAGCCATTTTCGGGTTATTACCTTTTTGGCCACCAACATCAAAATTGATAACATTTTTTTTTGTATGCAAGTTTTTAATATGTTTGGGAAAATGATGCAGCAGCGCTATCTGGGGAGACAAATCATCCGTCTCTGGAAACTGTTTCAGCACAGCTTTTTCTATGGCTTGCCAGAAAGGCCGGAGCACTGCACAGTCCCAGAAAATATGTACGTGTCCCGCCCTCAAGAGACCACGTTCCCGCCAGCAGCCTTTGCCGTGTACTAAATCATATTTCCCTGTGATCTGTGGTGTCCTAAAAAAACGAGTTACACATTTCCAACTGAATTCCTACCAGATATATATGAGGCTGTTCCCTGATGCTGTATTCAATAAACAGCCTCCCAGTCTGAGTCAGATATTTCTACTGTTAAATCTGTTCCCCTCCCCGTCTGGATTCTTTCAATGGTTGGTTCTGATCCAACCCGGATGGATCTATAGATCAGGGATATAATGTGTTCTGGCATCCATGTTTCCAATACTGTGATTATTAATTGGGCTAACGGGCGCACTTCTGCCCATGACCATTGCAATCCAAATCGTTGCTCAAAATAATGCCTGACTTGAAGATATCTATAGTGGTCATGCTGCCTTAATTGATATATTTGCTTTAGCTCATGAAAAGATTGAAAGACCCCATTTTCATAATGTTGGTAATTGTAGTTTTACCCCTTTTTCTGACAGTGCCTAAATGTGCAATCCATCCGGGCCGGGTCAAAGTTCATATCCAGAGCTATTACTTCTAAATACCTAGCCGTTAATTTCACTTCCGGGGAGCTCAAAAGGGTTCTCCAGATCTTAATCACCTGTTTGGTATAAACAGACGAAACCTCCCCATAATTATCTAGTCTAGTAGTCAGGTTCTTAAATAAGGAAGTATGGATCTGGTTGAATTCTTCATTAAGTTCAAGGATCTTCCAGTGCTGATCTGATTAATCATCTTACCAGTGTAGTATATGGGAGATTTGGGCTGCCTGGCAGTATCTGTCCAGATTTGATAATGCCAGTCCCCCCCCTTCTTTGGGGAGCTGCAGCAATGTATAGGCCTTACGAGTCCTCCCACCCACCCAGATGAATTTTGATATTAATTTGTTCCATTTCTGAAACTCCAATTTATGTGGGAATAATGGAATATTTTGAAATAAAACTAAAAACCTTGGGAGAACATTCATTCGGATAGAATCTATTCTTTGTATTAATGTTAGTGGCAGATGGAACCACCTCTCAAGGTCCTTTCGGACTGCTGCTAACAGTGGGTCAAAATTTGAATTGTATAAGGATCTCAAGTCCTTGGGGATTATAATCCCCAGATACTTAAGTTTTTTACAGTGCTATCTGAACGGAAAGGCTGCCTGAATATCTGAACTCGGTAGATATCCAAAGCCTAGCACCTTTGTTTTAGTAGTATTTAATTTATATCCTGCTGGTGCTTCTGTCTTTTAATACTGTAAATAATACTGGGAGAGAAAGCTCAGAGTTTGTCATGTATATCAACAAATCATCAGCATGCAATGACACTTTATGCTCCACCTCCTTTCTCTTTCTATTTTTATTAGTGACATCTCCCATCATGCCCCCCACTCCTCATCCCTTCTCTATGCAGATGACCTTGTCCTCTACCACAGTTCCAAGGACATTGCCACCCTAAACTCTGCTCTCTCCTCTGATTTTTACCATATCCAAAACTAGATCTCTGGGAACAAACTTATGATTAGGAACATAATCTTAAAAGAAAACAGAGAGACTCTGTGGCTTTTTTTGAGTTTTAAATGCCCCTATAACCACATTTTAACAATTGATGTATAACATATATTTAGTTTAGTAGTATTATAATGTTTATTAGAATGTTTAAATGATAAATGATGAAGAGTGTATTATAGATAATTTAATTCAATTTATGTTTGTTTTTTTCTTTCCTTTTTAAGATGCCACACATTTTGTTTACTTGAATCTGTTTGAAAAGTTTTAAAAATCAATAAAAAGATATTGATAAAAAATAAACTTGTAGGCAATGCCAGTAAAACCCAAGCTATGCTATTTGGGTCTGCCCCCCGACTAAGGAAATGCCATGGCCTGCTAGCTGTCTCCTGCCCCGATGGCTCCCCTTTTGTAAACATCCTCGCCTTCAAATATCTGGGCATTACCCTAGACCCCTCTCTAGACTTTGACCTCCACATATTCACTACCTGTAAAGCAGTCAGCTCTAAGATTGGACTGGCCTATAGAACTAGACATTCACTCACTCCCTCTGCCCGAATTGCCATAGCCTAGGGCACCCTCCTCTCTGCTCTTACTGTACCTATGGCTCCGTCACCTATGCTGGTGCCACAAAGGCTAGTTTACACAATTGGGCAATTACTTATAACAATATTTGTCACTTTGCTCTTGCTTCACATGGGCGTACCCATCACTGCCACCTTTACAGCAGGCTAAACTGGCCCTCCCCTATGACAAACCGCCTTTACATCCTTGGCTCACTGACAGTATCTCATGCACTGGCATCCCCCTACACTAGCTCAGCTGCTGATTCCTCAATGTCCCTCCTATACTCTACGCTCTGGAGATCAGCAGCTCCTTACTGTACCCAGATGTAAAACAGCTATGGGTACTCAGGCCTTCTCATACATTACCAGAGCTCTTTGGAACTCCCTACCTACTATTATCCGACTTGTTCCTACCCACACCAGCTTTAATCAACAGCTAAAAAGTCACCTCCTCCAATCTGACCCCTGCTCCTGCTTCATTCCTCCCTGAATTCCCCTTTATTTCCTTGATGCAATATCTTCTCTGTTTGAGGCCATATCCTTTCCACTAGTACTTGCTGCTTGCTATCTTGGCCTATATTGTGCTCTACCCTACTTCTTCACCTCTCTCCCCCAGCCTTTCTACTTGCCTCTCTCCCACCCACTATTTCCTAACCTATTCCCCTCCCGCCTCCTTGGGGTGTTATCTGACTACAGCTTGCACTTGAACTCTCCCAAATGTATTTTATAAGTTCCCTCCATTGTATTTGTTATCATATAGTTAGTCCCAATACATTGTTATTGTTGTATACTGCATATTACTGATGTTTAATACTTACCCCAATGTATTGTACCTTACTAATGTATTTTACTGTCTTCCATGTTCCTGTGTTATCTCATAATGTACTGATTCATGTATTTTATTGTACTGCTTTCTCTGTACTGACTGTACATGTTTTGCACTCTCCTGGGTCGTGCCTGAAAATAGGCATTTACTATGTCTAGCACACCTATCCGGTTATCAAAAACAAATAAATAAAAGCGTCCCAGCTTTATTTACAAGAGCAAGTACTGCAAATGAAATAAACTGTAAACCATACATAGAAACAGAGGAACCTAAAGTGCATTAGACGAAATAGAACATGAACAGACATAGATAAGCATTTGGAATTTTTATATCCAGCATGACGGAGGAAAACAACCTAGTAGTAAAGTGACTGCATATAAAGCAGGAATGGACAGGTAAAGCTGTGTTTTAAAGAGCTAGTGGAACCAAAATAAACAGACAAAAGCATTCTGGCTTCTTCCTCCTCCTCCTTCTTTCTCTGACAATGGTCGCTGGCCTGCGTCATCTCTTAAGTGCCTAAATGTTGTAATAGATCTGCATTTGTTATGTACTATGTCATTAACTATGCCACGTAACCCCTAACCCTAGTATCCTAATGTTAGCTTGGCTGTTCCCTATAAATATCTGAATCTTTATGCTCTGAGTGCATTCCTTGTAAAGTTTTGTCTGTATCTAATCTATGTGACGTGGAACCTTTATAAATGAGTCTGCGACTCAAAGGTATTTCTCCGAAACTGAAATAAATAAATAAAGAAAAATAATACAAATTTGAAGTAGTCAGTTGTAACTTTTTATTTCTGAAGTATATTTCTTTTTCCTTTTGCTCATTAGAAAGTGTTTTATGTGATAATATTGTGTTAGATGTGTGGAATAGCTTTCAGCCTGGCAGCTGACATATCGGTCTCTATCCCCCCCACTACGTCATCAGCTTTGTGACCTCGCTGACAATGACATCACAGGTGACTGACCTGGCAGCTACTGAGTGATGTCACAGTGGGTTGTATGTGAAATGGATGACTCCAAAAGAGCGAGCCCAAAAACAGTGACCGCAATTCAGCAACTACAGAAATGGCGAGGGTACATCTCGACGGTCGCTGACATGGTGACAAATGCTTTTCTACATGGGGTGTTTTGGCCCCACACCTCCCTTACTAAAATAACCAACTCCGAGGTTGTAGCACCTCAGGGAAGGGGAAAAGCATTTGTCACCGTTTCGGTAATCACTGACATGTACCTTCGCCATTTCTGTAGTCTCTGTATTGCCGTCTCTGTTTTTTGGGCTCACTGTTTAGGAGTCACCCATCTCACAGGCTATCGTCACGGTGAGGTCACAGTACTGAATCACTGTTATGTAATTAAGGGAACAGAGCTAGATATGTCAGCTGCCAGGCAGAGTGCTGTTCCACACATCATACTTATTGACATTTTGTAAACAGTATTCTAATTAATCATAGGGAAAAGAAAAAATACTTCAGATATAAAAGGTAATGGTTTACTGCCTTTTAAAAACCAATATTAATTTTAGGCAGTACACTAGCTGTTTAAAAAAAGGCATATCCTGGGAGATGTATTTTTACCACAGTATGTCTTCCAACCACACTCCATTGTGATACAACCACCTACAAACTTTCTTTAACATCACTTATAAAATAGGTAGAGTGTTTACTGCACCCCGATTGACTGAGAGGTACTCTGGCCCATGTCCTTTGTAGCCATAAACTGTATGCCAACTACTTTTCTGGCAACCAGGAAGAAGCACACTCACATATCCATGCCTGCCAGAAACTTTTGAAAAAAATTAATTCTGGCAGCCATGTCAGTAAAGTAAAACTCTTTCAGTGCCCATTACTTGCCCTTACCCATTAAGTAACATTTTGACACCATTTAATAAACACCCAGCCACACTCAAAACCTAATGAACATGTAACACATATAAAAATAATTTTAAACTATGCACCTAATTTGATTGTCATGCAGCAACTCACACCCAGGCAGTCTTATTGCTTACCTAGTTACACCCCTAATAGAAAATAAATCTGTTACTGACATACTTCACTTGTTGAAGTTTCAAAAGGTTAACAGGCTTTAACAATGTCTACCTTTTAAAGGAAAGCTGTCCAAAACATGGGCTCCTGCCCCAGGACAGCTATTTCCTCCTCGTTTAGATTTTAGCAGAAGCGGTATTTTTCTCGCCGCAACTTGTTGAGTTTATTTCAAACTTCAGAACCCGAAGTAGAAGGTAATTCATTTGTTGAAAAGGTGCGGCGATGCACAGTTCACTTCAGTACTTTTGTATTGAAGTGAGCAGTGCGTCGCCACACCTTTTCAGCAAATGGAGCGTCCCCTGCATCATCCATACTTCCGGGTTCTGGAGTTTTACAAATCAAAATACAGCATGTTGTGGCACAGAAAAATGCCGCTCTTGCCGTTAGAATCTAAACTGGAGGGTAAGCTGCCCAGGGCGAGAGCCCACGTTTTGGACAGCTTTCCTTTAAACTATAAATGTGTAAACTTTTTGAGATCTGCCCTTGCCTTCCAGGGGACTAGAACTCCTTTACCTTGTCATGTTAAATTAAAATTCCAAGTGCAAAATTGTCAATAAATTAAAATGTTGGATCACGCCATGACCCAGCGTCAATGCATCGTATTGCAATGCCGGTGACCCAGGTTCCGGAGCTAGCTGTGCGGTTCAGCGGGCTGGTTAGGTGCTGCTGCTTGGAAAAGCTTCCAGCCAGGGAGGAATGGCATCCGCTTCTGGCGTTAAAGTGACCCTTGTAGAGGGCCATGGAGCTGGGTCCCCAACAAGATGTCTGTGCACGCACACAGTCAACAGCCAGTCATTACCAGGCCCCAGGGGGAGACAGGTGGTAAGACAACTTGGGGGCAAACCTCCAGCACCATCGGGATGATGGGGGGATAACACTTCTGGGCCCCGCATCATGGACCCCAAACTGGGCTTGATCAGTGGCATTAGCAGATGGTGTGACTTGGGGAACCTTCATGGAGCATAGCTCATGGTCCGAGGACTGCGTGGATGGAAGGTAGTAGAGAAAAAGCTGTATGAAAAAATAAAATTAATTAAAAAGTTGACTGCTGCATTGGCAGTTTGTATGGATCTAATATGCAATGTCTTCCCAAAAAGTACCTAGGGATGAGGAAATCAGCCTTGTAGTACACAAATTCTCCACTAAAAGTATAACAAAATTAGATTTGTTGCCCCTTAGCCAGGAAATGAAGCATTTTGAAAATTCAGACCAGTCTTGGGTTTCTGATTTGTTTCACAGTTCTTTCTTTATGTATTTTTAAATTACAGGGGCACACACAGTGTTTACCACCCTGTGCCAGTTACCCAGTTTCAGCGTGATCCTTTAGAACTTTGAACTGCAAATGTTACATTACGAAAAATCTGATGTCTAAATCATTGTACAGTTGACAAAAAAAGCTGATTTGTAGAATCAGGGTGCAGCATGTTTTACTAATGAGGGTGACGTAACTGGCGTTAGAAACCCTCTACTCCATTTGCTGGTTAGCAAAGAAAACACACCACTCTGTGAGAACTAGTGTCTTTTTGCCAACTAGCTGTCTTCTGGGACACCTAAATGGACATATTGTTTCTGTTCTGTGATCACCCTTATTAATGGCTCTTTCTCTGCCAAAATGAACAGTAAATGTGAGATAGCTTGATTCACAATCTTTCTTTCTTTTTTTTTTTTTTTGCAATCCTGTATGTACTTTTAACCACCAAAGAGTGTAAAGCATTAGTGGGTCTTTCATTTGCAGTAACAGTTTTCTGACCGAGAATAAGTGAAAGACCCCTTTTGTTGTACCTCCCTCCTTTGACCTCCTGGATACTTACCCTTTCAGGCCTCACATCAGTGTTGCTCCACTACCTGTTGGCCCTAGTTTCTTTGATATCCCTAATGTCTGTCTCCCAGAAGTATCCCCACTGGTTCTTAGGTTGGCTGTATCTCTCACCGGGGGTCACCTCCCCTCTATAATCTGTACCAGAGGAGATAAGGAAGCAGCATGCCACTGAAGCTAAGTACCAAGAACCAGGGGCTGGGTAGCAGGCACACCATCAAAGAAGGCCTGGTGGCCTGGGGGAGTGAGCATTTGGAGGTCATCACCGAAGACTTCTGGGACAGGCCATTTTCCACCATTTTTTACTCACCACCCTTCTACCCATCCAACCACCCACATGAAAGACTGACTGACGCCTGGCCTGGGGAGATGCTAGATGACATGTTGCCACCCACACCACCAACAGCACCTCCACGATGCCACCACCAGGAGTCACTATCAGAGCAGTATCATATTTCCCTCCCGCTCAGGAGGAGAGCGTCCACGTGGATGGACTGAGCCCTGCCTGCCAGCTTCCGGTCCTTACGTTCTGGGCTTGGGGCATGAACCTTGGTCGCAGCATGCCGGAGCGGTCCCCAGTGCTCAGCACCATGGAACCAGCTGTGAAAGTTTCTAATTTAAAGAGCTAGTGTACGTACTAAAACTAATATTATTTTTTTAAAAGCAGTCCAATGTTACTTTTTAGAAAATTGGTTTAATATTATCCTGATCTCTGATTGGTTGACAGCTATGCAAAGGGGGTACATTAAGTACCAACAGAGACCAGTAAATAGCAACCCAGTGTGCCACAGCATAAGAGAAGTCACTGTGCCGAACTCATAATTTCAAAACCTGAATAGCAGCCTTTTTTTTTTCTTGCTTAGCGAGTGACCCCCCCCAACTCCTATCATTAGGAACCGAGTGCGCTTACTTCTCCTCTCTCAATTAACTGGTGCAGAAAAAAAATGCATAAAATAGTTTGTGCTGTTTCAAAAGCGCCCTTAGTGACCACACAATTTTTTTCAAATGCGAGACAACAAGCAGCCCTCAGTACATCTCTATCATGCCCCTCTCCAAGAGTAGTCAGTTAAAAAAATGACTGCCGTTAATTAAATTCGATCCCCCTCACCACACACACAAAGCATTTTGTTTTCCTTACTTCTGCTGTCAGCACAGACCTACTGTCTACCAGTTCCCCCCCACTCACTGCTGTGCTCATCCCCAGTTGGTAATTGGAACACCACCAAACTGACTTGCCGCTCGTGCTCACAGCACTATAAGCTACGCAGTCATTAACATTCCCGACCACGGTCTTAGAGCCGTCCCTGATGTTTGCCAACCGTGGTCATAGCCAGACCTCAGTTACTAAAACTAAAAACAAAATTTTTAAATGAAAAAAAAAATCTGCTTCTTAAAGAAAAAGGCTGTACAACAGGTGCCCTCTAGCAGCAGCGCCCTCTACTGGCAACTCTGCCACTGAAGGGACTGCTTTGACAAAAATGTCTTGAAAAAAATTATTTTACAATGTTTCTTTTAACTTTTTCAACATTTTATTTTTTCTTAAACTTTTCTACTGCCTATTTTCTAACTGCAGTAATACCCTCCAGGGTGGGCAGTAGGGGCTATACTGGTCCTTCCAGGGGCTATTAGGCCCTCCGACTCTGGTGTTGGGCCCCATTACGCTGCTGAGCGGTCTGGTATAGCCCAGTACTGCCCACCCTGTTGGGTATTATTGCTTGCTTATATCTGAGGTACTTTTCCATAAATAGGTGTTATGTGTGAAACAGCACTCTGCCTTGCAGCTGACATATCTAGCTCTGTTCTTCCCATTACATCATCGACATTGTGACCTCTCTCCGGCTGTGACATCACAGCTGCTCAGGAAGAGCCATTCAGCAGCTGCCAGGTCAGTCGCCTGTGATGTCACTGTCTGTGATGTCACAGTGCTGATGATGTAGTGGGGGGGAATAGAGACAGATATGTCAGCTGCCAGGCTAAGAGCTATTCCACATACTTCAGAAATAAAAAGTCGCAACTGACTACTTCTTAAAATTTGTCACATTTTCACGTTTGCTATTTTTGGTTCCACTAGCTCTTTATGTTTGAGAGTTATTTTACCAGCACTGTTTTCCTGGTTACTGTGCAGTCCTAGGAGCTGTGACCCAGATTGAGACATTAGAGAATGACAAACCTGATTTAGTGATTCCCCGAAGCCAGGGTCAAGTGCTGTATAGCGAGCCCACTTTATAAGATGTGTCCAAGACTTCAAAACAATTTTCTTTCTCTAAACATTTAAATTATAACCCACCTTCTTTGTGCAGCTGGAGAGAAGGCTGGCCAAACATAAGGTGACAGGTCATAAATTTGCTGCAAAATCATTTAGCCTATCATCTCATTTAGGCTCAGCGGGCTTCAGTGTTTATATAATCTTCATGGACAGCGGAGTCAAAGCAAGGAACTGAAAAGCAGCCTTCCTTCCAGTTGCATTAAAAAAGCATAGGGCTACACTAGATTTGATTTAGGGAAGAGCTGATTGGATATGTTTTGTGTTTTCCCCTGTTGTTTTTTTTTTTCAAAGTGACTGTTGCTACGAAGGCACTGAATTAAAGTAAACATCAAAAGATGAAGTAGTTTTTTTAAAGTGAATGACTGGAAGTGATTCAAAAGTTTCATTTGACTATGTAGGAATATATTTAGTGTTTTTTTAATCTTTCTTTGGCTTCTGAGCAGTGTTCCGGAAAGTGGAATTTAGGACGTTGTTAGTTGTTTTTTTATGTTTATGTAAAAAATATGCACTGGGAGGCATGCAACCAAGTTTGGCTTTGTATAAATGCTCTGCAAATAACCGACGTGTGTTCTAGTTAAATTAGTTAATCCTGGCCCCACGTTTTGAATCCCACATTGCTGGTCAGATCAGAATTAGAATTACAAGTAACAGTTTTCTGACTCGCATGCTGATGAGAACTGTGGTCCCACTCCCTGCAACGGAGAGGGGAAAACGCGAGAGAAGAGTGTTTCAGTGCTGATGAAATGGGCTGCAAGTGGAGTCATATCTGAGCTTAGTAAGTTATTGAGATGGGGAAGTTAATTAACAGTGATGGTGTAAACACACAAATTGACAAACGTACTTTGTTCTGCCCAATTCTACATCTAGCCACAAACAGGAATGTTGATGTAAGAACACAAGAGTCGGCGTGTCAGATTTTCGCCATCAGGAACTAGTAAGGGGGGTAGTAAACCATGAGGCAGATCCATAGTTACATGATGCTACTCAGTGACCCCCCCTCGACAAAGCCACACTGTGAGATGAAGCACCTGGGGTGTCAGACCGCACACTGATTCTGGTCTGAACAAAACATTTGCAGCAGCAGCATTACATTGTGGATCTGGCCTCTTGATGTTCTGCCTCTGCACTAGTTCCCCGATGGTGAACATTTCCAGCGCTGCCTGCTCTTTCACTATTGTGCCACCCTTCTGCTGCCAGTACAGAAGCACCATAGAAGACACAGGTGGAAAGGAACACTGACAAATGGCCCAGAGATGCGGCAGCAGCATGCCACACTGCCGCCTGTGAGTCCGAGGTTGGCATCCAAGATCCCCAGAATCCCATGCTGGGCCGGCTGGGCATGCCACAGAGCTGAGGTGCTCGGCTTCTGGGAAGGAGGGTTCATATTGCAGCCCACTGACCCCGCCCCGCCTGCTCAGTGTTAGATTTGTTTCTCTGGCTAAAAGAGCAGTTGCCACAAAGTCCTTCTTCAGAACTACTGTTCAATTGCTGTATTTAATTTTTATTTTTATTTGGAGATTGTTTCCTGCTATAATATAGTTAGTTTTCAAATACTATGCATCAGTTCAGGGTGTTTTTCTATTTTATTTACAATAAATTGTTTTTCTCAGGTTCCCACTCGGTTCCTGTTGTTATCTGGTAGGCCTGGCTGCTCTTCGTTACCCCACAAAAGCTGCATCCCATGACTGTGGGGATAGTCACCACTGACTGACAAATAACAGTTCCTTGTCCTTTTGTTTACTGTCCTGGACTTAACCTCAGAGGTGGGACCAGCTGGGAGGAGGGCTGAATGGAATTTTCTTGAACCAGGGGACAGGGAACCCAACAGTCCATTCACTCCGCTCCACTGTTGCTTCTACCTGGTTTTCATCCCCACCCGCTGGGGAATGACTTAAGACAGGAGGGACCTAGCTGGCTAGTCAGAAGATTTGAGATCACGTCCACCAACTAATCCTGACTGACACTTGTTGACACAGAACTAGAGATATCATGCTACCATGTCATATATGTCAGTATCCTGCCTCTTATCTGCATTAGAATTCCATCCTCCCCCATTTGGAGTCATGTGATCTTGCCTTTACAACTCTCGCTTTTCCCACCAAGGGGAGTGGTATAACAGCAGAGGCTTCCCACCCTCCCAAAGCAGGAGAAATGGCCACTGTTGCCTAGTTGGTGACAACTTGGGCTTGGGACTCTGACCTTGGCTGTCATCATAATGTTATCCCACTTATTATTAGGTGGCCTGAAACTGTATTTTTAAAAGATATGTAACCCCCAGATGGCGCTATCCCAGGGGCTACTACCCCTGCCTGATTTGCCACTAACAGGTTGAGGGGCCTGGATCCAATGGCTGGTGCCTCCACCCAGAGGTCAGGGTTTGCAATAGTTAAACTAACTTGGTCACAGCCCTCTGGGACACTGCAACCCCTTCTTCCCACTAGTGGCCCACACAATATATCAGAATTACCTTCACAGTATACACTTACCCCCAGGTCTAGTTCCGCACTGGGACCTCCTGTGAAATGAGATACAGTGCAACAGTCACAGTACAGTACTTTAACATAGACAAATACCTCAGGCAGTATAACTTTGCTGAAACAAGCAGCTCTGATTTATTTAGGGGATATAACAAGGACAGGGGAAATCAGGTTAATTAGCTTATCACTCTAATAATCTACTTATGGCTCTGTGCACAGGCCTATCCCTATCAGTTACTGTCCCTGGGTACCCAAGCCCTAGTGGCTAGTCCAAACCGTGGCAGCTGGTAGGGGCCCTTTCACACAGAGAAAAGGAGAATTAAACAGTCAGCAGTACAGTAATTCCATTTGGATTTAATGTGGCAATTCAACAGGGAGCAACTCTGAATTAGTACTCACGACCTCCAGATAAGATAGGGTCCTTCAATGTCAGCAGGGCTCACTTGAGGTACACAAACCTCTTCACACATCCATATAAAAGAAAGCACTATACCAGGCAGGCTGCATCTGTATCCCGATCGCAATTACTGCACAATACCCGGGAGAACACACAGCAGATTCAGTTCCTGACAGACCGAGTGCAATTTTCAGCAATTTCTCCAGTCTTCTACAGGGTGAGCCTGGTTTCTACTCTTCAGAGATCCTTTGATTCTTTTCACAGGACGGATTCAGTCCTAACAAGCTGCAGACCAGAACTCTGGGCCTTACACACGTTTTTTGACTAAAACTGCACACTGAAAAAGCACAGGGCTCCTTCCTTCTTCACTGCCAAAGCTCAACTGAACTCCAACCGACAAAACCGGGCACTTCCTTTGAGTTCCTCCCAGTTCTTGACTGGATTGGCTGTCACTCAATAGACTGCTGCTGTTGGTCCAAAAAGGCACTGAAGTCTAAACTACATCTCCCAGAGTCACTGCCCATACAATCCTCTTGTGGCTGGCTCAGATTATGAGTCCAAGTTCTGATTCGTCCAAGGCACCATTTTAGAGCTAGCTTACCCTACACTGATTGGTCCAGTTCAGCAGTTCAAAACTAGAATGGGGAACTAGCAGACACAGTTCTGACTGCAAAGAAAGCAGGTTAGACAAACTGTAATTTCATTATTACTCTAAATAATTTCTGGCAAACAGTTACATCTTTCACATAGGTTCCCTTTGCACTCCTAGTGACTGCAAAAATGAAGTGAATTGGCAGCAGCTCGAGTGGTACTCAGAGAAGAAACACACAGTCCCCCATACAAACTAATTACGTCTGCAAGCAGACAGCTCTTAAAGAGACAGTACCAGAGGTTCTAAAAACACTCACTGATAAATGGCTTAAACGCCAAACACCATTCAGGCTTGGAGCATTCAAGCAAGCTCCTGGAAGTCTTTTGGGAACCCCCATTTGCAGGGGCTTTACAGATATTTTAGAGGTTCACCATTAAATCTGCATATATGTTGCAGCTTGCTTCTATGCCAGGAGCAAATTCTTTCAAGAATACAGATTGGAAATTTATATTGGAGCAGCATAATTTCAATCTTTTGACAGCTTGTGAGTCACAGATTCCTTATTTGTTATCTGTCTTGAAGCATTTCCGTTAAGGTTTCCAGAACCACAAGGTTTAATTTTCTGATCATTATTGATTTATCACATGGTTAGGTGTCACCGTTCCTCGTTAACATTTTTCTGTTTACGAACCTTCACTGTGGTTTATGCTTAAAACGAAAGCCAAGTTGTAAAGTATAGACATGACCCTTATAACCCTGGCACACAGGACCAGTGTACAGAATGACATAGAAGTGAAGAAAGGAAGGAAGAAGGATCAGCATTTATATAGTGCTTTTCATACACATTGTATCCCAAAGCACTTTACAAGCAATGCTAGACTGGTAGTGAAGTGACTGAATGTGTAACACCCACACACAGCCTTGGACAATTGCATGAAGCAGTTCTATGGGAGGGGAAATATTGGCCAAGACACCGGGAATGTCCCCAACTCTTTGCAAAGAGTGCCTTGGGTTCTTTTACTTCCACCTGGACACCCACCAGGACAGCACCAGGATGGGTAGAAAGGACCTCGGTTTAATGTTTCATCCGAAGAACGGCACACCGCAACAGTACAGCACCCCCCTAATACTGCACTTGGGTGCCAGCAATTAAGTATAAGCCCAATCCCAGTGTTGGACTGGAACCCACAACCTTCTGACCCAGAGGTGGATGTGCTACTAACTGAACCATGCTGACATAGAGTTATTTAAAGACCCCTGCCATGTGCCAGTTTTGGATCCCTTAAACTGGAGGGTGGGGTTAACATAGTTTAAAATAGAGAATCATGTTCTATTTCAGACTTTTTTTATTCAGCTTTTCTTTTTCTCCAGCTTGCCCAACAGCACCCCTCTGCCCCATCACTGACCTTCTTGTGGACTTAATGGTTATCCACCACTTCCCTTGGACCACAGTAGTGGTGAGTGGCCTGCGTTGTTGATCATGCGTGTGGTGCTAGTGTAATTGCAAGCCAGGGCTTTTTCCGGCTCGGGTGCAGTTTCTGGGGAAGGTCCAGTATAGCGGACGAGATTATGAAGTCGTCATACAGTATTTCCAGCATAACGAATTCTAGTCTGATGACATTTTTAATCTTGTAAGCACTACAACTATTAGCAGTATTTGTAGTAGTAGTAATACAGTACTAGCAGAAGGAGGAGTGGGAAGGGGGACTCGGGGCTTTGCCCTCCAAAACGAAACAGGCTCAGGTGTGTGTGGGGCAGGGTGCAGGGGGCACAACCCCCTAATCATCTTCATTCCCATCAGCGCCTGAGACTGGTACACTGTTGCATGGCAGCAGTTGGCTCTTGGACGAAATCTAAGCCACCGTATTGGACCTGCCCCAGAAACTGCACCTGCTCCCTTTTTCCTCCAGCTTTTGTTTTCACTTCCTGAGGGTGCTGGTGTGCAGTAACAAGCAAACATGCATGCAGCGCATACTTCTCAACCTCTCAGCATTAAAAATCATAGCAAAGGGCCAGAATGTGTAACACTTTCATATTTTAAACAGTATTATGTCTACAGATAGTGGGCCCCATATAGTTAGTGATGAGGAATATTTCTATTGACTTACAGGGTAGTTCAATGACTTAAAAGGTTGGGGGTCTAGAAATAGCTCTAACATTATGAGGAACATCAGTAAACCTGTGAGGAGCAAGGGTAAAAAATGTTTTTTAAACTTTTATCCCACCTGTCCTACCCTCTTTGCCCACACCTTCAGACCGGTCAATCCCTCAGACCGCCGTGACGGAGTCTGCCCATAGAGTACCAGGTCTCTCCATTGTACTTCTTCGATGCCCAGTTATCCCCCTGGGTGGGGTGAGGAAGGGCCCCTCTTCCTCAACCTTCAGAGGAGAGCCTGCACAATGGGGTCTGCCCATGGATTGGTGGCTGGGAAGCGTGGATCGGGTGTCATCTAGGACCGAAGAGGGTTTTTTCCATTTTCTGTGGTCCCCTTCCGCCCCTGAGGATGCCGGCTCAGGTAGACGATGTGCGGATGCACAATGCTACCAAGTGCCTAACGGCGTCCTCCACTCCCCGACTCCAGCATCATTGGAGCCACCAAAGCCCCGAAAGTCGGTGCTTCCATCGACCCTCAGGGATGTCGGGTGCATGAAGCACCCCTGGAAACCCACCCCAAAGAAGGAGAGCATCCATTGGGATGCTCGATCCTCCTTTCCCTTACCAACCCCCGATGATCCGTGTTTGTTCCCGAACCCGGGTTACCGGTGTGGTGCAAGGTGTGGCATCCAGCGCCTCAACCCTCAGCACCACAGGGCCGGCCCGGAGCAAGGGTAAATTTGAATATGAAAATCATAGCGTTATGCAGAATTCATAGCAGTTGAGAGGTATGATGCAGCATCACACATGTATTCCTAATATCTGACAGCTGCCCCTACCCCCACTTCTGTGCGTCCCACTGTGCTGACACCTGGCCTCCACCAGGTGGCATTCAGGCAGCAGAACGCAATGCCCTTCCTCTCTGAAGGAGGAGATCCGTCCTTAAGACACTTGATTCTCCCTTCCCTGGCCAGCCCCTGAGTGACCCAAGTCTGTTCCCAAAACCGGAACACTGGTGCAGTGAAAGGTAGCTCTACCTGGCCAACCCGTTTCAGACTTAATTAAAAATAGAGCTTGGTGCTATGCTGGAGTGATCATGATAAGAAAGTGCCACCTTATGCATGGCCCAGACTACCTGAGAGAGAGCTTCTGTCACCTTACTGCCCCGAGTGACGGCTCCGCTCGGCTGGTGAGGGGTTGCTAGAGAATCCAAAATCTTCAGGGGCCCATGCATTCATGTACGGGGCCCCAGCCCTTTGGAATTCTCTACCCTGTCAGCTTCGGGAGTGCACGACTGTGGGGGGCTTTAAACAGGCACTGAAAACTTATTTATGGCACCAAGCCTATTCGAGTTAATTATACTGAATAATGGATTTTTACTGATTGCTTTATATTGCTGTTTTATGCTATTGGATTTTATCAACTTTTATGTAAAGCGCTTTGACAAACCTGAAAGGCGCTTAATAAAATAAAGTTTATTGTTATTATTATTAAAATGAAAACTCATTGTTGTGTTTGAAACACAGTGCTAGACTCTGTGTTTCTGACTGTTAACCTCCCCTTTCAGTTTCAAGTGTACCCTTAAAAAATGTTATTTTCTTTTCAGCAGTATTCCTTATTTACAAAGGTACAGCTTGTCGACCATCTGGGAGCTGTGTCCCCCCATGTGGGGATCACATGACACGGCAGTGGGGAGCCCTCCCCGGCAGTAAGGGTTAAAAAAGTCTATATAAAAAAATATAGCTTGTCATAAGTACTCAACTTATGGTAAGACTATATGTTTGTGTTTGGTCTAAGCAGGCACAACTCATACAGCATTGCATACTAACTACAAGCAACAGGTAAATTATTTTATTTAAAATTGGTAAGCAGGTAAGACCCTGAGCCAAAGCTGATTTCCATGTGGGACCTGGTGTGGGAGTTACAGAGGACTGCACAGACAAAGACAATTCAGCACAGCATATAAAATAGGTGCAAAAGAGAGCAAAATTGTTTACATCTTGCATAGTAACAGTATTCCTGAGTAGCTAATTAGAGGTGAAATAAAGTGCATACAGAAACAAGCATTTGTCAATGCCGAATGTTGTCTCACTGGCAATGGCATTGGTAGTGCAGGAGTTAGAGACACATAATAAGAATGACAGTGAAGTATTGAACTAACGCCAACCCCACCCCCACCCTGCAGAGACTGAGAGGCGTTGAGGTGTGCCTTTGGGTCATCAGCTATAAGGCTCATGCCATTTTACCTCACCCTACCCTGTAGACACTGACAAGTGTTGTGGTGTGCTTTGGGGTCTTTGGACCTTATACTTACCCCATTCCATAAGGAAATATGCTTAGATGGGTGCAGTATAGGAGAATGCCCTTAGTGACCACAACCCCATTTTCATTGTACGTAAGGTTCATCGCCCCAAACCTCCCCCTAAAATCATATAGCTCCAGTCCTTTAAATCCTTAGACCTTACCTCAATCAGCTCTGTACGTGCTTCCACCGACTGGGCCCCCCTCTCCACTGCCATTTCTGTCGACCAAGCACTTGACTATTTTAAGGATAAATTCATTGCCACCTGGAATGCCTTTGCTCCTTTCAGACGGACCAGAGTCCGTGGGCTTCACCTCCCCTGGATCACCCCCAAACTACTGGCCTGCTTCAGGGAGCGTGATCAGGCCTGGAGAAAACACAAATCTATTAAACATCCAAACGTTTACGCTTGGCACACAGAATGCTATGCAATTCATGTACTAAAGCTACTAGACTGGCCAAGTCTGATTATTTCAACTCCTCATTCCTGACTAACACTAAGCCTCCATCTAAATTCTGGAGGTAGTTCATGCCTATTCTCTCCCCTCCCTCCCTCCAGTTCTGAAAATAATAACTCTAGTTTCCGACCCTGGCTCCGTGGCCAGTGAATTTACTGCCTACTACACCTCGTGCGCCACGTCTCTTCTAAATTCCCTCTCCCCATTGCCACCTACTAACTTCAGCCCTTTGCCTCAGCCAGTGCCTACCCCTCCTCCATTTTCCTTTTTTACTATCTCCCTTGTCGAAGCTCTTAATGCTCTCCTATCCCTCAACCCCTCTAAAGGCTCCTCACCAGATGAGCTCGATCCTAAACTTCTTTACCTTTCTGCTCCTACAGTTGCTTATCCTAGCTCCCTAATCCTTAACCTGTCCTTTATTTCTGCCCAAGTACCCTCATCCTGGAAACACGCTGTAGTCCTTCCTCTCCCCAAGGGTGGTGACATGTCCACTCCTAGCAACTAGCACCCCATTTCCCTCCTTCCTACTCTTGCTAAACTTCAAGAACATTTAGTTCTCTCTCAACTATCAGCCTTCCTTTCTGATTCCTCCTTCTTCACCCTGTTCCAATCTAGTTTTCGGAAGAACCACTCAACAACCACCTCCCTCCTCAGGCTTACTGACTCCATCCTTTCAGGAATGTATGACGGCCTGATCACTTCGTCCATCTTTGTTGACCTAGCCAAAGCTTTCAACACTGTTTCCCATCCCCTGCTTCCTGATTCACTCTTCTCAGCTGGCCTTGCTCCATCAGCCACCAACTGGTTTAAATCCTACCTCATTGTCAGGACCCAGTCAGTGAGAATCCTGGATTCCATCTCCCCTCCACTCCCCATCAACACTGGTGTTCCTCAGGGCTCAGTGCTTGGTCCCCTACTCTTCTCCATTTTCCTTAATGATCTTCCCACAGCCTGCTCATCCTCTTCTATCCACATGTACGGTGATGATACTGTTTTGTACAGTTCCAGCAAAAACCCTGCTGCTGTGCAAACCAGCTTACAGCATGACTTCAGCCAAGTTCAGCTCTGGTTTGCTTCTCACCAGCTTTTTCTAACACCAAGAAGACAGTCTCAATGACCTTTGGCACCAGGCAGAGACTCTCTAAGCTCCCGGCCCTACCCACCTTCCACACCCTTGATGGGACCATCTTGGAGGACACCTCTTCATTTAGATATCTGGGAGTTTGGCTGGACCAGTACCTCAACTTCTCTGTGCATATTGATGATATCCTGATTAAACTGCACCCCAAGCTTGGTGCTCTGTACAGGAATTGTAGTTGCATCCCACTGACTGCGAAGCACGAAATTGTCCAGAAGATGATACTCCCCATCTTTGACTACTGTGACGTAGTCTATGGTGCTGTTCCCAAATCTTCCCTGACCAAGCTGGTCATTCTCTTTAACTCCTTCTGCCACTTTGCTATCGACTCCCCTTCCCGCTCCCACTACTGTGAACTCTATTGCTCTCTAACCTTCCTTTCACATCTCTCACTGTGCCAAACTAACCTTCAAATTCTGGTTCGGGGTGCTCCCCTCCTATCTCTCGTCCTCTATCTCTCCACTCCACCTCCCCCCACCCACTCTCTCTCAGATCAAATGACACCTGCACCTTGACGGTCCCTCGCCACTCCACCCTCATCGGTCAGACTGGTTTTGCCCATCGTTTAGCTAAAATCTGGAACTCCCTTCCCCCTGAAATACAGTACTTCTCCTCCAACTACTCCCTTACCTCAGCCCTACACAATTATCTTTCCCTCAGCTGTTCCTGCTTTAACCCACCTTAATATCTATCCCCAGTTTCTGCCTTCCTACCATGACCCCCCGGCAGGGTTCTCAACATCCTGAAGGGGGAAATCAGGAAATGGCTACCCCTTCTCCTCATATTCAGTTCTTGCCTCCCCTTCCTCCTCCACCTGCCTTTCTGGGTCACCAGTGCACAACCTAACCCCATCCTTTTTACTCCAACACTTATGCATTACCTCGAGCCTGTTCTGGTATACTCATGCACTATAAATGGTTCTATCGTAATATTTACTGTTTTGTACGCTCATATGTTCTTTTGTATGATTTTTGGACATGTATTGTAATTCTACCCAATGTTCCACTACTGTTTATTGTACAATACCTTGTGTTCCAACTGTTACACAATCTTACAATGTTGTATTGTCTGTACTACCCACATACTATTGTAACTGATCATCCTTCACAACCCTATGTAACCCCTCCTCCCAGGTCGCACCATGTGACGAGCAACTTGTTGTTCAGTGTGCCCTCCTGGTGAAACATTTCAATAAATAAATAAGAATGGGGTGAACTTTGGGGCCGAACACTCCAAGGCACACCTCAATGCCTGTCACTGGCTGCAGGGTGGGGTTGGGGGTGGAATGGTAGGAGCATTACAGCTGATGATCCCAAGTCACACCCCTGATGCTTATCAGTCTCTACAGGGTGGAGTGTTACAGCTGGACACCCTAAGGCCGTAGGCATGTGTTGGTATTTTCACTCCAAATACTCAACATGGGCTTTTTGTGACCTCACCTCATGAAGAGCGGCACTATCAGTTTGTTAGCTGAAAGGTGATTTTGTACAGCGACTATGCAATTTGGCGCCACAGGTATGGAAACACATTTTGGACAGGATGTGAAAAATTACAACTTTATTGTTCATGAGGAGCTGTGAAAAAATGGCAACGCTGAAAATCTGGAGTGGAAATATGAAACATTGGTGAAGTCATGAGCATGCATAGAAACGCAATGCAGGTCCATAACCCAATTATTTTGGGGAATTTTTTGACCACATTTTCAACATAGGCATTTTGGGACCTCCCCTCATGAACAGTGGCACTGTGATTTTGTTAATCTGTCTGAAAAGTTGATTTCCCACAGCGACCACTCCATTGTACGCCACAGGTGCGAAAACACATTTCAGCCAGGATATGAAAAATGACAGCTGTACTGTTCATAAGGAGGTGTGAAAAAATGCCAGTGTTGAAAATCTGGCATGAAAATATTGCAAATTTGCTAAGTTATAAGGGTGCGTGGAAACTGCACAACGCATGCTTGTACCACAGTCATTTTACATACTAACATACTATTTGCCAGCAGATTAGGCCTTATGGTCTATCAAGTCTGCTCGAACCTAGATCCTTAGTTGGGTGCCGAGACCCTCCCATCCCTTGTGCTCCAGAAACCCCTATCATCCATCCCCACCCCCGGACAGGCTATCATCTGATACATCCACTTTCTGTGTCTGTCCCACTCTCTTAAAGCTCTCCACTGGATCTCTGAACCAGCTCACCAGGCAAAGCATTCCAAGGGTCCACCACCCTCTCAGTGAAAAACCTCCTCCTTTTCCCCTCACCCTTCCACCTTCCAACTTCAAACCATGCCCTCTGGTGATGCCTCCTGCTTTAGTCTAAAGATCCTCCATGTTTACCCTATTTATTCCCTTGAGGTACTTGAAGACCTCAATCATGTCCCCTGTCTCTCCTCTCCTCCAATGAAAACAGGCAGAGCTCCTCAAGTCTGTCCTCATAAGTCAAATCCCCTAGCCCTCGTATCATCTTTGTTGCCCTCCTCTGTACCCTCTCCAGCAATTTTGCAGACTGTCGTCACCAAATTTTCAACATAGGCATTTTAGGACCTCTGCTCATGAACGGTGTCACTGTCATTTTCTCAAACTGTCCCAAACACTGATTTCGCACAGCAACCGTGATATTCTGCGCCAGACGTGCGAAAACACATTTCGGCCAGGATATGTAAAATGACAGCTGTACTGTTCATAAGGAGGTGTGGTAAAATGCCAATTTTGAAAATCTGGAGTGAAAATATTACAAATTCACGAAGTTACAAGCGTGCGTGGAAACTGCGCAATGCACGCTCATAAAACAGCCATTGTTGGATTTTTTTCACTATATTTGTAACATAGGCTTTTTAAAAGCCCCCCTCATGAACAATGGCACTGTCATTTTGTTAATCGGTCCCGAAAGGTGATTCTGTGCAGTGACCACGAAATGAGCTTTCGGGACCGAATAATGCCATTATAGTGACTGAAATCATGAGGAGGGGTCCCAATAACCCCATGTTGAAAATTTGGTGCCAAAATTCCCGAGATATGCACCAAAGTTGAAAAAAACCCTATTTATGCCATTATACAGCTTACCGGCATTTCTTCAGTTCGCGGTCGGCTTTAAAGAGTGCAGACGTGTTCCTGGTCCACTGAAGATCATCGCGCCAGACTCCGGAGGTAAGTATGGGTGAGGGGGTGTGGGAGACAGGGTGTGCAGAGGGTGGGCGCGGGTTGGGGAGGGCCACCGACTCGACGAGGATCGCTTTCTGGTTTGCAGGTTTAAAAAATAAAATAAAACATCGCAGGACTTTTTTTTTTCACAGGATATTTGGCGGTTGGGACTGTAGTCGACTGGGAATTGGGCACTTCCGCTGGCACATATGGAGTGGTGGGGGGAGCAGAGCCGAGGATTGGGCACCCCTCGCACACACCAAATTGGGGGCATTATGCTTTGGGGAGAGGGCAGATTGAAGCAGGAACTGGGGACTGAAGCCGATGGGGATTGGGCCCCCGTCGGCAAAGAAAGACTGTTGGGGGGTGGCGCATGATGCTGAGGGGAATTGGGCACCCCATTGGCACAGAATTGCAATGGACGGGGGACCATTATGCAAATGGGGAATGGGCTCTTCCGTCAGCACATGAACAGGGTCAGAGCATGCTGACAGGGGGATTGGGCACCCCTGAAGTCGGCATTTTGGCAGGCGGTGGCAGCAGTCACTGCCGCCATGTTTATTGGACTGCTTCACCAGCAAGGGCACATCAAGAGGCATGTTCTGGTGCCGCTGCATGATGAGCTTGGCTCTCATTGCAGCGGACCTTTTCTCAGATGTGCTCGCCTCATTACTTGTTGCTGGTGTGGCATCTGCATGCTGCCTTATTGGGGAATGAGGGACGCACCTACTGATGCGTGCCCTGCATTGGCCCACAGTGACCGCACCTCCAAATCTGCTACTACTGCAATATGTTGGCTGGCACACACGTGCGAGCCAACATAAAAATGCAGACATCAAGGAACCCAAAATGGCACTGGCAGCTAAAACTGAGGAAGGAGAGTTGAGAGTGCAAGGGGAGAGGATATGTTAGCTGCAGCAAAGGGAGAAATTACTCTAAAGATACAGTGTGAGAGAGGGGAGAGTGAAAGTGAGAGTGGAACAGGGTGAAGGAGGTTGTTCCAGAGCTTAGGGAGGTGGACAGAGAAGGCAGCTTGACCAGCAGATGATTTTTAAGGGGGCATGAAGGAAGTGCGAGGAGTGGAGGGAGCATGGGTGTTGGAACCATAGGGCTAGGGGTTGAGCAAGCCCCTCCACACACTTTTTTACCCATATTGCTTACCCTTTCAAAATTCTACCCACCAATATAAGCTCTAGAGGCCCATTCAAAGGTCACCCCCTTCTCACGCCCTACCTTCTGCAGTGTTCTGACACCAGGGAGTACAAGCATGGGATAGAAGGTGTCAGGGCAGCAGAGAGGTAGGAAAGGAGGGAGAAGGGACAGAATTGTGCTGGAAATCAACAGTGCAAGTAATAATGTGATTCAAGTTAGGGGAGAGCAAGACTAAGACAGAGAGAGTAGTGATGAATGGACAGAGGGTGTCTAGAGAGAATCAGCAGAAGGAGTGGAAAGAGAGTCCATTCTGACAAGGGAGGATATAGGGACAGCACTGCACACCACATCTAAGGTGCCTTTACATGCCAGACTGTGCACCGCAATGACTGGTGCAGATCAATTGCAACGTTGCCTTTTTTGTGTGTGAAGGCAACCTGCACCGCTCCCACAACAAGCGTTCGCTGAAACGGCGTTCCCTGTTTTTCTGGGTTCGCCGCTTCCAGCGCATCATTGTGAACACATCTAATGGCTGTGTACTCAGATGGCAGTGCTCATATCTCGCTCGGCACCATCGCGTGACCTCTGGGTCTTTGTGGTTCTTCTTCACTATCACTGCCGATGTTTATTTAACAGTAGTTATTGTGCTCTGAGTCAGTTACTACATTTTTTCGACAAAGTTGTTGCGTTGAACTGCAGAGGTAATCAGTTTCAGGCATGTTGGTAAAATTTTGCACGACTTAGGCAGCTTATATCGACATGCACTTATGCATATTCATAAGCATGCCCAGTATAAGCCCCACTCTTCTGAGTCATTTTAAAGCATTTTTACTCAACGCTACATAAAACTGATTACTTGCCCGAGTTCAGCTTTTTGTGATGTCAGAAATGTAAGTAGCTGAACTTGGGCAGCAATGCCACCTGTATTTGTATCATGAGGCAGTGACAGTGAGAGACTGATGAGGATCCCGGAGGGTCACATGAGACTCTCTCCGGGTTCGATTTGAGATGTGCTGTGTAAAAGCACAGAGATGAGAGGTGCAAAAATGCGAAGAGACTGCAACAAATAATTGTGGTGCAGAGGGGCGCCATGTAAAAGTGCCTCTAAATTTTCACATGCTGGCATGGCAAGGTAATCTTGGTGATGGTCTCACAGCAGACATTAGGCACGTTTATATGGCCTGATCTGCACCATTATGAGCAGTGCAGATGAGTTGTGCTGGTGCAGAACAGGCCATATAAACAGCCTTAGGAGTGTTGTAGGTCACTTCATTGTGGTGCAGTGCAATCAGTGTTTTGATGGGGAAGCATAGTGGTGTAACCCCTAGATGGCGCTATCCCAAGGGCTACTACCCCTGCCTGCTTGGCTAGTAGCAGGTTAAGGGGCCTGGGTAATGAAACGGGTGCCTCCACCCAGAGGTCAGGGTTGTTAGTAGTCAAGCTAACCTGGGCACAGCCCTCCGAGACACTGTAACCCCCCTCTTTCCCTTCTAGTGGCCTGAACAATATACAATAATTACTTTCACAATGACCCTTATTCACCAGGCAAATACCCACACCGTTTGCACTTACCACCAGGGCTGGTTCCTCTAGTTTGACCCTGTGGACCCCCTGTAAAACAAGGTTAAGCACAGTAAATAGCAACAGTACAATACTTTTGGCACAAACTGGAACTACAGTCAGGTTAAATGCAAACAAAGGTAAATCTGATTTATTCAGAGGACTTGAACAAGGGAGGGGTGTAATCAGGTTGATTTGCTTAAAAGCTATATTAATCAGACAGTTATGCATGCAGTTCAGAGTTCCTACACAGTCACACACTCTGGGTACCCAGGTAGGAAAACGGTGGGCTAGCCAGGAACATTGCAGCTGGTTGGAGCCCTGTGATGGAAGAAAGCAACACGCACAACACACACTATTTGTAATCCAGAGCCGGAGGGCTCAGTTTGTGAATGAAAAAGCAACAAGACAATCAGATGACAACACTTTTAGATTTAGCTGTTGTTGCAGGGAGCTACCCTGATGTTTACTCATGATACCCAATACTGGACACAGGCAGGACGAAATCGAAACTACAGGCTGTTGAACTGGAGCGCCTGGAGAAGCAGGGTCCACACGAATCATCGAGGTGTCATTTCTGTTCAAGGCATTGAGCAGGGAGCTGATCCCCAGGCCGGTCTCTCATCGATGACTTTCTCTGCATAGTAGGTATTCTGGCTGAGCCAGTGTAGCAGGGCCCAGGCAAATGGAAATGGATACGGATTCAGTCTGTAGAGCTGGATACAACCTCCAGCAAGCAAAACACAGTTCAGACACACAGTGGGGAACCAAATCACGACCCACTACAAGCACACAGCACATTCACGTGTAAGGATATTCCACTGTACCAGGCAAATGGCTCTCTGGTCACAATTACAGAGTCTCTGCACAATCTGGGAGTTCAGAGGTAACTGAAAGTCCTGACAGGCCGATTGCATTCAGCAAATCTTTGGTCTTCTTCAGGTTAAAGCCTGGTCACAATTCAGTGGCTTAATTCACTCTCCAAATTCGGATTCAGTCCGAAAAAAGAAGCGCAAGTTCCCTCTCAGGAACAGCAGGCAGGCATGCAGGCCAAACTCAGGCCTTTCCACAGTTCTCCCACACAAATCCACTATGATTGCTGCTCGAATTATCCCGAGCTGTTACTTCTTCACTTCCCAACTCAGATCTAACTGAAGCTGGAAGCAGTGTGGGACTTTCCCCAAGATTTAAAAGGTTCAGTTGGCTAATCTGTCTGTCAGTCACAACAAGGGCTCCCCCTCCAGGTTATTTTAGGCGCCAAAAGCCCAAAACTACAATTCCTACAAGTTTTGACCCCACCAAGCCCCTGTAGGCAGGCTCCATTTTAGAGTCCCAAATGTACTGATTGGCCCATTCTGCAGTCCAGGACCAAGATGATGGAAACAAACAGAACTGTCCGTGCTGCAAAGAAGGCAGGTTAGAACAAACTGCAATATTATTACTACTCTAACAAATGATCAGCAAACAAGTACATCTTCTAACAGAACTCCCTCTCAGATTAATTATGACTGCAATCCAGGCAGCTCTTAAAGAGACAGTACACAAAGGCTATACAGGCACTCTCTGGCAATACATTTAAACTGCTAAAACGCAGAACACCTGCCTGGCAGTGAGCATTTAGGCAAGCTCAAGGAAGACTTTTAAGGAACCCCCATGTGACAACCCACCTCTCCCTCTGTGCTGAAACAGCTTTTAGAGAGGTGTCTCTCCTCGGGTATTCACTGCCACCAGCTGGACTGTCTCCAGCGCCAACCTTCAAGCTTACAAACTTGAATAATCAAGCATACAGTTGCACAAGTTAAAGTCTGGTAGTGTGTCTCTCTCGGGTGGCGGATGCTACACAGAGTTTATCTCAGCCAGTGGAACCCAAATATTACCTTAGAAAAATGACATCACAGTCACAACTGTTGAGCAAATAAATAGCTTTTTACTTAACAGAAAGTGCACTGAGCATTTACAGGATATACATTTACAACACAAGAGAATAACACTCATACAGGAAAAGTAAACAAATGTTTTTAAATAACAGATGGAAAAAGAAGAAGGCTATTACTGAAATATGCTAGCACTAAACTTAGCCTTTCCTGTCCTTCTAAGAGACACTGGACCCTATTCTAACTGCCAGCTCCCAGGGACATAGCTACAAGGGTGGGCTCCAAACTTATGTTTCCCCTCCCAGCTTCCAAAGCAAAAGAGAGCCCCTTCATTGTCTTTCAGCCTCTTATATATTCTCCTGGGAATAGGTAATGCCTATTCCCCCTTTGAATGCACCAGCCATCTAACATGTTTGTATTTAATTGTCCCAATCAGACTGAACACCTATCAGTGACCAATTATATTTTCTTTTAAGCCTTCAGTTTATATTTGAATGACCCAATCCATTCAAACTGCCCTGTGTATGTGTCTGCAGGTCTGTGTGTGTGTGGAGATGTCCACTCGAGATTTATGACCCAGCTTTTATCTAGCAGCTAGGGAGGACTGAAAATTCCAGCTTGTGGATGCTGCTGGACAGTAGATTTTAGCCTATGTGTGTTTTTTTTTCCAAACTGCTAAAAAAACACCAGCTAGAGAATCCAAACCATTAACTCTTTCCATACCATTTCTGTCACACCCCATTTGTAGGGGGGTTACACTGTGGCAGGTGTTTTATGCTAAACGTATAAATATGCTGCTTCACTCCGCCTGCACCAGTGCAGCCCAGTGGCACCCCACATTGCACTGTGTTGACATGACAACTTAATTCCTATGAGCTATACTGAATAGAAATAACCAGCATTCAAATGTCAGGCAGAATAAATGTGTAAATGTGTAGTCTGTTTCTCTGAAGCATTGGGAAGTTGCTGTACATTACACATTTACCCTGCTTAACATTCAAATTTAGGACATTTTTAAGCAGTAGAACCAGAGAATATTGTGGATCCAGTTCCAGAGGACGAACCTGCCATTGACTGAGCCTTGGTGGCCTTATCATTAGACTTCTTTTACAGACAGAACCCAGTTCCTGTCTCTGCTCCACGACCACTCTGGCAGAAATGCTTTGGGAAATGCCAGAAGTGCTGTATGCAGCGCAGCCTGGGATCACACCAGTGCAGACTGTGACGCTTGGACAGCTGGTTCTGATTACTCTATGATTTTTGTAAAATAAAAATATAGTGTGATTGTCTGTCATGAGAAATGCTGTGCTCCTGGTTGACCCCCAGGTTTCACTTCAAAAGACAGGATAGGTTAAACAGCAGATCTCTGTAATACAATTAACTTCTCAGTTTGCTTTGAAAGCTAGGAAGTGGAATATCCATTTTATGACGTCCTCAGGAAGCCCAGTTAACTTGCACCTGGTGTCACAAAGCACATTACACCTCAGTGAGATCTGGCAGTTAGTCATAAAAAGTCCTTTGATGTGTTTGAGAAAGGAAACTGCTTATGGATCAAAGGGACATAAACATCACAGTCTTAATTAAGAGTGTCATCATTTGGAAAATGAGTTTTGCTGAAGTCACAGAATTTAATACCTCTTGATGGGACTTCCTGTTTTGTATGTATATATATTTTTACATATCCTGAAAAGGAGGAGTTAGATGATGACATCATGGAGAAGGCAGGTTCAGGACAGTGTTTTAATTATGCTGTGACTGACCTTGAGAGACATACATGTTTGGACTCTGAAAAAGTAACACCAGGCACTGTTAGAAGGTATACATTAGAAAGACAAGTCTAAGTGTACTGTGGTAGCAGATTTTGTTTGTATTTATAACCTTGTTTTTTTTAAGTGATTGTATGGTTTTGTGATATATTGTTCTGTATTTACATTTTACATATTTTTTATCTATTTTAAGTAAAACCTCTAATTTTAAGAGACTACTTGGTGTGCCTTATGAAATTCTTTTTTGACAAGTGAAGCATATATGGTTAAAGCTGACTCTATGCATAGCTTACTGGTTTACCAAACTGGGAAAGGTAAGAGTTTATTCTGAGGTCTTTCGTAGAGTTTTTAAGGTTCATGTTGTACACCTGGTTAGGTGCCCGTAGGTGAAAGATATCTGCCCCCCCCCCGAAGAGCAGAATTATCTGAGCCTGTACATTGGGTACGCTAGCAAGAGGTTCACAGTATGAATCCCTCCAGAACTTGAGACCAAAGGTTGATTCGAACCCACAAAACAGACAGGAGGGTTACCCTGTTCTGTTCCTGTTCGCAATACTGCACTCTGAGGTTGGCACTGTGGGAGCAGAGGGCTTGACCTGCTGAGTGGGGTTGTGACACAGACCAGCACTGTGTAAACGATTGTTGATAGCGCAGCGGGCAGAGCGGCGCTGGAGTGGAGGACACTGCAGCACTACTTGCAGGTAGTGTAAACGCGCCTTTTGAGTGGCAAGTAGGATTTGTTGATGTACAGAGCACCAAGCTTGGGGCAGACTTCGATACAGAGGGCTTCGGTGTGGATGGAGAAGTTGAGATGCTGGGCCAGTCACATACCAAGCTACTTAAAGAGGGGAACTTCTTAAAGTTGGATGCCATCAAATCCAGAAGGACTGACATGGAGTGGAGTCTTCATTGGGATTCTTTTTCATCTGATGTATTTTTCTAGACACATTCTCGCCTATAGGTATCTCTTCCTAGTCTGTCAAAAGAGATAGGAATATTCTGGAGCTTTTTTACTGTGTTATATCAGTTTTATGTATCGATCCACATTGTCAATGGGGAAGGTAGTTAATACATATGGGTAATGTGCTGCCTCACTGGGGTAGTGATACAGATGCAAAGCTGTGACCTTCGGCATAGATCTCCAGAGACATGGTGCATTCCAGCTGCATTCCACCTCTGTTTCAGCTGTACCATTAGGAGGTCGAAGCACAGAAGAACCCTCTGGAAGATTTATGTGTTGTTTGTCATTTTTTGTGTAGGATTGTGTAACTCTGAGCAGGTTGGGGCTTGCTAGTGACAGGGAGCACCCCTAAATTTAGAAATTGTGCCTGTTAAGCTAAAGCTTTCAGGTTGAAAACCTGCTAGCTTACTCCCATTTCCTGTGCCTCCAGTGTCTGGATAGAGACCACTTACCTTGTAGGGTGTTATTTTTCCGGTAGGTCTGCAAGCAATAAAATATCTAGCTTGGTGCCTCAGGTAAGAAACTTTTTATTTGTATTAGGGGGCTGGGCAGTTAGTGGGGCTGTTGCTGTCTTCATCTCCTTCCCTGTCTTCCCACCAGTGATTTCCCTCCTCATAGCACATTTATGTCCCTTTATTCTTGTTGGTGTGCTGTTCCTCTAGCCAGGAAATGGGAGTTCTCTGTTTAGCCTCAAGAATGGGCAGGTGTGTTGAGTGTTTGGTGCAGAGTTGATGTTTTTCTTTCTGCTTTTGCATGGGGGTTTCATGGGCAGCATGCAGAGTTTTCCACCGTATCCTGCCGTGCTGCTCCACCATTGGGTGTAACCTTAGTGTTTTTTTTGTGCTGAAGTGCCTGTCATCCTAGTGTAAGTCCCCTCTGGGAGCTTACTAGCTGTGTTCGTGTGTTTTGCTGCCTGGTGTTTGGGACCGCCTGCTGAAATGCGAGGCTTGGACCCAGGTGGTATAAATTAAGGGGTTTTGGCACCCAAAAAAAGAGATCCAGGAGTGAAAGCAGAGGAGGAGATCTCCCAGTTCGAGGAGTACTGCAAGTCTGGCTGTGGGCTGAGGTTCGGGGCCGGGGTGGGGCGATGGTCATCCATGCCCACTACCCTTGTTTCGGAGAGAAATTGGTGAGGTCCAGTGAGCATTCACGGAGCTGTGTGGAGTGGGACCTCGGGGGCCAGGAGGAGCGGGAGCTGGGGCCCAGAGTATGTTGGAGACTGCCTTGAGATCCCCAGCACTGAGGTGGGGCAGCGTAGAGGTCCAGGGTGTTTCTAGGCCAGTTGGCTGCCACAGGGTCCTGGTGCATGAATCCAGTGGTGAGAAACCGAGTTCGTGGGGAGCAGTGGTGGCAGTCTTCTCCCAGTCACCTTCTGGACCGTTACTGTGTCCGTCTCGATAGTTTTGCAGCTTATGGATGCTCCCGGAATTCTCAGTGCAATGGGTGTGTGAGACCGCCAGGGTCAGCTCCTTTTTTTAGGCTGTCCCATGGGGTGCTCACCAAGCATTGTGGAATGTGAGGCAATAGAGGAAGTGGGTTCTTTAGTTTATGCAGGAGGAAGTTATGGCTCAAGTAGCTTGGGAAGAATTTAACTTCAGTTGATGTGTGTTGCTGCCATCATCAATTAGAGCCTTATTCAGCTCCGAGGAAAATGGCACAGTCAAGATCTCTGGATCATTTTCTGTAATCAGTGTAATCTTGGCCCTGGCCATGTGTGACAAAGTCCACCCACCGTGTATGGTTCCCCCACGCTCCATGGAGTGGCTTGTTTTATCTTTCTGCAATTAAATCCATTTGTACTTTGAATCGTTGTAGACAACGAACTTACTCAATCTACCTCAATGTACTGCTTAACAAGTTTTTCCCCCTGTAGTTGGCAGCAGCCCCTGGAAGAGACAAGCAAAGCTCCTAGGACCATCACTGAACCAGGTAACTGAGCAAATCTTCTGGCTGTGGTTACTGGCTGTGAGTGCCCCCCTTCCCCAATCACCATCTGGCATACCCCTAGACACGGGGGGGGAGGGCATACACTAGTCTGAAATGCTGTTGCACGTTAAGTTCAGCCTTTGTGTTTCCTGCTCTGAAGTGCTGCTTCATGAGGTATGGCCACACGCAGTTTGTTTGTACTTGCATGGGGTCTTGTGAGCCGTTCTTACTCCACAGCACGTTGCGCATTTTTGGCTGCCACGGAATTTTTTGTTGGTTGTACTGGAATTCTGGCCATTGCTGCCCACACAGCACTGTGCTCGCTTTTGGCTTGTGCAGTTTTTTCAGCATGAGGTATGGCTAAGGGCAGTTTGTTTTTTAATTGCATGGGGTATTGCCAGCCATTTCCTGCACCACAGCACTTCTCACATTTTTTGTCTGGTGGGGAGTTTTTGATTGTACTTGAGTTCTGACAACCAACAGTCTCAAAAAGCTGTGTTTAAACTTGAGTTCTGGCTGTTTCTTTACTGCAGAGCATTTTGCATACTTTTGGCTGGTACTGGGTCTTTTCCTGCACTGTGGGCTAAGACTAACTGCTGGTTATAAGCGAGGACAAGTATTCGTATTGGCACCATGGTTTATCGCAAACCAAGAACAATAGATGTAAGTTCTACAGTAGGACCAGGAGGCCCTTCATTCAAGGGACCTATTGTCTGCACTGTGTAATTCAATTTAATTTGTCCGTTTCTCTTCCTGCCAGCAGTCCCATCGAGCTGGAGTGAGGGGTGCACCTGTTGTTCTGTTGGCCGTGGTAAAGCTGAGTTACACAATGTCTGCTCCATTTATTCTTGTGCTGAATATGTTGGATTATCTAACAGTAATCTGCAGGTCCATGCTGCAAAGACACCCGAGCCCATACAATAATCTGCAGGTCCATGCTGCAAAGACACCCGAGCCCATACAGATCTCTCTGGTCAGGAAGGGGTCCCTACAGGCACGTGCAGGTGCGTCATGGCAGAGTGAATCAGCTCACATGATTTGCAGGTAGCCCTGACCTTAATGGTGGGTCAAGAGAAGGATTAAGGAAGTAGAACTATGATCCTGACTGAATAGAGCCAGAGCCATCACGAGGAAGATGGCTTTCTGAGGAGGGTGGGGTGACCAACGACAAAAGGTGGCAGCCTTCTTCCCCTTGTTATGTGGCTTGAAGGGAGAGGAGTGGTCTGAAACCTTATCTTATTTGGTGCGAGGCTCCTGTGCTATGTCATGACATGTTGCTTTAGGCTCCGGCAAGTGTTATTTTTAGCCTCCCATCCCTGTTTAAGTGATGAGATCTAAAATGGGCCAGGGTGGCCCAGGCGCAGTTTCCCTGGACTAGACCATGCTGTTGTATTGCCTAGAGAATGCTTTCTATTTTTGCCATGGTAGGTGTACTCTGATGCCAGATGAGGTATATGCAGAGAACCAAGGGGTGCTCCGCTGTACCTCACAGCACCATACTGCCTGTCAGATGCTCAGGACAAAGGTCACAGGGCATGCAGCCAGTCCTGTACTTCAAATCACAGCATCTGCAAACAAGGTATTGCTTCTGAGTTTTTCCTTGAGGCCTGATGGGCACGTCCTTCTTCCTTGTATTGCCTTCATCCTTGGGCTGTTGTGGCTGCATATGCTGGCTTGGTCAGCCTCCCTCCATTGTGACTTCCCGGTGAGCGGTGGCTGCACCATCGGATCTTGGGCTTCGTTTTTGTCAGAGAATGGCCCAGTCACATGCTTCTATTGTTGAAGACTTCATTTTTGTCCAGAACAGTCCAGAGCAAGGCATGAGCGTTTCCAATCCCCAATCAATAGTGGATGGTAGTCTTACTGTGTGGGGCTTAACTTCTCAGCACACTACAGGTACAGGTGCAGGTGGAAGTGACACCTGTAAACAGTGTCCAAGGTTTGTGCTTTTCTTCTGGCAGCAGCTCCGACATGTGTAAGCATTCCTTACTAGTCATTGGGAGAATGTGAGGTTTTTCAACCTGTTCTGGTTTTGTTCCTTTAGAACGGGTTGTCCAGCACATAGCCAAGAGATAATCCAGTCAGCCTCGCAAGACAGCCGGAGATTTGTGACCCAGGGGTGCCATGTTCAGCAAATTGTTCCCTATGGGGTTAGCAGCTGTGCCAAATGTTTTTTTCTCAGGTCCTGTTACTGTTTAAGGCATCACTGAAACAGGAGGGGCATCACATATCGGGATGAGTACTCCTCACAGACTGCTGATGGAAGAGTGATTGGTGGCAGGACAATAGGAGCCAGAGACATGCGGAATTGGACAAGCAGCTGTGTGACATTTCCCTACCTTGATCGCAGAGGTTGAAATGCTGGAGTTTTTTCCATTGGACAGGGAAAAAATGTTCCCAGTCCTCAGCAAGGATGGAGAACTAGTCCCGGGATCTCAGTAGCTGTGGTATCTGTCAGTTGGTACACTGTCAGGCATGTCAGTGGCCAGGGCTCTGGTGCCATGGACCAGTGTCCACATAGGTCCCTCAAGGACGGACAGCTGTCAGTATTGCCCCTGTCAGTGTGGTCCCAGCCTGAAGACTCTCTGGACTTCAGTTAAGTTATCCAGGCCAGTCTTAACTTTGGATGATGTGCTAGGAGAATTCCAAGCTAATTTTGATGGTGGTAGTGGTGGTGGGGGCCCAACCTGAACCCTCTTCTGCACTGATGTGAATCCCATTTACAGCTTGTCGACAGATGGGGGTGCTTTCTAGACCAGATCTGGGTGCAGGAGGTCTGGTACCATCAGCTGCTGGGTATCCAGTTCAAGATCTGGCATTTCACTGCCTAGCAGTACTTGGCCCAGCAGGAGAACAGTATGTCACACTGTCGGTCTAACCAGTGACTATATACTCTCCTTGGGGAGGGTGCCCCATGATCCTGAGAGTATATTGATCTGGAGGGTGGAAGTTCAGTCTGACGCAGGTCGAGATTTACGACCACAGGAGATTTTTCAGATGTTGAGATACATCATTCTATCTTGATGGGCAGGAGAGGAGGCAGTAGATGCCTGCCCTAGCAGGGGAACTTCATTAATCATGCCTGCTTAATGTTTTTAAGTTTCTGTATTGTCCTGCCTCTGCCAAGGATTCAGGGGTCAGAAGGTAGTTCCCTCTGACAAAGACAGTTTCTTCTAACAGCTTCAAAGTGGCCAAGAAGAACTTGGTTTTCATTCAGTCCTGGTTAAAGGGAAACTCCAATAACTGCTGTTAGTGCAGCAGCTGCTGCAGAAACACCTTATTAGGGCTTTTAGCGTAAAGCAGTTTATTTACCTGCCCTCTGGAAAGTTTAATTACAAAGATCCGCTCCATCATATGTCAGCAGAGCCCCGAGCTGACATCTTGTGCACCCCGGCTGGCTTCATCCCGATGGTTATGCAAATGAGGGTTACCAACTCTGCCATTTGTTGGTAATCCTCATTAGCATAACCTTCATGGTGGAAGCTGCCCAGGGTGTGCGAGAGAGATCCGCCCGGGGCTCTGCTGCCATTGCAGAAGGAGTGGATCTTTGTAATTAAACTTTCCAGGCAGCAGGTAAATAAAAAATGTACTTTTATGCTAAAAGCCCTAATCGTGCATTTCTGTAGCAGCTGCTGCAATTACCGTGGTTATTGGAGTTTCCCTGTAACTCTTACTGTCGCATATGTTCCTCCAAGAAACCAAGCTTCTGCTACACAGTCCCTTGCTAACTACATCTCCAGCTTCCCCCCCAAAACAGAACACAAAATAGTTGGAGACTTTAATGTGAACTGGCTTGCCAGTTTGGCTTCCCACGCCGAGGACATCTTCGCTGTGCTGGATCTGACCCAGCTGGTCAGCCAACCTACCAGGGTGAACCCCACTAATGGCTCTAGCACCCTGATCGAACTTCTCCTCACCAACCGTCCCCACAGTATCTCTGACCTGGTGATCCTTCCGGACTCCCTAAGCGATCACTCACCCATCCTCTTTTTCTGGTCGTGTCTTCAGCGGAAATCCAAACCAACCTATATTGCCTGGCGTCATCTCCTACCCGGAGGCCTCACAAAACTAAGAAAATACTTAACTCAATGGGATTGGTCCCCCATCTCCCCGGCCCCTGCTATAGATGAAGCCCTTGATTATTTCACCTGTTCTTTTAATAAAGCATGTGATATCTATGCCCCACTAGCAAAAGTGCAATCCAAGAAAAGTAATGCCCCCTGGGTTACGCCTGCACTGCTCCAACAGCTAAAGCACAGAGATGATCTCTGGCATAAAGCAGATGCATCCGGCATGCAGGCAGACAGGCAAGCCTATAAAGTGGCTCGTAATAGATGCACTTGGGCCATAAGTTCAAGTTCAGGTTTATTATAGGAAAACTCCATTGAGCAAGCTCATTCACAAGGAGATCCTTTGACACACACAGGTAGTTACAGATTGCACAATCAAAAAAAAACAGTACAAATTCAAGAACAGAATTATTGGCAAGCATTAACATGTTGAATAAAAATGACAATGACATAAGAAAAATACAAGTACAGAAAAAAGGTACAAAGTGCTTGTTTCGGAGTATCAAGGCAGCTAATTTCTAGGTAAGTAAGAGGAAGCAGTGGGCTAGGGTTAGAGCAGTGAGCTGTGATTTAGAAACAACTGCTCGTATCTTTTATTTTTGCTACAGCCAACCTTTTAAATAGGCTGGCAGGGACAGTACCGGGAAGCTTCAGTATGCCTTGGAGCTGGTTCCAGATAGTTGGAAGTACACTCGATATGGCCTGCTTGCCGAGTGAGGTGCAAGTTCTCTGTACATCGAGGAGGAGGAGGTCATTTTTCCTAACAGAGTAGGCGCTATGGGAAATACAGAAAAGGGTTGTGAGATAGTTTGGGAGCTTGTTCAGGAGTAGCTTAAGAGTCCAGATTCCAGCATGAAGCATGCGTCTAGTTGAGATTGATGTCCAGCCAGTGGCTAGGTACAAATTGCAATGATGGGTTCGGTAGGGTAGGTTTGTCATGTACCATATGGCGCAGTGGTAGAGGACATCTAGTTTTTTGAGTCCTGAGGCCGCTGTGGAGGAATAGATTAGATCTCCATCATCAAGTAGCGGCAAGAAAGTAGCCTGGACAAGCCTAGTTCTGGTATCCAATGGAAAGAGGGACTTCTTACGGAAGAAGAAACCTAGCCTAATTTTTAGCCTCTTTGCCAGATCGTCGAGGTGGTCCTGAATGGAAAGCTTATTGTCTAGCCACATACCAAGATATTTGAATTTGGAGGTGATTTCAAGGGGTTCACCTAGGGAGGTAGTGATGAATTCTTTGTGCATGTTTGCAAGGGAAGTGGAGGTGGTGTTTGGGGCAAAGATCATGGCCTTAGTTTTCTTGGCATTGATGAGGTTGATTTCTAGTTGTGCAAAGTCAGCTTAGAGTACATCCCTCACTTCAGCCAGTGTAGGGCCTGATGTATACAGTACAGTATCATCAGCAAAGAAATGCAGATGAGACTGGGATATATGTATGTCAAGGTTATTGATGTACAGGGAGAAGAGGATGGGACCTAATAGGAAGCCTTGTGGGACTCCTCTGACAACTGGGAGGGATGCAGAAAAGATGCCACCAGCTTTTACTTTCTGGGTCCTTCCAGATAGGTAGCTGGTAAACCACTGGGCAGCAAGGTGGATGGCACCTACTTTTATTAGGCTTGAAACTAACAGACTGTGGTCGACAGTGTTGAATGCTTTGCTGAGATCTAACAATACTGCATCAGTAACTTTCTTGGAGTTCATGGCTGTGATCCATTCATTGGTAACTTTGGCTAGAGCAGTGACTGAACTGTGGTTGGGCCAGAAGCCAGATTGCGCAGGGTTGAGGATTGAAGATGATTCGATATGGAGTTTCATTCGGGAGTAAACTAGCTTTTCGAGGACTTTGGAGAGGACAGGTAAGATTGATATGGGCCTATAGTTGTTTAGGTCGCATAATGGGAGGACGTGGGCAGATTTCCAGCAGGAGGGAACAGTGGCAGTGGAAATGGAAAGATTGAATATGTGGAGGATAGCGGTGGTGAGGTCAAGATAGCCTAGTTTAAGAAAAAAAGGTTCTAGACCATCATCCCCTGCGCTTTTTCGAATGTCTATGTTAAGAAGTGAATCTTCGACTTCTTTATAGCTAACCGGGCACAACTGGAGCAGGTGGGTTGAAGTTTGCGAGTCAATGTTATTACAGTCTTGGTTGCTACCACAGGCTGCATAAGGCGAAGAGTTAAAAGCTAGTCCAGCAGTTACAGAGTAATTGTTGATTTCCTCGAGGATTAGGCAGCTGTTTTCCACTGCCCTACCATTGCTGAGGATCTTCAGAGGGATGGAGGGGGCTAGAGGCCGACCGTCGATGAACTTGAGTGTCTTCCAGATTTTTTGGGCATTCCCTTTTGCCTGTTCAAAGGTGGAGACATAATAGTTGGCTTTGCTTGCGTGAATTTGTTTAATGCAGGTGTTTCTAGCTGCTCTGAATGCTTGCCAGTCAGCTGGGCTTTTGCATTTTCTAGCTTTAGCCCAGAGTTTATCACAGCACAGGTGTGTAGCCTTGAGATCTGATGTAAACCATGGGTTGGAAGTTTTACTCACCCTGATTTTGGTCAAAGGGGCATGCTTGTTGGCCAGCGCGGTAAGGTTGTCGTTAAGGACAGTGACTGCCTCATCAATCATTTTAGTAAGGTAGAGGCCAAATTGGGCTATTACAAAATGACCCTTGCCTCCTCCTGAGGGAATGCTCGGTTGTTCTGGGACAATATCAAGGAATTCAACGTCAAATCCCGGCTCCCCCCCCACCACTAACTGTCAACAATGTCCCTACCACCGACCCGCTGGCCATTGCCAACTGCCTGAACTCATCATTCTCTGACCTTAGTGTAGTATTCCCAAATAACTTATTCTGCCCCACTCCTGCAACCCCGCCCCCTAACACCCAGCATCCCCCCCTTCCATCTCAGGGTGATCTCTATGAATGAGGCAAGGCCTTATCTCATTAAAGTACTCGGTGGCTCTTGCTATTGCAAAGATTCATTTGATATGAGAATCCTACATCTAGTACTAGATACAGTCCTCTCCCCACTTACTGACCTCATTAACTGCTCCCTAAGTCTGGGGTAGCTCCTGGCAGCCTGGAAGACTGCCACAGTCACTCCAGTACTGAAAAGTGGTGACAGCACCTCCCCCAATAACTACATCCCATATCCATTCTCCCACCACTCTCGATAGCCCTCGAAAAAATTATAGCCACCCAACTCACTGAGTACCTGCTTGCTCATAACCTATTTTGCAGGGAGCAGGATGGCTTCAGATCTGGGCACAGTACAACTATGGCTCTCACTGAGTTCTCTAATTTTATTCACTCTGCCCTAGATAGAAAACACCTAGCTGGAGCTGTCTTCATCGACCTGTCAAAGGCCTTTGATACAGTCTCCCACCCGTTACTCTTAAGCACACTCCGCCACATAGGTCTGTCCCAAGGACCAGTCCCCTGGTTTACCAGTTACCTCACAGCTAGATCACAATGTGTCAAAATAAACAACACCCTCTCAACCACCCTGCCAGTCTGCTCTAAGGTTCCCCAGGGCTCCATCCTCGGCCCTCTATTATTCAGCATCTACCTAAACACCTTGCTTAATTCCTGCTCTGGCAACCTACTACTCTGTGTGGACGACGCAGTTCATTTTGCCTCGCACCCAGATCCCACAGTATTGCAGTCCTCCCTCCAACACACATTTAACCAGATTGAAAATTGGTTCATCGACCAAAGACTTGTGGTCAATGTAAAAAAGACAAAGACCATGCTGTTTGACCACCGACAGAATAAGGCCAAGAATGCGCAGCTAACAATCCTCTCCCACTCTCTCCTTCCACTAGAACAAGTCCATAGATATAAATACCTGGGCCTTACATTGAATTCCAGCCTCTCCTTCCATTCACACATTGACACTCCATCATCTGCCATAAATGTCCATGTAGGCCTATTGTGTCGGCACAAGGATTGCCTACCTCCGGAAGCCCTTAATCTGGCTGTCACCTCCTCAGTCCTCTCCCTAGTCAATTATGGGCTCACTGTCTACTTGGCTGCTAACCACACAGCCCTTAACAAAATCCACCTGGCCATAAACAAAGTGTGCAGACTCCTCTCCGGGGCAGACAAATGTACCCATACTTGTACCCTATATGCCCTGACAAATCTCCTACCCTGGATGAAAGGTTATTTTATCAAACATGTCTCCTCACAAAGAAAATACACCTGGGGCTTACCCCCTTGGGGGTTTCTGCCTCTCTCCTATCCTCCCACACCTCGGTGAACACCCGCACTGCCAACCGACAGGTGTGGTCCATCCCGAGGGTTAGAACCTCCTTAGCCCAAAGGTCATTCCCACACAGGGCCCCAGTCTGGTACAGTGAACTCCCCTCTGATGTCTCCTAAATCTTCAAATTAGGACCTTTCAGGTCAGCCCTCAAAGAGCACATTCTCGCGTCATGCCTCTATCAATGTACCAGCTAGTGCCGGGTCATCTATCTATCATCTTACAGGACCACCCCGCCACTGAGCTCCTACCAATAGGGCTACCAAACATTACCTATTAACAGTGCCTCCTTTGGCTGCACTAACAAGATATCTGTCTAATTCTCTACTTCGCTGTAAATATCAAACCTGTTACTCCCTTCCTCTATCAGCAAACTTATTGTTCTCTTGAAAACTGTAAAATACAGCTCTCGGTAACACGTTCAATGCAATGTATAGCTGATCTTGATTCTGCAATATTGTATAACTGAAAAAACTGTAACCTTTAGCTGCCATTCTATGTCTATATGTATTAAGTGTTTGTATTTGGTTTTTTTTGATGCGGAGCCTTTGTAAATGAGTCCCTGACTCAAAGGTTGTAATCCTAAGTCTGTTAAATTAAATAAATGAATAAATGCATGGGATTAGTAGCCTGGTTCCTCAGGACATGAGTAGACCACAAAAGCAGGGATATCTGACCCAGGAGGTATCTTCCAGATGGTTTCTAGGAGAGGGTCATCTCAATGGCCTCTGCACAGAATGTTAAATATGTTTTGTTTTTTTTCCCGTGTTGGTCAGAAGACCAGGGTGTGGATTCTGCACATCTTCAATGTTTGTTTTTATATTAAGTAGCTCTGTCATAGTCCTTTGAATCATAATGTCTTGGCCAGGACTGTGGAGGACTATAGATGCTTGTTTCTCTTCCCAGTTGGGTAATCCGCTCAATATGGTGTTGAGACAGGATAATGCTTTTCTCTAAGATCAAGGAAATGCCAAGTACTTAGTGGGACAAAAATTGTTTTTGGTTGTCCTCTTGAGTTCTTTGCTATTGTTTCTGTTCTGCGCAGCAGGAGTTGGAAAATTTGGCAGTCATGTTAGCAGAAGGATAACGTTTCTTGAATAGGGCAGGTCCGCTCAGGATAGAATTTTCTTCCTTTCATGGTGCTTATAGCATCCTAGGCTGAGAGGGCCAAGTTTGCAGCTGAATTTGGCAGTTGTTAAAGTAGCCTTTTTTAACCTTTACTTTTTCCAAGTCCTACAGGAGTTATGCCTTGAGGTGTGCAGACACGGCCATCCAGTACTCAGTTTGACAAGCAGTAGTTTACAAATGAATCCAGTAGTTGTTGGTTAGGGAATCATATGGGACAATATTCTCTCCGTCCTACTTAGATGGGTACTGCTTTTTAGAACCCATGTGTATTAACTACCTTCCCCATTAACAATAGGGAGCGATATAGAAAGGAGAAATTCCGTCATGCTTAACATAATTTATTTTTCTGTTAGCTTCAGCGTTGTCAGTGGGGGCGTCTCCTTGGAGCTATCTACTCATTTGGAGAGTATTGTCCAATATATATGTATTTAGCTGTATCTTTGTAGGTGTAAACTGATTTTTGTATTAGACGACACCTATAATGGTTTAGGATTCATCTGCTGTATTTGGATGCTTTTGTACAATTCTTTATGGTTTCTGTAATGAACCACAGATTTCAAGGTATGAGGTTATGTTTGTCTACGGAACCTGCATGGGTATCCGCCAATTATCCTCAATCACCAATATCCCTTTTTAACTAAATGTTTTTTCTCTGTGTTTAAGACAAGCTTTCAGGAGTAGAAGACCATGAGATCTGATAGTGAACCTGATGTCCAATGTTGGAGCCCACAAATGGCGGTCTCATGTCTCAAATGGGTGTCCTGTTCTTCGTGACAGGTAGACCTGCATTTTCCATTCATCTCTGGTTTGTCTGGTGTATGAAAGGGTTCATCCAAGGATGTGGGTATTAATAGTATACGATAGTAAAATTAATAGTAGTTTATAGTAGTTTCCATTTCTGCAGTGCATTGGCAGAAATGAACTGACGTGGAATGCAGCTGGAATCTACCATGTCCCCAGGGGTCTGTGCCGAGGTCAAAACCACTACCCCAGTGGGGAGAGCACATTACCCATATGTATTAACTACCTTCCCCACTGACGATGCTGGAGCTAACAGAGAAGGAAGTTACGGTAAGTATGATGGAATTTCTGTTATCCTGTAGCTATGTCCCCAGTTTTCACTTCTTGTTTCTAGGAGAGACAGTATCTGGTGACTGCTTCTATTTAAAAACCTTTTTGAATCGGAACAGCATCCATTTTTAGATTTTTTTTATTCAGCTAATTTAGCTCTATAATCCTTCTCATTTGGGGGTCTTTTTTGCTCTTTTTAAAGTTTTATGAGTATGGATTTACTGTTCTTAATCTGCTGGAGGCAGAACTCTCAACTAGTTTTTTTCTTCTTACATAATTTAAGACACAATGGGGATGGGGAAGGTGACTCAGGTAGTAGTAGTAGCAGATTTTTTTTGTTTGGGGCGCCCTGCACTGAAGGCTTAGGCCACCCTTGCAATAAAATTATAAATACAGACATAAAAATAACAGAATAAAAACAATAAATAAAACATATATATAAAATCCCCAAAACACAGTTAAAAATAGCTAAACTTATTCATATACATAAATGGTCCCCTCAGACCCAAAAGCTTGTGCAAACAGAAATGCTTTCAATTGACATTTAAATATTTCAATCGACGGTGCCTTCTGGAGATACCCTGGCAGAGAATTCCATAAAGTTGGGGCAGCAACCTCAAATGCCTGATCTCCAGAGCTCTTCAGCCTTGCTCTGGGGATCTCCAGGAGAGCACTGGTAGCTGATCTGAGAGCGGGATGGGACGTAGGAGTGTAGGAGATCCTTCAGGTAACCCGAACCCAAACCGTGTAGGGCCTTATAGGTCAGAAGATCTACCTTGAAGGTGATGTGTCAATGCACTGGCAGCCAGTGCAGTTCGCGCAGCACTGGGGTAATATGACTGTATCTGGGATGACCAGTCAACACCTGTGCCTGCAGGCACCACAGCACACCACCTCCGACCCTGAAGTAGAGGGCGTTGCAGTAGTTGATTCTTGAGGTAAAGAAAGCATGAACCAGTGTGGCCAGGTCTTCAGGCAGGACAAAGGGCTTGATCCGGGTGATGTTCCAGAGGTGGTAAAATCTGGTCTGGACAACAGCTGACACCTGAGCATCAAATGTCAGCTCGCTGCCAAACACAACACCCAGATTCTTTACCCTTGATGAAGCCTGCAGTTCTGCCAGGCCTATAAAGAGGCCCAGTATATCACTGAAGGTTCCAAGTCCAACCCTCTGACCCAGCTCTACCACCAGTACCTCAATCTTCCCAGGGTTCTGTCCTAACCAGTTCGATGCCATCCAAGTCCGGATCTTGGCCAAACAGTTCAGCATATCGATAGCGTCAGGCCTACCAGGTGCAAAAGACATGTAGAGCTGAGTGCCACCTCTGTTCCTACCTGTTTTACTTACCCCCTTCCCCTTTATGTCCCACTGCCACCCCCCCCGCCACTGGAGGATGGCCCAAGACTTAAAACCTTTCTGGCCTGTCGGAAGCGAGTGGGGACTAGGCCCACCCACCACACTCTGACTGACAGCTCAGGACTGAACATTGTAAGCTACAGAGTCCTACATCAGCATTGTACATTACAGTAGCATGTCATGCCCCCCGGGCTACTGGGAGGGAAGAGGAGTGTTGTAACAGTAGGAGTCATCCACTTTTTCTGAGGCAGGAGACATCTAAGATGGACTCTCAGCACTGCTTCTGCTGCCTAACGTAACTTGAACCTGTGATTTCTGCATGGCAAGGTATAGAACAATGCTTACCATCAGGCAAATGGGCAGTTCTTCTATTTTTTTCATATAGCTTTTTGGCCCTGAACCATTGACCTACTCCTGCTTGTCAGATCTTATTCCAGGAACATCCTGGGCCCATCCACTGCTCTTCTTACTGTCACGGGGTCAGGACCAGCAGAGATCCATGCAGGGCAAGGTTCAAGCATGCTAGTGACCATCATATTGATGGTTTGTTTCCCCTGGACCCACCCATCTGCACAGCACCAGGTAGTGCCCTAACAGGGCATATAGGCATGCAGCCTTTTCTTTGGGGGGGTGGTAGGCTTCAAGGCCCACCACAGGGGTCACTGCAGGAAGAGAACCTGGTGCCAACACTGAGAGTGCTTTACACGGCAGAACATCCCGGTTAACCCCCCTCCCCGGACAGCCCGATCAGCTCCAGTCCACTCCTGAACCCAGGCTGGCAATGCACTGAGCCATCAGGCTTTCCCTCTCCCATAATTCTTTTTTTTTTAAGTGTTTATTTATATATTCAGAGAGCACAAAATTATAAATAAATTCAATAGAATAAATTACTGCTTACAATCAATGAGAGGTATCCATAGTAAATGAAAAACACTTTGTTCACTGTTTGTATCAGTTACTGTTAAAAATCACAAACACAATAAAATAAATAGAGCATAGACTTAAAGAAGGGAGTTTTCAAAGTGTCCCACCCCTCTGTGGAGACAATCATAAAAGGTAATCAAAATTACATCCAAGAAGTAAAATAAATGTACAACAATCTAGGTCCAGATTAAACTAAAAGCCAACAGCCTGGGCTGGACTCCCCCATATGAGTCTGAAAGCAAACAATCTAGATAAGTTACGGGACAAATGTGTTATCTTCAGCAGAAATATAAAATACCTGTGACCTCCAACATAGTTCAGAAGTAGATTCCTGACCACTGCAACGGGCAATTAATCTTTCCAGAAAGTAAATATCATTTACAATGGTATGCCATTGGGCAAGCATCGGGGAAGGCTGCCTATGCCAAAGTCATGTCATGACCTTCTCAGCAGCTGTTATATAGGTGAAAAGCATTCTTGTAGAAGAGAGGCGGCAATCCCTAGGTGGGATCTTCAAAAGCTCCAAATCTGGGGACAGAACAATCTCCACCCCCATAAGACGCCTGAGCCTGTCTTCCATCTCCCACTAGAAAGGAGAAATAACCCTGCAGTACCAAAAAATATGAGAGTGGTTGGCTAGGGTTTCTCCACAGTCCCTCCAGCAAGCCCCATGTGTGGTGGGAAGGTATTTAACTAGTTTGGCAGCTATGTTGAAAAAACTAATACAGCACTTCCAGCTAAATTCGCGCCAGTATGGGGCTTGGGAGATTTTCATTGAGGGAAGAGTGAATTTTATTCATGTCTCATACGAAATGTCCATAGAGAGTTCCGTGTTTCAGAAATTAAAGATAGTTTGAATAGAATCACTCAAATATCCTCTTAAAGAGCTGGTGACACGTTCAGGAGAACTTTAACAAAACCTAATATTTAGATACAGTCCAGCTTGTATTTCCCATTAGTTCTGTATTCCTCCTCCCCATTATTTATTACTGAGGTCATCTGTATGAAAACAGGATCTTTACTCCTGAAGAGTTTGTCTATGCCTGCTGCTTACTCTCTACTTGAAGCCATAAAGCACTGCTTGTGATATCACAGTTACTTCCATGGCAACAGAGTGTGACGTCACAACAGAGGATTATGACTTGAAGTAGGGAGTAAGCTGTCACAACCCCACTCAGCAGGTCAGCCCTCTACTCCCAAAGTGCCAACCTCTGAGCGTACAATTGTGAACAGTTAACAGAACAAGGTAAACCTCTTGTCTGTTTTTGTCGGTTCGAGTCACCTTTTGTCCCAAGTTCTGGAGAGATTCAAACTGATAACCTCTTGTTAGCGTACCCAATTGTCAGACTCAGATAATTCTGTCTTTGGGGGGGGGGGGGGGCAGATGTCTTTGCCTACGGGCACCTAACCAGGTATTACAAAATGAACCCTTAGAACTCTATGCAAGACCTAGAGAACTCTTACCTGTTTCCCAGTTTGGTAACCACAATAAGCTCATGCACAGTGTCAACTGTAACCATCTAAGCTTCACTTATAAAAAAGAAGTTTCAAGGCACACCAGGCAGTTTCTGTCTTTAAAATATATATCTTTACTTTAAAATAGGCAAACAGTAAATACAGAACAAGATATCCCAACACATGCAATCTTAAAAACAAAATAGGTTTAAAAGTGCAAATTCCTACAACCCATACACTCAGACTGGTCTTATCTAATGTATGCTTACTTTCTTAATCTTTCAGTGCGTTGATGTTCCTCTTTCTCAGTCAGAAATGAAAATTTATCTCAGTCTCTAAGGTCTGCTCAGTATACTTAAAAGCAGTCTTGAGCCGGCCTTCTCTCTGAGGTCACCTAACTCCACCTTGGTGTATTAAAATTTATATTTTATAACACAGGATGTCCTAATAAGACATTTAAAAAAAAATAGGTAGCATCAGTGAATCTCCTCTCTTCATGTGACTCCCCAAACCAGTCTGTGATCTGCTTCACACAGACATCAAAGTCTCTTTGATGTAATTAGCTGGCTTCCTCTGATGATACCCCAAACAAATGTATATTGGACTTCCCAATTTAGTCTGGGATCTGCTTCACACAGACATCAAAGTCTCTTTGCTGTAATTAGCTGGCTTCCTTGGAAGACACCCCAAACACGTGCATATGCCCCTTCTTCATGACACCTAGTGTAAATCAGAGGATTTCCCTGAGGACATCAAGATGGATATTTTAGTTCCTGGCTTCAAAGCAAACTGACAAGCTAATTGCATCCCAGATATCTGTAGTTTAACCTACGTTCTGTCCTTTGAACTTATACCTGGGGGGGGGTTATGTGTCAATTTCAGCAAGACAGTAGTTTCTCCTGACAGGCAGTCCCCTACATATTTTGTGTTGCAGAAAAAACATCATAGGGTAATCAGAACCAGCTGTCCAAGTGTCACATAAGCTATAGGGGAAGATGGACTCTAAAGGAACTCTAAGGGATAAAGATCACATATTCATTCAACTTTCCTTAGTGTTAAATAATGGGGAGGAGAAATATATAAAATATAAATGGAATGCAGGCAGAATTGTATCTAATCATTATGTTTTTTAAAGTTTTCTTTGAGGAGTGAGTAGCTCTTTAAACTTTTATATGCCTGGCCTATTACATGAGGGTAAGAAATCCCCTTAATAGAGTCTAGTAGTATCTTTAAAATTAACGGTGGAGTATGAGGGAGTCTATTACGGGGGGACCTTTGTGAAGGAGAAACGTCTGAAGTTGTAGATATTAAAAATGTTCTCGGGAAGTAAGCTTGTAGAGGGACTGCAGATGGGCAAAAGGGACAACAACTACTTGAGTTTCCAGAAATTGGAAGAGGTATGACAACCCCAACTGATGCCATCTTTAAAAAGTGTGGTCAAAGTGAGCTGGCAAAAAATCCACTTCAGTAGATAAAAGGCACAAAAAATAAAAAAAATAGGAGCTGGAGAGGGAAGAGCCCGAACTTTATACCAGCGGTCCACTGGACCACCAGGGATATTGGATTTGTTTTCATTTTTACTTAAGCCCGCGATCGGGCTGACAGCGGTCCACTAGACCACCAGGGATATTGGAGTTCTTTTCTTTTACAAATGCCGCGATCAGGCTGTGGGGCACATTGCAACGCTGCAGGGGGCGTCGGTCCCCGACGGCTGCTGCCTGGCAGGGTGCCAGGCGCAAGTCGCCGGGGATCAGCGCACCTGCCTGCAAATGGGGCCATAATGACATGCAAATGGCCCCATTTGCGCCTTGCATACATTATGGCTCCATTTGCATGTGCACTTTTGAATATCGTGGTTGCTGCGCATAGCGCAATGGAACTTGGCGCTAGCGCATCCCCCTGCTCCACTCTGGCCACTTGCACTGGCGCAGTGCCACTGTGCCATGCGCACTGCGGGTGGCCAGGTGCGATATTCAACCATGCTGTGCCATGGCACAGCTCCGCTGAATATCGCCCAGTCAACGCCCCTGCACAGCCAAGTTGCGCTGCGCCCAGGCTTGCGCCACAGCCTGGCGCAGTTTGAATATCCGGGCCTCTGTTTGTTTACCTGTGCCTCCAACGTCCCTGTCCTTCAGGCTATTTTTCTGCCTGCACTTCTTCTGCAGTGCCCCCAGTTCACCATTCACATTTTCAGCCACATCATTAGATCCTCAGTTGTCTGTCACTCCTCCAAAATCTGGCGCTACCCAGCTGGGAGAGAGTTTCCCAATGATAACTGGGGAGAAAGTGAGAGCCGTAGCCAAACTAGTGGCCTGGCACACCTTGAGGCTAGGTGGCTTGAGGAGGAACATTGCTGGAAGACATCAAATGACCCATCACAGCAGTCCCGTTTTGTGGCATTTCTTCCCCATTTGGGCATGCATGCAAGGGTGCTGCCTGGGGGGGAAGGGATGACATTTGGCAGCATATAGTCACCTATGCTGCCAGGAACATCACCAACACCACACCACTAGGAGCCCCCTCCAAGTAGGAGAGTATTCGGAGGATGATCCTTCCTGCAGGTTACTGCTCCAGGGGTGTATTTTTATGTGAACAACTGTCTGTGGGGAGCAGCTAACTTAAATGGGAGAAGTCAACACCAAGAGCTTCATACCCAAGTGTGGAGCTGATCTCATTTTAAAATTTGTGTGCAAAAACTTCTTTTTTTTTACATACTGTTTATTGTAGTAGAGTAGACTGTATCATACTAATTTTGCTTACATCCAGGCTGATATTTTCTGTAACTACAAGTCCCAGAATCCCCTATGGAAGACATCAGAACAGGACTACAGCAGTGAGAGACTGAGTAGCCTGCAGTGCATGGTAGAGTTTATATAAGCTATGATCTTTTGTTTGCTGGTCCTGCTGTTCTCCCAGCGCTAAGTAAAGTTACAGGGAACAGTACTTAGTCCAAATAAAGCAGTGGGACTGGAAAACATCTGACTGGAGCTTCTAAAAGCTCTGACACGCACTGCAGGCTATTGGCTATTGAATCTTCCACTGCTGCAGCCCTGCTCTGATGTCAGCTGCAGGGCATTCTGGGATTTGTAGTTACAGAAAATAACCTAGAAATGAGCAAAATTATTCTGATACAATTTACTAGACTACAGTAAATCGTAAATAAAAAAAATTTTTTTCACACAAAGTGCAAATGGGGACTAGCCGCACAGTTAGGTGTGGGGCTCTCTGTTATGACTGTGCCCCTTTAAATAAGAGGTTGTGGGCATGCCTTTCATGTGAATACCTGCCTGGGCAGGTGACTGAATTGAATAACTATTTTGGGGTGTGAAGTATGTGAGATATTAGACTGTGGAGTTCTTTTTTTATTGTTTGTTCTGGTTAGCTTACAATAAATGTCCATCATGTGAAAGAAGTTCATTTTATGAAGTATGAATTGTATGCATTACACTGTGAATTAATAGCTTTTGAATTTGTTTGAAATTAAGACATAAACTTGGCTGTGTAATGACCGTAACAGAGATTCTTTTACTTAGACATTTCCTCACTAAGTCAAAATGATAAGATATATCACTGGTGACTTATGTTTAGTAATAATTTATCGCAAAGACTATGAAAGCCAGATGGAGCTTCTTGAAAGCTTTTTTTTGTCAAATGACATAATTTTTACATTTGATACTAATTTATGAAACTCTGCGCAAATTGACACCATTTCAACTGAAAAGTATAATCTTCCATGATACTATTCTATCTTTAATGCCGTTGAAATATGGTCAGAGTTAACTTTCTGCTTCAAAACAGGCCAATATTTTTTTAGTGTGCCGTATTTATACTCATTTGTTTCCTATTTCTGAGAGTCCAGATAACTGAGTGAAAGCAGCTTGTTGCATTTGTGCTAAAGACACCTCTTGCTGGCAAGCTGACTAGTACATAGGCCCCTGTTTTTAAAAGGGGTTTCCCCATTCAGTGCCTATGGCAAAATTCTTTTGTAACTAGAACCTATAATGCGTTTTAAACATTTCAGACACCTGTCAATACATTACAGGATAGTCCCTGCCATTGAGAAGTTGACATGACTGAGCTTTCAGCTGTACTATGTAAAACAAAAGTATACTGAATATTGAAAAGCAAGCTGGGTTGCCAGCCCGCCGGCGCAGCGGTAGGGTTACCGCTTGCGGCGCCAGCAACCTGGGTTCGGGAATGGACTCGAGCAGCTGGACGGCCGGCTAGGGGGAGGAGGATCAAGCACTCAGAGGCTGCTCTCCTCCTCCGGGTGGGGTGGGATGCGGGTCCCGCTGCTATCCTGCCACCTGGGTGACCACGGGTGGAGGTGCAGCGAAGACTGCATGTAGCAGGGAGGGAGGACGTCTGCCGTGAGCCAGAGCGTTAGCACGTTGTGACATGTGTCGTTCCTAGGCTCTCCATGCGTGCAGACATACTATGGGAGGGGTGAAACAGCAGGAAAATACCCCCTGGTGCTCCCTGTAGATGGAGCTTCAGGCCCCGATCCCAGGGCCCCTGCCAGCATGGGCGACAGATCCCAGACGAAACACAGATGCTCAGGGCGGAGGAAGGGGAGCCCTGCCTCGTACCCGCCTGGGGGTCAAACCAAGGCAGCATGAGGGGATGACTGCACACGAAGCTGACAGACGAGCAGGGACGACAAGGCCGAGGGAGACTCCTGAAGGTGAGAAAGTACTGGGGTGAAGGGGGTAAAAAGAGAATATAAAAAAAAAAAAAAAAAAGAAAGCAAGCTGGATCAAGAAGATCCCTATTCCAAATGTCCTAGTACAATAACTTGCAGAGGAGAGCCACGGAAGGTACTTTCAGTCTGGAGAGAAATTGATTAGAACAGTTCTTCTATGAAAGTGTGCTCTTGGACATCTTTTTTTCCATTGAAAAATGGTTTGATATGGGACATTGGGGATTCACAAGGAGGGACCGCAGTGGGGGTGGCTTAAGGAGGTGTGGATGTAGTTTTTTTTTTTTGTAATTACATGTGATGGGTAGGGGGAAATGGTAAGGGGGAGGGTTTACGACTTTCTTGGAACTGGGACTAGTAGCAGGGTTGGGCACCTGCAGCAAGCTATATTAGTTCGGATGGGAGAGGGGTACCTGTGGCACAGTGGGTGCCTGCTGCTGGTTTAATTTAAAATCAGGTTGACGGGGTGTACTGGCAGTGGGGTTAGGCACCCATCACCAGTTTTATTTTAGATCGAGTAGCTAGGAGGGGGTGCTGGCAGTGGGATTGGGCACCCACCAACAGTTGTTTTATTTTTTGTTTTTTTTAAGATCAAGTGGCAGGGTTAGACACCAATGACCACTTTTTTATTTTAAATTGAGCAACTGGGAGGGAGTACTGATGGCAGGGCTGGACACCAGCCACCAGCCACCAGTTTCATTCAACTTCAGGCGGGTGATAGGGATACTTGTTACTGCAAAACATGCTTGCCTTATTTAGCATTATCACTTAGTGCTGTTTCCACACAACTTTGTTGTGCTTGTGCCTTCACATTGTACCACTCGACTATACTGGCTGCAGATACACTGAATGGGAGGCACCTCTGAAGGCCCTGTTATCAGAAGGGATATGTTAAGCCATGGGGAACAGCAGTTGAGACAAGAAGTGTTGGTGACAACAGGGCCAAATGTAATGCAGCCATTGGGGAGAAAAAAGCTTCATTTAAAAAGAAAAGTCTGCAAAACCAAAAGCATTCAGAGTTCTGGTATAACTTCAGCTAGAGATCATTATAATTTCATGTATACCCAAGAGCTTTCAAACATGCATTTTTGTCAGTTATTAAAATGTCACATACAATGCAGTTGCCTGAATAGCCGGATATTGCTAGTGGGGGTTTCAAACCAACAGCATCTTGCTATGGCCTATGAAAATCTTGAATGAAAAGAATAAAAGGGTGTGTTTTGCATGACAGCATGTAAAAACTGTTTGAATATGTTTACAGCATTAGTATAGAACCATGGACTGCAGTTGCTTTCATTGTCACAGTTTTGCCAACATAGAAAAGGCATGTTTTGTTACTTCGTCATACAGAAAAACACAAAAAAGAGTTTCTCAGTGATTATGTTGGATCCATTCAGGGCTTCTGTATAGCATAAAGGTGCTACACTAACACAACACGAAGAGACTGTGCAGGGTCATCTTTTTTGTCAGATCTAATAACACAGCAAGTTGCAATGTATTTTTAGCCATTTGTTAATCCACCAGACTTAAAGAGAATTCTTGGGGGATTTGACATACAAGGAGAGGTTGCAGGACTTAAACATTTACCCCCTGGAGAAAAGGAAGGAAAGGGGTGACATGATTGAGACATACACATATATTTTATTTATTTATTTAGTTTTTGTTGACCGGGTAAGTGCACTAGACAAATCCTGCCTATTTTCAGGCGCGACCCGGGGGAAGGGATACAGATGAATGCCAACTGACCTTGAACCAGGTTAAGCTGTTGGTGGTATTTTTCGTGAATGGAGGAATTTTGCCATTGCACCGGGAAAATTCCCCTGCTCTTTTCGAGAAGTGCCATGGGATCTTTAACATCCACCTGAACTACCACCAGAACAGGCAGATGGGACCTCGGTTTAACGTCTCATCCGAAAGACGGATACCTGCACATACCTGCATGGGATAAATACAGTAGATGCCAAGCAATTGTCCTCCTCGAGTTCAAACACTGGGATGAGAAGGAATTCACTAAAGCTGACAGGGGGGAGATTCAAAAAGGATGTCTGGAAGCATTTCATGGAAAGGGTGATGGATATGTGGAATATGCTACCAGAAGAAGTTGTACAGGCCATGTCAATCAGCAGCTTCAGTTAGGGATGGGACACACAGGTGGGTTTAGTTAGAAAAAGGGAAGACAGTAAAAGGAGAGGATTGCCGCTAGGGCAAGACAGAATAGTTAGGTAGGGTGGGCAAACCGGATGGGCCCAAAGCCTTTTTCTGCCGTCAGTGTCTATGTGCATATCTGGGTATCTGATTAGGTACCCAGGTAACAGGAGTTTACAAACAACAAGGATGTTCTGAGTCATTCCTGTAAATAGAAACTGTGTCCTGTGTTTTCCTACTGAGCTGACCAATGAAAAAAGAAATATACTATAGTCTTCACTGCACATGTGGCAGAACTATGTGCAAACAAGCATTTGTCAATGCCAAGTGTTGCTTGCTGTCATTAGCAGTGGAAGTGCAGGACTTAGACAGATGCAGTATAGGAATGACAGTCAAGTATTGAACTGATGCCAACTCCACCCCAACCCTGCAGAGATGGACAAGCATTCGGGTGTGCCTTTGGGTCGTCGCCCATAACAGTCATGACATTTCACCTCACCTTACCCTGCAGACACTTACAAGTGTCGAGGTGTGCTTTGAAGTGTTCGGACTTTACACTCACCTCATTCCATAAGGAAATACACTGAAATGGGTGCAGTATAGGAGAATGGGGTGAACTCTGAGGCCAAAGGGTCCAAGGCGCACCTCAGTGCCTGCCACTAGCTGCAGGGTGGGGGTGGAATGGCATGAGCATTACTGTCAACAATCCCAAGTCACACCTCTGACACCTGTCAGTCCCAACAGGGTAGGGTGTTATGGTCGAAAACCCTAACACCCTGGGCGTTTCTTGGTATTTTTACTCCAAGTTTTCAACATGGGCTTTTTGTGATCCTACCGCATGAACAGTGACACTATCAGTTCGTTAGCCAAAAGGTGATTTTGCACAGCGACTGCACCATTTGGCGCCACAGGTGCAAAAATGCATTTCGAACAGGATGTGAAAAATGACAGTTGAACTGTTCATGAGGAAGTGTAAAAAATGGCAATGTTGAAAATCTGGAGTGAAAATATTAAAAAACTGGTGAAGTTACGAGTGTGCATAGAAACTGCGCAACGCACACCTGTAATGTAATCAGTTTTGGGATTTGTTACAGCAGATTTTCAACATAGGCATTTTGGGACCTCTACTCCTGAACAGTGTCACTGTGATTTTCTTAATCTATCCCGAACACTGATTTCCCACAGCGACCGTGCTATTCTGCGCCGGAAGTGCGAAAACACATTTCGGCCAGGGTGTGAAAAATTACAGCTGTACTGTTCATAAGGAGGTGTGGAAAATACCAATGTTGAAAATCTGGACTGAAAAGATTACAAATTTGTGAACTTATGAGGGTGTGTGGAAATTACACAATCCACGTTCATAACACAGTCATTTTTTTTTTTTTTGTGCTATACCTGGTTAAACAAATAAATAAAAAAAAAACACAGTCATTTTATGGACTTTTGTCACCAAATTTTCAACATAGCCAGTTTAAGACCTTTGCTCATGAACAGTGTCACTGTGATTTTCTTAATCTGTCCTGAACATTGATTTCTCACACTGACCACGTCACTGTGCGCTACATGTGCGAAAACACATTTTGGATGAGATGTGAAAAATGACAGCTGTACTGTTCATAAGAAAGTGTGGTAAAATGGCAGTGTTGAAAATCTGCAGTGAAAATATTAAAAATGCTCGAAGTTACGAGCATGAGTAGGAACTGCACAATGCATGCTCAGAAAACAGTCATTTTTGGGAATTTTTTCACCAAATCTTCAACATAGGGTTTTGGGGCCTGCCTCATGGATTGTGACATTATCGTTTTTTAATCGGTCCCGAAGGTGGTTCACAGCAATGACCACGAAATCACCTTTCGGGACCGAATAACAAAATGACAGTGACTGAGTTCATGAGGTGGGTCCCAGGAACTCATGTTGAAAATTTGTGAAACATTCCCCAAAATGGCTCTAGATATGCACCAAAGTTGAAAAAAAACATTTATGCCATTATACAGCTTACCGCATTTCTTCAGTTCACTGTCGGCTTTGAAGAGTGCAGACGTGTTCCCGGTCCACCAAAGATCATCGCAACGGGCTCTGGAGGGAAGTATGGGGTGAGGGGGGTGTGGGGAGGTGGGGTATGCAGAAGGTGGGCGCAGGTTGGGGGAAGGACCACCGGAATCAACGAAGGACCATTTTCTAGTTTACAGGTTTACTTAAAAAAAAAAAAACTTGCAGGAAGGTTTTCTTTTTTGCAGGGACATTTCATTTTGGCATGTTGGGGTGGGCTCCCAGCATGCCACCTGAGTTTCTTTGGGAGGCTGTAGCCGACGGGGGATTGGGCACCCCTGTCGGCACATACCGAGTGCTGGGGGGGGAACAAGAGCCAACGGGAAGTGGGGTCCCCATCAGCAAAATTACCAGGAAGGGCATCCAATAGGGGGCTTGGGCACCCTGTCGGCACATATAAGTGCTGGGGGGTGGCAAGAGTTGAGGGGATTGGGCACTTCAGCACCCAACAAATTTTGGAGAGGGGACATTATGCCGACGGGGAGTGGGCTTCCCTGTCGGCAAGTTGAACTGGAAGGGGGCATGCCAACAGGGGGATTGGGCACCCCGTCGGCTTTTTTTTTTTTTTTTTCATTTATTTATTGAAATGTTTCACCAGTAAGGCACACTGAATGGCATGCGGCAGCTTTCCTCTTCCTGGGGACTATGAGAGGCCGACGGATAATTCGTCACCATGGGAACACCACACAATCAGCTGTTTTGGTAGCTTGTAATGCACCAAAACAGCTGATTGCGTGGTGATGTGGGACGAATTTCTTGACGCATTTAGGCATTCTTCCTAACTGCTAAAAGCAATGTGTTTCTTGCACATACGTGCAAGCAACACAAAAAAGCACAAGTACAACATCGTGAGCCCTTTACAAGGTATCAACAATGACCTTTTGTCCAGATCCCTTCTTTTGTGGGACTGTAAAACAACACTTCAGAGTTCAAATGGTCTTAGTTACCAACCAATAATAACAGAGAAATAATATTCCAACAGGTGTGCTTATTTCTTTAGAAAATTACAGAACATTGCAAATGTTTTACAAAAGCCGACAACATCTTTGAAACTGCTTATAGAATTCCTTTTGGCTTGTTAGACTTGAGGCCTATTCTGTCAAACATGATTGATTGTGTTAACCCTTTTACATCATTCCTTTTCTAGCTTCCAGGGTGTTTGGCAATTTCTCTTCTGTTTTTGGTTTATTGAAAGTGTATTGTTGGCACAGTTGTTAGTTCATTGTGTTTGTATCTAAAGACTTTTTGGTTTGTATGTGTTTCTGTTGAATTTTTCGCACTTACATTTTATTACATTTGACATTTGACTAGAATCAAGAAACACGTTTAACAGAACTATCTTAATGGCCTGTAACATTACTCTTTGGAGACCACTGTAATAATTATAATACTATGCACACATATGTGCATTGCTCTCTTTATGTACTTTGCATCGTATCTAATGGCATGTGTGCTAAATGATTTATGTGATGTACTGCTATGTGTTGTAGTTCTGTGTGAAGACCCACTGCAGCCGGACCTCCTTGACAGTTTGCTATCTGTATGCCCATGCGATTACCCTGGGTCAGATTTCCAAAGCCCCAAAGCCCATATCGTATCTAGGGATATTTTCAAAGGGACTGAGTTGGCCCCATGTCCCAAGATGCAGGTGGGTAAGGGGAGATGGCAGCAAATATTCTTGAGTTTAGCAGTGGTTACATACTGCTGTGGACTAAGTCTGCTTAGATTATGTGTCTGTGGTCTAAACAGATTTAGCAAAATAGTGTCAGCCACATCTACTGTTGAAGGCTTGCTAACAGAAAGCATAGTCAGTTGTTGTAAATTGACAGTGGTTTCAAAAATAGCAAGCACTGCACATAAGCAGACGATAGATGGAGTGGGGGCTGTGGGCCGAAAGAGTATAGCCTGTGTCGACTGTTTCAAAAATCTATCTTCCTCCCTTAAAACAGTATAGGAAGGAAGAAAAAGGAACTTAGGTTAATGCTGCACCTTTCATATATGTGTTTATATGTGTAGTTCCCACATCTCGTATGGTTGTAAGAGTGCCGTCTTGAGTCCCTTGTGTAAGAGAACTGCAAAGAGAAGCTGAGCAGTTCTGACACACAAAGGACTTGAGAAGGCATTCAGAACCATAAGAGATTGCAGAATTGTACATATCAAAGTATTATTAATCATGTTAAAGACTTACAGCATAGTGGTTTATAGCACTGAGCTGCAAACCTGGAGAACTGGGTTTGAATCCCACAGCCACCACTTACAATCTCTGTGACCTTGAGTAAGTTACTTAACTCCTTCTGCTCCAAAGACACACCTGGAGATAAGCCTTGGCTTAATGTGTCTTTCCTGACCAAAAATAAAATAAAAAATACAAAAAAACAACAACTTGAATTTAAAATCAAATTGTGTTGCTTTGCAGAGAATAAGAGACCCCTCTGGGAGAAATGAAATATGCCAATTGAACTCTATCTGGGCCACCACTGTTATTGTGCTTTTCTTATTGAATGTAACGTTGACCAGGATCTCCTTGAGTCAGACTATATACCCTAAATGTATTGTATCCTCAAGTGACGTGGAACCTTTGGAAAAGAGCACTTGTGCTCAAAGGTATTATTCCGAAAATAAATAAATAAATAAATAAACTTAGATCTTCAGAATTTTAGAACTGTTTGCATGAGAGACCATTTTATGGTCATTATCTATTTATTTAATACACTTGTATTGGAGCCAAGCAGTGCTACACAGTACTTTTCTTGAAATGAAAGCATACAGCGTGCACCATTTTGTAGAACCCAGTACTTTTTAAAAATAGAAAAAAGTATGTTCAAACACTGGAAGAAAAGCTGTTTTATTTTCGAACCCCCTAATCAGGGGGTAAGGCTTTCGGGGGTTGGGAACCTGCAGTTAGGACAGCTTTCCTTTAAAGGGGAACAGTCAGCACCAAGGGACCCACACCTACGTGTGTGGCTGGTCCCAGTGTGCACTTCGTGTGCATTAACATTTTGTTTTACTTACTGTTTACTGTAGTATAGTAGATTGTATTATACTAATTGTGCTTACTTCCAGGCTGACAACTTCTGTAACTACAAATCCCAGAATCCCCTGCAGCTGACATCAGAGCAGGGCTGCAGCAGTGGGAGGTTCAATAGCCTGCAGTGTTTGTTAAAGTTTATATAAGCTCTGATCTTTTGTTTTCTGGTCCCACTGTCCTCCCAGAGCTAAGTACAGTCACAGAGGACTGCACTTAGCCCCTGGAGAAAAGCAGAACTGGAAATCATCTGCTCAGAGTTTCTAAAAGCTCTAACATACAGTGCAGGCTATAGAATCTCCCACTGCTGCAGTCCTACTCTGATGTCAGCTGCAGGGGATTCTGGGATTTGTAGTTACAGAAGATATTCAGCCTAGAAGTAAGAAATGTTAATTTGATACAATCTACAATACTGCAGTAAACAGTAAGTAAAACAACCCCACACTCGGATGTGGGACCCTATGTGCTGACTGTTCCCCTTTAATCTTGAGTTTCTGTTTCTTGACTCACATGGCATGGGGAGCTATGCTAATGTTTACAGGATGGTTGCCTTCCAGGAGAAACTAAAACCAGAGGGAAGAGTGGAAAATCGGAAAACTGGGGAGCCAGCCCATATTTCCCTGACTATCAGCCACAGCTATAGGCACAACTACATGAGCACTAAATATGCAGAGATGGGGTTAAAGAGGGGAAAGGGTCGACTTGGTGGCGCTGAGGATGAAGGTGCTGGACGTCACACCTTGAGCCACGCCAGTGACCCGAGTTCCGGGAGCGAGCTCGGAGCGCGCTGTGAGACAGCAGGGCGGAAAGGATTGAGCACATCAGAGGGCTGCCTCTCCTCCGGGGGTGAGGATCGCTCAGCACTTCAAGCGGCTCCTGGTGGAGACCAGGAGTGCTGCAGCTCGCTAAGCAGCACATGGCTGGCGTGCCCGACGCAGGCAGGGGTTGCCATGCATCGGGATGTGCACACGCATGGGAGGGAAGGGAGAAGAGCTCACCAGAACAGGGAAAACTCTGGTCTGCGGAGTAGGCAATGGCACCTGCCCCCATGCCCACAGTCGGGTCCTTCCTGTCTGGCCTTCCAGGTTCCTCTGCCCGGGTCCTCTGCCACATCGGAGCTGACTGTTGAGAGTGCCCAAGAGGAGGGACAGCCCCACCCTGGAGGGGTTAAGCTGGGGGTACCGATCATGGCTAGAGGAGGGGGAGAGAGGAGGCACAGGTAGGAGGACTTCAGGCGGGGCAGGAGTAGGCAGGATGCCTGAGAGAGGCCCCGCAGACATCGACTGGAGGCAAAAAGAGTCCACAAAAAAAAAAAAGGGAAATAGCAGTGAGGTATCTACATTTTTCTTGCTCTTGTAATTTAGCATCAGACCTTTTACTCACAATGTAATGCATTATCTAGAGCTGTAAAAATATAGTTTCTAGATAGACAGACAGATAGAGTGGATAGGCGATGGCCTGAGTCAAAATATGCAATAATTCTTCATAACTGAAAGGGCAAATTCATAACTTAACAGTAGCAGCACCATGAGTGAGTTACGGAAGTCCTGCCTCCTTACAAGTGATGATAAACTGGCCATTCTGAGCCAGAACATTGTGTGTTTGATTTATACACATCAGTATACTAGTTATAAGTTTTAAATCTGCTGTTTCTTTAAAGAGTTAACCTTTTCTGTTTTGAGTTCAAGTATTCAGTGCTGTACAGCGCTACTTTGGTGTCAGCAACATTGTAAAAGCTGCTCTCTGATTGGTTCATTGTTCCACTGTAATGTACCTAAATTTTAAGGTTATCACAACACTAGCAACAATATATCACAATATCTTGAAGTTATCTACAAAGATATCACCTATCTTCTCATTTTATTCTACACCAGTTTTGTACAAATATTTATTTATTTATTGATTGATTGATGTATTCATGTACGTATGTATGCAAGAAATTTGACCGTACCTTTTTATCACTATCAAAAATTCTAGACATATTCTAGTTTTATTTGATGGCAACACTGTCTAGTTCTGCCAAAAGCTGAGTATTTTATAAATGTTTTAATTTTGTTTTTTCTCAAGAAAAAAGATGGCCACCACATTTGGCATAGGAATAGCACTGTAGGCCTGGCAAGGGTTACGATCAAGAAGAAAAAAAAAAAACTTCTGGTGTGCAGTGCAGGAGGTACCTAGAAAAGTAGACTTGACAGGCATGCTAATACTTTTATTTATTATAGATAAAACTAGCTTTTTAGAAGAATAATGTTTTATTGCACTGCTGCTTTAAGGAACATAGGATTAAGAAGTACAAGGTAGATGAGTTACACAGAGTATCAGAGATAGTTACGGGTGGTGTTCACAGACAGATGTTCCATAAATAATAACAACATTAAAGTGTTCATTGTAGGAGAGGGAGGAGTCAGCTGTACACCCAGATATTTAAAGCTATCTACACATACTATTAGAGTGCTGTCGGACGTATCCAGGAAGCGTGTACCCTTGTGCTTAACAATTCTAGGCTTGGAGCCAAAGAGGATAACCTTGGTTGTGTTTTTACTAAAGAGCTAGTAGAACCAAACACTGCAGAGAGGGAAATGTTACAGATTTTAAGAAGTAATCAGTTGTAACTTTTATTTCTTAGTACTTTTCTTTTTCCTTTTGCTCATTAGAAAGTTTTCTATGTCATAGTATTGTGCTGGATGTGTGGAATAGCAATCTGCCTGGCATCTGACATATTTAGCTCTAATATTCCCACTACATCATCAGCACTGTGACCTCACTGACAGTTACATCACAGGTGACTGACCGGGCAGCTGCTGAGTGGCTTATACAGTGATATCACAGTCAGTGAAGTCACAATGCTGATGATGTGGTGGGAGGAGTAAAACTAGATATGTCAGCTGCCAGGCGGAGTGCTATTCCACACATCACACCTGCTAATATCAGGTAGAAAAAAAGCTTCTGATTAAACTAAAGTGAAAAGAAAAAGTACCTCAGATATAAAAGGTAATAGTTGACAGTTTTTAAAAACTAATATTAGTTTTTGGCAGTACACTACCATATTAAAGGTGATATGTAAAGTAGGTATGCAGCCCGCTCCTGTCCCCACATAATTTACAATGCTGCTTCGGGAGTCAGGGGCTGCATCAATCATTATTTTTAATCCAGAGGTTACAGTTTAATAAACTGCCGAAACTTTCTGCCAAATGCGGAAGCGCCGCGTGGGTCCCAATTGATTGGGCACAATTGCGAATGGGCATTCCACCCATTTAGTGACGTCGCTCCCACCACTGCTCTTATTACAGTAGCAGTGGCAGTACTTTATTATACTTATTTTATGGCTTCCACTGAGGTATTGATACCTGAAATACAGTATTACTTACAGCAACAGCCTCTCCAGGTATTGCTGTAAGTAATATTTCAGGTATCAATACTAACATACTAACACACTACGAGGCCAGCAGATTAGGCCGTATGGCCGATCGAGTATGCTCGATGGTCAGTGCCTTCCCAGGGCACCATTTGTAGCCCCTCCACAAGGTCCTCCATATCCCAGCAGGGCTCCGGGATGCACCCTCCCTCTATACCTGTCCCAGCCTTTCTTGAACCCTTCCACAGTAGTAGCAGCCACCAACTGCCCGGGCAGCTCATTCCAGGGCTCCACCTCCATGGAATACCTCCGTGGAAGCCATAAAATAAGTATAATAAAGTACTGCCACTGCTACTATAATAAGAGCAGTGGTGGGAGAAACGTCGTTAAATGGGTGGAATACCCATGAGCAATTGTGCCTGCTCAGTTGGGGCCCGTACAGCGAATGTTTCGGCAGTTTACTAAAATGTAACCTCTGGATTAAAAATAATGATCGATCAGCCCCTGACTCCCGAAGCAGCATTGTAAGGTATGTGGGGATGGGAGCAGGCTGCATATCTACCTTACACGTCATCTTTAAGCAAGAGCCTATTGGCTTAAAACCATGCCCGAAGGAGAAGAACGTCAGGACACAGTCTTAAATGTATTTCATAAACACTACTAGACTTCGAATATAGTACCATATCTCTGGCATACAACAGGACCCTGGAGTGCTTACATATTGTAGGTAGGGTGTTGATAAACTGGGAGAAGTGGGTCTAGGATCGACCCTTGGAGGACACTGTGTTTGACAGCAAGGGGGAAGATAGGATACCTTGGAATTTGACAGACTAGCTGCAATTGGTGAGGTAGTCACCATCGTGGAACCAGCTAAGTGGTGAGTGACCAAAGTATAAGGAACAGCAGCTGATGAGTGGCAAGATCAAAAGCTTTAGACATGTCTAAAAACATGGCAACTGTCGGCAAGCCTTTGACCATAGCCTGGTAAAGATTATCAGTGAGAATAACCAGAGCAGTAGATATGCCATGGTGTTTTCTGAACCTGTGCTGACTAGGTGTTGGAGATTATGGGAATTAATGTAATGAATGATTTGTTGGTATAGTAACTTTTCCAACAGTTTTACAAGCATAGGGAGACAAAAGATAGGTCTGTAATCCCCAATATCAGGGTTAGGGCCCCAAACCAGAGACCAGGCACCTGGCCAGAGGTACACATAACACTGAAGCAGTTGGTTTGGATATCACCAGTGTGGCTGCTTTGAACAGACTAGGTGGAGACTATCACTCTCTTCAACATCTTTTTCACCTATCTTAGAAGCACGTCATTGGCAGTAATCACTCTTAGGTAGAAGGAGAACTTGACCTGACATGACTCAGATGGGCTGACGGGGAGGGTGAGCCATAAAGGTAGAGCTTAAGACTGGTAAAGGCCTTTTTCAATGAGCTGACAGTGAGCTGAGGATCAGAGTAAGGCATTTCATTAATGCCAATGGAAAGTAGGTAATCTTTTGGGGACAATTTAGTAATGTTTTTATACAAATAGAAATCTATAAGCAGGATAAATCTGAAATATTTCTTTAGAATAGTGTGCACTGGTATATCATTATTTAGGCTTAAAGTAAGGGTTACTGTCTTTTAAAGTCTCTGCACCCTTTGTGGAGTCCGCATTGAAAATCTGGGCTCCGCAATTCATAAAGCTCCCTCAGTAAACCTTTGCAGATGTTGCAGACTGCAGGTGCCGCCTGGAATCAAATATAAGTTTAAGTCAAGTAGGTTTACAAAAGATTAAAGTTGAATTGGCGCAAATTGAAAAGTAGTTTAAGTATCCCTGGGAAGCTACGCACTTACAGTATTTATTGCCTACCTCAAGTTGACCAATAGGTAAATGAACTAATACATAAAGTTGTGTAACTGATGAAATGCTTTGTAAAAACAGATGTTTTTACCCTTTGAAATTGTGATACGTCAGCCCATAGACAGTAAGAAGGAATCTTCTGTCTTGATTTAGGACTGCTGAAATGAGATTGAGACTTTCCAGACTCAGGAGTGGTCACATTTTTCTTAGCAGCCAGAGCTTAGCTGTAAATCGTCTGGCAGTCGGAAGATTTAAGGACAGGACTGAAGAGCTAAAGCTCGGAGTTTGCCTTCCTAACTAGCTTAAGCCACTTGCTGAGCCTCATTACGGTGAGAGCCATAGGATTAGTCCTTGTATTTTGGTAACACTAAAGTAAAACAAAAGCTGCTTTGAGGAAAACAAAATACCTTTACAGGCATAAATAAGCTATGAAGAACTGAAAAAAAATTAATAAAAATTAAATATGGTACTGCCATACAGGGCTTGCATTTACACTCTACTGAAGTCCCCAAATGGAATATTCGAGGATTTTGAAGGAGAAAAATAAAAGCAGTGCATCAGCACTGACCCTTTATATTGAAAGATTTGTACATGTATCACTGGCAGACAAGGGGGCTCTAGAAATACTCACCAGCAAATTTCTGACACCCCCCCCCCCCCCATATTTCTGGGCTTGCCCCCAAGATTTGAAGCAGAGGATCAAACTGACCTCTTTGCACTAGTGCCAATGCAAACTCTGATCGCAAGATATTTAGGGGTAAGGGAATTAGATGAGCAGCAATCCATGCCTTCTGGATGGTATGATCCAAGTCTCTTTGAAAATATGGACTTTGAGGCCAGCTGTGGTGGAGAATCGTTTTAAGTGAGTAATTTTGCATGTCCTAAAGAGTCACTTGAGGGCTGATATAATCACAATATGGTGTCTGTTTATATAAACACAGTTTCATTGGTGTATAAATGTTTTACTGATCACTGGTACAGGCATGCCACTCGACCTTTGACACACCATCAAACATGGAAATTCAAGTGCAAAACTTAAAAAAAAGTGCTCTAGTTTTAACATGGTTTGTATTTAACAGCGCATCAAGGAATAATCTGAATTTCTGTACAGTACCTTAGTGGACAGCTTCTGTTTTTTTTTTAAACTTATATTTTATTGAAATTTTTCATACTCAGTGTCGCAAAATTCACAATGAAGGGAAGTCTGAACACTACTTTAACATAGTACATTATGCTAGTGTAACCCCTAGGTGGCGCTATCCCAAGAGCTACTACCCCTGTCTGCTTGGCTAGTAGCAGGTTAAGGGGCCTGAGTTCTGAAATGGGTGCCTCCACCCGGAGGTCAGGGTTGGTAGTGGTCAAACTAACCTGGGCACAGCCCTCTGGGACACTGTAACCCCCCCTCTTTCCTTACTAGTTACCAGAACAATACACAATAATAACTTTGACAATACTCTTGATACACCACACAAGTACCCACACTGTTTGCACTTACCTCCAGGGCTTTCCTCAGGCCCAGTGCTGGGGACCCCCTGTAAAACAAGGTAATGCACAGCAAATAATAGCAGTATAGTACTCTTGCACAAACTGTAACCACAGTCAGGGTAAATGCGTAAAAGAGTTAGATCTGATTTATTTAAGGGGCTTGAACAAGGGAGGGGCATAATCAGGTTAATTTGCTTAAATGCTGTATCAATCAAACAGTTATGCATGCACTTCAGGGTCCATAAACAGCCAAACACTCTGGGTACCCAGATGGAAAATGGTGGGCTAGCCAGGAATGTTGCAGCTGGTTGGGGCCCTGTGATGTAAGAAAACAACGTGCACAACACACACTATTTGTAATCTGGAGCCAGAGGGCTCAGTTCGTGAAAAGAAAACAACAGTAGTGTTTTCTGTAGTTTGGGTGAGGGGTGTTAATTGTCTGGCCTCTGACCTCAGCTACGTGATAACTGGAGGTGGGGCTTAGTCAGAGTTGAGGTAGCAAGTGAGTTTTATTTTCTCAGAAGAAGCCAGAAGGGGAAGGAAACATTCAATTCAGTGCTTTACAGTAACTGGTAATTGCTATTTTTCCTTTAAACTTAGAGATTGTGGGCTTTTATTGACACTGTACTTTCTTTGTTTTCTTTACTTAGAATTGTTTTTGGGCTGTTGAAAATTTAAAACGTAGTGGTGGTGTATTTCTTTGCTGTCTTTAATTGCTGCAAATTTTCGCCCCCCCCTTCCCCCAACTCTTAACTATATGCCCTGTTAAATCTGATTGATGGGAGCTAAACACAGGGTATAGTAAGGGGTGTAGAGTAGGAGGGGCATAAGGGTGAAGAAGCCCACCCTCAACATGACAAGTGTTTTGATTCATTTATTTATTTCTTGGTTTATTTTCTTTTTTAAAAAAGAAAAGTATCTGAGGATCAGTGGCAGGATATTTAGGACAGTAAATTAATAAAAAGGGAACTAGGAGAGCTTCAGTAGCAGACAAGTAGTGGAATAGCAGTATAATTGCAGTATAATGTGGGGAGTGGTGCAATGCAGTGGCTGTGGAGCAGCCATATTCAGGCAGACCTTCTGGACACTGAGGTGCTGCCCTATCTGCATGCATCTCTCTGGACTGCAGGATGAGGTAGCCAGACTCAGAGCGGAAGTAAACTGGGTCAGGAGTACCATCACCCCTATCCAGAGACCACCCAGTCCAATGCAACTGCCTCAAAGGATGCCGAGAATGAGGAGCACTTGGATGACAGTGGGCTCAGGGAGGGTTAGAGCGGTCAGGCAGAGGCACATCCCAGATCCTATTCCACTCAAGAACTCATATGCCACACTGGCAAATGGGGACAACCAAATAGAGGTACCCAGAGAAGTAGAAGAAAAGGATATGGAGGTTAGCCAAGGAGGTAACCTCAGCGGGGAAAGCAGTGGACCCCAGAGGAGGAGGAAGCAATCCTGGTGGGGACTCCATCATAAGAGGGATCCAGCTAGGAACACAGGAGGGGAGGACAAGAAGGTGAGGTGCTCTACTGAGGTGCCACGGCATGGAGGGATGGAAAGAAGATCCTGGGATCACTGGGAAGGCAAGATGGAGGGTGAGCTGGATGTCATTATCCACCTAGGTACTAATGACCTGGCAAATGGGAAGCCAAAGGAAGTTCAGGAAGAGTTTAGGAAATTGGGGAGGGTCTCAAGCAAGTAGCTACTTCTGTCACTTTCTCAGAAGTACTACCTAGTAGAGGTAAGGGAGAGCATAGTGCATGCACCAGGAACTTTAACTCATGGTTGAAGAACTGGTGCTGTGAGGAAGGGTTTGGATTCATTGGTGACTGGGGACCCACCTGGAGGGATGGAGGTTTGTTCAAGCCTGATGGCCTGCATCCATCCTGTATGTGAAAAATGACATAAGGGCCACAGAGATCCAGGAGGAACAAAATGGGAGAGAGATACTGTGGGTTAAGCTGGAAAGGAAAATGGGCCCAGCCATCCGCACAGGTGTGGTCTATAGACCACCAGCCCTGGAGGAAGAAACAGATAGGGAGCTGATGCTAGCTATCCAAGAGATGGCAGACAAGGGTGAGGTAGTACTGGTTGGAGACTTCAATATTCCAGACGTGGACTGGAGCATCCCAGCAGCAGCATCAACTAGGAGCAGATTTATCCTGGACTTCCTTCAGGGTGCCTTCCTCAAGCAACTGGTCATGGAACCAACTCGGCAGAAGGCAATACTGGACCTTGTGCTCACAAACAGGGACAGTGTGATAGGGGTAACAGTGGGGAGCACCTGGGGAACAGTGACCACCAGTCATTGTGGTTTGAAATCACAGAAAGAGCAGAACCAAACCACACAAAACACGATCCTGGATTTTAGGGGGGCAGACTTTGGGAAAATGGGGAGATACTTGAAAGAGGCATTAAGGGGAATGGGGCAGGAATCGGGTTGAGGAACAGTGGGCAGTATTTAAATGGGGATTACAAGAGCAACAGAATTATGCATTAAGCAGGTTAGCAAGAGGAAAAGGAAGAGGAGACCATTATGGTTTTCCAAAGAGGTAGCAAAGAAAGTGAAAGCCAAAAGATTGCATTCAGGCAATACAAAAGACACGGGCAGAAGGGATAGGGAGAAGTACCAGGAGAAGCAAAGGGAGGCAGGGAGGTCAGTAAGGGAAGCCAAAGCTCAGACAGAAGAACACATTGCAAAATCAGTAGGTAGATGGGACAAAACCTTTTACAGGTACATAAGTGAAAAAAGAAAGGCAAAGAGAGGGATAGTGAGACTGAAGGAGGAGGAGGGGGGCCGCATGGAGGATGACAACAGTAAAGCTGACATATTGAACAGGTATTTCTGCTCAGTCTTTACTGAGGAAGAGGAGGGTAATGGGTCTAAAGGGAGTACAAGGGGTGAGAGTGGTGCAGAAATGGACACAAGTCCCTTTACACGAGAAAGGGTCCTAAAGGAACTGGAAGTAATAAGAGTTGATAAAGCAATGGGGCCAGATGGGGTGCACCCCAGGGTCCTTAAAGAACTAAGAGAGGTGGTGGCTGAACCTCTGGCTATCCTGTTTAGCCGAACACTGGAAACAGGGGAGGTACCCAAAGACTGGAGGATAGCAGATGTAGTCCCCTTATACAAAAGTGGGAACAAAGAGGAAGAGGGAACTACAGACCAGTCAGCCTCACCTCGGTAGTGGGGAAGATCATGGAAGCACTACTGAAGGAGAGACTGGTGGAACATCTGGTTGTCGATGGACTACAGGACCCAAGGCAGCATGATTTCACCAGGGGAGGCATGTCAGACCAACCTTGTTGAATTTTTGACTGGGTGACAGGGAGGTGGATCAGGAGGGCAGTGAACATGGCCTATCTGGACTTCAGCAAGGCCTTTGACACTGTGCCACATAGAAGACTATTACACAAACTGGGGAATATGGTGTGGGCAGGACAGTAGTGTGGTGGGTAGGTAACTGGCTGGGCGGCAGGACACAGAGGGTGGTGGTAAATGGCTGTCACTCCACAGAGGGAAGAGTGACCAGTGGGGTACCACAGGGATCAGTGATGGGACCGTCCTATTCAACATCTTCAGTGACATTGCGAGGACCTAGAAGGCAGAATTTCACTGTTCGCTGATGACACAATGCTCTGTAACAGAGTAGACACACCAGAGGGTGTAGACAGAATGAGACGGGACCTGCAGAAACTTGAAGAATGGTCAGGGGTTTGGCAGTTGAAATTCAATGCAAAGAAGTGCAAGATAATGCATATGGGGCACAAAAACCCTGGCACAATATATCAGTTGGGGGTGAGGATATAGCATGCACCAAGCAGGAAAGGGATCTTGGGGTTATCATCTCTGATGACCTCAAGGTAGGGAAACAGTGTGACAAGGCAGCAGGTAAAGCAAATAGGATGCTGGGATGCATAGGCAGGGGCATCACCAGCAGGAAAAGGGAGGTCATAATTCTACTATACAATACACTAGTGAGGCCCCACCAGAGTACAGTGTACAGTTCTGGAGACCTTACCTACGTAAGGACATAGACAGGGTAGAGAAGGTTCAGAGGAGGGCAACAAAGATGGTGCATGGATTGCATCATAAGTCCTATGAGGACAGGTTGAAGGAACTGAACATGTACTCCCTGGAGGAGAGGAGGGAGAAAGGGGATATGATAGAGACATACAAGTATCTTACAGGGAGGAACAGGGTGCAGGAATACACTATTTTTAAGCGAAAAAGATGTTCCAGGACTAGATGGCATGGGATGAAGTTGGAGGGAGGACGATTCAGAGGAAACGTGAGGAAGAATTTCTTCACAGAACGGGTGGTGGACAAGTGGAACACCCTGCCAGAGGAAGTGGTGGGGGCTGAAACAATCACGGGATTTAAGAATGCATGGGATAGACATAAAGGAATTCTGGAGGTCAGGGGTAAGGGGCAGCAGACTTCTAGGAAAACATAAACTGAATTTACAAGCTCAAATGGGCAGACTGGGTGGGCCATAGGCCCTTATCTGCCGACACTGTCTATGTATCTATGTAACAAGACAATCAGATGACACACTTTTAGATTAGGCTGTTGTTGCAGGGAGCTACCCTGATGATTACTCACGATACCCAAGACTGGACACAGGCTGGACGAAAATCAAGACAGCAGGTGGTTAATCTGGAGTGCCAGGAGAAGCAGGGCCCAGACGATTTGCCGAGGCGTTGTTCCTGTTCAAGCATGGAGCAGGGGGCTGATCCCCAGGCAGGTCTCTCATCTGTGGCTTTCTCTGTGCAGTAGGGTAGTCTGGCGGGGCCAGCGTGGCATGGCCCAGGCTGAATGGAGATGAACGCGGATTCAGTCCGATTAGGCTGGATAAAGCTTCCAGCAAGCAGAACACAGTTCACGCAGTGGGGAACTAAATCACGACCCACTTTCAATACACAGCACATTTACATGTAAAGGATTCTACGGTAACAGCAAGCAGAACACAGTTCACACAGTGGGGAACCAAATCACGACCCACTTTCAATACACAGCCCATTTATATGTAAGGAAATTCTACTGTACCAGGCAAACCGCTCTCTGGTCACGATCGCAAAGTCTCTGCACAAACCAGAAATTCAAAAGCAGCTGGAAATCCTGACAGGCCGATCGCATTCAGCAAATCTTCGGTCTTCTTCAAGTTAAAGCCTGGTCAGAGTCCAGTGCCTTAAATAGTCCTCACAACTCGGATTCAGTCCGAATAAACTCTATTTTCCCTCTCAGGGACAGCAGGCAGACAGGCAGGCCAAAACTCAGCCCTTTCACAGTTCTCCCATGCAAAACTACACAGAACTGCTGCTCAAAAATCACTTCAGCTGTTACTTCTTCACTTCTCAGCTCAAAACTGAAACTAGCTGCAGCAGCCTGGGAAATTCCCCAAGATCCAAAAGGTTTGGTTGGCTGATCCTCCTGTCAGTAACAACAAAGGCTCCCATTTCAGGTGCAAAAAGCCCAAAAGTACAATTCCTACAGATTTTGACTCGAGACAGCTCCTGTAGTCCGGCTCAATTTTAGGTCCCACCAGAACTGATTGGTCCAATTCGCAGTCCAGGACCAAGATAGTGGAGATAAACAAAACAGTCCTTGCTGCAAAGAAGGCAGGTTAGACAAAGTACATTATCATTATCACTCTAAATGATTTTCAGCAAATAGTTACATCTTTCAACAGAGCTCCCTCTCAGATTACTTATGACTTCAATCCCGGCAGCTCTTAAAGAGACAGTACACAGAGGCTATACATGCACTCTCTGGTAATCACATGTAAACTGCTAAAACACAGGACACCAGCCTGGCAGTGAGCATTTAGGCAAGCTCGAGAAAGACTTTGGGTACCCCCATTTGTGGGGGGGGGGTTACACTAGGATTCCAAACACATTCCTTCACGTCTTTTACATGATTGAGAGATAGTTGAATTATTATATAAGTACTTATGTTAAAAGTGAGCCATTGCTGCCAAGGCTATAAGAAAAGTCCATATGAGTCTGTAACAGTCTTCAGCAGTCTGTAAGGCCTTAAGTCCAAAACAGCAGTAAACTGTGCGTAAACGATAGCTAGGCATGCAGTCGAGGATGTCTTAATTGATCCACTTCCATGGCAAATGAAAGAAATCATATTGTAGTATAACTACACTTTATAAACATTAAACTCATTATATTAATGTAACTAGCTAGCAGTCTAACATTAAGAACCAAGCAGTATAACATTCTTAATAAAACATGCCCAGCATGTTGCACTGTCAGCCCTCTAGTAGAGCTACGGACATATCTAGACACAGGGAAGGGAACATTGTTTAATCAGGAGTAGCACACTAAGCCAAAGCTTGTTTCCAGATGCGACCTGGGAGCACAAGGAAGTTACGTGACTTGCTCAGAATCATACAGTATGCACCTAGGCGGCTGTGGGATTCAAACCCAGGTCTCCAGATCTGCAGCTCTGAGCCTTAACCCACTCTGCTATACTGCCTCCAGTACTACATAATCAGGGCTTCTGGGAAGAAGAACATATGAACATACGAAGAAGCCAGCAGAAGAAGGCCAGTTGGTCTATCAAGTCTGCTCGTATTGTAGAGTCCACAGCTTGAGCTAATGTCCCTGCCCTCCCTCCCCACTCCTCCCATCCTCCCTACCCATGATCCTTACCTTCCCCCATGCCTATCCCAGCCTCTCTTAAAGCTGCCCACTGTCTTCAACAAGATGACCTCTTCTAGCAGTGCATTCCAAGTGTCCACCACCCTCTCTGTAAAGAAGTGCTTCCTGACCTCCCTTCTGAACCTCCTACCCTCCAGCTGAAGACTGTGCCCCCTCGTGTTATGGTTGTCACTCAACTTAAAGAGACTCTCCTTATCAACCTTATTTATCCCTTTCAAGTACCTGAAGGTCCCATTCATGTCCCCTCTCTCTCTCTCTCTCTCTTGTCTTCCAGGGAGTACATTTTCAGCGCCCTCAACCTCTCCTTGTATGCCTTACCCAGCTGACCGGTTATCATCTTTGTAGCCCTCCTCTGGACCTTCTTCAGCAGGTTAATGTCCTTTCTGAGGTGTGAACACCAGTGCTGAACTCCATATTCTAGATGTGGCCTTACCGGTGACCTGTATGTAACCCCTAGGTGGTGCTATCCTAGGGGCTACTACCCCTGCCTGCATGCCTAGGCACAGGTTGAGGGGCCTGAGCTTGTTTAACGGGTGTCTGCACCCAGAGGAATGGTTCTGAGGTAGCGTAACTGCTGTTGCTATAGCCCTCCGGGATGTTATAACCCCCCACCAACCCCTCTAGTGGCCTAAACAATATAGCAGCAAAACATTCACAAGTACTATATGGCAGTAATGACTTGCTCACACGTCTTGCACTTACTGCCAGGTCTGGATCCTCTGCAGCTGCCCTGGAGACCCCCTGTAAAGTAAGACCTGCAATGCAGTAGTTCAATGGCAGTACAATACCCCAGCAAAAAAGGTACACACTAGCCAGGTTAAATGCAAAAAGAACAAAATCTGTTTTATTCAGGAGGATGTGAACAGGGGTGGGGCATGAACCTAGTTTATGACTGACAGATCTGATTAATTCAGGCTGAACATGCATGCGCACTGAGTCCCTTGTATACAGTCACACAACCCTGGGTACCCAGTTGTTAAGCAAGTTAGCCTGAAGCGATGCCCGGGGTAGGCCGGCTTTGCAGCTGTTTTTGGGGCCCTTAGGAAAGAAAACAATTAGTATGCACATCAACCCAGAATTTGTAATCTGGAGCCGGATGGCTCAGTTCAAGGTAATAAACTCAAACAAATAAATCAGATGACACACAGTGATTGCAGCTTTGTTGCAGGGAGCTACCCTGTTTGGTACTCACACTACCCAGTCCGGGAGGCAGGACTGATGAGATGAAGACCTCTGGATGGTGTTCTGGTTTACCAGGGGAAGCAGGGCCCACATGACTCACTGAGGTGGTCGCTACCTGTTCGACGGCGTGGAGCAGGGAGCCGAATCCCTGAGCGGGTCTTTCATTAGAAAATGTCTCTGTGATGGGAACGGCAGTCTAGGCCAAGATGGCAGGTCCATTTAGGTGCCAAACCTTCAAAATTACAATTCCTAGAGATTTCAATCCCACAAGACCTCTGGGGACAGTCTCCATTTTAGGTCCCCTGAGGTTTTCTTGGTCCAACTCTGGCAGTCAGTCCAGAACCAGAATGGTGGCTTTTATGACAAAAAATCCAAACTGCAAGAGAAGGCAGGTTAAACAAACTTCTATACTATTATTAATAAGACAGATAAACAGTAAATGAACAGAGTTCCTAAAAGAGCTCCCTCTGCGCATATAGCGACTGCAGAATGGAGCAGAAATACCACTCGCCTGGCTGGTCACGAGCCCTAAACTACTCAGACCCAGCCCAGACTAATTTCTAACACAGCATAATGACTCTCTTAAAGAGACCGGCACGGAGGCTTTCTATAGCACTCTCATACAGACACATACAGCTATTACAGACACAGGACACCATCCTGACAGTGGGCATTAGGCAGCCCAGGAAGACATCTTAGTAAACCCCAGTTTGTAGGGGGGTTACATGTACAAGGGCAGTATAACCTCCTCTCTCCTACTACTGATCCCCCTAGATATGCATTCCAGCATCTTGTTTGCATTTGCTGCTTCTTTCTTGCACTGCATGGAGTGCTTCAGGTCACTAGTAATCATCATTCCCAGGTCCTTCTCCTCCTCCTTTGATGCAGATACTCTGACTCCACCCAGGTAGTACTCTGTCCTGGGATTCTTGGCTCCAATATACATAACTTTGCATTTCTTGGTATTGAAGCCAAGCTGCCAGATCCTGGACCACCTCCCCAGCTTTTCCAGATCTTCTGTAGGCCCTGTATCCCTTCAGCTGTGTCCACTCTCGTGCAAAGCTTGGTGTCATCCACGAATAGGCACATTTTGCCATTAATGCCATCCCCAGTGTCACTGATGAAGACATTGAACAACACCGGCCCCAGCACCGAGCCCTGTGGGACCCCCTGTTTACCTCTCTAGTGCCAGATAACTCACCCCCAACAACTACCCTCTGGGTTCTGTCCCTCAGCCAGTTTTCAACCCATCTGGCCATCTTTTTCCCAACCTCGAGATCCACCAGCTTCCTATGAAGCTATGCTTCACCATTGATGATGTAGGAGACACCGTCATGTCTTTTTCTTTCCCTTTAATCCTGAATTTTATCACCTTTCTCTCCTGAACAACCCCCATCTGGACCAGTACCTCCTCCCTCCCCCCGGCCCATCACCTGGCTTCCCTTGGCCATACCTTGCTCTGGTGTGTCGTTGCCACTGGACCTTTTCTGGAAGGGCCCAGTTGTTGGTATGTTGCCAGAAGGGGACTGGGCTGTCACCCAGCTACAGTTGAATTTTTTTCCTCCATTTTCACCCTGGGCTCAAGCGCATGCAGTGATGCAATGTGAGTTCTCTACCTCTGTGGAAGTGCCCAAGACATCCAGGCATGGGGTCCTTTCCCATGTCCTTCTGCACTGCCACCAAGGTACCTTCCAGGTAGCAGTCAACCAGCTGGATATGCATCCCCTTCCCCAAGGGAGGAGAGCTGTGTAAGGATCGCGCAGTCCTCCCTCTCCCAACCAGCCACTGAGCAATCGGAGTCTGTTCCTGAACCTGGGTTGCTGGTATAGCAGGCAGTAACTCTACGGCCATTTTACTAAGCTAGCTGACACCATCATGTCTAATCCCTACCTCATAGTTCTCCATTTATCTTTGGAGTAGGTATAACTGCTGATGCATCTGACTGTGAATCATTCATTCACTATGGGCACTGGAAAGCCATTGAGCCAAGCTCATTTACAAAGGCATCCAGAATATCTTTGTAAATAGTGAAAACAGAAACATGGAATTTGTTGTCAGATAAGGACTGCTTGGCCCACTCGGTCTCCCATGGTCTCCCCATGTTTCCCTACCTACAGAATCATCATAGACCCTACTTCCTCTCTGGTTCTTTTCCCTCCCCACCCCATTTCTTTTCACTAAGATCCTCTTATGCATATCCCATGCATTCTTGAACCCCATCACTGCTTTTGCCTCACTTTCTCAGCTGGTACTGTAGCTACTATAGGCTATTTCATGAATCAAACACTCTTTCTGTGAAGAAGAACTTCTGCACATCTCTCATGAATCATCTCTTTCCAGCTTCACAGCATGTCCCCTTGTTCTTGTACATCTTTTATTCTGAAAAATACTTTCTGCCTGTACCTTATTTACTCCTATGAGGTATTTAAAGGTTTCGGTTATATCCCCCCTCTTCCTTCTCTCTTCCAGGGCATACATACTGAGTTTCTTCAGTCTCTCCTAGTAGGGCTTGTGATGCAGACCCCACACTATTTTAGTTGCTCTCCTCTGGACCACCTCCACTCTGTTTATATCCTTCTGGAGACGTGACCTTCAGAACTGAACACAGTATTCTAAGTAAGGTCTTACCAGTGACCTATACAGAGACAGCACCACTTCCCTCCTTCAGCAGGTGATACCTCTTCTTATGCACCCCAGCATCCCACTAGCCCTCCCAACTGCATTGTCACATTACCTAGCCATCTTTAGATCATCAGAGATTATTACCACCAGATCTCTCTCCTGCTTGGTGGTCATCAACAGCACTCCACCCATATTGTACTCGGCCCCTGAGTTTCTGTGCCCCAAGTGCATTTTCTACACTTTTTTGCACTAAAACCCAGCTCTCATACTCATGACCACTCCTCAAGTTTTTTCAGGTCTCTGCTCATCCTTTCCATCCCCCCCCCCCCGACGGAGTAGCCACTCTATTGCAGATTTTGGTGTCATCTGCAAATAGGCAAACCTTCCACTCCAGATCCTGTGCAATGTCACTTATAAAGATATTAGAGAGACCCGATTCCAGCACTGATCTCTGAGGCACCCCCCTGGTAAACCTAAGCACTGCATTGTTTGGAATCCAGTTAAGATACCAGATTTTGTGACAAACTACCAAGTCTACTAAGTTATCCTGGCTAACTGTTCCGTGGTGCAGATGTATACTGCATAGGGCCAGTTATAGAATGTCAGCAATGTGTCATTCTGACACCTGCACAATCAGCCAGTTGGTTAAAAATACGTAGCAGTGCCCGGACTTCAGTTAACTCAGTTGTTTTTAGATAACACAGCTGAGATGCGACATCTCATTTCCAGTGGGGTCCTATTTCTAACCATTTAAACAGCATGGTGGACTTGAGCACTTGAATACCTGGTGTGGGCAGCAGGTGGGTATTTGCCAGCTATGGCAATGAAGGTGGCCCATCAGACATTTTGGACATGCATGCCAGTAAGTGCAATAGAGTAGGCCCATTCAGGGCCATTTGAATGCTGCCAGTGGTGGTGGCAGTGTTATGGAATAGAGCTAGTGAGAAGGAGAACAGGGAGGGAGGGAGTGTTCTTATTTTTTTTTTCTGGTGGGACTGGGGCAGGGAAGGGAGGGAAAGAAAAGGGGGGGAGTATGCAAATATTTTGCTGATACTGAGGCTGCGAATGGAGGGAGTGTTTATGGTCAAGTGGAGGGGCTGTGAGCACTGTTGGGCACTCTGTAACATGGGCTTCGTCTGGGGAGCAAATTCAGGGATGCTGCAGTGAGGTTCTGGTCAGCCGCAAGGAATTATGGTGCTCGTCAGCCCCAAAACTACAATGCCATCTGTCCCTGTGGCTTCCTGATGGCTTTGTGGCAGGGAACCAAGTTCATTTTTCATTTCAAGACCCTGAATGGTGACTCTGGCTGCAAAGAGGTGGGCTCGGGTGCTGTGAGCACCAAAGATGTACTGCAGTCTCAGTCTCCAGCACCGTTGCAGTAGTCTAGGGGCAGGTAGACCAGGTAAGTGGATGAACAATGGCAGTTTGACCACATCCAGGCATGCTGCAACAGTTCGAGGGGGAGCAGAAGAAAAGAGGGTGCAGTGACTGCCACCGAGGTCATGGCTTGCTTGCTAAACAGGAACGACATTGGCTTTAGTACTTCCGGGTGGGAGTGCAGGTAAGCCTCCAAAGTGTAGGGGGTACACTGGGAAGGGAGGGTTGGTAGGAGAGAGAAAACATGCAAAAGGAGGGAGTGGGTGGGTTATTGATACCAGGAAGTGAAGGTTGGTGGGTGGGAGAGCACACAGAGGGAGGAAGGGAGCAGGTGGGGTTTGCTGGTGAATGGTGCTCCTCCACACAGCCAGAAACAAAATGGCTGAGCCATTCTTCCCCAAGGCACAGCTGGCAGAGCACACATGAGATCCCTGCACACAACTCAGTGACATCACTCTGGAAGCTTCTGATAGGTGCAGTCAACAGCAGTAGTGTGCAGTGTTTTGCTAGCATTCCATTTCCATGTTAAAGGAGAACTACAGTCAAAGTGTACAAAAAGTATGTTGTACAGAGTGTTTTGATTTATGTGTATAGTCCTAGTGTGCTCTTTCCTTTGTTTGCTGTTAGGCGTATTTTCTAAATTTGCCTACTTGTTTTATGATCCCTGAGGATCTCCATGTCTGTATAATTTATTGTTATTCATTTTCATACAATGCCTCCTGTACCATGCGACAGTGATGCTTTGGTGACCATTAATTCAGTAAGTGTTGACTTTCTGTTTCAAATGAAGTGCCTCTCTGTATCCAGTAAGCACTAATGAATGCTACATTCTCAGTTTGTCAGACACCTGAGGGATAACTGAGTTGGCTATTCTTTAAGAAAATAAGAGCTAGAGTTTTCACTAAGTATAGCATTAATGACCTGGAGTGATTTGTGTACTTTTATAGCTGTGTATGTTTTGGTGAAAAGGAAAGCTTTAAAAACAAAACATTCACTCCTGCTGGGTAGACCAGAACATTCACTTTGAAAACAAGAAGATTGGATTAGAATTACAGTATTTCTTTGAGGCCAAAATAACAGACAAAGTGTGGTTGAAGAGTGGGCAGTAAGCATTCCTTCACTGATTCAGTGGTCTTGGATGCATCAATGTCACATGGGACAGGAAGCATTATAGGAAAAAGAACAGCAATAAAACATACCGACATGGAGATCCTCAGGGGCCATAAAACAGAAAACTGCGATTTCTTACAGAAATTAGAACACTCTGCACAACTCATTTATTTATTTTTTTGTTAATTTTGACTGTAGTTCTGCATTAAAGAAATGCCTGCACTGAAAAGTTCATCTTGTGTTTGGGAAAACTCACAGAGTGTTTGCAAGAGATGGGCAGTTGTGCCACTGCCCTCGAAAAATAGATGATATTTTTCTAGAAGAAAAGGTGAATTGCCAATAATATTTCACTTTAACTTCCAAAAATTGATCTCGTTTAGAAAGTTGATTTCTAAATTCTAGGACCTGAGAAGTATTTTGACTTCCACAAAACTAAACTGACTTCCAAGTTTGGATCACTGGAAGTTTTTGGTTTCCACTCCCAAAAAGTACCTGAACTCCAAGAAAAGCTCACATATCCAGAACGTTTTTATTAACTAACCAGTAAGGAAAGGTCAGTTATCCAATGCTTTGATGAAGTTGACATGATCAGCCCTATAGTATGAGCAAACTAGTTTTTAAACATGGTTAAATGTAAAGATAACACACAACTGGTTAGGTATGCAGTTGTTGAGGGAAGGTATGTATGCCTTTGGTGGTTGTTTTAACTACCCAAGAAGTGCAATTATTCCTTATGACTGCACACCCCTGAACTGTGTTATCCCACTTATAAAATGTGTAATTAAAATAAAATTATTAAACATGGTTTGGTGTTTTGTTTTTTTGTTAAAGAAAGATGGATTTTGAGAAGTAGTAGATCTTGCAAGAATCAATGTTCTCCACAGTGTACCACTCTCTGGTCTTTGATCTGGAAGTGACAGGACCCCGCGGGAACCAAAACTTTGAGGCCTGTGGTGCCAGTGCCTAGCACTCAGTAGCGGCTCTAGCCACAAATGATTACCAGGGCACAGCTGGGGCACAACCGATGGCAGCCAGGGCACTGATATATTGTTACTATGGGGGAAGCTTTGCACCATATGGGGCACCAAATGGGGCACAGCATTTTTTTACCGGGGTATGTGCCCTGGTGGGCCCTGGTGTAGAGCCACCACTGCAAGCACTGTTGCACAGCTTCATCTGCACACCCACAGCAGGGAATATAATGGTTCTGTCCCCAACCACCTCGGTTCCTTTTTTCAAGCCAAAGCACAGGGCTTTCCTTGCCAGGGACCAAGACATCACTTTGCATACAAGTCACATTCTAGTCTAGTCTGAAACATTTCTCCCCCCTTATTTAACCAACGTTAATGTTTGATAGCAGTTTTAGTAATTTCAGCATCAAGTTTTCTCACAGCCCTACAACATTTGACGAAGTTTGAAGACCATTATGGCAGGTATAGCCTAGAGGTTCGAGTAACGAGCTGTGAATGAACTTGGTACATCCAGCAGACCTGGGTTTGATTCACACAATCTCCACTTGCATACTGTGTGATCCTGAACAAGTCACTTAACCTCCCCAGTGCTTCTGGGTTACCCTGTAAATGAGCATTGTCCCCAGTGAGCCTTACCCGCTTACCAAAAGATTAAAAAAAAAGTAGGGCAACTTTTAAAGCAGGTTGTTTCAGAAACAAGGTTATGTCCCACCACCACCACTCTTTTCTGGCCGAGTGTTCTGGTACTGGTCAGTCTTTTGACTGGGAGGATAGGCAGTCCTCCCGACCTTATTGTTTTGATAGACATTTTAGTAATTTCAACATCACATTTTCTCACAGCCCTCCCACATTTGACGAAGTTTGAAAACCGTTATGGCAGGTATAGCTTAGAGGTTAGAGTAATGAGCTGTGAATGAACTTGGTACATCCAGCACCTGGGTTTGATTCCCACAACCTCCACTTGCGTACTGTGTGACCCTGAACAAGTCACTTAACCTCCCCAGTGCTTCTGGGTTACCCTGTAAATGAGCATTGTCCCCAGTGAGCCTTACCCGCTTACTAAAAGAATTAAAAAAAAGTAGAGTGACTTTTAGAGCAAGTTGCTTCAGAAACAAGGTTATGTCCCACCACCACCTCTCTTCTCTGGCCGAGTGTTCTGATACTGGTCAGTCTTTCGACTGGGAGGATAGGCAGCCCTCCCATAGTTATAAACAAAAATGGTCCTGACCTCGCTCACGCTCAGTGTTTGGTTCCAAGGACTGTTTGAGCATGTCCTAACATAGAAAGAAAAAAGAGAAGTGACGACACAAGTCCATGCTGAGTTCCCATAATTCTGCCCTGAGGCAGCCATCTCCCCTGGGTGTGAGAATTCCTGTGTCCTGCCCTTTGGCTCCAATGAAAGGATGATTTGACACAGACTTTATCACGCCCTTGGGGCCAACTCCTTCATTTCAGACACCCCATCTGCCTATAGGGGATGTTTCAGATGAACAGTTTGGCCAGTGGACATAGAAACATAACATAGAAGTTGACGGCAGAAAAGGACCACAAGACCCATCCAGTCTGCCCATGTTGGACAGCTTTCATGGAGCAGTGGCTTCTCTGCACCCTATTAGTGCCACTTACTGTGCCATCTGCGGTACTGGGGATATCCCCCAGTGTGGCCCCCTTAGGTTCAGTGCCATTTTTTGTGCTGGTGCTGATGCTGCTAGCAGGACTGCCGCTGGTGCTATCCTTGGTATCAATGTGATTCCTCTTTCAGATATTGCTATCAGCACCTGGGCAGGTCACAGTGCAGGATGGTGAGTACCCCTCAGATCCAACCTTGTCGCTAGTGTAAGGGCCACTAAGTTCATCCTCCTTAGGAGGATGAGCCAGAGTATAATCCAGATCTCACTGATAATGAGATAGATGTCCTGACCAAGTTCCAGGAGAAGCTAGTACATCCAGACCTCCGCTCCTTGCTTCTCCAAGCTTGGCTTCTGAGGAGATTGAAATGGGTAGGTTTCAAGTGTCTCAACGGGTCTCCCCACGTCCTTTTCGCAACCTGATAGCCTTCCAAAAGAGAAGTTTATGGTGTGAAGTGGAAGTATTTTTCCATATTTCTTTTCTTGAGATGTAGTTTTCTGCTTCTTGTCGGGGGACGGCTACTCAGCACTGTCCCCACCCCCCAACCCAAGCCAGCAACCATCTCCTCCAGGACTCACCTGATCTGGAGGCTCCCCCACATATTCCCCCTTGTGGTGGAGCCAGAGGGAGGAGGGCTGTCCTCCACCCACTCAGTAGAAATAATCCAAAGAGGACCAGTGGCAGCTCCTGGGTGATGACATGAACTCAGAGATGGGTGGGCAGGGCTCAATGAAGCCCCCCAACACCATTTTCCTGATTTTGCCCCCCCCCCGCTGCAGGACATCGATGCATGTGTGAGGAAGCACACACACACGTGATGCTTCTATGTGCCCCCTCCCTTCATGCCACTCCAGCTGCACTACCACCAGGCCACCACCTGGTGGCAGTCTAAGGCCAGACCAACATCCTTCCCTTCCCTGGGAGAGGAGAGCAGTCCCTCGGACGCTCTGTTCTTTCCCATCCCAGCTGACCAGCGGCGACTTAAGCTCATTCCCAAACACAGGTTGCTGGCATGACAGGAGGTAAGGCTTCGGTGCCTCAGCCATTCAAGCCACCAGACCAGCCTCCATTTTGTTTTTTAAGGACTCCAAAGAACCTTTTCGCTGACCTCCAGGAGAATGTTCTCAATTATATCTTGGACCTTTCGGAGTCTGGCCTTCAGTATTCCTTAGTAAAAGCCCACTTGCCGGCTAGCTCAGCTTATCTTGAGCGTGTGGGGAACTTCCCTTTGCTCAACTCCCTCTCTTCAGTTGGTTTCTGAGAAGCATCGTGCATTTGAGATCCACCTATAAAGAAACATGTCACCAACTGGGATCTCCATCTGGTGTTGAATGTGCTCATCCATAAGCCTTTGAAGCAGTGGCTGTGTGTGACATGAAGTATCTGACCTGGAAGACGATGCTTGTCGTGGCCATTACCTCTGCATGCAGTCTCTGAACTACAGGCCCTAATAATGGATCCTTCGTACACTGTTTTCCACAAGGATAGTGTGGTACTCTACACACATCCTAAATTTCTGCCGCAGGTGGTGTTAGAGTTCAACTTCAACCACTCTTTTGTACTTCCCCAAGCTGAAGAACCCAGAGGAAATGGATTCTGCTTTCTCTCGATGTTAGAAGAATCATCAGCTTCATGCATGACTGCTACTAGATGTGTTGCCTGTTACTTTTGTGTATGCCATATGTAGAATGAAAATAAAGTATAAAAAAAAGAATCCTCAGCGTCTACGTTGATAGAACTAAGGACTGCAGACAATCCTCTTTTTTTTTATATTGTGTTTATCACCTTCACCCCCCTTGGCTGCTCCCTTCTGACTAAGCCCCCCCAGCCCTATCACCCCGGTATCACCAGGATCTGACCGACTTTTCCAGCCCCGTTACCCTGATAAACCTAACTCCATTAAGCCCACAGGAAACCTCACAATCGCCACACAGACACTCTGTGGTGCAGACTGCGACATTGGACTGCAAGAGGCCCACAGGAACCCCCACAATCGCTGCACATACACTCCGTGGAGCAGACTGCGACATAGGACTGCAAAAACCCACAGGAACCCCCACAAACACCGCACAGACACTCTGTGGAGTGGACTGCGACATGGGGCTGCAAGAGGCCCACAGGAACCCCCACAATCACTGCATAGACACTCCATGGAGCGGACTGCGACATAGGGCTACAAGAGGCCCACAGGAACTCCCACAATTGCCGCACAGACAGGAGTGGGCTGTGACATGGGGCTGCAAGAGGTAGTTACTGGCTGCTACAGACTGCTTTCTGGCCCTGCTCCAAAAACGCTCGGGAGTGTGCCGACAGAGACTGATAGTTTGTGGCTGTTTAGATTAACCTGTATTTACTCGCAGTTTCTGTTAATTTGTCAGGGTACTTTAAGAGTTGCAACTGTGAATGCTATGTCGCAGTTGGGTCTCAGGCTTCCCGCCATGCAGTGTTAAGGAATGACTCCTGTTCCTTGTCTCCTCTTTCTGACTCCACTAGGCCCACAGGAACCCCCACAATCGCCACACAGTGGACTGCGACATAGGTAATTACTGGCTGCTAGAGAACCTGCTCCATACGCCCTCGGGGTGTTTATCCGTCGATGCCTTAGCATCGACTCCCCTCACCCTCCTGAATTTATGCATCATCAAGGTCACGTGACTACCTTATGTGATACACCCTCTCACTATCAGCCTACTTTTCCAGCTGCAGGTTATACTAACTGGCCACCAGGGGTCAGTGCTGCACCTCCCTTCTCCCTTCTTAGTACCCTGCCTACTGCCTTGACCTACTTGCTTTTCCCTCTCTGACCATGCTCTCCCTTGACTTTTCATGATATTTCCCTAGTGGGTATCGAACCTAGCACCATCTGCACTAAAGGTGGACGCCTTTTCTCTGCACCATAGCGTCTGCCCTACTATTTCCAACCACCTAGCTACCCTATAATGTCACCTCTATCTCCCTCTGCTATGTGTTCCCTACTTTGCCTTTTTCTGCTAGTATGTAGCTTTCCAGCTGCTCTCAAGCCACTCCCTGCACTTCGACCATGCTGCCTATAAATGGTCCTACAATTACCCTCAATTATGTTGCTCTCAGCACCACTAGCCACCCTCCTTTGTCATCTTCCGCCACCCTACCCTTTGTCCTCCTATACCTTTCTCTCTCCCCCTTACTCCTCATAGCCTCCACCATTTTCTCCTGCCCTATACCCACAACTACTGCCATCCCACGCTGCTCATCCTGCTCCTCTAAGCACATTAGCACATCCCTATTTCATTTTGCCCTCTTCCTACTCCTACTATCAGGGAACATACACCCAAACCCTAGCCCTATGGTGCCCCATCCCTCCATAAGTAAGAATTCAAATGGTCTACTGATTGCCTCTATGAATATCTGTAGCCTGCTAAACAAAATCACCCCCTTCCAGGCCTGGATCGGTCAACACTCTCCTGATATTCTAGCACTAATGGAAACCTGGCTGTCACAAGGCACCCCAGATACTGCAGTGTCTTTAGACGGTTACTCAATTTTCAGATATGACAGGCTAGGTAAAAAAGGTGGGGGTTGCACCATTTACATAAGAACCCACTGCCAGCCCTCTCACTCCCTCCCACCCTTTATCTCTGGTGCCCAAGCCCTGGCCCTCAAAATAATGATAGCCAATCAGAAAAAAGCATAAATTTAGTGGCTTCCTATATTCCCCCTCGAGATCAAAATTTGGCCTTCGATGAAATCCTGTCTGCCCTCCCGTTCCTCCCCAACAATGTAGAAATCATTATGGCCGGTGACTTTAACACTGACTGGCTTTCCCGGTCCTCCAAAGTTTTCAAGGACTCGGCTACTGCCTTGGACCTCATCCAGCTGGTCTAATCCCCTACCCAATTAAACTACAAAACCGGAACTTCCACCCTCCTGGACCTCATTTTCACCAACCGTCCCAAACACATCTCCCAGGTCTCTGTCCTCCCTGACTCCCTTAGTAACCACTCCCCCGTTACATGCCTATGGTCAACTAAACCCCCACCCCCATCCCTCCCTCCTACCTTAGACAATTAAAAGAGGCTCCTACCTAAACTCAAGGCCTTCCTTCGGTCCAGGGACTGATCCCCTATCTTCAATGCCACAGATGTGGATGCTGCCCTCTCTCACTTTATTGCTATCTTCAACCATGCCTGTGATACCTTTGCACAGCTGAGAAAGCAATACATAAAAAACAAAAACAATCCCTGGATCTCCCCAGATCTACTTGAAATGATGCGCCACCGTGACAATCTCTGGCTTAGAGTACTTTACTCTGGGCTGCCCAGCAACAGACAACTCTATTGAGAAGCCAGGAATAAATGTACGTTGACAGTTCACCAGGCCAAAGCCTTGCACTATCACCAAGCTCTATCTGCAATCTGGAACTCAGGGTGTGACTTCTGGTGAAATATTAAAGAAACCACAGGGAAAGTGGTCCATCAACCTCCCCTCCAGCTCTCCATCGACGGTGAGCTACTTCAAGACCCACTTACCATCGCAAACTACCTAAACAAGACTTTTTCAGATCTCAGCAGAGTGTTGCCCCCAAACTTCTTGGACACCCCATCGACCCCCAGCCCCCCTCCTGCCTTATCTACCTCACCCCTTTCCATCTCAGAGTTATCTCCCCCAGAGCCACTAGAAGGTATATCTCTACCTTCATCAACAAGTCAAAACACAGTGGTGATACCCTCGACTTGAAACTACTAAGACTCACTCTGGATGAGGTCCTCCTCCCTCTCACAAAAATCTTTAACCTCTCCCTCTGTCTAGGGCAATTCCCATCTACCTGGAAATGTGCTGTCATCACACCTTTGCACAAGGGTGGTGACTGTACTGCCACCAATAATTATCGCCCCATTTCAATTCTGCCCCCCCCCCCCCGGCTCTGGAGAAGGTGGTTGCCGACTAGCTTACTGAATACCTCTCCACCCATAGCCTGTTCTCTCCCATCCAACATGGTTTCCACAGTGGCCACAGCACTGCTACTGCATTATTCGAGTACACAACCTTCATTCACCAGACCTTGACAGCAGATAGTCTATATAGACCTCACCAAAACTTTTGATAGTGTCAATCACGCTGTCCTACTCCTTTCTTCCCCATCATTAGGCCTTAACCTTGAGGCAGTGTCCTGGTTTGCCAGCTATCTCTACACTCGATCCCAACAGCTCGGAGTCGGTTCCACACTCTCCTTACGGTGTTCCGTCCTCTCTGGTGTCCCCCAAGGCTCTATACTTGGTCCTATCCTCTTTACCCTGTTCCTAAACCCCCTTCCCCTGTCCTACCCTGGTAAAAAGCTCTTCTATGCAGATGATGCCGTTATCTTCGAATGTCATCCCAGTCCTGCTACACTTCAAAATATACTCCAAGAGTGCTTCCACAATATTGAATCCTGGTTCATTGCCCAGAAACGAATCCTCAACTATAGCAAAACCAAATCTATGGTCTTTACCTACCATCAAAACCAGGACTGCAGTGTCTCCCTATCCATCTGTAGCTCCGCTAATGTCCCTATTGATCAGGTCCACTCTTTTAGGTACCTGGGGCTAATCCTCGACATCCACCTCTACTTCCGTGACCATATCCAAGGCCTTCTGACCACTCTCAACACCAGGGTTGGCCTGCTTTACCAGCACATGCATTTTCTGTCTCCTGAATCTCTCCACCTGGCCTTCTCATCATTTGTCCTCTCCCTAGTTGACTATGGCCTGGTGATATATGGCTCAGCTGATCCAACCTCCCTCTCTTGGGTTAAAACTTCCTTGAATAAGGCCTACAGACTGGTCACGGGCCACAACAGACTGACCCACACTTGTAGTCTGTACAAGTCTGCAGGCTGGCTAAACCTGGACGCCAGACATAAATACTATACCTGCATCCTTGGAAAGAAGATCTCGCTCAGATTCAGTCCACCTGGCCTTGACTCACTGATCTCCATAGCACCCTTGATCTGAGTATCTAGAAGTTCTACCAGGTCCACTTTCTCCGTGCCATGGTGCAGAACAAAGCTATGCCAAAGGACCTTCCTATACCAGGCACCCCTATGGCTCAATGAACTCCCAACATCCATCACTCACCTACCCACCCTTGGCCCTTTCAAATCAGTCCTCAGAAGTCATCTTCTCGAGCATTCCAAATGCGAATGCCTCTAACTGTTGCCCTGCCCTGTTGCCCCTGCTGTTCCTTTGCCAATGTCTAGGCTGACTACTTTGTAACACCTGGTTTATCCTTCACTGTATTTGTGACCTAGGTAACCTTAACCTTGAAAGTTGTATATTAAATTGCCTTACTGTAATGAGCTGTATGTTTAGAATACTTGTATAACAAGGGCCCAATTGCCTGCTATTCCTGCTTATTGTATGCTGCATTTTGTGAATGCCTTGTACATACCATATGTAATACTCCACTGCAATACCTCGCCTCTTTACTGTATAACTGTATACCCTGTTTGTATGTATGACGTGGGAACCTTTGCAAAAGAGTCCTTGACTCAAAGGTTGTATTCCAAATCTTCAAATAAAATTCTTAACTTGTTAGTTAAGCGGTAGCCATGATTAGTTCCTACTGGCAATGTAAAGTACACAAATTTTACTTTAAAAAAAGGCCCCCTTAAAGTATATGGAGCGCCTCCCCCCCCCCCCTTGCGGGCCACAGCCTCAAGTGATGCACAGAAGTGGAAGGTATCAACATGGCTCAGCTCCACGCAGCCAAATTACGATCCCTTCCCTTCCTAAATGTGGGCACAGAAAATTAAAAATGTTGACACGAGGAGACTCGGAGCCTGGTAAGGGATTTTTTGCTTTGGGCGGGGGGGGGGGGGGAGTACTGAAAAGTTGCTCATTAAAGCATTTACAAATTGCAGTGCCTGATATTGATAGTGCATTCACCACTGCTACACATTAACAAGTCAGCAATTGAAGCAATGGCTACTTTGGTGGCTTTCTCCATTCAGTCTGTGTTTCAGAAATATGTTGGACCAATAACCTGGAGTAGTGTTCACACCTTCATGAAACACTACACCCTGGATATCCACTTATTTATTTAGTTAGTTATTAAAAATTGGTAACTGAGAAAGTCACACTGAGCCAAGGCTTGTTTCCAGGTGCAACCTGGGGAAGGGAAATAGGAAGACAAAATATACACTGCACAGGCAAAATATACAAAATATATATGGTAGAAAAATACAAGGTGCAACAAAAATAAATAATTTAAACAATTACTACAATACAGTAAACTGTGTACAGGCTAGTATATCAGAACTAAGGCACTGGTATAGGAACACTGAGGCAAAGTACGTGAAGAGTAGCAAAGTTACCTATGGCCAGAGCAGGAGGGAGCAGCAAGAGATTTGGGCAGGTATTTGAGAGAAAAAGGGAAGGGAAGAGGTGGAGAGTGGGAAGGAGATTTTTCCAGATGGAGGGAAGACATGAGGGAAAAAAGCAGGTGTCCCAGCAGCAGAGTTGTAGTGTGGAATGACAAAAGTACAAGAGTCACAAGAGCAAAGAGGGGAGAGGACAGAAGAAAGATAGGAGGGCAGATAGTAAAACCAGTACATAGAATTTAGGGACGCACAATGCCTGAGGTGACGGGAGGCAAAGTGAGGGATAGAAAGGGAAGTGTAAAGGGTGCAGTGATGACTATGAGGAGGTGCAGTAGCAGCAAAGCAGCAGAAACATTGCAGAGGGTGTCCAGTCTGGCAAGGTAGGTGGACAGGGCGGTGCCATAAACCCCAACTGCAAAGTCAAACAGAGTGAGCACCATCTTAGTGATCAGTCCATGGTGGACTAGGGATGAGAAACAGTCTTTGGTGCAGTAGAGGGCAAGTTTGGGGCGGAGCTTGTTGTGAATAGCATCAATATACATACAGAAGTCGAACCTACTATCCAACCATACATCAGGATATATATATATATATATTTTTTTTTTCTTCCCCTGCAGCTGCCCCCATCAGAACAGTCCTGGTTTCCCAGCTCCATCTGCACCTTCTCTGCCACCTACCCCTGTCCTTCATCGCCCTAAACTTCTCCTTCTGAGGTGGGGTGAGGGGAGTTGGCCAAGCTCCCCTCAAACTACTCAGGTGCTGGACGTGTGCAGACAGTTAGTGCGTCAGGGCATGGGAGAGCCAATGTTGCCTCACTCTGCATGCTGCTGGTGCTTTTCCTCCTTGTGCTGCCTCCCCCACAGATCCCCCGGGCCAGGATCAGTGACGGGCACGTGCATAGTAGGGCATGGTGACATCCCGTCGAGCCAAGTGGTGCCTCCTCCTTTTCGTCTCCTCGCCCCTGCCTGTCTCCACCTGGTGTCAGCCAGGTGGCAGCCCCACAGCAGGAGAGGCAGCCCTCCCTCCCCTGAGGAGGTGAGCATCCACTGGGATGCTCACCTTCCTCCCCCAGCTGGCCCTTCAGCGACTCAGGTGTTCATGAACCTGGGTCTCTGGTGTTGCGAGACATAGCGCTACCGCTGCACCGACGGGCCAGCAGACACCAAGATATTTGAAATGGTGAACAAGCTTCAGGTAAGTGCCATCCAGGGTGGAGAAAACAGGAGGCGTAGAGAGCCTGGTGAGTTTTTGGCTGGGCCAAAGGTCATAGACACAGTTTTCTTTGTCATAAATCAAAAGTCACAGCACTCACCATTGGGTAATGAAAGAGGGTCCACACAAAATAATATGCCAAGCTTCTCTTTTTATTCCAGCAGTGCAAGACACACATACAAAGTAGCCATAGCAGCAGGGAGCACAAACTCCTAAGGCTTCACCTTAAAGAAGGCTTTAACAAAGGATGGTGCCCTCTACGGTATGGTTATTTTTATAGCAATCATCTGACTGCAGTATTAAAGTTGCATGGTGCAATTAAATGCATTAAATATAACTATATAATTATGACAACATTTTTGTACAAACCACTACCCTAATAAAAACAACACACACTACACCCTTTTGGGAGGGAGGCAACCAATTTCTAGGTCTCACTACAGATTGAACAGAACTGACCAAATGGTCCCTAAGGTTTCTAGCCCTCCTGTATACCACACTTGGTGGTGTTTCTGAAGTCTCCCTTAGGTGTGTATCAGGTCTCAGCATGTCCCCTTCTTGCCATAGTTGTAAGTTACGGGTTTTGATAGTTGCTTTTTTGTATTTGGATAATATAGGAGTTTGTAATCTTTAACTGACTAATAGGGGTTTTTTTTTTTTTTTTTTTGTGCATTCTCTTTATTCTCTGGAGGCTTAGGGCATCTCTCCAGGGTACCCACTCGACTTACTGCCTTTACTTCCTATCTGAAACCTCCACCCCGGTCTCCTGCAGATCCACGGCATGTCCAGCCCCCCGGATCACCCCCCAGGAGAGGGCCCACCCACCCTTGGCAGGCCTATCTGCAATTAGAGGGACAGCTGCAGAATCCGGCAGGGGAGAAGAGATCTAAGGGGGTAGATCCGGTGTCGTGATGTGGGCAGGTCACTGGGGCCCCCTTAACCTCCACTAGGCCACCAGGGTGTTTCTTGTAAGTTTCTTCCTGGAGCATGGCCATGTAATGATGGCAGCGCACCTAACATGCAGCCGTAGGCCACCGCTATACCCCAAAATTACTTCTAGCCGCGCTACCTGTGGGGTCCTCCTAGTTTCCACTAGGGCCGCCTGGAGTGAGGCTTCCTGGTATTTCCACCCCTGGGAAGGGAGAGCAGTCCTCTGATGCTTAACCTTCCTCCCTACCGACCCCGATGACCAGAGTCCATTTCCAAACCCGGATTGCCAGCCTGGCGCTAGGTGTGGCATCCAGTGCCTCAGTGCCAGCAGGCTGGCTAATAGGGGTTTGCAATCTTTAACTGACCACTTTTAGAAAATAATTTGAGCCTGTCTGCACTTTAGCATTGATTATGCTACCCTTTCCAATTTGATTACCCTCTGTGTAGCAGCAAGAACCAGCACTACTCAGGATACTCACAAAAGAATCAGTCTTTATTGTTAGTCCACAAGGACGCCATATAGCTTCAGCATCAGAACGCCAAACTCTCTACCGGTTTCGCATACACATGGTGGAGGGTTTGGCATTCTGGTGCTGGAAGCTGTATGGCATCCTTGTGGATTTTAACAATAAAGGACTGATTCTTTTGTATCCTGAGTAGTGCTGGGTCTTGCTGCTATAACGTTTGATTTTTTTGTACTCGGCACACCAGTTGCAGTTTTGAGCTGTTTTGCTGCCCTTGCTTGTGATTACCCTCTGTGCCATTCATGTTGATGCCATTTTGAAATTCTGCAAACTTTACAAATCAAATAATGTGTAAGGTTCTATAATTAAATTAGGCAGTGTATACATGATAACTGTAATTAACAGGGGTGTTTTTATTAGGGTAGTGGTTTGTATAAAATGCTACTATAATTATATAAAGTTATATTTACTGTATTTAATCGCACTGTGTCACTTTAACTCCCTTCCCCCCTAAATACGTCATTCCTCATCCTCCTACTTCCTCAACTCTGCCCTCCATAACTTTCTCTTTCCCAGATGTTCCTGCTTTAACCCTCCTTAAATTTTCTTTAATCCTAGCAGACTGCATAGCCTATCGCTTCCTCATAATCTGGCACTCCGGTCCCCCCCAAATACGTCACTCCTGCTCTCTCAACTCTGCCCTCCATAATTTCCTCCCTCACAGATGTTCCTGCTTTAAACCCTCATTAAATTTCCTTTAATCCTAGCTCAACTCTGCCCTCCATAATTTCCTTTCCCCTGCTGATTCTGATCTAATCCCTCCCTAACTTCCTATTTTCCTAGCTCCAGCCTTCCAACTCCTTACCCCCCTTGCAGGGTTCTCAGCATCCTGAATGGGAACCTAGGATTGGCCGTCTCCCCCTCCTACGTTTACCAGCTAATCATCTAGTAGGGAAATCTGGAGTTGGTGGTTATCCTCCCCCCTCCCTCTCTTCCTCGCCCTCCGGCCCTTCCTCACTTGCTTCTCAGCACTTATTAGCTACTTCTTCCCCTCATACATGAATCACCTTGTGCCTCATTGCACTAAAGCTTCTCTCTGTAGCATTACTGTTTCACCAATTTCTATTGTACTTTACTCAGCATACTACTATAGTTGTATTATTTCTCAATATGAAATTGTCTGTACAATTGCCCCTACAACTGTATCACCTGTTTACCTGCCCCTACACAATTGTATTATTCTTTCATCCAATAATTGTATATCCATTGTGTTATCCTCTCGTATCCCCCTCCACCCAGATCGCACCGTGAGATGAGCAACTTGTTGTTCAGTGTGCCCTCCAGGTGAAACATTTCAATAAATAATTGAATACTGTTTATTGCACAGACAGTGGATTGCTATAAAAATAACCATACAGTAGAGGGCACCGTCCTTTGATAAAGCCTTTTTTATGGTGAAACCTTAGAAGTTTGTGCTCCCTGCTGCTGTGGCCACTTTGTATGCATGTCTTGCACTGCTGGAATAAAGAGGGAATCTGTGCATATTATTTTGTGCAGACCCTCTATCATTACCTGATGGTGAGTGCCATGACTTTTGATTTTTGAGAAGATTGCGTTTGTCATTGGCACCATGGACTCTGAGCAGCTCTTACTGTTGTGTACAGTTGTAACACCCTCCTCCCCGATAATCCCACTCACCTGGGCTGCCCCGGCAGGACCGGGGCTCAGCAGTACCTCCCCGAGGGGCCGGGCCTGAGTCCTTACCAGAAGTTTCTGTGGTGCCTTAGTGCCTTCACCTGGGGCCCCTGCATTGCCTCCTGTGGGTAGAACAGGTTAGAACGTTTCCCCAAGATAAGTAATGGTCTTCCCTCTAACGACTGCCCGTGATGACCCCCCCAGACTCACAATCATTCTCCACAGTGATTTTACACACACACAGCAGGTGAAACAGATGAACAATAAATATCCAGTTTATTGCTACAAGCTAATACAAAGGAGGTGGGGGCTACTCCTCCCAAACCTCCTGGTTACCAAACATTCACTTATCCCCACTTCCCCCCTTTCCCCTGGGTGCACCCAGACCAGTCACAGTTAGTGGGTACCTCATGGTCCCTTAGTCTGCAGGCCTGCTGTTTACCGTTGGGGCCCTTACACACTCGCACAAGTTCCAAGAAAAAACAAAGTTAAGCTGGTGTAGAGGATGGTTCCCTCCTGGCAAAGAAAACAATGGTCTCCCCTGAGCTGCAGCTTATGGTACTCACAGTGCCCGGAGAAGGCGACGACCCCTGCAGTCCATAGCACGTCATCTCCCACGAAATGGGTGGCGTAGTTCTTCACCTGCCTGGCCTTTCCAGCTTCGCCTACAGGCCTTTGTAAATGGCTTTCACCAGGCAGGTCTGTTCGTCCTTCTCTCCACGGTTCCTCTGATATTTGCAATGGGGGCGAGGGGATACAGCAGTTCAACTCCCCCTGGTGCCTTTCTAGTCTCCAAAGTTTCTCCCCTGGCAGGAAGATCTGTCCCTGATGTAGCAGCCTCCCAGACGCCCCAGGCTGGGGGTCGCAGGACCTTCAGGCCAAACAGTCTGCCCCAGTACTTTTGAGCAACCAGCCTGAGGGGCCCTCCTGCACAGCCCCAGTGGCTGTCTGGCTCCTTCCTGTTCCTTATGCTTGAAAGGAAGGAGAGAGGGTGTGGAGATGGATGCAGCCCAGAGCCTTTGCCAGGCAAAACCACCAAAACAGCCCTCTGGTTTCCTTTGGGGGGGCCTGGGATTCCCTCTCCTCCTGCTCCTCCACCCTGCTCTCCTCCTCTCTGTCCCAAACTCTTCTCTCTCTCTCGCTCTCTCACCAGCTCTGCCTTTCTCCACCCTTCTCTACTTCCTGCCGTGGGGGAGGGGTAGCCAGAGCCTCCCGCCCTGCAGGCAATTTTCCTCCTCTCTTGTTTTTTGGAGGGGGGAAGGGTAGAGTTGCCTTTTCTCTTTGTAGGAACCCATAACAAGTAGCATGCACTTTTCTAGCTAGACACCTGGTTCCTAACTAGCACCAACAATAATCACAGTCACAGCTAGGCTTGCATCAGGTCCAACCACATCAATGGACCAGCACGAAAATTCCCAGGACAATGGGCTCCCACCTTAATGCGCTGGCTGGGGCTTACACAGTTTTGTGTTAAGCCTGAGTTGGTTAGAGTGGAACCTGGAACCAGGGTCGGAGATTGTTACTTCAGGAAACATTGAAGTTTTGGATTGGCTGTATTGCAAGGCCTGCTCGCCTTGTGCGGTCTAGGTCTCCAGCCTCTAGTCTGGGGGACTTTTCCTAAGACTTGCTAGTCAAGACCAAAGGGTGGTGCTCTATGAAGAAGATTTTTTCTTGGATGACAGAAAAGTTACCGCAAATCTATATCTTTAAGAATATCGTCTCTACAGAACAGTACTCACCCACCCTCTAGCTCCTGGACTAACTCCAATGTCATTAATATTACCTGCCCCTATCCTCAAGTAGGCATGAGCTTTGATGAGCTTTGAAGACACTTGTTATTGTCACTGTCCTTTTCTTACAGGAATCAATGAACAATCTTATGCCTCTAATTCTTTGGTTACTAGTTGTCAGATAGATAGGCAGCTCTTCTTCCTTAGTGAAAAAAGGTACTAAGGTGGTTGGTGGCGACGCCGGATATATACCCTGTGGGCATGTGGATGACACTGTCCATCAGTGCTAGGGACCAGCAACACTGGCCACAAAGTTCTAGTTCTTGCAGTGCAGGGTCCTGTCTCCTCCAACTGTTAAACCAAAGAGTATTACTTTATGGAGAAGATGTTCTTGAAGATCAAGAGTTATGATAAGCAACTGTTCTGTCCTCGTTGTGGTGGCCATTGCTATGGACTACATGTATATATTTTGGGTAGGTGTGTGGTGGGATAAATATTTACACCCCTATGTGATCTGCGTAAATAAATCAGGTTACTGGATTTTCCCTGCCCATTTTGTATGCAACCCCTTCTAGGCTTACTTTAAATGCAACCTGCTTACCTGTGGTTGTATTGTTTCAGCGGAGTCTGGTACTGTATGATAACTCTCTTGGTGTCAGTAAGGGCAAGCATAGCTAGGGGTAAGGTGTACTGCTCACCAGATACTCACACTGTACACATCTTCTCTGACCATGGGGTGATCTCAGTTCTGACTTCTCTTCATACTGTAAGGGTGGTTTGAGCAGTAGTCATGCATTACTGAAGTATTTAGAGTTCACACATGTTAACCCAGTCCCCGAAAGCTCTCCTGGTTAGCACTGTACAGACAAGTTCAATCCTCACCCTGGACTTGTGTCAGGACCTTAGGGTCCCTTTGTATAGGTTGTACCGTCCCTTCACATGTGGAGCCACCTGACCTATCTGATTTCCTCTTTTCACACACCATTGGGTGAATTTATACCTCGGTTCAGAGCCTGTTCTACTCTGCATAACTTTACCAGTTTTACCCCATGTTACATGCTTGTAATTTACACACTTTTACACACAGACTGATACTGCAGTGTCTGGCCAGCAGGTGGTGCAGGAGGCATAATCGCTGCAGGGATTTTACTCTCAGACTTCTGTTTGCCGATGGCGGCCAGAGGTATGCTGGTCCTGAGGGCTGCCACTCTGTGCCAAGTCAGTCTGTCTTCTGGAGCCCAGAGTTCACCCCGTGCTAAGCACCTCACATCAACTTCTTGACACTCAGCAGCAGATGTGTTGGGCACAGTGGGGCAGCACATGCTCCAGTCTGCCCTCTGGCAGTGGCCTGTCATTACCTCAACCTCTCTGCCAGAGTCAGTAACTGTGGTACCTGTCGTATTCTCAGTGTAGTCCTATCACCTATCTTAGTTTGCAGCTCAGTCTTTTCCACCAGGTCTCTCTCAGCCAGCAGCTTGGCTAACAGCATCTCACAAGCACAGGAAACACCAACAGGCGAACACCTCTTACTCTTCTGTAGGGCCCTTCCTCTGCTGCAAGGCTGCTGAGGACTTTCCTTGAGGAGAGGCCCATTAGGGTTCCTACACCCTCCTGGTGTATCCCCTGCATACTCCCTGGATTTAACAGCAATCAATATGCCCCCAAATTCCTTTCCTAGCATCTCCACTGCTGTCTTGGGCCTGTCCCTAGAGGCCACCCGGTGACTGGGCATTGAGATAGGTTGGTCTCAAAAGATGGATCCATCGACACCGACAGCTGCGATGTGTGAGGTACTAACCATCTCAGGCAGTCTGGCAAGCATACGGAGGAAAGTGCCTTAAAGGCTCCCTGGGACCTGTCTCACTGGCACTCTAAGCTCCGACCACTGGACTCTCTAGTTAGAGACACTATCAATCAGTAGGCTCTGCGCCTGGCATTCTAGTAACCAACCCCACCACTCTCCAGTGGCAGGAGGGGGTTGTTACATATAAAATGGGGATAGCCGAAGTGTTGAACGAGAAAAGAAAAACTGACTTGCGCTGGCTTCCTGTCTTGGTAACTTACACCTATAACCATACTGTAGTGTAACTTCTAGGTTCATCTTGTGAAGTGTTTCTGGATTTAGCTGGTAAGGCTCAGGCTTGTTAAATAAGACTGTGGCTGATGAATGTTTTAAAACGTATTTTATTTTGCACTTATGTTGCATACTTCTTCACAATAGTACAGGCTACGTACGTGACACCTAGATCGTGCCTGTGCATTTTTCCATGCTTATTCTGTGTAATGGAAACGTAGTGTAAATTATTGAAAAGCTGCTTTTGTTTTATTTTTAATTTTTTTTTTTTATTTTATTAAGTCTAGGATTACAAATACCTTTGAGCCAAGTCTCTTTTACAAAGGTTCCACATCAGAGAAATACAAATTATGGGGAACATCAAGACAGATATTACAGCAATGTGGACATTGCAAACAGATTACAGATTAATACAATTCAAGGGCAGCATTGTAAGCAAGGCAGCCAGCGGCATTTGTCAGGGAAAACAGACAAGAGATAAGAAGTGCCAGAGTCATAGGGAGAGGGAGGGGGGGAAGAAGGAATGTAGGTAGGGTGGGGAGAGAGTGAAAAGTGCAGCATTGGGGTACAAAGATGTGAGGGTAGAATCCAGTGAGGAGGGGAGGGGGGCCACTAGAGCAGGCAGGGAAGTGGAGAAACCAGGTTAAGTTGGGCAGTCACAGGAGCTGTTGGTAGTGAGATTGTCTCGGAGCCTAGTTTTAAACATACCAATTGTTGGGGCAGAGGAGATGATGGGGCTGAGGCCATTGAACCAGAGTGGCGCTCGATAAGCAAAAGAGCGTTGTCCCTGTGAAATGTGACAGAGGGGGACTTTCAGTAGCTGTAGCGTGGATCTCTGAAGGCACCGTTTGTTGGTTTGGTGTTGTAACAGAGTTGAGACCCCAGAAGGTGCAAGGCCAAGGTAGATATTTTTCACCATGGAGCAGGTGAGAAACTTTATGCGGTTTGATAGTTGGAGCCAGCCGGTCTGGGTGTACAGGTCACATGTGTGGGTGAGACGGTGAGCACCCGTGATGAGCCGACATGCCTTATTTAAGGCAGTTGAGAGGCGTCTTAAGGGTTGTGGTTGTGGCCGAGCCATAAGTGATGAGATCATAGTCTATTACAGAGATCACAGAGCTCAGGACTGCAACCTTCAAAGCTTCTGGCGTGAGGTGTGGTCTGTGTTTGTAGAGGAGACCAAGCCGTGTATTAGCAGCTCTAGCTACATTATCTACGTGAGGTCCATAGGAGAGATTAGGGTCAAGCTGTATCGCTAGGTATTTGAAGGACCCCACCTGATCTAGAGTGTTCCCCTGGGTGGTGGAGATAGCCAAGTGGTGTAGCTTGTGTAGGTTATGAGAGCTGCAGAAGAGCATAGATTTGGTTTTCTTGTCATTGAGGACCAGTTTATGATTAAGAAACCATATCTCTACAGAACTGAAACCAAGCTGAAGGTTGTGTTGAAGAGTTGCAGGATCTTTGTGAGTGGAGTATACAACAGCATCATCGGCATATAGTATGATCTGCTCAGAGCAGTGGTAAGGGAGGGAGTTTTAAAAAAGGCTAAAAAGGAGGGGGCCCAGTCTGGATCCCTGTGGGACACCCGGGCGAACAGGCAGGGTGTCAGAAAGGAAACCGTGTTGTTGTGGACAAGGTATATTGTATTTATCCAAGTGGTCGGTAAGTTGATCAGCCACGATGTGCTCGAGTGCCTTAGAGAGTGGGGGCAGTATGGAGATAGGGCGATAATTTGAGTGATTCGTCTTATCCCCACTTTTATGGACAGGTGTCACGGTGGCTGTTTTCTATAGGTCTGGCAATTTTCCACAGCTGAGAGAGAGGTTTAGGATTTTTGTTGATGGATGAATTACCTCATCGTGGGTGAGCAACAGAAGCTTAAGGTCCAGGGTGTCGCTACTAGATCTAGATTTAGAGATAGCTGCAGTAATATAGCAGCGAGCTTCATTCAGCCTTACTTCCCTGAAGTAGAAGAGGGGATGATTAGACTGAGGGGCTGAAGTATTTGGGGAGTAGGCCCTGTTTTCGAAAAAGACATGGGGTAGGACAGCACTAAGGTCTGAAAAAGCTGTGTTAAAGATGTTTGCGATCACCTTGGGGTCGAGGGTTGAGGATCCATCAACGATTAACATGGCCGGAGTGGTTTTTGGCTGCTTCCCTGTGACATCCTTGATATTGTCCCAGAAAGCACGACCATTTCCCCATGTATTGGTAAGAGCGGCTTTGTAATAGGTGGATTTTGTTAACCGGAAGGCTTTAGTGCAGGCATTTCGTGCTTGTTTGTAATTTTGGATGTCCAGTTGTTTGCCAGTAGCCCTGGCAACTGGCCAGAGGTGGTCCCTTAGTTTCACCTGTGAGAGAAGAGCCGAGGTGAGCCATGGGTTAGAGAGAGATTTTGTTTTACACCTTTTAGCAGGGGCAAAGTGGTCACAGGCTTTGTTGAAAATTGAGATGAAGTAGTCAAGAGCCAAGTTAACATCCGTTGCTTCATAGATGGGTAGCCAGTATTGTAGAAGCAGTTATTGTTTGAGATGTGGAAGTTTTCCACGAGGAAGGACTCTGCTAGCAATAATTTTGGGAGGGGGCTTAAGGAATTTGTTAGACCATGCACACATGACTGGAGAGTGGTCACTGAGAGAGTCTGGGAGAACGGTCGTACGAGAAATCCTTGTGGGGTGAGTAGTGAGGACCCAATCCAGGAGGGTACTAGTGCCAGTCTTGTAGTTAATCCTAGTAGGGTAGTTCACCATTTGCGTGAGGTTAACAGCTGAGATGGGGTCTTTATAGGCACTGGCACTCGATGCTAACCAGTTTTTGTTGAAATCCCCTAGTAGAATAAGTTCAGCTTCAGGAGGATGAGAGTTGATAAAGTTTAGTACGTCGTTGAAGCCATGTTTAGGGTCCCTGGGCGGGATGTATACGGAGACAATAGTCAGGGCTTTATGGCTGGGACTTAGGACAATTTTTATTGGCAGAATCTGGGCCAAGACAGAAAGTGATGGAGTTACTACAGGGTGCCATGACAGGGAGTCTTTGATATAGATTGCGCAACCACCGTCTTTTTTGGATATCCGGTCCAGCATGTGGACATTGTAGCCCTGTATTGTTACTGCTGAGTCAGGAACTTTAGGCGTCAGCCAAGTTTCCACCACTGCAAGGATGTCAGGGTTGTGTTGGCATACCAAGGCTTGGAGTGCATCCAGCTTTGGTAGTAGGCTGCAGATATTAATGGTTGCAAGGATAAGGGCATCTGGAGTTTGTGTGTGGCCTGAGCTTCTAGGGCCAGGATTGGGATGGACGCTGCCTGAAATGAGAAGGAGCAGGAGTAGGAGTTTTAAGGAGCAGAGTTGCAGCTCATTGAGGGATAGTTTTGATCATTGTTTCCGGGAGTAGAGGTTGCAATGTTCCAGGCGGTATCCCATACGGACTGCAAGGTGGTACAGTGTAGAGAGGTGGCCACACTTGTCGAGAGTAGTGGCCGGTGTAGGTAACCAGGAATATCCAAATGGTGCACCAAGCACAAGCCTTGAGTGGAAGTGGTGAGTTCCCTTGGAGTAGCAGTGGAAACAAGAGTAGAGGGTGGCGGGGACGGGGTGGCTAGGACCAGGGAGAGAGAAGTGGGGGGGCAGGGCAAGAAGGAGGAGGAGAGGTGAGAGAAAGTCAGAGAGAACCCTCATGGCTTGCGTACTAGCAAAGTAGGGGTGGGGAAGCGAGTTGAACAGGAGGGAGTAACTTGGCTAGCAGGAGGAAGATAGAAAGAGAGATTGAGAAAGAGAGCACCTCAGTCAGTAAGCACTACGTGGGATGAGGGAAGGGGGATGGGAGGCATAGCCAGAGCAGAGGAAGCTACAAGTGTTGGCCAGTAGGCAGTGGGAGGTGGGGTATGTAAGAGAGAGGGTGGGGTTAGAGGACTATTTAAGTAAGGTAGGGGGGCGGGCAAAATTTTGTGGCAAAACTAATGCAAAGTCAATGGGTGCAGTGCCTGGAGAGCAAAGCAAGGCAGTGAAGACAGGGCCGACCAATCAGCTGCTGTTCGAGAGGTGTGTTTACAGATGGTGGGAGAGCATCTGCGTCTAACCCCTGTAGGTAGACTGGAACTAGAAGCACAAGTGGTTAGAGGTGAGAGTGGATGGCAGGCTTATCTAGTTTTTAAGAAGGGAGGGAGGGAGAGAGAGAGAGCGAGCGAGAGAGAGGAAAAGGAGAGCCCACTGAGGAGGGAGCATTGTGATGACAAAAGAACAGAGTGTGTGGTGTGCCAGATAGGATAGTAGGATAGTACAGAAGCTCTTGGTATTATGGGCTTTGTGTGATTAAGTGCGCAAAATGACAAACAAGGTTGTCCTGTGCTCATCTTGTTCCTGCTTTAGGTAGATAATCACCTTTAGGAGGCTGGATCTTATTCAGCTACTCTGTCAGTCAGCAATACCAAGTGCCCAATAAGCCGCATTTATCAAACTAAATACTTGATCTGTATCAGCATATCAGCTGGAGGTGAGGTCTAAGACGCTAGATGAAAGTTGCCATTAGGATTTAGGGGGACATTTTATTATCTGAGATTTGAAATAGGTTTTGTTAGTTAATCCAAAGATCTCCCACTCAGATATGTTGACAGAGGCCTTCTGCACATGTACTTACTTCAGCTTAAGTGGCGATTGCAGTGGATGTTGCCAAAATCTGTAGCCTCGCAGGCGGCTGACAGTCAAGGGCAGGCCTTCTGGGGTTGGTGCACGATAAATGAAAGCCTTGCCTTTAAAGGCAATCTATTAGATGCTGAAGCAGTCCAGTAAAGCTGTGTACTCGGAAAGCAGAATTGCATTATACAGTACGTACACTATATGAAAGAGCTTGTGCAGCATAACATAGCAGATAGAATGATATTGATTTTAAAAATAGCCACATTACTTGTTTTTAATTCTGTAGCACTCTTTTCCATCTCCTTTTGGCATTGTTGGATAGTTTGATACCAGACAACATATGTATTATACAAAGATACTGCAGTATACAAGCATTTTAGGGCCGCACAGGTCCCTTATGGAGGGCCCGAGCCTTGGTAATAATATACTGAAGCAGCACTGTCTCCAATATGTACATCATTTATGTACCAGTGTGCCTAGTGTTGAGCCACCTGTGCCCTTGCTGCACCCAGTTATCCATTATGTCTGATACCACTACTGCCCTGGTGAGGGGTAGAAAGGCAACAGCTGCTTAGTGCATAAGCACCCCCTGCTGGCCAGCCAGGGAGCAGCATTGATTTCAGTTGTAGAAGCAAAGTGGTCAATGTTACCCCCAGTCAGTTACCCCTAGTTTGGGGAGTTTCGCTAAAATGGGGAAAGCAGAGGAAAAATTTAATATTTCAACCAATATCGGCACATCTCACCACATGTTGGCAGTCGGGGTTTTGGAGCAGACTCAGGAGGCCGGCGACCAGGCTGGGTATGGATGGGTTTGCATCTCCACAGGGGAAGCTCCATGTAGGTGAAGCTGTAGCAGGCTTGCACAGTGCCAGCAGTTGTGGTGGGAGGACAGGAAGGTGGAAAATGCAGTGGAAAACAAACAGCCAGACCGGCCCAGTGGTGTGGAGAGCTGAGGTGCTGGGTACCTTGCCTCCAGCCACGCTGGCGGCCAGAGTTTGGGAATGGATGCTGGCTGTGAAGTGGAGGATTGAGGGTCACTAGGACAGTTCTCCTCCCTTGGGGATGGGCAAAAGTGAGTCCTGCCGTTCATCTGCCACCTGGAGGTGTCTGGGTGGCAGCATAGTGGGACCACACAGGGGGAGCAATCCCACATGTAGGGCTCCGGGGGGCATCTCTGTGGAGGTGGAGCTTGCACATTGCAACAATCACGAGCTAGGCCCGAGTGAAAATCAGGAGGAAAAAAAATTCCTCAGGATGAAGCCTGATCCCTTGCAGGTTCCACTTTGGTGATTGGGCACCCCCCAAGGTCCAGTGGTAGAGGACAGATGGGAAAAGGTAAGCCCTGGAGAGACCGGGTGACAGGGCTGAGGGGACTGGTCAGAAGGGGCAGTTGGGGCGAATAAGGTGGAAAAACTACAGTAAATAAAAATTAAAAAGAAGAAGAAAAGAAAATGGAACAGCCAGCAGTGTGAAGGACTGGTTCTCTACCTCTGCTACATCCCCTGAACAATTGCGCAATGATAAGTGGGGTTGTCGGCATTGGGATGTCACAGTTCCTGATGTAGGACAGCTGGCTCAGAGAGCAGAGAAAAAGCTTGAAGAAGAAAAAGAAACCTCTGTTTTTTCAGGCTTTATAATAGTGATTTCTACATAAATATTAACTATAGTGATTTTCATACAAAAGCACATAATAAACATTTATTTTGTTTGGAAGCAAATTCTTCCTTTTATGTAACAGAAATTTGAGATGAATCATTTGTAAGTTAATACAAACATAGCCAATAGTCTCAAAGCACCAATAATATTTGAAAGATTTCAGATGTGACAATATTAGCACAATATATCGCTTCCAGAGAACTACGTTGTTATGCTAGTAAGAAAACAATTCAGGACATCACCTAAACATCTATTTTCAAAAGAAGTTTTCCATAAAACACAGAATGGGGAAAAATCTTTTTAGAACACAGGGCCGACATAGGACCCAGAAGCCACAAAATTATTTACCAGCACCCCAATATTTTGAGATTGATGATATACCTAAAAATATGAATCACATAACGAATGAATAATTAAAACGTTATTGAGGATGTGCTAATCTGAAAAATATCCCCTGTCAAAATATGCAGAGTAGAACCCAAAACATTTCTCCAAATAGATCTGACCCAGAATTCTTGCTTTTCACCACTGTGCATCTCCAGGGGGCAGGGAGGGTTTTCTCAAGGGGCAGAGAGGGGTGTCTCCAGGGGATAGGGAGAGGTATCTCCAGGGGGCAGGGAGGGGTGTCCCCAGGAGGAAGGGAGGGAGGGGTGCTCCAGGGGCAGGGAGGGGTGTCTCCAGGGGCAGAGGAGGGTGCATTTACTCTAAAATCATTGCAGTGGGATGCAGGCAGCTACTGTATCTTTTTATGTAAATGCCAGTTTTATGTAAGTGTCAGTGACTCGGCAGGTAGCACACTTGCCTCTGAGGCCGGGAGATCAGAAGGCTGTGGGTTCTATCCCCACACCAGGCACTTGGGTTAATATCCCAATACTGACACTGTAGTACAGCATGAGGGGGGTGCTGCACTCCTGAGGTACCGTCTTTCGGATGAGGTGTTAAACCGAGGTCCCATCTGCCTGTTCTGGTGGTAGTTCAGGTGCATGTTAAAGATCCCATGGCACTTCTCGACAAGAGTAGGGGAATTTTCCCCGGTACCCTGGCTAAATTTCCCCATATTCACTAAAAATACCACCAACAGCTTAATCTGGTTCAACGTCAGTTGGCATTCATCTGTATCCCCATCCCCTGAGTCGTGCCTGAAAATAGGCAGGATTTGTCTAGTGCACTTACCTGGTCAACAAAAACTAAATAAATAAATAATTTTCAGCTCCTCCATGCTGCTCTAAAATTTGAGCATGGTGGTTACAAAAGTTATATCTAACCTGCTTACAAACCATAAATGCTGATCCTCCCCATAATCCAGCAGAATTGAAAGTGACGTGGTGTAGGACTGGCCTGAGGTCACTGGAGTCAGGCAGGTGGGGTGACATCGTCGCCCACCACTGTAGTGACCCCTCATGATGGGCCAGTGATTCTGACCCTTGTGTGGGGTGCCTGGCACGCAGTGCCACTGCTGTGCACAAGGCTATCAAAATGGAAGGAGGAGTCAGGTGATCACCACACAGGAACAAGCACAGATGCCACAATGCACAAGGAATATAGGCAAGGCTTCTGGAATTCTATCTGCAATTCCATGGTCACAGATTTTCCCGCAGAACTTGCATCATGTTGTAGAATATATATGTAGTGCTGTGGAATTCATTGCTCTTGGACATCACATGCTGAGCATCGAGGAGGGCATTCAGGATAAACAAGGAAGGGAGGCAGGCAGTATGGAAAAACTCTTCATTTGAATAAAAAGTCACCAACAGCCTCATTAGATATGACCGAGTCGGAGGGGCAGGGGACACCTTAACTTGATGGGTAAATTGTTGGAAAACCTTGAGGAAGGTGTTGTTGAGACTGTGTTGTTCCCCTGAGCAATCTAGCCGAGTGCATGGGGGCAGAAAAAAGCTAGATTTAAAAAAAATGGTTTAATTATTATTATTTTTTAAAACTAAAAGCATGATATCTCAAGAGGGATAATCCCATACATACAGTTTCACCGGACAGTGAACCAGTACAGTTTTAGCATACAGATAAATCATTGCCTTGATCTCAGGCTGCTACATATGGGGGTACAATGGATGTAATAAACGAACTAGGGTCTCCTGTAGTGGCAAAGCATAATCTTCTGATGTCCTACAGGATTCCTAGATTCATTCTGCATTTTTTTTCTAAATATAGGGGAATTTTCCTGCAAATTACATTATTACCTATGGAACCTGTAGTGCCCTGTTTTCTTGTGTAAGTAATGTACACCTATGGTAACAGTTTCCCTGTCGACTGGTACATTTGCTTTGCCTGTTAAATAAAATAGTCTCTATGAGCCCCATATTCAAAAGTCCCAAGCTGCATCATGCACCTGAGATGCGCCGGCACAAAATAATGGTATATTCAAACATTGCACTGTAATATGTGATCATGCATGTCTGGCTAAATAACCTGAACAGGCACGATCATGCATTGGGAGATGCGAGGCATGGTAGGTGACCTGGGACCTGCGTGGAGCATGGGGAAATGCACGATGCAAAGCCACTTGTGCAGTGTGCAAAATTGCAGCATTCAGCCGGGATATGCAAATGACCTCACTGCACATTCTGAGCCCATTTCCCACATGCACAGCTCATTATTGGAATATATTCAGGCCATTTGCATTCCCAAGGCATGCGCAGTTCCAGCTTTGCAGGGCTGTCCCACCACTCCACAAAGGTGAACAGAAGGTACAGCAGCCTAGCAGGTAGGTGTGGTGGAATGATTGTGTGTAGGTGGGTGGACTGCATTGGCCTGGGTACAGTGCTATTACCCATAGTCATGTGCAGAGTCGGACTAGGGTACAGGGAGCCCACCTGGACAGTGGCCACAGGGACCCACCTGGATAAGCAATAGGGGAGTGCACAGGGTGACACAGTCTGATCAGTATACCACATGCATGTAATACAGCAGCTCCGTATGCAGCATACAGTCACCTGCAGTGCCCCACACCCCCCATATGACAGGAACATGATGATAACTGCAAGGAATGATAGTGTGCAGAAGGTGGTCAGGTACCCGAGTGGGTGGGTCCCACCTGTGGTGTACCACCGTGGGTGGGTGCCACAGATCGGTCCCTGGTCCATGCCATGCTGCCACCAGGCTACCTGGGCACTGTTGCCCCAGATGTCACCTCGGGTGCATGCCACAACCGCGTGGTGTCCTGCAGGCCACATGGCTGCAGGTCATGCCCCCTGGTACATGTGCTGCAGTGTGGCCATCTGCTGCACTGGTGTGCCTGGGGGGCACCTGACAGCACTGGCATGTGACAGTGGGGTGTCCACATCCTGAGAGTGGTGTGGGGGATGGCTCCCTGGGCAGTGCCCATGGTGTGCCGGCACCTGTGGCATTGGATACGTCCATCCTGGCATGACTGTTGTGTATGGGTGCCTGGAGCACATCCTGGTGCACCTCCGATTGCTGTCTCAGGGTCACCTGTCTGCAGTTCTGCAGCCTGCCTGTGTGGTGGCCAGCTAATTTAGGCCATCCCCTGATATGCCTAACTTTGCGTGGAGCAATTTTGAGATGCATAGCAGATACGCTGAACATTTTTTCTGAATATAGGGATGCGTGGCTTATTCATGTATACGCCCCCTTTTTTGGAGCTGCATACATTATATCTGCACGATCACGCATTCAGAAATGCATGTTGCATCTCTCCCTTTCAAATATCGCAGTTCTTCGCAGTTTCTAGGATGCGCCATGCATCTCCTTTTTGGGCTGCGCATCTCCTTTGAAAATGTGGGCCATCTGGGAGCTTCTAACCATGTCACTGGGGCAGCTCCACTGTTTATACAAAGAAACATCCAGACATTAAAATTAATAAAAAGTGAATTACTGCATTAAGTTCAGCTCATTGCAGCTCACAGGCTAGAACAGAAGTCCTAGTACTGCTGGATGCAGAAAAGAAATTGTTTTGCTTAAAAAAGAAAACATTTCTTCTAGGCCAAATACAGTAGGCTGGCAGATGGAAACTTTCATTCACATTCCACTCATTCCTTGCAAAAGTTAAATTGCTTGGAACATGAGCTGTGGTATATTAAGCCTAAAACGCTATCCTGAAATATATTGTTTCGTTATGTGAGGAAAGGACTCCAGCACAACATCAGAACAGCAACAACTCTAGTCCCATTCCTTCTTTGCTAATGTTTAGAACTAATGCCAGATCTGGGTGATACTTGGGTTGAACAGCAGAGGTCCTCAGGACCATAGTTCTTTAGCTTGAGAGGATGTTTTTTAAATAAGCTATCCTAAGTACATCACACTTGCCTACAGCGCATATGACTTTTTTTTTCTGAGTTCAAGGGCTGTATTGCCTCTAGTTGCAGTAGTTAAGAAATTACTATTCCAACTACAAAGTTCTCATCAGATATGGGTTTAGAAATGCATATGCCAGATAAGCCGTGGCTTACAAATTGAATGCAGAGGGGATGGCATTCTTGTCTCAGACCATTAATTTTGGTTGCTTCTACTGTCTGATATCCAGCCCTGGGACATTATCATTATCTCCGTGTGTTATAATGTGAATGTTACGGTCTGTTTGAATTAAACATAGTGCTGAATGCATAAAATTAAGTATTGCTGTATTTTTTGCTTTTACTATGCAGTTCTTTTTTTTTTTTTCTGTAATACAAGTTTCAAACAACATGAAGTCTTGCTATATTATGACTATTGCAGTTTGCCCCAGCCTTAGAACTGCTCCGGAGGTGAAAGAGTTAACTTCCATGCAGAGCATGGAGCCTAGAGCGCGAGCTCGGTTCAGAAGCTCTGTTTGGCTGGTTTCAAACCGAAACCGTCAGATACTTTACTCCGACTCACTGAACAGTCGCTCCGGAGATTCCTCCTGTTGCTTGGTTCATCTCTTCGGTTTAAAGCGCTATTTCTTGGTTTAATTTAACCGCGATTTCATTATTTAACCGCAGAACCGATCGGTTCAGGCTCTGTCTATGGTAATCGTAATTAATAGATAGGGTTTTTTCTGTGTGGAACTTGTAAAGTATTATCGGTTCGGTTGAACCGATCGAGTTGTATTTAAATATAAGTTTAAAGCCTTTTAAGGCTTTTTAGAGTGCGGTTCCCGGTTCTTATCGGTTCTAAAAAAAACGGATTTCATTACGATTTTTTCCACGACCCGTGACACGGTTTGGAACCGATAAGGGTGTCTTGCCTGGCACTGCCATCAAAAGGGCAAGTTGGTTGGTTAGGCTGGCATCATGTCTGAGAAACCCAAAAGAAAAACCGGGCCCACTGGGTTTCAACACTGTAGTGTCTGTGGGGAGGCTTTGCCAAGGCTGACCCACACACTACATGTGTCTATTGTCTGGGGTTTGACCACCTCAATTCAGACTGCCAGATTTGTAAAAATTTCCCTGCAGCCACCCTGGACAAGAGAGTGGGCAGGCTCAGGGAACGAGAGGCCAAAAGTCCGCTGACCCAGATGGCCAGCCCGGTTCGGTGCCAACCGACCGAGGGAGTGCCCTCTGACCAGGGCTTAGACTTCCCTGGAATGGTAAAGCTGGCTCTGAGGAGCCAGTTCCAGCAAAGAAATCTAAAAATCAGCAGGTTTGAGTCCAAAATTCCTTCTCCAACTGCTGCTGAGATAGCCAGGGCAATACAGATTGGTCCAGTCCCTGTCCTCGAGCCCTCCGAACCGCCACTGTCTGGCAAAAGGTCGGTTCGGTCGGTTCCAGTGGTTCAGGATTATGATATAGAAGAGTTCTATGAACCAGAGGAGGGGGATGAGGATTATGATCAGTGTGAATGTGACTTTGAAAGTCTGGATGTGCCCATTGAACCGGACATCTCCCAGACAGACCTTCAGGTGAGTCTCCCCCAGGCTTTCTGAGTCCCCTTCTCATTTTTTGTTTTATAAAAAAGTTGCTGAGACCCTCCAGCTTCCCTTAGAGGAGGCTTTGGATGAGCAAGAGGAGCCTGACTATGTGGAGATGATGGATATCCCAGAGTCCAGGAGGTTGTCCATCCCTTTACATAAATCTTTAGAAAACAAACAATAAAAATTTTAAAAGCTCTCTAATTCTGTGCCTCCTGTGGATAAAAGATGGACAGGAGGTACACTTTGTCAGGTCCTGATACAGATTTTCTTTCACAGCAATGCAGTCATGTTAGTAGTTCAGGCTGCAGCCTGTGATAAAGCTAATATTCCACTGGCTTCACATCCTCCTGACAAGGATTCCAGGAAGATTGATGCCATGGCCAAAAAACAATACATGGCAGCATCCTTGGGACTCAGACAAGCTAACTATATGGCTTATGTTGCAAGATACCAGAACTCTAGATGGGATACTGTCATGGCCTTAGCCAAACAGGTCCCTGGCCAGCTCGCAAAGGAGCTGGAGCAGGTGGCTCTTGATGGTATTGAGGCATCTAAGGTGCAATTCCATGCTGCAGTGGATTCTAACGATGTATCCTCTAGAGTCATGGCTACATCTGTGGCTTTTCGGAGATTGGCCTGGCTCAGGTGTACTACTTTGTCACAGGATACCCAGTCTAAGGCTATGGATTTTCCTATGTGGGAAATTCTCTGTTTGGGAGCAGACAGAGAATTATATGAAGAAATGGATGAATATAGAACCACTTACAGGAGTGCACAAGCCAAGGAGCGCAAGCCACTCCTCAGAGGCAGCCCCCCAGGGGTAGGGGTAGGCCTTTTCACAGGCCTTTTTACCAGACCCAGGCCTCCTCCTCTTCAGCCTATGTACAGAGGGGGTTCTTCAGAGGGAGAGGCAGACGGGGTTCAAGCAGGCCTGCTCCCACCCCTCAGCCTAAAGCCCCTGACAAACAGGCACCCTGATGGGATGCCCAGGGTCGGCTCTCCATTACCTGTAGGGGCAGGTTGGCTCACTTGGCCCAGGACTGGCAGTCTTTAACTCAGACAGGTGGGTCCTGGAAGTAGTGAGCCAGGGTCTGGTTCTCAGCTTCAAGAAATTTCCAAAGATGAGAGCCAGATCTTTTCCACCTACAAACCCTTTAGAGACTCTTGCTTTGAAACAGAAGTCTCAACCTCCTGGCTCTCAGAGCTGTAGAAAAGGTTTCTCCCTCCACCAGGGCAAGGGTCTGTACTCCAGGTACTTTCTTACCCCAAAAAGACAGGAGAGTGGCTCATCCTGGATCTAAGATATCTAAACAAGCACCTTTTAAAGCCAAAGTTCAAAATGGTGACACTGGGAATGATTTACCTCCCTAAGGCCAGGGGACTGGCTAGCCTCCCTGGACCTCAAAGATGCCTACTTCCATGTTCTTATCAGAAGCTCCCATCGAAAGTACCTCAGATTCGAACTGCCCTCAGGCCATTATCAGTTCAGAGCAATGCCCTTCGGCCTCACTTCTGCCCCAAGGGTGTTCACAAAGTGTCTGGCAGTAGCAGTCGCTCACCTAAGAAGGCAAAAGATTGCCATTTTTCCCTACCTGGACGACTGGCTCATTGTGGGTCAGTCTCCAGACCAGGTCAAATCACACCTGCTAGTTACCCAGCAGCTGCTTACCTCTCTGGGATTTCTTCTCAATCTTCCAAAGTCAGTTTTGGAACCTGTCCAGGTACTCACCTTTATAGGCGCAGAACTGGATACAAAGCAGGCCAGAGCCTTCCTTCCCTTGGAAAGGGTAAGGACCTTAGTGGCCCTGGCGCTTCTTCACTCTGCAGGTCTCGACCAGCAAGGCATTTCCTGCAGCTCCTAGGGCACATGGCTGCCTCCACAGCTGTGGTGCAAGGAGCAAGATTTCAGATGAGGGACATTCAGTTCCCTTTGAGAGCTTTGGTCTCAAAGAAGAGATCCTCTATCCAAGTTAATCCCAGTGGCTCGAACCCTGATCCAGGCCCTTCAGTGGTGGCAGGATCAGAGCAATCTGAGACAGGGGTGCCTTTCATCCCTCTGTCCCATTCCTTGACCCTTACTACAGATGCATCCCTCTTGGGATGGGGAGCTCACATGGCACCTCTCCACCCAGGGATTATGGTCCCCTCAGGAATCTCTGCTCCACATCAATCTGTTGGAACTCAGAGCTGTTTTTCTAGCACTTCAGGTTTTCTCTGCATCTGTTCAGAACGAGGTGGTACAGGTCAGAACAGACAACACCACTACAATGTGGTACATCAGCAAACAAGGGGGCACTTGGTCTTCGGCCTTGTGCACCGAGGCAATGAAGTTGTGGTCTCTGGCTTACTCCCTGAACACTTCCCTCATAGCAGTTCACCTCCCAGGCAAGGACAATGTCCTGGCAGATGCCCTCAGCAGGATTTCCCAGGGCCATCACGAATGGTCACTGGATCCCTAGTACTGGGGATAGTGTTTGCCAGATGGGCACTCCTCAGATAGATCTTTTGCAGCCCCAGACAATTATCAACTTACACTCTGTTTTGTTGCAGGCCCCAGTGTTGGGCTCCAGTTCCCTGGATGCCTTTCTCCTCGATTGGGAAGGAAGTTTCTTTATGCCTTTCCCCCTTCCCCTCCTGTTCAAAGTACTAGTCAAAATCAGGTCTCAGCCCTGCAAAATGATCCTGATTGCTCCAGACTGGGCCAGGCAGCCCTGGTACCACTCCTTCTATCCTTAGCAGTCCATCTTCCCTGTGTCTCCCAGGAACCACAATCTTTAACCTGTGCTCAGGGAGAGTTTGGTATCCGAATCTCAAATCCTCAACCTCAAGGCTTGGCTCTTGAGCAGTTAGAGTTTGCTGATTTGCAACTTTCAAAGTGTTCTTGAAATCCTGAAGGCTGCTAGGAAGCCTTCCACCAGGGCTACCTATAATTCCAAGTGGAAAAGGTTTTCCATATGGTGTTCTGGGAAGCATGTTTCCCAGAATCTTCTGATCTACCCACTGTATTGGACTACATGGTCCATCTTAATTCTTTGGGACTGAGACCAGCCACCCTGAAAGTGCACTTGGCTGCTGTCTCTGCCTTCATTTCAGCAGGAAGCCTCTTCTTTCTGCTCATCCTGTATTTTCCAAGTTTTTAAAGGATTGCTCACACCAATCCTCCATTCAGGGACCCTGCCCTGCTTGGGATCTTAATGTATGCATTGCTCAGCTAATGCAACCCCCTTTGAGCCTCTGTCTTGGCAGAGCTTAAGTATTTGACTTGGGAAACTGTATTTCTGGTAGCCATCACTTGCCAGGCGATAAGTGAGTTACAGGCTTTGTCAGTAGAAACTGACTTTATTTCCTTTCACAGGGATAAAGTGGTCCTCAGGACTAACAGGAAGTTTTGCCTAAGGTGGTTTCAGATTTCCACCTTAACTAATCTATTTCACTTCCAGTGTTCTTCACTGACCATTCCTCCTCTGGTGAGAGGAGGCTGCATGCTTAGATGTTAAGAGGGCCCTAAGTTACTTACAGAGGTACTAAGGGTCACAGGTTTGACCCTCCAACTGTTTCTCACTGTGGTGAGGCTGGGAAAGGGAGACCTGCCACTAAGAGATCCATTGCCAGGTGGATCGTTTCTTGTATCCAATTTTGCTATCAAAAGCTGGGTAAGGTTCCCCCTCAGGCCTGGGGCTCACTCTACCAGAGGTACAGCTGCATCTCTAGCTGCTGCTAGGGACATCCCTATCTTGGAGATATGTCAGGCAGCTACTTGAAGACAGTACACGCTTTCACCAAGCATTACTCCCTGATATTCAGGCCAGGAGGATGCTCTGCCTGGCACAGCCGTAGCTTCAGGAGCCCATTCTAAGTAGATTCTCTGTCCCTCCTCCATGGAGGTACTGCTGCAGTTCGTTATAGTCATAATATAGCAAGACTATGTTGTTTGAAGAAAAAATTACTCACCTTAGTAATGTAGTTTCTTCTAATGGAGTCTTGCTATATTATGACCTCCCCCAGCCTGCCCCCTCTCAGAACTCCTACTTTGGGGTATGGGTGGTAGTCCTCTGTTGGCATTTATTGATGCCCTCTTTCATGTTTGGGTGTTGTGTTTATTTAGTTATTCTATCTTAATTTTCTGGTCCACTGACTTGAGTCTTTGTGTTGGGACCAGCAAAATGTGTTAATATATTAGTGGCCAGTTGGCTATGTAGGTTACAGCTTCCACACAGAACCTTAGTGAGTTTTGCTCGTAAAGATCTGACGGTTTCGGTTTGAAACCAGCCAAACAGAGCTTCTGAACCAAGCTCGCGCTCTAGGCTCCATGCTCTGCATGGAAGTTAACTCTTTCACCTCCGGAGCAGTTCTAAGGCTGGAGCAAACTGCAATAGTCATAATATAGCAAGACTCCATTAGAAGAAACAACATTACTAAGGTGAGTAATTTTTTCTTTTATCCCCTGGTTTTTCAAAACTGGCAGGCAGGCAGGCAGGGCTCCAGCCAGCATCCATCCCTGGCCTGCACCCCAGTCACTGGGTTTGCAGCCAGGATCATCATGGAGTCTTCCAGACCAATTTTCTTCCCTACCCTGTTGCAGACTCATGTACGCACATGGAGGCGTGCATAAGCTAAATTTCCTGCAACACCCTCCCTGTATGCTGCCCTCCATCCGACGCTGTCCCTGGGCCTCCAGCCAGTTGCAGTCACATGGTGGGAGCAACAGCGCTCCTTCCTGGGAGAGGAGAGCTGCCTGCGCTGCTCAAACTGCTCGACTCCCTCGACGCACCCAGTTCTGCCCGACCATGGGCGCCAGCATGGTGCGAGGTGATACTATCCAGTTCCTGAAGGACAGTATGAGGTGTACAAGGCATTTGGATAAGAAATATGGGCATAGGGATGGAGCCAGCAGCCAACCTGTAGGCAGCAGACTTTCTGAGCTCCACGAGGCAATCTTCCAGTTCTGCCGAAAAGCTTAAACAAACAGCTCTAACCAAGATAAAATGTAGCTTGGGTTATATATCTCACTCAGCTGAGCAAGTAGGTATAAAATTTGACATTTGATCCGCTTATTTGAACGCGATGGCCCGCCGGAACAGAGCAGCACAAGGAGGTAAGGGAAATCTGCCTAAAGAGGAAAAGCAGCTGCAGGTGTCTATATCGAAAGATCCCGGCCCATCAACCTCAGAACAAGAGAACAACCAGCCAACTAATGCCACTCTCCTTGCAGTTCAAGCAATGGACAAGCAATTAAAGGATTTTGCCACCAGATTTCAAATACTTGATTACAGGATGGATATGGTGGCGGTAGATGCAAAAGCAGCAGCAGGAACGACTGAGTGGACCCTGGCAACTTTCACTCGGATGGTGAAGGAGGGCATGCTTTTCCATCAATGCCTTCAACATCTCAAAAACAGGGGCAGGGCCATGAAAATACGCATTCTTGGCCTCCCAGAAGGCTCTGAAGGGGAGCTGCAACAGACTACCTTGCTAGCTGGATTCCTGATATCCTGCAAATAGAGCAACCAATCTCAGTTCAGTGGGCGTAACACATCACGCCCCAGGGCCCCAGTAATAACCAAGCTGTGAGAAGTTCAGCACCCCAAACTGTTCCATTAACTCTAAGATCTTCGGGGTATCTCAGTCATCAGGTCACACTGAAGAAACGTCACCATCGGCAGCATACGATAGCCACTGGTAATGAAGGTATCTTCAGCCACTTGCTACTGGTTGTTCTATTCTAACCCTCTTCTCTACTTCTGCCCTGTACATACTTTTTCACTTCTTTTTCCCTTCTTACAGATATAGATTGTTATATTTTCCTGATTGCATTTCATTAGTAACTTGCCTCCTAATAGTTATTATTCTGCTTGTATTTCTATATCATTGTATTTGCCTCCTTGTATTTTTAGTAATTATATTGTTTAGCTATCGCCTTCTCTCCTCTCCCCTAGGACACATCTGGAAACAAGCTATTATAAGCTCAGTATGTATTTCCTAGTTAAACTTTTAAATAAATAAATGTAGGTCCGGGATAGTGTGCCATTGTTTAAGCACTGCAGCATAGCCTTTCTCAGGAAAAGTTAAAAACGTTTTGTTGCTAAAGTTTTATACTGGTTAGACTCTGATGTAGACCATAGCATTCTGCGGCTGAATTATTCTCCTGCGGTTAATACTGCATTTTTAATTTAGCCTAAAATTCCTTAAAGCAAAGGAGATATTATTCCCCAATGGCAGGGAGCACTATAATTAAGCAATAAGGCACGACAGGGTGTGGTATATACGTGGATATCGTCACGCCTCGGGTGTGGTTGGGCACGGGCTGCAGGCGGAAAGGCCCAGAAGTGACGATATCCCACGATATACCACACCCTGGAGTGCCTTATTGCTATTATGAACTGCCCAAAAAGTTTTATTGGTAATAAATGAAAAAAAAAATATTTTAATACCTTTGAAAGTGTAGTTTTGGGGGTGTTGGAGGTGTATGTTTTAAGAAAATAGTTCCTGAAGACTCAGGACAGCAGGTGGCGCTGTTGTAAGGAGGTGCAGCTGTTAACTGTATGTGGTTCTGCTAGGAGTACTCCCGAATGTACTGTGTTTGATTGGGTTCTGCTGGTCTGGGACTTGACTTCGGTTGTGCTGCCTGGGTGTGGGACGGGTGAAGCATGTGTGTAATTTGTCTTTTAAATCTAATCTTTGAAATGAGTCAGAATGGGAAAACGCAGACTGCTACTTCCGGTTTGCTGGTGGCAATCAGTCCGGAGAAACAGTAAGTCACGTGTTTTTTTTTTTTTTTTGAAGAGGAGAGTAAGTTAACAGGTGAAAGGGTAAAGTGCTAAAATGCTTCCAATAGTCCTGAGGAAAAAAACACTGTGTGGCAGTTTTGGGGTCGTGTGGTCATTGACAGTCATTAGCTGATTTCGATCGTTATGGTAGTGCTGTGTCACTTGAGTGGACAGAGCGGATAGTTTTCTGTGCGCTGTTATCAGCGGTAGTTTTTTTTTTTTATGTACTCAGGTAATTTCTGTGAGGATTTGATGTGGCTTTGTTCCTTTTTTGGTTAAGGTGACTGTCTCGAGGTCTGACTCGCTGAAGACCACAGCAGGTGTTGTCCTTGGGTTTTGTGTAGCGAAGTGAGAGTGATGGGGTACATTGCAGTCGGAGGTTCCTTGGCAGCAGTGAGGCTGGTGGCGGAGGTTTTCTGAAGCCGTGATGATGTAGCCCGATATCATCACGGCTTCAAAACCCTCTCGGCCAATCAGCTTCCTCCATTTACGATCGGTAGTTCATAATGAGAATTATTAAATGTCGTAGGAGTCTCCACTCATGGCCACAGTGTACTCTTTCTATAAATTTTGTTAGAATTCTAACCCCCAGGTGGCGCTATCCCAAGGGCTACTACCCCTGCCTGCTTGACTACGGACAGGTTGAGGGGCCTAGGTTCTATGGCGGTTGCTTCCACCCAGAGGTCAGGGTTTGTAGTGGTTAGACTAGCTTGGTCACAACCCTCTGGGACACTGAGACCCCCTTTTATCCCCTCTAGTGGCTCACACAGTACACAGGAGTTACAGCCCCAATACCTCATGTATACACACTGTTCACTCCTAAAGTACCACCTACCCTCGAGACTGATTCTGCAGCACATCTCTGAGGACCCCATGCAAAACAAGGTTAAACAACATACACAGCAAGATACAATACTGTTTGCATAAGTACCAACACCACAGACAGTATATAGTATAACAACAACAAATCTGATTTATTTAGGGGACAGTAACACGGGAGGGGGCAATCAGGTTGATTAGCAGAATTAAATCACAGTACTGTGCACATATATATATAGGGTCCAGAATGTCACTCTCTGGGTACCCAGGATGGGGAGGGCTAGCCAGGCCTGTTGCCCGAGGTTGGCCGGCAGGTGCAGATGGATGGGGCCCTGTAGGAAGAAAATACATGCTCAACACCCACTTGTAATCCAGAGCCGGATGGCTCAGTCCATGAAGAAGTGAAACAACAATAATTAGATGACACACTTCTAATTGATAACAGGCTGCAGGGGAATACCCTGATTTGTACTCACAATACCCAAGCTGAGAACTGGATGGTGGAAGTTCTTCTGGATTGTCAGAAACAACAGGGCATGGAGACAAGGTCCTTGTGACTGGACCCCACAGCAGTTGATTGCAAACGGATTTAGTCTGAGACTAGCTGGGGTTTGCTTCCCGCTTCAACACACAGCACACAGTACAGGGGATTGGAAATAGCGATTCCCCACAAGCACTATGCACATTCATATGTAAAAGGAAAGTACTATACCAGGCAGGCTGCTTCTTCATCCCGATCGCACTTACTGCAAAATACCTGGGAGCCCACTCAGCAGCTTCAGTTCCTGATAGACCGAGCGCGATTCAGCAGTTTCTTCAGTCTTCTACAGGGTGAGCCTGGTTTCCACACTTGTGGTGTTTCTTTCTCCTCACAACTCGGATTCAGTCCAAACTGGCCCTCACAACGGCTGCAGGCCGACACTCCGTAGTCCTCACTTACGCTTCCTGCTTTAACTACACAATTCGAGAAGCACATGCTCCTTCTCTCTTTCACTGTCACAACTGATCTGACTTTCCAGTAACAGAACAGGGCATTTCCTTTGAGTTCATCCTAGTTCGGTTGGCTGATTCGGCTGTCACTCACAATAGAACTCCCTCTGTTGGTGAAAAAAGGCACCAAGGTCAAAACTACATTTCCCAGAGTCACTGCCCATACAATCCTCTTGTGGCTGGCTCAAAATTGAGAGTCCAAGTTCTGATTCATCCACAGGCTCCATTTTAAGGTCTCCCTATCATCCTGATTGGTCCAAGTCAGCAATTCAGGACCAAAATGAAAGAGCTACACTGAAACAGTTTGTGCTGAAATGAAGACAGGTTAGACAAACTACATTTTGTCAGTCACTCTAAATGATTTCTGGCAAACAGTTATATCTTTCAACAAGGCTTCCTCTGCACATGTAGCGATGGCAGAAATGGAGTGAATTGACAGCAGCTTGGGCGGGATTCGAGCATTAAATACACAGTCCCCCATAGAAACTAATTAAGTCTGCAAGCAGACAGCTCTTAAGGAGACAGTACATGGAGGCTCAAATAGCACTCACTTGTAACCACATTTAGACAACTCAGACGCCGCACACCGCCCAGACTTGGAGCATTCAGGCAAGCTCCTGGAAGACTTTTGGGAACCCTTATTTGCAGGGGAGTTACACCCTTCCTGGCCTGGAAAAACTTGGCGTCCTCGTCAAGTAAGTACCCCCATAAGTTTCAAAACAACCATATGCATTTACATCAGTATCACATTAGGCTTATACATGTAATCATCAGCCAACATATCATCTTACCAGAAACATATTTCTGAAACTTTTCAGTACATCACTTTTTACACAGTATTATACACACACATTGTACCATAACTCAGGTTATTACCTCCTGTACATGAAACCTGAAGAGAGGGGGCCCTTCCCTATCAGCTACCTTGGGGCTGGATGGGGCAGGGGCACCGTACCTTGAGGGCAACACAACTAACTTAGAGTTAGCACTGATGCTCAGTTTGGACAACGAGCTCGGGGACACATGCACTCCTTTGTGGACAACATTGAGAGGCAAGTCCACAGGCCTCCCAGGGGAATCATAGTTTAAGTGCATTACAGGCTTCACAGCTTGACCAGTCTTTCTAGGGGGAACTGTTACAGTCTCTGCACTTTTAGGCTCACTTTCAGCACTGTCTTTACTTGCCAGGGGAGTCTCCCTGGGGGTAGAGTGGCCAGAACTTGGGGCACTTTCAGCTCCATGATTTGCAGTCTCAGAGTCCACAACACTTGACTCACATGGAGAGTTTTCTGACACTGGCAGTGAACCATCAGGGCACTCAAAATACTCTTCTTGTTCTGGTATATCATCAGTCTGTTCCAGTTCACCATTTTCTTCCTCTGAAAGCTCTTACAGTTCCACCATGCACAGTGATTCCATGTCATCTGACTTGATACTTTGCACTTCACTTTCTGGGAGCATTGGCTCCAGGAACAAAGCTGGGGGCTTAGAAGTCCAGAAGGCCCAGCTTCTGCTCCATAATTGACTAGGGGGTTGCCCTGAAACAGTTGACTCAGTTCATAAGAGGGGTAGTATCCAAAGTTGCATTCACTTTCCTCTGACATGGATTGACAGTCATTTTCAACTGGGACCTGCTGTAGAAAACAATTTAACTCAGCATCTATAGGTGCAGACTTTCTTTGCCTTTGCTTAGCAGCAGCTCTAGTCACTGGTCCAGAGAGAGCACTTTCTGGGGGCTCAGACTCAATCAAGATTTGTCCAATGGGCAGTAAGTGATTTCTATGCATTGTCTTAACATCTTTTGAATTATTCTCAGGCCTTACCTTGTACACAAGCAGATCATCTAGTTTTCCTACCTCAATGTGAGGGAGATGGTGCCACCTGTCAGCAATCTTGTGTTTGCCATGCAGTCCCAGATTTCTTAGCAACACCTGATCTCCCTCCTGAAGTTCCAGTGCTTTCACCTTCTTATCATACCTTTCTTTGTTAGCCAGATTTCTTTTGGCAGCCATGGTTTGAGCCAGTTGGTACGCATGATTTAGTTGGGCCTTTAACTTTTGCACATACTGTAAATGGTTATCAGCTCAAACCCCATCAGAAGAAACTCCAACACAAACATCTACCGATAGTCGGGCTTCTCTTCCAAACATCAGGCGATAGGGGGAGAACCCAGTGGCACCACTTTGGTGCAGTTGTAGGCATGTACCAGGGTGCAAATTTGTTGGCTCCATCTAGGCTTGTCCTTTGGGTGGAGGGTGTCTAGCATATCTAGCAAAGTGCGGTTGAAATGTTCAGTCTGTGGGTCCCCCTTGGGGTGATAAGGGGTAGTTCTGGACTTTCGCACCCCCCACAGAGAAAGCCTCTCTTTAATCAAATGACTCTCAAAGTCTTTCCCTTGGTCAGAATGGATTCTTTGTGGAACCCCATAGTGAACAAAAAAGTTTTCTGTAAGTACTTTGGCCACAGTGGATGCCTTCTGGTCCTTGGTGGGGAAAGCTTGGGCTTACCTTGTAAAATGGTCAGTGACCACCAGCACATTAGTGATATTTCTTTGATCTGGCTCCAGACTCAGAAAGTCAATACAGACCAGCTCCATGGGGGTGCTGGTGGTGATGTTAACTAGGGGTGCAGCTCTCTGGGGTAAAGCTTTCCTCTGTAGACAGCAACTACAAGTTCAGATGTGTTGTTCAAAATCAGCCCCCATCTTAGGCCAGTAGAATCTGGATCTTACCAAGTCAAGTGTTCTGTCTATGCCAAGGTGCCCCATGTGGTTGTGCAGGGACCTCAGCACCAAGTCTCGAAAGGCAGTGGGCAAAACTAGCTGTTGTTTATCTATTTGTCCCCCTCTGTCTACTGTTTCTCTGTATAACAGTCTATTAATCAGTTTCAACTTAGGACCTTCCTTGTATAACAATGCAGTTCTCAAATCAGTGGAGCGTAACTTGGGTACATCCTTCCCTGCGTAGAGGGCTTCTTGAGCTGATTTGATCATGGGATCTCTGAATTGAGCCCGCTGAATACTGTCATTGTCCATCTGAGGCAGTGCACCAATGTCTATGGCAGAAAAGTGGCAATAAGCAGCAGGTATGCAATTCTCAGAGGGTCCCAAACAATCCACCATACAGTCCTCTGCGTCCAGGGACATTTGTTCCTCCCTGTCAGACTTCTGGCAGAGTGCTCGAATATCAGGTTCTGACAGTCTGACCCAGTCATTCCAGGGAACAGGTCTCCGTGAGAGAGCATCAACATTTATGTGGTTCAGGCCTGCTCTGTATTCAACAGCACAGTCGTATGTAGATAATGCAGAAAGCCACCTATGGCCAGTAACATCCAACTTAGCTGAAGTCTGCACATAGGTCAAAGGATTATTGTCAGTTTTTACTAGTATCTTAGCCCCATACAAGTACTCGTGGAATTGGTCAACAATGGCCCACTTCAAAGCTAGGAACTCTAACTTATGTACAGGATAGTTCTTTTGGAAGGGTCAGGCTTCTGTAGCAAAGGCCACTGGTCTCAGGCCATTCTCGTGCTCTGGTACAACATAGCCCCCAAACCTTGCAAGCTAGCATCAGTGTGTAGGACATATGGTTTTGCTGGATCTGCATAGGCCAGGACAGGAGCGTGGTAAGTTGATATATAATCTCATGAAAGTAGCTTCACAATCAGGTGTCCATCTTGCCCCAAAACTTTGTTAGATGGAATACACTCTCTCAGTCTCAGGGAAGCTGACCTTTGTATTTTTTGGGTAGGAGGGTAACCCTGAGTAAGATTAAGTAAAGGACTGATCCCTTTTGAATCATCCTTGATGAAGCGGCGATGAAGTGATGTAGAATCCCAGGAATCTTTGCAGTTCTTTTAGATTGTGGGGCTGTGGCCAGGTGGTCAGGGCCTCAACTTTACTCAGGTCTGCTCTATTCCTCTGGTGGAGACTTATGGCCCAGATATTCAAACTGCGCCAGTCTGAGGCGCAAGCCCTGCGCTGCTCAAAATAGTTGCGCAGGGGTGTGGCTGGTGATATTCAAAGGAGGTTGCTGTTGAGCAACTCCCTTTGAATATCCCTGGCCACAACACTTGTGCATGGCAGTGGAACCTATGCGCACCGGCAAGTTGCCAGAGTTAAGCATCTCAACTTGGCGGTGGCTAAGTACCATTGTGCCATGCTAAATTTCCCGATATTCAAAAGGTGACATGCAAATGGGGCCTAATTTATGCAAGCGCAGGGGCCATTTGCATCTCTTTATGGCCCCATTTGCATGGTGGTGCGCCGATCCCCGAGGACTTGCTCCTGGCCACCCTGCCAGGGCAGCAGCCGTCGGGACCGACGACACTGCAGTCCGATCGCGGGCATCACAGTTACATGCCCCCCACACCTCCCACAGCCCGATCAAGGGCAGAACACATACATGTCGCCTCCCAACATCACCCACAGCCCGATCGCGGGAGAACTGTGAACCCCCAGTGCCCGATCGCGGCCAGAACCTGTATAAACCCCCAGTGCCCGATCGCGGGCAGAATGTAACCTCCCCAACCCGAATAACTCCCTGGTGTGGTCAGTGGACCGTAAGCCCGATCAGCGGGCAGAATGTCCTGGCAGAACCCCCAAACATCTCCTGGTGTCTAGTGTCCCCCCCACCTGCAGGCCCCTCACCCGCTCCCCCCGCGGGCGGGCGGCGCATCCACCGCCGCCTCCGCCGCCGCCGACTGATTGCTCGGAGCAGACGCTTATTGTGTAGAGTTACAACCAATGGGCGTGCAGCCCACCGCATATGACAGTCCAGATTTCTGGGACTGCTGCTTACAGTATAGGCTGCTACTATTGGCTGTAGCTCTGCACCAATGGGCGGCAGCCCACCGGACAGTCGTAGGGGAGTTATCTGTTGGGGGGGTGGTTACATCTCTGCCCGATCGGGCACTGGGGTTTATAGGTTCTGCCCGCGATCAAGGCACTGGGGGTTTACAGGTTCTGCCCGCGATCAGGCTGTGGGATGTGTGTGGGGGGACATACGTACTGCCTCATGATCGGCTGGTGGGGGGGCAGGGATGCAGTTGAGTAGCCAGGTGGCAGCTGCTGTGTTGCGCCCTGCAATGCAGCAGCTCACCTGTGGGTGGCCTCGACTCTGTTTTTTTTTGGCTCAAGCCAGCGGCGCAGCTTGTTACAAGATGCACAACTTCAACCCCGACTGAATATCGGGTTGCGCAGGTTATGCATGGATCCTCCCCCTCCTGTTGAGCATGCATTCATTTGCATTGCTCTCTTGCGCAACCTGGTGCCAGTGGCGTAACTGCCTCCTGCTGAATATCGCAGAATGGTGCATTTTGGACTTGCGCATGGCGCAACCCTTTTGAATATCTGGGCCAATGTGTCCCACATACTTTACAGATGTTTTGGAAGAATTTACATTTATCAATGGACAGTTTCAGGCCAAAGTCTTCCAGTTGGTCCAACACCTTGAACAATCTACTCTCATGTTACTCCAGCGAGCTGCCAAACACAGTAACATCATCCAAGTACACTAGGCACTCTAATAGATTCATGTTCCCCACTGCACGCTCCATCAGTCGTTGAAAAGTGGCTGGGGCACCTGAAATCCCTTGCGGCATCCTCATGAACTCATAGAAACCAAGCGGGCAGATAAAGGCTGTCTTCTCACGGTCTTCTGGGGCCATTGGGATCTGGTAGTACCCACTGTGAAGATCCAGCACAGAGAACCACTTGCTACAGTTCAGGCAGTCCAAAGCATCCTGAATGCGGGGCATTGTATACTGATCAGGGATAGTCCGCCGGTTTAAAGTGCGATAACCCACGCACATCCTCACGAGCATACAAACATACGAAATTTGCCAGCAGATAAAGGCCTAGAGGTCTATCAAGTCTGCTCGAATGTGCAGCTAGCACCCCTTATTCTGCAGCTACCCCTCCCTTCCACCCTTCCCCTTCATTAACCCTTCCCCTTGTCCTGTCCCATCCTCGTTTGAAGCAGTCCACTGTTCTACTGCATACCACTTCAGCAGGTAACGATTCCACCCAGCCACCACCTTCTCTATAAAAGTGTCTCCTCATCTCCTCCTGAACCTTCCTCGCTCCAGTCTCATATCATGGCCACTGGTGGCCCTCCTCCCTTACTTTGAACAGCCCTCTGTACCCGTCTTGTTTATTCCTTTCATGTATTTAAAGGTTTCAATCATGTCACCCCTGTCCCTCCTCTCCTCCAGTGAGTACATTTCCAACTCTCAACCTCCTCTCTGTATGATAAGTCCCCAGCCCTTGATCATCTTTGTTGCTCACTGCACCCCTCCAGTAACTCAATGTCCCTCTTCAGATATGGACGCCAGTACTGCACGCAGTACCCAGGTGTGGTCTAACCAATGACCATACAGTGGCAGAATCACCTCCTCCTCCTCGAGGATATACCTTTGCAATACAACCCAGCATTTTGTTGGCCTTTGCAGCTGCCTTCCACATTGTGCCAAGTTGTTCATTGACCCTGTAATGAGCACACCCAGATCCTTCTCCTCCCTCCTCTGTCTTGGCTAGCTGCACTCTCCCTAGCTGGTAACTCCTTGGGTTCTTCATCCCAGAATGCAGCACCTTGCACTTTTGGCATTAAGCTCAGTTGCCAGGTGTCTGACCAGGTTTCAAGCTTTGCCAGATCATCCTGCAACCCCTGCCATCCCCCTAGGTCATCCACCACCGCGCCTACCTTGGTATCATCAGCAAACAGACTGATCTTGCTCTTGAAGTCCCATGATATGTCTGCAATGAATATCCCAAACAACACTGGTCCCAACACTGAGCCCTGTGGAACACCGCTTGTCACTGCCCTTGGGTGTGAGAGCTCCCCACCCACCACCACCCTCTGTTACCTTCCCTGCAGCCAGTTTCCTACCCATCTCACCAGCTTTGCACCTGCCCCTGTGCCTACTAACTTCCTTCCCAGGCTTCCATGTGTCATTGAGTCGAATGCCTTACTGAAGTCCAGATACAGGACATCCACTGCATGGCCCCTGTCCAGTTGCCTAGTTACCCAGTCATAGAACTCGACCAGGTTGGTTTGGCAGGATCTGCCATGTATGAAGCCATGCTGTCTGCTGTCCTGTAGTCCTTTGGCCTCTAGGAGGGCCACCAGCCTCTCCTTCAGGATAGTCTCCATTAGCTTACCCACGATGGATGTGAGGCTCACTGGTCTGTAGTTTCCCAGTTCATCCTTGGGGCCACTCTTGTGGAGGGGCACCATATGAGCCATCCTCCAGTCCTGAGGTACACACCCCGAATGTAGTGAGGCATTAAATAGGTCTGCCAAAGGTCCTGCCAGCTCCTTCAGTACCCTGGGGTGGATGCCATCTGGGCCTGGCGCCTTGTCCACCCTCAGTGCCTTCAAACCCTCTCGAACTCTGCTCTCCATGATTTCCCCATCTGTCACCACTTCCCCCCCTGCTTCTGCCATTTCTCCCACCTTGGGTGTCACCCCCCTCTTCTCTTTAGTAAATACTGAGCAGAAGTACTCATTTAGTGCTCCTGCCTTATCGCACCCTGCTTCCACCCAATCCCCTCCTTCCTAATCCTTACTATGTGGTCCTTACAGCTCCTTTTCTCCCTGATGTACTTAAAGAAGTCCTTCTCCCCCTTCTTAATGCCTTGTGCCAGCCTGAGTTCCGTAGATGCTTTGGCTCACCTTACTGCCCTTGTCACCTCCTTTGATTCTGTCAAGTACTCCTTCCTGTCCTCCCCCTCCCTGTTTTCTTGTACTTCCTAAAGGCAGCACTTTTCCTTCTTACCTTTTCCATGACCTCCTTGCTCAACCAGATCGGTTTCTTAGCCCTAGCCTTCTTGCTCTGGGCTTTGCAGCAGGTTTTGGTTACCTCCACTATCCCCAGCTTTATGAGCTCCCACCTCTGGTTAGTGTCCATACTAGATTGAATTCTGGCCAGGTACCCTTTTACCACCTCTGCCATCCTCCCAAAGTCGGCCCTCCTGAAGTCCAGCACTATTGTGCCAGATTCCACTTCTTCCTTGCCCATATCCAATGTGAGCCATACTGAGCGGTGATCACTCCCTGACAGTGGTTCCTCCGCTGTAAGTTCTCTCACAAAGTCCCCATTTGCTAGCACAAGGTCAAGGGTATTTCCTAACCTGGTTGGCTCACTGACCATTTGCAGCAGGAAGCTGTCCTGGAAGGCATCCAGCAGTACCTGCTCCCTTCTGTTCCTGGTTGTTGGGGTGCTCCAGTCCACTCCTGGCATGTTGAAGTCCCCCACAATCACCACACTACCCTTCTCGCAGGTCCTCCTGATCTGTCCCGCCAGTTCCCTGTCTAACTCCTCCGTCTGAGATGGTGGCCTGTACACCACCCCCATTCTAAGAATCCTATTCTTGGAATCCTGGATTTGCATCCAAAGTGACTCCGTACTACCCTCCTCCCCTTCCTCCCTTACACACTTCAGTCCTTCCTTCACATATAGTGCCACCCCCCCTCCTTTCCCAATCACTCTGTCCCTATGAAATAATCTGTATCCTGGTACAGACAGGTCCCAGTCATTGTATTGAGTGGCCCATGTTTCCGTGATGACTGCAATGTCCACCTCTCCCTCTGCCATGAGAACCTGTAACTCTGCAGTTTTCCTCCCAAGGCTCCTAGCATTAAGGGTAGTCACCTTCCACCCTTCCCCCCCCCCCATCCTGCCCTCCTTTCCTAGCATCACCAACAGTGCTTGCCATTTGTCCTTTGTCACTGTTATGGGGGGTAAGCTCATATGGTGTCCCAGCCTGTGGTCTCTGCATATCTCTTCCCCAACTGCCACCCCCCGCTCCTAGTTTAAATTCCCAACTTCCTCTATGTACTCCTCCATCCTCTGTTTCAACACTTTCTTTCCCTCCTTACTGTCCCATTCTTTTTTCTCACTACCACGATAGGGGAAGCATATGGGCTTCTGGATTCTTGTATTACGCCAGCAGCAAGCATCTCTTGCAGATGCCGTCTCACATCATCTATGTCAGTATGTGCCAGGCGTCGAGACCTCTCACGAAATGGTCTTTCATCATGTAGCCGGATGTGCTGCTCAGCTCCTTGCACACATCCTACGTCCCATTCCTTTAAAGAAAACACGTGGTCTCTCTGGGCAAGCTTTCTACTGATTCTCATCTTCCATTCGGCTGGCAACAGGGAGTCACCAAAATCAAACAAGTCTGGCGTCACCCGGTCATTCTCCCCCAAACACTTGTTACTGGGTAGCACTGCAGTATCTGCACAATGTACATTAGCCAGGGTGCAACCTCTATTTACTCGAATCTCTCTATCAGACACATTATGAACTTGGACCATTACCCTTCTGGCATAATCTCTGGCAGGCAAAATAGTTAGCTTGACCAGCAGTCCTTACGGCAATTTCCCATCGCCTGGTGCATCCAGCATAAGGATTTTATTCTTGACATCCTTTCTGATATGGACTTCCCCTGTAAGGTACACTGGGCATTTGGCACCAGGATCAGAGACTCAGGATCCTTCTTCCAGACAATTTCAACCGGTTCCTCTGATTCCACTTTTTCAGCATCTCTCTGTGCCTCATAGGCCTTCTTGATCAAGGCCGAAATTCTTAAAGCTCTACCAGTCCTTGACCCCTGTTTTTCATAACACAACTGCACCAACCGTCCAAACATATGTGCATTCATCCCAGTTAGTAGAGGAACCCCCTCATACAGTCCAGTAGGGGGACACACTAGGGCCAGGGTCTCCACTTGCTCAGCCACTCCAGCCACAGAGGTAGGGAATGATAACCAAATTCAGATATATCTGGAGTAGGGATAAGCCTTCTCACTTAAACCCCAGACATGCAGTCTTTCCAATGGTTGTAAGGGTACGTCTGACAAATGCTTCTGATACCAATCCTAGAACATAATTGTCACTTGGGAGCCACTGTCCAATAGAGCTCTTGTAGATACTCCATTCACCTTTACAGTGGTCTCCATGGAGGGACCCACCACCTCGGACCATTCCAGAGGGACAGCAGCAGGGGCCTGGACAGAGGATTTAGCCACGTAGGAATTGGAATTAGAGTTTCTTCAATCAATCAATCAATCAATCAAATCTTTATTTATTCAGGCGATCATCATTGAGCAAGGATCATTTACAAGATGGACCTGATAAGGTCAAGGTTCGAGTTGGTGCACAGCAATTACATCACATACTTATGAGACAGTTATACATACAGAAACAAGAAAATGTTATTTATAACACAATAATATACAGAGAATTCACATGTTAAAAGCTTGGCAAGAAAGTTAAACTAACAGCTACAATATGTACAATACATATATATCACAATGAGGGCCATGACAGTCCACTCACATAATGAGTACAAGGATGGTGAAGGGAATATTGGGTGCCATATACTGGCGGTGTCTGGCTGGAAGGAATATGCCATATGTGATTGGAATAAGGTTTTGTGGGATGACTATTCTATCTCTAGCGGTAGCAACTGCATTTCTCTGTGAAAGGCTGTACAGTGCTGCTTGAAGGATGTAAATGGAATGATAATGGACAGTTTTAGGGATTTTGTAGGGTGTTCCATGCTATGGCTAGAGGTAGCTGACTGCTGCCCTCCCTATTTTGGTGTTGACTTTGGGCAATTTGAGCAGGATGATATTGTTGCTTCTTAGGGCATAGGAGCTGGGAGTGGTCAGGTTGAAGCAGTCCAGGATATAGCTTGGGAGTTTTTGATAAAGCTCTGTAGATCCATAGAGCTGCATTTCTGCTCCTCCTGACATGAAGGAAACCCATCCAACTGAATCATAGAGAACAATGGTGGTATTATATGGCAGGTCTGTAATGAACCTTATTGCTCTATGGTATAAGGTATCCAACTTTGAAGGTAGGGAGTGGAGCAGTGACTATAGAGGAAGTCTCGTGAGTCAATGACTGATAGAAAGATGGCCTGGACTAATCTCATCTTTGAATCTCTATTAAGGAAGGGTTTTAATCTGTAGAGAGGCCAAGCCTTAGGCGAAGCTTTTTCAGCAGTTGTTCTAGATGCTGAGTAAAGTCAAGTCTGTTGTCAATCCACACACCTAGGTATTTGAAATTTTCAACATACTCCAGATTTTCTCCCAGTATAGTGCATATCTGGGGAAGACTGATTGAAGAGGATGTGTTGGTGGAGTTTTGGGTTGTGAACATCATTGCTTTGGTTTTCTTTGCATTTAGCAGAAGCTTTTTCTCAAGAAGCTGATGTTGTAACGGAGAATTCTGCTTGTAGGATTTCATGAGCAACTTTAGGTGAAGGGTTGCTGACATACAGTACAGTGTCATCAGCAAAGAGATGTACTGAGGACTTGGTAAGGGTTGAATCAATTTCTTGGGCCCTCACAGCGGTCATTTTGTGCACCCCTTAACCACTGATTTGTTCTCCAAAGCTCCGCTTGTAGCCGGCTCACCACTCTCTCTAAGTCTTTCTGCGACCAGCATTCCCTCTTCATATGGCCATATCTTCCACAGTTGTGACACATGATAGGCTCCTGGGTCATTCTTGGAGAGAACATTTCTTGAGGAACTAAAGGATTGGCAAGGGGTTGGGGTCCATTAGTGGCTGGCGATGGTGGGAAGGGGGTAACATGTCTCAGCAGTTCCTTCAGGGCGACAGTCAATTCTCTGATTTCACTCTGAGGGCTGTCCTTGTCATAGGATGTCTGGGAGGAAACCCCCACCCCCATGGCAGTCACGGCCTGAGCAGAATTAGAATCTGGTCCCACAAGGGGAGTCCTTGCAGGGGCACCCACCTTCAACTCTTGGAACTCCTTCAGTAGTTCATTTTTACAAAGTTGGACCCAGGGCGGGAAGTCCTTTTCCTTCTCAGAGCACCCATTAGCTGCCAAACTTTGCTCCTGAACTTCACTTGACGGATCACCCTCAGTCACTCAAGTCGCAGCACCAGCTGTTGGTGCAGTTTCCCCCCCAGGATCGCCTTTTCTCAACCCCTCGAATTTCTCTTATTAGTTCATCATAGGAGGGTGGGGATTCCAGTTGATTGGCCAGGCGTAACTGAAGCAACAGCAGTTCCGAGAAGGGAGCAGACTTAAGGATCCTGTCCAGCCTGGTTCGGTCCAATTCAGTCGCTGGCAAACTACTCTTTCTGAGGCATTCTTGCAACAATTTTTCCAGCCGAGATACATACACAGACAACAACTCCCCTTGGTACTGTTGTGCATTTCTTACTCTCCACCACCAGTCCTTGTCGGAATCTGGGCTCCCAGACACATTCTCCAAGGCCTCAAGATAGTACTGTGCAGTTGCTTCAGGGTTACTGGCCCATTTGTCACGGATGATAGCCAGGGCAGGACCTCGGAGGCTCTCACTTAACCTCTTTCACTTTTCTGCTTTCGAGCATTGCCATTCTAGCACTTGAGGGGCAACATAGTCTATCCAGGTCTACCAGTCATCCTCCCCTTGGGGGTGGGGAGGGTGCCCAAGAAGATTCTCAACTTGCTGTAAGAATCATGACTAATGGCAGGTACAGACAATGGGGCTAGCACTGGCACGGGCTCAGAAGGGGCAATAACAGGTGCTGGAGGGGGAAGGGGTGTTGGGGGAGGAATGCCTCCAGGTGGTAACAATAGATCTTACTTCGAGAGGGCTCTTGCAGTAGGTAATTACATATAGGACTGACGCCAGCTGGCGGCAGGACCCCACGGAAAAATTTCTAGCTAGCAGTCCCTGGCGAGGGACCGCCTCATGTCAGGTGACCGGCGTCATGCGACGTCGGTATAAAGGCGGTCCCGGACACCCGCCTTCAGTTCTTTCCGCCGTTAGCTCGTTGCAGCACCTGCTGATCAAGTTCGTGCTAGCAAAGCCCTGTTCTTTCGTCGGTTTTACCGAAGTTTTGAGTATTTTTTCTTCTCATCATCAGGTCAGCGTCGGTGTATGTCGTCCCCTACACCTTCCAAAAACAAGTGCGACTCGTGCGGCGCCCAACTGCCACACAAGGACAGCCATTCTCTCTGCCTTTTTTGCTTAGGCCCCGACCACCCGGTCGACAAGTGCCCACATTGCCTGCACTTCAATGCGGCTACCCGCAGACGACGCCGACAGTCCCTAGAAGCCCATCTGCTAAAGAAGAAGATGTCTTCAATGGAAAAAGAATTGAAGAAGCTCAGGCAGGCGTCGACTTCTCCTGAAGGACATCGTAAAATGCAGGACAAAGAAAGACACTGGGAGATGGCCTCCTCACCTGCGACTCCGGCCGGAGTCGCGGCCCAGATAACATCCCCTCAGCGGGACCGTCCGATGGCAGCCTCCAAGGCTTTGGAGGAGGCGTCGGCCCACCCGTCGGGCTCGCGATTAGGCCTTGCGGGTACCTCTGGGCAAAAGGAAGCCTCTGTCCTCAGTACCGCCGCAGGCTTGCGGCCTACTGGCGCGGGCACCTCCCATAAGCCGGACGTCGGCTCCTCCGACGTCCGCCGGGAGAAGGTTGATAAGACGCCCGACCCTTCAGGGTGGTGCACGACCTCGTCCCCCTCGGACTGGGCCGCTTCCCTCCCTCGGCCCGCCTCCGACGGGGACCCGTAAGTCGGGCGCTGGCGGGAACCAGCCCCAAGCCACCGTCGGCTCCCCGACATCGCGCGGCGATGGAACTACTGACGGACCCTCCAACCCCGTCTGCATCCAGTTCCCTGCAGCCCGCTGCCGTCCGGAAGCCTGAGTCACCCCAGCCTGACCCCGGGGACTTTTCTCCACCGTCCCAGGGCAATGCGGGGGATATTCCAACCCCGTCAGTCCCTCCTCCTAGGGAACTGGATCTGACGCCGTTCCCCCGGACGCCGGCTCCGACGCCAGTCCTGCCGATGCCGGTTCCGACGCCGGCCCCACCGACGCTGGCAGGGGATATTCCCCTTCCGTCGGGCCCAACCCCCCCGGGCCTCTCAATGTTGACCCGCCCGTGGGGCCTCCTTCCGGGCCGTCTGCTGCAGCAGCTCCTCCGGTGCCCGGGTACCCACCGTCCTATCCGACACCGTCTTACCCGGGCCCGCAGTATCCAGCGCCGCAGTACCTGACACCAGTTCCGCTGACGCCGCAGTACCCGACGCCGCAATACCCAGCACCGGTTTTCCCGCAGCTGGGTTTCAGATACTCGCCTTACGGATACAATCCGTATACTTATCCCCCTCCTCCTCCTCCACCGCCCCCCCGGCCACCGGTGGATCTGCAGGAGACTCTGGCTTCTTGGTGGGCTGAGGCCAAGGCTCAGCTCACCAAGGAAGTAGAGAGCCGCCTTACGGCGATGGTGCCGCCCCCGGCCCCCATACGCCCGAGATGGCACACTCCCTCACCACCTCCGGATCCCAGAGCCCTTCCCTCTGGATCCCGAGAGGGGCAGGATACGCGTCCAGGGATCCCCCCTAGGGAACCCGTTCCTCCCCCTAGACATGCCAGGGAGTCTTATTCTGCTTCTGATTCTTCTTCTTCGCTCTCGGATTCCTCGGATTCCTCCGACAGATGTTCCGAGAGAGACGACGAGCCTCGCTTTCTGTCCAAGCCCCGGCCGAGGACTCCTCCAAAGTCTCCTCCAGAGGATCCTTCCTTCACGGAGTTGCTCAGGAAGATCCAGGAAGTACATCAGTGGCATTCTCTCAAATCAGATCCTCAGTGGGTCAAACTCGCCAAACATCTGGACCTGCCCCTTACGGCTCCTACTTTAGTGCCACCCTGGATCGAGCCTCATGCCCACCTTGTTTCCACTATTTGGAAACAACCGTTGGCTTTAGCCCCGCTTCCTAGGAAGTCCAACAGGCTATACCAGGCTCCGGAGGGTGTAGACTTTCTGGATTCTCACCCTCGTGCTGACTCGGTCGTGATTAGCGCCTCTCACGGCCGGTCAGCACATCCCAAACATCTAAGCTCGTCTCCACCGGATAAGGAATCTCACCTCCTGGACCAGTATGGAAGAAAAATATATGCCTCTTCCACACTGGGAATTCGGGCCCTGAATTATGTAGCTCATATGGGGGATTACCAGAAGGCCATCCTTACCCAGGCGGAATCCAAGATTGACTCCTTACCTGACTCCCAAGTCAAGCAGGAGTTAGCTGACTTAGTCCGTTCTGCTCGTTCAGCCAGTTGTCACATTCTGCGGACGACATACAATGCAGTGGACACTGCCGCGCAGAGCTCTGCATTCTCTGTAAGTCTTCGGGGTCATGCCTGGCTCCACGTGTCAGGTTTGGTCCCGGAGGTGCAGTCAGCAATCCAGGAAGCACCTTTCAGGGGTTCGGTGCTTTTCCGCGGTGATGTCAAGGACATCATCACTGACTTGCAGGAGAAGGGGACGGCTCTGAAATCCATGGATTCCATGTACCGTCCCCATCCCCCACAGCGCCGTCCTTTTCGCAGACGCAGTCGGCCTCAAGCGAAACCCCAAGGAAGGCGGGCCACTAAACGCCGGGCCCCCGCAGCTGCCAGGCCCCCACCACCCAAAAAGCAGCAGGTGCCCCAGCTGTGGCGCTGCCCCACACCACCTGACTCCTTCCCTGTCCCACCACCTCCGGACACACTGGAGGAACCGGTAGGAGGGAGGTTCTCCCTCCACCTTCCGTATTGGGAGAGGATAACAACGGATTCATGGGTGCTTCAAATTATAGCGGAGGGGCACTCCATAGAGTTTCTACAGAAACCACCCCGCCACCCCCCCCGGAGTCGTCCTATGCAAGGGACCATCTTCCTTTGGTCCGGGAAGAAATATCAGCCCTTCTCGCGAAGCAGGCCATAGAACCCGTTCCTCCTCACCTTCAAGGGACAGGTTACTATTCTCATTTCTTCCTGGTCCCAAAGAAGACAGGAGATCTCAGACCCATTCTCGATCTCAGCTCCTTGAACCTTTACGTGGAATACAAAAAGTTCAGGATGCTCTCCCTACAAACCCTTTTGCCCCTTCTTTGGCTGGGTCACCCTTTTGCCCCTTCTTTGGCCGGGTCAATGGCTTTGTGCGCTGGATATGCAGGACGCATATCTGCACATCCCCATTCGTCCCTCGCATCGCAAGTACCTCCGGTTTGCTTTCCAGGGGGACCATTACCAATTCCGAGCACTCCCGTTTGGTCTTTCCTCTGCACCCCAAGTTTTTACCAAATGCCTGGCAGTGGTAGCAGCCCACCTGCGTACTATGGGAGTTCAGGTGTTCCCCTACCTGGACGACTGGTTCCTGGAGGCCTCGTCCAGGGAGGAGCTCCTGCATTTTCTCTCCCTCACTCAGCAGGTTTTCACTTGCCTGGGTATTACCATCAACCATTCCAAGTCTCATCTGGATCCCTCCCAGAGACTTCAGTTTATCGGGGCTATCCTCGATATGACGGTGAGCAAGGCCTTCCTGCCTCCGGACAGGGCGGCCTCTCTTCAGTCACAGATTTCCCTGCTATCAGAATGCAGGAAGGTTCCGGCGAGGTCGGTTCTCCATCTCTTGGGGCTCATGGAGGCCGCCATCCCGACTGTTCCCCGCACGCGACTCCACATGAGGATCTCTCAGTGGACTCTCCGCTCCCAGTGGGATCAACTCGTAGACGACCTAGATCATTTGGTTCTGATCTCCTCGCTGATGACAAGAGACTTGCAATAGTGTATGGTTCGAGAGAACCTGTTTCGGGGGATCCCCTTCTGTCATCCTCCCCCCTCCCAGACTCTGACCACGGACGCATCAGGCGAAGGTTGGGGAGCCCATCTGGGTCCTCACCAAACCCAGGGTTTATGGTCCAGATTGGAGCTAGCCCTCCACATCAATGTGCTCGAGCTACGAGCAGTACTATATGCTCTCCAAGCCCTTCACCAATACATTCTTCCTGGTCACCTAGCTGTCCAGACGGACAACATGTGCGTGGTGTGGTACATCAACAAGCAAAGAGGGACTCGATCCTACCCTCTATGCAGGGAAGCAATGAGGGTTTGGGACTGGGCAACGCTTCACAACCTTCACCTCACGGCGATCCATGTTCCAGGAGTCGACAATACCATGGCAGACAGGTTAAGCTGCTCCTCTGCTCTGCCACACAAGTGGGAGTTGGACCAAAAGGTTCTAGACGACATCTTCCAGCTTTGGGGGACTCCACAGGTAGACCTGTTCGCCTCTTCCCAAAACGCAAAACTTCCCACCTTTTGCTCACTCGCTCCAGAGCGAGGCGCTTTCTGGAGCAATACTCTGTCTCTAAACTGGAAGGGCAGATTCGTCTATGCTTTTCCCCCAGTTCCTCTAGACCCTCGTGTACTGCAGAAACTAACAACGGAAGGAGCGAGAATGATTCTGATCGCTCCTTTCTGGCCCAGGCAAATCTGGTTCTCTCTTCTACAACAATACTCAGAGGTTCCTCCTCTTCCTCTTCCTTTATCTCGAGGATTGATGACCCAGAATCAGGGGACCCTGGTCCATCCAGGCCTCAAGTCCCTACAACTTCATGCATGGCTCCTGCAGACCTAGCCCAATCTCGCTTTGGTGTCTCTCCAAAGGTGGCCGAGATTCTGGTGGAGGCTAGAAAACCCTCCACTAAGTCCACTTATGCCATGAAATGGAAGAGATTTTCTATTTGGGCTGCCTCTAGGAACGTGGAGCCTTTCTTCTGTCCAGTGGCCATTCTACTTGAATATTTACGTCATCTCTTCGACCTGGGTCTCATTCATTCCTCCTTGAAAGTGCACATGGCCGCTATTTCAGCTTACCATGTTCCTTTCGCTGATAAAACCTTTGCCCAATTAGAAGTGTCTAAGGCTTTTCTTAGAGGGGTCCTTCATCTGAGGCCCCCTATCCGGACTCCTGCTCCCCCTTGGGACTTGAACTTTGTTCTCGAGAAACTCACTCTTCCTCCCTTTGAACCTGCGGTATCCGCAGATCTGAAGTTTCTGTCATGGAAGACGCTCTTCTTGGTGGCCATTACTTCCTCTCGGAGAATTTCCGAGCTCCAGGCCCTTATGTGTAAAATCCCCTATTTGATTTTTCACGAAGAACGAGTGGCTCTTCACACGAACCCTAAGTTTCTGCCTAAAGTGGTAGCGGAGTCTACCTTAAATCATAGAGTTACCTGCCTTTTTCACGCAGTACTCCAATCAAGGAGAATATTTACTCCATACCATGGAAGTTCACCGGATTCTGAGATACTACACTGATAGGACAAAGGATCTCAGAAAAACTGACCAGCTGTTCGTCTCTTTTGCTCACAAAAGGGAAGGCAATGCTGTTTCCAAGCAATGCCCGTTGAAGTGGTTAGCTCATTGCATCACTTTCTGTTATGACAAGTACAACAAGACCCTTCCGGGTCAAGTCAGAGGTCACTCCACTCGTGGAGTAGCAGCCTCTGTGGCTTGTTTCAAGAATGTGTCTGCGGCAGACATCTGTGCTGCCGCCACCTGGACTTCCATCCATACCTTTATGAAACATTACAGTTTGGACATTGCCTCTCGCCGTAGAGCAGGCTTTGGGCTAGCTGTTTTGCAGGGCCTCCTGTCTTGAGGCCTGCAAGGCTACTGCTACTTTCAGGGTAGTTTCCTCCTCCCAGCGCCTTTTATTTGTTCCAGACTGCTTGGGATTCAGTCCTATATGTAATTACCTACTGCAAGAGCCCTCTCGAGTAAGATAGTACAGTTACATAAGAACTTACCGTAACAGTAGATCTTCGAGAGAGGCTCTTGCAGTAGGTAATACCTTCCCGCCCTGCATCCCCCTAGGCTTCTTCAGCTCCTTTTCCATTGAGGGAAATATCTGCTTCTCTCTCGTCCGGGCCTTCCAGGCCTGTGGCAGGAAAGAACTGGAAGGCGGGCGTCCAGGACCGCCCCTTTATACCGACGTCGCATGACGCCGGTCACCTGACGTGGGGCGGTCCCTCGCCAGGGACTGCTAGCTAGAAATTTTTCCGTGGGGTCCTGCCGCCGACCGGCGTCAGTCCTATATGTAATTACCTACTGCAAGAGCCTCTCTCGAAGATCTACTGTTACGATAAGTTCTTATGTACTGTACTTTTCTAGATTTCCATCCCTCCAGCAACAGTCTAGCAAATTTTTCCTCAACCTCCAGCAACAGTCTAGCAAATTTTTCCTCAACCTCCAGCAACAGTCTAGCAAATTTTTCCTCAAAAGTTTCAGATAGTGGGGGATGCTCGTTCTCCCCGGGGTCTTTACTGTCTTTAGTTATCACTAGCAGCTTTTCTTTAAACCTATCAGTACCAGGGGCCCACCTGGGGTGGCCGGACCACTATGTAAGTGAACAACCCTCCATCCCTTCTGGGCACCTTCGGGCAGAATCATAGGGGGTATATTCTTAGGGTCTATTGGGGAACTGCATGAGAGCAGCACCTGCAGCGTCTGTTCAACTAAGTCAGCATATCGTCCCTTTACTTCAACTTTACCCACGCACTTAACATGTTCTGCAGTGGACACAATGTCAGCATTGTTAGTGCCTAAGGGGACATCCATCAGTAGAATAGCCTTTTGGAGGTCTCTTTCCTCGGCTTCGCACCACCCCATCAATTTGTGCACCATCAGCTTATGGGGGCAATTTTTAGCTTGGGCGTAGCAAGCTCCTCCATTTTCTCCTCCAAATTGAACATAATGGGGTAATACCCTCACGTGGCCACTAGATTATGCTAATCCCAGTGGTGCCTCCAAGATATAACCACCAGGTGGCGCTATCCCAAAGGCTAATACCCCTGCCTGCTTGACTACGGACAGGTTGAGGGGCCTAGGTTCTATGGTGGGTGCCTCCACCCAGAGGTCAGGGTTTTATAATGGTTAGACTAGCTTGGTCATAGCCCTCTGGGACACTGAGACCCCTTTTATTCCCTCTAGTGGCTCACACAGTACACAGGAGTTACAGCCCCAATACCCCACGTATACACACTGTTCACTCATAAAGTACCACCTACCTTCGAGACTGATTCTGCAGCACGTCTCTGAGGACCCCATGCAAAACAAGGTTAAACAACATACACAGCAAGATACAATACTGTTTCCATAAGTACCAACACCACAGACAGTATATAGTATAACAACAACAAATCTGATTTATTTAGAGGACAGTAACATGGGAGGGGGCAATCAGGTTGATTAGCAGAATTAAATCACAGTACTGTGCACATGTATGTATAGGGTCCAAAATGTCACTCTCTGGGTACCCAGGATGGGGAGGTCTAGCCAGGTCCGTTGCCTGGCAGGTGCAGATAGATGGGGCCCTGTAGGAAGAAAATACATGCACAACACCCACTTGCAATCCAGAGCCGGATGGCTCAGTCCATGAAGAAGTGAAACAACAATAATTAGATGACACACTTGTAATTGATAACAGGCTGCAGGGGAATACCCTGATTTGTACTCACAATACCCAAGCTGAGAACTGGATGGTGGATGTTCTTCTGGATTGTCAGAAACAACAGGGGATGGAGACAAGGTCCTTGTGACTGGACCCCACAGCAGTTGATAGCAAATGGATTTAGTCCGAGACAAGCTGGGGTTTGCTTCCCGCTTCAACACACAGCACACAGTACAGGGGATTGGAAATAACAATTCCCCACAAGCACTACGCACATTCATATGTAAAAGGAAAGTACTATACCAGGCAGGCTACTTCTCGATCCCAATCGCACTTACTGCTAAATACCTGGAAGCACACACAGCACCTTCAGTTACTGACAGACTGAGTGAGATTCAGCAATTTCTCCAGTCTTGTACAGGGTGAGCCTGGTTTCCACACTTCTGGTGTTTCTTTCTCCTCACAACTCGGATTCAGTCCAAACTGGCACTCACAATGGCTGCAGGCTGAAACTCAGGGCCTCACACGTGCTTCCCATGCTAAACTACACACCGCAGAAGCACATAGCTCCTTCTCTCTTCACTGTCACAAGTGATCTGACTTTCCAGTAACAGAACAGGGCAATTCCTTTGAGTTCCTCCCAGTTCGGTTGGCTTATTCGGCTGTCACTCACAATAGAACTCCTCTGTTGGTGAAAAAAGGTGCCACGGTCAAAACTACATTTCCCAGAGTCACTGCCCATACAATCTTCTTGTGGCTGGCTCAGAATTGAGAGTCCAAGTTCTGATTCGTCCACAGGCTCCATTTTAAAGTCTCCCTATCATCCTGATTGGTCCAAGTCAGCAATTCAGGACCAAAATGAAAGAGCTACACTGAAACAGTTCGTGATGAAATTAAGACAGGTTATGCAAACTACATTTTGTCAGTCACTCTAAATGATTTCTGTCAAACAGTTATATCATTCAACAAGGCTTCCTCTGCACATGTAGCGACGGCAGAAATGGAGCGAATTGACAGCAGCTCTGGTGGGATTCGAGCGTTAAATGCACAGTCCCCCCATACAAACTAATTAAGTCTGCAAGCAGACAGCTGTTAAAGAGACAGTATGTGGAGGCTCAAACAGCTCAGACGCCGAACACCGCCCAGATTTGGAGCATTCAGGCAATCTCCTGGAAGACTTTTTGAAATCCCCATTTGCAGGTGGGTTACAGAATACTTCTATAAATTAAGTTTCTCCCCAGTGATGTAACATGGGCAAGAGTGTAAAATCTCCTAAATTGTCAGAATGAGGTATCTGAATTTGTTGATATGCTTACTTACAGAGAAACTGTATTTGTTTGATACAAACTGAATAAACTGTTATTGAAAAAAAAAGGAACTATGGGCATATCTACAATGTAGGGGACAGAAAAGACACAACAAAGAATTCTGGCTTACATTTTTTTTCCTGGCTACAACACACTAAGTTCTTAAAAGTGTAATCTGTACAATATAACACTGATTGGAATGATCTGTTCTGATGCTCTTGATTAACATTGTGCCTTGACTGGTACTGACTAGTCAGGGATGACTGCTGCATGTAATTTATATGTAATTAGTACACAGGGCAAAAATGAAGAGTAAGAGTAATAAAAAATGGGGGGTGGCTGGGACAGCTGCCATCTTGATGGGCATTGTTTGCCTGCAAGCCCCAGAATCCCGCGCTGAGGCCGGCTGAGCACTAAGTGCATCGTGATTGTGAGGGGTTCGTCTCCACGAGAGGAAAGACATGGGCTACCCAGCATTTGCTCCCCCGATGGACAAACCAAAGAGCATTACTGGCATTGTCTGTGAAGGCAGTTGACCTCATGGCTAAAGGAAGGGTGTGGCAGTGGAGACCCCAGTTGTTGAGGTGGAGGACAGGATAACTAAAGGAAACAAAATAAAGAAAACAAATATGTGAAAAAAATGGGTGGGAGTCTTAATGTGACCCTGCACAACTAATCTGATGCATTTGCCCTCAGGGTCTCTGTTGGGAAGTGGCAGCAGTAATTGTGACTTTCTAAAATATCTATAAAATATATGGTGCCATTTTTCTGTGTTTGTGTACAGCTCTGAACCATACATCCACTTAAGTACTGGATCTCAGTGGGATGCCTTGACACAACAAATAATAGGTTGTAGTCAAGATGTATTGCCTGGCTAGCCCAGTGGCAGCAGTAACACTACTGTCCGCCACGCTGGTGACCCAGGTTTGGGAGTGGGCTTGGGTTGCTGGGGATCAGCCAGAGGGAGGATTGAGTGTCCGAAAGACTGCTCACGTCTCCCAGGGAGGGTTCACCACTCCGCCATGTACTGCCACAGGCTGGAGGCCTGATGGTAGTGCAGGCTAGAGGACATGAAGGATGGGAGCTGATGGCTTGATGCTGCGCATGTGTGCCTTCACAAGGCATGAGCTGATGTCTGTGCCACAGCAGGAGTTTGGGGAGAAAAGTAGAAAATGACTGAGCAAGCTTTGTGAAGTTCTGTGAGCCCCCAGCCTGCACCGCCACACGAGGATGCCAGCTCACAATCTGGAATTGTGTCTCTGAGGGAGGATAACTCTCCCTCACCTGGCCACACCACGCTGAGCAATCCGTTGGGGACTTTCTGGGCCAGGTTAGTCCTCGGGGGAGGTGGTTGATGGCTGGGGGGGCAGGAACAGGGCTGATAGCCCTCTCACTCAAGCCTGGAGAAATAAACACATTTATAAAAAAATAATTGTACTTCCTGGTGTCAAAACAGTATGCAGACAGTAAAAAGGTAAGACGTAAAAAGACTGATTTACAAGTACAGCATTTCAGGCTGATAAACACTTCTTCAGGTACAAAGATACCTAAATAGGCAGAGGAATATATAGGCTGTGGAAGGGCCACTGAAGATTAGAGCTGAGACGTGGCAGATGTCCAGAGAGAAATGAAAGACTAGGAAAAGAGTGGGGTGGAGGATCTCAGGTTTGGAGTTGGACATCAACACAGAAAAAGGACTCAGTTCACTAGTCTCTCTCTTTATATCCAGATTTGAGTTACCACAACCCACTCCTTTCCTAGTCCCTCGTCTTTTCTCTTTGGGTATCTACCATAGTGTGTCCACTCATCTTTAGTGGCCCTTCCACCCCCTATATATTCCTCTGCCTCTTTAAGTATCTTTGTACCTGAAGAACTGTTTACCCTTGTGAAACATTGTTTATTTATTTATTTATTTTTTGTTTACCGGGTAAGTACACTAGACAAGTTTTATGCCTATTTTCAGGAACGACCCGGGAGAGTACAAAAGGGTACAACAGGTACATTGATACAGTAATTGGTTCAGACGAATACATTCAGGTACAAAAACAGGAGAAAAGACAATTTTTACAGTTTTTACATTTACGTGAAGGTACACCCAGACAGTGCTGGGGCAAGGTATAAGATAAAGATAAATTCAATGACCAACAGGGCTGGTGAGGATTATGAGCATAGTAACATCATAGCGCCGGTCAAGCAAGGGAGGGGATTTGACGAGGACATAGCGCAAGAGTGGTGACGCCAGAGCAGGAGAGAAGAAGCCGGCACCAGTGGACACCGGGAGGCTAAGGAGGCTTAGGACATTCACAGCGAGAAGCCACCTTAAGATGATCCCACAGGGAGGTCCGGAAACTCTTGTGAGAGGAGGCAGTATGGACTCTTTCAGAAAAGGAGTTCCAGAGCCTGGGGCCATGGACAGCAAAACTCTGGTCCCCCATGTTGGTGCGGGAAGTAGGTACACTTAGTAGGCCGGGGCCTTGGGATCTAAGCAGGTAGGGGGAGAGGTCAGCAGGTGCAAGAAACTGGGCCAGTTCCGGAGGGGTGCCGGAGCTAAGTACTTTACTCACGAGGCACCCAGTGCTAAAGTTAAGGTGATTGAGCGGGGATAGCCAGCCAAGCTTCTCGTAGAGCTCGTAGTGATGGGTGAGGTGGGGGCAGCCAGGGCAAAACGACAGATGTTGTTGCACGCTGTGCTCCACTTGCTTAGGAGGGTCTTAGAAGTATGAGCAACATGAGGAGCCGAGCTGAGGGGGAGGGAAGTAGTACTCCCTGGCAAGAGCTAAGCGAGCCGCTGGAGTGAGGTTGTACCGAGCCCTGTAGGCCATCCCTAGTTTGTGGTTTACCCCACTGCAGGCATTGTGGATATGACTACCAAGGTCCAATTGGGGATCTGCCACTCCAAGATATTTGAGGGAGGTCACGGTAGGGAGAGGGAGCCATCTTCGTAGTTGATATGTAGGGAGTTGAAGAGGCTTGTATTTTGGCAGAGGAACTGAAGAGCATAGCCTGGGTTTTGTTTTGATTTAGGACCAATTTATGGTTGGAGAGCCATGCCTGGATGTTCCAGAGGTCTTCAGGTAAGTGACGGTTTAGTGTGGCTGTATCACAGAGGCCAGGAGAACGAGGTCATCCGCATACATGATGACACGGCAGCTGGAGACCACATCAGGAGATTGTTGATGAACAGGGAAAGAGTAGGGGACCCAGCACGGAGCCCTGAGGGACACCAGAGGTGACAGGCCGGGGGCAGAGAGGACTTTATTGAATTTAGTTAGTTGTTTTCTGCCATATAGGTAGTCAGAGACCCAGTTTAGGGCAGTGGGGACAAAACCAAGGGACCTCATCCTGAGGGCAAGCAGGTCGTGGTCAACGAGGTCGAACGCCTTGGATAAGTCAATAGATACCACACCTGAGAGTTTTCCCTGATCCATAGCAGCTCTGATGCTGGAAGAGACTGAGATGAGAGCCGTGGAAGTGCTGTGCCCTTTACGAAAGCCGTGTTGGGCCGGGGTCAGCAGACCATGGGAGTGGATATACTCCGAGATTTGTTTGGCGACCACCTTTTCCAGGAGCTTGCTGACAGCAGAGAGGATAGCTATGGGACAGTAGTTGTCCAGGATTTTGGGGTCGCCCTGCTTAGGGACAGGGACGACCTTGGCAACCTTCCAGATATCCGGGATCAGTCCCTGGGTAAGGGATAGGTTGAAAATGTGGGCCACCGGGGAGGCTATAAGGGGAGCACCTAGTTTGAGAAGCTTTGGCTCCAGATCATCAGGACCAGGGCTAGCATTCTGGGAGAGATCAAGAAGGAGAGAGACCACCGCACCTCGCCGATACCGCCCCTTAGGTAAAATGGAGGGCGGTCAGACCAGACTCCCATTGGGACGGGAGGCAGAGCAGTTTGAGTTTTGGCTGAGGATTCTAGCGGGAGAGCAGAAGGGAGGTCTGTGAAATGAGAGTTTAGAGCATTAGCAATCACGTGAGGATTGTTGCAGGAGACTCCTTCGATGAGCATGTCAGTGACCCCGGAGTAGGAGCGACCGCCAACCAGTGATTGGATGGTTCTCCAGAACCGTCTGGGGTCTTTAGCAGAGCTGAGAAGGGCGGCCTTGCAGAAGTCGCTTTTTGCCCCCCTGATCATTTTCTTGCACTCATTTCTGAGTTTTCTGTATTGCTGCAACAGGGCAGTGTCGTGTGAGCGTTTTACCTGATGCCAGCATTTGTCTCTCGCTCGCATGTGGGAGAGGAGACCCCCTTTCAGCCACTGGGTGGCTGTCCCACGGACCCTACGCCTAGTGATAGGGGCATGCCTATCTTGTAGATCCACAAAGATGATGTGGGAAGCAGCACGCCGATGAGGGATCCAGTGCTCTGTAGACTGTTGACCAGTCCGTAGCCTGAGTTCCTCCAAGAACAGGTCAGGGTTTAATCTAGCAAAGTTTCGAACCTGGATGATTTTGGGGGAACCTTAGGGAGGGATATTCCATATACACAGAACCGAGAGTGGTCCGATATGGCGCGGTAGGGCCCCTATTGAGGAGATCCTCTTGGGATGGTTTGACATAATCCAGTCCAAGAGGGAGCAGGAAGTGCCGCTTGCTTTTGACGGTGGGCCTCCTTACCAGTTGTGTTAGGGATTTGGTGGCAAGCAGGGCCTCAAACTGCTTGACGTTTTCCCATCCCAGTTTAGGTTACTGTCCCCAAGATAAGGAGTTCATTTACCCCGGTACTGGGACAGACAGTATCCAGGAGATGGGAGAGGCCCTGCAGCCCGCCCTTAAGTGGGTTGTAGGAGCATACCACATGCAGTTTCTTGGTGTTGCCAAGCAGCAGCACGGTGTGGAGGAGCTCACAGGTTGACGGCAGCACGGAGGTGTGGTTTATAAGGGATATGTTGAGGTGGGCCCTGTAGTAAATCAGAATACCTTCTCCCCTTTTGCTCCCTATTCTGTCCTGCCATTTTAGCTCATAGCCAGGGAGCCTGCAGACCGAGTCGGGAATCTGGGGTTTAAGCCAGGTCTCGGTTATCCCCAGGATGTCAGGCTTGTAGAGAGTGACCCATGCAGTGAGCTCGTCAAGGTTGGGAAGAAGACTCCGAATGTTGATGTGAGCAACTTTCAGGCCCTTTTCCCTCCACCATTTCTGAGGAGAGTCAAGGGTGGTGGGGCCAGGATTGACTTCAATGTCGCCAGATAGGGCAAGGACAGTAAGATTAGCCACAGAAGGGGTCCTCTCGGGGGGGACCTTTTGATTTCTGGCCTCCAGACACGACATCGCTTAATGTTGATTTGGGGCAGGACGAGTCTAGACAGCAGTCTGCTAGGAGGATAGCGGGGACCAACGGCATTGGCCATAAGGTTTGAGAACATAAAATCGGTCGCAGAGCAGTGGTGGATGGACCTGCCACTGCCACTGTCCTGTACAAGGTTAGTGTCCAAGAGGAGGGGGATGAGTCCCAGGGTAAGGGTAGCCAGGAGAACGAAGTGGAGGGGGGGGAACGGAATTCTTTAACAGAGATCATGCCGAGAGGCCGATCTTGGATAGAACAGGGGGTATCCTGTAGGGGACCTGGGAGCAGTGAGGTGACAGAGAGCAGGGTCATGCAGGAGCCGAGCAAGCTCCAGGGGTTAGGCTACTGACCAGGAGTGATAACGAGCACCAGTGGTGTGACTACAGACCTGGTGTGATGATAAACTAGCACTATCTGGAGGTCCAAAGACACTTAGCAGTGACAGTACAATTTGCCTGTAAAGAAATCTTTTTTCCTTTTACTTTTTACTCTCTGTGTACCGTTTTGACACCAGGCAATACACCTTGACTGCAAACTCTAAACGATATGGTGATCATTCAGGTTATATTATTTTCTGTCCCTGGTTTGATGTAACAGAGCTTTAGTCAAAAAGCATAATACTATGGTGTGTTAAATATAACATGCTTTTTGTGGAGATTTTTGGATCCTTTTTGTCCCTACAGGGCATGACTTCATGTCCAGAGGTACCTGTCTGATCCAGTGCCCCAGAAACCCTAAGACACTGCACTACAACCCTGTCATGAACCCACTCCTGGGGGCCAGGTCCACTGAGCTCACAGTGCCCACCCCTAAGTGCAATCTGTGATGGGGGGAACAGGAATACCCTCCACGTGTCCTTCTAGAGTGCTCTTTGCGTTCACAACTGAACACTCACCACGAGGGCCATGGGCTTCCTCTCTAATCTGGGTATGGGTAAAATACAGTCTTGAATCTTTAGCCAGGTTAGAACCCTCCTTGGTTGCTGTACTGGGGGAAGACCCAGGTGTTATGAGCTCTTTGGGGCTGTCCCCATAACCCTGATTGTGTCTTCTCCCACAGGTGGTGCATCAACCTAGTTCCCCCTTACAGACCCTGCAGAGACCTATGTATTTCCCCTAATTGTCTCCCAGATTTCCCTTCCAGGATCCTAGTCTTTGATAGTGATGTTGGCACCTTGCATTAAACAGGCTTTTCTCAGATTTGAATAAACCTTTACATGCACACAAATCATTCACAGGCAGTTTTAAAAGCAAGTGCTTTTACTAATTACTTAAATAATTTTCATACAAGGCTTAAAAACAAAAGATTCAGATATTTGGTTACAGAATAACAAAACAAAGTTGGAAAAATATAAATACAAAACACACTGTAAAATGTAACTGTCTGATTTTCTACCTTTCTGTGGAGAATCAAAAGTCCAGAAAATAAATGCATTTCTGCAAAAGTTTCCAAGTCCCAGTTCTTCTTGTGTCCCTGGTCTTCAGTGTGAGTCAAACGGTTTGACTTCTCTGCTTTGTCAGGAATGGTGTCTCATGAAAAAGTGTGCCCCAAAATGCTGTGTTGAGGGTCTTATATACCCTGATTTCTGCAGTCTGTGACCTTATCTTTTTGGGCCAGCAGGGGTCTTTCTTGCTTTTTCCCAGATTTTAAGTGAATCACAAAAAAAAAACAGTATCCCTTCTGCCACTTTTAAATGGAGATGAATATGACACTTGAAGTGAATTCACAAGAGACTTTCAGAGTAGATATCCCCCAAATCCTGTGTCTCAAAGTATTTTGCTTTGAAATGGAAAGTTTATTACAGTGAGAGAGTTTCTCCCATCTCCTGTCCTACTGGACTTGTCCCCCTTGACTAGTTTATCAGGAAATACCAATTTCTCCCTTTGAAATGGAATTGTAGTTTCCTGTTAAGCAGCCTTTTCTCAGGTCACAGAATACCAATTTCCCCCTTTGAAATGGAATTTTAGTTTCCTGTTAAGACATTTGCAATATACATTCTCTCTTTCAAATACACTTAAAAAAAAAAGAATTATGTGCATCCTTCTGGTAAGTCTGCTACCCTGGCCTTTTGGGGAATTTAAACATAAAACGTTTAGAGAAATATGACAGCAGTATGTCTGCCATATGACTACAGTGGCCAAATCACCACAAACCCAATTTTGAGGGGCCCTGCTTTTGAGTTCCTAGTCACGAGGTTCCCAAGATCCAATCATTGTCCCCAAGGTGGAGGCAAAAGGCTTTTGATGAACAAGACGATAGGCTGAGTATCATCTGGCACCAAGTGACCATCTTTTTCTGTCTTTTTCACACACAAAATCTCTACTCGCGAGAACACAGGAATATTGCTGGTTCTGACACGCCGCTGTACCAGTGTTTACATCTTCCCCTCCCACACATGCTCTCCTGACTGCCACCTGAGGTCACCCAGGTAGCAGTAGTGCAGTAGAAGTCCCAGGGCTCCAATCCCAGAGAAGAATGTCCTCTGAGATACTTTACCCTCCTCCCACCAGCCCACTGTGATATCTTGGGTTCAGAGCACAAACCCAGATCACAGGCATGTTGTGCTATTGAGCCAACCAATTTTAATATGTTTTCCCGAAACCAGGATGTGAAGGTAATTCATTTAAAGGGGAACACTCAGAACAAAGGGCCCAACACTCAAATTTGGGGCTGGTCCCAATGTGCACTTCGTGCGCAAAAACATTTTGGTTTACTTACTGTTTATTGTAGTATAGTAGATTGTATCAGACTAAATATGCTTAGTAATAGGCTGATATCTTCTGTTACTGTAAATCCCAGAATCCCCTGCAGCTGAAATCAGAGCAGTAAGCAGCAGTGGGAGATTCAATAGCCTGCAGTGCATGTTAGAGTTTTATAATCTCTGATCAGATGTTTTCCGGGTCTGCTTTTCTCCAGGGGCCAAGTATAGTCCACTGTGACTGTACTTAGCCCAGGGAGGACAGCAGGACCACCAAGCAAAAGATCAGAGCTTATATAAACTGTGACATGCACTACAGGCTGTTGAATCCCCTCACTGCTGCCTACTGCTCTGATGTCATGTGCAGGGGATTCTGGGATTTGCAGTAACAGAAGATAGCCTAGAACTCAGCAAAATTAGTCTGATAAAATTTACTATACTACAGTAAACAGTAAGTTAACCAGAATGTTTTTGCACGCAAAGTACATATTGGGATCGGCCCTAAACTTGAGTGTGGGGCCCTTGGTGCTGATTGTTCCCCTTTAAAAGGGCACATTAATTCCCAGTAGCCATCATAGCTTGAAAGTGCACGAAAAGCTCTTTCTAATGAGGCAGTGGGCTCATCTGTAGCCAAAACTACTCCAGAGATATGGATGACTGAGTTCAGTATTAATATTGCACTGCAGCTATTTGTAGAACAGTTTGATGTCATTGAGGAACTAGCTGTACTGTAAAGCGTGTTCTTTAATGACATTACAATGTTCTGCAAATGGCTGCAGTGCAGTACAGACTCAGCCACCTATATCTCTGGAGTAATTCCAGCTACAGTACATGTGAGGCCAATACCTCATTTTAAAGAACTTTTCACAGACTTTCAAACCACATCAGCCACTTTACATGAATGTTTCCATTTAATTTTCTTCTAAGAAAACATATTAATTTAAGTTGTTTGGCTTTATGAAGTCAACTTTTTTCCTGGTTGAATTTTTTTTTCTATTCACACTTTTTGGCTGTTTACTCCCAGCTTCCCTGGTCCCAGCACATCTGCTCACCTCCTGCCACCAGTTGTCCACAACTGTAATCATATCTTTCAAAACTATTTTTTTTAATAAAATGAAATTGTACTTGTATTGGTCCTTGGAAAACAGAAGTCACTGGATAATTTGATACCTCTGATACCTCAGGGATGGCCTGGTGGGGGGATGACCTGGGTAGGGTGGAGGGACAGTTGGTGAAGATAAAAGGTGCCACAGTGAAGGCAACAAATCCCTGCATCAAGTAAGGGAGCAAAAGCAAGAAGACAAGAGACTGCTATAGTTCTCAAAAAAGGAGACTGAAAAGGTAAAGGCAATAAGGGTAGCATTCAGAAGGTATACGGAGGTGCAGAGGGAGGAGGATAGGGAGGTGTATCAGGGGAGGCAGAGGGAGAGGGGAAAGTGGTAAGGAGTGCGAAGGTGGAACCTGAAGAAAGAATAGCTCAGGCATAACAAAAGGGGACAAGACATTTTCAGTATGTACATGAAAAGAGGTAGATCAGGGGCAGGATTGTAAGCAAGGGTTAAATTGAGTAGGAGCTGACAGGAACTCTGTTCCGCCACCTCTTAAAAAATTGTAGGAGAGTTCCACCACCTCTGTCATTTTTCTCCATTAACTACTATAGGAGAGTTCCACTACCTAGACATGACAGTTCCACCACCATGAAATCAAGGTATAAGAGTTCCCTCACCTAAACATTTCCCATCTAACCACTGATTGTAAGGTTCAAAAGGGAAGGCGGGGACTGTGCAGAGGGAGACCAAGCAAAGGTAGACATCCTGAACAAATACTTTTGTTCGGTGATCACAGAGGAAGGAGGAATGGAGTGGCCACAAAAAAATAACAGGAGCTTTGGATAGAGAGGTGGACACTATTCCTTTTTCAGAGGAGATTGTCCTGAAGGGACTTGCAAATCTGAAAGTGGACTGAGCAATGGAGCCAGAGGAGGTGTATCCAAGGGTACTGTGGGAGTTCAGGGAGGTACTGGCTATACTTCTGACAATCGTGTTTAACAGCTGACATGCAACAGGAATGGTTCCAGAGGACTGGAGGAGGGCAAATGTAGTCCCACTTCACAAAAGTGGTAGTAGGGAAGAGGCTGGCAGTTATAGGTCAGTCAGCCTGACTTTGGTGGTGAGAAAGTCAATAGAATCACTGCTGAAGAAAAGGATTGTGGAGTATCTTGAATCTAGTGGGTTACAAGACACGAGACAGCATGGATTCACAGGGGGAGATCATGTCAAACGAATCTGATAGATTTCTTTGACTTGGTGACCAGGGAATTAGATCAGGGTGGAGCGGTAGATGTGACCTACCTAGATTTCAGTAAGACTTTCGGCACCATTCCACGTAGGACACTAGTAAACAAGCTTGGTAGCTTAGGGGTGGGTCCAAAGGTGGTAAACTGGGTACAAAATTGCTTAGTGGATAGGCGAAAGAGGGTGGTGGTAATCAGAGTTCACTCCGAGGAAGGGAGGGTGACCAGCAGGGTGCTTCAGGGATCAGTGCTGGGACCGGTCCTCTTTCATGTCTTTATAAGAGACATTGCAGATGGGCTGGAAGGGAAGATCTGCCTCTTTGTGGATGACACCAAAATCTGCAATAGGGTGGTCACTTTGGGTGGGGGGTGGAAGGGATGATCAGAGACCTGAGAAAACTCGAGGAGTGGTCAACAATGTGAAAAATTGTAAAATAATGCACTTAGGATACAGAAACTCGGGGGCGCTGTACAAAATGGGTGGAGTGGTATTGACGATCACCAAACAGGAAAGAGACCTGGATGTAATCTTATCTGATGACATAAAGGTGGCCATGCAGTGTGACAAGGCAGTCTGGAGGGCTAGCGGGATGCTGGGCTACATAGGGAGGGGTATCATCAGCAAAAAGAGGGAGGTGGTGTTGCCTCTGTATAGACTGCTGGTAAGACACCACCTACAGTACTGTGTCCAATTCTGGAGACCATATCTCCAGAAAGACAAAGAGTGGAGCTGGTCCAGAGGAGAGCAACTAAAATGGTGCAGGGTCTGCTTCAGAAGCCCTATAAGAAGAGACTAAAGGACCTCAATGCCCTTTAAGAGAGGAGGGATATGATAGAGACCTTTAAATATCTCACAGAGGTAAATAAGGTAATGGAGAAAAGTATTTTTCAGAAAACAGGTGCTCAAGAACAAGGGGGTATGCAGTGAAGCTGGAGGGAGGTAGATTCAGGAGAGATTTGAGGAAGTATTTCTTCACAAAAGGAGTGGTGTATTCCTGGAACAGCCTTCCAGTGGAGGTGGTGGGGGTTAAAACAGTGGTGGGGTTCAATAATGCATGGGATAGGCATAAGGGGATCATAGTGGAAAGGAAGAGGGGCAGGGAGAAAGCTAGAAATCAAGTGAGGTCTGTGGTGATACTGTAGGTAGGGAAAATGGGCAGGCGGGTGGGCAAAGCAGTCTTTATTTGCCATCAGTTTCTGTGTTACTGGACCAGCATGTCTTGTAGAAAGATGCTATAGCACACAAGCTTTTGTGGCCACACAGGTCACTCCATTGGGTGCAATAGCATTCTGAACAGAAGAAGCTGAATTTATACTTAAGAGTTACATTGTTTCAAAATAATATATATTTTGTTTTTGCCCCTCCCCGAGCACCCCTGACCGGCCTCTCCTTCAGGCCTCCTAGGTGCACCTGCCGCCACTCCACCCTGTTGCCATCCACCACCCCGATATTGACAAGCCCCCGGGAAACCCAACGTATCCCTTCGTTGGACGGGTCCCTGCCTTCTGAGGGAGAAGGGTCGATAGATGCAACTCTATTTACCCAGGTGCTGCAGAGGTGGACCAGGCGATCCGGTGCTTTGTGGCACGGGGAATGGCGACCGGGCCATCCGGTCACTGGGGCGATTTTCCATTTTTTTTCTGTCCTCCCACCCACCCTGATTGGGCTCCGGGACAGCAACCTGAGGCAGGGACGCGGGGTGTGTAGAGGCTTCATGCTCCTTTCATGTCGCCCAATCCACCTCCAGGTGCTGAGGCCTGACCCCCCCCAAGAAGGAAAGCATCCAGTGGACGCTCTGGGTTCCCTGTGTGCCCAGTGTAACTCTTAAGCATAAATTCAGCTTCTTCTGATCAGAATGGTATTGTACCTGATGAAGCAACCTATATGGCCTGAAAGTTTGTATACTATATCATCTTTGTGCAAGGCATATCTTGGTCTAATAAAAGGCATCCAACCATCCAACGATAACTCAGTTTTGAAATAGGAAGAAATTTAAAAATGACCCATGTACTGTATAACTGTTGCTGTGCAGTCCATGTCAAGCTATAGTATTATTGTTCAGACCTATAACATATACAGTAAATATTTGAAGTGTTTCACAGATTAATTGGTTCTGTGGTATAATAGAGTTTGACTGAAAAAGTAAGAGCAAAAGAACTAGCATTTAGAAAGTACAAAAAGAGACAGAAGGAGGAGGATAGGAAAAAACTACCAGGAGAAATAAAGGGAGGCAGGGAAGGCAGTAAGACACGTAAAGGCACAAACGGAGGAGAATATTGCCCAACCAGTTAAAGTGTATAAAACCTTCTTTAGATATATAATTGAGAAGAGGAAGACCAAAGAGGGAATAGTAAGGATAAAAGGAGAAGAAGTGGTTTGCGAGTAGACGGACCAAAACAAGGCAGACATATTGAACAAATACTTTTGTTCAATATTTACAGTAGAAGGGATAGGTGACAGGCCAAAGATAAGGGACAAGGGTTTAAATGGTAGAGAGGTGGACACCAGTCCTTTTACAGAGGAGAAAGTCCTCAAGGTACTAGCACAGTTAAAAGTAGACAAGGCAATGAGACCTGATGGGGTGCACCCCAGGATACTGAGGGAGTTCAGAGAGGTGCTGGCTTTACCTCTGACAACTCTGTTCAACTTATCATTAGAAATAGGGGAGGTTCCAAGGTACTGGAAGAGGGCAGATGTTGTCCCACTTCACAAAAGTGAAAACAGGGAGGAGGCAGGAAATTACAGACCTGTCAGTCTGACTTCGGTAGTGGGCAAAGTAATGGAAACATTACTGAAGGAAAGGATAGTGGAATACTATGTAACCAGTGGATTACAGGAGCCAAAGCAACATGGTTTCACAGGGGGGAGGTCTTGCCAGACAAACCAGATTGAGTTCTTTGACTGGGTGACCAGAGTAGTGGATCAGGGAGGAGTGGTAGATGTGGCCTACCTGGATTTTAGTAAGGCCTTTGACACTGTTCCACATAGAAGACTGGTGAGCAAGCTGGCATGTCTGAGTGGGTCAAAAAGTTATAAACTGGGTAAGAAGCTGGTTAAGCAACTGGAGTCAGAGGTTGATGGTAAATGGTGTCCACTCTGGAGAAGGCAAGGTGACCAGCAGGGTGTCTCAGGGCTCAGTACTTGGCCCGGTCCTCTTCAGTGTCTTTATTAGCAACGTTGCGGAAGGACTAGAAGGGAAAGTATGCCCGTTCGTGGATGACACAAAAATCCACAACAGAGTAGACACAGTGTGGGGGGAGGAAATGAGGGATGATTTGAAAAAGGTGGAAGAATGGTCAAGGGTTTGGCAACTGGATTTCAATGCAAAAAATTGCAAAATCATGCATGCACTAGGAGCACAGAAACCTGGGAGCTACGTACCAATTGGGAGGAGAAGTACTGGCAACCACTAAACAGGAAAGGGACCTGGGGGTAATCATTTCTGATGGCCTGAAGATAGCCAAGCAGTGTGATAAGGCAGTGGAGAAGGCTAGCAGGATGCTTGGGTGCATAGGGAGAGGTATCACCAGTAGGAAGAAGGAGGTAATATTACCCCTGTACAGATCACTGGTAAGACCTCACCTTGAGTACTGTGTCCAATTCTGGAGGCCCCACCTCTGGAAGGACATTGATAGGGTGGAGGCGGTACAAAAGAAGGCTACCAAAATGGTGCAGGGCCTGCATCAAAAGCCTTATGTGGAGAGACTCAAGGAACTGAATATGTACTCTCTGGAGCAGAGGAGGAAAAGGGGGGATATGATCGAAACATTCAAATAACTAACAGGGATTAATAAGGTACAGGAAGATGGCATTTTACATAGAAAAAGAAGCTCGAGGCCAAGGGGTCACGCTATGACGTTGGGGGAGGCTTAGAGGAAATACTTCTTCACAGAGAGGGTGGTGGACGTCTTCAGGTGGAGGTGGTGGGTGCCAAAACGGTGGCTGGATTCAAGCATGCATTGGACAGATACAAGGGGACCTTGGTAGTAAGGCAAGAGGAGGAGACTACCGGAGATCAAGTAGGGTCTGCGGTGGCACAGTAGGCAAGGAAAACTGGGCAGACTAGGTGGGCCAAAAGGTCCTATCGGCCAACAACTTCAGTGTTTCTGTGTTTGACCTTGATGCAGTGCATGTCATACACAAAGGAAACGTGTAAGTAGGACTTAGAAAACCTTGCATTATGTGCTGGTTGTGCCCAGACCATATGCAGGCAGACATGGGGTCTGTGCAATGCAGTATGGTCTAGTGGTTAGAACACTGACCTGTGAAACAGGAGATAATCAGTTGGAATCCAGTCATAGCCACAAACTCACTGTACAATCTTGAGCAAATCACTTGACCTGTCTCTCTTATTCTTTTTTTTTTTTTTGTGTGTGTGTGTTTTTCGTCCTACGTCCCCCCTGGCCCTAGGGACCCACCAGTTTGGTCCAGTGGCTCATTCCCCAGCCCCAAAATGCCATCATCTACCAAGGTTTACCTTCCAGCCTGTGGCTACTGTGGCTTGCTTCCAAGGTGGAGCCTTCCGGGTGGCCCCAAACTCCTCTGGACACTTCAGGCTGTAGTGCAGGCAGGCTGTCAAGGCTGATATGTGTGGAGCCTGCGAGAGCCATCATCCTGCTCAAGAGGAAGATTTACCTCTTTTCCCCTTTCCCAGAGGATGACGCCAGATTGACGTCATTGGACACACTTGTGCACTACTGCAGCAAGTGTCAGTAGCGTCCTCCCTTCTCTAACAGGCATCCTTGGTTGTACCTCCCCCTGTGGTCATCCAGGAAGTGGTATAACAGCAAGGACTGGCACCCTTCCCCAAACAATTCAACCCAACAATTTAAGCTCATTCCCAAACTCAGGTCAGCAGCATCGCGAGCAGTAACCCAGCTGCTGCACCAATGGGCCATGTGACCTTTCTGCACTTCAGTCCTTCCAACTGTACAATTGGATAGAAGCAGAAGGACCCCAATGAAAATGAGCTGTTATATCTTAGTTGGACTATCCTTGGAATTAATTGTAAAACAAAGCTGTCTTCCTTCAAGTGAGATGTTAAACAAATGTCCCTTCCACCTTTTCCAGCTGGTTGTACAGATGGACGTTAAAGAACCCGTAGCACTTATTAAAGAGTAGGAGTCATCCTACTGTCCGGATCACCATATCCTCTCTCAGTAAAGCAAGTTCTAATATAGTTGCACATAACTATGGTGTGTGATGCTATTAGGCATAAAATGACAGCTCTGTTTGCCTAAATCTAGTCACTGCACTGTCAACATTGAACGCATTCTTTGTGAAGCCCTTCACAATGCACTATGCTCGGAAACAAATTCTATTAGCAGCACAGTGCAATACTTGTTTATGCCTGCAGGGGCACCCCTTTACATTCTGTTCTGTAGGGCAGCATGGCAACTCCATCCAAGATTAATTAAGAGAGGATTCTCCTGAGCTACATATAAACAATAAATACAGGTTACTCACCTGTAACAGGAGTTCTAGGAGTGGTATATGTTGTTCATCCACACTGTCTGGCAGGTTCCTTGCCGCTTTAAATTTTGCCGGAAGGTCTTCAAGCTGGCTCCTCCCACCCACCCGGTGGTAAAACCCTCGGCTCTGCCCCATGACGCAGATCTAGCCTGCTGGAAGCCAGGTTGCTGGTCAGCCGGGAGGTCGGGTGGGGTCGTAGGGATGAACAACATATACCACTCCTAGAACTCCTGTTACAGGTGAGTGACCTGTATTTCTAGGGACATGGATATGTTGTTCAATCCACACTGTCTGGCAGACTCCTAGCAGTTCTCCGGGAGGAGGGAGGCAAGGCGTGCACCCCCTACTTAGAGAATAAGGACTGGAGAACCGAGGTCCCAAAACCAGCATCCCGACATGACTCAAGGTCAATGTGGTAATGGGAAATAGAGGTGTGTGCTGACTTCTAGGTAGCAGCCCTGCAGATTTCCTGGATAGGGACGTCCCTAGAAGCAACCACCGAAGCAGCAGTATGGCGGGTAGAATGAGCTCTTATCCCTCTGGGAGGCTGCATGCCCGCCAACCTATAGCAGAGATCTATGCAGGAGGTGACCCACCTGCTTATTGTCCGCTTGGTTGCAGGTCTGCCAGGTGTGGCTTCAGCGTAGGTGACAAACAGCTGGTGAACCTCTCCCCCGAACTTCAGCCGTTCGCTCCTTATAATAAGCGAGCGTTCTTGTAGGGTCCAGAGTATGGAGCCTATATTCAGCCTCCGAGGTGTGATTGGGGTAAAACACCGGCAGAGTCAACACCTGGTTAAGGTGAAACTCCGACACCACCTTCGGAAGGAATTTCAGGTGGGGGGCGCAGGACAACCTTGTCCCTGTGGAAGACCAGATAAGGAGACTCGATTGAAAGCGCCTGGAGCTCTCCCATCCTTCTGGCTGACGTGATAGCCACCAAGAAGGTGGTCTTCCACGACAGGTGAGAGATGTCACACCTGTGCATCGGTTCAAATGGCTTGTCCATGAGCTTAGCCAATACCAGCAGTAGATCCCACGGAGATGGAGGTTCTCACACCGGAGGGGATATGTGATCAAGACCTTTGAAAAAGTGCCTGACCACCTTCTCCTGTGCCACCGACTGCTTGCTGGCCCACGCCCGCTAAGCAGAGATGGCTGCCAGGTGCACCTTAAGGGTCATTGACCGAAGCCCTAACTGAGAAAGGGACCACAGGTAGTCCAGAATGCTAGTCAAGGAACAGGAAGAAGGGTCCAACCCCTTGTCCTGACACCAAACGGAGAATCTCTTCCATTTGAAGGCATTGCATTTTCTGGTTGACTCCTTATGGGATGCCTCAGTGACGTTGAGGACCTCATCAGAAAGACCCAAGGCCTGGAACTCTAGCTGCTCAGGAACCAGGCCGTCAGGTGCAGGGATTGAAATTCTGGATGGAGTACCTTCCCCTTGTTGACTGAGGTCAGGTCCGGGCGGGCTGGAAGCCGCCTCGGGAGCCTGGAGCTGAGGCTGAGGAGATCTGGATACCAGAATTGGTGGGGCCAGTCTGGGGCTACCAGAATCACCTGCGCCTTGTCCCTCTTCACCTTGAGAAGCACCTTGTGGATCAAGGGAAATGGAGGGAAGGTGTAGAAGAGGCCCGGGGTCCACGGCCTTGAGAAGACATCCCCCTGCAGCAAGCCCTGCTGAGGGGGGGCGGAAACAGCCTCAGCTTCGCATTCTCCCTGGAGGCGAACAGGTCCACCTGAGGGGTGCCCCAATGGGAGAACAGATCTTGTACTACCTCCGGCAGGAGAGACCACTCGTGAGATGCAGCGCCTATCTGGCTGAGGGCATCAGCCAGACTGTTGGAGGCTCCTGCCACGTGGATGGCTAGGAGATGCGCCTCCAGGCTGATCACGAGAGACCAGATGTGGAGAGTCTCCTTGCACAGAGGCAAGGAGTGCGTCCCACCCTGATGGTGGCGGTAGTACATGGTCGTGGTGTTGTCCGTCTGGACCTGGACCACTTGACCCCGTACAAACGGAGTGAAGGTGGTGAGGGCTAGTCATACCACTCGAGGCTCCAGCAGGTTGATGTGGCATCGAGACTCCTGAGGGGACCAAAGGCCGTGGGCCCTGAACTCCCCCAGATGGGCACCCTAACCCATCAGAGAGGCGTCGGTCATTAACATGACCGTCGGCTCGGGGCGGACAAATGGGATACCCTCCTGCAGATGAGCTGGCGCGATCCACCACTGCAGGCCATCCCACATCTCCTGGGTCACCGTCACTGGCTGGTCCAGAAGACTGGAGCACTGTGACCACTGGCTGGCCAGTCCTTATTGCAGGGGACTCATATGCCAGCGGGCCCAACGGACCACACTGGTGCAGGCCGCCAAAAGGCGCATGAAGTCCCGGGCAGGGCATAGTTGCCCAACCAGAAATGATTGGGCAAAGGAGGAAAGGACCTCGGCCCTGTCCACCGGGAGCCGGGCTCTGGCTCGAAGAGAGTCGAGCTCTGCCCGATGAACTGAATCACCTGCGAAGGCACGAGTTCTGATTTGGCCTCGTTGATGAGGAGACCAATCTGAGAGCAGACCTGAAGGGCCAGGTCCCTGGACTGCTCCACTTCCAACCTGGAGGGGCTGCAATCAGCCAATCGTCCAGGTAAGGGTACACCCAGACCCCTCAACGCCGCAGGAATGCTGTCACCACTGCCATGCATTTGGTGAAGACCCTGGGAGCTGGAGAGAGGCCGAAGGGCATGGCCCGGAACTCGTAAAGGGATCCCTCTGCTCTGAAATGGAGGAATCGCTGGTGAGATGGACGGATTGGGACATGAAAGAACGCGTCCTGAAGGTCCAGAGAGCAGAACCACATGCCTCGTTCCAAGGATGGAATAATCTGAGCCAGAGTGACCATCCTGAAGGTGCACGGCCTTAGGAACTTGTTCAGGTCACGCAGGTCTAGAATGGGGCGCCAGCCCCCCATCCGTTTTGGGACCAGGAAGTACCTGGACACAAACCCTGGTTCTGGAGGAGGGTCCACCACCTCTTGGATCACCTCCTTCTGGAGGAGCAAGGCAATATCGGCTCGATGAGCTGACAGAGAGGCTGCAGAACCCATTGCCCGGGGATGAGTGACGAGGTTGGGGGGCGACACCCCTCAACCTGTCACTGGGCAGGCTTGGAGGAAGGGCCCACTGAGGGACCCCTGGACCCTTGCCTACAGGCTTCCTACTGGAGGAAGTGGCAGACTTGGCCTCAGGGCACCAAGTGTATGCCTGCTGGCCCTGGTGCTGGTGCTGCTGGGCCGGACGTGCTGCAGGGGCGGAAGGGCGAAAGGGCTTACGCTGCTGCTGGTGACCTTTGTCCTTTTGGGCAGACATGACTGAGTCCAAGGTGACATTGAACTTCTCAATCCTCTGGAGATGGCCTTCCACCCCAAACCCAAACAAGTCGGTGCCCAGGACGGGAATGTCTGCCAGCTTGTGCTGGGTGTCCGCCGTGAAGGTGGAGATCCACAGCCAAGCTCTGCGGCACATGGCCACTGCGGCCGCTACTGATAGGGCACAAGAATCACCAATGTCCAACGAAGTTTGGAGCTGTTGTTTTGCCACCGCCCTTCCCTGATCCCGCACCTGCTTGACCGCTGTCTGAAGGTCAGCCGGGAGATGAGGAATCACCTCATCCAGGGAGCCCATAAGGGCGTGTGAGAAATGTACCATCAGAAGTGCTGAGCTGGCCTGATGAAGGCCTAGGGAGGAAGCAGCGTAAACCTTCTGTCCTGAGTAATCCAACTTTTTGGATTCCTTATCAGGCGGTTTGACCATGTCCCGAGCGTTCCCGGACCGCTGGAAAACATTATCAGTCACTAACCCCTCTGCAGAGGGATGCTTCGAGAAACCGGAGAGTGAACCGGTGGGAACCGCGTACTTTCGAGCCATCCTGGCCGAAGGTGTGGGACAAGATGCGGGCTGCTGCCACAACTCCAGGGCCGGGCCGACATTGGCTTTGGCCACCGGAAAGGCATCCGTAGGGGAATCCCCTCTGTCTAGTATCTCCGTAAGGGGATACTTGGCCCATTTTGAAACGGGTTCGAGCTGCATCCGAGTGGATTCCGAGATGAGTCGAGGCAGACCCAAAAACGAGGATGGGCTCTCGTCCACCGACTGGCCCCCTGCAAACTCCAGGTCAAGTGGCCTGGAGAACAGGGAGGAGTCGTCGTCAGACTCTGAGGAGTCTGTGAACAGCTGCCGAGCGCCAGAGCCACCCTCCACCTGCTGAGATCGATCGGGAGTGAGGGTGACTGACAACCTATGGGGCAAACCCTGACCTGACCGAGAATTCTTGGCCGGGGCCCCAGTCTTCGGTTGTGGAGGCAGAGGTTCCACCACAATGGGTGGAGCAGCCGGCCTCGGCCGAACAACTGGTGCCGGGGTCGGCTCCTCGACCACTACAAGAGGTTGTTTCGGCTGCTCCGGTGACAGCCACTTAATGGCCGGAGAAGGCAATGGAGTCGGCTTATTTCCAGACAATAAGAGCTGCTGCCACATTAAATCCTCATAGCGCCGACGCAACTTGCGCCAGAGCCTATCCTCTGAAGAAGACGATGAGGATAAGCGGCGATGCTGCTTTCCATGGTGCCGAGAAAGAGACCGCCGACGTCGGCGGGACCGGCTGGATCTGAAAGAGGACCGAGACCGAGACCTTCGGGGGTGCCGAGGTTGGGTCAGAGAGGGGACGGGGGAACCCGCTCCTTCCTCAGTGCAGGGACCTTAACCATGGACTCCGGCACAGGAGGCACAGGCAAGTCCTCAGTTTCCACCGGGCGAACCGGTGAAGTAGGGTTGTCGGCTTCTCCAGTCGACAAACCATCCGACGGGTTGAGAAAAATCTTGACCGCGTCGACGGATGTCTCAGCCGGCTGACCTGACGGGGACACCATGAAGTCAGCGGCCGCTGCCACAACCTTGACCAAAGTCGAGAGTCGACGGTCCGGTGAAGGGGATCTCTCCCGCTCCCACGAACGTCGACAGTGGGACTTACCCTTAGAGTCCTTCTTCTTGGACCGCCTGGAATGTCCCGATGGCCCTTCTCCCTTGGTGGAGAGGGAATGGCAAAGCTCCTTAAATGAAGCCATGTAGGAGGAGCCCAGAGAGAGCGGGATAAATGCCGCGGCCGAGGAGGAAGAAGAAGCAGCCTGGGCCGCCTCCTCCTCGAGGGCGATCAACTGCTCCAACTGTTCCGCGGAGCCTACCGCTGCAGACACCGCCCAACAGGCCTCCTTCGACTTCACCGGCGGATACCGTTTTTCGGGTCGCCCAAGAAGAAGTCTGGCAGCGCAGTCCTCCAAGACCGAAGCCGAAAAGGACTTGCATAATTCGCAAGCCTGCAAGGCATGGCGAAGCCCCTGGCAGTAGATGCACGTGGAGTGCGGATTGGTCCGGGACATCTTCTGCCCACAGGGGCACCGACGGAAGTCGGGAGTCGATTTGTCCATCGCAACCGTGAGGGAAGACGAAAACCAAAGTCTTGTAAATTTTAAAATAAGTTTCGGAAATTCCGAAGAGTGTGGATCCAGGCCTAAAACACAGAGCGCAAAGGAGGGAGCCTGAGCTTCCAAGCGGTAAGGAAGATCTGGCGTCATGGGGCGGAGCCAAGGCTTTTACCACCCGGGTGGGAGGAGCCATCTTGAAGACCTTCCGGCATGATTTAAAGCGGCAAGGAACCTGCCAGACAGTGTGGATTGAACAACATATCCACGTCCCTAGAATGTGTTTTTTTCACACACCCTATGTGCACATTTCCTGCTTTTGTCATCTACACCAGAGATTCACAGCACAAATAGTACCTACATCCTGAGTAATGTTGTGTACTAGGGCACTTCTTTTAGTACTAAGTCATAAACATCCCTCACCATAAAACAAGAACAATAACCTTTTGACTGATACTCGGATGTTAGTAAAACTCATTATTCAAAGCAGTGGCTCCTAGAAACTCATTCCCAAATTAGCAATGCATTGTTCTTTAATACAGTTTTTTTCTCTCCCCCAACAGCCGTCCAGCATCCTGACCTTTAGTGGCAACCTCTCAACTCCAGGTCCACCTGCCTCCATTGGCATCACCACAGCTTGCTTTCCTGGTGTGGCCTTCTAAGCACATTCCTCCCTCTGGAATTTTGCATCCAAGATTGTCAAATATGGCATAAGCCTGAGAATACTAGGGGCCGTCATCCTGTGGCCAGTCCCCCCGATTTCTCCTATCTTGCCCACCTCAGTGAATAGGCTCGCCCGCACCGTGCCATGCTCGGAAAGGGGGGCTGAGGTCATGTGGTCATCTGTGCTGTTGGACTGCTGCCAACACCCGTTCAAGGAGACGCTGTTGCAGAGGAGCAACATCTTTCTGTTGCAATTTGTGAGCCCTGACCGCAGCACTTCAAGACTCCTGTGACCTGAGGTTGGGGATCGGGCTCACACCACAAATTATCTTAGCACTCCCACTGGCACCTCTGGGACAGGCAGTACATGTGCTGTTTTACAGTAGCAGTGCACCGAAGGTTGCCAGACTGGTTCGATTGGGATTGTGCTGTACTCCTACCCCCTTCAATGGCAGCTGCTAAATTGTTGTTTTCAAACTGTTAACACTGCTGTTTATTTTTTCTCAGCAGTGCCCCTAGTACCTCACTCTGCCAGGCTCACCTATGCTTCTTTGCCTGTCAGCACACTGGACAGACCCTTGGCAGCCTCCACCAGAGCCCCCTAGTCCATTCACCATCAGACACCTTGATATATCTGGGGGAGGGTCATCCATCATGGAGGGGTGCTGTGATTAAAGGGAGCAAACTTTGTGGCACGACAGTGGCTGGAGGTAGGTCCCAGTGCATGGGAGGTCTGATGGCATAGGGAGCTGGTGATCACCATCCAACTCAGCGGGCTGGCATTTTTCCCTGAAATCTTGCCCACTTCCACATGATTAGAGACAGCTTCAGTGTGCCTTATATAGGTAGAGGCCAGCCAGTGGCACATGCTCACCCACACTGTGAATGCTATGATGTCGACTGCCATAGGGGGCACAGTTGCAATGGGTGTCTTTCTAGCAGTGAGCGTGTATTTGTGATGTTATACAAAGAGTAGCATTTAAGCCCTGAAGTGTTGCCCTGGAAATAGTACTTCAGATTGTTAAAATTTAAACCCTGCATTGTTGGATGTTTTACTATGTTATGTATCAGTTGTAACTGGAACATTTTGTTTCCCAGGCCACCACTGAAAAAGGGACTTGGTGGTCTCAGTTAGCCAACCCAGTCATCAAAATTCAAATAAATAAATGATTGCAAACTCTGCATTGTGGTGACGCTCCCTCTGGCATTCTAACAGATTTCTTTCTCCACAAAAGATATTGGTTGTCCTGGAGTCCTGTTTCAGTCCTTGTGGCTAGGCTTTCTTTCTTTCTTTTTTTTTTTTTTTTTAAGTTTATGCTTATTATTTTGCAAATAAGCATCCAGTTAAATTACATTTGGAAACCAACAGGCAAGCTACAGCTATTGGTAATAAATAGTGGAGTATTTCACTAATCCCCAACTTGATATACATCAGACAGGGGTAATCAGTAAATGTTATTCATAAGAACCAGTTCTTTTTTTTAACTCTATTTATGCTGGCAGGCACATGTGAAGATATACCCTTTATCAGCCCCTAGGTACCCCCACCTGGTGTACCCCCCAAGCTGCCCAGTTTGGGACGCCTGTAGCTTAGCCCCTGTGGCGGGGCTTCCCAAGCAGAGAGACGGAGATACACCTGAAATCCCAACTGAGGCTTACTCCAGGGCATCATTTGGGTGAAGTTTTGGAGCTTCATTTAGCTGGTTTTATGTGATAATGGTGACACAAAAAGAGTGCTGACAACAGCAGTGAACCCAACATCACCGAATGTGAAAACGGCTATGTGAATTATAGCAACCGCTGCAAACAGCGACGGCCGCTTACTTTCTGTGTGGGGGCAATATACATTAAATGTTTATGTGGGAGGCTACATCCCCGACACCCCCATAATTAATATAATCAACTCTGGCGGGTGGACACAGAGAAAAGGAGAAAACTCGGGAGGGGGCTACGGGGAGGAGGGGGACCTGCGGGTGGGAAGGAACAGGACTTAGAAAAAGAAATACATATTGAAGAAAAAAAATCACTTCCCACAGCCAGACCCAAACCTGGGTGAACTGCATACACAGGCAGTGACTGAAGCCACTGCACCAAATGGCCATCTGGAAACTGCCTGGCCAAACACAGCCCTTATAACCTAATACAGCAAGTGTAGCTCACTGAGACACTTGCTGTATACTACCCTTACTATTGTTTCACACTTGCTATTTCTGTAGATGCTCAAATTGAGTCGCTGAATTTGACTCTCCCATATTATGGGATACAATTTAGCCCTGCTCCTGAGTGTGTTTTGGCATGGTTTCTCCCATGGAAGTGAGGTAGTGCAATGACGCCTAAGACACAATGACGCATGCTCCCACGTATGGTGCATCAGCATCTGCCGTCACTTCCATATCAAGCTGAGTGGTTCCCTGCCACTGTACTCCCAGCCTTTGGTAGGAATCAGTCAAATGCTGAGCGCCATTTCCTATCCACTCTGGAGGAGGAGAGCAGTCTGACAGAGGCTCATCCTAAACCCCTGGCTGGCACTCTGGGCTCATTCCTGAACCTGGGTCACCAGCAACTTAAATGATAGCACTACTGCTGTGCTGCTGAGCTGGCTTTCATAGTAACCAGTTCTAAGGGTGTGGATAAATTTCTCTATCCACACTTTGGCAGTTCCACTGGAACAGGCTGATTTGTCAGACGTCTTTAAGTTAAGATCCTCCCACCATTCGGGCAGTATATCCTCCAACTCCGACCCATGATATCAGATCGTCCTTTCTGCTGGAAGGCACAGGTGTCCTCCTTCGCAGCTCTGCAGCCTTCAAGGATTTCCATGAGAGTTAGCGCTTTTGGTGAAAACTACAACTTCTTGAACTTTGATTTCAGTTCTTCCACTCATTCAGGCTTTGCCTTTGACAAGAGATCTCAGCATGGAGGAAGGGAAGCCATTAAGTGGTTTCAAGTTTTCTGTGAATTGCTGACAGAAAATGTTGAAGTCTGACCCCCACGTATCCTGCCTGTGCTGCCTGGGAGAGCAGCACAACATGGAGGGATGTGGCCTTTGTCAGGTGATGCTTCCAGCATCGCTGGAAGATCGGAAGACCAGACTCATCCTCAGTTGACCTACAGAATGGGACCCAAAGAATCAACCTAAGAGCCGCAAAAAGGCCCCAGCGGCTGCTGGGTCCACTGCCTAGCTTGCACCTCTTGAGGAAAAGGCAGTGGCTGCTGCAGTGAGTACCTCATCCACCTTGGCGCTGCTCCCAGCTGGGGCCAGCGTTGAAGGGTCCTTCATGGAAGACTTCCATGAAATGTGTCGGGCCCTCCAGACCTTTGGAGAGACTCCTGCTCACTAGAGCAAGAAGCACAAGTGCCTCCAGCACAGTTCGTGGGACTGGGAGAGATCACAATCCTCCCATTCCCCAGACTCCCTTGACTGCTCTACCCTGGTTGAGCACTCAACTATGGTTGAGCTGCATTTGAGAGAGGGTTTGGTGCCAGCTCCTCGGTGCCCCATTGGGCTTGTCGACCTTGACTCTAGTCATGCAGGCCATCAAGATTTTTCTTGATTCTGTCAACTGTCTGTCAGAGGAGCTCGATGAGGAGTTAATCTCCTAGATCCTGATGCTCCTGGTTGTCACCCAACAGGATATGGCCAGGCAGTGTAGGGACCGGATCCACTCAGGACCATCCTCCAACAGTGGTCATGCCTCCAAAGCCAATGATTCTGAATGTGGCTTGGCATATGGTCAGTCATGACCCTCCGGAGATTTCCCCTTGATAACTGCCAATGAGTTGATTTTCAAGGTCAAAGCACCATTTGCTCTCTCAATCCTGCTCAACCAGGAGGCACCGCTGTTGATGCTTCTCGACTTCCTCATCCTTGGGTGAGGAGAGGCACAGCTACAAGATGTGGTGGTGCTATGAGGAGCTCCTCTAGCAGTGGACCATCACGGAGGGAGGTAGCGCTCTGCTTTCTGGACTCTTATTCACCTGGTAGCTGACAATCATGCCTTTGCTGGTCCATTCACAGCAGATGCCTCCAGTATCTGCTTCTCCACCACTGGGGGTGGAGCACCCACCATTGCAGCCCTTGGTGGGAGCCGCAACTAAGGACTCCCATGCTGCAGCCGGCTTGCTAAGCTGGCTGTCAGTGGAGAGCACCCTGTCTGAGGAGACTCGGGTGGTACATGGTGGCAAATGGTCGAATGCTGTTTTTGAGGTGTCCTTGGATGACTCCAAGGGGTCATCCATGTTGTCATCAAGGACTCGTATATTTAACTGTGGTTCTGTCAAGGATGTAAACACTGACCATGTGCTGGTGCGATTTGTTGTTCTTCTCCACCTTATGTTGGAGTCCATCAGCATGCCCTTGGAGCCAGTATAGAAGAGGGCTAAGTACCCCTTCATTGATATCCTGGACAGGAACGAATCGCTGGGGGTTGTCGTTCCTGTGGCTGAGACCATCTTGGGACGGCCCTAGAGCTTTGGCAGCCTGCAGAATCTTGCTCTGCACCCTCCACCCATATGTTCTGCAAGTACATGGTCCTTCATGATCCTTACAGAATCCCTTTTGGGGTTCTTGGACCACCCTTCAGCTGAAGGGTCGGTCTTGGACTTGGCCTTCCGCCTTCCAGAAGTCTGGTGGCTGAGGGACGTGGACAAGCCCCCTGATAAGGAATCTAAAAAAACTTGGCTACACAACTCAGAAGGTCCATGCCGCTTCCTCTCTGTTTCCATCAGGCAAGCTACACTGTGATGATGTCCAACTTTGATCACACCGTCTTGGGAGTGCTCAATAATTTCCTCCCTCACCTTCCTGCTGACTGGTAGCTGAGGTGAAGTTGGTCAGAGACCAGGGTCAAGAGCTGGATAAGACAGCTTTGGACTTGGGCAACTCTTGTGCCCTTGACATGGCATCAGACATTGTGATGTATCACAGGGCCTGGCTGTGGCTTTCCAACATCACAGCAGATACCTAGCACAAATTGGCTGGCATCCCTTTCCTAGGTACCGACCTCTTTGGCCCTGGGGTGGAGGAACATCTCTCTAGAACTGAGAAATCCAGTGCCACCCTAGATTCTGTGGTGTTATCCCAGAAGGACCTGAAGGCACAGAATAAAAAGACCTTTCAGTACAGGTCCTTTTATTTATTTATTTTTGAAACTCAGCTTTATTGTGAGAAGAGGTAACAATACAAGTTATGCATTTACATTTCCCACAGTTCTGAGTTCATCTTTCTCCAGAGATTATTTACCAGGTGTTATATAACATGTATCTAAACTGGCTCTCTATGTCCAGTTTTCTGATGACTTGTATCTCTTTTACAATGACAGTCTTCAAAGTACAGGTCCTTTTAGCCAAAGCAGCTTCAACAGCAGCCTCAGCAGAGGTAGTGCCAAAACTAGTGCCAAAGCCCAAATTCAGTGGCCAGGGGCCAAAAAGAGGTGGGGCAGGGGAAGTGGTGGCCCTCTGGTACCAGCAGGTGATGCCCCCTTCAAAGTTGCCCAGTGACAGGTCAGTGGGTGTCATCTCCCTGTCCAGTCTAGGACATAGCTCAGCTTCTTGCCAAAGGAGGCATAGCTCTTTTCCCAGACACCCTGACAAGTCAGAGATACCTGTCCAGGTACTTTCTGGTCCCAAAACAGACAGGGCGCTGGTACCCAACACTGGAGAGGTACGATCTCAATCAGTTCATGTGGAAACGCAAGTTTTGGGTGATCACTTTGAACCAGATTATACCATCCCTAGAGCAAGGCATGTGGTTCTGTTCCCAGACCTCCAGGGTGCATTCTTCCACGTCCCAGTCCATCCATCCCACTGGTGCTACCTTCATTCCATGCAGAAGAGTTCTGTACCAGTTCCAGGTTTTGCACTTCAGCCTCTCGTCTGTGCCCAGGGTCTTCATCAAGTGCATAGCAGTGGTTGCAGTCTTCCTAAGGTGCAAGGGCATCAGTGTGTATCCCTACCTGGTCGACTGGCTGATAGCCAGGCCATCCAAGGAAACATAGAAACATAGACTTTGACGGCAGATAAGGACCGCTAGGCCCATCTAGTCTGCCCATTTCCCTACCTATAGGATAGGCCGCAGATCCTAGTTAACCAACAGCCTATTTCTTCCTACCCCCCACAAGAATTGCCTTATGTCTGTCCCATGCATTCTTGAATTCTCCCACAGTTTTAGACCCCACAACCTCCTCAGGAAGGCTGTTCCATGCATCCACTACCCTCTCTGTGAAATAATATTTCCTCACATTGCCCCTGAACCGCCCTTCTTCTATCTTTGAATTGTGTCCCCTTGTTCTTGCAAGTCTCTTTTTCTGAAAGATGCTATCCTCTTGGACTTTGTTGATTCCACTGAGGTACTTAAAAGTTTCTATCATGTCCCCCCCTCCCTTCTTTCCTCAAGGGTATACATATTAAGCTCCTTTAGTCTCTCCTCATACGGCTTCTCTTGCAGATCCTGCACCATTTTTGTTGCCCTCCTCTGGACTACCTCTATCCTGTCTATGTCCTTGCGGAGATGGGGTCTCCAGAACTGGACACAGTACTCCAGATGGGGTCTCACCAACTGTCTGTACAGAGGGATAACAACGTCCTGTTTTCTGCTGATGATGCCTCTCCCTATACATCCCAGTATACCCCCAGCCCTCCCTACTGCCTTCTCACATTGCTTGCTAACCTTAAGGTCATCTGATATGATTACCCCCAGGTCCCTTTCCTTTTTTTTTGTTGTTACTACCTCCCCACCCATTGTGTATTCTTCCCCTGGGTTCTTGTTTCCCAGGTGCATTATTTGCACTTCTTTGCATTGAATCTAGCTGCCATACTTTTGACTATTCCTCCAACCTTGCCAAGTCCTTTTCATCCTTTCCGCCTCCTTGTATCACCCTGTTGCAGATCTTTGTGTCATCTGCAAAAGGCATACTTTTCCTTCAGTCCCTCTGCAATGTCACTGATAGAGACATTAAAAGGACTGGACCCAATCTTGAACCATGCGTGTGCCCACTAGTAACCCCCTTTCTTCAGAGTGGACTCCATTTACAATTACCTTCTGTGTCCTGTTGTCCAGCCAATGTTTTATCCAGGCTACCACCCTGGGTCCCACTCCCAGGCTGGTTAATTTGATAATCTTTTGTGTGGGACTGTGTCAGATGCCTTGCTAAAGTCTAGGTAGGCCATGTCCACAGCCCCTCCCTGGTCTACTACTTTGGTCACCCAGTCAAAGAAATCTATTAGATTTGTCTGACATGACCTTCCCACTGTGAACCCATGCTGCCTTGGGTCCTGTGCTCCACTGGCCTCTAGGTACTCAACTATTCTTTCCTTCAGAAGTGACTCCATCACTTTCCCTACCACAGAGGTCAGACTGACAGGTCTGTAGTTTCCTGCCTCTGTCGTGGTCCCACTTTTGAAGGGGAATCACATCCGCCTTCCTCCAGTCCTCGGATACCACCATCCTCCCATGATTTATTAAAAGAGTAGCCAGTGGTTTCACTAGTTCCTCCTTAATTCTTTTAGAATTCTGGGTGAATTCCATCAGGACCCATTGCTTTGTCCACCTTCAGTTTTAGGAGTTCTTGCAGAACCCTTTCTTCTGTGAAAGGACTGGGATCAACCCCCCTATCAAGAGTGCTTCTGTTAATTGGATTAGGCAGTTCCCCCTCCTCTTTTGTGAATACTGAGCAGAAATATTCGTTCAGTATTCCTGCTTTTTCACTGTCCCCCTCTGCCCACCTACCGTTCATTCTATTCAGCCTCACTATCCCTCCCTTTGTCTTTCTACGCTCGCTGATGTACCTATAAAAGGTTTTATCCCTCTTCTTAACTGAGTTGGCTATCTTTTCCTCAGTTTGGGCCTTTGCTATTCTGACTTCCCTCCCTGCTTCCTTCTGCCTTAACTGTAGTACAGCTGTCTGTCCTGCTCCTTCTGTGTTTCCTTATGCTTCGGAATGCTATCTTTTCTTCCTGACTTTTCACAGCCACCTCTTTTGAGAACCATAGTGGCTTTTCTTTCATTTTGATTTGTTTATTTGCTTCACACAAAGGCTTGTTGCCTCTGTGACGGCAGTTTGATAATTCCCATTGTTGCTCCACACCTCCTTCTAGCCTGTTTGCTAGTGCTTTTCTGAGGCACTCTCCCATCTTGCCAAAGTCAGCCCTCCTAAAGTCAGTACCCTCACTTTTGTATGGCTTGACTCTGTAGCTGAGTTTAACGTGAACCACACTGTTTGATGGTCACTTGTCCCCAGATGGCAACCCACTTCTAGATCTGAGATCCTCTCACTGCCCCCGTTTGAGAGTATGAGGTCTAAGATTGCTCCCTCACGAGTGGGTTCCGAAACTAGCTGTCTAATGCCTGCCACCTGTAGGGCAACAAGAATGGCTCTGCTCTTGGATGTGGCTGCAGCAAATGTGCTCCAGTTAACATCTGGCATATTCAGGTCTCCCATCAACAGTATCTCCCCTTTCTCTGCCATTCTAAGAATGCCTTCTATCATATCCTTGTCCATTCCTTCCCCTGACATGGGGTCTGTACACAACCCTGTGCGGTTGTGGTGCCCTTTCAGTCTCCAGGTGACCCACAGTGCCTCCTCTCCTCCCTGTTTACTCTTTTGTTCAGTTGCTTTTATCCCTTCCTTTACAGAGAGCTACTCCTCCCTCTTCTCCCCTGCCTGTCTCTCTTGTAGGTTATGTACCCTGGTATGTTAACATCCCAGTCATGGTTCTCTGTGTACCATGTTTCTGTGACTGCTACGATATCCAGGCATCCTCTTCCATTAAGGCCATCAGCTCAGGGGCTTGTTGCCCAGACTACGGGCATTGGTACTCATTACCGTCCATTTCCTGATGGCCTTACTCCCTTTTGCCCCATCCCTGTCCTTCTTGCCTTTGTCACTTTCTCCATTTACCCCTGCCCTTCTCCCTATCGACACCTCTATGTTGGTGTTTGCCACACTTACTACTGTGATTATTTGAGGGGGCTAGGATTTTCCTGCTCCTTTCCAGTGCCTCCCCCCTTGGCTAGTTTAAAAGCTTGCCAATGAAGCATTTAAACCTATCACCTAGGATCCTGGTTCCCCTCCCGGACAGATGCAGCCCATCATGCCAGTATAGGCTTGCATCACTCCAGGTGGACCCCCAGTCCCCAGTGAAGCCAAATCCCTGAGCTCCACACCAGTTTTTCAACCACTGATTGAATCCCATGGTGCGGAACACCTAAGCCTCTCCTATGCCATAGATGGGTAGCACCTCCGAGAAGGTTACCGTCGTCGTGCTACTTGACTAAGGCCCCTCCCCAATTCACAAACTCTTCCTGCTTCTCTAATCCCTTTCTTAGCCAGGTCATTTGTCCCTGGTGGACAATGACATCCAGCTCCCTCCCCTGTGCAGCTGCTCGGCAATCCTGAGGATTCGCTCCCTGTCCCTCCAAGCCATGGCGACAGGCAGGCACCTTACCTCCCTCTCCCCTTCCTCCCCCAGTTCTACCTTCCTAACAATGGAGTCCCCCACCAGGAGTTGTTTCCTTCCCATGCAGGGTCCCCTGCCACCCTCCTGTGGGTCTCCTTTGTGGAGGTTCCCAGCATCTTCCTTGGTCTCCACTGTGGGTGCCTCCATAGAGGAACCACACTTTGCCAGAATGGCATAGGAATTGTGGAGAGGTACAACTGCAGGGATGCGCCTCTGTTCCACCACCCTCACCCTCCCTGAGCCCACTGTGGTCCAACCACTCCTCTTTCTTGGCAACCTCTGAGGAAGTCATCAAGCAGTCCAGAGATCTGGCCCTTCAAATACCTGCAGAGACTTGGGCCTGTTGGTCAACCTGGACAAGTCCGAACTGGTCCCATCACAGGTGATCTAGTTTATCGGGGCAGGACTAGACTCCTTGTGGCTCATGGCCTGTCTCCCTGTGGACTGGGCTCAGATCTTACCTCCTTACCAACTTTGCCTGATCATTTCAGGTTGGACTATTACACCCTAGCCGGGATTTCCTCAGGCCAGTGCTTACATAGGATCCACCACCAGTGTGGGCCATTGGACATGCTAGCAGATGTGCCACCTACAGTGGAAGCTGGGTCACCAGTGTTCTCAGCACTTAGGTCATTTGATCAGCCAGTCTTTGTGATACAGCCTATGTGGCATACCATCCAGTGGTGACTGGTCCCTCAACACCTGAAGGAAAGAATCCCATTTTTCCGCCCAGAACCAACCGTCACACTCATGATGATCGCATTTCTGGTGGGGTGTGGAGCATACCTGGGAGACCACAGAGCTGATGGGCTCTGGTCAGCATGGGAGCTCTGTCACCATATCAACCTGACGGAGCTCCATGTAGTGTGGCTGGTTTTCACTGAATTTGCTCTTCTGATCAGGGGTCAGGTCATGCTGTTTCAGATGGACAATACCATTACCATGTTTTACCTGAACAGGCAGGGAAGAACTCTCTCCCTTTCTGTTGGGGGGCCCTCCGCACCTGGACATGTATGTGCAGCCTGGGTTTAGATATCTTGGCGATCCATGTCGTGGGAGTTCACAATCAGCTGGCAGATACTCTCAGCTGTGTGGGAGAGACATTGCACAAGTGGTCCCTGGTAAGCCATCTATTCTTCCAGTGGGACACCCTTCTGGTGGACCTGTTTGTCTCCTGGGAGAATAGAAAGCTGAGGCTGTTTTGAGCCTGCCCCCACAGTCCAAGACACAGTTGGGGTATGCCTTCACAAGGCCGTGAACCCTAGGCCTCATGTACACATTCCCTCCCTTCCCCTTGATCCAGAAAATAGTGGTCAAGGCCTGGAAGGACAAAGCATGGATGATCCTAATAGCTCCAGACTGGCCCAGACAGTTCTGGTACCTGGATCTCCTCAACCTCAGCAGCAGGCATCCGTGGTGGTTATCTCTTTACCCAGACCTTCAGTTCCTGCACCTCTTGGCCTAGTTCATGAGTGGCTAGAGTTCCAGGCCTTGGGTCTCTCGGAACATGTGCTTCACATTGTGGAAACCTCCCAAAAGGAGTCAACTCACAAATGCTATGCATTTAAATGGAAGAGGTTCTCCATCTGGTGCCAGGACATGGAGCTTGATTCCCTTGCTTGCTCTGTGGTGAGCATTTTGGAGTACCTCTGGTCCCTCTCTCAGTTGGGCCTGCGAGCAACGGCCCTAAAGGTGTACCTAGCAGTCATCTCTACTTACCGGGCACAGACTAGTAAGCCAATGGTGGCCCAGGGGAAGGTGGTTGGGTGCTTTTTTAAAGGCCTTGACCATATGTGCCCTTTGGTGGGCAATTGGGACTTACTGCTGGTGCTGGCTTTGCTCATGGGTAAGCCATCTGAGCCTACACACAGGTGTGAGATGTCACAGCTGTTGTGTAAGAATGCCTTCTTGGTGGCTGTCATAGCAGCCAAAAGGATTAGTGAGTTTCAGGTGCTATCAGTGGAGTCTCCTTATCTGGTCTTCCACAAGAACAGTCATTCTTTGCCCCCACTCAAAGTTCCTCCCAAAGGTCATATCGGAATTTCACCTTTACCGGATGATTAACTGTCTGGTACATTTCAATAGCCCATCTCTGGAGACCGACCATAGGCTCCGTACTTTGGACCCGTGGAGAGCACTTACTTACTACAGGGAGTGCATGGCTGAAGTTTGGGGTGAGGCTTGCCAGCTGTTTGTAACATATGCTGAAGCCGTGCCTGGCAGACTGGCAGCAAACCAGATGATTGGCAGGTGGATACCATCCTGCATCAATATCTGCTGTAGGTTGGCTGGCAGGGAGCCTCCTGTACAGCTTAGGGCTCATTCTACCAGACATACCACAACTTCGGTGGCTGCCTCCAGGAACATCTCATACAGGAAATCTGTAGGGCTGCTAGCTGGAAGAAAGCACACACTTCATCTCGCATTGCAGTATTGACATTATGTCACTTCAGAATGCTGCTTTTGGGGGCTCCATTTTTCTGTCTTTTTTATGTTAGATAGGATCTACAACTTGCCCCCTCCTTCCAGAGAACTGCTTGGAGTCTGCCAAATTGTGGATAGTGAACTGTATCCATGCCTTTAGAAATAGAGGTTACTCACTTGTAATCATAATTCTAGGAGTGATACACAGTTCACATCCACACAAGCCACCCAGCCTTCCCTGGCAAGTGACACAGAAATCCATGCTTCCAGTGTGCAAAGATCTGACATCATGGGGCGGAGGTGAAGGATATGCCGCCCAAGTGGTGGGAGGAGCTTAGCTTAAAGACATCTGGCAATCAGCCTGTTCTAGTGTGGAACTGCCAAAGTGTGGATGTGAACTGTATACCACTCCTAGAACTATGGTTACAAGTGAGTAACCTCTGTTTAATAGCTGTGAGTAATGAGTCTAAGGCTAAATGACTATACGTATCAGAAGTCCTTAAAAAGTCCCAAGTTTTTCCCAAACCCTGAAGGGTAAAACAGGTACCATGTGTAATCATAGATATTTATAGGTCTGCATAAAATTGTTAAGTTCGTTGGTCTTTTAGAGCTAGTTGATGATTCTAACAACTATGTTTTAAGACCACATAAAATCAATCGCAATATGGAACTAAGGAGCCTATGGTAGAGGAGCGAGTGAGGAAGTACAGACAGACCACAGAAAAAGGTACAAAGCCGAATAGCGTTTTATCCAGAACACAACAGTTGGGGGGGGGGTGCTGATGAGCAGCTAACCAGATAGACGTGCCTGAACGCTGCTCCGTGTTAACGGCCAGTTAAAATAATAATTAAGGCATTACAATTGAATTCTGCACACAAAAAGAGGAATAAGTACCTGCAGGAAAGTATTATGGAGTAGTATCTCACACCAAATCCAGGAAAGAGCCCGCGACTGGCAGGTAAAGCAGGAAAGAAGTCAGCGGCCTCCACAGCAGGTGAAAGCACGGGCATAATTTCGCTCTCGGCGGCTGAAATGAGTGCACTAGGCCGCGACGTGACCGGGCAAGTGATTGCAGCACTGGAACCCAGATTGTTAAAGGTAGAAAGTAAGATTGACCTCAAATTACAAGAGGTTCTGGAACAACAAACTTTGCATACGAACAGAATTGAGGAGGCAGAGAACCATATATCCAGGCTAGAAGACGAGACTCTGGAGGTCCCTGGGCAAGTTGCAAACCTACAAAAGGAGCTGGAACATCTAAAGGAAGCATTCGACTATCAAGAAAATTATTATAGGCGCCTTAACCTGCACCTTAGAGGTCTCCCAGAAGGTACCAAAAATGGTGATATGTTGGACTTTTGTGCTAAGATCCTCCCTGAATTACTGGGACTGCAACCAAAAAACAGGCGCCTTAAGTCGGAAAGGGCCCACCGGGCAGTGATACCTCGTCTTCCAGTAGACCAACCCCCGAGACAGGTGGAGATGAGGTTTCATGCCTTTCAGGATCGGGAGATGATTCTTAAAGCCTATCGAGAGAAAGGGGTCTTTGAATATGAAGGTGCACGCTTGTTTCTTTCTCAAGATTACTCTGCATGGCGCCTTAAAAAATGGAAGATGTTTAATCCCCTTATGGCTCAATTACGAAACCTCAAGGTAGAGAACTTTATATGATCTATCCAGCGACCCTCAAGATTAGACATGAAGGTGCAACATACATTTTCTGGGTATTCACCATAGCAGAGCAGTTTATGTCCGACCTGCAGAAGAAGCTGACCAAGTGAAGGGAACTACCTCTGTATTGTTAGGAAGTTGTTTTCTGGACTGCTGACACTTGCCCTGACCCGTTTTCCCCTTTGGAACTTTTTTGTTATTGTGAAGTGCTCTAAATTGATAGAGTCAGGCATACCCTGTTATTCCCACCCTGTATCTTGCTACTGGAGGAACCCACCATGAGGCTGTGTATGGCTATCGTGGTTGGCCTGAAATTGTCACCCCGGTGTAGGAGGAGGCCTGTTGGCAGGGGTGAGGGACTTGCGGTATTTGCAACCTGGAACTACCTCAGCTGACCAGCGGCTGCTTGGTGAACTATGTGGGGGCTTGATTGTCTCTCTCAGTGCTGCTTGTGGACTGACGACACACCTTGGGGGCTCTGCATACTGTCCTGTGGCCCTGCCTGAATCTGGGACAAGTACTTGGTGGTCTGAGTCGACATGGATGTGTGCTGAGAAGGAGAGGGTGGGGGGAGGTGCCTAGTGCATGTGTTTATGGCGCGGCCTGCTTTCCTTCTTATGCTGTCTGGGAATGCAAGTCCCTGCAGAAATGCAGGCTTGCTGGCGTGACTGATGGCTGGTGATGGTGGGGGTAGGGTTGGATAGATCAGGGGGGATATGTCTGATGGTGGTAAATGAAGGGATTGTCAATATATGTTCACAGTAGCCTCAGTAGGATGCTTCAGTGTGAGTGCTATATAGAAATCTGTTTCCCGTACTTTTTTTGTTGGAGGATATGAGGGGCAGGGTGAGTCAACTTTGTATTCTAGCTTATTACTTGTTGTTAGCAGGCTACTGATTATGTTCTCTATGTTGCAATGGTAAAACTATCTGCCAAATTGTGTTAAGGCAGACTGATGTTGTTGTGCAGGGTTGGGGTTCTATTGCTGTTAGTCTTTTTAGACAATAGGTTTTTGCACCGGCCGTTGCTGGAGCAGCGGGGCATCTATATCGACAGAGGGTTAATAGACACTCATGCCAGGATTGCAATTAGTGTCAATGCTGGGGGTGGTTCTCGAAGTGTAGGACTGTGCAGGGGGCATGTTTTGAGTATGATATGGTGAGGGGGAAGGGGAAGGAGGCGGGGGATCGGGTTGGAGGATACTGTTAATTATGATACAGATGGACTGCGAGGGGGGAGGGAGGGGAATGGGAGTACTGTTATTGTTTATTCATTCCTTAAATGTTGTTATTCTGTATTTTGTGATGCATTCTGTGTTATAAGTAGGTTGTTACAGATTAGAGAAAACTGAACATGTGGGTGTTTTAAATCTGCCCAGGTGAGCTTGGTGAGAAAGGTGAATGTAAAGGAATGGGGTGGGGGTCTGAGTATGGCTAACACGCAAGAACTGACCGTGGTCTCCTGGAATGTGCGAGGATTCTAACCCAATCAAGCGCACAATGCTCCTGACAGCGCTTAAAAGTAGGGGAGCACAAGTAACGCTACTCCAGGAGACCAACTTGTCTGATTCAGAGCTGACCAAGCTCACCTGAGGGTGGGTCGGTAAATGTTTTGCAGCCTCATACTCCTCTCATAAGGAAGGGGTAGCCATCCTTTTGAGTAAACACCTACCACTGGAAATTATGAGGGTGGTGAAAGCTCATTGGGAGGGTCGATGTATCTTCCTGGTAGGACAGTTGTACAGGGAACAAATTATATTAGACAGTGTCTGTGCCCCGGCTGTATACGACCCTACGTTTTTCCCTGAACTCCTGGACCTGCTAACTAGGGAACAATTCCCAGGGTTAGTTCAGGGTGGAGATTTGAACAGTACAATGGACCCAGTATTGGACCATTCTGAAAGTAAAGGTAGGATGACAGAGGCACTGAGCCAGTGACAAGTGAGCATGGCAGATATGGACCTGGTTGATGACTGGAGGATGGTGAACTTGGGGGCTAGGGAATACATGTTTTTTTCTAATCCCCATGGGACTTGGACTTGAATTGATTATATTTTTATGCCACAGGAATGGACTGATAGGATGGTTGATGTGACACATAGCCCCATTCATGTGTTCGACTATGCGATGGTCATAGAGTGGATTCAGATGCATGCAGTGAGGGACCTCCCGCCCCAGTGGAAATTCCCCTAATATATGCTTTTAAATAAAGAGTTCAAGGAGCATCTGGTGAGTCAGTGGCAACTGTATAAGGAAACTAATGAGGGGATGGCAGTTTCAAGAGCCACATATTGGGATGCAGTAAAAGCTTTCATACGAGGTGCTATAATAGCTTTTATGGCCAAGCTTAGGAGGGAACAGCGTGAAAAAAGCAAGGGCTGGAAAAGCAGCTAAAGGAATTGGAAAAGCGGGCAGCTAAGGAAGAACAAGGAAAGGTGGGGCGGCTTTTAACAATTACAAGGGAGGCTTTGAATGCCCTGGTTCGAGGTGAAGCTAAGACATCCTGGTTTTACTGCAAACGCCAGATGTTTGAGTGGTCCAATAAACCAGGCCCCCTTTTGGTAAGACTCATGAAGAGGGGGCAAATGTCCCACCAGAGTAACAGGGATTAGGGACAGGGGGGTGTAGTACACAGGGAACCCAAGAAAATAAGAACTTGCTTCTGGGAATTCTATGAACAGTTGTATAAGGCAGAATGTACAGGTAAGGGACAACTGACAAAGGAATTCCTGAATAAAGTAGAGCTCCCAAGGCTTACGAGAACCCAAGAAGAGCAGTTAAACCAACCCATTACGAAGGAAGAAGTTTTAAAAGCTATAGGGAGGTTGCAGCGGGGCAAGACAAGTGGCCCAGATGGATTCCCTGTGGAATTTTATAAAGCCTTAACAGGACAGATGGCAGAAGCGTTAAGTGGGGTATTGCAGGTGGGGAAGGGAGAGGAGCGCCTGTATCTGCCTAATACTTGTTATGATGCCCTGGTTTGCTTAATTCCTAAGCCAGGAAAAGATGAGATGGAGTATCCATCGTGTAGACCAATTTCTCTTTTGAATTGTGATTTTAAAATTTTGACTACGTGGTTGGAGGATTACCTGCTCATGTTAGTTTACCCAGACCAAACCGGGTTCATAAAGGGGAGATTTTCCTTGCATAATATGTGCTGATTGCTTAATGTAATGTGGAGAACAGGGCAAATGGCAGAGAAAACTTAGGTTAATTCTATGGATGCTGAAAAAGCGTTTGATAGGGTGGAGTGGGAGTACCTCTTTGAGGTGCTGATCCAGTTTGGTCTGGGTGAATCATATGTCCAGTGAGTTCGAGTCATGTATCAGGCCCCCAGAGCTTGGATTTTGGTTAATGGGATACCCACTGACCCTTTCAATCTGGAGAGAGGAACAAGGCAGGGATGTCCTCTGCCCCCCCTGCTGTTCACATTGGCATTAGAACCACTAGCTGTGGCAATTCGACTGTGTCCCAGGATCCAGGGTATTGAGGGAGCGAGGGGAATCATGCATAAAATCACCCTTTATGCGGATTATATGCTTTTATTTGTTACAAACCTGCAGATTTCTATGCCGATTTTGTTGGAATTGATAGAGGCCTTTGCTGCATTTTCTGGGTATAAAATAAATCTTAACAAATCTGAAATGTTATGTTTCCCTAGAATGGAAAGGGAGGATGGGCAATGGGGTATTCAGGGAGCAGCCATGAGTATCACCTATTTGGGTATTAAGGTGCGTAGGACAGTCGGGTCATTGTATGGGTTAAATTATACGCCACTAATTAAAACAGTGGAGGCAGACTTGACAAGATGGATGCCGCTGCCCATCTCATGGTTAGGCCACATTAATTTGATCAAAATGAATATCCTCCCCAGGATATTGTACCCTATGCAGATGGTACCTGTGGGTCTTAAGAAAGGGGATATAGACCGGGTTGAGAAATTATTCACTCGGTTTATCTGGAGGGAAAAACATCCAAGAGCCTGTCTTCAAAGACTAATAGCTGAAATGACCAAGGGGGGGAGGTCTCAATTTCCCAGATCTCCTGAACTATCATCTGTCATTCCAGCAATGATATGTGGCAGACTGGGTAAACCATCCTGCGGTGGCAGACTGGGTCAACTTAGAACAGTGGGGCTGCTCAGGACATCTTTTGGCATACCTATACAGTAAGGGTCTTAAGGCATATTCCACCTAAGGCGGATGTAACCCATTAGTGAAGGCAGTATTGGAGGCATGGGGCCATATCAGGAAGCATCGGGGGATTGGTAAGGGGGAAACTTTACTGTTGCCTGCGGTGGGGAATCCCTTCTTCCTTCTTCCAGGACTGGAGGCCAGGGGGTTTAGAGAGTGGGGGCATAAAGGGGTGCAGAGTGTGGGGAATTTACTATGAAATGGTACACTAAGCTCGCTGGGGGATATTGTTCAAGGGTTGGGACTGAGGGGGCAACAATTATTTTGGTATTTGCAGCTTAGGGCATTTATGTTGAAAATGGATAGGGGAGGAGTGCAACCCCATGGATGGTGCTCAACAGAGATCCTGGTATACCTGGCACAAAAGGATCCCAAGGAATTTGTTAGAAAAGTGGCAAAGTTGGGGAAACAGGATTACCCAGATCATACTCAGAAAGCGAAATAATTGTGGGAGAGAGAGATATAGGTAGAGAAATCACAGAGGAGAACTGGCAACTCCTGCTAGAAGGGCATATGGGTCTTCTGGTATGTAATAGGTTTAGGCAGGCCTTTTACAAATTCCTGCACAGGCTTTATTATCCCCCGGTAATAGTCCATAAAGAGCACCCTTCTGTGTCCCCTATATGTGGTCGAAGTGGGGAAGAAAGAGGGACATATATGCACTGCTTCTCGGCATGCAGAGTTCGACAGACTTTTTGGGGTGAAGTGCTTGGTGAGGTAGCCAACGGCAGGATACCCCCTACAGGTAGACCCAATAATAGGCCTGTTTGGGATGAACCCAGGAGAGGAGGGGAGTGGGAACCACTACCATGGTGGATTAGAGTGTTACTGGTGCTAGCGAGGCACTGCATACAGAATACCTGGGTTAATTGTGTTGTTCCCAATATTCAGCAGTGGCGTAGATTAGTGATTTAGACTTTGGCTCTGGAAAGGCTGACCCTGACGATCAGGGATAGGGTGGAAGCCTTCTACAGGGAATGGGCCCCCTTTCTGGCCTTTCTTAGTGGGGGAGGAGGAGGAGATCACCCTGCATATGGGGCTTGATTGAAGGGGTTTCATAAGGCCTAATATCTTATTCCCATCTGAATGTTATTAAATTAGTGGACACCTAGAATGTAAATGAAATTATATTTATCTGGAATCAATTGGAAGGAAATAGTAATGTTAACTCATAACTGATTGTAACTATATTGTATTATGGAATGCACCTGTTTGTCTGTCTCTTGTATTGTCTATGTTGTATATGTTGTTATAATCTTGAATTTAATAAAAAGATTATACAAAAAAAAAGAACACAGCAATAAAAATAGATGTAATATGTCGGATGGCTTCAGAACTGTACACAGATTTGGAAAACTGATTGTCAGCTGCTTTATATCAGTTATAAGTGGCAAGTTCCATACTTGTTGTAAAAGTTCTTGCTTGTATCAAAATTGTAGACCCCCCAAGCAGTAGGAAGCAGTACTTTGCAGCTTCAGGTTAACCTGTTTGACTCGGTTAGGTCTTTCTTGTTGTCTGCTTCTTAGGCAGTCTGTTCCTTCTTCTCAGAGAGATCAGTGTGTGTGTCAGGAACTCCCTTCCTGCAGTCTTCTATCGTTATTTGTTGATTATCTGAACTGGCCTCCCTGATGTTTTATTCTCAGAACATCACACTCCTTAGCTTTGAGATACACAAACAAGCAAAAAACAGCTGTAGCCCATGCTGGAAAACTGACATGACTGAGTCCTATAAGTACCTCATGGGGGTGAACATTATGCAAGAGGGAAGTCTCTTTCACAGGAGGAGAAGTACCAGAACACGGAAGCATGCAGTGAAGTTTGGGGAGGGGGGTGTTTAAGAGGGATGTGAAGAAATACTTCTCCACCAAAAAGGTGGTGGATGCCTGGAACAGCCTGCCAGAAGAGGTGGTGGAGGTGAAAACAGTGGGAAGCTTCAAACATGCATGGGATAGGCATGTGAGCATAATGGGTGGTGATAAGGAAGAAGGGAGGGACACCTGTAACCAAATAGGGTCCAGGGTGTAGAAATAGGCAGGGAAAATCGGGCTGACTAGATGGGCCTACCAGTCCTTTCCTGATACCAATTTCTGTGTTTTACACAAGGCAAGGCTAGACACTTACTCACTTTGTACAAGGCCTCTTGAATATAGGAACCCCCTTAAGTTGCTCCAGGTAACCATGCCCCCTGCTCTGTATCAGATTCAGGTTTTACTTTTTAAGTTTGGTAGTGTTCTCTCCAGAAGTGGATCATTAAATTTCCCAATAAAAATTGATGACTTGCGCTTATTAGAACACAGCAGTCACAGATTCATATTAAATATTTAATATTTATACTAAATTTACAAGATATACAGCAAACAAGAGGAAATACAACACAAACAGACAGGAGAGAACGAAATAAGTGCCTGAGCTGGTATTCGAACCCAGGCTGCTTAGAATACCATTCCGCTATGCTACCAGCTGCCTGACCAAGGCATCTGGAGATCTGGGACTCACAGAAGTACCTTATTCTTTCTTGTGCTTCCCGCCCCTCTGCAAAGTCCCTGGGGGTGGGGGAGCATGAAGCTCCAGGCAGCTAACCAGCTGCAGTTACGATCAGGCGTGATTGGCACAGGAAAGGAGGAATGCTGGCAGTTGTTCTCCCTGTCCTGTTGCACTGTCCCTGGGGGTGGGAGCAACAAGTTCCAGGTAGCTCACTGGCTGCAGCTGTGGTGGCGCTTGAGTTGCCAAAGAAAGCTGTGGTACCTGCCCTGCTTGCAGTGTTTGTGAGGGCCGAGAGAACAAACTGACTCAAGCAGCTCTGTCTATGATTACAGGACTGGTGTAGTGCTTCCTAGCCCCGATCTGCAGTTCGGGATAGGGATGGTAATTAGAATATATATGCGGCTTTCGACCACAGAGAACTGCTGCTGCAGTGCTATGAGTGCTCCCAGGCCCTGGCTGAAAGTTTGAGGGAGCCAAGAGAACAGGAAGATGGGTGGCATCCAGCTGCAACACTAAAGCTTGGGGGGGGGGAACACACGTAGCTGCAGCTCCAACTCCAGGCAGGAGCCTAAAAGTAAGCTCTTCACTGGGGGGAATGGGATTACATAAGTAACGTCTTCTATATGTGTGGCTTTATTGTTTTAAAGTGGGGTAAATGAAATTAGCATGTTTTAATATAAACTGGTCACATGATGTGCAGAGAAAAAACAATGCTTTTATATGTGATCCTAGCCACAAAATACTTTTGAGGTTTAATTTTACTCCTGTTGGCTCTGCGGTGGCTGGAGGAGTGAAAGTTTTTTTTTTTTTTCAAGTTCAAGTTCAAGTTTATTGCAGAAAAATTCCATTGTGCAAGCTCATTCACAAGGAGGTCCTGTGACATAAACACTAAAAGTACAAACACAGATAGGTAATAACAGTATATACATGAAATGCACGTTACATGATATAGGCTGGATATACATACAAGGGTACCACATAGGGTGACCGCAGGTGGTAAACATTGATATGAGACAGGGAAGCGACTTACAGGTTGCATACTGATAAATGAAACATGATAACTGGAAGTAAAAAAAGTAAGCACACACTGCACCTATCTCTGTCCCTGGAAATCTGCTTCAGTATCTCAGGATTACTTGACTGAAGGTAGCATGTCCTTTTAAATACAACCACAAACACTGGCTGAAAAAGTGCTGCAAGCATTTCCTGCCCTCCCCTTCCTCTTCTGGGTCCAACTGCTCCTGAGCTCAAGGAAGAGAGAACTGCTAAGCGTGGCAGTTTCTGTTTCTCTTGGGCTCCATGTTTTCTGCTGACCCGAGATCAAAACTGTGTCTTGTGTTGCCATAGTGCTATGCACTGTAATGCTGTTGCTTGCTGAGCAACCTTTGTAGTACTGCCTGCCGCCCACTCCAAAGATGTTGGCATACAGGTCGGGGACAGTGGAGCTTGCATCAGCTGGTGAGCTGTGAATTATTTCAGGCCTTTTCTGTGCCTGCAGAATTTGGAATTGCCGTATCAAATGTGGCTGGAGAATTCAAAAGGGTGGGGGGTACAGAGAATCAAAAATGAATGACCGAAGGCCACAAAGAGAAAAAAAAGGGGGGAAGAGAAGTGTCCCCCAAAAGGTATTTTTTCCCAGGTGGTCAGCATAGAAACCAGGTGGATTGATAGCTGTGAGGGAAGGATGAACAGCAAGAAGAAAGGTAAGTATGTGTTTGTCTGTTTATTTTTTTTATTTATTTCTCTTTCAGGTTAACTATATTTATTTCCTAATTGGTGTCAACAACAGGGGGCCTTGTGTGCAACACTACTTCTCACTTACATCTTCTTACAAAAAAAATACAACAAAATCCTTTGAGGAGGGACAATACCCTAACCTACCACACCAACCCACTTTGTTTTTCCACTGGGGCTGATTTTTCCTCCTAAGTCCCACCCTATAGGATGTGGCCTGAAAATGAGGTCTGCCCATCAACCAGAACTGGGCAGGTACTAAGCCCACCAATCACAGGATTGGGCATATGACATTATGTCATAGTGTCTCCTGTTGTGACAGCAATTGGCTTTTGCCTTCCAGCACAGGGCCACATATTCCTGCACGGTGAACTCCAGGGAGCAGTTGTGTAATGGCAGGAGCCACTCACTCACTCTCCCTGAGGCTGGAGGCACACAAAAAGGATGATCCACACATCATCTGTCAAGGGAGTAGCCAGGCCATAATCTGAACCTGGACCTTTATTTGGATTCAAAACATTTGATCAAATCTGCTTTAGCCTGGCAGGCCATGAATTCCAACCTCCCCTACACAATACAACCTCCCCTACACTATACAGTATGTATCAGCGATTGGGCCTTCAGTTTCAAAAAGCCTGCTGACTCCCCAGTCTGTCAATGGATGTGTAATGTCCAGGGCTCTGACTTCAAACCTTGGCCATCACTGTGGGTAACTGTGTGCACTTACCATTATGCCATCATGCGGCCCTGAAATGTATTTTAACTGTAAGGTATCTGCCATCAAACAGTAGCAGATTGGCATGACAGAGAAAATGTTTGGAAAGTACAGAAATAGCTTTTATGGGTCATATTCAAGAATGATATATTTATTATTTACTAACTAATTACTCTGACCCAACCTTCACATTTCCAGTAACTGAAGTAACTGCTTGTTCTCCCTTAATCAATATAGGCCATTAAGAGTCCAAACTTTCAAATATACTTCTATATCATGTCAATCAAGTGTCTTCATTAGAGAAATGCAATTACTAGGACTGGATTAATCAGTTTTCAGTAACTCAATACTACTGCAGTCTCCACAAGTTCAGTTAATTGGCGCACACACTTACAGATATTACTTGAAATATTGCTCGCTGGTAGGAAAGATGGGGGAGGGTAAACATTTTCAATAAGAAAACCATGTTTTACTTCTGGTTAGTGATTAAATGTTTTCTGACAAACAGGATGTTAGCTTCTTTTGAAAAGCTAGTTGAATATTAGAGTGGGATTTACTTTGAATCGTAGAGGGATTAGAGTATAAAATTAAGTTAAACAGATCACAATGTGAATCTGTTTGATCAAAGAAAAAATTCCACTAATTATTTAAGGAGAGACACTTACAAGAGAGGTAAAAAGGCGAAGGAGCAGATTTCTGTGCATGTGGATCAAATCAGAAGTGTCCCATAATTGACAATTTACAAGACCCTGCTTCAGTGAAATGGACTAGATATCAAATCCCTAAGTATTTAAAGCTAGTTTCCACATTTCTGTAAAAGACTGCCCATACCACTAAGAGCTATTTTACAAGTCTGACGAATTAACTGCATTGCTGTGAAATACGCCGGCTCTGGCTTCTCTGGTCCGGAATTCCAAATGGCCGTACAATAGCAAAACGGTGTGAAATGGGTGGCATTGAACTTGTGAGAGGCAGAGAAGGGTCTGAAGCAATGAAATCCAGATGAGGCTGTCTGGTGTAACTGAAGACAGATACTGTAGCTGCAGTGTGTGTGTGTGGGGGGTATCAGTCTGTGTTTAAATGGAGACAGAGTGCAGCTTGTATGGAAACTTCAGCATCATTAAAGTTTTGGCGTACTTGGCTTTGTTTTGCCTGAATTCCTCAGGTACTCTTAAAATGTAAATTACAACTGAGTCAACCACTATTTTCCTAAAAACAATAGTCTGGAAGTCTTTGTATTCTACCTCTCCCTACTAGAATTCCTCCGAGAGAACCAGTCTGTAAATAATATTCATGCGCTCTCATCATAGTCATTAGGTCAGGACTGGTTATTTTAAGAACAAGTGGTTTACTGGAGAACAGGCTAACATCTGTTTGTTCTCTAACTGCTGTGCCTTTCTATCGCCATTTTTGCTTGCCCACCAGACAGGCAGTTCCAGAAACTGAGGGAAATGCAGGTCCATGGTTATACTTCGAAAAGGTGAACAGTAAAACGTGTCTCCTAAACTCATTAGCAAATCCTGTAATGTTTATTCCTCTCAGTGAGTATCAAATGCCCATCGCCCTACAACGTTCCTCCTGTCCTTTACCCCAGAACTTGGGTTTGGCATGGCCGCACCTTGTCCTCTTGTCAGGAGTGCCACCGAGCAGCTGATTTTTAAGTTCAGTGTCGAATGTCACACCATGGTAAGCAGGTTTGGGGGGGTGCATGACCACCAGGTAGGCTGCCGTCTTGCTAAATGCTGATTGGCTCAACTCCCCAACAAATCCTCCTGCTGTTCCAAGTAGCCCAGCTTAGATGCAAACTCTCAATTTCAGTGGGACCCTGCCTTCACCTATTTTTACAGTTGGGTGGACTGGAGCACTGCGAGGTTAAAGGGACACTGTCAACCCCTTTCACATCATATTATTTCTAGTTGAAACCCCACATTTTATAATTGCTTATCTCCTCTAAATCTCATTGAAGTTATTGGTTGTTTGATCTGCTTCCTTTCCTAGTAGAAATGAAATGTATGGGAATGGTGCAGTTATACCCAATCTTGTTTTGCTTTAGATCCTTGATGCACTCTTATTGTTTGTGTGTTTATAATTGGTGTTTGCAATTTCAAAAAGTAATGTTAAAATACATCGTACAATATCATATATTATGACAGACAATAATTAAGCAATAATGCCCGACAGGGTGTGTGTCGTGCTGGGATAACGTCACGCCTCAGGTGGTTGGGCACGAGGCCGCAGGCCGAGTGCGTCCAACGACTAAGGCATGACGTTATCCCAAATGACACATACCCTGGAGGGCATTATTGCTATTCTACAATGGCTCTTTGTTATACAGAATAAAACAAATCATTTTAAAGATGTTTTTGTATGGAAAAATATTTTTGTTTTTTAAGAGAAGATGAAACAATCAATCAAAAGCTCCATAAAATCTCATCTGCAGGTTCACAGTGAGGCTGAAATTAGACCCATGATGTTGTACTGGAATAACAGCACGGGGCCAGCCCAAGACTGACCAATCAGAGTCCAGGATTTTTTCTTGCCATTGTATAATGTACATTTACACACGTATTTAAAAACCTATATAGCCCCAAAAATAGCCCAATTGGTCTAGACAATGAGCAAATAATACAAAAGTTTATACAAAACATCACTATCCCCCTGTTAGACAGAACAGTTGCATATAAAACCAAAAATAGCAACATATAAGTGTACAGCACTTAAAGATGTATTTATGAAAAATGAGTAGTACTTATACTACCAGTATCGCAGGGTGTCATCATAGACACTCTTTCTTCCACACCTTAGTGATAGTGATTAGACAAAAGAGCTAGATCTGTGAGTATTTGTAAATTTTTGGAATTATATAGTAAGTCTAACATAAATCTATTAGGAATACCGCAGGCATTTAGATGTTTCTTCAGAAATCTGTTTCTTTGTTTATCGTACCATGGGCATCTCAGTGTGACATGTTTGAGATCCTCAGTTTCCTGCAGGTTACAATAACATAATTTGGAAATGGTATGTTCTTTGTGGTATCTTGCCACCAGTACCATACTCTTATTGTATACACACTGAACATGAGGAACACCCCATAACAGTGCAGCCACTTATGATGCAATAGTCTCCTCTCCTCCCACAGCATTATGAGTGGCTAGACTGTATTAGGGGCATTCCCAGGTCCAGGAAAATGCAATGGAAGTTGATCAAAGAATGTAAAGAAGCATGTTTTTGTGTAGTAACACCAATATGGTGGTCATTCTGTTTTTTCTTTTAAAAAGGAAAAATTAATAAGAGTTCAACTACCAGCCACATCAGTAATCTCTACAGAATGAGAGCAATCATAATATGTTTTTTTCTAATATAGGGACAATCTGAGGTGTAAGGGGGTTGACAGTGTCCCTTTAAGTGATTTGGTCAGGGTCACACAGTGAGTATTTTGTACTGAGGAAGTTTGAACCTATAAGGCCTTTTACACGCAGTGATCTGTGTCTCAATGAGCGATACAGATCAGCTGCAATGTTACCCCACTGCCGTGTACAGGCGATCCGTTCTGCAAGGAAAATGAAGGTTGCCGATTACACGATCCCTGCTTTCCTGGGTTCGCAGGGTTTTGTTCTGTTCTGCTGGGCTGTGTAGAAGCACCCTTCTACTTATTTCTGTCCCCTGACAAAGGAGAATCTCGTGCTCTCCTGGGTGTTGTGGAGCGGGTCGCCTGTAGACGGCATGAAAGGGTAACGTTACAGTTGATCTGTACTGCATGTTCTGGTACAGATTCCAGTGTGTAAAGGTGATCCGTTCCACAACAAACCGAGTGGAACAAAGCCCATCACGGAAGGAGCGTTACCAGGAAGCTGTGTGTAAAAGGTACTTATGATAACACGGTCCCCATGCTGGTACTTTAATCACTAAACCACAAAGGGCTTTCTTTAGCTGTCTGTTATCTTTTCCTTCTGTTGTCAACCAAATGGCCATGTAAAATGTTTTGGCATACAGCCCTTAATGTATTGGGTTGTCAGGTAAAACTAATTAACAATTCCATATGAAGTTGAAAACCACCACCCCAGTTCAGTTAACTGCTGTCCTAAAATAAAAAAACACAAGCAAAAAAGGTTGTACTGTAAAAACAAATGTCACTGCCATCATTTTTATTCAATTTGCAATTTATACCACTTGGCATTCACTGAATTCCTCCACTCCTGTTCACTTCAGCAGTCCTTGTGTTCACTGCCCCACTCGCATGCTACTAACTCACAGACTTCTCTAAACTAGATCCTTGCTGAACCACCCCCACCCCCACCCTGGGCTCCATGGCTTGCCCACACATGGCGGGTCCCAAAAGTCATTGCATGTTTACCAGCCACGGGGGTTGAAATCCTTAGTCTTAGGAGTCAGTGAGGAGGGCCACAAAAGTGTTCGGAAGCTCCTGTGGTAGGCAGATCAGTGTGCTGTCATAGTGTCATCAGACATGTTTGCAACCCCTGTAAATTCTCCTACCTCCTCCAGCATCCACCTATGGCTGCCTGTGATGCTGTCCTGTGGGTGGGGATGGCTGATGCTGCATGGTTATACACAGCGTCAAAGCCACCACTGCTTCACCTCAGTAGGCTCTTGTACAGAGGGCAGACTAGCTGGTTCCCCATGGGGTCAGTGTGCAATGCCACCAAATACCACTGGCCCAGAGTGGGGGAATCAGAACCAGAACTCTTTTCTGAGTCTCCTGTGTGGTGATCAGTGCACCACCAGCCTATGCTACTGTGCCAGGCAGCATCATTCTTAATATATTGCTGGGTTTGAAAAATGTTTTAGAAACACTAGCCAGTGGGGCTAATAACTACCAAAATCTGATGTCCCAATTGGTGTGCTTTTTGAACTGTTACCTCCTCTGCTAGAAACCATCAGTTAAAGCAAAACTTTACTGGCCCACTATAAAACCTTACAAAAAAAGGTTTCAGAACATGAGCAGGTCATCCATTTATGGGATGTGATAAATACTCAGGGTGGCTAGCCCATGATAATTAGGGATACCAGAAAACAGTTGCTTTGTATAATGCACACTGGAGAAGATGAAAGCCAATTTCACCCAAACGGGTGATTGAAAAGGCACACTGCAACTCCAAAATGTTCCAGATAATTTATTTTCTATGAAACAAGTGCAAATTCATTCATTCAGTGCAAGAGTATAGCATAAGTGCAAATCAGAGCAAATATTGAGCAAATCGTGAAAGGTAGCTAAGTGCAGATATACCACACCAACATAAATCCTAATAGGATATGCAGAAATCAAACATTTTAAAAGCTACCAAATTTCATCAGACATTGCAACAGATAAAAATGCAGTCAATCACCCAAACCTGGTCTAATGTGCCCTCCCAAACCATGGCGCTTCAGTCCTCTTGAGCTTCTACTGGGGCGTGGATCAGCTGTGGGGTACTTCTTTTTAAAGGGCTTCTGTAACCAAGGGTTGCCACCATGTGACTTACATTATCAGTTGATTTTAAATATATAGTACCCATAGTGCAAACCCACAACTTTAAAACACCAAGAGTGTTAGTTAATTATACAAACCCAGTTAATAGTTATTGTTACACTCAAACGTATGAGAAAATGTTGTTACATATCAAATGTCAACTAAGAACCTCCCATTGATTAGTGTCAGTGGCTCAGCAGGTTGCACACTTGCCTTTGAGGCCAGAAGATTGAAAGGTTGTGGGTTCTAGCCCCACACAAAGCAATTGGGTTAAATCCCAGTACTGACTCTGTAGTGCATCATGAGGGGGATGCTAAACTCCCGAGGTGCTGTCTTTTGGATGAGACATTAAACCGAGGTTCCACCTGCCTGTTCTGGTGGTTGTTCAGGTGGACGTTAAAGATCCCATGGTCATGGGGTCATAATGTCGCAGACAAAACCATGCATGCACACAACAGTACAGACACAATGGCGTGTGCTCTAACAGCGTTGGGACAAAATCCCGACTGAAACAACAAGAGTGCACACCATTGAAAAAACAGCAATTGTTTTTCATTTTGGGGGGGCTTTACCCCCCAGACTTACAATAATTAACTCCAGGGGGTTGTGGACTTAAAAGCGCCCCTCATCCCCCCAGACTTGTAATAATCAACACTGGGGAGTTGTGGACTTCAGGGAAAGAGGAAAATTCGGAGCAGGGGAATTTTTTTGTCTGAAAAAACAAAACACTTTACAATGAGACCTGGGGAGAAAACCACTGCCCGAGGTCCACAATGCCACTGGAGGAAGGTGCTCTAACCACTCCACCATGGGAGCGGCTTGGCCAGACACTGCTCGGCAGTGTCCTTGATGTTCCTTCATGGCAGCCTACAGCAATGGGTAGCAGTTCTCACCGCTTGCTAAAACAACCTCTGTCGCCGTAGAGACATTCGCACTTCCTACAGCACGTTATTCCATGCGCGGTTTTGTCCGGCTATATTGACCTGGTACCATCCCACGGTACTTCTTGAAAAGAGTAGGGGAATTTTTTTTTATTTAAAACATAAAGAAAACAATAATTGAAAAACAGTATTATGTCATACAAAGGCAGAAAAAAAAACTGAAAACAAAAATAGTATTATGTAATACTATAATAAAAAAGAAATTTAAAAACATAAAGAAGACTAGCATCATACCATAATTCCACATGGAGGCAATATATGCTATATCAAAAGCCCCCTGCCTCTCCCCACTAGAAGAGTAGGGGAAAAGTCTGTCCATTTTTTTTTGCATAAAGAAAACAAATTCTACAAAAAAGCAGAACAACATACAAGAACATAAAAAAGAGAAAAAAAATAGTATTATGTCATGCTAAAACTTGAAAAGTAAGAACAATCATAACCAAAATTAAGTATTTTGTCATACAATAGCTCCGTGAGTAAACAATACATTGACAGCAAACACCCTCGCCCTCCCCCTGTAAGAGAGAAGGGAAAACTTGATAGTCCCAAATATTTTTGTTGTACATATAATGTATGGGGTTTGTTGTTGTCCAATAGGGAAAAAGGAAAACATATTCGAACAAACCCCAAACTCTATTAAGCAGCATAAGGACCTACATAAAGCTCAGAAAGAATAACAAAAAAATCCTTAATAGTGTCTCCAAACACAGGTAGAGCATTGTTGTAGGTAAACCAAATAAAGTCCAGACTGCAGCTCAGCATCTTATGTTTCCTGGATAGGCAGTGTAGAAAAGAAGGACTTATGGAACATATAGAGACTGGAAATGAAGGGCCTGGAGAACAGCCATCACACAACCAGGAAAACAGGCCTGGGTGCCTAAAACAACAAAAAAAAGAATAGACAAACCAGACAGTAACACAATGAGAGTTCCATGGACAACACAATGAATCGAGCTACTCAAAGGTCAAGACAGCCCAAAAAACGGTTCCCACCTATCTTGTCATGTTTTCAACGTAACCTTACCTACATCAGATTGTTTAATACTCATTAGATAATGGGTAATGTCAAACTTGCTTCCTGATTGGCTGAAACAGCCTGCCACCCAGGCTGTTATTTCTTAACAACAGCCCGCTGACCAACAAGTTCTCCCTGCAGTACCCATCACCTCCTGATATCCCTATCCCCACGCACCAATAGCCGGTATTTTTTACTATGAACACCCACATACAGCCAATCTTGAAACCACTCAATATTAACATACTGCAAAAAAGTAAAAAACAATTATTTTTCTTGCTCTTTTCCCCCTACTAAGCTGCTCCTCAGTCCGGCGCTGACAAGTCCAAAAACCTCACACCCTCTCGCAACTGCCACTGCCCAGCACAGCTAATCAATCAGTACCAACAACTCGAATGAAACTCCCGCTCCTCCATTTCCGTTTTTAAACAAAAACATACTAACCTACTAAAATGCCAGCAGAATAGGCCTAACGGTCCTTCGTGTCTGCTCGTTTGGTCAGCCCCCACCCTGGGAGCTGACCTTGCTGTCCCCCTCGCCCTCACTGGCTTCTCCCTTCCCAGTCCTGGATATTCCCGCTGCACAAGACTTTGCTTCCAGAACCCTTCCCCTGTTCCTGTCCCACCCCCTCTTGAACCCCTCCACCATCTCTGCCTTCACCAGCCCCCTGGGCAGCGCATTCCATGGCTCCACCACCCTCTCAGTGAAGTAGCACCTCCTTCTTTCTCCCCTGAATTTCCCCCCCTCCAGCTTCCACCCATGCCCTTTAGTTGCCACCCCTTCCTTCGGAGCACCCTGACTGCTCCTCCCCTATTTAACCCCTTCATGTACTTGAAGACCTCTATCATGTCCCCCTGGTCCCTTCTCTCTTCCATTGTGTACATATTTAGCTTTTCAAGCCTCTCCCCATACGTCCTGTCCCCCAAGCCCCAGATCATTTTGATTACCCTCCTCTGGACCCTCTCCAGGAGTTCAATGTCCCTCTTTAAGTGTGGCCTCTAAAACTACACGCAGTACTCGAGGTGCGGCTTCACCAAGCAGTTATATAGGGGAATATCACTTCCCTCCTTCTGGAGATGATCCCCCTAGCGATGCATCCCAGCATCCTGTTGGCCTTGGCCACTGCCCTCCTACAAGTCTCAGAGTTGTTCATCTTGTCATCCACCACCACCCCCAGGTCCCACTCAGCCACTGAAACTTGTAGCATCCCCCCCCCCAGGGTGTACTCTTGGCCCAGGTTTCTGGCTCCCAGATGCAGTACCTTGCATTTCCCTGCATTAAACCTCAGCTTCCACTTTCTAGACCACCTTTCCAGAGCCGCCAGGTCCCCCTGTAGGGCCATCCCACCCTCCTCCCTATCCACCCCCAGTTTTGAGTCATCCGCAAAGAGACTCATCTCACTCCTGATACCCTTCCTTCATTCATGCGCGTCACTAATTAGATGATGAGGCATTTGGCTACCTTAAGAGAGTCATAGTTACTCCTGCCATTTACCCGCGCTTCATTGAATTTCTTCACTTTGACATTCAGAGCACTGGGCAGAAATCATATCGCGTCAACACCCATCTCAGGCCTTCGCGATGCTTTGTTTTAATTAAACAGTTGGATTCCCCTGGTCTGCACCAGTTCTAAGTCAGCTGCTAGCTGCTGGATGATGCAGGACGCTGGTCGAGACTGGCGCCCACCACAGCCAGGGCGATCCACAGGAAGGGCCCGGCTCACGTCCAAAGTCACCACCGCCATGTGGCGACGCCTCGTCCAGCCGCGGCACGTGACCAGCCCCGCTTCACGCCCAAGCCCGACCGACCCAGCCCTTAGAGCCAATCCTTATCCCGAAGTTACGGATCTGGCTTGCCGACTTCCCTTACCTACATTGTTCTAACATGCCAGAGGCTGTTCACCTTGGAGACCTGCTGCGGATATGGGTATGGCCCGGCGCAAGACTTACACCATCTCCCCCAGATTTTCAAGGGCCAGCGAGAGCTCACCTGATGCTGCCAGAACCGCAACGCTTCCCAGGGCTCGAGTACCTTCTTTGTTTCTCTCTCCACAGCTCATCGTCTGACTTCCATATCACCGACCCCCGTGTCACAGAAGACGCCACCATTCCCGCTCTACACCTCACCATCTTGCTCCCAACTGTCTTGCAAATGAAACCATATGTAGCCACATAATTCAAACAGATAAAGGGAGATTAGGCTCCCTCTAGTGGCACTAGAGGGACTATTTTACATACCCAGGCATTTCTCTGCATTTTTTCTAACATTTTCCACTTTTTTAAAATTAAATCATTATTTTATAAAAACTACCAGTAAAATCCCATTATCTAAGTGTAATAATACTCTCCAGGTTGGGCGTTATGGATATAATGGACCTTCCAGGGTCTATAAGGTCCTCCGCCCGCGGCATTGGGCCTCATTACACACCTGGGTGGTCCGTTATATCCCAATAACACCCACCCTGTCAGGTATTATTACTTATATAAATCATTGTGTATCATAAAAAATAATTCCAGAGACGTTAAAGTCTGCTGCTGTAATATAAATTTGTAGCGTACCTGCCACATCCAATACAGAAAACAACCCATCAAAATCCGTAAACTATCAGAATCAAAGTGATTCCAATGGGGGGGTCTTGAAATAAACAATCAGGGGACATAATACCAAACACCTGCATCTGCCATCGAACTGCTAGGACTTTCCAAAAATCTAGGATAAACAGACAGTGGAAATATAAATGGTCAAGTGTTTCAAACTGAAGCGAACAAGAAGGCCTAGAACAGAAACGGTCCACAACCTGCTTGTGCTTATGATTGCTCCTAACATTTATCCTGCCATGAATGCCCAACCACACAATGTCCCGGAATTTCGGAGAGAGAGAGACAAGGCTCACAGAGGGCATCCTTAATTGCCCGCTGAAACGGAGTACTATATATAGTAAAAGGCGTCTCAGAAAAATGGGTTGAAATAACATAATCGTAAAGAGTCCGTCGCCTCATAGTCAAGAAATGCTGAACCGTGAGACCCCAATGTTTAATATAATCAAAACATAAAGTCCAAGCCAAAGATAATCTATATCAACATTTATTTTTATGAATAAAGGCATTTCCCCGCCATTCCAAAAGAATGGCACATAACGGAGCCATTGACCATGCTTTCCACTATACGTATCCATCCTTCTATAAAGGTAATAGAGCTGTATAAATAAAAATAGACCAAAACAAAACCAGAGGATTACACATACTTACCCCCCCACACCGTTTTCTAGGTAAATAAGTAACCATCCTCTTAATAGGATTAAGTCGACTGCCTCATAACCCCTTCAAAAAACAAGAATACAGCGTAGTTTCCCTGGATTGTGGAATGGGGTAAATATGGCTCAAAAACAAAAAAAAACAGGAATCAAAAAAGTGTCTTAATTAAATAAACACATTTGTCCTTATTCGTGGACCATTTATTCCAATTAGATACCAATCTCTGGCCTTTAGCAATCTGAGAATCCCAGTTAAAAATCTGCATATCCCCAAACCCCAAAAATATCCCCAAAATCTTACAGAGCTGGGTACAAACCAGGATAAATCCTAACCATGTGGGAAGTAGCACTCCAACCTGTGGGGAATTTGGACAAATAGGGATATAGACACTCTTATCTGCATTCACATGAGCCTCAATTGTGTGACAGAGTCTGAACTAGATGGAAGGCACGAATGCCAGACACTGCGTCCTTAACTGTCAAGACTAAATCATCTGCATAAGAAATTGACATCACAGCCGCCATCTCAGGGAAGAAATCCCAAGTATGCCAGGTGACTTATGTAAAATCCTAACAATAGGATCAATTCAAAGGACCTAGAGAATGGGGCTAAGGAGACAGCCTTGTCTCACCCCTACCATAACCTTTACTTGTTGTCCCAAACATTTATTATCATAGGGCCGAAGAAAGGCCCCACGATAACAGAGATGAATCCAGTTGATATAAGTCTGTGGAAACCCATAAAATTCTAAACAAAGCCATAAATAGTCATGTTGGATCCTGTCAAAGGCTTTTGACTGATCCAGATTGACTATATACCATGTTGAATTTGACAAAGCCCCTTGATGCATTATTTCTTTAAGGAGTAACAACGCATCCGAGATTTTACAACAAGGTGCAGAACAATACTGGGAGGCATGAATTGTATCCCCCAGTACCCCAGATAGTCTATTATCCAAAAGCTTAACCATAATTTTAAAGTCCGCATTTAAAAAGAGTAATTTGTTGCCAGTTTTGCAAATCAGTTCTGTCCCCTTTCTTAAATGAGAAAGTCAACAGACCCTCATACATGTGGTCTGTTAATAAAAGGGAATCCAAAAAACTACAAAAAACCATAAGAAGTTCTTGTGGAATCAATTGAAACAAAACTTGATACAGCTCCCCAGGGAGCCCATCCGAACCAGGGGCAACTTTTTTTTGAAGGCCAGAGATAAATGTATCAAATTCTGCCAGAGACACTGCAGATATCAGTGATGCTTGCTGTGAATCAGATAACCACGGGACATCTGCCATGTCCAATAGCTGATGCACGTCAGACTGATTTAAATTTAGAGGGATGTTCTGGCGCACCAAAAAATGTTCCATCTCAGTCAGGATAGAATGATTATCTGTCAGTTCAACATTCTGAGCATTAATCAGGGGCGTAATCCTACTTTTACGTAATCTCATACTACCGTCTTTCAAAGGATTGGTCTGGTATCTCCTACCTTGCGTACCAAATCTCTGCTCCAATTCCAGTGTTTTACGCCTATCATATTGAAAGGACAATAAATCATGTTGAGCATCAGCCAGCTCAGCCGAAACATCAGACCCTGAGTCCATCTGTCCGGACATTAAGTCCAGAAAAACGGATCTAAGACAGGGATAATCCTCCTCCTTAGTACTACTTCTTTGCAAGGAATAAGACTGAAAAAAGGCGGTGAGACTACATTTAGTATCCGACCACCAAGAAATGGCAGAATCATAGAGGAAAAGCACAGATTTCCTATCAGCCCAAATGACCTTTAAATCCTGGAGCACTGCAGGATCATCCAGTAAACCAGTATTAAGGCGCCAAACCCCTTTCCCACTAACCCTGGGTGGAGAGGAGGAAACATAAAGGCCAATCAAGGCATGGTCGGAGGATGCAAAAGGGACAGTTTCAGTTTGAAATAAGGGGAGGGTTAAGGAAGTGAACCAATAGCCAATACGGGTTGACAAGGAATCCTTAAAAAAAGTATGTGAGGGGTGTTTACAAAGAAAAGCCTGCACATCTATCAGGGATGCAGTCTGAATCATGTGCCTGAGAGAGTGTGCGTCACAGTAAACCTTGGACCCCTGGGAGGTTTTGTCCGATTTCAGCAGACTAATGTTGAAATCCCCACCCAACAGCACAGGGCGCCTGGTGTAAAGATATGGGTGTAGCTGTTGTAGCAACTCTACCCCTTGAGCCTTAGTCTGTGGAAGATCAACATTTATTAATCTGTAGGACTGGCCCTCAAAGCCGATGTCTAGCAATAGAGCTCTACCAGGACAGATATCGACAAATTTATGCACCTGAACAGAGGAAGAAGCAAAGCTAATACCCAAACCACTGCATAAAGGTTCATCTATAGACTAGTATGAGTCACCCAGGACCCAATCCCGCTGAACAATAGAAATGTCCCTAACAGAATGTAATTTGGTATCCTGGAGAAAATATACATCATAATTACATTCTCATAACAAAGAAAAGGTAGTTAAACGTTTGAAATCAGACTTAATACTGTTTACATTGAGACTAGCAATTCGAAAAGGGGCATGAGAATCAAGAGTTAGGTGGGTTGGGTTTCTTCCTACTGTATCTAGTGACTCTCATCACTTTAGGAGGCTTCTCTTTGTTAGATGGAAAAGTGTGGGGGGGGGACCAGCTCAGTAACTGGTAAACCTGAGGCATCCAAGTCTGCCTCATCCATCTGGTCTCCCCAGGTCTGGAAAGCATGAAATCGATTATTTATTTATTTTAGATAAATTTAGATTTATTTTAGATTAATTAGATAATGGGATGTCCTCAGCAACAGAAGCTTCCAGAGAACCAGCAGAAAGAGGGACTAGCAGAGTAGAAGGGTCCAAAACTCATTTAGGGTCCCGTGAAGAATCAAACTCAGGAGACACACCAATGGAGGAAAAGGGCAGCTCCACTGGTGACAGATCCATGGAAGCAGTTTGCGACACTGGTGGTGCCATCAGATCAGATGCTTCTACTACAATGGTAAGTTCGGAAGGGGGACGAGAATCTGGATCATCCGACTGCGGATGTGGAGATGAGCTAGGAAATGGCGGTGGAGGAGTTCTTGCAGCATGAAAAGGCTTCTTGGCAGTATGCAAGTAAAATTCCTGCTCAGTATCATCTTCGGAATTATAAGCAGCCCAAGGACAAGAGCCAAAATCATGCTCATCACCACCACATAAGTTACAAATCAGGGGGACAGTGCAGAAACAGGTAGTATGACCCACCCCCCACACTGAAAACATGTCATAGCTGTACAATCAGTGTTGAGATGTGACAAAGATCCACATCTATAACAGCTTTTAGGCTGACCCTGATAAACGAGGATGCCTCTGTCTCAACCAAGAAAAAAACAGTTTGGTAGATGACGTGTCCCAGTCTCAGTTTGTTTTAACCTGACCCGAAAAGTCCAGCCTCCCGTTCAGAACCCATTTTGTCCATAATGGGAGTAGGATTCCTCTGGATGTCACACCGTTTTTCCAACCAAAAAATAATGTCATTGATACTGACACCCTCATTCCTGAATAAAATGGTGACTGTTTTTATAGAGGGTTTTGTAATAGCAATGGCTATGTAATCCTGCCAAAGTGGGATATGTCTGACTTCAGCATAAAGTCTCCAAAATTCATTCAGTAAAGAGCTAGTGCAAAAACTAACATCGAAGTTGAAATCACCAGGCATATAGATAAAGGCATAGATTTCCGCCGGGATAAAACTGAGGGAATCTCTAATCAGTGCCTTACCCACAAAAATTCGACCTGGTAGTGACTCCCTGCCCCCCTTAAACCTCAAACGTACCACAGAGCGTTGCTTTGCAGCCTCCAGTGTTTTTTTTAATGAGGCTTGCATAGCTACCCTTGGGGAGGGGGACAGAATCTGGCAAAGTTGGATCTACAGCTAATGCTATAACCTCACCAAGAATAGGTAACTCAGTCTCACTCATAGAAATCTGCTTACCAGGTACTTTGAAACTGTCTTGAACATCTATTACCCTAGTGGCACCCTCTGTCCTCTGTGCCAAACGATGTTACCCTATGTGTACCATGTACAAACCATAAACGTATGTATGTTAATACCCATCTATGTACCACCTGTGACTAATTAAGTACTCAGCTAATGCTGCCCTACTGTTGCTCCTATGTGTCACACTCTTTGTTATGTATTTTATCTAATGTCATCCTATACTATTCTACTATGTATGTACACACTGAATCTTCAAAAGTATTTTCTAAGACTACTGTTTAATGTTGCCAAGATATGTACTCTCTGCAACTAATCCCGGGTCGCCCCTGAAAAAGGGATCTCTGGTCTCAGTGGGCTTACCTGGTTACCAAAATCTAAACAAATAAATAAATACCAGGAGCCGGAGGCAAAAACTCACTGGCAACAGAATCTCTAGCCTCTGCAGGCTCCATTGGAGAGACGGACGGAGAACCCATATCAGAAGACTCCATCAGCTCTGGAGTCACAACCTCTGTGTTTCCAGTCCCTTCAGCAAATGGCAGTGGTGAATTATGGTGTGGAGAAGACACCAAAAGAGGGGCCTGCTGATGCAAAGGTGCCGGCCCTAACACTGCCCCGGTTTCCAAAACTCCTTGTCCCTGTAACAGGGAAAGCAAATCCACTGTATCCTGCAAACCACCCGGAGGTGAACCAGGAATTGGAACAGCAGGGTTAGGGATCCAACAACCATCTAAAAAAAATCCAACCCACTTGCTGCAAAGCAGTCCCTGGAGTCCACTCGGAATCCATGGGGAGATCTTCTGGTAGTTCGCAAGAGATAGAGTATCAGGGGCAACTCGCGCAGCAGGGGAACCCGCATCTGATGAGGTAAAATGTAATTTCTTTCCCATTAAAGACTGCGGGCTGACCTGTGATCTGTTTCTTTTCTTTTCTTTTCTTTTCCATCTCCAAACATGTTTTTGATGCTACGAAATCCTTTTTAGCTTCTTGTATCAAAGAAAATAACTGGTTCTTCTTCTGCTGCAATTCAAGTCCCAAAATTTCTTCTTCCGTGCGTACTAGTTCCTGTGGCTGACTTTGAGAGATATCCAACCCTCCCTGCACCGATGCAGTAGGAGTGGAATCATTCAAAACCAAATCAACCTCCTGAGTAGCACAGTCCTGCCATACAGAGAGCTCCATTGTGGAACAACTGTCAGCTCCTGTAGTCAGAGTGGGAATGATTGCAGCCATGACTTGCAGCGTGGCCTCAGCGCTCCCTACCACAGGAGTTGGGGAATTTCCCTGGTGTCCTGACCAAATTTCCCTCATTCACTAAAAAAATAAAATAAAATAAAAAAATACCACCAACAGCTTACTCTGGTCCAATTTCAGTTGGTTACCATCTGTATGCCCCCCAGGTTGCCCCTGAAAAGGGACTTCTAGTTTCAGTGGGCCTACCTGGTCAACAAAATTCAATAAATAAACAATAAATAAACATAACAAGGGGTGACAACATGTTCTAATGTTAAGATACTACTTAAAATCAAAATATTTAGTATATTAAAGTCAATCTCCAGACATCACCTAAAGCAGGAGCTATTCCAAGCTCTGAAGCTTTTGATAACTCCTAGATTACTTTTTCCCCATTTCATTCAGATCACTGCATAAGGCAGCAAATGGAGTGGTAGCTCGGCATGTGTTGGGTTCAGTTACCAGCTGGTGGTCATCTCCCTTCAGCCTTTATCTTGGAACAACAAACATATAACAAAAAGTTATTAAGTAAATTTTCTTCCATTAAACACAGTCAAGACATGAAAATAAAAACAATAATAAGAACATTGGCCAAACCAGACTCAAACCTCCCACCTCCTCCTCCTGAGTGTGGAGGCAGGAGAACCCTTGATGTGGAAAGAGCGGTCAGTGGCAGGGGTCAGGGCCCGAGCATACCTCAGATTATGCCACACAAGTCCAAGCATTCTTCCATGTTCTTGATGTTCCCTGCCCCACAGGATGTCAGTGAACTAGGGGCTCCATGCCCACAATGCATACTTTAGCAGAGCCCAGCCAGCGTAATTCCTCCCCATTGTACCTCTGCTGCACTTCCACCCATTCTACCCCCAGGTGGCAGTGTTGCAGGAGAGGCATCAACCTTCTCCTGCCAGAGGAAGAGAGTGCCCTATTGGGTACTAAAGCTCCCCAACCCAGGTTGCTGGCATCATACAGTACTGTTTTTAAAAACACATGACAGTCTTTTTTTTTTTTTTGCTGGGAAATTATTAATGGGCCTGTCCCACACTCGCTAAGGCTAAGTCTGTATCAGATCCTTGTTGTTTAGTGATAAAGGTTCAATAAGGAGTCAGCTGAAAGGGTTGAAATTTTGTGCATTTCTCAATAGAAATGTGTGCTCCACACATTGTGTAATTTAGTCATATAAAACTGTTCAAATATTTTCCAGCTGGGTTTATGTGCCACGGGAAGATACAACCGTCCTTACTTCCACCGGGAGAAAATGACAGGGCCATGTAGGCATTTCCTCTGTTTATTTATTTAAATTTGTACTGGGAAAGCCAGACTAAGTCATAAGGTTTACTTACAACTGGGTGGTGGAAGGCAGCAAATTAAGTTGCCCAAATACATTTCGTGTTAAAAAGGAACACTGCTCAGGCAAAACATACATATCGCTTGCTAAGGTGTCAATAATATTGTTCTTGTGCTGTTTTGAATGATATAATTTATTAATTTAGTTTTTGTAAACCTGGTAGGTGCACAAGACAATAAATGCCTATTTTCAGGCAAGACCCAGAAAAACACAAAACAAACAGTAGGTCAATACAATTGTAACATACAATAAGTAAGTAACATACAAATAAAGTATGGGATGGCGTGTGTAGCGAGAAATTTACACACCCACGAGGTGTTAGATGCTACATAAACCCTGAGAGCGAAGCTCGAGGAGTTTATTACAGCATCTAACACCTACTGTGGGTGTGTAAACTTCGAAGTTTCACACACCACCCCATATTTTATTTTATATAATTGCTGGGTTTCTCTTTTTCGCCACAGCAATTATATAAAATACTAGCCCTTCCGGTGCACTCATGCTCCAGTTCTGTTTTCCGCCACTGTACATATCCGTCCCATCTGAATTTAAAAAAAATTCAGTTGAAGAAGTGCTTTCTTTTCCCCCATTGAGTTTAAAATAAAAAAAAACATACCACCAAGCTCTGCTTGTCTGGCGGTTTCATTTGGAGTGAGAAGGTGAGCCAAGGCGAGCAGTTACAGAGCGAGGAACTGCAGGCTGGACATGTGCAGAATAAGAGAAACCGTGAACGTGTTTGCCGTAATAAATACTCCTCAATTACGGCAAATTACGCCATGGTTTCCCTATGGGAAAAAGGAAAGCCCATTAATTATAACATAATACAACATAGGAAAATGCACAACATATTACAGGTACTAAGCAATAATAACATAACGTACAGTGAAATAAATAGTAGCAAAAAATATTGCAAGTTAACCTAAGTATGTAATAAAGCACAACAGGGTGTGTGATTATGATCAATAATCACATGCCTTTTGAGGGTGTTGTTATGTATGAGGCACTTGCGCCGAGTGCCTTTAAACCCTCGAGAGAGAAGTGTAATTATTGACCATAATCACACATCCCTGAAGTGCTTTATTGTGCTTATAACATGTTAAAAAATTGATATAGGTAATCAATCATAAGTTCCTGAAAACAGGAACAGTTAATGATTTAAAAGTGCTGAAACATTTAGTACCTTGTCTCTCTGGTCCACGCTGTACACCGCCACATGTGGGGGGGGGGCAGAACATCATCTCATGCTTGTGCCTCACTCTTCTAGCGAGGAGCAGTCAGTGACCAAGACTCTGATCATGGAATGAGCCTGATGAGCAAAATTATCTGTATAAGGAAAGAAAGAGCTGTGTGTGCTGCTGATTGGGGGGGGGGCACTTACCAAGAGTTGAAACTCAAAGGTTTTTTTCTATATGGCAGCTTATAAAGTGCCTAGTTTGTACAGCATCAGTTGGGCGAACAGTAGTGTATTAGTCTACTGTGTGTTTGTAGTAAGGATCATAGGGCTGAAAGCAGTTCAAACGTGTAATTATGGGTCAATAGTTATATGGCTCTGAGCTGCTCTAAGCCAATGAAATCACTTCAGTTTTTGTACATGTTATACTATAACAACAAATGACCACAGAGCAAGGTAGCAGCTGAAATTCTAAGCAGAAACAAGAAATCAAAGTGCAGTGATGCACAGGGTCTAGGTTAACCAGTGGCACAATTTAGATGGAGTAACTGTTTACTCTAGCGATATGCTTTGCTCAAAGAGACACTGTCAACCCTCTTAGGCCTCAAAGTTATCTGTAGTTTAAAAAACACATGTTGTGATTGGTCATATTCTGTAGATATTGCTGATGTAGGTGGCAGTTTGATTTGGATTCTTTTTTTCCTTTTAAAAGTGAAAAACAGACTGCCCAACATACAGGTGTTACCACACAAAAACATGTTTGTTTGCAGTCCTTGATCAACTCCCACTGCATCTCTTCTAGACTTGGGAATGCCCCTAACACAGTCTAGCCACTTGTGATACAGTAGGAAGAGAGGAGACCATTGCATCATGAGTGGCTGCACTGTTGAGTGGTGTTCCTACTGTTCAGGAAGTATGAAATAAAAGTAGATCAAGGATTTGAAACAAAACAAGACTGGGTATAATTACAACATTAGCATGCATTTCAGTTCTACTAAGAAAGGAGGCAGATAAAGCAACCAGCAACATCAAAGAATTGTAAAGAAGGTAATCAATAATAAACTGAGGTTTTCCAACTAGAAACGGTGGGCAGGATTTTCAAAATGGTGAGAATGCCGCGCAAACCCCAGGTGCGCTGAACATATGGCGCACAGGGCTTGTGGCATTCCCTAGTCGGCGATCGGTATTTTCTGTCCTGTGCGCCAGTTGCCATAAGTTACATTAACTTTTTGTGGTCTGGCTTACGGCAATCCCGAGAGACTTTTTTACGGAGCTTGTGCCAGATATGTGGTGCAAGCTGCCCTAAATCATGGAAACTGTCACAACTGCACCCGAGACTGTAAAATCAGGGGCAGTTGCTTTTTTGTTTTTCCTTTAAAAGATTTTTATTGGTATTCAAGATAACAAAATACATCAAACAGAAAACAGTAAAGGAAAATTAAGACATCCGAAATAAGCTATTAACACATATGCAATTAACTTATCAGGTCTTATACAGATAATTACATACAAAGTCATTAAGATGGTCAGTTCACTATACTTTTAAACTCTTCTGCTAAAAACAAAGCATTAAATATCAGTTCAGGCCTGAAATTATAGCTCTTACATCATGGAGTATCCAGATAATTAAGAAAAGGTGCCCAGATTCTTTCAAACAACTCTTTCTTACCAATCATGTGGTGTGCTAACCTTTCATTATTAATGGAAAGAAACAACTCCTGGTGGCGGACTGAACCGTTAGGGGGGGTAGAACTGGGGGAGGAAGGGGAGAGGGAGGTAAGGTGCCTGCCTGGCGCCATGGCTTGGAGGGACAGGGAGCGAATCCTCAGGATCGCGGGAGCAGCTGCACAAGGGAGGGAGATGGATGTCATTGTCTACCTAGGGACAAATGACCTGGCTGGTAATGGGATCAGAGCAGTGCAAGAGGAGTTTGTAGAGTTGGGCAGGGGCCTTAGACAAGTAGCATGTACGGTAACCTTCTCGGAGGTGCTGCCTGTCTATTGTAAGGGAGATGCTAGGGTACTCCGTACCATGGGATTCAATGAATGGTTGAAAAACTGGTGCAGAGCTCAGGATTTTGGCTTCACTGGGGACTAGGAGTCCACCTGGAGGGATACAGGCCTATACCGGCATTATGGTCTGCATCTGTCCAGGAGGGGAACTAGGCTCTTAGGTGATAGGTTTAAATGCTTCATTGGCAAGCATTTAAACTAGCCAAGGGGGAAGCACTGAAAGAGCAGGGAAAACCAGCCTTCCCCCACAAAACACAGTCATTAGCGAGGTAAACACCAAGGTAGAGAAGTCATTAGGGAGCAGGACTGGGGTAAATGCAGAAAAAGGCAAAGGCAGTAAGAACAGGGATTGGGCTAAAAGGGGTAAAGCCATCAAAAAATGGAGGGTGATGAGTACCAGTGTCCGTAGTCTATGTAACAAGCTCCCTGAACTAGTGGCCTTGATGGAAGAGGGACACCTGGATATCGTGGCAGTCACAGAAACATGGTACACAGAGAACCATGACTGGGATATCAACATACCAGGGTACACAAGCTACAGGAGGGACAGGGAGGAGTAGCTCTCTATGTAAGGGAAGGGATCAAAGCAATGGAACTAAAGGATAAACAGTTAGTAGAGGAGGCACTGTGGGTCACCCTGGAGACAGGAAATGGCACCACAATCTGCACAGGGGTTGTATACATGGGGAGGCAGTGGACAAGGAAATGATAGAAGGCATCCTTAGAATGGCAGAAAAAGGGGATATATTGTTGATGGGGGACCTGAATATGCCAGATTTTAACTGGAGCACCTTTGCTGCAGCCACATCCAAGAGCAGGGTTATTCTCGATGCCCTATGGGGGCATGCCTCAGACAGCTAGTGGTGAAACCCACTCAGGAGGGAGCAATCTTAGACCTGGTACTGTCAAACGGGGATTTATTTATTTGCTTTTGGTAACCAGGTGGGTGCACTGGGGCCCTACCTGCCTTCCACACCCTTGATGAGACCATCTTGGAGGACACCTCCTCATTTAGATATCTGGGGGTTTGGCTGGACCAGCACCTCAACTTCTCTGTGCATATCGGTGCTATCCTGAAGAAACTGCACCTCAAGCTTGGTGCCCTGTACAGGAATCATAGCTGCATCCCACTGACTGCGAGGCACAAAATTGTCCACAAGATGATACTCCCCATCTTTGACTACTGTGACGTAGTCTATGGTGCTGCTCCCAAATCTTCCCTGACCAAGTTGGACACTCTCTTTAACTCCTTCTGCCGCTTTGCTATCGACTCCCCTTCCCGCTCCCACCACTGTGAACTCTATCGCTCTGTAACCTTCCTTCCACTATCTCACAGACGCATCTCTCACTGTGCCAGACTAACCTCCAAATTCTGGTTCGGGGGCTCCCCTCCTATCTCTCATCCTCTCTCTCCACTCCACCTCCCCCACCCACTCTCTCAGATCAAATGACGCCGGCACCTTAACGGTTCCTCGCCACTCCACCCACTTCGGTCAGACTGGTTTCGCCCATCATTTCCCTAAAATCTGGAATCCACCCCCCAGAAATACAACACTCCTCCTCCAACTACTCCCCTATCTCTGCCCTACACAAATACCTTTCCCTCAGCTGTTCCTGCTTTAACCCACCTTAATACCTATCCCCAGTTTCTGCCTTTCTACCATGACCCCCCCCAGCCCGGCAGGGTTCTCAACATCCTGAAGGGGGAAATCAGGAAATGACTACCCCTTCTTACATGTGACGCAGCACATGAGATATGTAATGTAGTGAGGAGGAGGATCACATACAATCATTTGTAGGTTTGGAGAAACATTCTTCAGCATGATACAATCAATACAGTTTTGACAGTCACAAGAAAAGGAAGAAATGCAAAAGAAATGTGAGAAAACGGACATTTCAAAAGCACGTACAATATACAATAAGTGCCATTATGTGGCCAATAGCTTAAGGAGAGTAGAAACAGGGAGGAGAGGGGAGAGTGGTGGGAAAGCAGAGGAATGAGGGTAAGGGATGATAGAAAGGATTTAAAGGATGGTCACGAGAGAGGAGGAGAAAGGTGTCAGAGGAGTAGTTGCCTGGGGCGCAGAGGGCAGGGAGAAGGATGGACTACGGTGGATGAAAGCAAGCGCAGGGACTAGTAACATGCAGATGATCACGGTGAAGTTTCTGGAAGCTAGCACTGGTGGGAGCTTGATGAATAGTTTGGGGTATGGAGTTCCAGTATTTTGGAGCTGTGTATGAGGAAGCATGTACACCCATATTGGTTTTGCATCTGGGGATATGGAGAGGGGCTTGGTCAGTAGATCGAAGCCCTTAAGAGAGGGGTTGATAGTGAAGCAGAGAGGCGAGAGATTGGGGGAGGTCTGCTCTAGCAATATCATCAATCAGAGAGCCATAGGACTGGAGTCGATGGACAGAGGGGCTGGGACAATGTAGGTCAGCATAGAGCCAGCAATGGTGCTTGTATCATGGAGATGCAGAGAAATAGCAGCAGAGAGAATTATAGGTAGTGTCCCATTTATGGAAGGAGATCTTTGTGGCAGAGAGATAGGTGGCTGAGCCATAGGCCAGGGCTGGGAGCAGAAAGCCTTGTGCCCCAGCTAGTCTAGCCGATGGAGTGAGGGTGTAGCTAGTGCGATGGGCACCTCCTATCTTAGCATTGACATATTTGCAGGTGGTGGTGATGTGCAGATCAAAATCTAGAGAATCCTCAAGAAGAATTCCTAGATATTTAAAAGAGCTAGAGCTAACCAGTGGGGAACGGTCAGCACATGATATTTTGAGGGAGCTTTGGTTTGCTTTAAGACTGGCAGGGATGGAGAAAGGATCCCGGATTTAGAAGTGGGTAGCCATCTGGGAACAAGCGACCACCAAACAGTGTGATTCACGATAAACACACCCATAGAGTCAAGCCGTAAAAAGCATTGGACTTTAGGAGGGCTGACTTTGGGAAAATGGGAGAGTGCCTCAGAAAAGTACTAGCAAACGGGCAAGAAGGAGGGTTGGAGGAACAATGGGGAAAAATCAAAACAGCCATTACAGAGGCAACAAGCCTTTGTGCGAAGCAAATTAACAAAACAAAACAAAGGAAAAACCACTATGGTTCTCAAAAGAGGTGGCGGGGAAGGTTAAGGAGAAAAAGATAGCATTCAGGAAGTATAAGGAAACACAGAAGGCGCAGGACAGAGAACTTTATCAGTTAAAGCAGAAGGAATGGGGGAAGGCAATCAGAATAGCAAAGGTCCAAACTGAGGAAAAGATAGCCAACTCGGTTAAGAAAGGGGATAAAACCTTTTATAGGTACATTAGGGAGTGAAGAAAGACCAAGGGAGGGATAGTGAGGCTTAATAAAGGGAAGGGAGGATGGGCAGAGGGTGACAGTGAAAAAGCAGGGATACTGAACGAATAGTTCTGCTCAATATTCACAAAAGAAGAGGAGGGAGAGGTACCTAAATCAAAGAATAGAAGCACTCTGGATAGGGAGGTTGATACCAGTCCATTCACAGAAGAAAGGGTTCTGAAAGGACTCTTAAAACTGAAGATGAACAAAGCAATGGGGCCTGACGGGATTCACCTAAGAATTCTGAAAGAACTAAGGGAAGAACTAGTGACACCACTGACTACCCTTTTTAACAAATCATTGGAGGATGGTGTGGTACCTGAGGACTGGAGGAGGGCGGATGTGACTAGGTGGGCCAAGCGCTCCTTATCTGCCGTCAAATTCTATGTTTCTGTGACTTCACTCAGTTTAGCGGCTCATTCCTTATAAGTGGGAGAGGAGGGAGACTTCCAATGAGAGAGTAGAATCCTTTTGAGTGATAAAGCTGCTGACCATATAACAGAATTTTGGTGCCTAGACAGTCTCCGGGGGCAATTGCGGTGAAAGGGTTTGGCATACCACCAGATCCCAAGTGCCGTGGGCGCATGGCTTGTTGCAAGCCCTGCGCCATGCTTTGAAAATCCTGTTCAATATGGCAAAGCAAGGAAAGGCAAAGTTTATTTATAACACCCCCATTTCAAAAGGCTCTAAGTGTTGTACAGAGTAATCAAAGTAAACAGCAATATTAAAACACTTTAAAAATAAGTACAGGCAGTACTTAAATCAGAAAAGGCAATATGATGCAAAAAGAGTTGACAGTGCCCCTTAAAACTAAAAAACAATACTATGATGATTTGTATAATGCTTAGAAAAATTGTCAGATCAGGTATCTGAATACAGGACTGCTTGTGTTTTACGGACAGTATTATTGGATGTTTCCTACCAGGATTGATAAGATCACCACGGTGGCATCTTTGGAACTGCAAAAATGGCAGTGTTGCCCAGCCAGTCGTAAATTTTTTTAAAATAAAGCTTTATTTTCAATGGATTGAAGTACAGCAAAATTAATCACTCAGTCAGTCAGTCATCTTTATTTTACCCGGCGAGACACTGTTGAGGCAAGCTCATTTACAAGGTGGACCTGGGGTGGTCAACAATATTACAATACACAAGTATACAAAAAAGGAAGTACAATAATATGGCACAAGGGAGTAACAGAAGGAAAACAGATAAAGGGTCATTAATACATACAGTAAATATATAAAAATTGCATGTCAATATATGCAGGGACAGGAAACCAGGGCAAAAACAAATTAAGGTAAAAATGCAATAACTTGTACTGATAGTGCACATGGGGAGGGGTAGCAAGTCAATACTAGTCAATACTAGGTAGGGGCAGATGTGTTCCCCATGATACGCACTGGGCTGCCAGAGATAGGTGGTGGTAAGATGTGCAGGGAGTGAGGTATTTTGTAATACTAGGAGATAGTCCTGAGGTGCCGTTGTATGAGGGGTTATGGCGGGTGGTGCCCTTGACCAAGGAGAAGTATAATAGGCCAAGGAGGGGTAAATAGGGGGATCTTAGAGGACTGAGGATAGGACAGGAGAAGGGGTGGAAGGGCTGAAGTGGGAAGAAACACCCCCACGCACATACTAGCAGGTCTTCAGTAAGGACTGCATTTAGATTTGGCAATTACATGTCTCAGAGAGATTACAATTGAGCAGTGACTTGAATAACGTCATGCTGACTGGTGCTACAGTATATCTTTTTAAACTGATCCATCCTTTTGAGGATAACATAATTTTTTTGTTTTAACATAGTTTTGGCTCCTTTATCAGATGATGGCGGATATATCACCACTTGACCTCGTAGGCCATCATGCTGCATCGTGGAGGGGATTTACCCCTATAAGCTTTACTCCATTCCCTGTGAGGACGCGGGCACAGTAGGATGAGTCCTGGCTGCGGGGCGTTCAAGTGCATTCCCGTCACAAGTGTCTTGCGGTCTCCTTCTCTCCCTACACCTCGACTGTTGCAGCATCAGCTGTGCACCCACAGATAGTGGTAGCAAAGTTAGACGCTTATGCCCTCCTTTCCTGGAGGCAGAGGAGGAGAGCATCCTCAGGACATTCAGTCCTCCTCTCCCAGGCTTGCCCCCAACAACTGAGGCTTGTTCCCAAACCTGCGTCACTAGTTTTGTGAGCGGTAGCACTACCACTGTGCTGACAGGCTGCATACAAAATGTTATTGTATATGCTGTATTTTAATAACCTTAAAGGGAAATTCTGGACACCCCAGAAAGTGCAGCGCCTGCTGCAGAAACAGACGATTAGGGCTTTTAGCATTTAATGGAATTCTTTATTTACCTGCTGTATTTTCTTTTTCTTTTAGAGAACCGCGCTGTCCATAATATCTGCACAGTTGCCCGTGACCATCTTGTGTACCCCAGAAGACTTCTGGCACATGGGTTATGATAATGAGGGCTACCAACTAATGGCAAAATTGGTAGCCCTCATCAGCATAACTCACACACTGGAAGCTTTCTGGGGTGCGCAAGATAGCTGCGGGTGGCTCTGCAGACATTATGGATGGCGCGGGTCTTTTAAAATAAATGCAAATGTAACCCCTAGATGGCGCTATCCCAGGGGCTACTACCCCTGCCTGATTTGCCACTAACAGGTTGTGGGGCCTGGATCCAATGGCGGGTGCCTCCACCCAGAGGTCAGGGTTTGCAATAGTTAAACTAACTTGGTCACAGCCCTCTGGGACACTGCAACCCCCCTTTCTTCCCACTAGTGGCCCACACGATATATCAGAATTACCTTCACAGTACACACTTACCCCCAGGTCTGGTTCGGCACTGGGACCTCCTGTGAAATGAGATACAGTGCAACAATCACAGTACAGTACTTTAACATAGACAAATACCTCAGGCAGTATAACTTTGCTGAAACAAGCAGCTCTGATTTATTTAGGGGATATAACAAGGACAGGGGAAATCAGGTTAATTAGCTTATCACTCTAATAATCTACCTATGGCTCTGTGCACAGGCCTATCCCTATCAGTTACTGTCCCTGGGTACCCAAGCCCTAGTGGCTAGTCAAACCGTGGCAGCTGGTAGGGCCCTTTCACACAGAGAAAGGAGAATTAAACAGTCAGCAGTACAGTAATTTCATTTGGATTTAATGTGGCAATTCAACAGGGAGCACCCTGAATTAGTACTCACGACCTCCAAATAAGATAGGGTCCTTCAATGTCAGCAGGGCTCACTTGAGGTAAACAAACCTCTTCACACATCCATATAAAAGAAAGCACTATACCAGGCAGGCTGCATCTGTATCCCGATCGCAATTACTGCACAATACCCGGGAGAACACACAGCAGATTCAGTTCCTGACAGACCGAGTGCAATTTTCAGCAATTCTTCCAGTCTTCTACAGGGTGAGCCTGGTTTCTACTCTTCAGAGATCCTTTGATTCTTTTCACAGGACGGATTCAGTCCTAACAAGCTGTTACACAAGCTGCAGACCGAACTCTGGGCCTTACACACGCTTTTGACTAAAACTGCACACTGAAAAGCACAGGGCTCTTCCTTCTTCACTGCCAAAGCTCAACTGAAACTCCAACCACAAAACTGGGCACTTCCTTTGAGTTCCTCCCAGTTCTTGACTGGATTGGCTGTCACTCACAATAGACTGCTGCTGTTGGTCCAAAAAGGCACTGAAGTCTAAACTACATCTCCCAGAGTCACTGTCTATACAATCCTCTTGTGGCTGGCTCAGATTATGAGTCCAAGTTCTGATTCATCCAAGGCACCATTTTAGAGCTAGCTTACCCCACACTGATTGGTCCAGTTCAGCAGTTCAAAACTAGAATGGGGAACTAGCAGACACAGTTCTGACTGCAAAGAAAGCAGGTTAGACAAACTGTAATTTCATTATTACTCTAAATAATTTCTGGCAAACAGTTACATCTTTCAGATAGGTTCCCTTGCACTCCTAGTGACTGCAAAATGAAGTGAATTGGCAGCAGCTTGAGTGGTACTCAATCAAAGAAACACACAGTCCCCATACAAACTAATTATGTCTGCAAGCAGACAGCTCTTAAAGAGACAGTACCAGAGGTTCTAAAAACACTCACTGATAAATGGCTTAAATGCCAAACACCATTCAGGCTTGGAGCATTCAAGCAAGCTCCTGGAAGTCTTTTGGGAACCCCCATTTGCAGGGGGGTTACACAAATACAGCAAGTGAATAAAAAATTCCATTGAATATTAAAAGCCCTAATCAGGCATTTCTGCAGCAACTGGTGCACTGTCTGGATTTTCTGGAGTTTCCCTTTAAAAGTGCTCTAACAGAAACACTCAGTATATCCCTTTAACAAAACACACTCAAAAGGTATGGGCTTGCAAGAACCAAAAGACTAATGGTGTAAAAACTAATGCTATCTGACAGAAGCATCATCTGGGGTGGTGGGTGGGGGGGGGTAATTTAAATGCAGTACTGTCTGCCTAATCTATAGGGTTCAAATTCACAGCCAAGCAGCAGATTATCAAGCATTGTATTCTTGCTGAAAACCTCTTATCTAAATACAGTAAAACTGAGTTGTGTTAATATGTTTTTCATGGAAATGTGCCATGAAAGATACTGCTGGTTCCTCACTACAGGGCACAGTGCGTAGCTTGAGTTACAAGACTCATGCATGTAGGGGAAGGGTCCAGATGCAGTTTGCCTGCCTTTGGTCTCATTGAAATGATTGCTGCTTCCTCCTCAGTGCAATAATGTGAAGAGTATTTGACCTTGATAGCACCTCATTTTGCAGTGATCTGTTTGATACTGCAATACATTAAATATATCTCAGTGTTGTAAGGAATGGAGCATGCGCAAACATACAAGGGAAAGCAAGCACAGTATAAGTGTAGAAGATAAAGAGAAACTAGTCTGTTTATAAAAACATCATTTTAAAACCAATCACTTCTAATCAGGCCTGGTGGAACAGAGGGCTGCGGCACTTGGCGTCTTACCTATCCCATGCCAGCAGCCTGAGTTCAGGACTGAGCTTGGGCTACAGGTGGCTGGCGGGGGGTAGGAGGACTGAGAATGCCAGCAGATGCTTTTCTCCTCTGGGGAGGGAGAGCAGTCAGCTCTGCTGCTCTACTGCTACCTGGGTGACCACAGGTGGCAATGCAGTTAGAGTGGCTTCTGGGTGGGGGGGATATAGGTAGGTGCTGCACAATGCACACATGTATGGATACATGGTTGGCGCCAGTGCTTAATTTGGAAAGAAAAGGGTGTCGTGGCCCAAAGGTCAGGGGTTTTAGGGGATTAGATGCTCTATGGTGAGTTTTGGAGCTTTTATTGGAGATAAAATGCACTTTTGTCACATCTTCCCTACCCCGGACTCCAGGACAAAAATGTTATTTTTCCCTGAAGTCAGGGGTGTGGGAGAATCTAGCTGGTCACAGAGCATCTAATTCCGCGGGGTTTTGCTGTCCTAGCACTGCCCTATTGCAAACACACACCCCAGCCGAGGTAGGGCCCAAGAAGCTACCTCAAAGCAGGAAGCCTGCAAGTGGCTAGAGAATGGGAGGGAGGAGGGTCACTGGTGTATCAAACCCAGTCTCTCTGCTGGATATACCAAGCTCATTCACAGCTCATTAGTTTAACCTCTCTGCTTTGTTTAGCCTTAGTTTTGATTTGTTTTTTGTTATTTTAGTTTACAGACCCTTCCCTTGCCTCCCCCCCAGCCAAGGATCTTGGAGGTTAAGTGACTTGCTCAGAGACAGTCACACAGTATGCAAGTGGAGGCTGTGGGAATCAAACCCAGGTCTGTCTGCTGGATGTACCAAGTAAGCTCATTCACAGCTCGCTACTCTAACCTCTGCTTTTTACCCTTAAATTTTTGTTGTTGTTGTTATTTTAGTTTACAGCCCCTTCCTTTGCCCCCCCGCCAGCCCTGCGCTACCATCCATCCATAATTCTTGAGATAGTGTAGTGGTATCCTTATTTGCCTGTGGGAGCGCAGGGCCCTTTGGTCCCTGTGCTCCCATCCCATAGTGCACAGTGTAAAAAAATATCTCACATTGCAATGTTATCCTATAGAAAACACAGCAAAATGTGAAACCTGTGTAACTAGTCACCAAATTAATACATTTTCACGAAACATGCAAAAGGCACTTTGATGGCACAAGGCCTTTGTACCCTGAAAATTTCAGAGCAAAATTGAAAATAATTTCTTCACAGCATAGTGACAAACAAACGATTGTCTAAACCTCACATTACAATGTTATCCTATGGGAAACAAAACAAAATTTAAAGCCGCAGACCGCCACAACAAAATAATATATTTTTACCAAACCAGCAAAAGGCACATCTGTGGGGCATACCCTTTGTACCCTGAAAATTTCAGACCAAAATCAAACAACCGTTTCTGAACTGTGGAGTGACAAAGAAACAGCTGTCTTAAAATTCCTTTTTCACAAATTGCAAAAAAGAATCCTTTTCTGCAGTTCCTTTTTTGCAGCCTGGGGAAAAAGAAAATCCTTTTTTGCAAATTGCGAAAAAGGTTCCTGTTTCACGATTCCTTTTTTGCGATTTGTGGTAAAAGAAAATCCTTTTTCGCAAATTGCAAACAAGGATCCTGTTTCATGACTTTTTTTCCCTGTGGTTTACAGAAAAGGATTTCCGCATGTTAAAAAAACACATTTCTAAGTCATTTATCCAAAAACTAACCCCAGAATCGATTATATGGCTCTTGATTAGGTGAATACAACTGTTGTTATCTACTAAACCTGTATATATTTTAAGTAATTTAGTTGTCACCACTAACTGAAAACAAGATGGCGATGATACAAAAAATGATTCCGCATATGTGGCAAAGGATTCCATGTTTGTGAAAAAGGATTCTGCTTTTGCGATAATCCTTTTTCAAGCGGTACATCTAACTGGTCCCATAGGAAATAATGGGAAACTTTAAAATTTCAGAACTTTGGGATGGATTAATATTTTTTTCACCAAACCTTCAAAATGCACATCTGTGACCCAAAACCTATAAACAGTAAAAATTTCAGACCAAAATTCCATGCCGTTTTTGTGCTGTGGCATGACAAAGAATTTTGCCAAAAATGGTAATTTTCACATTTTTTGACCCGTATTTCCACACCCACACATCTGACCGGAATGAACCTTGCCAGATCAAGAGGTCTTTGGTCCCTGACTGTGCATGCAAAATTTCATGCAAATTGCTTTGAATGGTTGCAAAGTTATTAAAGTGCAACATTTTGAGTTTAACATAGAAATGAAAACTGAACTCTAACTATATCTACACAGATTTACAACATAAACACTGTGTATGCATTAGTTCCTTATGTGCAAAAATGTAGTGATTTTGCAACAGGAGATGATGTCAATGACCTAAACCAAGAACAAATACATGTGCTGTCACACATGTGTATGGGATACCCAGGGACAGAGAGGAAGGAGGAAGGAGGAAGGCAGGGTGCAGCATAGTACACGTGGGAGGAGCATTATATATAAACATCAAAGCTAGGTCTGCTTCTCTGAAACTCATCACAGTCTTTCTCTGTCACTCTATCGCTGACTCACTCATCACCCAGCTCTAGCTGACAGGCACTGATTATAGCCAAATAACAGTTTCACCAGTTTGGAAAAATGTCTTTTGTTTCTCAATCTTTGCTGTTTATTACTCTGTCAGTTAATAATGTTTTTATATACAGTGCTGATTTTTGTAAGATATACGGGCACTTTTTATATTGTTTCCAATTTGTTTCCATAGTAACTGTGACATCACATTTCCAGTGCTTTTGGCGCCTTTGTATTTTAAAAGGCTATCACTTTGCTGAGTATCTGTTACACAGAGAAAGAGCCGTCTGGAAGAAAAAATGTGTTTCCTGCTCCTTTGTTAATGTGCCCCTAAACACTAAAATGAAAATGATTTATTAAAACATCAAGTTTTATTAACCACTTATGACCTCTAGATCCCTCATCTGTTGATTATTTTAGTGGCTTTATCTGATCAGAGGGCGTCTTCAGATAGGTGAAAGCAATGACTCCTGATCAGATAAAGCTGCTGACTGAATCAAAGATGAGAGAATTAGAGGACATTAGTGGGCAATTAAAGGGAGGAAGATTTAGAAAGAATAATTGGAAAAATAATTACTGTTTAAGTGTTTTACAACCAGAAAACTGGGCTGTAATTCTCCGTTATACCCAATGTATATAACAGGGCAACAAACAGCTGCTGTTTATCAAGAAAAAAAAAAACATTTTTGTTTTTTTCTGTATCTTAGTGTTCTGGTTTTACTGACCGGGCAGAGGAGTAGCATATTACATTTTTTTTTAAGTTCTTTATGTACCTTCTCACTGGGGTTGCCCAAGCTCCGTCCCCTGTGTCCCCAGCATTACCATCCTCCATTGCCCTCAGCCCTTCCCCCCAAGGCAGATCCTGGCCACTGTCAGGCAGTATGGCTTGCCTCCTCCTGAGTAGTGGGGGCGGAGAATCCATGGTGGAGGAGCAACTGGTGGCTAGAGGTGGGGCCTGAGGCCATCCATTGATTATCCTGTGTGCACCAAGGCTTCTCCACTTTTCTGGTCCCCCCCCACCTCAGGACCTCTGGCTTGCATGAGTCTCCAAGCATGTGCACACAGTGTATGCTTATGTGGAACCTCACTGCCATCTCCCCTTCACTGCCATCTGTGGTTACCCAGGCGGTAGCATTATTTTTTTTTTAATTTTTTAACCAGGAGTAGCACACTAAGCTGAAAGCTTTTTTACAGGAGCGACCTGGGAGCCCAGGAAGGTTAAGTGACTTGCTCAGGGTCACACAGTATGCAAGTGGAAGCTGTGGGATTCAAACCCAGGTCTGATCTGCTGGATGTCACCAGATCTGCAGCTCAGAGCCTTAAACCACTGTGCTATACTGCCTCAAGTATTGCAGCAGATGCAGTGACCCTTCCTCCCTGGAGTAGGAGAGCGCCCTGTGGGGTGCTCAAGCATCCTTCACGTGGCCAGCCCCCAATGACCCTGGCTTGTTCACGAACCTGAGTTGCTAGCAGCATGGTACAACTTTAACTTCTTTTCACGTTTGAAACCAGAAATTTAAAAAAAGGAAAGATGGGGAATATAGTAACTTGTTTATATTTTACACGCTGTGGTGTGTGGTGCCTGGTTAAGCCATTTGAGCTTTGCTCTCGTGGTTCAAGTGGTATCATATGCCTCAGGTGTGTAAAAAAAAAAAAAGCTATGCTCAAAAGGGAATGCCTTCCAGGACAGCTTCCTGCTGCAAATGGTCAGTGAACCAACCAGGTTAGGAAATACCCTTGACCTTGTGCTGGCAAATGGGGACTTTGTGAGAGAACTTACAGTGGAGGAACCGCTGTCAGGGAGTGACCACCACTCAGTATGGCTCACATTGGATATGGGCAAGGAAGGAGTGGAATCAGGCACAAGAGTGCTAGACTTCAGGAGGGCCGACTTTGGGAGGATGGGGGAAGTGGTAAAAGGGTACCTGGCCAGAATTCAATCTAGTATGAACATTAACCAGAGGTGGGAGCTCATAAAGCTGGGGATAGTAGAGGCAACCAAAACCTGCTGCAAGGCCCAGAGCAAGAAGGCTAGGGCTAAGAAACCAAGCTGGTTGAGCAAGAAGGTCATGGAAAAGGTAAGGCGGAAAAGAGCTGCCTTTAGGAAGTACAAGAAAACAGGGAGTGCAGAGGACAGGGAGGAGTACTTGACAGAATCGAAGGAGGTGACAAAGGCAGTAAGGGGAGCCAAAGCATCTACGGAACTCAGGCTGACACAAGGCATTAAGAAGGGGGAGAAGGACTTCTTTAGGTACATTAGGGAGAAAAGGAGCTGTAAGGACCACATAGTAAGGATTAGGAAGGAGGGGAGTTGGGTGGAAGCAGGGTGCGATAAGGCAGAAGCACTAAATGAGTACTTCTGCTCAGTATTTACTAAAGAGAAGAGGGTGGTGACACCCAAGGTGGGAGAAATGGCAGAAACAGGGAGGAAGGGGTGACAGATGGGGAAATCATGGAGGGCAGAGTTTGGGAGGGTTTGAAGGCACTGAGGGTGGACAAGGCGCCAGGCCCAGATGGCATCCACCCCAGGGTACTGAAGGAGCTGGCAGAGGTCCTTGCAGGACCTTTGGCAGACCTATTTAATGCCTCACTACATTCGAGGTGTGTACCTCAGGACTGGAGGATGGCTCATGTGGTGCCCCTCCACAAGAGTAGCCCCAAGGATGAACCGGGAAACTACAGACCAGTGAGCCTCACTCACATCCATCGTGGGTAAGCTAATGGAGACTATCCTGAAGGAGAGGCTGGTGGCCCTCCTAGAGGCCAAAGGACTACAGGACAGCAGACAGCATGGTTTCATACGTGGCAGATCCTGCCAAACCAACCTGGTGGAGTTCTATGACTGGGTAACTAGGCAACTGGACAGGGGCCATGCAGTGGATGTCCTGTATCTGGACTTCAGTAAGGCATTCGACTCGGTGCCGCATGGAAGGCTGGGAAGTAAGTTAGTAGGCACAGGGGCAGGTGCAAAGCTGGTGAGATGGGTAGGAAACTGGCTGCAGGGAAGGCAACAGAGGGTGGTGGTGGGTGGGGAGCTCTCACACCCAAGGGTAGTGACGAGCGGTGTTCCACAGGGCTCGTGTTGGGACAAGTGTTGTTTGGGATATTCATTGCAGACATATCATGGGACATCAACAGCAAGATCAGTCTGTTTGCTGATGATACCAAGGTAGGAGCGGTGGTGGATGACCTAGGGGGATGGCAGGGGTTGCAGGATGATCTGGCAAAGCTTGAAACTTGGTCAGACACCTGGCAACTGGGGTTTAATGCCAAAAAGTGCAAGGTGCTGCATTTTGGGATGAAGAACCCAAGGAGGAGTTACCAGCTGGGGGGAGTGCAGCTAGCCCAGACAGAGGAGGAGAAGGATCTGGGGTGCTCATTACAGGGTCAATGAACAACTCGGCACAATGTAGGAATGCAGCTGCAAAGGCCAACAAAATGCTGGGTTGTATTGCAAGGGGTATATCCTCGAGGAGGGAGGAGGTGATTCTGCCACTGTATAGGTCATTAGTTAGACCACACCTAGAGTACTGCGTGCAGTACTGGCGCCTGTATCTGAAGAGGGACATTAAGTTACTGGAGGGGGTGCAGCGAGGGCGACAAAGATGATCAAGGGGCTGGGGGACTTATCATATGAGAGGAGGTTGAGGGAGTTGAACATGTACTCACTGGAGGACAGGGGACATGATTGAAACCTTTAAATACATGAAAGGAATAAACAAGACAGGTACAGAGGGCTGTTCAAAGTAAGGGAGGGAGGGACACCAGGGCCTGATATGAGACTGGAGGAAGGAAGGTTCAGGAGGGAGATGAGGAAACACTTTTTACAGAGAGGGTGGTGGCTGGGTGGATCTGTTACCTGCAGAAGTGGTATCCAGTAGAACAGTGGACTGCTTCTAAAGGGGATGGGACAGGACAAGGGGGAGGGTTAATGAAGGGGAATGGTGGAAGGGAGGGGCAGCTGCAGAATAAGAGGTGCTAGCTGCACATTCGAGCAGACTTGATAGACCTCTAGGCCTTTATCTGCTGGCAAATTTCGTATGTTGATATGTTTGTTACCCCTACTTGTGCTTGAGGTTTGTGGCCTGCTTCATGATGGAAATATTAAACTGTACCCAGACATTATTAGAACTTATAACTTAGACAGCAAATATGTATTTAAATAAATACAACTTAAGCATATTTTGTTAGCTCAGTTTGGTCCTCCGTCATGGAGGGTATGCTGAAAGGAGTTCCTGTTGTCAGCCTTGGAAATGGCCTATGCAGTGTCCCAGCTGTATACATTAATTTTTGACAACATATCCCTGGAGATTATTGGTGATGGCCAGTACTGGAATAGAGTATTTCCTGACCACCACTTTAATTGGAGCAAAATATGTGGTGACCTGTATAGGTATATTGCTAATGACAAATTACGTCTTACAGTTTCATATGTTGAATAATCTTTATTTCACACCCCCAAAACTGGTTACAATGGGCAGGTCCAAAGGGCACTTACTCCATGCTGTTTGGGAGTGCGCAGCAGTCAAACATGTATGGGACGTGATTGAATCAAGAGCTGACCCACTTTTAAGATTGGAAGCTGTCTTTACTCCTGAAATTTGTGGGGGACTTTGGTGGGATAGCAGTGAAAGAGAGGAGATATCATATTGCCATGATATCCCTGTCAGTTAAACGGGTGGTCCTCTGGCACTGGTTAGACCAAGAACCTATTGCATATCAAGAGTGGCTACAGGAATTGCTGTTTAATCTTCAACTGGAAAAGATGATGTGTCCACAACAAGCTTACGTTCTACACTAACAAATGGAGCAGGCTACACATCCTTCATGCACTTTAACTTGGTTTTATAGCGGCTCCTGTCTAGGACTCAGGTCTTGGCTATTTACTGCACCTTTTATTGTAACGGATTTTCTTGTATCTGACTATTTGCCCCTGTATTTCCCCTCTGTGATGTATATGAGCATCTTTGTACTTGTCACTGGTTTTATACTAGTTCTTTCCACTCTGTTGGGGTGGGTGGGCTATGTGTAATGTATGTTATGTCTGTTGTGTTTCTTACTGTTATAATTTTTCTTGAATTATAAAATAAACTCAATTTAAAAAAAAAAGAAAACAGTTTTGTTACGCACTACTCCCATAAATGATTTTATTTAGTATTTCACAAAGAGTGCTGGATTTGTGGAACAGACTCCCGTCTCAACTAGTATCAGCTGAAATAATTCATGTCTTCACATCAAGGCTAGTTAAACACTGAGTGGAAAAAGGAATGAACGATTATACCCACTCATTGGTAGAGGAAAGAACTCAGTAGGCCAAAGGTCATTTTTTTATATTTTTATTAATATAATTTTTCTTGAAACAAGTCTGCACAGTATTGACATAATGGTTTAAGGCGTGTAGGATGCACAGTCGCATGTCGCTTATGTATAGATTTGATATAGGCATACTGTCCCCCACTCTTTGGTACAGCGTAAGGTGAGATATTTGTGCCTGCCTGGTCACAAAGGAGATTATTGTGACTAATAGGGGTTTTTCCCTAGAATTCTATATTTCGGTGACCCAATGCTGGGGGGGGCTAGGGGTGGGTAACTGCACCAATATATATGTGTTAAAGATAGTGCCTACATTTACCCCATGCCACTGCAAAGTATGCTCATCAGTTTCACCTATGACCAGGCTACCTCTTATGCTTACAGTACAAAATCTCAATCCTTAGAACCAAAGGTCTTCTTTTTTTTCCAGTCTTCTTATATTTGCAAGTAAACTGGGTGCAGATCCTTTCCCTCTATACTTTGTTGACATAAAAAGATCAGAAGCATATACTCTGACAAAACAGGTTTGCCACCAGACTTGGGTCTCCTACCCCGGGACTCTCAAATGATCAGACACTTCGCAGATGTGAGACTTTCACCTACTGGTGAGGAAGAGTGTGGGCTGCTAAGCATTTACACACACCCCTGCTGACTGGATACAGCGTGACACTGGTGCGGACTATGGGAGCATGCTTGTGCATGTCACAGCATGGTGGCTGCCCAGAGGATAGTAATAATGGGAGAAAATGGCCACAGGTTGGTCAGGTGACACCCTGCATGCCCCCATGTCCAGCATCAGGCTTGCTATCCCAGCTTCTGACTCGCTTAAGAGATTCACCTCCACCATGGGTGGCTAGATATTGGGGGGGGGGGTGAAGCCTCCACAGGAGCTGAAGGCATGCAAAACCTGGGGAGGTCCTTCCAAAGGGGCAATGCAGTTGTGTCACAGATGGCCTATGGAGAGCAACACTGACAAGGTCAGAAGGCTTCAGCAGACAGGAGGTGGCACTGGCAGAGGCTGAAGGAGGTCCTGGCCAGGTAGGCCCTGGGGCAAAAACAGAACCTGAAAATAAAAACCAGCAATATGTGGCACCCCTAATACACTGTTATAGGGGGTGCAACTAGCAGTATCATTGGTTGCAGTCAGTCAGTGACTCCTGATACTGATAGCAATAAATGCACAAGCTGCTGCAGTAATGATAGTGGAGCATCTCCTTAATCTGTTCCGTTTGCATCGAAGTAGTAACTTCTGCTTTTAGCGGCATCAGCAGCTCCGGAGCCACTGATAGGCTGCCAGTGCTTGTAGAACATATATTAGTGCATTAGGAGGGCTACATATAGAACTGGTTTTAGAAAACAAAATGGAAAAATGAGAAACATATTATATAGAAACAGAGGGGTTGTAACTGTTATTTGGGAACACTGCAGTGCTTCCCTACCCCCTTTAAGATACAAGGGACTCGATTCTCAAAAGAGATTGGCCATAAGGATGAAATGTACAAATGCTTTGGAGAATGGAACAGACTGGTACATTTAGAATCTGCTAACACTAAAATGGACAGGCAGGGGGAGCAACACACAACTGTCTGAACTGGTGGTAAGTGCAAGCAGAACTCGAGTTCATACACTCAGACTGAGGGGGACAGAATCAAGAGAAACATTGAAAAGCATTACTTTGCACAGGCAGTGATCAGCATTTGGAATGGTCTATCCAATGGGGTAGTGGAACTTAGCACTGTTCAGGCTTTCGAAGCAGAACCAGACAGGTTCTTTCGGGAGAATAGCAGTTAGGGTTACACCACGTGAACGAAGGGTTAACATTCTGACTGATAAACCTGAGTGTGTCTCCTTACTCAAATTGGGGGTATAGACTGTTGTGTGGCAAGAGTGGCAGACAAGATGTAGTGTTACAACATGTTTTTTTTTAGAGGGTTAGATACACTGACAGATGTTAAGTGCTGTTTACAGGATGCTCAAAATGCCCACTTTTTTCACATTGCCCTGTGATAAGAACAACCTGTTACATTTTGTCAGTGTCAGTGCTTTTTTAACACATTTTTATTTTTCCTTTTCGTTTCAGGTCTGTTTGCTTCCCCCATCTGTTCACTATTGTTGGTGGCTGGATATTCCATTGAACATAAGGATGGACATAAACCATGGATTCCCCAGTATGCACTAAATTGATAATTACTGATATTTCTGAAGCCAGTGCAAGCTCTGCAAACCATTAAACAGACATACTGAATACGTTCTCCAGAAATATGAAAATAGATGAAAATGCTCTAGTATAAAACCTTACTACTGCATGAGAGAATTCTCTATAAGACTACTTCTGATTTATTTGTTGACTGTTCTAAGACTACTTCACTTTGTTACCAAGTTATACTAACAACTGATGATAAATCTGCACTTCCTGTAGTACTTCTCTCTCTATAGCATGAAAATAGCTATGTTCGCATTTTTCTTCAGCAGCGACTTGACCCAGCATGAATTTTCCACGCATAAATGAGCTCCGAGAACTTGATTAGCAGTGATTGCCAATCAAATCATTTTTGATTAGCAATCTCACGGGTTTGAGGAGGATTTCTCAGGAAAGTTATTTTTAAGTTTAGGAGGCAGTATAGCACAGTGGGTTAAGGCTCTGAGCTACAGATCTGGAGACCTGAGTTTGAATCCCACAGCTGCCTAGGTTTTTTTTTTTTTTTCCAATTATTTAACCAGGTGAGACACACTAAGCTGAAAGCTTGTTTACAGGTGCGACCTGGGAGCACAGGGAAATTAAGTGACTTGCTCAGGGGTCACACAATGTGCAAGTGGGGGCTGTGGGATTCAAACCCAGGTCTTCAGATTTGCAGCTCACAGCCTTAAACCACTGTGCTATACTGCCTCTTGTGTGATCCCGAGCAAGTCACTTAACTTCCTTGTGCTCCCAGGTCGCATCTGGAAACAAGCTTTAGCTTAGTGTACTACTCCTGGTTAAAACAATGTTCCCTTTCCCTTAAGCATTTCTGCCAGAAAAATACATTACATCAGTCTGATTAGTTAGGTATCAGGGACCCCAGGCTTCCCACCCCAAATGTTTATTTTTTTCACAGTTCTACCAAAAAAAAAAGACATTTAATCAGTCCAGTTATCCAGGTGCCAGACTTATTAACTCCTGTGACAGAATAAAGTCCAGCCATTGACTAAGATGTGTGATGCCATCAATTACATTAATTATATCACATGCTGAGGATAAAGCAGGGGTTTTGGGATAAACAAAATAGGGAAGGAAGCTGGGAATTATGTAAGAAAAAACACCAAAAATAATTAATTCTACAGCACTAAATAAAATCTGCAGCAGGATGGAAGCTCTGTGAGACCCTGATTATAACTGAGATCCAGCTCAATCTTACTGATCTCATCTGAGACAAAGACAGGCGATTGGTGGAAAGCAGACACTTCCACTGTAACCAAGGTGATAATTGCCGGGATGCAGTTAGAAAGACATGAAACAAAACCCTCTTGAGTAAGAACAGAATGGGAAAAAAAACAGTAGTCCGGAGCGACATGTCCTGCAGTAACTCTTCAGCCACAGTATTTCCTTGCAGCCTAATTGCTACGTTATATGTGACAAGGAATGTGTGGTACTCGGGCATTATATTGCATGTTAATACCACTGCCGAGACCACTCTTACGGTTAACAAGTGGTCTCATGCGCATTCTTAGCATTTGAGAACCATGAACCAAAGGTGTGAAGTTCTGATACTCTAAAGATGTGAGACCACTCTTACAATCATAAAAGTAGTCTCGGTGGCAGTATTTATATATTATTAATTGAGAACGATCAATAATATATTAAAAAAAAATTTTAAATGCCTCAGACGTGCCTATTTCCAGTGCAGCTGCACGTGAGACACTCTTCACAGAATAGGAGTGTCTCGTGCACAGAGGAAAGGAGCGCTCCAACTGATCTGGAGCACTTCCTCCATCTATAATGCATGCAGGATGGACTTACATGTATCTAGTGGAGAAATAGCAAGTGTTGCCGCCTAGTAGTATATATGAGAGAACATGTCCTAGTAGCCTATACTGTGTGTCCAAAAGAGAAAAAATACAACTATTGTAGTAAACACCACCAGCCTGTACTATTTGTGATTTGGTCTGTGATTGTTTTCAATAAATTAACTTTTTTTACGCAACTTTTTGAGGGTACCTACAATAGTTTTTTTCATTCTGAGCCTTATTTACTCCTGCTGTGGTGTACACCTTTTGTATCTGTGCCCAGATTGCCCCCCTTTTTAATTTATTACTATGCATTTTCTGTACTTCTCTCCTGAAAAGTTTAATTAACTCTGCTACATACTATGGCTAGTCCACTGAAGCAACATTCTCCTTGTAAAAGCCCAAAAGAATCAATATGTTCCACATTGCCATCTGTTGCATTAACGTTTTCCTCAAAAGTGAGACTCCCTCCAACTTTTTATGTTCTTGTCCTCTTAATGTTAAATTGTGTATCTGTGAATAAAAAGTGAAACTGTATTCAGCAATTTTAATTTTCATGATGGTGTGGGGGTTGTTTGTTCTAGAGCTCGTCTGAATGTGCAGCAGACCTCATTGATTAATGTTTCTGATTGTTTTGTGAGGGGAGAGAGACAGGAAAACTGAAGCAAGTATTAAGCCAGTGTTCTTACTGCAGTGAATTAAGGTTTTTTTTTCATAGTTATTCATCACAAACCCCATATCCTTGGTGGAGCTGACCATTATTTATGGAAAGCTGAAGGGGGCTGACAAAATCTAGTTTCCATGCTTAACAAATATGTCACATTTCTAGAAACAAAATATTATTTTTTCAACCTAAACAATTACATAGTATGTTTAAAAGTTTCTAATAAGAGGCATATCTTACAGAAATTATGATTGGGCTATATATAACATTGATAGGGTACTGTTTCCACCATTATATCATCAGGGAGTCATGCCTTCCAGCGTTTAAAGGGTTTTAAAAAGGAGCTCAAACAATAATAATGCAAATATGTGGCACTACTGATACTTCAGAGATAAATCAGATACCCCAACTCCTTCCGCAGCAGCTGGGTGTTTTGACTGCCAGTCCCCCACACTCCTCTCGGCAGAAGGGCAGACTTTACACTGTTATCCATCAGTTTTGGTTAAGACTGCCTGCAGACTTCTGACATACGTTGGACTCTGCTGACGTTTTACTCTGGAGCATGAAAATGGCTAAAGAAGTCAAATGTTTGTTTTCTCAAGCATGCAGAAAGAACTTTCCTAGAGAGTTCAGCTGTATAGTTTGGTAGGAAGATTGTCTTCTCCATTCCAGCATATTCCTGTTGATACTGAGTACACACCTTTCTTTCTTTTTTTTTTTTTTTAATTTTAGTTCAGTTTATTTAACATATGCTACTCACAGGAAAATTTGAATAAAATGTGAAATCCAACTACAGGCACAGTTTCTGATAATAATGGCTAGATGACATTTTTGCAAAATGACTTTTTTTTTTTCCTTTCCATTTTTTATTTTTTTCTCCCCTTGTCCACAAACCACCCGCAGCTTCTGATTTTTGTTCTTTTCAGCACTGTCCTCCTGTGTTACCCACCACCTATGCTACAACAAACCATTGCCATGACAGGATTCCCCCGTGAAGTGGCAGTCTCCGAGGGAGAGTGTAGTCAAGTAGTTTGAGAACCACCTTGGGAACCAGGAGGTCACAGGTTCAAAACCCCTGCTAGAGCCATGTACCTATTGTGGGATCTTGAGAATGTCCCCTTAACCTCCCAGCACTTCAGTTTGCCCAGCTGCAGAAATGGGATGATGTAGGACCCCAGTGAGAATGAGGTGTTGCATCTCAGCTGTCCTGGTTTAATAAATTGTAAAATAAAATAAAAAATGTCTATCGGGGTCATTTGGGGGAACTGGAATAGCTGCAGGTACTGTCAAGTGTAATGCTTGCACTTGGGCCTTGAACACTGCTGATGTAGCCATGCATGGCAACCTGACTGCACATCAGAGGATACACATGTCCTTCAGATGAGGTGTCAAACAGAGGTAATTTCTGCCCATCTCTGGTCACTGCCCAGGTGGAAGCAAAAGATCCTATGGCACTTATTGATGAAGAGTAGGGGTGTGTTTTATTTATAAAAGATATATACAGTGACAAAACTGAAATACAAACTTAAAAAAGAAAATACAGCAAAACACCAAATGAAACAATGCATACTCTTGTCCCTAACTAATGACTCCTCACAAACTCTAAACTACAAAAGAAAAAGCTGAGTTGTTAAACCAAGGTCCATTCTATTCAGCTCTGGTCACTGTCCAATTGAAAGTAAAAGATCCCATGACACTTATCGATGAAGAATAGGAGAGTCTTGCCATGTTCCTGGTGTTATGGTCAGCATTCCCTCATCAATAAAACGGGTCCATGTTACCCACCCGCCCACCCCAGCCCAGGATGCACCTGGAAACAAGCTATCACTGCTTACTGTGCCTTTCCTGGTCACAAGTTGTAAATAAACATGTAAGACTCTTGAAGGGTAGCAGTGTAGTGACAGATGCAGCCACTCTCCTCTAGAGGAACTTGCATCCAAAACCAACTTGTGCTAGCTCAGCCAGAGATTCTCAGCTCAGGACATGCACCCAGGTCACCGAGAAATAGGCAAGAGCTAAGAGAGATTATGTAGTTGCTTTCAAAATAATCACAGCTGGCATCAGCAGAACACAGAGTTACATAAACTATGAAAATGAAAAATAAAAAATTTGCACAAAATTTAATTTCAAAATCAGGCAAGCAATTTAATTTCAGGATCTTCAATTTCTTTTTTGTTTGTTTGTTACTGAAGACAATTTCAATGAAATGGAGATTTCGAGGGGACATGAATATGGTGATCTTACTTCAAGGTATAGCTCTTGCAGCAAGTTACACCATTAGGACTGAAGCCGGCAGGCAGCAGGACCCCACGGAAAATGTCTAGCTAGCTACATACAGCGGGGGACCACCCCAGACATCGGCCCCACCCCCGACATCCCTTACATCATAAAAGGGGCAGTCTCCCAGCATCCCTCAGTTCTTTTCCCGCCGTCGACTCACAAGAATCGGCTCCACAGATGCCTTCAGCCACCGATTGATACCATAAGTACCTGTTTAACTTCTTCATAAAGTTAAATTTTCCTCGCTTAAATTTCGTATGTCATCTTCCCCTGATGTCCTCCATAGAAAGGCACTCATCCAAGTGTGCCTGCAGCAAACAAATTCTGTTCAAGGATAGTCACTCGGCCTGCATGCGGTGCCTAAGCCCGGAGCATGACACCAAGGCCTGTCCCATTTGCCAACAGTTCAATTGTAGAATGAGGATTCATCGCCAAAAGGTTTTGGAGACTTTCCTCTTGGAGCAAAATTAGCAGCAATTCAGAAAGGCATATCCTCCAGGGAAGATTCCTTTCATAGATCGGGGAAACACAAAGAAAAACGGAGGGAAAGGGAGAAAGAGCACTCCCCATCGAAATCCTGGACATCTGACTCTAGGGGCAGTTCAGACTCGGCCAGCCTGTTGAATCGCACGCTGTCTCGGTTCAAGGCCCAGAAGCCTGCGGTGAAGACCCAAACATCAGGGGGGGATTTCAGGTCCTGGTTCAGGAACCATCCTACACCTCTGAAGATTTGCACTGACTAGTCTTCGGGTAAGTCCGGTTGGTTAGCCTCCATAGACCACACGGCAAAGGCGCCATCCGTGTCAGCCTCAGTGACAGGTTCTGACTCCCTGGACCGACGCTGGGGCTCCGACCACTCCCGGTCGGCTTCTCAGCCCCGCCAGAGGACTTGCGTCCCTGGCGACATCTACAAAATGAACCTCCGACCAGACGTCAGCCAAGAGGACATCAGACAAGAAATGTAGGGACTACCATACCTCAGCTACTGAGTTTGTTACGTCCGGCTGGATGTCATCCGAGGTCAGTACGTCCTGGCAGATCCACACCAAAGACACCGATGATAGCGTCGGTTGTCTGAGCGATGACCAGACGTCGGTAGGTCTCAAGGAGGCAGACCTCAGCCAGGAGCTTCAGATACCCAACGACCAGACGACGGGTACATCAGGTGACCGTTCAAAGGTCACTGACGACGGCCAGACATCGCAGCCACTAAAGGGTCCAACCTCAGGCCTTCAGATGTCAGAGGTCAAAGACCTTTTTTCTTTTTGGTGGGAAACCATCAGAAAAGATGTGATCCCCACAGACACTCCAGTGAAAGACCTACCTCCTCTGAGGTCTCCTAGTCCTCCTCCCAAGGAGAACCCTCCTCCTAAGGAGAACAGTCCTCCAAGGGGGCATCCTCATGACAAGAAGCAGCTGAAGTCCCCTTCAACCCTTCAAGAACCCCTTCCTGCTCACCTACAGGACATAAGAAGAAGTGCCGTCACAGAAGGACGGACTCTTCCTCCTCAGAAGATGACTACTCATCCTCTTCTTCATCTTCCAGGTGTGCTTCTCCTCTCAGTATCCCCATCCCGAACCCAAGGAATTTACCAAGGTCCCCTCCAGATGACCCCACATTCATGGATATTATGAGGCATAGCCAAGATAACATGGGTTGGGACACAGAAGACTTGGACTCGGAGCGGTGCCCTCTGGCAAAGTGCCTGCGCCAGAAGGATCCTAAACCAATAGTGGTCCCACCACTGGTGGATACCTTCCAAGACGTCACAAAAGCTGCCTGGAAGCATCCCTACATGTCATCAGTGATCCCCAAAAAGGCTGACCGCCTGTATAGGGCACCACTGGAAGACCCTTACCTAGTGGAACAACCAGTGGCAGATTCTGTGGTCATCACTGCCACACATGATAGATCCCAAAGGCTGAGACACCTAAGTACCCCGCCTCTGGATCACGAGTCAAAGCAGTTGGACTCCATAGGGTGCAAGATGTTTGCATCTTCTACATGCTCCAGCCAATCCTTAAATTTTTTTCCCACATGGTCCAATTCCAAAATGCGCTGTGGGAACAAGGACTGGAATTGGCGAAAAATCTACCAGAGGGGGAACAAAAGGACGATTTTGTCACACTTCTGCAAACAAGCTCTGACGTGGGCACCCAGGTTCTGAAGGCAGCTTACGATTCAGCAGATTCAGCCACCAGAGGAACAGTAGCAGGCGTATGCCTTCGGAGATACTCCTGGTTAAAGGTCTCAGGCTTCACACCTGATGTTCAGACAGACATCCTGGTTGTCCCTTTTAAAAGGTCAGTACTTTTCAGAGAAGAATCTGAAAAGATTATCACTAAACTACAGGATGCAGGAAAAGACGCCTGATCAGTACAGGCCATGTACAAGCCGAAGCCATTTCGAAAACAGCGTCAGCATTTCTGGGGGAAACAAGGTCAACAGCCCGGATATGGCCAACAACAGAGAGGGAATTTCAGCTGCAAAGGTCCCCCTCGAGCAGCAGGTGGTATAAACGCACATAATTCCAAGTCCCCACAGGCAAACCTCCCCTCCCCCTCCACAGCCTGACTCCATGCAGAACTCTCCTCTTCCACTCATGCAGGAGGAAGAGGCAGTCGGGGGTCATTTTTCAAAACATCTGGAAGGATAGCAGAGAATTACCTTCGACCAATGGGTTCTTCAACTGATTCAAAGAAGCCACTCTATCGAGATCACTGGGCAACCACCATCCAGGCCACTGTTGCTATCCCAATATTCCCACCACCATGCCTCACTCATCCAGGAGGAAATCAGAGCCCTCCTAGAGAAAGAAGCCATAGAACCTGTCCCATGGATTTAACGAGGGAAAGGGTATTACTCCCATTTTTTCCTCATGCCCAAAAAGACCGGGGACCTATGTCTCATCCTGGATCTCAGTGATCTAAACACCTTTGTGACATACAAACACTTCAAGATGGTCACGCTACCAGAGCTGATCCTGATGCTGCTCCAAGACGCATGGCTAGCATCACTGGATATGCAGGACACATACCTCCACATTCCAATCACACAGCACCACAAAATGTTTCTACGATTCGAATTCAGGGGTCAGCACTACCAATTCCAGGCAGTGCCATTTGGCCTGTCATCAGCACCCAGAGTCTTCACCAAATGCCTGACAGTGGTAGCCACAGTACTCAGGAGAAGGGAACACTACGTCTTTCTCTACCTGAACAATTAGCTACTCACGACATCGTCCAGGAGAGAACTCAGTCAGGCGTTGCAGGACATCTTTTCCATCTTTGCAGAAACTGGCATCACTAACAACCTTCAAAAATCATTCCTCAACCCATACAGGAGGCTGCAGTTCATAGAGCAAGTCCTGGACACGATCATAGGAAAGGCCTTTCTACCACAAGACAGAGCAGGTCGACTCAGAGGCTTGGTCAGACACATCCAGGGCCAAAGACGGGTCACAGCAAGGACCATGTTAAGATTGTTAGGCCATATGGCAGCCACCATAGCCACAGTTCCTTTCTCTTGTCTCCATATGAGAGTTATTCAGTGGACCCTCCGGGTCCAGTGGGATCAATGCCAGGATGATCTCAACCTGTTTCTATCAGTTCTCAATGCCATACACTGAGTTCTTCAGTGGTGGCTACTCTCAGAGCACCTAGCAGCATGGGTACCCTTCCTGTCGGACTCACCTTCACAGATCCTGACCACGGACGCATCAGGATTAGGCTGGGGAGCCCATCTAGATGACAGAAGGACACAAGGAGTATGGTCCAGCTCAGAAGGAGCTCTACACATAAACGTTCTGGAAATGAGAGCAGTCCTGTACACTCTCCAGGCCTTCCAGACAGACCTATGTCAAGGACATCTACTGATTCAAACAGACATGTCAGTAGTGTTCTATTCTATGTCAACAAACAAGGAGGGACCCAGTCATACCAGCTGTGTCGGGAAGCGATGAGAGTATGGTACTAGGCCATGGACCACAACATCTCTCTCTCTGCAGTTCATGTCCCAGGAGTACAGAATACGGTGGCAGATATGCTGAGTTGCTCTAGATCTAGCATTCATGAGTGGGAGCTTCTGCATCAAGTAGCAGAAACTCTGTTTGACAAGTGGGGAATGCCGGAGCAAGATCTGTTTGTATCCCCACACAATGCAAAACTGCCCAATTTTTGCTCGCTAGATCCACGGCATGGTGTTTTCTGGTGAGACGCATTGTCCCTCTCCTGGATGAGCAGATTTCTTTATGCCCCCAACCCTTCCCACTCATTCAGAGAGTTCTGCTCGGATTACAAGCGGAAGGAGTGGACATGATTCTCGTGGCCCCTCTTTGGCCCAGGCAAATCTGGTTCCCCTTACTCCCAACAGCTAGCGAGCGAACCACCGTTCTCTCTACCTCTTATCTCACACTTATTGTCGCAGAACAAATGGTCCTTAGTTCATCTGAACCTGCGTTCCCTAAACCTGCACGCATGGCTCCTGAAGACCTGGCGATTTCTCGCCATGAGGTCTCCATCAGAGTGGCAGATGTCCTTGTGGCAGCAAAGAAACCCTCTACTAGGGCCACATATGCCATGAAGTGGTGACATTTATGCATTTGGTCCTCAGCACATGGCCTGGACCCATTGACTTGCCTGGTGAACTTGGTATTGGAATACCTCCTTTCCCTGTCAGACTTAAGGCTAAGTTACTCCTCCATAAAGGTGCACCCTTCAGCATTATCAGCGTACCACGCACCTTTTGGAGACAAATCCCTAGCCCAATTGGACCTGTCACGTACATTTCTGCGTGTTATTCTCCACCTAAAACCTCCCATCAGGGACTCAATCCCTCCTTGGGATCTTCTTTTTATTTTGGAACAGCTCACACTGCCTCCCTTTGAGCCAGCAGCGGACTGCGAGCTACGCCTTCTCTCTTGGAAGGCATTATTTTTGGTCACAATTACTTCTGTCAGAAGAATTTCAGAACTCCAGTCACTTATGTGCAAAGAGCTGCATTTGATTTTCCATAAGGACAGGGTGTCCTTAAGGACCAGTCCTAAGTTTTTACCTAATGTAACGTCAGAGCTTACTCTCAACCAAGAGATTCCCCTTCCTGTTTATTACCCCGAGTATTCTAACAAAGGAGAGGCTTTCTTGCACACATTGGATGTGCACAGGATACTCAGATACTATCTGACTAGAACCAGAATGCACCAAAAGTAAGATCAGTTGTTTGTTTCATTTGCCCCCAGGATGTTAGGGGCACCGGTGTCCAAACAGACACTTTCAGAATGGTTGGTTAACTGTATTTTTTTTTGTTATCAGAAGTAGAACAAGCCCTTGCCAGGACCGGTAAAGGGCCATTCCACTAGAGGGATGGCAATCTCTTTTGCCTCCCTGAAGAACGTTTCGGGTTCAGATATCTGTGCAGCAGCTACTTGGAGTACTGTGCACACATTCATCAGACACTACAGTCTGGACATTGCCTCCAGGCGCAGAGCTGGCTTTGGTCTTGCTATCCTGCAGGGGCTTCTTTCATGAGAGGCTCCCTTTCACTCTCCTCCTATCCTCCTCCTCCCGTTTTTTTTTTTTTTGGACTTTCTATTTTTCCCTCCTCTCTCCCCCCTCAACTCCAGTCTCCTTGGGAGTATCTAGGAGTCATCCCACTACGGTTCACTCCTACCTGGTAAATTGTCCTTTGCCCATATAGCCTCAGTTTGATGGGGTGGGCTGCAACACCCCAGAATTCTCTGGCGGCTTCAGTCGGGAGGATGCCAGGAGGGCGGACATAAATCGTGGGCAAGCTTCGGTTCTCCGTCTCTGCTGGAGCTGAAGGTTTATTTTTTCTTTTTCCCCTGGGAGTGTCTAGTGCCCTGACATCAAGGCCTCACCAACGTCTGCCACTCCCTGCCCCTTCGCTACGCTTCTCTGGTGCTTGCTGTATCTCCGGCTTCTGCCAGAGGTCAGCCAAGCGCCAAACAGGGACCCCTGTCCCTCCCAGGAGAGGAGAGTTGTCCTCCGAATGCTCAATCCTCTCCCTTCCCTGCCAACCCCCAGAAACCTGGGCTCGTTCCCGAACCCTGGTCACTGGCATGGTGCGAGGTGTGGTGTCCAGCGCCTCAACCCTCAGCGCCACCAGGCCAGACCCTCCTCCCATTTTTTATGGGCTACCGCACACTGCTTGGGACTCAGGTCTAATGGTGTAACCTGCTGCAAGAGCTGTATGTCGAAGTAAGATAGTACAGTTACGTAACAACTTACTGTACCAGTAGATCTTTGAGAACAGCTCTTGCAGCAGGAACTTTCCCACCCACCTTCCCCTCCGGAGGTCATCTGCATTTGCATTATCATTATCATCATCATTGGTCTTCCCTTGGAAGTGAATCCTGTCTCCCTTCAGAATAAACATCGCTATGCTGTAGTCTCCAGCGGGATAACTGAGGGATGCTAGGGGACCGACCCTTTTATGATGTATGGGACATCGGGGGCAGGGCCAATGTCAGCGATGGTCCCCCAGTGTATGTAGATAGCTAGAAGTTTTCTGTGGGGTCCTGCTGCCTGCCAGCTTCAGTCCTAATGGTGTAACCTGCTGCAAGAGCTGTTCTTGAAGATCTACTGTTACGGTAAGTTTTTACGTAACTGTACTTCTCAGATCGTGGATATGTTGTTCATCCACACTGTTTGGCATGTCCCTTTGCCCTTTAAATCTTGCCGGACGTCTTCAAGCTGGCTCCTCCCACCCACCTGGGTGGTATATACCACGGCTCCACCCCATGACGCCAGATCTTCCTTTCCGCTGGAAGGTATAGGTTGCCTCCCTCGTGCTCATGCATTTTATATGCCCTGGCTTTCAAATCTTCGATTTTACCGAAATTAAACTCATTTGAGTTAGCGATCACGCTTTTGCGTCCTCGATCATGGAAGAGAAATCTTCTCCAGGATTTCGCCGGTGTCCGTGCGGCCAGAAGATGCCACGCACCAATCCCCATCTCACGTGCATCTACTGCCTAGGTGTCAGCCATGACACCTCGTCCTGCAGTTATTGCTTGGCCTTCCATCTAAACGTTCTGGATGACCGCCTGTCATGATTGAAGTTGGGGAGACTGGAGAAAAGGAATCCTCCAGTGAAGTCTAAGGAGGCTAGGTGGGCGGTTTCCATGGCTGCAGGTTCTGCTGAGCAGCTGGAATGCATGAAGGCATTCGAAGAAGAAGCCACTCGCACTTTGGCGAATCAAAGCTTCTTCATTCCACTCAACCTAGGCTCCACCTTCACAGGTTCTTTTAAGGAGTTGTGCCAGTCTCTCCCCACCCGGGGCGAGGAGCTTGTGGGCTCACACTCCTCCCACTCTTGTAAGAGGGACAAAGAACCTAGCTCACCTTTGGCTAAGTGAAAGCACTCTTGGGACTGAGAGAGGTCTCAGTTCCAGGAGCATGCGGTCTCGACCTCGGTCGAGATCGCTTCCTCGGCTGCAGGCTTCACGGACCTTCTGTCTGGCTAGACGGCCGAGGAGGTGGCCGATGAGGTTGAGATTATTCTTGACCCAAAGGACCCTTTGTCGCTGGCCATGGTTGATGACTCCTTGGAGAGGACTCTGGTCCTTGTGTTCCCCGATGAGGAGACCCAGTCTGCTGGTGTCCCCATCGAGGACCCGGTTCCAGACCCCCGGGTTTCACCGATTCCTCCGATGTCTCCCGAGTGACTGAGTCGGCCTGCTCATTCTCGGTCGAGGTCCAGAACCCCCTCAGCCGAACAGCCAAGGAAGAGCCATAAGCGCTCTAAAAAGAGGCGACACTACAGGTTGTCCTCATCCTCCTCGGATGAGGAGGGGCTCTGATGGAAACTCCGTCGGCACTACGAGGACCTTATGTGGCAACAGCTGATTTTGACTGGGCAGAAGCTGACTCCGCCGCTTATCCCAGCCATTACTTGGCTGTTGCCTCCTAGACTGAAGCCGACCCCCTCGGAATCAAAGCCTTTGGTTCCCTCGACAGCGGGGCTGGCCCGTCCTCTGATTCGGCCCATTCTGGTCTCTCCACTGATTCTGGTGGAGCCGCTGCCTAAGCAGCCTGTGGGAGGGGCTCCTTCAAAAGAGGACCGACAAGATACCGGACTTCCTCGACATCTGTCGGTCACGGTCACCCCGGACCATCCCCAGCAGGTCCAGGGTGATTTAGACAGCAGGCCGCTGTACCCCGACTCCTCGGACTTGGATGTCACTGGGCTCCACTCTCATCCCGGGGATGATGAGTCATCCATTGGCACGGGGATGGAGGAAGGCCCTTCCTCCTTCCAAGGGATTCTCTGTCTCATCTCTGATTCTACAGGGATGCTCCTGGAACCCATCCAGAAAAAGGCGGAGTACCCTCTCACGGACATCCTCAAGCGAGGGGATACCCCGACAGAGCCCTTTCCTGTGGCCGAGATCATTGTTGGCCCGGATCTTGAACTGTGGCAGCACCCTGCCTCATGTCAGCACCATCTGCCGCATGGCCCAAGCACGCAAGAGTGACTAAGGGGTCCCTTGTGGGTCCACAGAGCACCTTTCCTAACTTCTGTGTTATTTTTGTTGGAGACACTTATCGAGAAATAGACAATTGTTAAACACAGGAAGAAAAAAAAAAAGGTTACAACCCATGTTATCACATTGACCACAGTTATAAAGTCCATGTTCTAATTTCCATTCCCTCTCTATACAGGTTGCAGGAAGACATGAAGACTGCGTTCAATATACTCTTTGTGTTAAGCATCAGCCAATCATCGCCCAATCTGTTCCGCAATTACAATTAGAATTTGCACTCTGATATGTCTGAAGTCTATTACTGTCTCCAGTTTTATATGAATAAAGATTTAAATAAAAATAAGAAACAATAAAAACTATAACTTTGTGTCTGTCTGTTTTATCTCATAATTTATCTCATAAAAGTATATGTGTTTTTTTTCCTCTCTCTATCCCCGAGTCACATCAGTTGATGGGCCAAACCGAGAGTCCTTCTCTCTCTTCCAGATAGGTGAAGAAAGGATGCCACCAGGAGTTAAATCTCTCCACTTTCTGCCTTACCTTGGCAGTAATGGCTTCCACGTCTCTAATTTAACATTGGTGAGCCACTGGATAATTGTTAATTGATTGTCTGAAAGCCAGTTTTGTGTAATCACCTTACTGGCTGCCACCTTTAGTATTAGGAACAAATAGTCTTTCCCTTTGGATTTGATCTTTTGGAGCATGCAGGCGAGAATCAGATGTTGAAATTCCAGGGTGTTAATCAGTTCTAACATTCCCTGAATTTCCCTTCCTATTTGCAGTCAGAAGGGGTGAACCCCAGGGCAGGCCCAAAAAATGTGAAAATGGGTATCTTTTTGCCCACAGCGCCTCCAACATTTATCTGTAGGATGTTTAGAGTAATGCTGTGAAATGGTCGGTGTAATAAAAAAATGTACTGATGCTTTCCAGCGAAATTCCCTCCAAACTATTGAATTTGTGGTTTTATACTGATTGGCCCAAATCTTAGCCCATTCTTCATCTGGAATTTCTCACCCACACTCTTCTGCCCAGTTATTTTGTATCCTCTGGATTGCTATCTCAGATGACCTGTCATCCATCTTTTGATAATACAAGGAAACCAGATGATTCAGGTTCCAAGATTGGGCCCTGTTCAGCACCAGGGAGATTCCTTGCTCAAGCTGCCCCCCCCCCCCCCGAGATGGTAAGCCCACAACGTGGGTGGCATAATGTCTGAGCTGGAGATATTTGTAAAAATCTGTGTGAGGAGACTATATTCTTGCCGCAAGGTTGTGAAGGCTTTTACCTGATCCTCATCCATGAATTGAGATAGATATTGCAAACCCTGTTCCCTCCATCTGAGTAAGATAGGGTCCTTCTGAACAGTGGGGAAGTTCTGTAAATGTTGTAGGGGAATGTATGGCCACACCAAGGCTGGGCTTTCTCAAACCCCTCTTATTTTTAACCAAACTGAGAGAGTGTGTGTCTGGTCCATCTATTTCTGATGGTCTTAAGTGATCCTGCTAGGGTTGTCCATGGAAGTAAATTCAAGGGGGTACCCATAAGCCCAATTTCTTCCAGCGTGCACCACTGTATGTGCTGGGGGCATCTTACTGTCTTAATCAAAAGGACAATTTGTGCTGACCAAGAATACTGCTTTATAACCGGGAGGCCCAGATCCCCTCTATTTTTATTTTCCTGTAATACCAGACTACGTATTCTGGGTTTTCTGCTCACCCAAGTAAAGTTTGTGATCTTTTGCTGTATTTGTTTTAAATCCTTCCTGGAAATATGTAGCGGTAATGAGGCAAAAAGAAAGAGCAACCTTGGCAGCACGTTCATTTTTATGGTTTATATTCTATTAAGGAATGACAAAGGTAAGTTGTGCCATCTGCCCATGTCTATATAAATCTGTTTAATAAAAGGGCCATCATTATATAGGTTACTTAAATGCTTTGGAATCCATATACCCAAATAACAGACTTTTTCCTTTACCCATTTAAAGGGGAAGTTGTTTTTAGCTACCAGGCTTAGGTTCCCCTTGATCAACAGTGCCTTTGATTTCTCTAGGTTTATTTTAAATCCTGAAATGGCTCCAAATTTCCTAAACATTTGCTGCAGATTGGGGATGGTTAGGGTGGCCTTCTCTATAAGGAGCAGAGTATCATCTGCATACATTGAGACTTTGCAGCAGCTGTCGCCCATCTGTATACCCTGTATGTCTGGTGAGTGCCATAAGGCAATAGCCAATGGTTCTAAACTCAGTGCAAAAAGTAGGGGTGACAGTAGGCAGCCCTGATGCGTCCCTCTTTCAAGCTTTATTTCCTTGGAGATAGTGCCATTCATCCATACCCTGGCCGTAGGTTTACTATAACATAGAAAAAAACACTGTATGAATTTATCCCCCAACCCCATTTTCTCCATAATAACCCGAAGGTAATCCCAATTGAGACGGTCAAATGCTTTTTTAGCATTGAGGAAGAGGGCAAGTTGTGCGGTTGTTGTAGGGGGGCTATAAGCTAGGACATTAAGCAATTTGTGGATATTATCCGCCATATGCTTGTTGGGAATGAAACCCGTTTGATCAGGGTGTATCAGGAGTTCAATAAATTTTTGTAATCTGTTGGACAACATTTTTGACAATATTTTTAAATCTTGATTCAATAATGAGATGGGTCTGTACGCTTCACATTTGTCTGTAGGTTTGCCGGGTTTGGGGATAACACTAATTAAGGCCACCTTCCAGGAATCAGGTATTTGATCTTCGGTCAAACAACTATTAAATACAGTGGTCAAAATGGGGATAAGTGTAGTTTTAAACTGTTTATAAAATTCGGGAGGAAAACCATCGGGGCCTGGGGATTTACCATTTGGAAGGGAAGTAATCACCTCATCAACTTCTCTTGGTGAGACAGGGGCATTCAACACTTCTCTCACTGAACCAGATAATTTAGGCAGTGGCAGATCCTGTAGGAATTGTTCAGTTTGGGTTTTAACATCAGCCGGCTGTGTTTCTGCCTGGTACAATCGTTGATAGAAGTGTTGAAACTGAGCTACTATGGCAGAGGGACTACACCAGGGTTTTTGTGGGTCTAAAGGATTATGAATCTTCATAATTGTTCTATCGGCCTGCATTTTATGTAGCCTCAGTGCCAGCAGTTTAGCAGCCCTCCTTCTTGTATCTTGGTACCTTTGATTTAAAAATCTGAGTAGGCCCTCTGTTCTATGAATGTCTGCTTTGTGGAGTTCTTCCCTTGCCTGCCTTAGTTTTGTTAATGTTCATCTGTTGTTGGGGTCCCTCTTATGCATAGCCTCTAGTTCCTGTATGTTGGTTAAAATTTTATCCCGAGTTAGTTTTGCTAATTTCTTTTTTGCAGAAGCCACCCCTATGAATTCCCCTCTATACACTGCTTTCAAATCCTCCCAGGTAGATATTGGTGAACATGTGCCCAGATTAATATCATAAATTTCTTTGATGGAATCCGACATCTTTTTTGCAAAGTTTTTGTCATTTAAAAGAGAGATGTTTAACCGCCATAATTTAACATGATCTGCCCTGGGGGTACCCCAAGAAATGGACACAGGTGCATGGTCCGAGATAGTAATGTGAATTTTGGAGGAGAGCACTCTGTGCACATGGGGTTTAGCTATCAAAAAGAGGTCTGTCCTGGAGTAGGATTGTTTGGCCTGGGGAAAAAAAGGTGTAATCCCTCTCCCCTTTATGTTGTTTTTGTCTCCAGATCTCCATCAAGCCAATCTCCTCCATTAAGGAGTTGAGCACTTTAGCTGCGGCTTTACCATGTATAGCCATCCGTGATGATCTGTCCATGGTCGCCGATGGGGCAATATTAAAATCTCCCCTGATTACTAACTGTCCGGGCAGCAACAATGCTAACCTATGAAAGGCCTCCCTTAAAAAAATTTGAGGATGTACATTTGGGGCATATAGATTAACTAGATAGATTATCTTCCTATGAATTGATCCTGTGACTCTCAGAAATCAACCTTCCCAGCCTCCCTCTACTGATGTTATCTGCAATGGGCATCCCTTTCTAACGAGTATAGCTACCCCTGCCCCCCTTCCATTTGGGGAAGGGGCCGTCTCCACCCTTTCCACCCACGCCCTCCTCAACTTGGTATGCTATTGCAAGCTCAAGTGCGTTTCCTGTAAAAAAGCAATCGAACAATGCAGCTTATTAAGTTCATTCAATATCCTTGAATGTTTGATAGGTGAGTGAATCCCCTTAACATTATAGGTCACAATGGTAATGTCATCCATATTGATCCCAGGAAGATGCAGTCATTTCAACCATTTGCCCATCCTTATTTCTGATAATGATATTATATCTCTGAATTCCCAGCTTTGAGAGCCCACCAACCAGCGTTTTCCTTACATTATTTGACAGACACATTGCAACAAGTAACCAGTCCCTCCTATAAACATTTATTGAGGGTATAAACATCAAACTGTAAACATAACTGTCAACCATAAACTGGTGTAACCAGACATTTTTAAAAGTTGCAAAAAACTTGTACTGCTTCATACCTAAGCAATAAATACAGGTTACTCACCTGTAACAGGAGTTCTAGGAATGGTATATGTTGTTCATCCACACTTATTGGCAGGTATCCTTGCCGCTTTAAATCTTGCCGGAAGGTCTTCAAGCTGGCTCCTCCCACCCACCCGGGTGGTATAACTCTCGGCTCCGCCCCATGACGCCAGATCTGGCCCGCTGGAAGCTCAGGTTGTGCGTCGAAGGCCGGGAGGTCGGGTGGGTCGTGTGGATGAACAACATATACCATTCCTAGAACTCCTGTTACAGGTGAGTAACCTGTATTTCTAGGGACATGGATATGTTGTTCATCCACACTTATTGGCAGACTCCTAGCAGTTCTCCGGGAGGAGGGAGGCAAGACGCACACCCCAAATACTTACTTGGGAAAGAGATTGGAGAACCGAGGCCCCAAAACCAGCATCCCGGCGTGACTCAAGGTCGATGTGGTAATGGGTAATGAAGGTGTGTGCTGACTTCCAGGTAGCAGCCCTGCAGATTTCCTGGATAGGGACGTCCCTGGAAGCAGCCACTGTGCAGCAGTATGGCGGGTAGAATGAGCTCTTATCCTCTGGGAGGCTCCATGCCCGCCAACTTATAGCAGAGATCTATGCAGGAGGTGACCCACCTGCTTATCGTCCGCTTGGCTGCAGGTCTGCCAGATGCGGCTTCAGCGTAGGTGACAACAGCTGGCAGACCTCTCCCGAATTTCAGCCCGTCGCTCTTTTGTAATAGGTGAGCCCTTCAGGGTCCCAGAGTATGGAGCCTATATTCGGCCTCCGAGGTGTGATTGGGGTAGAACACCGGCAGAGTCAACACCTGGTTAAGGTGAAACTCGACACCACCTTCGGAAGGAATTTCGGTGGGGGCGAGGACAACCTTGTCCCTGTGGAAGACCAGGTAAGGAGACTCGATGGAAAGTGCCTGGAGCTCTCCCATCCTTCTGGCTGACGTGATAGCCACCAAGAAGGCGGTCTTCCACGACAGGTGAGAGAGAGCACACCTGTGCATAGGTTCGAATGGCTTGCCCATGAGCTTTGCCAGTACCAGCAATAGATCCCGCGGAGGTGGAGGTTCTCGCACCAGAGGGGAAATGTGATCAAGGCCTTGAAAAACGCCAGACCACCTTCTCCTGCGCCACCGACTGCTTCCCGGCCCGCGCCCGGTAAGCGGAGATGGCTGCCAGGTGCACCCTTAGGGTCGTCGACCTAAGCCCTTGATTAGAAAGGGACCATAAATAGTCCAAGATGCTTGCCAAGGAACAGGAGGAAGGGTCCAAGCCCTTGCCCTGACACCAAATCGAAAACCTTTTCCATTTGAAGGCATAGCATTTTCTGGTCGACTCCTTACGGGACGCCTCAACAACATTGAGGACCTCGTCGAAAGACCCAAGGCCTGGAACTCTAGCCGCTCAGGAACCAGGCCGTCAGGTGCAGGGATTGAAGGTCCGGATGGAACACCTTCCCCTGATTGACTGAGAGCAGGTCCGGGCGAGCTGGAAGCTGCCACGGAGTCCTGGAGCTGAGACTGAGGAGATCTGGGTACCAGAACTGGCGAGCCAGTCTGGGGCTATCAGAATCACCTGCGCCTTGTCCCTCCTCCTTGAGAAGCACCTTGTGGATCAAGGGAAATGGGGGAAAGGCGTAGAAGAGGCCCGGGGTCCACGGCCTCGAGAAGGCATCCCCCTGCAGCGAGCCCTGCTGAGGGGGGGCAGGCATGGAACAGCCTCAGCTTCGCATTCTCCCTGGAGGCAAACAGGTCCACCTGAGGTGTGCCCCAATGGGAGAACAGATGCTGTACTACCTCCAGCAGGAGAGACCACTCATGGGATGCAGCCCCTATCCGGCTTAGGGCATCGGCCAGGGTGTTGGAGGCTCCTGCCACATGAATGGCTAGGAGATCCGCCTCCAGGCTGCGCACGAGTGACCAAATGCGGAGAGCTTCCTTGCATAGAAGCATGGAGCGCGTCCTGCCCTGGCGGTTTAGATAGTACATGGTCGTGGTGTTGTCTGTCTGGACTCGGACCACTTGACCCCGGAGGAACGGAGCAAAGGCGAGAGCTAGGCGGACCACTCGAGCTCCAGCAGGTTGATGTGGCATCGACTCCGCTGGGACCAGAGGCCGTGAGCCTGTGTTCCCCAGATGGGCACCCCAACCCATCAGAGGCATCGGTCGATAGACCGTCGGCTCGGGGCGGATTTAACGGATGTCCTCCTGCAAATGACCTGGAACGATCCACCACTGGAGAGCGTCCACATCTCCTGTGTCACCGACACAAGCTGGTCCAAAGGATCGCAGCTGCCAGACCACTGCGACTGGCCAGTCCCCATTGAAGGGAACGCATGTTCCAGCGGGCCCAACGGACCACGCTGGTGCAGGCCGCCATGAGACCCAGGAGGCGCAGGAAGTCCTGGGCAGGGCGCAATTGTCCAACCAGAAATGATTGGGCAAAGGAGGAAAGAACCTCGGCCCTGTCCGCCGGGAGCCGCGCTCTGGCTCGAAGAGAGTCGAGCTGCGCCCCGATGAACAGAATCACCTGCTTCGGCTTGAGTTCCGACTTGGCCTCGTTGATAAGGAGGCCCAGTTGAGAGCAGACCTGGAGGGCCAGATCTCTGGACCACTCCGCCTCCTGCCTGGAGGGAGCTGCTATCAGCCAGTCGTCCAGGTAAGGGTACACCCGGACCCCTCGGCGCCGCAGGAATGCTGTCACCACTGCCATGCATTTGGTGAAGACCCTGGGAGCTGGAGACAAGCCGAAGGGCATGGCTTGGAACTCTAAAGGATCCTTCCGCCTGAAGCGAAGGAATTCTGGTGAGACACACGGATAGGACGTGGAAAACGCGTCCTGCAAGTCCAGAGAGCAGAACCACACGCCGCGTTCCAAGGATGGTAGTATCTGAGCCAGAGTGACCATCCTGAAGGTTCGAGACCTTAGGAACTTGTTTAGGTCGTGTAGGTCGAGAATGGGGCGCCAGCCCCCTGTCCGTTTCGGAACCAGGAAGTACCTGGACACAAACCCCGGGTCTGAGGGGGTCCGCTACCACCCTGATCACCTCCTTTTGGAGGAGGAGAGCGATGTCGGCTCGACGAGCCGACAGTGAGGCTACGGACCCCGAGGCCCCCCGAGGTGCGACGGCTCTGAAGGGTGGGACCTGCTCGAATTCCAGAGGCAGGCCTTTTCCCACCACCTCCAGTACCCACCTGTCCGTGGTAACAGCGGACCAGGCAGAAAGGAAGTAGCCGGAGCTGCCTCTCTCACGGGGAAACCAGGGTAAGGTGACGGGATGGGGCGACACCCCTCAGCGTCACTGGGCAGGCTTGGAGGAAGGACCGGCCGAGGGACCTCCTGGGCCTTTCCTCCTGCCTCCTGTTAGAGGAAGCCGGCTTGGGTTTGGGATGCCAAGGCCGAGCCTGCTGGCCCTGACGTTGCTTGGCAGGCGCTGCTGGGCTAGAAGGACAAAAGGGCTTAGGCTGTGGTTTGGTGCCTTTGTCCTTCTGAGCGGAAGAGACCGAGTCCAAGGTAGCATTGGACTTCTCGATCCTCTGCAGGTGACCTTCCACCCCAGGGTCAAGAGGTCAGTCCCCAAAAGGAACATCCACCAACTTGTGCTGGGTATCCGAGTGAAGGTGGATATCCTCAGCCAAGCCCGCTGACGCATAGCCACTGCGGCTGCCACCGACCTGGCACATGAGTCCCCAATATCTAAAGCAGTCTGGAGCTGCTGTTTGGCCACTGCCCTGCCCTGGTCCCGCACCTGCTTGACCGTAGTCTGCAGATCCGCGGGAAGATGAGGGATGACCTCATCCAGGGAGCCCAACAGGGCATGAGAAAAATGTGCCATGAGGACGGCCGAACTGGCCTGACGAAGGCCGAGAGAGGACGCAGCATGACTTTTCGCCCGACATAATCCAATTTCTTGGATTCTTGTCGGGAGGTTTGTCCATATCCCTGGCGCTGCCGGCGCACTGAAAACGCTGTCGGTAACCAACCCTCGGCAGAGGGGTGCTCCAAAACCGTGACAGGGAACCGTAGGGACCGCATATTCTGGCCATCCTGGCCAAGGCGAGGACAGAAGCAGAGGCGCTGCCAAGCTCCAAGGCGGACCCACTATGGCCTCGGCCACTCGAAAGGCCTCCGTTGGAGAATCCCTCGGTCCAGAATCTCCGTGAGGGGATACCTGGCCCGTTTGGAAACGGGTTCGAGCTTCATCCCGGTGGACTCCGAGATGAGCCGAAGCAGTCCTAGGAAGGACGACGGGCTATCATCCATTGACTGTCCTCCTGAGGACTCCAAGTCTATTCGCTGGAGAAAAGGAGGATTATCCTCGGACTCAGACGAGTCCTCAAGAGCTGCCTCTGGCCTGAGCCACCCTCTACCTGCCGAGGTCGGTCGGGAGTGAGGGTAACAGACAGCCTATGGGTAGACCCTTAGCCGACCGAGAATCTCTGGTCGGAGCCCCAAATAGTGGCTGTGAGGCGGAGGTTCCACCGAATCGGTGGAGCAGCTGGTTTTGGCCGAACAACTGGCCTGGTACAGGCTCCTCGGTAAGTCGAGGGTTGTGTCGGCCTCCGTGACAGCTTACTTAATGGCTGGGAAGGCGACGCGTCGGCTTATTCCCGGTCAGGAGGAACTGTTGCCACATGAGGTCCTCGTGACCGTCGGCGTAACTTACGCGAAGCCTCACCGTCGTCGGAGGAGGAGCCGAGGGCGGCGGCGACGCCGGCCATGTGGTGCCGAGGCCGAGACCGCCTGTGACGGCGGGATCGGCTGGACCGCGAAGAGGTCCGAGACCGAGACCGAGAGCCTCGGCTTTTCCGAGGTCGGAGCGGAGAAGGGTCGGCAGGAACCGGCACTCCCTTCGGCCCAGAGGGTTCATCCGAGGGCTCCGGAACCGGAGGCACAGGCAAGCCCACGGGATCCTCAACTACCCCCGGGGGAACCGGGGAGAGGGGAGTCTCGGCTTCTATAGGTGACAACCCGTCCAACGGATCGAGAAAAATCTCGACTTCGTCGACGGGAGTCTCAGTCAACTGACCTGACGGGGACACCGTGAGACCAGTGGCCGAAGCCGAGCGGTCGACCGAAGTCGACGGTCGATTACTCGGGAGAGGGACCTTTCCGCTCCCAAGAGCGCCGACGGAGGGATTTACCTTTGTCCTCTTTTGGACCGAGAAAGGTCCAGCAGACGTTGGGCCTTCTCCTTAGTGGAGAGGGACAGACAAAGCTCCTTAAAGGAAGCTGTATAGAGAAACCCAGAGAGCAGGATAAATGCCGCGTCGAGGAAAATATCGTCCCTGCCGCCTTCTCTTCGAGGGCATCATCTGCTCGAAAGGATTCACTGAACACGGCCACAAGGACACCGCCAACCGGCCTCCTAGACTTCACCGGAGGGAAACGCTTCTCGGGACGGCCCAGATGCAATCGGGCAGCATGGTCTTCGAGGACATAGGCCGAAAAGGAAGAGCACAAGTCGCAGTCCTGCGGGTCGTGCTCAAGGCCTAAACAGTAGACACACGTGGAGTGTGGATCCGTCCCGAGACATCTTCTTCTCGATTCGCAGGGGCATCTCTCGAAAACTGAGTCGATTTGTCCATCGCAGCCGCGAGGGATCGAAGACTGAAGTCTTTTTAGCAAAAACTTTTAAATTCGCAAAGGGAAGAAATAGGAACCAGTCTCAAACGCAGAGCGTTAAGGAGGGAACCTGAGCTTCCAAGCGGTAAGGAAGATCTGGCGTCATGGGGCGGAGCCGAGAGTTATACCACCCGGGTGGGTGGGAGGAGCCAGCTTGAAGACCTTCCGGCAAGATTTAAAGCGGCAAGGATACCTGCCAATAAGTGTGGATGAACAACATATCCATGTCCCTAGAATCCATATTTTCCTTTTGACTTCCTGGGTGAATAAATCCCCACTTCTCATACACCACTGATGGACCCTTGTGGTGTTGCGTGAAATACCAGAGTCACCAAAGTAGCCTATAAACTGGTACCAGCATGCTGTAAAAATAACGTGCTGCATTCATGTGGCCACACTAGACCGATGTATGTACTCCATTCGCTCCCCCAACCCACACATTGGGTGATAACACCTTTTTCTCAAGATTTGAAATTTCCTTTGCTTTGTCCCAAATTGTAATAAAAATGGACAATTTCTCCCACAAATTTCTGCAAGTACCCACCCATAGGGCACATTAAAAACCAGTAACCCCTGCCACTCCCTCCCCCCAGTTCCATTCATATCAAAAGTAATTTTTTGCCTGAAAAAAAATATTTGTCCAGAATGTTTGTTTCCTGTATAAAAGAAAAAAATGAGTCAGCAAGCAACCTCAGAATGCATCCTGGATTACATACTAAATAGAAATCAGTGGCACACTGTTCCCGCAGTCTCCCCTGGACTAAATCTGCGAGGGGTATTTTTTCAAGTCACTACTGAAAGAAGGGAGACAAAAATAAGACGGGGGGTCGCAACGATCAAGGTCGATTGTCCCCTCTGCACTATTGGGTAGATGCTCTCAAACCGCCACCTGCAACGGAATCTGTAACTGAAAATTACAGGAACCCTAATAAGCAGTCACATGGGTGTAGCTAAGTTAAGTTCGCTGGAGCTGGAGGAAGGATTGCTCGGCATAGCTTTTTTTAGAATCTTCTGCACCTCACACCGTTCCTTGCGGTAGCAGCCATGGAAGTGGTCTCTTGTGCCCTCTATTTTGGTTACCCCACATCGACGATTCCAACTGGTGCTCCAGGACTTCGAGTTCCTGATTTGGAATCCTAATTTTATGTTCCACCAGGAAGGGGGCCACCTTGGCTAATGAAGCATAGATCTTGTTGCCAGAGTCAAGGAAAACCTTAAGCTTAGCTGGAAAGTTCAGCTGGGCTCAGATGTTATGCTTCTCCTTTAATTCCTTGACAATCCCTCTGATCTGTGTTCTCCTTGCTTGTAACTCTGAGGAAAAATCGTAATCAAATTAGATGTTCTGGCCCTCATGCTGCAAATCTTTGTGTCTCCTTGCATCACTTAAAATGTACTCTTTCGATTGATAGTGCAATGTGCACACTATCCATGATCGAGGTCTGACTTTGGGGTCTGCTGGCTTTGGGCCAAGAGAACGATGTGCCCTTTCTATGATTAAGGGCAAGTCAGAGGACAAGGAGAGGCTCTTTTTAAGCAGATGAATGATGAAGTCCACTGGAGTAGGGAATCCCTCTTCGGACCCCTCTTGTACTCTGTGGATGCGGAAGTTGTTCCGCCTTGCTCGATTCTCTGCATCCTCAAGTCTGGAGTGTGTCTGGCGCTCTCACTGTAGAAGGTACAACAACACCTTGTTGTGGCAGTCTTGGGTCTCGGTAAGCTCTGTAATTTTCTCCTCATTTTGCTGGACTTTAGAGTTGACCGCTTTAAAATCCATGCATAGGTCGGCGATAGAGGTTTCAATTTTATTAATTGCTTTTAGTATTTTATGAAGGGCTTTCTCAGTGTTGTTTTGTGGTTCCGTTTCCATTTCCAGATCGGGTTCCCACGAGAATTCTGAGGGAGTCCGGGGCCTACCCGTGGCTGCGAATCCCCAATCTCCATCTGTTTCAGTACTGGTTTCTGCCCAGTTTTTTTTTTATTTCCTTTTGAACGCTGCGGCATCCCTGGCATGAGTAGCACAATTAGGGAGCGTTGCTGTAGCAGAAGTTCTCTGATAGCAGGGAGGATGGAAGTCGATGTCTGGGCTTGAGCTAGGAGCAAGCAGATCAGGCTACCACCATTACAGCTACGTCACCGGAAGTCCTCACAGAGCACCCTTCAGCCGAGAGCCTGGTGACCGCCTCTGTGTTCAGGCGTACTGGCAGTTCTGCCAACACTGACTGACCCCCCAATAAGGAGTCCAAGCTCTTGGACCATTTGGCGTGGAAAGTCTATGCGGCTTCCTCCTTGGGCCTTCGTCAGGCCAGTTCGGCCGTCATCATGGCACACTTCTCTCATGCCCTTCTTGGGTCATTAGATGAAGTCCTCCCACACCTCCCTGTGGACAAGCAGACCACAGTCAAGCAGGTCCGGGACCAGGGCCATGCTATTGCCAAACAGCAGCTCCAGATGGCCTTGGACATTGGGGATTCTTGTGCTCGCTCGATGGCCACCGCAGTTGGCTCTCCTCCTTCCCAGCAGATACTCAGCATAAGTTAGCTGATGTGCCTTTCCTTGGGACTGACTTGTTTGGTCCAGGAGTGGTTGGTCACCTACAGTGCATAGAGCAGTCCAATGCCACCTCGGACGCCACTTCTGCCAAGAGTTTTTCGGGCAAGAACCAAAAGAAGAAGAAGCCCTTTTGGCACTCTTCCCCTGCGGTTCAGCAGTCCTCCTACCAACGAAGACAGCTGCATCAGCAGCAGCTCAAGCTTGGCGTCCTTGACTCAAACCTGGACCCCAACAGGCCCGCAAAGGAGGCAGAGGCTCAGGTCCTGGAGCCTCCTCCTCTAAGCCTGCCCAGTGATAGAGTGGAGTGGCCACCCCTATCTCCATCATGCCAGTTCTGGGTCTTCCCATGTGGGAGCCGGCTCTGCCACTTCCTTTCCACCTGGTCCGCTATCACCATGGACAGGTGGGTTCTCGAAGTGGTCGGCCAGGGACTGCCTCTAGAATTCGAGCAGTACCCTCTCAGCTGAGCCCACACCCCTCGGGAAGAACTGATTTCCACATACACCCAGTCAACTCTTCAAGATGACATTGCTCAGCTCCTCCTCAGGGAGGCAGTAGCTCTCATGGCAGATCCGTCGGCAGACCCAGGCTTTGTCTCTAGGTACTTTCTGGTGCCCAAGCAGATGGGGGGGCTGGCACCCCATTCTAGGTCTCCATGACCTGAATCAGTTTCTCAGGTCCTGCACCTTTTGGATGGTCACTCTGTCCCAGATCATACCATTCTTGGAGCAAAACATGTGGTTCTGTTCACTGGATCTGCAGGATGCGTTCTTTCACGTCCCAATCCATCTGTCCCGACAGCAGTTCCTCCACTTCAGGGTCAAAGGGATCCTGTACGAGTTCCAAGCCATGCTGTTCAGCCTGTTATCGGTCCCACGGGTCTTCACCAAATGCATTGCAGTGGTGGCAGCCCATCTCCGGCATTGATCAGTCAGAATTTACCCCTACCTCAACGACTAGCTCCTGGCAGGTTCCACCCAACAGGAGGTGGAGAGGTCCAGGGATCTGGCCCTCCAGACCTGCTCCCAGCTCGGCCTCCTGATCAATGAGGCCAAGCTTTCCCAGGTGATGGGCTTCATCAGGGCAGAGCTTGACTCTCGTCAAGCCAGAGCTCGGCTCCTGGCAGACAGGGAGGAGGCTCTCTCCTCCTTTGCCCAATCATTTCTGGTTGGGCACTTGCGCCCTGCCCGGGACTTTCTGTGCCTTTTGGGTTATATGGCAGCGTGCACCTCAGTGCACATGTTGCACATGCAGGTTGCTCATGCGCCCCTCCAATGGGAGCTGGCCGCCAGTGGACACAGCGATATGGTCATTTCGACCAGCTGATCACAGTAACCCAGAAGATGTGGGACGCTCTCCAATGGTGGACCACCCCAGAATGGTTGTAGGAAGGGATCCCATTTGTTCGCCCTGAGCCGACGGTCTTCCTTCCGATTGATGTCTCTCTCATGGGCTGGGGAGCCCACATGGGGGACAACAGGGCCCACAGGTTCTGGACCCCCGAGGAGTCCTGATGCCACATCAACCTGCTGGAGCTCAGAGCAGTCAGACTGGCACTGTCAGCTTTTGTGTCTCAGCTCCGGGGTCAAGTGGTTCAAGTTCAGACCGACAATACCACGACCATGTACTACCTCAACAAACAGGGCAGCATGCACTCCCATCTGCTGTGCAAGAAGGCGCTCCACATCTGGACACTCATAAACTGGTTGGAGGTGGATCTCCTAGCCATCCATGTGGCAGAAGCCTTGAACCAGCTGGCGGATGCTCTCAGCTGCATAAGCCAGACATCCCACGAGTGGTCTCTCCATCCAGAGGTAGCTTACAGCCAGTTCTCCTATTGGGGCAAACCGATGGTGGACTTGTTTGCTTCCAGGGAAAACACCAAGCTGAGGCTGTATCATGCCCGCCCCCCCCCCTTAGCAGGGCTCGCTGCTGGGGGATGCCTTCTCGAGGCCATGGACCCCAGGCCTCCTCTATACCTTCCCTCCATTTCCCCTTGATCCACAAGGTGTTACTCAAGGTGAGGAGGGACAAGGCGAAGGTGATTCTGGTAGCCCTAGACTGGCCATGCCAGTTCTGGTATCCAGATCTCCTCAGCCTCAGCTGAAGGCCCCTGGAGCGGCTTTGTACATGCCCAGACCTAATATCTCTGAACCAGGGGAAGGTTGTCCATACGGACCTTCAATCCCTGCAACTCACAGCCTGGTACCTGAGCGGCTAGAGTTCCAGGATTTGGGTCTTTCCGAAGATGTCTACACCGTGGTGGAGGCATCTAGAAAGGAATCGACCAGGAAATGTTATGCCTTCAAATGGAAAAGATTTTCCATTTGTTGTCAGGGTAAGGGTCTGGACCCCTTATCCTGTTCTGTGGCTAACATTCTCAACTACCTTTGGTCTCTCTCCAAAGGGGGTCTACAGTCATCGACCCTTATGGTGCACCTGGCAGCCATTTCTGCTTACCGGGCATGGGCTGTCAGCCGACATTGGCACAGGAGACAGTGGTCAGGTGCTTTTTCAAAGGCCTGGATCACATATCCCCTCCAGTGCATGATCCTCCACCTCTGTGGGATCTACTGCTGGTATTGGCAAAGATTATGGGCAAGCCATTCGAACCAACGCACAAGTGTGCGTTGTCACACTTGTCATGAAAGACATTCCTTCCCGGTGGCTATCACGTCTGCCAGAAGGACAGGGGAGCTCCAGGCGCTTTCGGTGGACTCCCCTTATCTGGTCTTCCACAGGGACAAAATTGTCCTGCGCCCCCACCCAAAATTCCTTCCGAAGGTGGTGTCAGAGTTTCACCTTAACCAGGTGTTGATTCTGCTGGTATACTACCCTAATTACACCTCAGAGGCCGAGTATAGATTCCATACTTGGGACCTGAGATGTGTACTCTCCTATTATAGAGAGGATGGTGGACATTCATGGAGAGGTTCACCAGCTGTTTGTCACCTACGCTGAAGCTGCTTCTGGCAGACCTGCAGCGAAGCAGACTATTGCAAAATGGATTACATTATGCATAGGTATGTGCTACGAATAGCGGGCATGGAGCCTCCCAGAGGGATAAGAACTTATTCTACCCACTATACTGCTGCATTGTTGGCTGCTTCCAGGGACATCCATATCCAGGAAATCTGTCGGGTTGCTACCAGGAAGTCAGCAAATACCTTCCTTACCCACTACTACACTGGCCTTGAGTCACGCCGGGATGCTGGTTTTGGGACCTCAGTTCTCCAATCTCTGTTCCCTAAGTAGGGGATGTGCGCCTTGCCTCCCTCCTCCCAGAGAACTGCTAGGAGTCTGTAAAACAGTGTGGATGAACAACATATCCATGATCCTAGAAGAACAGGTTACTCATCTGTAACAGTAGTTCTAGGAGTGGTATATGTTGTTCATCCACACGGACCCACCCGACCTCCCTGGCTGCGGACGCACACAACCTGGCTTCCAGCGGGCTAAGATCTGGCATCATCGGGCAGAGCCGAGGTATATACCACCCAAGTGGGTGGGAGGAGCCAGCTTGAAGACTTCCGGCAAGATTTAAAGGGGAAAGGGGCATGCCAAAGAGTGTGAATGAACAACATATACCACTCCTAGAACTACTGTTACAGGTGAGTAACCTGTTCTTTCTATCCACACTTCAGGCAGTGTTCCTTTCCCCTTTAATTCAGCTGGAACATCTTCAAGCTAGCTCCTCCCACCCACCTGGGTGGTAAATCCCCTAACACCACTCCGGAACGTCAGATATTCCTTTCCGCTGGAAGAAGAAGAAGGATCCCTCCTTTCCACTCTCTGTGCTGAGTAGGCCCTTTGCTTATTAAAACTTCTGGTTTGTTGAAACTTCATCTTAAGGTGACTCCTTCTTTTCATCCGGTATGGACGATGTGAAGTCGGCACTGGGATTTAAGAAATGTGCCTACTGGCAGAAGATGTCCCAGACGGACCCGCACACCATGTGCATTTACTGCCTGGGCCACAAGTACGATCCCCAGGCTTGTGGCCTGTGCTGCACCCTACATCCGACCACTCTAGAGGATCATCATGCCTGCCTTTTTTTGGGTCATCTGGATGACTGGGATCCTCCTGTTAAGTCCAGAGATGCCCATCGGGTGGTCTCCGAGGCTGCAGGTTCTGCCGAGCAACTAGTGGTTTTTGAGGAAGCTGCGACCCAGGCTGCAGCACAAGCTTCCTCTGTTATGGCCTTTTTGCCTCTCTGTTTGGGTGCCTCCTTCATGGGGCATTCAGGAATTTGGGCCAGGCCTTTCCCACCCATGGGCAGGGTCCGTCCTCGAGCACCAAATCCAAATCAAAGAAGGAGACCAAGAAATTGTCTTATTGTCGATCGTGAGCACGCTAAGGCCTCTGATTCCCGTGCTTCTTCGGATGTTCTGGCTTTAATTGATGCTTCAGCCCAGGCCACCGGCCTTACTCTCTCCCGTTGGGCCAGTTGGTCGAAACACAGGTTGATCTTCTAGCCAAGATTTTTCCCAAGCTGGTCCACCTGTTATCGCAGGATGAGGCCAATATCTCCTTATTCAGGACTCCAGTTCTGCCACTCACATCTCAAGGAAGGACGCACCAGTCTGCTGATCCGCCACCCCTCACCCGGGATCTTCCAGACCAGGAGTATGCTCAGTTCTCACTGGCCCCCTCTGAGACCTGCTGTCAGTGGCTCCGATGGTCAAGGTTTTGGTCCCGATCCTGTAGCCCTGAGTTGAGCAGCCGTGTTGGCACTGGCGCTTGCACTCCTGTCACTCGGGCAAGCGGCGCCGCCACTATTCCTTTTCCTCTTCATCCTTCTTAGGTGAGGAGAGGCTCCGACACAAATTGTGTCAGTGCTACGAGGATGTGATGTGGCAGCAGCTCATGTTTACTAAGGTGAAGCCTGGGCCGGCCTCGACTCTGGCCATTACATGATTTTCGTCACAGAAGCCACAGCCTACCCAGCCTCAGCAGGAACCAATCCAACAGATACTGGCTTGGCCTCCCATGGCCTCTCCACCAATCCTGGTGGAGCCACCATCTAAACAGCCGAAATTCAAGCTATCCATCTAAGGAGGCCCACCTGGCATCAGGACTTCCTCATCTGCTGTCGGTCACCGTCACTCCTGACCGACCCCGTAGGGTCAGCAGTGACTCTTGCAGTTGACTCTTATTTAATGAATCCTTGGAGTCAAAGGTTCCTCTTTGCAGGTTCGATACCCTGTCATGGAGGCCAATCTTGGCACAGCATTGGAACTGTGGCAGCATGTGGCCTCTTGTCCTGCGCCTTCAGCCTGGATGGCCCGCAAGTATGTGGTTCCTACCGGTTCCCATTTGGGATTCACAGAGCACCCCTCAGCTGAGGGTCTAGCGGCCGACTCTGTGTTTCGGTGCATGGGCAGTGTGGGAGATGTTGATAAGCCTACTGACAAGGAGTCCAAGAAACTGGACCACATGGCCAGAAAGGGCTATGCTGCCTCCTGTCTCGGCTTTCCGCAAGCTAGTTCGGCCCTTTTAATGGCCCACTTTGCCCACTTGATGCAGTGCTTCCTCATCTCCCGGTGAACTTAGAGACTATGGTCAAGCATATTCGGGATCAAGGCTGAGCGGTGGGTAAGCAGAAGCTCCAGACTGCCATGGACATCGGTGACTCCTGTGCTTGGTCTGTGGTGACTGTAGTTGCCATGCACCACAGAACTTGGCTGAGGACCTCAACCTTTATGGCAAATACCCAGCACAAGCTGATGGATGTCCCCTTCTTGGGCTCTGACCTGTTCGGGCCCGGGGTCGAAGGGCACCTCACCCACTTTGAAAAGTCCAGTGCCGCCTTGGACTCAGTGACTTCCACCCAGAGAGATCCCAATGGCTCTAAACAGCAGAAGAAGAAGAAGCTCTTTTGGCCCCTCTCTGCCCCTGCAGCCAAGCTGGTCCAGCCTAAGGCTGGAAAACAGACCCAGGCTTGGCATCCCCTGCCGAAGTCAGTGGCCACAGTCGCCAGGAGACCAGGAGGTCAAGGTCCCGGCAGCTCCTCAGCCAGTCCTTCCTCCGCCTCCAGGTCTGCTCAGTAATGGGATCAGGGTGTGCCTTTCCCATGCCTGTCTTAACTCCCCTGGGTCCTCCTCTGGGGCCAGCTCTGCCATTTCCTTTCTGCCTGGTCTGCTGTTACCATGGGCAGGTGGGTCCTCAAAGTGGTTGATCAGGGTCTGCCTCTGGATTTCTAGGCTTACCCACCTTGTGGAGCCCATGCTCCATGGGAGGACATGGTTCCATTGACATCCTGTTGGCCCTTCAGGACGGCATCACCTAGCTGCTCCACAAGGAGGTCATGGCTCCTGTCTCTGACCCTCCAGCTCAACCAGGGTTTGTCTCCAGATACTTCTTGGTGCTAAAATGGATGGGGGACTGGTGCCCCATCTTAGATCTGCATGACCTGAACAAGTTTCTCAGGCTGTGCACCTTCAGGATAGTGACTCTGTCTCAGATCATACCATCTCTCGAGCAGAACATGTAGTTTTGCTCTCTGGATCTTCAGGATGCATTCTTCCACATCCCAATCCATCCATCCCACCATCGGTTCCTCTGGTTCCATGTGAAGGGGATTCTCTACGAGTTCCAGGCCATGCCATTCGGCCTGTGCTCAGCCCCCTGGGTCTTCACCAAATGCACAGCAGTGGTAGCAGCTTATCTGGGGTGCCAGAGAGTCCGGGTATACCCCTACCTGGATGACTGGCTAATAGCAGGTCCCTCCAGGGAGAAGGTGGAGAGGTCTATGGATCTGACCCTCCAGACCTGTATCTCTCTTGGCCTCCTGGTCAACGAGGCCAAGTTGGAACTCGTGCCCTCACAGGTGATTTCTTTCATCGGGGCAAAGCTCTACTCTTGCAGAGCCAGGGCCCGGCTTCCATTGGACAGGGTGGAGGTGCTCTCCTCCTTTGCCCAGTTGGGTTGGGTAACTGCGTCCTGCTTGGGACTTCCTGCACCTCCTGGGATACATGGGACTCCCTCCAGTGGTGGTTTGTCCCGGAACCTCTGCAGGAAAGGTATTCCATTTGTCTGCCCAGAGCCAATTGTTATCCTGACAACTGATGCCTCCCTCATGGACTGGGGTGCCCACCTGGGGGAATGTAGAGTCCACAGGCTGTGGAACCCTGAGGGGTCCTGGTGCCACATCAATCTGCTGGAGCTCCAGGCAGTTCAGCTGGCACTGACTGCTTTTGCTCCACACATTCAGGCTCGGGTCATTCAGGTCCAGATGGACAGCACCACAACCATGTACTACTTCAACAGACAGGGCAGGATGCACTCCCTTCCTCTGTGCAGGGAAGCTTTCCAAGTTTGAACCCTTGTGCATGGCCTGGAGGCCGATCTCCTGGCCATCCATGTGGCCACTGTCTCCAACCAGCTGGCGGACATTCTCAGCTATATGGGAGAGGCGTCTCATGAGTGGTCTCTCCATCTAGAGGTAGTACATAGCCTGTTCTCCCAGTGGGGCACCCCTCTGGTGGACCTGCTTGTCTCCAGGGAGAATGCAAAGCTAAGGCTGTTTTGTGACCACTCTCCTCATCAGGGAATGCTGCAAGGTGATGCATTCAACAGGCCCTGGACCCCAGGCCTTCTTTACGCCTTCCCTTCACTTCTCTTGATCCATAAGGTGTTGCTCAAGGTGAGGATGGACAAGGCTCAGATGATCCTGGTGGCTGCGGACTGGCCGTGCCGGTTTTTGTTCCCCAATCTCCTCAGCCTCAGCTGCAGGCTCACGAGATGTCTCCCTCCACTCCCAGACCTGCTCTCGTTCAATCAGGGGAAGGTACTCCACCCAGATCTACAATCCCTGCACCTGATGGCCTCGTTCATGAGCAGCTAGAGTTCTAGGCTTTGGGTCTCTCTGAAGATGTCCTCAATGAGGCTTCTCAGAAGGAGTCAACCCAAAAATGCTATGCCTTCAAATGGAAGAGGTTCTCCATTTGGTGCCAGGGCAAAGGGTTGGACCTTTTATCTTGTCTGGTGGCTAGCATTCTCGACTACCTTTGATCCCTCTCTCAGTTGGGCCTTTGGTCGACAACCTTTAAGATGCACCTGGCAGCCATCTCTGTTTACCAGGCACTGGCTGATATGTAGTCGCTGGTGCAGGAGAAGGTGGTCTGATGCTTTTTCAAAGGCCTTGATCACATTTCCCCTCTGATGCGTGAACCACCACCACCTTGGGACTTGTTGCTGGTGTTGGCAAAGCTCATGGGCAAGCCATTTGAACCAATGCACAGGTGTGAGATGTCTCATCTGTCATTGAAAACCGCCTTCTTGGTGGCTATCATGTCAGCCAGAAGGATCAGTGAGCTCCAGGAGCGCTTGCTGGTGTCTCCTTACCTGGTCTTCCACAGGGACAAGGTTGTCCTTTGCCCCAACCTGAAGTTCCTCCCAAAGGTCGTGCCTGATTTTCACCTTAACCAGGTGATTAATCTCCCAGTGTACTTCACCAATCACACCTCGGAGGCCGAGCACAGGCTCCATACTCTGGACCTGCGGCAAGCGCTCAACTATTACAAGGAGTGCGCAGCTGGAATTTGGGGAGAGGTTCCTCAGCTATTTGTCACCTATGCTGAAGCCACACCAGGCAAACTGGCAGCTAAGTGGACTATTGGCATGTGAATTGTATCCTGCATTGACCTCTGCTATAGGTTGGCAAGTAGGGAACCTCTCATAGGGCTTAGGGCTCATTCCACCTGCCATACCGCTGCCTCAGTTGCTGCTTCCAGGGACGTCCCTGTCCAGAAAATCTGCAAGGCTTCTACCTGGAAATCAGCACACACCTTCTTTTCCCACTATCACATCAACCTTGAGTCATGCCAGGATGCTGGGTTTGAGGCCTCAGTTCTCCAATGTCTAGTCCCTAAATATGGGGCCTAGATATTCAAACTGCGCCATTCTGTGGCGCAAGCCCCTGCGCCGCACAAAATAGTTGCACAGGGGTGTGGCCAGGGCGATATTCAACAGAGCTGCGCTATGGTGCAACTAACTGAATATAGCCCCTAGCCACACCACTGTGCATCATGAGTGAACTGCTTCAGCATAAGTGGTCAGAGTGGAATATTGAGATGCGGTGGCTCAAGTTCTATTAGCCATGCAGCACCTGCGATATTCATGGGATGACATGCAAATGGGGCCATAATTTATGCAAGGTGCTGGGGCCATTTGCATCTAATTCGTCTCCATTTGCATGCCATTAGCATGCAGGTCGCCGATCCCGACGACTTTGCGCTGGCGCCCTGCCAGGCAGCAGCCGCCGGGACTGACGCTTCCCTGCAGCCCAATCGCTGGCAGAACAGTATTCCATCCCCCAGCAGCCCGATCGTGGGCATATGTAAATCCCCAAATAGCCCGATCGCGGCATATTGTAAATCTCTCCCCCACGAATAGCCGATCACAGGCATAATATAATGGTTCCCCACCCCTGAGTAGCCCGGTTGCAGGCGGCATCCTCACCCCCACATCCAGAAACCCTGGTGATCTAGTGGCCCCCCCACCCCTCCTGCTCACGGAGCCACCCACCCTGCTCCCCCGCCAGGCTGGGGAGCGGCAGCATCCCCACCCGCTGCACACCCCACCGCCTGCCGTGCCACTGCACTCATCAACTGACAGTTGCATGCAGTATGTCTGGTTCAGAGCATGAGCCAATGGGCGCAGTAGTCATTGCAGAAAGGCAGTCCAGATAGGTGAATGAATCATCTCGATATCTGACTGCCTTAGTATGGGATGGTCACGCCTACTGGCTCGTGCCTGAACCACTGGGCGGCAGCCCCTTGCCAAGCTGTCAGTCGGCGTGGCAGGCGAGGTGCTGCCGCCCCGCTGGCTGACGGGGAGCAGGGTAGGGGCCCATGGGCGGAGGGGTGGGGGGGCCACAAGATCACCAGGGTTACTGGACGGGGGTGAGGATGCCACCCGCGATCGGGCTACTTGGGGGTGGGGGAGCTATTATATTATGCCCGCGATCGGGCTACTGGGGTGGGGAACTATTATATTATGCCCGAGATCGGGCTACTGGAGGGGAACCATTATATTATGCCCGTGATCAGGATACTCCGGGGACACTTCAGCCCACGATCGGGGCATTGGGTGGGTGCTGCCAGGTGCGGCGGGAACAAGTGGAGGGTCACCCACAGGTGGCAGCTGCTGTGTTGCGCCCTGCAATGCGGCAGCTCACCTGTGGGTGGCCCTCGACTTGATCCTTTTTTTTTCGGCGTAAAGTTGTGCAGGCACAGGTAGGGGTTGTGCCTGCATAACTCTGCACGACCAGGCTGAATATCAGGCTGTGCAGTTTATGCATGGGCACGCCCCCACCTGTGCCTGCATACATTACTGATGCGCCCGTGCGCCGGGATTTGTGCGAGGCGCACTTTCCCTTTTAAATATCACAGCAGGCGATCAGTGGGTTGTGCATGGTGCAACACTGTTGCGCCATGCGCAACCCTTTTGAATATGTGGGCCGGGGTGTGCGCCTTGCCCCCCCTTCCTGAGAACTGCTAGGAGTCTGCCTGAAGTGTGGATAGAACAACATATCCACGTCCCTAGAAAAACAGGTTGCTTACCTGTAACAGTAGTTCTAGGAGTGGTATATGATGTTCATCCACACTGGCCTACCTGACCTCCCCTAGCAAGTGGCACATGGGTTTTGCTTCCAGCGGGCAAGATCTGACATCACAGGGTGGTGCTAGGGGAGTTACCACCTGGGTGGGTGGGAGGAGTCAGCTTGAATACGTTCTGGCTGAATTAAAGCAGAAAGGAACACTGCCAGAAGTGTGGATGAACATCATATACCACTCCTAGAACTATTGTTACAGGTGAGTAACCTGTTTTTTTTCCCCTTTAGACATAATCTGTTTCTATTGCATATTCCTGCCCTGAAGTCATAATCCTCTGCTTGGAACATTCCATTTGGTTGCCATGCAAATTATTCTGATGTCAGAAAAAGAGAATGATGGGCCTGCCTGACGACACAGTGGTAGCACTACTGCTCATGACACCGGTGAGCTGGGTTCAGGAATGAGTCTGGGTTATTGAAGGGCCAGCTGGTAGAGGGCAGTGGATTATCGTAGAGACACTGGTTTCCTCAGGGGGAGTGAGAGCCACTGTCCCTTGCTATGTTACTGTCGCCTGGTGTCCCCAGGTGGTGGTTGCAAGCAAGGACGCTGGATCAGGGAGTGAGGGAGGGAGGGAATTGTCATATTTGGGTGTTCCTGTACATTCTGCATGGGTGCGCTGGGCAGGGCCTCCATTGACATTCTTGGGCTGGGGAGGAAAAAGGAGGTAAATGCCAGCTGCCACAGTGTTCTGTCCTGTCGCTTCTTGCAGGCCTTGCTCCACCAATGGAGCACCACCACTGAAACCGAACGTTAATGCTGCTGGAGGAGTTAGGGTCCCCTCCAGTGGCCCAACCCTGGGAAGCAATACAGGGAGGACCATGGCAATGGGTAGGGCCGGGTGATGGGGCTTGGAGAGAGACACAGGCTGAAGAGGAGCCAGCCAAAGGAGGAGTAAAAAAAAAAGAAAAAGAGAATTTATGACTTCAGGGCCGAAGATTTTTCTAAAACCCTAAACTATCACAGACATAGGAGCCGACTTTTATTTTCCCGGGTGGGGGGGGCTGAAGACATGGCCGGGGTCTGTGGGCTGCCAAGGCCCCCAGAAACTCTGGGGTTTTTGGTGCTTTGTGGTGTATTTTGAGGGTTTTCTGAAGAGATAGCACAGCATAACAAACACCATTTCAATTGAAAGGATTGCCTGTAATTCAGTGGCCAAGCAGCCAGCCATGCCCACTTCCTGAGCTATATAAGCAGTTCCTCTCAGCTTCACTGTGAAGCATTTTGTCTTTGCAGCTGGAGGTTATGTTGGTTTGTCTTCCAAGCTGACTGGGGCCTAACTACCCCCGCTGTTTCTGTGTGTCTCTGCTGGACTTCAGTGTTTGTTTTCTTGCTTCTGGTTTGTATCTTTCCTCTGGCTGTATGCTTCCCTTTTTTTGTTTCTTGTTTTTTTGGGGGGCCTTTCCCTGTTTTCTGTTTTGGTTTGCTCTATTGGGGGGGCTTTTATTTAAAAAACTCCTAGCATACTGCTACTACAGAGCTCATTCTGCTTGCTTTCAGTTACAACTCTCGATTTACTGCACTGCAACTGCAAACCTACTTAGAGCTCATGCTACTGCGTTCAGTCACCTACAACTTCAGCCACTGCTGCTGTTTACTTTAATTACTATTGTACCCAGTGCCTGTGTTTTAACACTGTACTCATTTAACTACTGCTGTACAGGCCCACTTGCTTCCTGCTGCTGCATTGTTTACACCCATTCCTATTCTACCTTGTTTACTCTGAGGTTAGCTGAAGCTCCTGCTGAGGCTATTAAACTAGCTTTTATATCTGCATGTGGTTCTCGGCCTTTCATCGTTTCCTTGTTTGTCCTATGGTGGGGACTGGGAGGTGTTTGGGGGGTCGTGGCCTATGTACTTAATTTTGTTCTAAATCCTGTCTTCGCCACTGAAAATCCTCAGTTTGTCACCTTGATTTGGCTATTCATGTCTGGCTGGCTTGCCCCTAGCTCAATGCTGTTTACTTGTTATACAGTTGTTATACAGGTCCACCTATTACTACTACTACTACTACTGCTTACTGACCTACCCGGTTCCTACTTGCTTACGCAAACCATTGCTTTATGCCTAGTGCCATCCCCTCAGCTTCGCCTGGGATTCTACTGCTCTCAATCTGCATCCGACCTTGCAAGGTCTCAGCACTCATTGCTCCTTACAATCTCAGCACGCTGTGCTCATTCAGTTCACCAGCTTTACAGCTCTCAATCAATTCTGGGGCATGCCAGCCATTCTAATCTGGCGCAGGTTCCTGCAGCTGATGGTCTCGCTCTGCATTTAGTCTGCATCATCGAGCGTGTCCAACTTGGGGCCGGATCCTTCTCACCTGGCCCATAGCTGGGAATGTCCTTGCCCCAGGCTTGGCTTTAGCTGCCTGCTATGCGACAGCAGCTCCTGGTGTAGAATTTAAGACTAGCAGTGAAGGGTGGTTACGACGATCTCCTTTGGCTCTAGTGTTCGACTATAATGGTTGGCCATTGACTTTAGTGGTTTCCCTAGCAAGGCACCTTCACCATATTCTCCCCATGACTGCCTCTGGTTCACCTGGTTTGATTTAGGGCGGGTAGGCCAGGTGAGTGCCTCAGCAGGTGTTGCTCTCCTCCTGCGCCTTGGATGCTCGTATTGTTGCAGAGTTTTCTCGCAACCTTCCAAGACGTTCCCGCTAGAGGGTTTGAGTGAAAACCTTCCTCCAAATTGGAATATTTTCTACCTCCCTTTAATTGGGTTTTCCAAATTGCAGCTGCAGAGCCATCACTAAATACATTTTTCCAAGCCTGGAGGGAAGGTGACCTAGGCCTTGGATCCCCAGAGATTTCCTCCTCATAGGGTTTTTTTTCTCTCCTCCGTTGCCTCAGGTCATAACACTTAGCATAGTTTTCCCCTAGTTTCCTTAGGTAGGTTCCGTTGTTGGATGGAGGTGGAGGATGCCCTGCCATTCCCTCTCTCCTTAGGGGATCCCCTTCTCTCAATGCAAGCCATCACTATTCTTCTCTACTACTATGTTTCAGTTACTGCTTCTACGTCACTGTTACTGCTTGCTCATACGCATCATGTTACCTCCTTTGGGGATGATACTACATTTCTTTTGGGGATTCCTGAGGTACCTTTAGCCATGGGAACCATCCCGTGGCAGCTCTAGGGGCAGAACCCTCTCTGAGAGTTCCTTGGTTTGTACCCCTACAGGGTGGTAATTCCTCTGGAATAGAGTGCGAATGGCCAGAACCAAAACTAACGTAGTTACACAAGCATAACACTATACTGGCTGCGTAAGTCAGTGAATTGAAAGACTTGCCTGTAATTCAGTGGCCAAGCAGCCAGCCACTCCCACTTCCTGAGCTATATAAGCAATTCCTCTCAGCCTCACTGTGAAGCATTTTGTCTTTGCCCCCACCATCCTCCTCCCCTCCTCCTCCAGCGGCAGCGCTCTCTCCGTAGGGGGATACCTAAGGTACCTTTAGCCAGGGGAACCATCCCATGGCACCTCTAGAGGCAGAACCCTCTCCGAGAGTTCCTTGGTTCGTACCCCTACAGGGTGGTAATTCCTCTGGAATAGAGAGTGCGAATGGCCACAACCAAAACTAACACAGTTACACAAGCATAACACTATACTGGCTGCGTAGGTCAGTGCATGCTAGCACATTACCCAAATCTGCATGTATTTTGTTGTCACTCACCACTCTGACCTACTGCCCAGCAAGTGGTGATGTCACTCACCTACGTTGCCCTTCCCCAGTTACTAGCATAGCCTCTGATGGTGTCACTCAACCACCTTGGGTGATGGGTAGTCAGGGCATGGGGCCCAAGGTGGTAAACTGGGTTAGAAACTGGCTAACGGACAGGAGGCAGAGGGTGGTGGTAAATAGGATCCAATCCAGGGACAGAGGGGTGACCAGTGGGGTTCTTCAGGAAACAGTCCTTGGGCCAGTCCTGTTCAATGTCTTCATTAGTGACATTGCAGAAGGGCTGGAGGGAAAGGTCTGCCTGTTTACAGATGACACCAAGGTCTGCTACAGGGTGGATACTCCAGAGGGGGTGGAGAAAATGAAGAGGGACCTCGTGAAGCTGGAACAATGATCTGAGGTGTGGCAGCTGAGGTTCAATGCAAAGAAGTGCACAATAATGCACCTAGGAAGAGGAAACCCAGGTGAGAGAGAGCTACAGGATGGGGAGGGGGTAGAGGGAGGTGCTGGCAACCACCAAGGAAGAAAGGGACCTGGGGGTTATCATTTCTGATGACCTAAAGGTGTCTAAACAGGGAACAAATGCTGCAGGGAGGACCAGTGGCATGCTGGGGTGCAAGGGCAAAGGTATCACTAGCAGAAGGCAGAAGGTGGTGATGCCATTGAGTGAGACCTCACCTAGAATACTGTGTGCAATTCTGCAGGCCACATCTTCGCAAGAACATTGACAGGGTGCAGGCGATCCAGAGAAGGGTGACCAAGATGGTACAAGGCTTGCACCACAAAACATATGAGGAAAGATTAAAGGATCTTAATATGTATTCACTGGAGGAAAGGAGGGATCAGGAGGACATGATAGAAACATTCAGGTACCTCAAGGGCATAAACAAGGTGCAGGTGGTAGACATCTCCCAATGCCGAAGGAATACAAGAACAAGGGGGCATGATATGAAATTGGAGGGGGGCATGTTAATAGGAAATGTGAGAACGTTCTTCTTCACAGAGACGGTAGTGGACACATGGAACAGTCTGCCACAAGAGGTGGGGGGAACGAATACAGAGGGGGGTGGGTTAAACATACCTGGGACAGGCACAAGGGAACCTTGAGGAGGGAAGGAGTGATGAACAGCCACTGACCAGACCAGATAGGGTCAGAGACAACAAACAAGTATAGGATTTACAGGTGAGAGGTTGCAGGCAAGTATAGGGTTTATGGGCTGACTGGATGGGCCTAGCAGTCCTTATCTGCTGGCAATTTGTTTCTATGTTTCTTGACCCACACCCTAAGTGTTGCAGACACTAGTGATGGATATCACTCACCCACACTGACCCCTTCCCTGCTACTGGCAAATCTTGCTGGCACCCCCCCCCCATCAGATCCCAGAAAATGACAGGAATATTTACTAGTCTTCAGTAAAAATGTACCCCCTCTGAATAATCCACAAATGACATTTGAAGCAGGTATATCATGATCGACTCTCCCTTTTCTACCGATGGGCACCTGCACTTAAAAGAACCAAAGATCTTGCTGGTTGTTGCCAGCGGATAAGGTTACAGAAGCTTAGTAAGAATAATCGTCTTTGGCTTCACAGCAGATCCTGAGCCTGTTACCAGGACAGCTGCATTTGCTACATCAATTATTGGCACCTATGTCAATCTTTATGAACAAACTCTGTTCATAAAGATTGGGACCAGTCAACATCTATCCCTAAATACATTATCATTTAATGTCATTATTTCTATGAGTGGGAACACCATCAAACACCCACACACACACACACACACATAGTACACATACATATATATATCTTACAGTTTTTGTGGGAACACTAATGGTATTTATGGTGCAGCACAGATGCAGTAGTCTCACTATGCATGCTCTGAAGGGATATATAGCCTGATGTCAAGACATTTTCCATACAGTATCCACACTGTGCTGGAATAGGAGACTTATTTAGGGAGTGTGAGTGCCTTAGCTGCCTGCTTCTCAAACACAAATTCACTGTTCTCCGTAACACCAGACTCATGTAAAATGCCCATGTTTTTAAAGTCTTGTGGATTCACAAAGTCTTATAACTGAAAAACAAACACTTGTGACAAACATGCTGACACTCCTAAACAAGGCATTTTATTAATGCTTATGGTCTGTAGAACAGAGTGAGCTGGAGTGCTAATCAAAAATCTAAAACTTTAGGGAGCCACTGGGTACTACACATAACCAAGTGACTGGTATTTTTCCTAAAGCGTTCCTGCCAGATGAATTTGTGTTTTGAAACTCAGTTTTGTAATATGTGTCTCGTGAAAGTTCTGCAGACTGTGTTAAAATCCTGGTAGCTGGTACAGTACTAGGCTGCTTAGACACATGTTGAAATGGAAGTGGAACACTGCTATATATATGTTACTGGTACGGGAAACCTGTCATGTCATCATCAGATGGGAATGGTATGAGAATTTAGAAATTCAAAAAGGTATTATTCCCTTTCCCTTCCCTGTTAAAGAATAAATAACACACAACACAACTGACACCTGCCGACTGTTTCTGTAATGCTAGCCCAGGATGGATGCCTCTCCTGTAATGTTAGGTTCGATGACCCCAAGGCACACCCTGACAGCTGTTGATGTGTGGAGGGTGGGAGGTGGTAGAGTTGGTAACTCTAACACCGAATTTCCAAACTTTTCTTGCTGTAATATCAACCCTAAGTGATGCATTAATGGAGGTTTTTTTTGCAATGAATATGTGTGTGTGTGTGTGTGTATATATATATATATATATATCATATATATTATATATACTATGCAGCATAGGAAGTAATTATAAGAAAAAGTAAAGTATGCTAAATTTTTTTTTTCTTGTACAAAAATAAGTGTGTGACACTGCTGCTTTCACTATAAAATCATCAATCATTTGTCTCACTTATATTGCATCAGCCTGGAAACCTGCTGTTAAGCTAAAACAAATTCAGAAAGAGTTTATGTAGTAAAAGGCCATTTTAAAATATGCCTGTAGCTGCCTTTTGATGCCAGCAACCCAGATTCAAGAGAGAGCTTGAGACATTGGAGGGCCAGCGGGGACAGAAGACTTGATCATCCCAGAGGACACTTGCCTCCTTGGGGTGGGTAGTTGTCTGTTTCCTGCTGCATTGGCACCACTCGGGGGCCCAAAGGTGGGGTAGGCATGGCTGCGACATGTATGTTGGTATGTGCTTACATGCTATGCTCATGCTGGCATCTTGAGGGGAGAGAATGCCACAGAGGAAAAAAAAACAGCTCTGGCAGAATGATGCACTCTGCAGTATGCATAGGGTGTGGGCTGACAGTTCATTCAGTACAGAAGACCCATTTTTAGCTGAATTCAGACTCTGGTGGTGTGCCATCCCAAAGGTCTGGCTATGGGGGTAAGCCACAGGGCACAGAGTGAGTGGGTCTCTGCAGGGCAGATCAGGTGATGGAGCTTGGCAATAGTCGCAAGATTCTGTAGATGGGTGTCGGGTTGGCAGAGGAAGGGTAATTTAAAAAAAGACATACAGTGGAGCTGGCTACAATGCAATGCAGTATCGTCTGTCACTGCATGACAAAAAGGATTAACTGTCATTGAAACTGCATTGTTTACTGCAGTATGCTGCAGTTTTGTGTTGTGTCCTGGCTGGCACCACAGTATCTGTGCCTGTTATTAAAACTGGTACTGTGTCTTGTTAATTTATCTGGATGTGAATGGTTGCTGTATCAGTGTAGAACCTTGCTGCCTTCCTACTAGGGTTACATGGAAATAAGACAAATTTAATTTAATTTCTTACCCTAGTAAAATAAATTTATGCTGCAACCTGAGAGACCAAGGTTTGCATACAGTCTCCAGAATCCCATGTTGAAGCTGGCTGTTGGTTGGTTGTTTGGCAGATGTGAGGCACTTGACTACAGTTGATGGAGGGTGTAGGTCATCTAGCCTTTGTGCACCTCCTGCCAGTAGATACAAAAGTTTCATTGGCCTTGACTGTGAAGGCAGCTGCTATCCCTTCCATAGGAAAGGTGTAGCCCATGCTGCTGCCATCCTCGGAGAGAGAGAGAGAGAGATGGGGAACCATGGGGAAGGATACTGGGAAAACAATAATAAAAACAATACCCTACCAAAGCTGGCCCATAGTACTGTGACAGGGTACTGCATGTTGTATTAGCAATCCAGGTGTGCATCGTGAACCATTGTGATGGGCCAGTTGGGGTAGGATTAGTGTTCCCATTAAAATGCTCTATCTGAGAAGAGAGGTTATGTCCACACAGCTCTCTGTCTGCCCTCATGTGTTCCTAGGGAGTCAGAGCAGAGGGACAAGGGTGCATTTTCAAGTGGCAGATATGTGCTGCACATTAGGATAGCTTGCCCATTTGATGCCACCTGAGGTGGTAGGAGGTGGGGATGAAAATGTGAAAAAATACCTTGTGATTAGGCTGATGACATTCTGTCCATTCCACTCTCAATGAGGGCTGTATCAGCATCCACCCCACACTTGGATATTGGCTTCTCTGTCATAAGGGGCTAAGTCAGGGCTCCTATTCTGGGGCAAGATGGAGTTATGTATTACTGAGGAGCTATGTGACTAACTTACCATGAGGACAATAACCAGACAGAAACTGAAGGATGCTGTAATCATGAGGAATTAAGGGGCAAAATTAGAAAGTTAAAATATCCTGCAAAACTATAATATTTTTTCCAGCAAATGTTTGAACAATCCATTTCATAATTTAAACTCCTATTATGCATCCGATATAAATCCAAGGTCAGCAAATGTGATATTGAATAATCTTGAATTGGATATCTTTGATGTGCAAATGAAAAGTTGGCTGTCTGCCCAGGGTTTATTGCTGCCAGTATTAGTAATTGGGCAGCAGTCAAGAAAAACTTGGCTAGCTTCCCAGACTCTGGCTGGAGGAGCTAGGGCTTCACAAATAGAGAGGGAAGTGCAAGGGAGGGAGAGACTTTAACAAGAAGGAACATGATGTTCAGGCTGATGGCCTTAGTGGTGGAGTGTTGCACTTTCATGCATCTTCTGTGGTGGTGGGCTGGGTCAGTGACCAGACAGCACTTACTCCCTTCTCAGGCTGGCATTGTGCACAGGGGCAAGAGTCTTCCATTAAACAGAGAAAAAAGAATTGGCAGCCATAAATGATGCCCCTCTGGGTGCCAAGCCAATGATCTGTATTCCATCCCTCAGCTTCACCCACCCCTTCCTAGTGAATGAACTAGAAGTCTTTGAGGACAGGAAATGGTAGAGCCTTCTCTGACCTTGGTCCCACCATATTGGAGCTTCCTATGGGGTGTCAGGAGATGTGAAGCTCTAGACAGGGTTCCAAGAGATGACAGCTGGATCCAACAGATTATGCCTGGGAATTGCAGGGACTGAAGGAAGGAGCCAGACGGTAAGGCCAGTTAAGAGGGGAAAAACTACTAAATTAAAAGCAAAAGAAGGAAAATAACAGAAATGAAAATGTTGAAAAAAACAAAAAGGTATACTAAAAAGATAGTGACAACAGACAAAGGAGATGTGCAGACAGGGCATCAATTTAAAGTCTAACCCGAAGGACAGCTTTGCCTAGTACTTCACTTCAGTGTCATTGTTGGGTAGCAGTGGATTATAGCAGAGATTACAATATCTGATGGAAGGAATCTAAATGAAAAGGAGTAGGATGTGTGTTTAGCAAACAAGGCATAGCCATAAATAGCTAACAGTATGAGATAACTGGTGTCCAGCCCACTGGTGCAAGCAGTGACACTACCACTTGCAACACCGATGACCTAGGTTTGGGAATGAAGCCTGAATGTTGGAGAGTTGGCCAGGGAGAAGAAGATCGAGCATCCAGCAGGCACCTCCCTTCTCCAGGGCATGTGGCTTGCAGTGCTTGGCAATAGTCCATCCCCTAGCTTTGGCTGGGGTCAGCGAGCCAGAGACCACAGGAAAAGGCAACTGCTGTAGAAGCATATGTCAGTGCATCAAGCGTGGGAGTATCATGCACTGATGTATGCCTCTACCCCAGTCCCCTTTTTCCTGTGGTCTCTGGCTCACTGGCCAGAGACCACAGGAACAAGGGGACTGGCATAGAGGCATACATCAGTGCATCGAACGTGGGAGCATGTCGGATGTCATTGCACATCCTCTCCTCCAGGGTGGAAAATAGCAGTAAGATTAGAGGGTGATGCTGCTACTGCCCACAAAATCCTCTTCTGGATCCGACCTGCTTTAGGTTGGCTGCCTCTGGCCTTCACCTCTGCCTGTGGCCAGATTGAATTGTATGGGTAAGTTCGCCAAGGCACTGAAGGCAACCTCACCTTGGGAGGAAAGTCAAGGGTTCTGGCCACTAGGTGTGTTGGTGGTGGAGCAGGGGAGTCCAGTACCACAAGCAGGAAGGTCTCGGTCAGATGGGATACTGGAGCTGGAGACAGCCAAAAGTGGTCTTGTCCAATGGTGCAAGGAGCAATAGACAGAGTTAAACAAAAAAGTATGAAATATTTTTAATCAGAGCCCATGACACAGAGGCCTTATTTGATCTGGTGCTATCTCACTTATGAAAGGTTCCATGTCTTATAAATCTAGGAAAGAAAGAAGACCATTAATCCATTGAGTTTTTCCCCTCCTCCTCAAACCGCATGGGAATATGTCATCCTTTCTCTTCAAAGTGCTTACCTAGTTTGAGTTTAAAGCTGTGGCCTCTCAAATCCATGAAGTGATCCTCAATAGATGTGAAAGTCTTTCCATTTGCATTATTTCCTAAAACAGTCCCTTCTATTTCCCTTCTGAAGTGGAGGATTCATAATCCAGTTTTTCAAAATAAATTTCTTAACCACTGCTGGTACAATACATATTAAACAACAATGCAGTCCTTCTGAGCAATGTATAGCTGAAGATCTCTTTCCTATTTCTTATTTTACAAGATCGATGCCTGTTTTTATTTATTTATTTGCTGACTGGGCAGATACACTGGTCCCAGAGACCATTTTCAGGCATGATCCAGGCCATCAAAATGGCACATAGTAACATGGAAAAACACAATACATGTTTTGGAGTTCCAAGGTATAAAATATATCTATCATGTAAGTTTCCTTAGCAAGAGCCTTTTAATGAAGGTTTTTTATAGCTAGGAATGGATGTTCCAAAAAAGGCAGCCGCCTTGATTTAGAAATATAATTTCTAAGGCCCCAGTTTCAGTCACTATCATGGCTGGTCCAGAATTGGTGGATTTTGCTCACTTTGTTGTGCTGCTATCCAGTAACTCTAAACAAAGGCTGGCACATGCTACCAGATGATAGAGTCCCCCGCTGCAACAGAGGTGCAATGCATATTGCAGTTCCAGCAGTTAGCAGGTGCAGATGAGGTTTGCACTGGCTAACATTCTTGAATGCATCTGCAACCCTTTTGTGTTGCTCAGAATATAGCCATCCCACCCAGTGCCCCCTGAACCACCCATGAGCAATTTTACTAGTTGGGCCAGTGGTAACCCTCATGACCTGGTGGCTAGTTACTTGTGGGCCAGTGGAGTCTACGTGCTGTCCCATATGATATTCTTCCATGCTGCCTAGTGGCTCTCCCTTCCTAGCCCTACAGTCTCCACTACCTGGTTGATTGTGGTACTTCACCCTCAATTATGGTCTATCATCTAGCCTGCTGTTCCTGGGTGCAGTGTTGTGTCTTCCATTACCATCTGCCTTTTTCAGGCAGTAACCTGAGGGAGGGACAGTAGGCAATGACCGAGCTTGCTAGGTTAGCCTTGGCGGTATGAATTGCTCTGTAGGCCACTTCATAGCAGCCTGTGCCTCCTTCCTTGACTGGTTGCAATGACATTTGCAACCACCGCCTGAGAAAGGGTTGTGACCCCCCCGCCCCCCGAAGCATAGCTTGACAGAGTCACAGTCCGTGCATTGGTTGCAATGACCCAATAGAGTAATACACTGTGACTCAGAATGGGACCCTGCATTTATTTATTTAGACTTTGGTAACTGGGTTAAGTTCACTGCAACAATGCTCATTCCCAAGAGTGACCTGGACATGAACACAAACAATACAGAAATACACATGGCAACAAGTGGCACATTTCATATAAAACAGTTACATTTACATTTGTTAGGAAGATACTATTTATACAAATGTTTAAAGGGCCGGAAAGATGGCCTCCCATAGGTAGACATATCAAGTGTTCCACCACCTAGAGATTACAGTTCCCCACCTAAAATTCTAGATGTGAGAGTCCCCCCACCTAAACATTTCCTATTCAACCACTGAGGGTGACATAATCAAAGATGCCCTGACTTACTGAAGTTTTGAACTGAGGAATTGCCAGTAAATTAGCTGATGCTAATCTGAGAACCTGAGGCCTTTAGAGGAAATGGGACCAGCTGGATAAACATATGGGGAAGCTAGATGTAAGGATTTTAATCCAATGGCCAATAAATGGTCTAACCTGGCTTGAGGGGAGAGCCATCCGAGACTGCTATACATTAAGCAATGGTGTAGCCTTCTGTCCATATCTAGGGTAAAATACCCTATGTGATTGTGGAGAGTTTTGAACCTAGGCATTACCCTGTCAAACAAAGAGACAAAGAAAATGGCACCATAATCCAGGAAGCTAGCTTCATCACTGAAGCACTGCATAACCCTATAAAGTACCCAATGTTTTTAGTTGAATAGTACGGTGGTCTAGGTGAGTTTTGAAAGATAAACCGGGATCAAGGTGGATCCTAGGTATTTAAAGCTGCAGATAAACCTCCAATTTAGAATCATCAAATGAGTGTGGGGTATGTCAAAGGCACTATTTAAGGAATTTACTCTGGTTGCAGATCCAAAAAAACATGGCTTTGGGTTTCATTTCATTTAAGATGAATATATTCTGAATAAGCACATTTTGTACTGATGCAAAGTCAAGATCTATACTAAGTTTGATTTCAGCAATACTGATATTTAAATGTCTGAAAAATGTTTTGTGCAATTCTGAAATGATAAACTTAGATTTTTAAACAAAGCTCCAAACATACATATACCTTTGTGCAGACCAATATATTTTATTTATTTAAAGCTTTCACATACCAAAATATTACGAAGTCCTCTTCAGTATAGTGACAAAATCTTAAAGAGCACCAAACATTCTCACTTGACCAATAAACCTCAAAAGTGAAAATAAAGTAAATTTTATATTTCCGATGATCTTTAAGGAACACTGTTTTTCACCGCAATTTGTGTCCATCTAGGGTTGTGGCAATCTCAGAGTGTGTCAGGGGGTCCTGCACCATATTTTACAAAAATGAGGGTCCCTGAGCCCAAGACCTGAGATTTGTCGCATCTGCAGGGTTATGTCGGACAGGTAGCGCACCTGCAGAGTTTGGCAGAAGGCTCCATCCACCCCCCACCTGGCAGAACACTTGAGGGTCCGCAAAGGTGGGGGCAGGGTAAATACACCTGTCAGAAGGGGACCAGAGGCATAAGGAGCACAGGGGTGCCCTAGGAGGCAACAGGTCATGGTGGGAATATGCAGGGGGTTGTGGTGGCACACTGCAGGGGTGTCCTGTGCTGTTAGGCACAGCTGATTGGCCCAGGTAAAGGGACCTGGCAGACTGGTACTGAGACCCGGCCCTCAGAAGGATATAGCCCTGGCACCTGCCCCATAGGTGCCATTGCCCAGCACCATCAGCAGGCAGCAGCCTGCCTCCACACAGGGGGCTAGGTACCAGGGGACTGGCACAGTGCTCAGAGAATGTTCCCAGACACCACTTGCACTCCACAATCTGTAGCTATTACTGCCCACCGATAGTGCTGGGATCAGTGGCACCCATGGGGCAGGTGCCAGGACTGTATCCTTCTGAGAGCCAGGTTCCTGTCTGCCAGCCCCCTTTACCTAGGCTGATCCACTGTGTCTAATACCACAGGGCACCCCCGCAGGGTATCACCTCAAACTCCTGCATATTCCTGCCATGTCCCAGTTGTCCCCTAGGGCACCCCCCCTTGCTCCTTATGTCCCTGATCCCCTCCTAGCAGCCTCCTCCAATCACTGGCCTACCTAGCAGTGGCACAATGCCCTTAGACCACCTACTGACTGGTATAACCATAGCCCCAATTGTGGCCATGGTGGGGCTTATAGAATCCCAAATAAGAGGATGGTGCAACCCCACCATGGCACGCCCACCCTTGTGACCTGGCAGATGGGCACTTTTGCTGCAAGGGTGGTACAGGGTGGCTTTGCCACATGTCATCCTGATTGTGCCGCATTTGGTGTTTGAAAATTGTGAATGCCTCAATCTGTGACGCACGGTGCAATTTGCGTTATAAACCTTTGACGCAGGCACCTTGTGGCATAGTTTGCTGTTTGAAAATTGAGCCCCGTATCTTTACATCAGGGGACCAGAAGTCTGCCACTTTTGTTGTATGTTTAAATACATTTCTACAAAAAATATTTATGATTTAAAATTGAGTTTACATCTCAGCAGTCATATGCACTGTCTTGACTTTTGATTTGCACCAAACATTATACAGGTGTCAAAATTTGGTACTGTTTTGATTTTTTTTTTGTACTAGGATTTTAGAGCTGTAAAGAGAAAAATAACATTACAGACCTGCATGCCCAAATCAGACTTTTAGAAAATACAACTCCCCAGGGCCACCAGTTGGGCCAGCAGAAGCACGTACTTCTGTGTCAGTGACCTGGTTTCAAGAAAAGACTCAGGGTGCATGAGCAGGAGGCTGGGCTGGGAAATAGTAATTCTGCTGACAGCTCATCCCAGCCCAGGGAGGGGATAGTGCATCAACTAGCACAGCAGTGAACCCCGTGGGGGGCCAGGGAGCTTGCCTTCCAGGGTGAGCTGTGGCATCTAAGTTCAACCCAGCAGGCTGACAATGCCATCATTTGGGTGGAGGGTGGTGGAAGGGATCTACAAAAATGGGGAGAAGAAACCCTGGTGCTGGCAAAATGGGTACACTTGTGCCCCATACCATGGAATCCTACACCCACTGAACTGCACAGGCAATGGGATAGTGGTTGATTGAGCTGGGGGTAGTCCAAGGTCGGGGGAGGGTGGTAGCAAACACAGGGCTGGGGACACAAACAGTAAAATAATACTCTGTATTCCTTAGGTAAAGATAAATGCTGATGTTTAATGTGCATGAAAGTATTTAATATGTGTTATGTCTAAGCCTATCTTACACAACAGAATAAAAGAAACACATTAACTGGAATGATTTGATAAAATGTTTGTTTTTGTTGTTTTTTGTGGGCATAAACAATTGCAGTAAGTTGTTTGTATTCCAGTAACTGAGCATTTGCTCTTCAACAGAGTCCAGATCATGTAAAAAAATTCTAGTATAGCATTCCAAGGAAGCAGCTCTTCATACCAGAGAAATAATAAAAGTAAAAAAAAAAGATTTTGCAAGGCCACATCCACAGGAACAATTCTTCCATGAGAGCGTGCTCAGTTTGAACCGAAAAATGCAAATATGATCCACTTTCATGAAGCTTTACAGAATTCCCATTGGAAGTTCCCCTGTTTCTGCCCTGTCTGTTTTCTTCAATAATGATAAATGGATGAAAAGGCAATCCAGGCAACATGAAAAGGGTCACCCTCACAACAAAGATGTGCTGCAAATTCAGGAAACGCTGAAAAAAACTCAGTGCTTAGAGCGGCATTGGATTATTAGCAGTTATTGTTCTGCACTGAATTATTACAGTTATTGTTCTGCACTGGATTATTAGCAGTTATTGTTCTGCATTGGAATATTACAGTTATTGTTCTCCACTGGATTATTAGCAGTTATTGTTCTGCACTGGATTGTTACAGTTATTGTTCTGCACTGGATTATTCAAACAACATGAAGTCTTGCTGTATTCTGACATTATGCAGTTAGCCCCGGCACTTGAACTGCCCTGGAGAGGAAAGAGTTAACTCTATGCAGAAGCATAGAACGTTGAGCTCGAGCTCGGTTTTCAAACCTCTGTCTCTGGTACTTACCAGTCTAACCGTCAGATTCTTTACTCCACCTAACAGTGAAGTTGCTCCGGTGATTTCCTCTGCTTCGATTTGGTAAAGTTTAAAAAAAAGCATCAGTTTTAAACCGGTTTGTTTATTATTTTCAGATTTCCAGCCTCTGTCTATGGTTCAGGTAGTATTTTAGATAGGTGGTGACTAGTGTGTTATTTTATAAATTGTGGAAATTGTTTTTTGTCTTGGTTCTTCATCGGTCGGTTTGGTTAGGAACTGACTTTTTTTCTGATTAATTTATTATTTTCTGGGATTAGTGTGGTGTTCCAGTGCTGATCGGTTTAAAAGACCTGGACTTTTTTCTGTTCTTTTATGGAACCCGTGACACGGTTTGTAACCGATCAGTTCTTTATTACCTGGCTTGAAAGCTTTAAGGGTAATTGGTTAGGTTGGCCATGTCTGAGAAACCCAAGAAAAAAAAACTGTCCCACTGGGTTTCAACACTGTACTGAGTGTGGGGAGGCCTTTGCCAAGACCGACCCCCACCTCATCTGTGTTTATCGTTTGGGGTTTGACCACCTCAAAACAGACTGCCAGATTTGCAAAAACTTCCCCAAAGTCACTCTTGAAAAAAGGTTGAGTAAGCCGAAGGAAAGGGATGCCGAGAGTCCGTGATCCAGATGGCCAGTCTGCTTCGCGTTAAGCTCACTAAGGAGGTGCCTACTGACATAGGCGATACCTCCTCTGGCAAAAGGAGGTATGACTCTGAGGGGTCAGTTCCATCAAAAAAGTAGTTTAAGTCAGCCAGTTCGGATCCAGCACCGCGTTCTCTAACCGCTGACGAGATAGCCAAAGTGACTAGTATAGTTCAATCGCTTTGCCCGGTTCCATCTGAACCAGTACTGCCTGTTAGGCGGTTGGTTCGGTCAGATCCGACTTCATCGGATTATGATCCATGGGAGGGAGATGAAGAATATCCCAAAGATGAGGATGAAGGTAATGACTTTGAAGGTCTGGATGTGCCCACTGAACCGGACATCTCCCCAGACAGGCCCTCCAATGTCTCCCCTCTCAGGTTTTCTGAGTCCCCTTCACACTTCTTGTTTTACAAGAAGGTGGCTGAAACCCTCCGGCTCCCTGTGGTTGAAGCTGCCGAGGAGGAGGAAAAGTCTGATTTTGTAGAAATGATGGACATCCCAGAGTCCAAAAGATAGTCTATCCCTCTTCACAAGTCCTTGGGGAAACAGACACAAAAGCTTTAACAAACACCTAACTCCTTACCTCCTGTGGATAAGAGAACGGACAGGAGGCATATGTTATCAGGCTCAGGTACGGAGTTCTTATACACTCATTGCAGCCATGTTGGGGTAGTGCAGGCTGCAGCCTGTGACAGGGCTAACATATCTTTGGCTTCACCCCCCCAGACAAGGACTCCAGGAAAGTTGACACCATGGTTAAGAAACAATATTTGGCATCCTCTTTGGGGCTCAGGCAGGCAAATTACATGGCTTACACAGCCAGGTACCAGAAATCCAGGTGGGATATGGTTCTGGAACTGGCTAAACAGGCCTCCCCCAGCTAGCCAAAGAGCTGGAGGAGGTGGCTGCTGATAGAATTGAGGCATCCAAGGTGCAATTTCATGCTGCTGGGGACTCCAATGATGTGGCATCAAGAGTCATGGCTACATTTGTGTCTCTCAGAAGACATGCTTGTCTCAGATGTACTAGCCTTTCGCAGGATACCCAGGCCAAGGCTATGGATTTCCCTGCAGTGGGTAACTCTGTTTGGGGAGCAGACAGAGGCTTACATGAAAAAAATGGATGAGTACAGGACCACCTACAGGAGTGCACAGGCCAAAGAGAGGCAAGCCACTCCTCAGAAGCAGCAGCAGTCTAGGGGCCGGGCAGGGGCAGGCCTCTCCACAGGCCTTTTTACCAAGCTCAGGCTTCCTGTTCCTTCCCACAGAGGGGGTTCTTTCGAGGGAGAGGCAGGAGGGGGATGAGCAGGGCTGCATCCTCTTTCCAGTCCAAGGCTTCTGCCAAGCAGACACCCTGATGTATCAGCCCGGGTCGACTCCCCCATTCCAGTAGGAGGCAGGCTGGCTTACTACTTTCAGGCCTGGAAGTGTGTTACCTCAGACAAGTGGGTCCTGGAAGTAGTAAGCCAGGGACTGGCCCTCAGCTTCAAAAGGTTTCCAAAACTGAGGGCCACGTCTTTTCCACCTGCATCCATCCCAGAGACCCTTGCCCTAGAGGCAGAGGTTTCCTCTCTTCTGGCTCTCAGAGCTGTAGAGAAGGTTCCTACTCAACACAGGGGCAAAGGTCTGTACTCCAGGTACTTTCTTACCCCAAGGAAGACAGGGGAGTGGCGACCCATCCTAAACCTAAGGTACTTGAACAAACACATCTCAAAACCAAAATTCAAAATGTTGACTCTGGGAATAATTCTTCCCTCTCTAAGGCCAGGGGATTGGCTCTCATCCCTGGACCTCAAGGATGCCTACTTCCATATTCCTATTAGGTGCTCCCACAGAAAGTACCTCAGGTTCGAGTCGCTTTCAGGCCACTATCAGTTCAGATCCATGCCATTCGGCCTAACATCAGCTCCAAGGGTGTTCACAAAGTGCCTTGCAGTAGTAGTTGCCTACCTCAGAAGACAGAATATTTCCATTTTCCCATATCTGGACGACTGGCTAATTGTGGGTCAGTCATCAGACCAGGTCAAGTCAGCTCTGCAACCCATTCAAGACTTGCTCAGTTCTCTGGGGTTTCTCCTCAATCTCCCAAAGTCTGTCCTCGAACCAGTTCAACTTCTTACTTTCATAGGGATAGAATTGGATACTATTAAAGCAAAGGCCTTCCTTCCTCTGACAAAGGTAAAGGCCCTAACAGATCTTGCTTCTTCTTCTTTTCGGCCTCTGGTCTCTCGTCCAGCAAGGCAGTTTCTTCAACTTCTGGGCCACATGGCAGCTTCCACTGCAGTGGTGCAAGGAGCCAGATTTCAGATGAGGGACATTCAGTTCCACCTAAGGTCCTTTTGGGCTCGGAAAAGAGTCTCTTTCACCAAATTGATTACAGCGACTCAGACTCTGGTCCAAGCTCTCCAGTAGTGGCTGGACCAGGACAACCTCAGACAAGGAGTTCCATTTCTCTCTCAAGTTCCCTCAGTAGTTCTAACAACATATGCTTCTCTCCTAGGTTGGGGAGCCCATTTGGGAGCCCTTAAAGCTCAAGGGGTCTGGTCTCCACAAGAGTCTCACCTTCATATCAATCTTCTGGAACTCAGGGCAGTTTTTCTTGCCCTTCAGGTCTTCTCAGAGTCAGTCAGGGGCCAGGTGGTCTAAGTCAGGACAGACAACACCACCACAATGTGGTAGATCAACCAGCAGGGTGGCACTTGGTCCACGGCCTTGTGCACAGAAGCCTTGAAACTGTGGTCTCTAGCCTATTCTCTTCAAACTTCCCTGATAGCAGTTCACCTTCCAGGAAAGGACAATGTACTAGCAGATGCTCTGAGCAGAAACTCCCAGGGTCATCACGAATGGTCCGTGGACCCTCCCATATTACAGGTGATCTTCTCCAGATGGGGCACTCCAGAGATCGATCTCTTTGCAGCCCCAGACAATCACCAACTTCCTCTGTTTTGTTGCAGACCTCCAGTCCTGGGGACTGTTCCTCTGGATGCTCTCATTCTGGATTGGAAGGGCAGGTTTCTCTATGCCTTCCCTTCCTTCCCTCTGTTGTCCAGAGTTCTGATCAAAATCAGATCTCAACCCTGCACAGTGATACTGGTGGCTCCAGATTGGGCCAGACAGCCTTGGCATCCTCTGCTGCTGTCTCTGGCAGTGTCACGTTGCCTGTCTCTTCCCAAGAGATACAATCTCCTGACCTCCTCCCAGGGGAGGATCTGGTACCCCAATCTCCAGTCTCTCAACCTCAAGGCCTGGCTCTTGAAGAGTTAGAATTTGCAGGCCTGCATCTTTCTCAGGGAGTCCTGGATATTTTGAAGGTTTCCAGGAAACCTTCCACTAGAAAAATGTATAATTCCAAATGGAAAAGATTCAGCATTTGGTGTTCTCAAAAGAGCATCGTGCCTGATTCTGCAGGCATTGCTACAGCCTTAGATTATCTGGTTCATCTTAATGGTCTAGGCCTTTGACCTGCAACTCTGAAGGTTCACCTAGCAGCTGTCTCTGCATTCCTTTCAGCAGGGAAGAGCTCTTCCCTGGCATCTCATCCTGTTTTCAGTAAGTTTTTCATAGGTCTGGTTCACATTAACCCTCCCTTTTGAGAGCCTACTCTGGCTTGGGATCTTAATGTCTGCATTGCCCAGTTTATGCAGCCACCTTTTGAACCTCTGGCTTCGGCCGAGCTGAAGTACTTGACCTGGAAAACTGTGTTCCTGGTAGCTATTAGTTCTGTTGGACAGATTAGTGAATTACGGGCCCTGTCAGTCGAACCTGACTTCATCTCCTTTCATAGGGATAAGGTGGTCCTAAGAACCAATAGGAGGTTCTTACCCAAAGTGGTATCAGATTTTCATCTGAACCAGTCTATGTCTCTTCCTGTGTTTTTCACTGACCATTCTTCTTCAGGGGAAAGAAGATTACACAGTTTGTATGTTAAAAGGGCTTTTAACTACTACATAGAGCATACTAAGCCACACAGAAATGACTGTCTTCAATTTTTTCTCACTTATGGTGAAGTGGGGGAAGGTAAGCCTCCTACTAAAAGAACTATTGCCAGGTGGATTGTCTCTTGTATACAATTCTGCTATGACAAATTAGGCAAAACACCCCCTTCAGGCCTGAGGGCTCACTCAACTAGGGGTACAGCTGCTACTCTGGCTGTGGCCAGAGATATACCCTTGCTAGAAATCTGTAAAGGAGCCACCTGGAAAACAGACCATACATTCACCAAGCATTGCTCTCTGGATATCCAGGCTAGGAGTGATGCTAGGTTTGGCACAGCAGTACTGCAGAGGCTGTTCCCAAAGTAGGTTCTGCATTCCCTCCTCCTGGGGGAACTGCTTGGTAGTCTGCATAATGTCAGAATACAGCAAGACTTCATGTTGTTTGAAGAAAAAATTACTCACCTTAGTAATGTTGTTTCTTCTAATGGAGTCTTGCTGTATTCTGACCTCCCTTCCTGCCTCCCCTCTCAGAACCTATTTTTTGGGAAGTAGGCTGGCAGGTACAGTGTTGCACCTCAGGGGTGTACCTTGTACCCTCCCTCTTAAGGGTGGAGCATTTGTTTTTGATACGGTTGTTATGTTCAATGTATATATATATATTATATTGTCACCATGTTTTTTCCTTGGGTTCTTGACTTGATTCATTTTGGGACCGAAATTGTTGCTTTTTGGCCATATACTACACAATTTCCATAGTTAGTACTTAGTTAGTTTGCTCATAAGAATCTGACGGTTACACTGATAAGTACCAGAGACAGAGGTCTGAAAACCGAGCTCGAGCTCAACGTTCTATGCTTCTGCATAGAGTTAACTCTTTCCTCTCCAGGGCAGTTCAAGTGCTGGGGCTAACTGCATAATGCCAGAATATAGCAAGACTCCATTAGAAGAAACAACATTACTATGGTGAGTAATTAACATAGAAACATAGAATTTGATGGCAGATAAGGACCACTTGGCCCACCCAGTCTGCCCATTTCCCTACCTGATGGATAAGCTGCAGATTCTAGTTAATCAACAGCTTGCTTCCTCCTGCCCCACACTAGAATTGCCTTATGCCTGTCCCATGCATTCTTGAATTCTCCCACTGTTCCTGACTCCACAACCTCCTCAGGAAGGCTGTGCCATGCATCCACAACTCTCTCTCTGAAAAAATACTTTCTAACATTACCTCTGAGCCGTCCCCCCTCTATCTTCAAATTGTGCCCCCTTGTTCTTGCACATCTCTTCTGAAAGATACTACCCTCTTGTACCTTGTTAATTCACTTGAGGTACTTGAAAATTTCTATCATGTCCACCCTCTCCCTCCTTTCCTCGAGGGTATACATATTAAGCTGTTTTAGTCCCTCCTCGTATGTCTTCTGGTGCAGACCTTGCACCATTTTGTTGCCCTCCTCTGAACAGCCTCCTCTGTCTATGTCTTTATGGAGATGGGGTCTCCGAATTGCATGCAGTACTCCAGATGGGGTCTCACTAACTGTCTGTAGAGAGTAATAACTTCCTGTTTTCTACTGTTAATGCCTCTCCCTATGCATCCCAGTATCCCCCTAGCCCTCCTTACTGCCTTCTCACATTGCTTACCCACCTTTAGGTCATCTGATATAATTACTCCTAGGTCTCTTTCAATTTTTGTTGTTGTTATTAACTCACCCCCCATTGTGTGCTCTTCCCCTGGGTTTTTGCTTCCCAGATGCATTACCTTGCACTTCTTTGCATTGACTCTGAGCTGCCACGTATTTGACAATTCCTCAAACCTTGCCAAGTCCCTTTTCATTCTTTCCACCCCACCTTGTGTATCAACCCTAGTGCAGATTTTTGTATCATCTGCAAAGAGGCATACCTTTCCTTCCAGGTGCTCTCCAATATCACTTATAAAGATATTAAAGAGGACCGGTCCCAGTACCGAACCCTGCGGTACCCCGCTAGTTACCCTCCTTTCTTCACTGTAGACTCCTTTTACTATTACCTTTTGCGTCTTGTTGTCCAGCCAGTGTTTTATCCAGGCTATCACCTTGGGACCCATTCCAAGGCTGGCTAACTTGTATATTAATCTTTTGTGTGAGACTGTGTCGAATGCCTTACTAAAATCTGGGTAGGCCATATCCACAGCCCCTCCCTGGTCTACTACTTTGGTCACCCAGTCAAAGAAATCTATTAGGTTCGTCTGACATGACCTTCCTGCTGTGAAACCATGCTGCCTTGGGTCCTTTGCCCCACTGGCCTCTAGGTACTCAACATTTCTTTCCTTCAGAAGTGATTCCATCATTTTCCCTACCACTGAAGTCAAACTAACTGGTCTGCAGTTTCCTGCCTCTGCCCTACTCCCACTTTTGTGAAGTGGAATCACATTTGCCCTCCTCCAGTCCTCAGGTACCACTCCATCCTCCCATGATTTGTTAAACAGAGTAGTCAGTGGTGTTACTAGTTCTACCCTTAGTTCTTTTAGTATTCTTGGGTGAATCCCATCAGGCCCCATTGCTTTGGCCACCCTCAATTTCAAGAGTTCTTTCAAACCCCTTTCTTCTGTGAATGGACTGGTATCTACCCCCCCATTCAGAGTTTCTCCCTTGTTTGGTTTAGGCACCTCCCCCTCCTCATCTGTTGTGAATACTGAGCAGAAATATCCATTCAGTATCCCTGCTTTTTCACTGTCACCCTCTGCCCACATTCCCTCCCCTTTATTAAGTCTCTGTAGCCCTCTCTCATTCTTTCTTCGCTCCCTAATGTACCTATAAAAAGTTTTATCCCCCTTCTTAACAGAGTTGGCTATCTTTTCCTCAGTTTGTGCCTTTGCTATTCTGACTGCCTTTCCTGCCTCCTTCTGCTTTAACTGATAAAGTTCTCTGTCCTGCTCCTTCTGTGTTTCCTTATATTTCCTGAATGCTGTCCTTTTCTTCTTAACCGTCCCTGCCACCTCTTTTGAGAACCATAGTGTTTTTCTACTTCATTTTGTTTTATTGATTTGCTTCACACAAAGGCTTGTTGCCTCTGCAATGGTTGTTTTGATTATTCCCCATTGTTCCTCCACACCTCCTTCTTGCCCATTTGTGAGTGCTTTTCTAAGGCACTCCCTCATGTTCCCAAAGTCAGCCTTCCTAAAGTCCAATACTCTTGTTTTTGTATGGCTTGACTCTATGGCTGTGTTTATTGTGAACCACACTGTTTGGTGGTCACTTGTTCCCAGATGGCTACCCACTTTTAAATCTGAGATCCTTTCTCCTTCCCCATTTGAGAGTACCAGGTCTAAGATTGCTCCCTCCTGAGTGGGTTCCAACACTAGCTGTCTGAGGCATACCCCCTGTAGGGCATGAAGAAAGACTCTGCTCTTGGATGTGCCTACAGCAAAGGTACTCCAGTTAAACATCTGGTATATTCAGGTCCTCCATCAACAATACCTCCCCTTTTTCTGCCATTTTAAGGATGCCTTCTACCATTTCCTTGTCCATTTCCTCCCCCTGAGATAGGGGTCTGTACACAACCCCCATGCGGATTGTGGTGCCATTTCCTGTCTCCAGGGTGACCCATAGTGACTCATCAACTTCCTGTTTATGCTTTAGTTCTGTTGCTTTAATCCCTTCCCTTATATAGAGAGCTACTCCTTGTCCTCTTTTACCCACCCTGTCCCTCCTGTAGACTGTGTATCCTGGTATGTTGACTTCCCACTCATGGTTCTCTGTGTACCATGTTTCAGTGACTGCCACAATATCTAGTCATCCCTCTTTCATTAAGGCCACTAGTTCAGGGAGCTTGTTGCACAGACTACTGGCATTGGTACTCACCACCTTCCATTTATTTTTTATGGTCTTACCCCTTTTAGCCCCATCCCTGTCCTTAACACCTTTTTCTGCATTTATCCCTGTCCTGCTCCCTACTGACTTCTCTGCCTTGCCTCTAACTACTGTGCTTTGTGGGGGGAGGCTGGGATTTCCCTGCTCCTTTTCAATGCCTCCCCCCTTGGCTAGTTTAAATGCTTGCCAATGAAGCATTTAAACCTGTCACCTAGGATTCTGGATCCCCCCCTGGACAGATGCAGACCATCGCGCCAGTATAAGCCTACATCCCTCCAGGTGGCTCCCCAGTCCCCAATGAAGCCAAAACCCTGAGCTCCACACCAGTTTTTCAAGTAATTTTTTCTTAGCAGTTATTGCACTGCACTGGATTATTAGCAGTTATTGGTCTGCACTGGATTATTACAGTTATTGTTCTACACTGGATTATTACAGTTATTGTTCTCCATTGGATTATTAGCAGTTATTGTTCTGCACTGGATTATTACAGCTATTGGTCTGCACTGGATTATTAGCAGTTATTGTTCTACACTGGATTATTAGCAGTTATTGTTCTGCATTGGATTATTAGCAGTTATTGTTCTGCACTAGATTATTACAGTTATTGTTCTGCACTGGATTATTAGCAGTTATTGTTCTGCATTGGGATTATTACAGTTATTGTTCTCCACTGGATTATTAGCAGTTATTGTTCTGCACTGGATTGTTGCAGTTATTGTTCTGCACTGGATTATTACAGTTATTGTTCTGCATTGGATTATTAGCAGTTATTGTTCTGCACTGGATTATTACAGTTATTTATAAATTTTTTTTGAAATTACTCTTTATTCTCCCACCCTCGCTGGAGCACTGCTCCATTAGGAGAAGCACACACACACACACACTCAATCCCGCTTTGCTGCCTTACCTGTAACCCGGGGGACCCCCATGGAGCCATGGCTGTACCCCCCAGGTGGGTATGATGTGGGGCCCATAAACCCAGAGAATTTAACTTTCGTCGGGTCCCTCCAGTGGTCAGGCAGGCAGGAGCCATTAGGGTCTGCTTAGGTGCTCCTTTCTCTCAGTACTCCAGCATGTTTTCTCCTGTTCTAGAGGAGTGGCATGCACCCTGACATCATGGCATCACCACCAATGTCACCACCCCAACCCTCTCTGTATGCATCAACGCTTGCTGTGCCTCTGGCTTCCGCCAGAGGCTAGTCAAGTGCCAAGCTTTGATCCCCCCTCCCGGGAGAGAAGAGCTGTCCTCCAGACGCTCAATTCTTTCCCTTTCCACTGACCTCCAGTGGCCCGGGCTCGTTTATGAACCTGGGTTGCCGGCGTTGCGTGAGGTGTGGCGTCCAGTGCCTCAACCATCAGTGCCACTGGGCCGGCCTATTACAGTTATTTTTAATTGTATTTCATTTTTGGTACTTCAAGCGGCTGACTTGAGGTTGTTGGTGCTCTTCTGTAGTTACAACTAAACTTAATTTATATCTTGGTGTAGCAGATGGAAAAGGCAAGGTTAGGTAAGATGTACTATAATTTGGTTTGCCACTGTGTATCTAAAATCCTATGTTGGTTCATATTTTAAACACAGCTTACCTCAAGCAGAACCTGAGGCTTTTTTACCCTGTTGAAACTGCTGCCTGGGATCTTCCGAACTCCGGCTCGTTGCAGGGCCCAGAAATCTACAGAAACAGCCAAAAGCTGTATACCCCCTCAGGTACGTTGGTATTTGGCACCTTTGGACATTCTGAATTTTTGGTGCCAACACTCTGACTGGAGGATCTCAGCCTCACTGACTTCTTCCTGCTGGTCTCATACTAAGGTTCATACTAAGGTAAGAAGAAGGAGCTAGTAGGCCAAGGCCCATACTGCTCCTATACTATGCCATGGAATAATAAGATAAGTCATACCCTGACATGATTAAATTGTCAAGACGATGTTTGAAAGTCTCTTTAGTATTACTAGTGACTACATCGGATGGGAGCTGATTCCAAGGCCCAATAATCCTAACAGTGAAAAAATACTTACGGCTGATGTGCTTAAAAGATTTTCCAGTTAACCGAAGAATATGACCTCTCATGTTATGAACTGATTTTTTAAATGAAAAACCTAATTCAGACATAATATATGGATCCTGAATAATATCATATAGAAGAAGATCACCGCGAATACGCCTAATAGTTAGTGGCATTAGTTTTAATATATCCAACCTAGATTCATATGATAACAGTTCCAATCCTGAAATTTTTTTAGTGTATTTACGTTGAACCATTTCAAGAGAATAATTTTCTGTTTTTTTGAAAGGACACCATAATTGTGAGGCGTATTCAAGATGCGGTCGAACATAAGATCTAAATAATGGTAACAACACTTCCTTATCTCGAGATCTAATGTTGCGTAAAATAGACCACATAATTTTGTTACATGTACTAGTAACAGAATGTATATGCTTAGAATAAGTTAAATTTTCAGATATTGTTAGACCCAAGTCTTTTTCATCAACAGTGGTACACAATGGGAAATCATCCAAAATATACTGGAATTTTAGATTATTGGTTCCCAGATGCATAACCTTGCATTTAGCGGTGTTTAACTTCATTCCCCATTGTGTTACCCAAGTACTAATTACATCAAGATCATGCTGTATACAAGATACAGTATTTGATCAAGGTTGGAGCTGGGACCTCCGATCTTAACATCATCAGCATACTTAATAGTGTTAGAGAGGCAAGAATTGGTTAAATCATAAATGAAAGCCTGAAAAAGACAGGGACCGAGAACAGATCCCTGAGGTACACCACTAAGCAACTTACCAATGTCAGAAAATGAACCATTAATCATCACTCTCTGAGTCCTATCCGAAAGCCAGTTTTGAATCCATTTAATTACATAGCTATTAATACCAAGAATAGTAAGTTTTTGAATAAGAGCCCAATGTGGTATGGAATCGAAAGCTTTACTAAAATCAATAAAGATAACATCACATGGTACCCTAATATCCAAAAGAGAGCTGAAATACTCATAGAAGCAGAGCAAGTTAGTAAGACAGCTTCTGCCCTTCTTAAAGCCATGCTGTTCCTGGTCAGATTCGACAATTCTAGGAGACACAATATCCTTGAGTAAACTTTCTAGAAGTTTGCAAATGGCTGACTTCAAACTAATAGGTCAATAATTATCCCATGAATGTTTAGGACCCTTCTTATGAATGGGAACTACAAATGCCTCTTTCCATTCATAAGGAATGAAATTATGTAATAAAAAGAGATCAAATAGTATTTTTAATGGAAAAGCAATGTATGCAGACACTAAATAAAGTAAGTGACCTGCAATTAAATCTGGACCAGGACAGAATTTACCTTTTAATGATAATAATCTACTAAGGATCGACTCCTCTGAGAAAAGAATAGGAGGATCTGTAGGTACAATACTATGAATAAACGATTGCTCCTTAGATACAGAAAAAAACATTGCAAAATTCGTTATTAAAGACATCTGCAATGGCTTTTGGCTCATGAATTAGTATGTTGTCAGATGTTAAGGGCTCAATCATACTTGGATTTTTCCTAAGGGATTTAATATAAGAATAATATTGTTTAGAGTTAGATTTATCCGCTGATGATGCTAAATAACGTTCCCACTTAGATTTAGCCTTTCTAATAGCAGATTTACATCACCTACTAGTTTTCAGGTAGGAATCCCAATCTGTAACTGTCCTATTTTTTAAATAGTTACTGTGTTTTTTATTTTTTTAATTTATCAAATGTTTAATGTTTTTATTTAACCATCTAGGAGACTGTTTCCCCATTGGAGTTTTTATATTTAGATGGAATGTAGGTGTCACGTATGGTCAAAATAATGGTTTTAAAAAGAATCCAGCTCTGTAATGGAGTTTGATCCTTGAACAAGGATAACCAGTTTACCTTATTTAAGTAATGATTGATACTGTGTATATCAGCTTTATCATACAGATAGATAATTGAAGAATTATTATTAAAGACAACATGTCTATGTAAATTAAATAAAATAGAGTTATGATCACTGTTACCAATAGGAGTAGAGATGCACACATCCCTAATATCTAGGGTAGAGCTGCTAAGAACGAGGTTGAGTATATTATTGCCCCTTGTAGCAGTATTCACCCATTGATGTAAATCTAATGCCAAGCAAGTAGACATAAATTTATTACTAACACTACTAGATGCAGTTAGTGACTGCCAATTAATTTCTGGGAGATTAAAATCACCAGTAACAATAACATATCCCAATTGGGTAGCTAGTTCAAATTCTGAAAGAATAGTATTCATAAGTAATCTAGATGAGGTGGGGGGAAGTAACATGTCCCAAGAATGATAAAGTCTAATTCAGATAGAAAAATTTAAGCCAAAGAGTCTTGGTTGAAAAGTTATGAGTTTTAATAAGGCAAGATATATTAATGGAATTGAATTTGTTAACAATGAATGTGGCAATGCCACCCCCCTTTTTTTCACTATGATTTAAATAAAAGGAATTGTATCCTGGAATTTGCATGATCCAAGGTGAGTCCTGATCTCCCCATGTTTCAACCACTCTAACTATATCTAAATCTTTATTGGAAATAACTGTTAATAACTCATCAAATTTATGTGTCAGGCTCCTTGCATTAAAACTTAGAAATTGCAATAAGTTACTAGACACTTTAGGAGAAAAGGATGATGGAGTTCGTATTTTAAATTCTCCCCTCACCCCATAAGTCAGTTTAAATTTAGAATAGAATTTATAGAATGTAGACATTGCTGACTCAAAAGAGCATTCCCTAATTTACTTAGATGCAGGCCATTAGGACAATAAAGCTCATTTCTGTCAATGAATTCCTCCCAGTGGGTTAAACACTGTATATTTTGTTGAAGACACCATAGCCTGAGACAGTTATTAACAATTTTAATTTTATGGTTAAGAAAACTAGAGTATTGTGGGATTGGTAATATCTCAGAAAAAATAATGTCACACCCTAGATCAACCAATTTATTAGTCATGGACACAAAGACCTGTTTAATATTTTGAACAGAATCCCTGTAAATATTATTTGCACCAACATGAATAAAACACAGTGGGTTTGATTGGTGAAATCCAATAATATTATCAACCATTAATGTAAGATCAGTGATCCTGGCTCCACTGAAGCTAGAGCAAGTTCTGTTGTGTTTGTCAGGCTCACATAGGGCTCGATCTAGATGCTTTACTAAAGAGTCACCCAAAACGAATAACTGCCTCGTATTAGGAACATCACTATCGGGACTATACATGGGAGGTGCTTCTGTTTCAGTATGATTGGTAACAAAATCTATCAAAGGTGAGTTAGATGTAGAGTTGAACAATGAGTTGGAAACATGTGGCAAAGTATCCCTAACTACAGATATATCAGTAGAACTAGTACCTACATTTGTAGAGTCAGCAAGGGTGTCATTAGAATCCACAGAGATGACAGACAATGGATCAAAACTATTATGAATAGGAATGACAAATTGATCAGCCTTGCGCCTTCTTTTATTTGTACATTTAGACCCCTGTACATTATACCAGTTTGTGTCTTCCGAACTATAAATTGAACCTGACTCTTCTTCTCTAACTCTCTTTTTATTTGAAACCTCTGTAGAATTAGTAGCAATTGAGGTAAAAGTTGTACAGTTGTACACATCTGTTTTATTGATTTCAGGAAAAGTATTAAAGATGTTAGATGTAATCTGATCAGTAGGAATCTTACTAACGTGTGTAGCTGATTGAGTAATGTTAAGCTCAGAATCTCTATTTGATTCAAGTACCAGAATCCGCTTATAATATAAAGAATTTTCACATTGCAAAACTATGTAATCAGTGCATTTAGAACATTGAAAGGGTAAATTATCAATAGCACTAGCTGTCAAACTAAACATGTGGCAGGATGTACATTGTATTCCTGTTTCCCCAGTTGTAGTAGTAACAAACACATTAATGCATCTAGATGTGTTGGTTATAAACGCCATTTCAGTATATGAAGTAAAAACCAAAATCACACAATGTACATTTACTCACAAAGGAAAGTATGTAGTTTGGATGGATATGCCAAATCCTTCTAACACCGCCTAACACGCTTAACACGCGTGAAACACGCGTGTCTTAGCGCACGTCTTCGAGCATGGAGTCGCGCATGCCCTGCTCACCCGCTCGCCCTGCTCGCTATGGAAGTGATTTAAGAAGCAAACGTGACCCGGAAGTGGTTACCGAAGGTCACCGAGCCCCTTTTAATTTAATTTTCAGTTCTCTGGATTTAAACTCCACGAATTCCACTCATTCGTGGAACTGGTGTAGTGACAAAAGACTTATGACCCCCAGTAGTAATAAATGCAACTCTTTAAATGAAATGTAGTCCTCGAGCAAAGACCCGAGAAACTACACTCCCTCTTCCTGCTTCCTCTAAAAGACATCAGCAGGGCTCAAAACAAGTGTTAACTTGCAGTAATACAAATGAGGACAAAAGACACCAAAAATAGATAAAAAACACAATTAAAAGTTAAAGTTTGACACACAAATTAGCTCAATGTATGCAGACAGCACTCTAAATGAATCGTTTTGGTTCAGAAGCCGGGCAAATGAACCGGGAGATTTAAATACTAGTCACGTGACAAGGAAGTGTTTGCCGAAGGTCACCAAGCCCCTTTTAATTTAATTTTCAGTTCCCTGGATTTAAACTCCATTTTATCTTGCTTCATTAGAAACATTTATCAGCGCTGCTGACCCTGGGACTATCCTTTTTTGTAAAGCAAGAAATTCTTCTTTTCTTTTGTCTACTTTTCCATTTGCAAATTGTACTACACAGTCACTAGAGGGCTACAATAGCTGTCCCTTCTGTTAAAGAGGAATCACTTTCTATTTACTCCTTCCTCTTCTGCTCCAGTGGACCTGGGATACTTCTCTTTCTGAGGACCATCCCCAGGGTTTTTCTTCCTGTTTCTCAGGCCAAACTATGCTCATCCACTAAGGCCGCAAGACTTAAATGCCTGCCCCCACTCCCATTCCATACTGGTGGAGTAGGGCCAGAAACAAAATGAAAGCTGCAGACCAAGCTTGCCACACCAGATTGCAGCCTTGAACCACCTCACTAGCTCAGCTGCAAAGCATTGCTCCACAGGTACGTTCAGCGCCAAAACCGCCTCTTAGCCAACAAAGGATTTTGAACTTACGACACCTAATCGCTGATTGGTCTAGGCTTCCAGTGACTCTCTTGGGATTGGCTGGTGCTTGTCTTTCAGCTTTCCACCTAAATTTCTACAGCCATATCATAATTCCTCTTTGGCTACCTTTGCTCCTCTGCCTAGCCCTCTGTGTGATAATTACACTTACTTGTGTAATCATGGCTGTTCGTTACATGTTTGAGATGCTCCTATTACTTCTACTCTTACTTTGCCTCAACTGGGTTGTTATAACTTTCCCAGGATCCTATCCCTTGAGTTCTTTGAATGCCCTTCATGCTGATTTCAGTTTCTCTAACCTAATTACTGCATCTCAACCTATGCTTGCTTTTAAGCATCTCGTATTCTTTAAGGGCTGTACCTTTTATGCAGTGACCACACTTAAAAAACGCCTGCTGAGTCAAGCAGTTCCTTTACTGTTTGGCTATCGAAAATTATGGTTCCTCACCATCTTAGCTATCCTTCTTGCGTTGGATTTTGAAAAAAAACCCAGGTCCATGTGCCCTCTTCTTCCTGGCTGACATCTCCGAAATTTCTAGCAAAGGGCTTTTCATTGCCCATATGAACATCAGAAGTCTGTCCTGAAATTTCAGTGATCTTGAGGCTTGGGTGGGTGTCTACAAGCCTGACGTACTCTGTTTGTCTGAAACATGGCTAAAGCCAGCTATCCCTGACTCTGTATGCTCCCTGACTAACTACTCCCTTATCTGTAGGGGTAAGCTCTCCTCAAAGCGTGGCAGAGGGGTTGCCATGTTCTATAAAGCTAATCTAAATGTCACGGACACCCTGTTCTCAACATCCTCTGCCTGTGAGTCCCTTCACTCTACTCTCATCCCGGGAGCCAAGAAACTCCACGTTGCCTTCGCCTACAATCCCCCAAATGGGGGCACTGTAGGTCTGCAGGACTTATTTGATCAGACCTCTTTGCACTCCAAACATAATGAGGTCATTATATTGGGTGACCTTAACCAAAATTGGCTAGGGGCTGCCCATAGCATGCTTCTGTCTGGTACAAAATTATAACCTCCACCAGTTGTTAACAGAGAATACCAGAGCTACTTCTTCACTAAAATCCTCTTCCCTTATTGACTGGGTACTGGTAAACCATCTGGATCATGTACACCAAGCAGGCACCTTAGCAGATTCGCTTACTGATCATTCCCCTGTCTTCTGCATCTGGAATACTTAGGCTGCTCCATCCCCTCCACTTCACTATGTCACCTTTACAAATTTCACCAACCTGGATATTGAGGCTTTTTGTCATGATGTCTCGAGGATAAACTGGTCTGGTATTTACCTTTCCCATAATGTTGAGTCTGCACTAAGTATCTTCCTTAATGAATTCCTGGCCATCCAGAACAAGCATGCCCTTAGGTGACACAGAGGGTGAGGGGTAAACAAACAAGATGGCTTCACAGAGACTTGCTGAAAAATCTATGCTGTAGGGACAAATGCTGGAAAAAGTACAAAGCCTTGGGGCTACAATCTGACTATGGTACTGACAGAACCCTACGTAACTTCTGTAAAAAACAGGTCAGAACAGCTAAGAGTGCCTATTGTAAAGAATTGCTGCTAGGCTCTGCTGGGGGCCCTAGGAAGTTCTGGGCCCATGTCAAGACCTTTCTCGGTGCATCCCAGTCAGCTAGCACTAGTGACATGGTATTAAATGGAGTACATTGCAATGACTCCAACACCATTGCTAATTCCTTCAATCAAATATTCTCGGACCTGTCTCACTATACCTCTGCCTTCCCATCTCCCCAGGCAGCCTCTCTGCTTGCAACATCAGCACAGTCCACTACCTCCAGCTATCCTTTCCAACAAATGTGTAAAAATTCCCCGTTCTACTTCAAGGCAATCTCAAGGACTGAGGTCTTAAAACTATTATGGACGGTCTTCGGCAACATTAGCTCTGGATCAGATACACTTGAACCTCAGCTCCTGAAACTAGCAGCACCATAAATAGCCTCCCCCCTGGCTAGAATTTTCACCTTGTCTCTCTCTAATAGCCAAGTTCCTGACCTCTGGAAGATTGCTCGTGTAATGCCGGTCCTTAAAAAAGGTGATACCAAGGAGATTACTAACTACAGGCCTATAGCCATCCTATCAGTCCTAAGTAAAATTACACAAAGTACAGCCTTCTCTCTGACACACAACATGGCTTCCATAAAGGTCACAGTACTTCTACAGTGCTTCTCAAATTCACTACCGATGTGCTTACCAGTATGGATGCTGGCCAGTGGACGGGCAGTTTTTAAAGACCTTACAAAGGTCTTTGATCTTGTTGATCACCCCCTGCTCCTCTCCACTCTTTGCAATCTGTACTTTTCACCCCCAGTTGTCACCTGGTATGGGACTAGCTATCAAATAGAACTCAAATTTTGAAATTCAACTTCTCTTTATCTGATGGTGCTACCATCAATAGTGAGGTCCCCCAGGGCTCTATTATGGGACCTCTTCTTTTCTCACTTTTTATCAATAACATAGATGAAGTTTTTCTTTCATGCTCATCTATTCTCTATGCAGATGATCTTGTACCATATTCAAGGTCTGATAAGGTCACCAGCATAAATACATCCGTTTCTTCAGATTTCACAAATGTCCAAAATTGGCTTTCTGCACATAAGCTCGTACTTAATGTTAAGGAAACCCAAGCAATGTTACTTGAATCTGCCCCTAAACTAAGGACATGTCAAACTCCCCTATTGGTGCAAGACCACAGTGGCACACAAACAGAATGTGTTACATCTTTTAAGTACATGGGAATTCTTCTGGACCAATCCCAGGACTTCAGCCTGCATATACAATCTGCCTACAAGGCAATGAACGCTAAACTGGGGGTTGCTTACAAGTCCAGTTTCATGTTGACTCCCTCTGCTAAACTTGCTATTGCCAGAGGCATATTACTCCCTGCCCTCACCTATGGCATGGCAGCCTTTGCTGTCACACACAAAACCATCCTTCATAAGTGGGATGTCACTTATAATAATATCTGTCGAGACGCCTCCTCGTCACCACGGCTTAAGCACCACTGCCAAATGTACAGGGACCTGGGCTGGTTATCCCTCTCAGCTTGCCGTCAATACTCTCTTGACTCCCTGATTAACTCTATACTCAGAAACCAGACCCCTTCAGCGCTCGCAACATTGCTGGTATCTCAAATCTCCTCCTATATACTGCAATCAGTAGATAAATACCTGCTGAATGTACCTAGATGTAAAACATCAAAAGGCTCTGTTGCCTTCAATCACTCTGCTTCTAAGCTTTGACACTCTCTCTCCCCCAAGCACTTTGAATATCTGGATCCCATGACAGCTTCAAAAAGGAGCTGCGCTTACATCTATCCCTTGCTAATCTTCGCTCTTGTTTTAATCCTTCCTAATCCACTCACCCGCCAGATGCTGCCTGGCCTAACTTTAACCTCCATACCTCATAGCACTTCTTACCCTTACTATCTCCTTGAAAGCTAATCTACCCCAATTCCCCCCACCACCTAAGTCTTGTTTCAGAGGCCGCGATAATGCATCCTGCCCAGTCAGGAATTTGCCCTTGCCTTTTTTGCTGCCTATTTGAATCTTCATTGTTGTGACTAATTTGAATAATATTTCTTTGCTGCTGTGTTGTGGTATCTCTTCCTAGACTGCGTAGGTTTTCTCTGCCTAAAAATTCTATGTGATTTGCATTGATTGTTATTGTCCTGGCTGTATGTATTCATTATTACTAACTGTTTTGACCTATGCTATTGTAATTTCATTATACTCATGCTATGTACCTGTCTTTGATTGTTGTACTCTCCCGGGTTGTGCCTGAAAAATAGTCATTTCATGGCTAGTGCACCTACCCGGTTAACAAAAACTAAATAAATAAATTAAATCTGCTTAGGGTTCCTGGTACTGCAGTCTTACTAGACTAGAGATTGTGGGTTCAAATCCTACCTAGTTCAACTCAGACTTGCAGCCTTACGAGGTAGGTAACTGATATACCCAATGGAATGCCACAATTTCTTTGTTGAAATTCTGCAGTTTTTCTAAGAAATTCTCCATGAGATTTTGAAGACATTCTATAACAGGTTTCTTGAAGTTCTGCAATGTTTCTGCAGTATTTTTAATTATTTATCTTCAGGGCTTTGTGGTATAACCCACAGAGATGATTGTCTCATTTTCAGCAGGGTCCCAGGGCAAGAGACTGCAAATATATTATAACACTGAAACATGATATAATTTATATAAATGAGACAAGAATAAAGACAAAATAGATGACTCCGTATGTTTCCAGAATTTCACTTATCTTTCACTTTTCCCCCCTCATTATCTGTTTGTGCTCCTATTCCATTTCCTGGTTGCCCCTTTAACTGGTGACCCCCAGTTCCATCACCCACCATCTCTGGGACTCCCCACTACTACCTACCTCTATGGGAGAGTGGGTGCCATTAAGTGGTGCAGAGCCTGCAGTGTGGCCTGAATCATCCTGCTGCCAGAGGATTTTTCCACTGCTTTTCTTCCTCCCTAATTGGGGCTGGCATACATTCCATGGTGCATGCACACTTTAAGACATTTTATGCCTCAGCATTTGCACCTGGCTGTCGATTTTGGGGTCCACATGGTGGACCACCCAGCTGCCTCTGGGAGGCAGTGGTACATGCTGTCACCCCTCCCTGAAGGAGGAGGAGAGTCATCTTTGGATGTTCAATCCTCCTTCCCTTGGGTGGCTCCCATTCCTGAACCCATGTCACCAGTGTGGTGGGAGATGTGGCATCCAGCGCCTCAACCCTCTGCACCACTTGGTCAGCTCACTTATCCTTCACTTAATAAAAATGTCACCTACGATGACTTACTCATTGACACATCTTGCATATTGGTAGGTGCTGAAACTGCTACATTGTTCAAACAGTTGGTGTCCCCTCCCCTGAAACAGTAGTTTGAAAACAAAATGCTAAGAGCACAGAATTGGTGTGTTTGAGTCTGGAAGTAGTCAATTTAATCCAGAAAACAGAATTGGTGCGTTTGAGTCTGGAAGTAGCCAATTTAATCCAGAAAACAGAATCTGTGAGTGAATTTGGGTGCATTCAATGCACACCAAACCTCCTTATGATATAATCCTTCTATCCTTCTCAGGTTACCAGTAGGGGCTGTTATCAAAGCTGAGTCCATATAATAAAAATGTAACATTACACTGCATATCAGATGGGTCTAAAAGGAAAGTGGAACAGAATTTTGAGCCCTCCCAAAAATTCCATAATCCAAGCTAGGGTTTAATGTGGAATTAGAGGCAGACATAGACCAAGAAGCGTATCTGTACTGCCCTCTCCCCACACTTCTCAGTGGTAACTATTCAGTTTATATCCAGACAGAATTAAGATGTCCAATCTATTTTTGAAGGTCAATTTATCATCAGAAGCTGATTCTATTAAGTAATGATTCAGTACTGTATTTCTTCTTACTAAACTAGACTGAGCTGTGGTCAGCAAGCAGTCACTGGTGCAAGATTAGAGTAACAAGCTGTGAATGAGTGCAGTACATCCAGCAGGCAAGGGTTTGGGTCCTATAACCTCCACTGGCACACTCCGTGAGCCTGTGCAAGTCACTTAACCTTCACAGTGTTTCCAGGTTGCCCCTAAAAACAGGCCTTGTGCCTAGTGGGCTGTATCTGGTTACCAAAAGAATAAAACAATTAGTGTCACAGGCCAGAAACTAACTATGAAAAAGACTGTAGTGCACTCAGATTACCAGGACAAATACAACTTTTTCACATTTCACATAGAACAGCACTCTACCTGAACGCTGACATATACAGTACTATTCCTCTTCATAGCTCCTTGGCATTGTGATATCACTAGTAACCAATCTGGCAGAAGATCAGGTATGATGTCACAATCATGCTGATGAGGTATGAAGGGGACTAGAACTAGAAATGACCGTCTCCAGGCAGAGTACTGTTCCACTAATTACACCTAGTAATATCAGGTAGAACATTTTCCAATTAGCAAAAGGTAAAAGAAAAAGTATGTCAGATACAAATAACAGTTGACTGCTTTTATAAGTTTATGGGTCTGTTTGGAGGGCCTTTTATGGATATAACGTGTTGCCTTGCGCATTCTTAGGAGCAGAGGAATGCGAACAAAAGGTGAGCAGCTCTTGGTGCCCTAAGGATGCAAGAGGCAACACTCTTATATCCATTAGAGACCCTCTAAATGGACTCACAAAATGACTATAGATCATTAACTGTATTAAATAAAAAAAAATCCTTTTTTTATTTAATGCAGCCAATGGCATGAGCTGTCAGCGAGAAGCCCTATAGTGGCTTACATGTGAGGTACTCTTATGGTAATAAGATCACCTCACGTGCAACTGAAGGTAGGCCTGTGATTGGTCAGGGATGCTCCTGCACTGTATAACAAACTTTAATATTAATTTAGTCAGTGTACTAAAGTTGCAGTGCAATACGGTGTATACATGGTTACGGGTCAGGGTGGTGAATCAAAATAGGAATATTTTACAGAGGAGATTCCTGACTATCTTGATGCTATGCGCAGGCATTTCCTTAGTCACAGTTACATGGCTGGGAGGTGCAAGAAGTCCAGGGTGCAACATTCTGGAAAACAGTGCCTACCCTTTGTGCAGGTATATTATAAGGATATGGCCCTTTGACAAAAAGTTATTCCCCAAGGATGGGCCTTAATTGTTTTTCTTCACTCCCAGCTCTCCCTCCCTCTTCTGGGCTCTTTCTCTGTCTTCTGTTATGTAGTCTTCCCTGATTCTCATCTCACTTTCTTCTTTTTTCCTCTCCTGCCTCTTTGCTTCTTCTTCTTGCCTTTACGTTTATTTCTGGTTTCCTCTCCTTTTTCCAGTCCTGGTCTCCGTCGGTGTACCTCTGGAAGCTGTTGATTGGATTGTTCTCTTAGATATGGATGCAGAATGGAAATTAACTAGCAATGCAACAGTGATGTCTCGGAGTGGAAAAGGTAAAGCCAGGAAGGCAATGCAGAACATACTATAAATATGTTAAATACAGTACCTGTCTAGATTGTCTGCCTATTGGCATGGTGGTAGCATTGCTGGCAACATTGGTGACTTGGGTTCACACTCCAAACTCAGAGCCCCAGAGGGCTGGTAGGAGGTAGGACTGAATGACCCGTAGGCTGCTGTTTCCATGGGGGGGCAGTACTGCCACATGGGTGACCACAGGTGGTGGTGGTGGTGCAGTCAGGAGCCTATGGCATACACAGGGAGGGGAGAGCATGCAAGCTGGTGTAGAGGCTTGCTGGCATCATACAGCACAGCACGCTGTCCCAGTGAGAGGGTGGTAAGATGGAAACAAATATCCATGACTGAGTAGCTAAAGCTCTGCTATGCCTCCCACATCCATTACAGACTCTCATGTCCTGCCTCTGAGGACGACCTCAAGCACCACCACAATAGATCACTGGATTACATAGGGGAAGCTTGGAGAGGAAGACACTTCTCCACCTGAATAGGGACCAAGAGGGCAATGTAGCTGTTGTATAGGAGAGGCTTCTCAGTGTTCTGGAAGTGCCGACTTGAGCTCAATGGAATGGGAAGTTGCCCTTGGCAGCAGCGGAAGGAGGTCCTTGTTGATGGACCTGGGACATAAATAGAATTTGTGCACAAAAAAATCATTCTAGGGCAGGTACCATTTGTAAAAACATACCCTTCTGTAATTTCTGCTCACCTGGGAAGGTAATTACAGGAGAATTCTGCACACCTCCTCAGGCGTTGCTTCACTAGAAAAGACAGTGGGTTGGATTCTCAAAGGGTGACACAGGGCCTGCATCAAGTCCTGCATCAAACCCATTTGTGCCAACAACTTTGTTGTGCGCTGCACCGATTATAGTAGATTGGGTGCACTTTTCATTTACTTTCCATTTTAAGCTCACAATGAAATAAACCATTTGGATTACATGGTTAGTTCCCTTTCCCCTCGGGCTGAGTTACAGCTAAGTCCTAACAAGAATGAAACATGTCTATGTCTGCTGTTTTCAGACTTTACAGACTGACGGTGGTGGAACCTGATGGGCTCATCTCAAAAGATCACAGTTTTAGGGGTGTGTATAACTTGCTATTTATTTAATTTAAAGATTCATTATACAGAATGTATCCTGAGCAAATGTTTTGGATTAAAAAGTAAAAAAAAACATACAAGTTTACAGTACCACTAACGTAACATAGCTCTTATTGTCAAACGATTAGCAGAGGGCATTGATAAAAATTAAACAGAAAAAACAGTCTGTCTGATCAAGATCAGATGCTGCTGCTATGTATACAATAGACATTGCTGTACAGAGAAAAAAGTGATATTGCTTACCTAGTCTATGTAAAGAATGCAAAACAGATCGGTAACATTAATATAGCAGCACATGGAATAAAAACCCCAAGACAAGTCAAAATATCATAAGCTGAAAGAGCCTCTAACATTTCAAGGGAAAATTAGAAAAAAAAAGAAATAAACAGAAATACGTCTAAACATTATATTTAATATATTTCATTTTTGTTGACAAGAAAAGGAGAGATAGACAAGACTGCCTTTTTAGATTAGTCTGGGGGAGGGGTTATGGATGCAAACCAACTAAAATTAAACTAGATAAAGTTGTTAGTATTTTTAATGATGAAGGAGGAATCTTGGCCAGGACACACAGGAAATTCCCCATCTCTGACAGTAGGGGGACCTGCTATCCGTTTGCAGGATGGCCACTTGGGCTGGGAATGCTGGAGAGTACAGATGTGCCTGAGAAGGGAGAGCAGGCCTCCTCTCCTCCTTTGGATTTCAAGCATTTGAGTCAAGATTCTGAGGAGGACATCGCGGATGTCTATATTTCCATGGAGGATCTCAGCAAACCTTTATTTGTGGAGACGGATAAAGATTTGGTCTACCTTTTGGAAGATGAGCAGCAGGAAATCTTAAATTTGGTCCATTCAGAAGATGAAAGACATCGGTTGGAGAGCTAATGCCTTGAAGCGCAACTTACTAAGCTTACCGCTGAAGTTTCATCTGTTATCTCGGAAACCCAGCCTATCAAGCATTTGGATAACGTGGCAGGATCAGGTGAGTCTGTTTCAAGTTGTACATTTAAAGATCCTGCACAGGCTGGCAGTTCTGTCACCGATTGAGGTGTGCACCAAAAGCCTACAACTATTTCTGTTTCCAGAGATGTGAACGATACTATGGAGACTGTTTTTGCAATAGAGCACAGCCGGCATCTAGATCCGCTTGACACGGCAGCTTTTGACAAGGCAGCTCCTGTTGTTACACTTTCTAAAACTGCAGGATATGTTTTTAAACAGTCGCAGGTCGAGGGGACTACACGCAATGTGGTGTATCGATCACAGGATAATTCTCAAGAGGGGATTACAGATTTTTCTTTTAAAGGAGCTGATTCAAAACAAAAGAGGATGGCCGATGGGAAAGATAACAGAGCTGCTTTAAACCTGGCTGATAGGGAACTGACTAAACCATTGGATGAATCTTTGTTTACAGCACCATCTACTATACAGGTGGCGATTACATTCCCCTGTGACCCATGGACTCCTCAGAAGGCTTTGGCTGACGCAAATTGGCAACAATCTCCTACAGGTATTTGGGTTCCTGACCCAAACTGGGACTCCCCCTTCCCTTCACAGACCACTCTGGAGTGGAAGCCACATGCCAAGGCACATCCTAGACATGGTAGTACTCAACAGGCAGAGACTTCAGCAGTTGCTGCACCTATTTCTGATCCCCTAGTGGACCACCCTGGAGTAGCTGACACCACAGGTTTCTCCCAGAATTTCCCACCCTTACAGACATATAAAACACTAGATGGGGATACACCTCCATTGCAGGATATTACTAAGAATACTGACTCTGATCATAGGCCTTTATTGTCTGATTTATTTTCTAAAGTTAAAAAAGAAGCTGCTCCTCGTAGGAATGCTGTGCGTATTCGCTATAAAGGGAGTTTAAAAGATAGACCTGATAGGTATCATGTGGGGAAAATGCTTTTGAAAGATTCTTTACATTTTACACTGAGGGAGGTTTATGCATTCATCAATATTTCAGGGGAGGATAATTTTGATGTGAGTTTTCATACAGCATATGCTTTAGATCTGTTTTGGGAGAGGTATGCACAAGTAAAGTTCTCCCCTGCATGGACTCCCTTTGTAGTGATCCCGTTGACAAAACCGCTGGTAAAATCTGTCACTGTTATGTTTAGGAATGAAGGAGTACATGTAGAGGATATTACCTATTGAATATCCCAGAAATGTGAGGTGCTGGGGGACCCAGAGGCCATTCTTGACAGTGAACTTTTTTGGACGGGGGTTGGAAGTATAAGGTTAAGCTTCGTCAAAACAAGACTGTGATTGAACACATTCCTAATTCCTTTTTGCTTGGCAGGGATGGGGGCGTTTATGCTGGGCAACCACAGGCATGTTACAAATGTGGCTCTAGGACTCATCTGTCTAGCTCTTGTGATAGGCCCAGATGCAATAATTGTGGGAAAATCAGTCACATCATGATGCAATGTGCAAACCATATGAGGTGTGATCTCAGTGAGGAGTATGGTCATGTCTTTGGGGACTGCCCATGGGCAGCACAAAATAAAGCATCCTGTATTAGCCCCAAACTACTTATACGGCAGGCGCAGGACACGGCCACTGTGGAGGCTGCTTCTACGACGGCTCCCCCTAAGGACCCCCCTTCCTCTCCTCCTGGGCCTCAGGTAGTTGATCTCACATTACTTACAGAAGAGGTTTCAGTACTACCTGATCTTCAGGAATCTGAATCAGGGTCATATTTTGTTCCTGAGGTTTTAAGCCCAGTGTGTTGCTCAGATCCTGTTGGTGAAAATGAAGGGCAACTTATTGTACCTGCCCAAGATCCTGTGCCCCTTAGAAGGTCTTCCAGGTCTATGAAGACGGTGCATCCTGACCCCCCCACTCCCACCTACCCCCGATTTTTCCTAAACCCCCTCCTACCCCACCCACCCTCTGGAAACGAAAAATTCTTATTCAGCCTTATTTACACCCTGTGGTGATTCTGAAATGGAGGTGGAGGACTCTGACTTACAGAAATCCTTTCTGCAACAGGGGACTTGCTCTCTAGAACAAGGGGCATAAGGAAAAGAAAAAGAAAAAGGAAAAAAATACTTAACTTTTTCGGTTTGAGTCCTTTTTTTCTCTGAATGGCTTTTGGTACTGTAGGATCCATTAATGTACATAGTTTGCTGAATTCAGTTAAAAGACAGGCTGTATTTCAATATCTTCATGATGCCAAATTGGGTGTTACCTTACCCCAGGAAACCTGGTTGTATACTGAAGACCATAGTTGGAGGTTTAAGAAAGAATGGGTGTGGGGCCCTTCAGATTGGTCGTTTGGACTAGAAGCCACTGATGGGGTGGGAATATTGTTTCATTCCTATTCATTTATTTTGCATAAACTGATAGACCTAATTCCTGGGAGGAGTTTAATTTTGGATGGCCTTTGGAAGGGTGTTGCTTGTCGGTTCATTACTGTCTACGACTCTCAGGTTAAGGCAGAAAAGGTTTGCCATATGAAATCTATCCAGCCTTATTTGATTACTAATTATAAGATTTTTCTCTGTGGGGATTTTAATTGTAGTATTGTGAAGGATAAAAAAAGGAAACGGGAGGAGGATAATAAATGTACTGCGATTCTAATGCTTTGGCACAAATGGTTAACACAGCAGGACTAATTGATTGTCATAGTTATCATATTAGGGGTCCAAAATGTACTTATCTACAAAACACATATAAATCCACGATTGATTACATTTTCATTTCCCCGAATCTCCCTAAATGGGTACTTACCATTACTCCTGTGGAATTTTCGGATCACCTACTGTTGACACTGTCTCTGGCCCAGGTAGATGGTGGTTCCACCACGTCTGGGAGGTGGAAACTCAATACCTCAGTATTGGAGGACCAGGTAGTTCTTCAGGATATTGGTGCTTTATTTGTTGCTAGATTATCGGTAGAGTTTTTATATTCAGATAAAGGGGAATGGTGGACTGACACAAAACAGGACATCAAGGTTTGGTTTCAGGAGTGTAGCCAGAAATTTTCATTTTGTACACAGTCTCCAACAGTTACACCCCCCCAATTAAAAAAATGTACACATCCTTTCCAAATGGCACCCCCTTCCAAACAAGTCAGATTGTTGTCAGATGACTTATCTACTCTCTAAAGAGGTTATACATGTATTGGCCACTCTTCAGTGGCCTACACTAACCCAAATACTACAGATTAGAATGATAATATTAACAGAGTGGCTTATGGTTTGTGACAGGCACTCAACAAAACTGTACACAAATGTATACAGTGAGTATGCCTGTCTACACCCTTGTTTGGTTTATGAAGTATGACAAATCTATGGGAAAAAAGAACTTCCTGAAATATTTATCACTCAGACGTCAGTTACAAAGGTTGTATACTTTGGCTAATAGTTCTAGGATAGACTATTCTTCACAGATTACTGTTATTAAGCAAGATATGCAGAATTACCAATATGACAGAGCTAAGACACTTCAGGCAGTGCTGAACAATGGCACTCAAAAGACTCCCATGGGGGACCCCTTTAAAGCCTGTAAAACAATTAAGGAACGTATGGATATGGATTTCTTAATTTCCCCAGAAGGGCAGAGAGTTAGTTCCCCAGAAGGTTTGGAAGGGTTAATCAAAATGCATTATGAAACACTTCGGCCACATTCTCCCATTCAGGAAAGTGACATTTTGTCGTTTCTGCAATCAGTGCGGGTCCCTGATTTTCCGTCTGAAATCATAGATACATAGATACATAGACAGTGTCGGCAGATAAGGGCCTATGGCCCACCCAGTCTGCCCATTTGAGCTTGTAAGTGCAGTTTATGTTTTCCTAGAAGTCTGTTGCCCCTTACCCCTGACCTCCAGAATTCCTTTATGTCTATCCCATGCATTCTTAAACCCCGTGATTGTTTCAGCCCCCACCACTTCCTCTGGCAGGATGTTCCACTTGTCCACCACCCGTTCTGTGAAGAAATTCTTCCTCATGTTTCCTCTGAATCATCCTCCCTCCAACTTCATCCCATGCCCTCTAGTCCTGGAACATCTTTTTCGCTTAAAAATAGTGTATTCCTGCACCCTGTTCCTCCCTGTAAGATACTTGTATGTCTCTATCATATCCCCTCTCTCCCTCCTCTCCTCCAGGGAGTACATGTTCAGTTCCTTCAACCTGTCTTCATTGGACTTGTGATGCAATCCATGCACCATCTTTGTTGCCCTCCTCTGAACCTTCTCTACCCTGTCTATGTCCTTACGTTGGTATGGTCTCCAGAACTGTACACTGTACTCCAGGTGGGGCCTCACTAGTGTCTTGTATAGCAGAATTATGACCTCCCTTTTCCTGCTGGTGATGCCCCTGTCTATACATCCCAGCATCCTATTTGCTTTACCTGCTGCCTTGTCACACTGTTTCCTACCTTGAGGTCATCAGAGATGATAACCCCAAGATCCCTTTCCTGCTTGGTGCATGCTATATCCTCACACCCCAACTGATATATTGTGCCAGGTTTTTGTGCCCCATATGCATTATCTTGCACTTCCTTGCATTGAATTTCAACTGCCAAGCCCTGACCATTCTTCAAGTTTCTGCAGGTCCTTCTCATTCTGTCTACACCTCTAGTGTGTCTACTCTGTTACAGAGCTTTGTGTCATCAGCTAACAGTGAAATTCTGCCTTCTAGGTCCTGTGCAATGTCACTGATGAAGATGTTGAATAGGACCGGTCCCAGCACTGATCCCTGTGGTACCCCACTGGTCACTCTTCCCTGTGGAGTGACAGCCATTTACCACCACCCTCTGAGTCCTGCCACCCAGCCAGTTACCTACCCACCACACTACTGTCCTGCCCACACCCATATTCCCCAGTTTGTGTAATAGTCTTCTATGTGGCACAGTGTCAAAGGCCTTGCTGAAGTTCAGATGGCCACATCCACTGCCCTCCCTAATCCACCTCCTAGTCACCCAGTCAAAAAATTCAATGAGGTTGGTCTGACATGACCTCCCCTGGTGAAACCATGCTGCCTTGGGTCCTGTAGTCCATTGACAACCAGATGTTCCACCAATCTCTCCTTCAGTAGTGCTTCCATGATCTTCCCCACTACCGAGGTGAGGCTGACTGGTCTGTAGTTCCCTGCTTCCTCTTTGTTCCCACTTTTGTATAAGGGGACTACATCTGCTGTCCTCCAGTCTTTGGGTACCTCCCCTGTTTCCAGTGATTGGCTAAACAGGATAGCCAGAGGTTCAGCCACCACCTCTCTTAGTTCTTTAAGGACCCTGGGGTGCACCCCTTCTGGCCCCATTGCTTTATCAACATTTATTACTTCTAGTTCCTTCAGGACCCTTTCTCATGTAAAGGGACTTGTGTCCATTTCTGCACCATTCTTACCCCTTGTACTCCCTTCAGACCCATTACCCTCCTTTTCCTCAGTAAAGACTGAGCAGAAATACCTGTTCAATATGTCAGCTTTATTGTTGTCATCCTCCACGTGGCCCCCATCCTCCCCCTTCAGTCTCACTATCCCTCCCTTTGTGTTTCTTTTTTCACTTATGTACCTGTAGAAGGTTTTGTCCCCTCAACCCACTGATTTTGCAATATGTTCTCCTGCCTGAGCTTTGGCTTCCCTTACTGGCCTCCCTGCCTCCCTTTGCTTCTCCTGGTACTTCTCCCTATCCCCTTCTGTCTATGTCTTTTTGTATTGCCTGAATGCAATCTTTTTGGCTTTCACTTTCTTTGCTACCTCTTTGGAAAACCATAATGGTCTCCTCTTCCTTTTCCTCTTGCTAACCTGCTTAATGCATAATTCTGTTGTTCTTGTAATCCACATTTAAATACTGCCCACTGTTCCTCAACCCCTGATTCCTGTCCCATTCCCCTTAATGCCCCTTTCAAATATCTCCCCATTTTCCCAAAGTCTGCCCTCCTAAAATCTAGGATACGTGTTTTTGTGTGGTTTGATTCTGCTCTTTCTGTGATTTCAAACCACAATGACTGGTGGTCACTGTTCCCCAGGTGCTCTCCCACTGTTACCCCATCACACTGTGCCTGTTTGTAGAGCACAAGGTCCAGTATTGCCTTCTGCTGAGTTGGTTCCATGACCAGTTGCTTGAGGAAGGCACCTTGAAGGGAGTCCAGGATAAATCTCATTCTAGTTGATGCTGCTGCTGGGATGCTCCAGTCCACGCCTGGAATACTGAAGTCTCCAACCAGTACTACCTCACTTGTCTGCCATCCTTGGATGGCTAGCATCAGCTCCCTATCTGTTTCTTCCTCCTGGGCTGGTAGTCTATAGACACACCTGTGCGGATGGCTGTCCCCATTTTCCTTTCCAGCTTAACCCACAGTATCTCTCCCCATTTTGTTCCTCCTGGATCTCTGTGGCCCTTATGTCATTTTTCACATACAGTGCCACTCCTCCTCCCTTCCTACCTGCTCTGTCTCTTCTGAATATGTTGTAGCCAGGTATGGCCATCTCCCCAGTCATGGTTATCATTACACCAGGTTTCAGTGATGGCCACAATGTCCAGGTCTGACTGCACCATGACAGCCTCCAGATCTTCCATCTTGTTGCTAAGGCTCCTGGCATTTGCACACATGGCTTTCCATGATTTGACCTCCTAGACTGTTTCGCTGTTCTACTTCAGCCCCTTCCTTGGTTGTCCTTTATCCCTGGTTCTCCTTGCTGTCTGCCCTTCTGCTGAATTTTGCCCCTTTTCTGCCTATCCACATCTTGGGCACTAATTTCCATCTTTTGCACACTGCTTTGCAGAGATAGCCACTCCTCTGGTTCACTGGTTCCACTGTTAGCTGTGGGGGGTGAGCAAGTAGGTACCTCCTTGCTGGTCTGCTACCTTCTTTCGTTAGTTTAAATGCTTGTCAATGTAGCATTTAAACTTATCATTGAGTGCTTGATTCTCTCCAGGATGGATGCAGGCCATCAGGCTTGAACAAACCTCCATCCCTCCAGGTGGGTCCCCAGTCACCAATGAATCCAAACCTCCTCACAGCACCAGTTCTTCAACCATGAGTTAAAGTTCCTGGTGCATGCACTCCTATGCTCTCCCTTGCCTCTCACAGGAAGTACTTCTGAGAAAGTGACAGAAGTAGCTACTTGCTTGAGACCCCTCCCCAATTTCCTAAACTCTTCCTGAACTTCCTTTGGCTCCCCATTTGCCAGGTCATTAGTACCTAGGTGGATAATGACATTCAGCTCACCCTCCCGTCTTGCCTTCCCAGTGATCCCCAGGATCTTCCTTCCATCCCTCCATGCCTTGGCACCTGGTAGGCACCTCACCTCCTGTCCTCCTCCTCCTGTGTTCCTAGCTGGATCCCTCTTATGATGGAGTCCCCACCAGGATTCACTTCCTCCTCCTCTGGGGTCCACTGCTTTCCCCGCTGAGGTCACCTCCTTGGCTAACCTCCTCATCCTTTCCTTCCACTTCTCTGGGTACCTTTATTTGGTTGTCCTCATCTGCCAGTGTGGCATATGAGTTCTTGAGTGGAATAGGATCCGGAATGTGCCTCTGCCTGACCGCTGTAACCCTCCCTGAGCCCACTGTCATCCAAGTGCTCCTTGTTCTCTACATCCTTTGAGGCAGTTGCATTGGACTGGGTGGTCTCTGGATAGGGGTGATGGTACTCCTGACCCAGTTTACTCCGCCTGAGTCTGGCTACCTCATCCCGCAGTCCAGAGAGATGCATGCAGATAGGGCAGCACCTCAGTGTCCAGAAGGTCTGCCTGAATATGGCTGCCCCACAGCCACTGCATTGCACCACTCCCCACATTATACTACAATTATACTGCTATTCCACTACTTGTCTGCTACTGAAGCTCTCCTAGTTCCCTTTTTATTAATTTACTGTCCTAAAAATCCTGCCACTGATCTTCAGATAATTTTCTTTAGAAAAAAAAAAAGAAAAGAAACCAATAAATAAATAAATGAGTCAAAACACTTGTGCTGAGGGTGGACTTCTTCCCCCTTATGCCCCTCCTACTTCACACCCCTTACTATACCCTGTGTTTAGCTCCTGTCAATCAGATTTAACAGGGCATATAATTAAGAGTTGGGGAAGGGGGGGGCGAAAATTTGCAGCAATTAAAGACAGCACAGAATTACACCACCAATATGTTTTAAATTTTCAACAGCCCAAAAACAATTCTAAGTAAAGCCAACAAAGAAAGTACAGTGTCACTAAAAGCCCACAATCTAAGTTTAAAAGAAAAATGGCAATTACCAGTTACTCTAAAGCACTGAATTGAATATGTTTCCTTCCTTCCCCTTCTGGCTTCTTCTGAGAAAAGACAGCACAGAATTACACCACCACTACGTTTTAAATTTTCAACAGCCCAAAAACAATTCTAAGTAAAGACAACAAAGAAAGTGCAGTGTCACTAAAAGCCCACAATCTAAGTTTAAAAGAAAAATAGCAATTACCAGTTACTCTAAAGCACTGAATTGAATATGTTTCCTTCCTTCCCCTTCTGGCTTCTTCTGGCTTAAACTACAGGCACCTATTACCAAGTCAGAAATATTGCTTGCTATTAAGACTTTGCCAAGTAATACTGCACCTGGTCTTGATGGCATTCCTCATTTATTTTATAAATCTTTTAGTCACCAGATTGCAGCTAGTTTAGAAATGGTATATGCACATTTTCTTTACTGAGATAATATACCTCCATCCTTTGCAGAGGGATTGTTACTTTACCTCTATAAAAAAGGAGATAAAACTAATATTACAAATTGGAGGCCCATTGTGTTGTTAAATACTGACCATAAAATTCTTGCACATATTTTGAATGACCGTTTAAAGGGATATGCTTCCTTCGTGATTTCTCCTCAACAGTATTGTGGGCTCCCAGATCGGAGAATTCAGCATACTTTGATGATTCTCCGAGATGTGATTGAGCATTGCAGTATATTGGGTATGTCTGGGTGTGTGGTTGTGGCTGATCAAGACAAAGCTTTTGATAGAGTCTATCATCCTTATTTGTTTTCAGTTCTGGAAGCATACAAAATCCCTTTCAAATGTCTCAAGCAACTGAAATTATTTTATTCTACTTTTTCTGTGCGGCCTTTTTTGAAAGGGGAGGTTGGTAATGGTTTTGAGGTTCATTTAGGGGTTCAGCGGGGGTGCCCTTTAAGTCCATTATTGTATATTTTCTCCCTAGATCCGTTGCTTAGCTCCATCATGGTATAACCTATATAGGAGGGGTTGACAGGTTTGGGAATCCCAGAGTCTTTACATATTCAGGCATATGCTGATGATATTTATGTTTTTTTTTCACATAAGGAACACATTTTTTGTTGTTGCAGAAACTTCATAAATACCAGCTTGTTTCTAATGCCAAACTTAATATGACTAAAAGCAAAGGGCTTTTTATAGGCCCTAGGGTTTTTACTCCGAGTTTGGTGGCAGACATAGAATTGTCTCATGAATCAATAGAGGTGCTGGGCATTATTTTTGGGTCTCTCAATCTCCCTGATGTTAATTCAGAAAAATCACTTAATAAGGCAGAGTTAACGGTGAATTGGTGGAAACAGTGGAAGTGTTCTAAATTTAAAAGGATAGCGCTTCTTAAAAAATTCATACTTCCACTTTTACAATATGTGGCTATGATTTACCCTTTACCTGTACGTTATGAAACCAGACTCTATAGTATTTTTTTTCAGATGTTGTGGGGTAATAGACTTAATCCGATTAAGAGATGTTATACATATTTAGGGATTAAGGAAGGAGGCCTTGGCATGATTGATCCTGTGGTATTTTCGCATGTGTTATTTTTTAAACAGACTGTGCAAACTGCGTTTACAACGACTGGGACAGCTCATAATTACTGGACAAGGCAGTCTTTAGATAAATACCTTTGAGTGTGGACTAATCTAGCACCTAAATTACATCCCCACATACATATTCCCCCTTATTTTAAAGCAGCAACACAGAAGTTATATAAATGGGGAATGACACAAGCTGCTATTTTGACTAAAGTTAATAAAAAATGATATCAGGATATTACGTCCAGAATATATCCATTGGAACTGTCCCACGGTGGACAATTCTCTACTCCTCCGATAGCTCACACATCCCAGGATTCCCCACAAAATGTGGGAAAATCTGTGGCTTACAGCCTATGGTAGACTAAATGTGAGAGGGAATGCCAAACACAAAGTTCTAGAGGAAAGAAATTGCCCATGTATGGAGTGCATAGCAATAACTGAGACTACAGAATATTTTGTTTTGGAGTGCTCATATGCTAAAGCATTGTGGAAGGTTTTAGCCGCCAAATGGAATATGGGTTAGCTTCAGGGTTTGACCTATGACATTTTGGTTTTAGGGAAATATGGCAGACATTTGGGGCATTACCATCCTGATACATTACTGCTTTTTTTCTGTTGTATAAGATTTTATTTGTGGCAAACACGATGCCAATGGGTATTGCAGCTACAGAGAATGTCATACAAATGCCTTAGTCTGTTGGTTTAGAATGAACTAGGAACAATTTATAATAGGGATCACACTCCATATTCGTCACAAGAGGTGTTGCACTGGTGGAAGTGTTTTACATATTTTATTAAATATAAGTAATGGAGGTGGGGATGTCACTTAATTTAATTTGTCATTAAAATTTTACGAGTTGGCATCCCTAAGTGGTTTTTGTTTCAAATTCTGGATCCATTTTCACATGAAGTTATGATTATATTTCTGTTTTGCGACTGTGTTTTCTGTATATGTGATTTACAATAAAATTTCCCCTACTCTTTTCAAGAAATGCCATGGGATCTTTAATGTCCACCCAAATAACCACTAGAAAAGGCAGATAGGACATTAATTTAACGTCTTGTCTGAAGGAAGGCACACTCCGTCAGTACAGCATCCCCTTAGTACTGCATTTGTGTTTATTTGTGGCATGAAACCAATCCCAGCGTAAGACTTGACCCCACAACCCTCTGGCCCAGAGGCAGGTATGCTACCAAATTAAGCCTCCAGTTTTTTTTTCTGTTCAACCATGACTTTATAAGCATGGAAACAGGATCATTGCTCCATAGACTTTATCTGCTCTGGCTGCTTTTCTACAGCTGACAGCATGATCTTCTGCTTGTGACATCACAATTTGTTGTTGTGGAAACAATTATGTCATAAGCAAAAGACTATGATATCATGAAGACAAGCAGCTAGAACTGATGAAGATTAAGAGAAGAATGATCCTGTTTTATTTTATTTTATTTTTTTGCTCATCCCGAGCACCTCTGACCATCCACTCCTCCAGACTTCCGAGGTGCACCCTGCCACCACTCCATCCCCATCGCCATCCACTGCCCCATATTGGCAGCCCCCCCCCCAGGAAACCCAACATATCCCTTTATCAGACAGGTCCACCCCTTCCAAGGAAGAAGGCACCGGTAGGTGCAACTCATTGACCCAGGTGCTGTGGGGGGCGGTCCAGGCAATACGGGGCTTTGTGGTGACAGGGACCGGTGGCCATCATCCAGCTAATTGGGGGGCAATTGTCCATTTTCTGGCTCTTCCAGTCCACTCTGATTGGGCCTACATGGGGACAGCAACCTGAGGTGGGAATGTGCTGGGTGGGTGTCAAGGCTTCATGCTCCTTGCACGTCACCCAAACCACCTCCAGGTGTCTAGGCCCTGCCCACCCCCCCTGGGAGGGAAGCATCCAAAGGATGCTCTGGATCCCCTCCCTGCCAGTCTCCACTCCTGACACCCAGGCTTGGGACATGAACCTGGGTCACCAGATATGCCAAGCGAACCCCTTTGCTCAATGCCACAAAGATCCTGTTTTATTGTTAATGTATGCAGTTATAAAATAAAAATGGGATGTCAAGTACAGGAAATATGTAGACTATAAATTGAAAAGCATCTTGAACTTATGTTTTTTCAAAGTGTCCTCCGAGAGATGTTGAAGTATCTTAAAGAAAAAATTGGCAGCTTTCCCATTTTCGCCTCCCCTCATGTTCCCTTCCCCAAGTGGGGAAGCAAGATGTGCAAAGACACTAATGGTGGCAGCATGAACGCTTCTGTGTGTAGCATGCCGGGAGTCTGCCGCTATCCTTCCCCAATGAGGTGAGGTAAGACCTAATGAATGCCAGGATGACAGAGCTGGGTTCCCCGGTGGATGGGGGCCAGGACGAGGAGAAGGAGTAAAAATAGATAACAAAAAGAGAATTATTGGCATCTTTAAAATTGGTGGCCCAATCATACTGGCAGTGCAGATCCCCATAGGTAACTGGTATACAAGTAACAATATACTATAGTCTGCACAACATTGTTCCTGTTCAAATATTTTTTTTTCAACAGGACTTACAAGAAAACCTCTATACAGTCCAATGATCTATATCAAACAAAAGACAGACATAGCTGTATGTCACCTGGAAAACAAACAAGGCCTATCAGCCTAAAAAAAATACAAATACATATTGAAATTGAATCGAACGTTATACCGCAGTATTGCCTCTCACTCCTCCTCTGCTGTTTCAGAAGTAGTAGCTTAGTAAAGTGCTTTTTTTTTTTGTTCCAGCCTTCCAATTTTCCTCAGGTCTTGTCTGTTCGCCACACCCATGCCCAGGCTTACCCCCTGAGTGGGGCTGCCAAGAGGGCCTCCCACTCCCTATGGACATCATAGGCAAGTCCCGTGTTACCCCCTGGGTTGGCCCCCCGGTGGGCATTAGTGGCAGTGGGCAGTGGAACGGAATGAGCCATCATGCTGAGGCGGCATTTTTTTTTGTTTTTTCCTGGGAGTGAGGACGTGCAATGACATCCAGTATCTGCCCCGCCCCTCCGAACATTCAGGCGCTGGTCACTATGGTACTCTCGGCCTCCACCAGGGGTCTGTCAAGTGCCGGACACCCTCCCCTCCCTCCCCCTGGAGAAGGAGAGCAGTCCTCAGGATGCACCATCCTTCTCCCCCCGGCCGTCCCTCCGATGCCCCGTTCCCGAACCAGGGTCACCGGCGCCGTGAGCAGAAATCCAACTGCTGCGCTGACGGGCCGGCCTTAGTAAAGCACTTTCTATCTGAGTAGTTAAATGGCACTTCCATCTCCCACAGCCTTTTCTTAACTGGGTTGAAGGCCTGCCACTGCTGTTGTTTAGTGTAGCTTAAAGAGCCACTAACACCTCAAGAAGAACTTTGGAAAACATAATATTTGGACACAAAGCAGCTTATATTTGCTCTGTTTTTTCTTATCCATATTATTTATTCATGAGGTCACACGCATGAAAACAGAATACTTATTCCTTGAGGGTTCATCAGCCCCTATTGCTTCTTCCCAACCTTATGTCATAATACTCTGCTTGGGACATCAGTTATTCCCATGGCAACAGACTGTGATGTCACAACAGAGCATTATAATTTCAAGTAGGGAATCATCTATGGCAGTAGATGAACTCTGAAGGATAAACATCTTGTTTTTGTGGGAATTGCGTCAGTAATAAATAATGGAGAGGAGATTTATATAGAAGATGCATAAAATACAAGCTGAATTGTGTCTAAATATTATGTTTTCCAAAGTTTTTCCAAAGGCGTCAGTTGCTTTTTAAGACATGGACAACGAAAACGTTCTTCCCATTTACTTTTAGGCTCTTCCAGCATTTTCTGGCTGCTAATGAGGACAAGCAGGAGCATATTCTCTTATGGTGGCAGTCCCTAAAAAGGCTGATAAACAGTACTCTGCACCGTCTGTTAGGCCTAATTATTATAATTCCAGACAGAAATTGATTAAAGAAATAATGCATGACAGTGTGTGTGTCGTGCTGGGATAATGCCACGCCTGGGGGGTTCGGCATGAGGCCGCAGGCCAAATGCGCCCAATGCCCCAGGCGTGGCATTATCCCAGCATGACACACATCCTGGAGTGCACTATTCCTATTGTACAATGGCTTGTTGTTATATATAAAATAAAAAAATAATTTTAAAGAATGTTTTTATTAGAGTGGAAAAATATTTTTGTTTCTTAAGAGGAGATGCAAAAAAGAGAGCAGCCATAATGACAGTAGACCTGTGGTGTTATGCTGGGATAACGCCATGGGTCCAGCCCCAAACTGACCAATCACAGTCTAAGATTTTTTCTTGCCATTGTATAATCTATAATAATCATGGCTGCTCGTGATCACTGTAGAGCTCCTAGAGTCCTGAATACTTTGATTCCTGACAAGGAATCCAGGAGGCTGGATGTTATGGGCAAACAAATGTATGCCTCTACATCCTTGGGCGTATTTGCACTTGTACTTGATGCTTTTTTTTACTGTATTTGCCTCCTAACTAGCTGACTGTTATGTTCTGGTGCCAAAGTTCTAAAGTTCAGATTCTTATGACTCTTCCCTGTTATAATTTTCGCATCCTTGTGTGGATGTGTTCAATCCCTGGTCCGTAATATACTGCCTATCCCTGCATGTATACCTGTGTTCCTCCCCTGTACTTTGTTCAATTGTGTGATTGTATTTTTCTGATGTCATCTGTACTCGCCCAGGTCATGCCTGACAATAGGCAGATCCTTGCCTAGAGCACTTACCCAGTAACCAAAAGCAAATAAATCAATAAATTATCAGGCATATACGATAAAATATCAGACTAGCCTGTGGAACTCTGCCATGACTACCATTCAGGCTTTGCATGATAGTCTTTTCAAATCTTGAACTACTTTAAGGGGACAGAAATTGATTACTTATGTGCAGCTGTTTGAAACGTCTTTATTTTCATAAATTATAATAATACCTCTAAAGGATCCCTATTTAACTGTGTCTGAATAAAAGCTGAATCTGTCAGTTGTGTTTTGTATTGTTTTCCTTGTATGGACAACATTATGTGCAGTTCCTTTCATGGAACCAAGAATTTGGAGTTTTTACTATGTCACTTCATGATTCAGAAATGTGAGCATGAACTTATCAGTACAGTGCCCAAGGTTCTGAAACCATGAAGTGACATAGTCAAAACTCCAAAATTCTTGGTTCCATGAAAGGAACTGCACGGAAGGTAGTCTAGACAAAGAAAACAATACAAAACACAACTGACAACTTCAGCTTTTCTTCAGGCACAGTTAAATAGGGATCCTTTAGAGGTATGAATGTAATGTATGAAAATAGAGACATTTCAAACAGCTTAACATAAGTAATCAATTCCTGACCCCTTTAAAGCTGCTTCAGCTGGTATTGATACTGGAAAGCATCTGTTACAGTCAGCATGTGGTACCTCTGATGCATCTACTAGGGCTGCTGCCTGTCTCAGAAGATATTCTTGGCTCAGGGTGGCTGACTTTGCTACTGGTGTACACTAAACCGTACTGAATGCCCCTTTTAGGGGCTCCAGGCTGTTTGGACTGGATGTTGATAATGCCTCTTAGGGAGCTTCAGTCATTCAAAATGACATTAAGGTCTGATAAATTCCTAACCCCTCAACCTGCCAGAGGACATGGTAGGGGTTCATTTCATAGACCCACAGGCCATGGTAGCCATGGCCACCATCAGCAGTCCCGAGGTTGTGGTGGTGGCCCCCCTTCCAGGTCCCCCAACCACTGGTGCTCATACTAAGTCAGCCAAAATTATCAATCATGATTTTTTTCAGTATAGAAAACAGAGGAACAGACAGTGGTGAAAAATACAAGTACAAAGATTTTACAATCGATCAGCATCTGGTACATTCTGATTATCTCCACTGTTGCCTACAGATGTGCTAGTGGGGAAAAGGATCTCTCTTCATCTGTTAAACAAAAAAAAGCAGTTTTGAATGGTGTCTCTTCAGGCTTTCATCTCTCTACTACAAAGAGGGGATTGGCTCTGTGCCCTGGATGAACAGGATGCTTACCTTCATGTGAAAATCAGAAAATGCTCAGTTAGTACCTCCGCTCTATGCTGAAAAGCAACCATTATCAGTTCAAATCTTTCCCTTTGGCTTATCCTTGGCAAGGCAGGTATTTACTAAATGCTTTGCAGTTATGGCAGCAGCCCTCTGGAGGGAAAGGCTTTATGGCTTCTCTTGTCTGAGTGACTGGTTACTGAATGGCCCATCCAGGGAAGTGGTTCACTGCACCTTGACCAGAACACAACAATTGTTCAAGGACCTGGGTGTTACAATCTGTGTACAAAAATTCATACTCATTCCCTGTCAGCACCTGCAATTCATTGAAGCAATGCTGGATGCAGCAGTGGACAGTACATTTCTACCTACAGACAGAGCCAAGGCCCTCATTGCCCAGGCCCGTTTGGGTCACGGGGACTATTATGTGTCTGCTGGAACTATGCTTCATCTCTTGGGACTTACAACAACTGCCATTGTGACAGTCTCCTTGGACCACCTCCATATATGAATCCAGCAATTGATACTTTGGGTACAGTGGGATCAATTGATGGATGAGCTGGAACGAATAGGTCTTGTCACACCTCCTTTTTGAAAGTCACTGAATTGGTGGATGGAACTCCAGCACTTGCTGCAGGGTGTCCCATTCTTCTCTCCAACTCTGGTGCAGATCCTCACAATGGATGCCTCCGGGTTTGGATGGATGCCCATCTGGGACCTTATCAGACCCAGGGATTGGGGACCGACTTAGACTCGGATCTCCACATCAGTGTTCTGGAGATGAGGGCTGTTCTGCTTGGTCTGCAAGCCTTCACAGAAAACCTCAGTCCTGGTCCCTTATTGATAAGGATAAACAAAGTCAGCGTAATGCACTACATCAACAAGTAGGGGCCACTCATTCTTATCCCCCATGCATGGAAACAATGAGAGTACCGCACTGGGTGATTTCTCATGGCCTTCAACTGTCAGCTGTGTTTCCCCCAGGTGCCCAAAATGTCTTAGCAGACAAGCTTAGTCAATCCATGTCAGAGAAGTACATGAATGGGAACTACTGACATCCATGGTAAAAGACCTCTTCACAAGATGGGGTCATCCAAAGTTGGACCTTTTGCATCCCCACGCAGCACAAAACCGCTGCATTTCTGCCTGCTTGCTCCAGGGCCTGGAGTGCTTTGGTGAGACATGTTGTCCCTCTTCTGGAAAGAGAGGTTCCTTTGTGCATTCCCTCTGATCTCACTCATTCAGTGGGTTCTATTCAAGCAGCAGTGGGCCACCCTAACACTGGTAGCACCTTTCTGACTTCACCAAATATGGTTTCCTCTACTACAACATTTGGCACTAGAGCCTCCTGTTAAAGTACCTCTGTGTTGAGGTCTACTGTCACAGGACAGGGGGTCCCTGGTCCATCTGGACCTGCAGTCCCTACAGTACCTCTTCAAACATGGCTCCTGAAGACATAGCCATTGCCTGCTTTGGGGTTTCTTCCCAGCTAGCTGATGTCTTACTGGTGACTAGAAATCCTTTCACAATACATACCTATTCACTAAAGTGGAAGCATTTCTCCATATGGTGTGCTTCCTGTTCTGAGGATCCAGTTACATGTCCTGTTGATACTGTGCTGGCCTACCTGCTGTCTCTGTCTGGTCTTCAGTGCTTGTCCATTAAGGTGCACTTGGCTGCCATTTTGGCTTTCCGTGCCCCTACTGATGGGCACATGGTAGCTCAACTTGAAGTGTCCAACATTCCTTAAGGGTATTCTGCATATGTGTCCCCCGCGTCGTGAACTGGTTCCACCTTTAGACCTTATTTTTATCCTTGAAAATTTACTCTGGCTAAATTTGAGCCTGTCACAACTTGAGAATTTTTTTTTTTTTCATGGAAGACTCTTTTTGGCTACTATGACCTCTGCTCAAAGGGTTTCCATGTTTCAGGCTGTCATACATGAGCCTTCTTACCTGATTTTCCACAATGGCAGAGTATCCTTGCATACCAATCCATGCTTTCTACCTACTCTCTGATTTCACATTGAATCAGACCATAAACCTTCCCATATATTATCATGAATGTGCTAACAAAGGTAAAACAATGCTCCATACACTTGATGTAACAGTATGTTTTTATCTTGATCACACTGAGGACTGCATTTGGTCAGCTTTTTGTCTCATTCACCCATAGGAAAGTTGATGCACCTGTTATTAAATAGTACCTGTTCAAATAACTGGCTCACTGTATTGAGTTTGGTTATAGGACGTATGGCAAGCAACCTCTTGGTACTGTGCATGGCCACTCTACGTGTGGTATGGCCACCTCTGTTGCCTGTTTTCAGTATGTTTCTGCAGCTAACATATATGCTGCTGTCACATGGAGCACTGTACATACTTTCACTAAGCACTACAGCCGTGACATTGTCTCATGCAGATGTGCTGGCTTTGATCTTGCTGATCTCCAAGGCCTTCTGCTCCAAATGCATATCAGACTTTCCCATCCTATCTGGGCACCTTGTGCACTGCTTGGACATCGTTCCAAAGGTGTGGCCCAATGGAGGAGATAATACTCGAAGGCAGAACAGTTACTCACCACAGTAGATCTTTGAGAGACTGTCCTTCTTTAGACCTCAGTGCACCTATGCTCATTCCCCCTTTATAAGTTAACAGGTTTGTCCACTGCTTTGTCTGGTGGCATCCATAAGTACCTTTTATATACTATATTTACAGTTCCATGCCTCTCCTTCTGTGACTGGTATTGGTCTGTTCTGGTTTCTCACACTAAGAGGTCCTTCAAGCTTGTCTCTAGCAGTGAACTGTGAAACAAGGGGCCTCCAAGGTTTTATAGGCTCCAACATGGCATGTCATCATAGGTGGTTCCTAGCCAACAAAACTTCCGAGTGGTCCTAATGCCGATGTCTTACAGTTCCAAAGGTGTGGCCCAATGGAGGAGATTCTCTTGAAGGTACACTGTTATGGTGAGTAACTGTTCTTTCTAGGGGCATTGCTATGGTTCACATATCCATGTTCTATCAATTTCACTGGAATGATGCTATTGGCTGGATGTCTTTAAGCTAAGGTTTTCACACCACCCGGGTGGCATATCCCCCAACTCCACCCCATGATGTCAGATCTTTCTTTCTGCTGGAAGAATAGGTCACCTCCTTCACAGCTCCCACTTAGGTTATCTGCACCATAGACGAATGTTAATAAAGTCAAAATTTCTGATATTTCTTAGTGCTTGTTTTGTGGTTCCCTGGACTGTCTCTGGACCAACAATGGACCAATGGAAACCAGGCTTCAAATTCTTTTTTTTTTTTTTTTTTGAAATTACTGTTTATTTCTCCTCCCAGCCTGCCACCTCCGACCCTTCAGGGGGGACAATTGGACATCCCACTGCCCGGAACCCTACCCACACAGACCCACTGGCCCCATGGAGCCTCGGATTACCCACCGGCGGATGAGGTGAGGGGTCAAACCCCATTACTTCTTTGTGTCGGGTTCGTGGTGTGTTGGTACAGGCAAATCGTGGGCACGGCCATGGTCCCCCCGTCTTCCCGGCTGTGGCAGGCTTTTTCAACGATTTTCTCCCTCCCGAGCAGCAAGTACCCTTCCCGACATCATGAAGTGTACGCCGACGTCCATGCTGCTCAATAGCCGCCCATCTCCCAGGTGGAGCCTGCAGTTCCTCGAGCCTCCACTCGGGGTCGTGCAGGTGTCGGGCAATAGCTGAATCCTTTCCCGGAGAAGGCGAGCTGTCGTTGGATGCTCAAGCCTGTCTCCCCCCTGGCTGACCCACCGATGACCCGAGTCCGCTCCCGAACCCGGGTCGCCAGCGTGGAGCGAGGTGTGGCGCCCAGCACCTCAACCCTCAGCGCCACCGGGCCGGCTAGGCTTCAAATTCTGTGTTAGCTGCTGTCAGTAGATGTTGGTCACCGATCCATGCAAGACATGCATGCACTGCCTGAGCGGCCAACATGAGGTGGATGGGTGTGGTCTATACAAAAGCATGCTTCCTGAGTCCCTTGAGGACAGGAAGCTCCAACTCTCATTGGGTTGGCCTTCACAATGGGATCCAAAGAACCACCCTAAGGGCCACAAGGAGGCCTCAGTTGTGGCTAGGTTGGCTGAACAGCTTGCGGCCTTTGAAGTGGAAGCAGTGACTGCCATGGCGGTCACATCCTTGATCTCAGCGCTGTTCTCTGGGGCCAGAGTTGGAAGGTCTTTCACTGGAGAATTATGTGACATACATTTTTAGTAGTAGTAGTAGTAGTAAAAATGTTTTTATTTATACAGGCAAAAACAAATTTGACAATGCAAAAAGTTTACACCATAGGTCTTATTCAAGGCCTGTTTTCATGGTGGTCCTGTAATTGATGTTAAGTTACAGTTTCTAGGAAGTTCCAGATATTATCAAAATATACAGATGTACATAAAACATATACATGGTAATGCCTTTCCTACTCATAATAACTACACACAGACAATTAGACATGATGGACTATATATAAATCACCCCAAACAGTGACAAACGTGCAAAATCCTGTTTAATCTTATGTCCAAATTCCTTTACTGTTAAAGTCATTCCTCTCAAATCCTTTGATAATCTATTCCAGGAACTAGCAGCTCTATATTTAAATGTGAGTGTGTGTACTTGTTTTGAATCCTAGGTATTTTTAAAGTGTTATCTGTATTTCTCAAGCAGTAATTGTGATTAACCCATTCTAACTGTTTTACAAGCCTTTCAGGGGTTTCCGCTTTCAAAATTTTGTACAATAGTTTATTACATATAATTTCTCTTTTTTGGTGCAGTGGGATCCAGGACAAAGCATCATATAAAGAACAATGGTGCACTGTGGGGTAACACCGTAATACAAATCTAGCTATTCTATGATATAGAGCATCCAGTTTATGTAAAGATGTTTTTGTAGAAAAACATTAAACATTGAATATGGGATCCATATTCCAATGCTGAGATAAGCAATTGATTTGCCACCAACATACGATCAGTTTTGGTCATATAAATTGTAACCCTTCTTAGGGCCCCCTAGTTTCATTTTAGTTGTATTTATTATGTTATCTATATGCTGATTGAAAGTAAGACCAGAATCAGTTTCTACTCCCAAATATTTGTATGTTTCTGCCTGTGTTAATAACTGTCCATTTGCAGTCACAATTTGCATAACACTCTCAAGACTCTTATTTTTAGTTCTAGAAGTTTTAAATAACATTGTTTGAGTTTTATTTGCATTCCTCAGTAGGTGTTTAGCCTTAAACCATAATTGCATGGTTTCAAAATCAGACGAGTTTTCCTTCAACTTCTTGTTTATTTAACCCTTCGGTTATTAATACGGTGTCATCTGCACATAATATAATATTTGAATGTTTTATAAATTTTGGAAGGGAATTCATATAAATAAGAAACATTAATGGGCCCAAAATTGAGCCCTGTGGACACCTCTTTTCACAGGGGCCAGATCTTAACTTACACCACTAATAAAAACCAACTGAGTACAATCTTTTAAGTATGATGGAAACCATTTTAATGGCTGATCGGTGACCCCTATATCCTCAAGGGATTCCAGCATCAGAGGATGATCCACAAAATCAAAAGCCTTTGACAAGTCCATGAAGACCTCTCCCACAGACCTCCCATCTCCAAATGGAGAAGCTATTAAATCCAGGAAGTCCATGAATGCAGACTCCATGGACTGCCCCTTTCTAAATCCATACTGTACCGGAGTCAATTTGTTGTACTTTTCCAAATATGCCATTAACTGAAAATGAACCAAGCACTCCATTAACTTGGAAATAACTGATAGAAGAGCAATAGGTCTATAATTTGTTGGAAATGAGGCATTCCCTCCCTTAAATATCGGGATCACCTTAGCCCTTTTCCATTTATTTGGGAATTTACCCTGACTTAAACTCAAATTAAACAATTGAGCCAATGGCCATCCCACAGCTCCATCACTGTCCTTTAAAGAATGTATTTCTATGTTATCCAAGCCACCAGCTTTGTTACTTGTTGCTTTCTTTATTTCCTTCATTACCTCCCCTGTGGTTACTTTTCTAAATCTAAAACTTAGTAATTTAGGCTCTTGATGGTCTGTCCTGTCTTTAAATCCTTCCAGATCTTGTTTTTTTTTGTTTAAGTTGAAATCTGGTAAGTTAATAAAATAACTATTTAAGATTTCTGCAGCTCTCACTTGGGTAACATTTATACCGTTTTCCATTGTTGTTAAATTGATACAATTCTTCACTGGATTCACCAAACTTTTGATTAAATTCTAGTACTATTTTGGATTTTTAGTATTCTGAATCTTCTGCCTATAATATTTCCTTTTTATTTTTCTGGTTTCACACTTTATTTTGTTTCTTATGTGTTTGAATTGTTCACAACTTGTTTTATCTAGGGTCTTATTTGCTACTTTCCACAGTCTATCCTTTTCTTTAATTAATTGTTTTATGGTTCCAGTTATCCATGGCAAGCAACACGATTGAGTAGTTTGTTCTTTCAATGGGGCACACTCATTACAGGCTTTTAAAAAAATCTCTGTAAATTAATTTACTGCCAGATCAATACCTGGAATTAACATTACTATCTGCAAGTTTTGTCTATCTAATTCCTTCATAAGGGCTTCTGGACTATAATTTACAAAAGATCTTTTCTAGACTTTAGAGGGGATACATTCAATTTACTTTTGCCCTACTAAATTGATTTCACATGAGATGACACTATGATCCCTTAAATTTGGGGGATGAACTTTCTTCATTTTTATCTCCATATCTGGGGTTACAAATATTAGATCTGGTATGTTTCCAGAACCTATCAATCTACTTTTCTGGGTGGGGATATCAATTATTTGTTTCAGATGTAAATTCGAGAATGATTCCTCCAGTTTCCGACCCCTTGACCCATTCCAGGCTGCATTGAAATCACCCATCAAAATCATGTCCTGTTTTTTAACAAGCTCTGCCAGTAATTGGGAGAAAGGTTCAAAAACTGCAGGTTTCACCCTAGGATGAGAATACACAGCTCCTACTATTACTTTCAGGTTCTGAAGACAAATAAATATACACTCTATTCCCTCAAACACTCCAGAGAATATCTGTGTGGATGGTCCCAAGCTGTATTTTAAATACATCAATACCCCCTCCCCATGTTTTTCTGTCTAATCTATAATGAAAATAACCCTCTATGTCTGTTTCTCTTGAATTAATGTTTGCGTTTAGCCGGCCTGGTGGCGCTGAGGGTTGAGGTGCTGGGCGCCACACCTCACGCTACGCCGGCGACCCGGGTTCGGGAACGAGCCTGGGTCGTCGGGGGTTAGCAGGGAAGGAGAAGGATCGAGTGTCTGTAAGACTGCTCTCCTTCTCCGGGGAGGGGTGTGTGTTGCCTCAGTGGCCTGGCGGCTCCTAGTGGTGGCTGGGGGCTTGGCAGGCTATGGGCAGAACTAGAGGGACATACTGAGGTGGACGCTGGGATGGGGCGCGTACGGTAGCGTGCGTGCTCTGATCCCTTGGCATCATTGCACGCCTCAGATGTATGGGGAGAAAAAGTGGAAAACCTTGCGGGCTACATGAGGGCTGGACAGGCAGCACTGTCGGCTTCTGGTCCCTGGATGCTCCTCCTTGCCGAAACCCCCCCGGATCCCGTGGCGGTGGTTGCGTGCCCACCATGGCTGATCGCTGTGTAGGTGGAGGTAAGGGGTAGAGCTTGGGGGTTGGGGGCAGAGCAGGGGCTGAAGGTCGGGCCGGATTGGGGGGGACCATAGGTAACACCCCCTAGCCACAGAGGAGGAGTACAAAAGTATAACAAAAAAAAAAAATGTTTGATTTTAACCATGTCTCTGTTAAAACAATTATTTCAGGATTGACTGTCTCTACCCATATCTTGAATTGGCCCATTTTTTAAATTAAACTCCTTGCATTGTCATGATATAATGTAAGTTTGTTACATTCAGGGCCAGGATTCGTTTCAATGTCACCACAGAGCACCAAAGCAACCCAAAACACCTAATATGGGTGATTCATTGCTGTGCACCTGACACCGAGAATCCTGGCTCTCAATGATTCCCTTATTAAAACGAATGAGTTACACCTCCCTCTAACTCTTGAGCAATTTATAGTAGTTGCCCTGGTTAACCCTGTGGCTGCTGACAATTGTGTCCTCAGGTTTAAAGTGTTATTCTTTACAAGAGTACACACTTGCACAATACTTACAACAAACACCACAATTGTCAAAACGTGAACTGTTTTTAAATTCATAGTTAATCTAATATTTTCAACAATTTATGATATTGCTATAGTCAGCTACCTGAGTGGACTTTTCTAAATAGACAGTATATAAGTAGAAAATATAACACTATAAAAATAAGCTTTTAAGCTCCCTCTAATATGCATATCTTTAAGTAACCAAATATCAAAGTTTAAAGGTTCTGTATCCTACAATAAGTTTTTTTCTAATATCCACAATCTGGACTTTTCCTAGACAAGTACTACTTATTACAAATTATATAACAAGTTTGCCAAACAACTATTAAAAAACAATTTCTATTAAAAACAGAAAACCCCCTACGTAAGAGTGATACACTATGATGACAAACTTTTAAATTCCTCCAAAGGTACATGCCTTTAAGAAACCTTAGTCCTATTGAGGATTTTATTTTAGGAACATTCCAATGTCTAAATATTACTTAAAATACTTATTATAAATCATGTAATTAATTTACCATCCTAAGTCCAGACCTTGGGGGACAGCCCTGCCCCTCATGCTAAAAGCAATCACCATCATCCCAGTCCCTCAACTCGCCCATCCACTCAAAAACTGTCGAGTGCCCTTGGCTGGGGTTGGACAGATCAAGGGCTTTTCTGTCCCACCCATAGAGCTAGTCAACTTTGATTCCAGTCGAGCAGGCTGCCGACATTTTTCTTGAGTTTGTCGACCCATTGTCTTATGAGGTCAAGGATTTGGTCTCACCGATCTCGGTGCACCCAATCCTCACTCAGGAGGATGTGATCTAGTTGGTATCACCGTGCAGTCCACTATGGGATCAGCCTCCACATGGGGTCGGGTCTTCGGCACCTGTGTTGCTTAACATGGGCAGCCACATGTTTTACAGTAACCCACTGGAAGATTCATCTCACCGCCAGTCGAGATTGTGGTTGAGGTGCCTTTGCGCTCGTTCCTGCACAACCTGGAGGCATTGCCATGGATGTTCCTTGACCTCCTCATCCTCAGGTGAGGAGAGGCACTGCTGCAAGATGCGCCGGTGCTACAAGGAACTCCACTGGCAACAGTGGGCCACTGCAGGGTGGGGTTCTACCCCTGGGACCTTTGTTCTCCAGGCTATCACCAGTAACACCCCTGCCAGTCCACACCATGCAGCTGCAGCCCACTGTTGCTTCTTCATCTAATCAGGTGGAGTCACCACCAATGCAACCAAAGGTGAGTGCTGTGACCAAGGAGGCCAGCCACTCAGCCACCAGCTTGCCAGGCTGGTTGTTGGTGAGGATCACTCCAGATGAGGATTTCTGGGAGCTCCATGGTGAGAAGCAGCCAAGGGCTATTTTCAGGAGTCATCAGATAACTCAGATCATGAGTCTGTGTTCTCCTTAAAGACTCCACTCTTCGACTGCAGCTTGGTCAAGGAACTTTCCACCGAGCATGACCTTGTGTCTTTCAGGGTGCTTCTCCACCTTATTTCAGAATCCCTGTCAGTCCTGTTTGAGACAGTCCAGATGAGGGATAAGTACCCTCTAAGAGACATTCTAGATCAGGGTGAATCCCTTTGGGTTGCTTTCCCTGTGGCTGAGCTATTTTGTGACCATCCCTGGAGCTTTGACAGCCTCCAGTATTCTACCTAGCACCCGTGGCCATATGGTCCATAAGTATGCGGTCCATATGGACTCCCTTTCTGGGTTTTCAGACCAACCCTTTGTGGAGGGACTGGTCATGGATTTGGTGTTCCATAAATCCAGACTCCAGGAGGATGTAGATAAGCCTCCAGACAAGGAGTCTCGTAAGATTGATCACGCTGCTAAAAAGGTGTATGCTGGGGTGTCTCTAGGTCTCCAGCAGGCTAGCTGTGCTGTGATGATGGCTAACTTTGGTTACTCCCGATGGGAGTCTTTGATGTTGTCCTCCCTCACCTCCCTGTTAAACAACAGTTGGCAGTGAAGTTCATCAGAGAACATGGTCATTCGCTGGCTAAAAACCAGCTCCAGACTGCCTTGTACATGGGTGATTCTTGTGCCTGTGCCATGGCAGTGACTGTCTCAATGCATCACAGAGCCTGGTTGCATTTGTCCACCTTCACGGCGAACACCCAGTGTAAATTGGCTAGTGTCCCTTTTCTGGACACTGTCCTTTTCAGCCCTGGAGTGGAAGGACATCTCACTAGAACTGAGAAGTCCAGTGCCACCCTGGATTCTGTGACTTTATCCCAAAAGGACCAGAAAAAGAAGCCTAAGAAACAGGCTTTCCAGTACCGGCTCTTTCGGTCACAGCCTCCCAGGCAGCAGCTCCAGCAGGGGCAGTCCCGGGGCTGGTGCCCCAAGTATTTGTCCAGGGGTCCAGGTCCAAAAAGGAGGGGAAAGGGTAATGGTATCTTTCTTGCAGCAGCCACCTGTGCCCCCATAAAAGCTACCCAGTGACAGGTTGGGGGGCACCGTCCCGCTACCTGTCCTGTCCCTGACTGCTTTACCTGTGGGAGGTCAGCTACATCACTTCTTATCATGTTGGTCCACTATCACAGTGGACAAGTGAGTACTGGATGTTGGATTGGTAGTGGGAAGAGTATTGTCTCTAGTCTTGATGGCTCTCATGCCCTATCGCCTCCATGTGCCTTGAGAGTCCGTGGTGCCTCAGGACATGCTGTCCACCCTAAGGGTGGACATTGCTCAGCTCCTTGTGAAAGGGGCAATAGCTCATGTCTCAGACACCCTGGCCAATCAGGGTTATATGTATAGGTACTTCCAGGTCTCAAAATGGATGGGGCAGGGCTGCTGGTGCCCCATAGTGGATTTGCATTATCACAACCAGTTTATGCAGAAATGCAAGTTCAGGAGGGTCACTCTGAGCCAGATTATACCATCCCTGAAGCAGAACATGTGGTTCTGCTTCCTGGACCTCCTGGATGCATTTTTCCACATTCCCATCCATCAATCCCACCGCCGATACCACTGGATCTGTGTGGAACGGGGTCCTGTACCAGTTCAAGGTGATGCCCTTTGGCCTCTCCTCAGCACCCAGGGTCTTCACCAAATGCATGGCAGTGGTGGCAACCCAGTGCCTTAAAGCCAGAGTGTACCCCTACCTGGATGACTGGTTGTTAGCTAGTCCATCTAGAGAGGTCATGGAAAGATTCACAGATCTGAGTCTCCAGATTTGTCAAGACTAGGGCCTACTGGTCAACTTGGACAAGTCTGAACTGGTATGAAAGCAGGTGATCAAGTTCATAAGGGCAGAAATAGGCTCCCTGTGGCCCAAGACCCACCTCCCTGCAGAAGGGGCACTGGGTCTTACCTCCTTTGTCTGATCATTTGAGGCTGGGCTCTCGTGCCCTACCCAGGATTTCCTGCTGCTGCTGGAGTACATGGCATCCTGTACCAACATGGTCCATTGGGTCCGCTGGCAGAGGTACCACCTTCATTGGGCGCTGGGCTGTCAGTGGTCCCAGCACCTAGGCCACTTGAACCAGCTGGTCACAGTGACCCAGCCAATGTGGGATGCCATCCAGTGGTGGCTAGTCCCAGAACACCTGGTTGAAGGAATCCCACTTGTCTACCCAGAACTGACCATCACACTCTCAACAGATGTGTCTCTGGTGGGATAGGGAGCGTACCTGGGAGCCCACAGTTTCTGGTCACCTAGGGAGTCACATCACCACATAAACCTGCAGGAGCTCCATGCGGTGCATGTGACTCTGACAGAATTCACTCCACTAGTCAGGAGTCTGGTCATACAGGTCCAGACAGACAACACCGTGACCATGTTCTACCTGGAAAGGCAGGGCAGAACTCACTCCCTTACCCTGTGTTGCAAGGCACTCTTCATCTGGTCCCTCATGCGCAGCTTGGAGGCAGATCTCCTGGCAACCCATGTCACAGGAAAGAACAGTCAGCTGGTGGATGCTCTAAGATGGGTTAGAGAGATGTCGCACGAGTGATCCTGGAATCAGGAGGTGGTGAATCACCTGTTCTCCATGTGGAGCACACCCTTGGTGGACCTGTTTGACTCTTAGGAGAATGTCAAACTGAGGCTGTTTTGTGCCCACCCCCCACAGTCCAGAACACTACTGGGGGATGCTTTTGTAAGGCCCTGGACCCCAGGCCTTGTGTATACCTTTCTTCCTTTTCTCCGATCCAAGAAGTGGTGGTCAAGGCCCAGAAGGAAAAGGTACAGATGATCTTGATGGCTCCAGACTGGCCACGGCAGTTCTGGTACCCTGATCTCCACAGCCTCAGCAGCAGACCTCCACAGTGACTGACTGCCTTTTCACCCAGATCTGCTGACCAAACCTCAGGGGACAGTCCTGCACCTGGACCTTCAGTCCTTGCACATTGCGGTCTGGTTCTTGAGTGGCTAGAGTTCCAGGCATTGGGTCTTTTGGAGGATGTTCTCTACACTGTGGAGGCCTCCAGAAAAGATTCAATTCACAGATGCTATGCCTTCAAATGGAGAAGATTCTCTGTTTGGTGTCAGGACAAAGAGCTGGATTCCATTGCTTGTCCTATGGCTAGCATCCCTCCCTTTTCCAGCTGAGGCTGCAGGTGACAACCTTTAAGGTGCACCTGGCAGCCATCTCTGCTTACCAGGCTCAAGCTGGTAAGCCAATGGTGGCCCAGGAGAAGGTGCTGCTGTGCTCATGTGCCTTTTCAAGGACCTGAACCACTTGTTCCCTCCGGTACCTGTACCACCTCCATCATGGGACTTACTGCTGGTTTTGGCAAAACTCATGGGCAAGCCTTTTGAGCCAATACACAGGTGTGAGATATCACACCTATCACAGAAGATGGCCTTCCTGGTGCCCGCACATCAGCCAGAAGGATTAGGGAGCTCCAGGTGCTATCAGTGGAGTCTCCCTACATGGTCTTCCACAGGGACAAAGTCGTCCTTTGCCCCAAGCTGAAGTGCCTCCTGAAGGTGGTATCAGAGTTTCACCTTAACCAGGTAATTAACTTGCTGGTGTATTTCAGCATTCCATCTTCAGAGGCCATCTACAGCTCCATATCCTGGACCTGCAAAGGGAACTCTGGTATTATGTGGAGCACACAGTTGGAATTTGGGGACATGATTGCCAGCTGTTTGTTACTTATTCTGAAACCATGCCTGCAGAGTGTCAGCAAAGCAGATGATTGCATGATGGATTACTTCTTGCATTGACCTCTGCCATAGGTTGGTTGGTAGGGAGCCTCCCATATGGCTTAGGGCTCATTCCACCAGGTAGAGAGCCTCCCACATGGCTTAGGGTTCATTCCACCAAGCATACTGCTGCCTCAGTGGCTGCTTCCAAAGATGTCCCCATACAGGAGATCTGCAGGGCTGCTACCTGAAAGTCAGCACACACCTTTATTTCCCACTGCCGCATCCACCTGGAGTCATGCCGGGGTACAGGTTTTGGGACATCGGTTCTCCAATCTCTGTTCAACAAGTAGGGGTGCATGGCTTGACCCTTCCTCCCACAGAACTGCTAGGAGTCTGCCAGAGTGTGGATAAGTGAATTATATCCATGCCCCTTAAAGAAAAGGATACTCACCTGTAACCATAATTCTAGGTCTGGTATATGGTTCACATCCACACAATGCACCTGGCCTCCCCTAGCAAGTTGCACATGGATCCTGCTTCCACCATGTAAGCTCTGACATCATGGGGTGGTGTCAGGGGATATACCACCTGGGTGGTGGGAGGAGCTTAACTTAAAGACATCTGACCAATAGCATCATTCCAGCAGAACTCCCAGAGTGTGGATGTGAACTATGCACCACTCCTAGAACTACAGGTGAGTAACCTATTCTTTGGTAATTCTTTCACTTTTTCTTCTGCATTTTGGTATCCATTTTGGTTTCAAAATGGACAAATCTGCTGATTACAGTGATAACAGAATCTCAACAGTAAGAAAACGCTTTATTGAAGTTTTTTATAATGTAATAGTGCAGGAGCTGAGGACAAGATCTGCTGGCTGCTGAGATTCTGGCTCTGCTTCCCCCTCCTTGGCTGCTATCACCACCACCACCATCACAGTAGGATCTAGAGTGATATATGTGGTTAATTTCTCTAGCAAGAGCTACACTTGAGAATAGTGCACGTTAGAACATATCAGAGATGTTGTCCTATCATAATAATGGGACCCTATTGTTTTTATTACACAAATTTGTTTTTTAGTAGCACTTAATGACTAAAGGTACATATCAATGTTTGATACGCATCATATAATTCTTATTATCTATACAAACATCAGCTTATAACTCAGTTTTCTTTCAGACCATAGGACAGAAAGTCAACAGATACAAAAATATCCAAGTATCAAGATTATTTTAATCCTTTTATTAAGCATTTCATTAAAAAAGCAAAGCTGAGATTTGATGTGTGGCCTGCATTTATGGCATATTAACTATTCTGCATGCAAAGGCTTTAAGCAATTCCTGTCTGTGGGCCCAACTTTCCATCAGCTCTCCCATCTTAAATAGACCAACTGGCTTTTTACCTTTTGCTATGATAAAGCCCACCACATATTATTTAAACAATTACATATTATAAAGATAAAACTTAAATATTACTTTAAAATTCTATGTGAGGACTTCTGATCCCATAAATAGTTTAGACATGAGATCAGCATTAAGGATGACTAAAAAGCATTTACAGTCAACTGAACTGCAGACTACCCATAAGTATTAGCACTGGAGTTTAGGTTGTATAGGATTTCTCTCCTGAGTCATAGTCAGCCATCAGGCCAGTTTTCAACGGTTCCTACACCAGAATGGTACTGCAGCAAAGATTCTCTTGACATAGATAAGCCTTGAGAATACAGAAATTCACTTGGTACATTTGAAGTTGGAGAAGGGGGTTTCCTTTCACATACAGGTGGGAGAATGTGATCTCTTGAGAGAGATGAGGGAGGAACTCGTTCACGTATCTGAGAGTGAGAAAGCTGGTTATAGACACTGAAGTTTGAATCACTAGCAGATTGTGAGTTCTGACTAGTGATGGAAGAGAGATGTGGCATCATTGTGCTGGTGGTAAAATGAGCTGGAAAAGGTTGGTAGGGCATGGGTTCCATTGTCTGAACACTATAGCTGTTGTACGGTGAAACAGAGGTCCACATGTTGCAGTTCAAAGGAGGGGGAAGGAGATCTTCGACTGGTGATCCACCAGGAACTTGAGCCCCAGAGCTAGAATACATACACGCTTCCCTAGGGGCAACCTCACTGCGGTAGGATGAGCTTAACATCTGCTGGTTGTAGGGAGGTGGTGAGCGAAAGTAATGATCTTCTCCTACTGAAGGAGATGCCTCAAGATAAGAACGCTTACATGGCAGCTCCAGATGACGAGCACTTTCTGTAAAGGAAAGGAAATGATTTAGCAAGAGGTCATTTCTCATGTTGCTCTTACATTTTGTTCCCTTAGTAAAGGAAATCAATGAACTATTTATAGAACTTAAGTTTTTTTGTTTGGAGTGATAGTAAAGAGGTGAATGGAACCCCATCATAATAGGCCCCTGTGCTGGTGCATTCTAAATCATATCAAATAAAAGTAAGTTTCTTAGCAACCATCCCAAGGGATGTTGAATTTAATAACAACAGATATCTATCTATCTATCTATCTATCTATCTATCTATCTATCTATCTATCTATCTATCTATCTATCTATCTATCTATCTATCTATCCATCCCTCCATCCATCCATCCATCTATCCATCTATCTATCTATCTATCTATCTATCCATCCATCTATCTATCTATCTATCTATCTATCTATATATCTAGTGAAAAACTTAAGACACATCTACAAAACAGATAAGCATAAACATATTTTGGTATAGGTGCACAAAGTGAAGACAGTCTATTTGTTAACCTATTACAGCATATACAATCATGCAGAAGTTAAATAATTCTGTTTGGACCTATAATAAGTGAGTGCTTTTGTTTTTGTTCCAAACATAATCAGTAAGGCAGAATGGCTAATTTCTGGATGCTGTGTGGGGTGTGTGTGTGTGGGGGGGGGGCACTCTAACCAAGGACATTGGAAGTATATTTCTTCATTTTTTTTTAATTAAAAACATGGCAATTTCCCTTAGAAGGCTGATAGTAACTGTCAAACAGTAAAAGCATCCACTAAAACAACAAGTAAATTATTTCAGATACATTGTCTGCATGTATTTATGTTACACAACAACTGTTCTATATACTGATGTCCAGTACATAAAGCAGTGAACAACATTTGTGGGTGATTAAACAAACTCTGTGATTATCATACATGGCAGCCATTTATTGCTTTGTATACTACAGAGCAACTAATGTAATTACAATACAGTTCCGTACATTTCACTTTAATATCGCACGTCACAGATTCACTAAGCCAAGTAAAAATGTTGGTTAAGTTGATACCAGCAAACATAACTGAAGCAATAGAAACATGGAAGAAAGAAAGAAAGAAAGAAAGAAAGAAAGAAAGAAAGAAAGAAAGAAAGAAAGAAAGAAAGAAAGAAGAGATCGATCAAGATTAAAAGACAAGGGCAAATATGTTTTCAGCTGTGCTTTAAATAGAAGGAGAGAACTAAATGTTTGGATAAAGTTTAGAAGACGATTTGAGATTGCAGGAGAAGCAGAAGAACAGGATTCACCACAAACTAGAAAGTTTTATAGTTTCTTAGCAGCACAGCAGCTAAAGCAGTTATGTATAACTGGTTGTAGGACCCCCCCCCAATGGTGGAGGGCTGGTTGACTACTGTATATGTAAATGGATCCAGGACATGGAGGGGTTAACAGTGCAGTTACAACTGTGAAAGGACAGACATACTGTGGTACAACTTCCTTTTATGCACTTTTTAGAGAGCTGAACAGGTCACTGTGACAGGGTTGAATAGGATCCTGTCCCAGTTGTTATGGAGAGTATGAATGCAGGGATCTGTTCATTCCTTTCCTGTCTCTTGTCTGTCTGGTTGTGCAACCAGATTTTCTCGTGAGACCTAGGACTTGATCACCCTGACAGTTTCTCAATTTTCTGCCTCTCACTGTCTCTTAGTCTTCCCTTGCTGTTTCTGTCTTTTCCCCCTTGTATATCTGCTGGTATAAAAATATATACAAATCATTATGTGGAAATGTAACTGATATTGGGATCCATTTGTTTAGAAATTATATAGTGTTACTGTTGAAATGTTTATAATTACAGTTTGAGATGATTGCAAAAAGCTATTGGGAACTCAAGGGGTTAACCTGAGAGCAGTTTTTAAGCCCTTTGTCAGAAGCTGTGGAGAAGGGGCCTCAGTTCTGAGACATTGTGTTCTGCCTGCACCTGCTTGATATTTACAAGAACATTTTAGAAAAAAAACAGGATGCTTGTTAAGAAGGGGGCTTGCAAGGACTTATAAAATAGAGCTGCAATTTCTTTGCAAGAGACACAGAAATTGAAGGAAAACTCAGATGGATCTTCTCTGTTTATTCTGCCTTTGTAAATAGTTATTCTGAACAATTTATTTTTTTTTATTTTATTGTTATTTATAATAAAACTCTTGTTGCAAATTTTACAACTACTCCTGGTTTTTCCTATGTTTCCTGACCTGTGCCTCGATGACAGTCACATGGTGTTAGATCAGCTGGCCAGTATTACTTAAGTCACAGACTCCCTGGGGACTAAGAGGGCAACTAACAAAAAGGTGATCTGCCCTGCTCATCCCTTTGCAGATAGGATAGATAAAATAGTGTGGTAAATTGGACTGAACCTGTAAATCTGAAGCAATAAAATATAAGTATGTAATAATCCCTGACGTTCTTGTGAACTACAGGCCAGTCTCTAATCTTCTCTTTTAGGGAAGGTTATTGAGAAGGTGGTGTTTGAGCAACTGATAGACCGCTTTGAGTGTCTTTTTATCTTTGAACCTCTGAAGTCTGGTTTTCGGCCTCGGCACAGCACTGAAGCAGCCTTGGTCAGGGTGACACATGATCTCCTTCTGGCAAGGGATCGAGGGCAACATACTATTTTTGTGCTCTTGGACCTGCCATCCGAATTTGACACAGTGGATTATGGGGTGCTGTTGGATCACCTGAGGAACTCTGTGGGCATTACTGGCACAGTTCTGCACTGGTTTGGTTCATATTTGACCAGGAGGATGCAGCGACTGTCTCTGGGGAAATTAATATTGGAGCCAGCTGTGCTGTCCTGCAGTGTTCCTCAGAGTTCGATCCTCACCCCCATTTTATTCTCAGTGTATATGCTGCTGCTAGGGGAGATCATAAGGTGGTATAATGTGGGTTTTCACTGCTATGCAGATGATACCCAGCTGTACCTGTCTTGTCCCCCGATGATACGTCTACGTCTTCTCTGCTGAGCCATTGTTTGGCTGAGATAAATGATTGGATAGCCAACAACTGGTCATGTCTAAACCCAGGCAAAACAGAGACCATGGTTATTGAACCTAGTCATCAGGGCTTGTCTGTTGTTAGGGATGTTGCCCTCCCTGTTCTGGGTGGCCAGCTCCTTATAGAAATTAGTGTGGTTAGAGATCTGGGGGTCATTCCAGATGACAGATTGACATTTGAACAGCAGGTTTCATCTGTCGTCTAGTCTGGCTTCTTCCACCTCCAGAATATTGCTAAGATCTGGTTGCACTTAGCTCAGGATGACCTAGCGATGATCATCCATGCTTTTGTCTTCACAAGGCTGGATTGCTGTAACACTCTGTTCCTAGGGCAATCTGGAAGTTTGATGCATCGATTGCAGCTAGTGCAGAATGCCGCAGCCCGGAAGTTGGTAGGTTTCTCACTGAGGGACCACATTACTCTGGTTCTATGTGCTCTGCACTGGCTGCCTTTGCATTTGTGCATCACCTCCAAGATCTGCTTGTTGACATACAAGGCCCTACGTGGTCTGGAACCGGACTAATTAAAAGAGCTCCTGATTCCTTATCAATCACTCCGCCCTCTTCACTCCACCAAAGCTGGGTTGCTGGTGGTCCCCACATCAGGTCTCAGGTCAACTGGTGATAGATCTTTTGGGGTGATGGTCCCTATTATTTGGAATTCGATCCTTTGTCATATACGTGCAGCCAGCTTGGTGGAGGCCTTCAAAGCCTCATTAAAAACTTTTCTATTTGATCAAACATTTAATTGACCTGATTTATTCTTAGTGTCACTTTACTATATAATTTATAGTTGTTGTTTTGGTTTGTAAAACACTCAGAGCCCCTGCAGGATTGAGTGCTATATAAATAAAATTCACCTTGTCTTGCCTAATTCTCTGAGCCTATAAGTGACCCATTTACAGTTGAAATGTATGTTATTTTATGTTTTTCTTTGTCTTTTTAACTTTTTTATCTTTCTGTTCATCTTTAGCTCTTTTACAGATCTGTCATACAGCTGTATTGTGCTGTGTGTTGTAAGTGAAACATTTCTCTCAGTTAAAAACGTTTATTACAAAAATTGCAGAAAAAGAAAGTTGTATAGTAGGAAGTTTATGAAAATAAGTGTCAGATAAACCAAGAAGTCATGTCAGAAATATACAGTAAATGAACTAGCTATTGCCTGTGAAATATTCATGGTTTGCTTATAAGCTGGAGGCACCTTTCTACCTCCTTTCCTCACCCTGTCTGTATCAAGCATTCCCTAATGTCCGGGGGCAACTCCCTCACCCTAACTCCGTCTGTGTCAAGCATTCCATGGCATCCAGTGGCCCTCTCCACCCCCACTCCCACCCTGTCCAGTGGTAAGCATTTCCTGGTGTCCACTAGCAAATCCCACCCTCACCCCATCTTGGGCCAAACATTCCCTGGTGTCCAGTGACCCCACTTCAGCTTTACCCTGTCCTGTGTCAACTAGTCTCTGGTATCCAGTTACAACCCTGCCTTCACCCTGTCCACGTTAAGCATTCCTTGGTGTCCAGTGGCACCCCTCATCTCTCATCTGTGTCATATCAAGCATTCTGTGGTGTCCAGTGGCTTCCCTGCCATCACCCCATCCATTTCAAGCCTTGTTTGGTGTACAGTGGTGCCCCCTGTAGATGAACACCTGTAGAAACAGGAGGAAAAGGTAAACAATAATTACTAAAATTATTATCCAACCAGTTTCATAGCTTTGAGCAGTGTTGGGGGGTTTGCTCTAGCATGCTGGTGGCCCATATCCACGCCCCAAACAATGGATGTCAGGAGTGGAGGCTGGCAGGGAGGACTACATCCTTGGGATGCTCTCCTTCCAAGGGGTGGGGTGTTTCCTTGCACCACTCTGATAGAGACCCCTGATGACAACTTGTAAAAGTACCCTAGATAGCATTGGGGACCACGAGCTGCAGGGCATCCACCCAGGACATTGCTACATGCCTGAGGGAAGTGTGCAGGACACCAAATATGGCTTTGTACATAAGAGAAGGGATAGAATGTAATAGGTAGGAGGGGGAGGAGGGTAAGACAGAAGTACTTTGGGCAGTACTACAGAATATTGATGGCAGAAGAATTCGAGTGGGGGTTGGGGACCACCTTCACAGGAAACTGATTTAGATAGGGAGCTGAGAGAACAGATCAGAAGAGCAGGGGGCAGAGGTAGTGTTGTAATTCTGGGTGACTTCAATCTGCCGGGAGTAGACTGGAGCACCACAGCTGCCACCTGCAGCAGGGAACAGGTCCTTCTGGATGCTATCCAGGACTGTTTTCTGACTCAGGGAGTCAAGGAGCCAACAACAGAGAATGCCATATTAGAGCTAGTGCTGTCAAATGGGGAGCAAGTCCAGGACATGGAAATGAAGGAACCTCTTGCAGGTAGTGACCACCGAACAGTGTGATTTTCAATCTGTATGGGGAAGGAAGCGGCAAAGACTAAAGCAAAGGTGGTGGATTTCAGGAAGGCAGTCTTCATTAAGATAAGGGGAACATAGTGATAGAACATCTGGCAAAGATCCAACCATGGATGAATACAGACCAAAAATGGGCCATCATAAAGATGGTGTTGATAAAGGCCACCAACACCAAGGCTCGAAAAAGAACACCAGAACCAAAAGGCCAAGCTGGTTCAATAGCAAGGTGGCAGAAAAGGTAAGGGATAAGAGAAACATAGAAACACAGACTTTGATGGCAGATAAGGACCACTTGGCCCACCCAGTCTGCCCATTTCCCCTACCTACTGGATAAGCTGCAGATTCTAGTTAACCAGCAGCCTATTTCCTGCCACCCCCCACTACAATTATCTTGTGTCTGTCCCATGCATGTTTGAATTCCCCCACTGTTTTAGCCCCAACCTTTTTAGCAGCATTCCTAACGTACAAGCGTACCACAAGGGAAGTAGACAGGGAGATTTACATGGAGAAATCTTGAGAGGCAGGTAGGGAGGTCTAGGCAGTCAAGGCTGAGAAACAGCTAAGACTGGCTCAGGGGATTAAGAAGGTGAAGAAATACTTCATTCATTATGTTAAGGAGAAAAGAAGCAAAAGGGAAGGGATAGTTAGGATCAAGAGGGAGGGTGGGTGGAGAAGGGAATGGAACAAGCAGAGGCACTTAATGAGTACTTCTACTTTGTCTTCACCAGGGAGGGTAGCGGGTCCATGCCTGGGTTACAAGGACCATGGACAAAGGGCAGGCAGTGGATGTACTTTATCTGGACTTCAGCAAGGTGTTTGACTCAGTGCCCTTTGGCAGGTTGATCTGCAAACTGAGGGACCTGGGGGTTGGGGACAAACTACAGGGGTGGGTAAAGAGCTGGCTGATGGACAGGAACCAGAGAGTAGTGGTAGGGATTGAGCTGTCCAAACCTAGGCCTGTGACCAGTGGGGTCCCACAGGGCTTGGTACTGGGACCTGTGTTGTTCAGTGTGTTTATCGGCGACACAGCAGAGGGAGTCAAGAGCAAAATCTGTCTATTACCAGATGATAATAAGCTCTGTGGGAGGGTGGACACAGAGAAGGGGAGACAGGATCTAAGGGAGGACCTGGCAAAGCTGGAGAAATGGTCTGGCATCTGGCAGTTGGGTTTTAATGCTAAAAAATGTAAGGTGATGCACATGGGAACCAAAAATCCAAAGGCCAGTTACTGGCAAGGGAGAGTTCAGGTGACAGCATCAGACGAGGAGAAGGACCTGGGGGTTATGGTAAAGGGAGATATGAAACACACAGCACAGTGCCATAAGGCAGCAGCTAAAACAAACAGAATGCTGGGTTGCATAGCCTTGGAATCACATCTAGGAGGGAGGAGGTTATTTTGCCACTATACAGGTCACTGGTGAGACCACACTTGGAGTATTGTGTCCAGTTCTGGTGCCCCTACCTTAAGAAAGCTATCAAACTACTGGAGGCAATACAGCGGAGAGCAACCAAATTGATCTAGAGCATGGGGGTTAGAACATATGAGGAGCGACAGAGAGTGCTAAACATGTACTCTCTGGAGGACAGGAGAGAAAGAGGGGATATGATTGAGACTTTCAAGTACCTGAAGGGCTTAAACAAGACCAGCATTGAGGGCATCTTTAATCTAAGGAAGGAGGATATAACAAGGGGTCATGGCCTGAAACTGGCAGGGGGCAGACTCAGGAGGGAAATGAGAAGGTGCTTCTTCACAGAAAGGGTGGTGAAGGGGTGGATTGAGTTGCCAGAAGAGGCGGTGGCAGCAAGGACAGTGACCAGTTTTAAGAAGGGTTGGGACAGGGTAGAGAAGAAGATTAAGACAACAGGAAATAAGGAGGGGATGGGGTACAGTGAGGAAAGAGAGGGAGTGGGGAGTACAACTCCATGAGGAGTAGGAGGGGCAGCTACTTGGTATAACTAGCTGCACACTTGAGCAGACTCAATAAACCATTTTGGACTGTATCAGCTGTTAGTTTTTGTATGTTCTTAAAAGCTTGTTCAGAATGGCAGGTGGTGGCACCTGGGACTCTTCCCGCACCACTGGCCCCCAAGCACACTAGGCTCAGCCCCCTTGGCAGTAGTGTCCCCCTGTTCAGAGTCCACTTCTCTCTGGTGGTGTCAAGGAATCAACTGGTGGGTTTAAGAGGGACACCAGGGGAGCAGTGGAAGACCTAAGGGAGCCAGGAGACTGAGACCTGGCAGCAGCGAACAACAGGGGCTGTAGGAAGGCCCAAAGGATTGGTGTGCTGGAAGGCAGTGAAGACAAATAAAGACAGAAAGCACACAAAAAAAAACAATGATTACCTTGGAAAGCCCTGTGCAGTGCAGATATGTCTGGTTTCCATGTGTCCTTAGAAATTATTTTTTTTATTTTTTTAAACTTTATTAATTTTCTGTTTAAGCAGACAATTAACACCTACAGTACCTTGTACAGGGTATAGGATACATTAGGCATTACACTTTCACACAGTTGATATGCAAAAATTAGAACCCATGTAGTCTTGCACAGAAGGGGGTTGGGGGATCCTGGGCTTGTCCTTAGACATTCTAATTTGTTATCCTGTACTGTAGCATGAAATAAAGCTATAAATGTACTTTTTTACATATTAAATTTAATGAATGTATAGTTATAGTAGAGAGAGCTTGCCAGATTGCTGGATGGGTTCAAGTCACTAATAATTAAAAAAACATTATTTTCAGAATCTGGGGCATGCCACAGAGGTATCATGCTCAGACTCTGGGGCGGGGGCAGCCATCCCTCTGCTCGAGTGCTTCCTAAGAGGAGTAAGTAACCTTCAAGTTATGGGTAACTGCCCAACATTGGCCCTCAACTGTACAGGTTATATGTAGCATGGGAAAATTTATGGTGTAGGAAATGTCATGGTCTAAAGTTGGAGAAAAAATGGTACAGATAAGCAGTATTACAATGACATCTCCTCCTTCATGCCCCACTAGTCTACCAGCAGCCTGTTGGACACCCAGCCCCCACCCCCCCCATTAAATCATGGAGAGAGAAGGGGCCCTCTGCAGGGGTGAAGTGGCAGAGGTGTTCAGGGTAGCATGCAAGGCAGACCCCGTAGAGACTGCCAATGGTGTTAGTGTAAGAGAGAGAGAGAGAGCAAGAGGATCTTAAGGTAAACACTGCCCACTTGGGGACAAAAAAAAGCACTGAAAGAAAAATATTTTCTATTAATTAACATAAATTTTAATTTCTACTGTGCCCCAACCTCAAAGCCAGTGTTAAACTGCCTCTTCAGTTTTTGCTCCTTACAGTGAAAAAATCTGGATGGTATGAAAGGTTAGATTCTCAGAGCACTCCCCTAGAGGTTTGATAATGTGAGGATTTAGGTCTCCATATGGCTTGATGAGATAGGGAGTGTAAGCAGTAAAACCCAATGATTGACAGTTTCATGTTTCAAATGGCAGGTTGTATTCTCTCAAGCTGTGCTTTTTCAAATACTTAGTGGGTTGTTCATTTGTTATTCTTGTTATATCACTGCTGTTCTTTAAGTCCGTGGATGGGGAGCACATTGCATTGTGAGATGTTTCTGTTTCTATGGTTTGATGTACTGTGCTCTGAGTATAAAAAAAAATAAATCTGGCTTCTTACTTCATTCTCACTTAAACTTGTAGTTACCAAACATTCCTCTTCAATACTATAGGTTATTTAAAAGCTAAACCCAAAGGGATAGCTCATTACAGTTGTCAAACATCAGAGACTCTGAGAATTAGTCAGAAAGCAACTCCCTTTTTAGCCTTCTTAAGGCATACACGTTGCCCATGTGAGATACAGCTTGCCAGCACCTGAATTTAATGTCTCTTGTTTCTCCATAGGCCAAGTACACTGAATGGCAGGGAGGTCTCCAACCACACGCTTGCAGGCTGCCCCACAAAGGCACCAAAACCTGATGTGAAGGTAAGGCATTATTTTAATTTCCACGCAGTCCTAGTACTTTTTAGTGTAAAGCCTGTCAGCTGTGCTGAATGATGTGTGACTGGTTTTATGATGCTGGCTAGTCCATGGAGGACTGAGTCAGGACCACCCCCAACTCATTTTCCTTGGGTACTGAGCTGAAATCTGGTCTGAATCTGTTTCTGCACAGATGAAAGGCCTGTCTATTAATCCATGGCACTACCTCGTCCTGGGGTTTATCAGTTCTTTATCCCACTGCTAAGTGAAGTGTCTCCAGTTTTGAATAGTGTACTGGCTTTTGGAAGAAAGCACCTTTTTTTGACCAGCTCAGTGATTGATCACTCAGTAGTATCAAGGTCGTTAATGGCTTGCAATTAACGGTCCTCCTTATGTGACTCTTACATGGTGAGGTAATGCTCCCATGATGGTGGTGGGGGAGAGGAATGAAAAACATACCTGTATTGATTAATGTAGTTCTTAACATTTTCAGATTTTATCAAGTTATTGGTGATGTAATATTAGAGCACATGCCTTGAAGAATAAAAAATAGAAAGCATATTTCTAAAGAATGGCTAGAACTACAGAACAGTTCTGTACTAGCAGTCACATATTTCACTGACCTACGTAGCCAGTAAAGTGTTATGCTTATGTAACTGTATTAGTTTGGTTGTGGCCGTTCGCACTCTCTATTCCAGAGGAATTACCACCCTGTAGGGGTACGAAAACAAGGAACTCTCAGAGAGGGTTCCGCCCCTAGAGGTGCCACAGGACGGTTCCCATGGTTAAAGGTACCTTAGGAATCCCCTAAGGAGGGAGCACTGCCACTGGAGGAGAAGGGGATGATGGTGGGTCAAAGACAAAATGCTTCACAGTGAGGCTGCGAGGAACTGCTTATATAGCTCAGGAAGTGCGAGTGACTGGCTGCTTGGTCACTGAACTACAGGTAAAGCCTTTCAATTCACTGACCTATGCAGCCAGTATAGTGTTATGCTTCTGTAACTGTATTAGTTTGGTTGTGGCCATTTGCACTCTCTATTCCAGAGGAATTACCACCCTGTAGGGGTACGAAAGCAAGGAACTCTCGGGAGAGTTCGACCCCTAAGTGCCACAGGGCCGGTTCCGTGGCTAAAGGTACTATGGAATCCCCAAAAGAAATGTGTATCATCCCAAAGGAGGCAACATGATGCGTATGAGCAAGCAGGAACAGTGACGTAGAAGCAGTAACTGCAACATAGTAGTAGAGAAGAATAGTGATGGTTTGTATGAGAGAAGAGGATCCCCTAAGGAGAGAGGGAATGGCAGGACATCCTCCACCTCCATCCAACAACGGAACCTACCTAAGAAAACTAGGGGAAACAACTATGTTAACTAAGTGTTATGACCTGAGGCAATGAAGGAGAGAAAAAAAACCCTATGAGGAGGAAATCTCTGGGGATCCAAGGCCTAGATCGGCTTCCCTCCAGGCTTGGGAAAATGTATTTAGTGACGTCTCTGCAGGTGCAATTTGGAAAACCCAATTAAAGGGAGGTAGAAAATATTCCAATTTGGAGGAAGGCTCTCACTCAAACCCTCTAGCGGGAACGTCGTGGAAGGTTGCGAGAAAACTCTGCAACAATACGAGCATCCAAGGCGCAGGAGGAAAGCAACAACTACTGAGGCACTCGCCTGGCCTACCTGCCCTAAATCAAACCAGGTGAATCAGAGGCAGTTGTGGGGAGAATATGGTGAAGGTGCCTTGCTAGGGAAACTACTAAAGTCAATAACCAACCATTATAGTGGAACACTAGAGCCAAAGGAGATCGTCGTAACCACCCTTCACCGCTAGTCTTAAATTCTGCACCAGAAGCTGCTGTCGCGTAGCAGGCAGCTAAAGCCAAGCCCGTGGCGAGAACATTCCCAGCTGTGGGCCAAGTGAGAAGGATCCTGCCCCAAGTTGGACACGCTCGATGATGCAGACTAAATGCAGAGCGAGACTGTCGGCTGCAAGAACCTGCGCCAGATTAGAATGGCTGGCATGCCCCAGAATTGATTGAGAGCTGTAAAGCTGGTGAGCTGAATGCTGAATGAGCATGGCGTGCTGAGATCGTAATGAGCATTGAGTGCTGAGACCTTGCAAGGTCGGATGCAGATTGAGAGCAGTAGAATCCCAGGTGAAGCTGAGGGGATGGCACTAGGCATAAAGCAATGGTTTGCTTAAGCAAGGAGCAACGGTTGCGTAAGCAAGTGGGGACCTGATAGGTCAGTAAGCAGTAGTAGTAGTAGTAGTAGTAGTAATAGGTGGACCTGCATAACAACTGTATAGCAAGTAAACAGCACTGAGTTAGGGGCAAGCCAGCCAGACATGAATAGCCAAATCAAGGTGACAATCTCTGAGGATTTTCGGCAGCAAAGACAGGATTTAGAACAAAATTAAGTAACCACATAGGCCACGACCCCCCAAACACCTCCCAGTCCCCGCCATAGGACAAACAAGGAAGCGATGAAAGGCAGAGAACCACATGCTGATATAAAAGCTAGTTTAATAGCCTCAGCAGGAGCTTCAGCTAACCTCAGAGTAAAAGAGGTAGAACAGGAATGGGTGTAAACAATGCAGCAGCAGGAAGCAAGTGGGCCTGTACAGCAGTAGTTAAATGAGTACAGTGTTAAAACACAGGCACTGGGTACAATAGTAATTAAAGTAAACAGTCAGCAGCAGTGGCTGAAGTTGTAGGTAACTGAAAGCAGTAGCATGAGCTGTGAGTAGGTTTGCAGTTGCAGTGCAGTAAATTGAGAGTTGTAACTGAAAGCAAGCAGAATGAGCTCTGTAGTAGCAGTATGCTAGGAGTTTTAAAATAAAAGCCCCCTCAAAAGAGGAAACCAAAACACAGCAAAACAGAAAACAGGGAAAGGCCCAAACAAAAAAAAAAAAACAACAAGCGAAACACAGGGAAGCACACAGCCGGAGGAAAGATATAAACCAGAAGCAGGAAAACAAACACTGAAGTCCAGCAGAGACACACAGAAACAGCAGGCTTGGGGAGTGAGGTAGGCCCCAGCCAGCTCAGAGGACAAACCAACATAGCCTCTGGCTGCAAAGATAAAATGCTTCACAGTGAGGCTGAGAGGAACTGCTTATATAGTTCAGGAAGTGGGAATGGCTGGCTGCTTGGTCACTGAACTACAGGCAAAGACTTTCAATTATAGTATATGGTTACCCTTGCTGGGTATGGATTTCCAACTTAACGACAAAGCTGTTGTACGTGCTGGGCTCCTGGTGTGGTGGTAGCACTATCGCTTGTGATGCCGGTGAGACAAGTTTGGAAATGAGCTTCCGTTGTTGGGGCCAGCCAGGGAAGTAAGGCTCAGCATCTCAATTGATGCTCTCCACCTCTAGGGAGAGATGAAAGGAGGTCAGCCAAGCTATGGCACAATACTGCCACCTGAGTGACCACAGGTGGCCGTGCGCTTGGACTGGCTTACAGGGTGGGAGGACTCTGATGGCTTCCCTAATACTGCCACCTAGGTGACTACAGGTGGCAGTGCACTTGGACTAGCTTACAGGGTGGGAGGACTCTGATGGTTTCCCTATTACTGCCACCTAGGTGACCACAGGTGGCAGTGCACTTCCACTAGCTTACAGGGTGGGAGGACTCTGATGGTTCCCCATGTTGTACATGGATTTTCAACTTAATTAAAAAGCTGTTTTATGGGTTGGTGCAGCAGTAGTGCAATAACTCATGACATTGGCGACCTGAATTCAGGAATGCGCTTGAATTGTTGGAGGCTGGCCGGGGAAGGAGAATTGAGCATTCTAGAGTAAGCTGTCCTCTGTGGAGGAAGGGATGTGATCCCCTGCTGCTATACTGCTGCCTGGGTGACCACAGCTGGCAGTGTAGTGGGAAAGCATACAGGGTGAGAGGGTGTCAGCTGGGCTCTGTAAGGCATGCTTGCATACATGCACATGGGGCTTCATGCGTGCTGATGTCCTAAGGGAGTGGGGAACCAGAAAACCAGTAAAATACTCTGGTGCCCATAGGATGACCCACAGCATGCTCAGGCTCTGACTCCTGCTGCTAGCATCCCCTCCACCATAGGCTTCCCCACCCCGACCAAAAAGAGCAGGCAATGCTGCCCAGCTGCGCCTGAGTCCTGCCTTGTGGAGAAAACTGGGGTAACATATAAACATAGAAACATAGAATTTGACGGCAGATAAGGACCGCTTGGCCCACCCAGTCTGCCCATTTTCCTACCTAATGGATAAGCTGCAGTTCCTAGTTAACCAGCAGCCTACTTCTTTCTACCCCCAACCCCTAGAATTGCCTTATGACTGTCCCATGCATGCTTGAATTCAGTCACTGTTTTTGACTCCACAACCTCCTCTGGAAGGCCGTTCCATGCATCCACAACCTCTCTGTGAAAAAATACTTTCTTACATTATCTTTGAGCCGCCCCCCATCTATCTTCAAATTGTGCCCCCTTGTTCTTGTACACCTCTTTTTTTGAAAGATGCTACTTTGTTGATTCCCTTGAGGTACTTGAAAGTTTCTGTCATGTCCTCCCTCTCCCTCCTTTCCTCGAGGCTATACATATTAAGCTCCTTTAGTCTCTCTTCATATGTCTTCTGGTGCAGACCCTCCACCATTTTAGTTGCCCTTCTCTGGACAGCTTCCATCCTGTCTATGTCCTTGCAGAGATTGGGTCTCCAGAACTGCACACAGTACTCCAGATGGGGTCTCACCAGCTGTCTGTACAGAGGGATAACAACTTCCTGTTTTCTGCTGGTGATGCCTCTCCCTATGCATCCCAGTATCCCCCCAGCCCTCCTTACTGCCCTCTCACATTGCTTGCCCATCTTTAAGTCATCTGAAATGTCTACCCCCAGGTCCATTTCCATTTTTGTTGTTGTTAGTATCTCACCCCCCACTGTGTACTCTTCCCTTGGGTTTTTGTTTCCCAGGTGTATTACCTTGCACTTCTTAGCATTGAATCTAAGCTGCCATACATTTGACCATTCCTCTAACCTTGCCAGGTCCCTTCTCATCCGTTCCACCTCACCTTGTGCATCAACTCTGTTGCAGATCTTTGTGTCATCTGCAAAGAGACGTACTTTTCCTTCCAGTCCCTCTGCAATGTCGCTTATAAATACATTGAAGAGGACCGGTCCCCACACGAATTCCTGCGGTACCCACCAGTAACCCCCCTTTCTTCAGAGTGGACTCCATTTACTATTACCCTCTGTGTCCTATTCTCCAGCCAATTCTTTACCCAGACTATCATCTTGGGACCCACTCCCAGGCTGGCTAACTTGTATATTAATATTTTGTGTGGGGCTGTGTCAAATGCCTTGCTAAAGTCTAGGTAGGCCATGTCCACAGCCCCTCCCTGATCTACTACTTTGGTCACCCAGTCAAAGAAATTTATTAGATTCGTCTGGCATGACCTTCCCGCTGTGAATCCATGCTGCCTTGGGTCCTGTGCCCCTCTGGCCTCTAGGTACTCGACAGTTCTTTCCTTCAGAAGTGATTCCATCATTTTCCCTATCACTGAGGTTAAACTAACAGGTCTGTAGTTTCCTGCTTCTGCCCTGCTCCCACTTTTGTGAAGGGGAATCACATCTGCCCTCCTCCAGTCCTCAGGTACCACCCCATCCTCCCATGATTTGTTAAAAAGGTTAGTCAGTGGTGTCACTAGTTCTACCCTTAGTTCTTTTAGAATTCTGGGATGAATCCCATCAGGCCCCACTGCTTTGTCCACCTTCAGTTTTAAGAGTTCTTTCAGAGCCCTTTCTTCTGTAAATTGGCTGGTATCAACTTCTATATCCAGAGTGTTTCTCTTGTTTGTTTTAGGTACCTCCCCCTTTTCATTTGTAAATACCGAGCAAAAATATTTGTTTAATATCTCTGCCTTTTCACTGTCACCCTCTGCCCACCCCTCCCTTTATTAAGCCTCATTATTCCTCCCTAGGTCTTCCTTCGCTCCCTGATGTACCTAAAAAAGGTTTTATCCCCTTTCTTAACTGAGTTGGCTATCTTTTCCTCAGTTTGGGCCTTTGCTGTTCTGACTGCCTTCCCAGATTCCTTTTGCTTTAACTGACTCAATTCTCTGTCCTGCTCCTTCTGTGATTCCTTGTACTTTCTGAATGCTTTCTTTTTCTCTTGAACCTTCACTGCCACCTCCTTTGAGAACCATAGTGGTTTCTTACATCGTTTTGTTTTGTTTGCTTCACACAAAGGCTTGTTACCTCTGTGATGGCAGTTTTTATTATTCCCCATTGTTCTTCCACCCCTCCTTCCTGCCCATTTGCTAGTGCATTCCTTAGGCACTCACCCATTTTGGCAAAGTCAGCCCCTCCTGAAGTCCAGTACTTTTGCCTTTGTATGGCTTGACTCTATTGCTGTGTTTATTGTGAGCCATACTGTTCGATGGTCGCCAGTTCCCAGATGGCTACCCACTTCTACATCTATGATCCTCTCTCCATCTCCATTTGAGAGAACCAGGTCTAAGATTGCTCCCTCTCGAGTTGGTTCCAATACTAGTTGTCTAAGGCATACCCCTTGTAGGGCATCTAGAATAACCCCACTCTTAGAAGTGGCTGCTGCAACTGCACTCCAGTTAACATCTGGCATATTCAGATCACCCATCAGCAATATCTCTCCTTTGTCTGCCATTCTAAGTATACTTTCTATCATTTCCTTGTCCATTTCCTCCCCCCTGAGAGGGGGGTCTGTATACAACCCCTGTGCGGATTGTGGTGCCATTGCCTGTCTCCAAATTGACCCACAGTGCTTCTTTTCCTCCTCCCTGTTTACCCTTTTGTTCTGTTGCTTTGTTTCCTTCCCTTATGTAGACAGCTACTCCTCCTCCTCTTTTACCCTCCCTGTCCCTCCTGTAGATAGTGAATCCTGGTATGTTTACATCCCAGTCATAGTTCTATGTGTACCATGTTTCTGTGACTGTCACGATATCCAGATGTTCCTCCTCCATCAAGTCCACTAATTCAGGAAGCTTGTTACCCAGACTACGGGCATTGGTACTCATTGCTCTCCATTTTTTTGATGGCTTTACCTTCTGTAGCAGCATCCCCCACTGACCTTTCTACCTTGGTCTTTTTCTCATTTAGTACCCTGTTTTGTAGGGGGAGGCTGGGATTTTCCTGCTGCTTATCAGTGTCTCCCCCCTTGACTAGTTTAAAAGCTTGCCAATGAAGCATTTAAACCGATTGTCCAAAAGACTTGTTCCCTTCCTGGACAGATGCAGACCATCCTGCCAGTATAGGCTGGTGTCCCTCCAGGTGGAACCCCACTCCCCAATGAAGCCAAACCCCTGTGCTCCACACCATTTTTTCAACCGTTCATTAAACTGCATGGTGCAAAGTCCCCTCGCCTCACCCATACCACTGACAGGCAGCACCTCTGAGAAGGATACTGTGTGTGCTACTTGTCTTAGGCCCCTCCCCAACTCTACAAAGTCCTTCTGCACTGCTCTAATCTCATGATGAGCCAAGTCATTTGTCCCTAGGTGGACAATGACATCCAACTCAGACTCCCATGCAACTGTTTTCGTGATCCTAAGGATGCACTCCCTGTCCCTCCAAGCCATGGCACCAGGCAGGCACCTTACTTCAGTTTTCCCTGCTCCCCCCCCAGTTCTATCCCCCTAATAACTGAATCCCCCACCAGGAGCTGCTTCCTTTCCCTGTGGTGTCCTCTGCCTCCTTCCTGAGGGCCTCCCTTGTGATAGTTGTCTGCAACCTCCTTAGTCTCCTCTGCGGGTGCATCCATAGGGGTAAGGAAGAGGGGTATTAGTAGGGGGTAATTGCTAGGGACACAGGAGGTTGGGGCTGGACACAACCCGGGGAAGGGGGCTGCACCAGAGAGAAGGGGCATAAAGAATATTTTCTTTAATGTAGTTGGCCAATAAAATTAAAGGTATACCACCATTATATTTACAAGGCATATGTTTACATTTTTTTCTAGCTTGTTTACTCTGCTGTTATTGGTCTAATTGATATTTCTCATGATGCAGTGGTTATTTAACTTTGTCAAAAATCATCTGACTGTCCCCAACTAACCTCACAATTGCTACATTTAGGAGGCAGTATAGTGTAGTGGTTGAGGGCACTGAACTGCAAACCTGGAGACTTGGATTTGAATCCCATCAGCCACCGCTTGCATACTGTGTAACCCTGAGCAAGTCACTTAATTTGTTTGTGCTCCAAAGTTGCACCTGGAAACAAGCTCTGGCTTAGTGTGCCTTTCCTGGTTAAAGAATTTCCCCTTTCCCTTTTACATTTGTGACATCACAGTCTGTTGCCATGGTGATCACTGTGATGTAATAAACCAGAGCCTTATGAGGTTAGCTGGGGATAGTCAAATACTTTCTATGTGGACATTTTGGATAAGCTAACATGATGTGTAATAAACCCTTGAAAGGAAAACAGAACCGATAAAAGTTTATTTTCTCATAAATTGTTAACACCTAAAACATTGTGTTTAGGAAAGTACATTTTGATGGGCATAGCTGCTCTTTAAGTTGAAGATACCAGAATGTGGGGAAATGAGCAAGCTGCCTTCTGTGTAACTTAAGCCTAGCTTTAAAATATTAAATAAATCAGCTAAGACTAGAAATCGGTACCCTAAAGTAAGAGATAGGAATAGACGTTTATCATTAAGGGTGAGAAATAATAGATCCCACCTATTTCTTGAAATTTATCATAACTTGAAATGACCAAGGGGTGACTTAAGGTCAATATGAATGGAGTCCACCAGGTGGTAGAAAAATTAAATGTAACATTTTGAGTCTAGTTCTTCATTTCTTTCTGATGAAGGGCTAGTCTTGAAAAGTTAATTTTCCTTCTGCTACTACTTGGCATGTTTCTCAACAGATTCACCTTGGGTCACTCCTGGGTATTTCAAGTTATGTCACCCCCTGGGTCATTTCAAGTTGTGTCTAGTACCACATTTCCTATGCCACCTACCCTTTTTGTTGATTTTTTATTATTTAAATTGCCCCCCATGCCTCGATCCCTTTGCCCTGGGATGGAACCAAACCTACCCCTGGTTTGTCCCCCTCTCCCTCTGTGGTGGGATTGGGCCATGACAAACCCAACCTCCTGCCTCCTTCAGCTAATGGAGGTGGGAGTTCCAGGGGTGCCCCTGCCAGAGGACAGTGACCAGGGTCAGGCCCTGAGTGTACCTGCGATCATCCCACGCGAGACTGGCACAGTTTAATTTTTCTGGGTCTCCACACATTATGATTATGGGTACAGTAAAGTGTGTTTCTTACTATTTCACAAGTATCTCTTGTACTCTTTGGGTGAGAGGACCGTGAAGCTGAACGGTTCTGTCTGCCCAACCAGCATGAGAGACACTTCTGAAACAGAAAGAACATTGCTTTATTGTACCCCTAATCATATTATATGACAATGGATTGCCATAATATGATTATGGGTTCAGCCAAAATTTGTTTTTTGTTGAGATTTTCAGTGTATTACTTTTTGTGCTCCCCTGCAGTGTAGAAATAGATTTGCTGGGGATGAGGATGTCTGACATACAGCATGAGGAGACAGCTGTACGTGAAATAAGAGGTACAGCTGTTTTCCTCGGTGATTGGCCAGAAATGCTCCATTGCCATATAATCTGGGACATTGGCACGCTAGGGATTCCAAGCCTGTGCATGCATAGTGTGCTAAAGCAGAGCCCAGCCAATGTCTTTCCTTCACACCATGCTGCCATTGCTGTATATTCACCTGTGGTCACCCACGTGGCAGTGTGGTAGCAGCAGCATTTACCCTCCCTCCCTCCCAGGAGGAAGTATGTGTTCTCTGGGATGCTCGATCTTCCTCCCCTTAGCCAATTCCTGATGGCATAAGCTCATTACTGATCACAGATCACTGGCATCACAAGTGGTAGCCCTAAGGATGCTTTGATGAGTTGGCTGCTTTGTGGATATTGACATCTATTTAAGTCTAGCTACAGGGTAGACCCAAGTGGTCTGCCTCCACTAATAGAAGAATTGAAAACATTTTTCTCTGATCATTTTCTTTCATAGCAGATGAAATTACATATGTTGAAATCAAACTGAGCATTGGTTGCTACCACTGGGTTAAAAAGACAGTTACTTTCATGGTCTGATCTTTTGTCAAAATGGCTGCTTGTCTTCTGCTGCCAATTATTCTGTTCACCTAAATATGAACTGTCTCCCAGCTTGACTAGTTAGCCGATTGGTACTGATTGTTGTACAAGGCCAGTTGTACTTTTAATTTAAACCCTGAATCAGAACAGTATCATTTCAGATTTACTCTCTGCTGGCGGCTGTCATGATTTCAGTATTTTAATATGTTCTGAGGTTTTATTGCTGTAAATGTATGCTCCTGGCCAGAACTTTTATCAAACGGCTGCTCTACTGTTATGCAAGTCATTAGTGTGGCTTACCATTTTTGCATAAAATAACATATATTATACAGCAGTGTTTTTTCAGTAAGATAAACATACCATCAAAGAGACAGAACCCTAGCTAGTTAGATCATTTTTTTATCTTGCTAGTAGGGTATGTCATCTTATTTATCTTGCTAGTGGGGTACATCACTCTGTACCCACACTGAACATTGTGCCTCATGCTTTGCTGAACCGCATAGCAGCCGCAGTTTCTACAATCTTTTTTAAAGTGCTGAAGTAGATTGTATAAACTGGATGTCTTATGGGTGGCTCTCAGATATCATTTTTATCTTTATTTGAGGTCAGTGATCTCTCAACCCTCAATCATGGCTTCACCACTTGTGAGGGTCAAAAGGTCACTTACCACTCATAAAGATAAAAATATCTGATAGACACCCTTCAGATGTCCCCTAGTTGCATTTGGATTTTGTTATATTTATCCTTGGTTTTAAGATTTTTGGGGCTACATACACTGTAAGTTACAACTTTTACAATGCTGAAAAATATCTTCAAGCTCTCCCGATGTGTTGCTGTATGACATTGTTTCTATGAGAAAACAATAAAAAATAAGTTTAAAAAATGACTGCTTATCTGCAGTTGGCAACAAACAGTGTTTACAGCCACACAGTTTTATGTCTGCAGTTAATACTGAACTTCTGATGTAAAAGATAGCAGATAAGAAACATTACCTCTCCTTTTGAGGCAGTGGTAAAACAGTGCGGAATCTCTTTGAGCTGAGAAGGTGTTGAGTGGCAGGTCCTGAGTATCTGAAGTTGTGTACTGCATATGGCCGCTGTTCTCATACTGATAATGCTGGAGGGGCTGATGGCTCCCATGATGGGGACTAACATCTGGTTTTGCTGAAAGCTGACTGCTTGCAGAGACAAGTCTCTGTCTCGTGATGTTTTTGGAAATCACTGGATATTCTTTACTGCAAAAGGATGGCACAACAGAGGTTTGAGATATTTGGTGCAGAAGATGATAAAGATACTTTGGCAGAAGCATCTGATATTTTTGAGCCAGCACCCATCACCACTCATGGTTAGGTAAGTGGGTTTTCAAGTCACCAGGCTGAGAAATTCAACTAACTGACTTCTAAATGTAATGTCTCAACACTAACTGGAATGGTGGTAAAAAACTCTAGCTCTACATAGCATAATATTACATATATAATGCATCATCTTCTAGCAAGATGGTTAGCAAATTACCTAAATAGGTCTTTATCTGCTTGGCTGTACCATCCCCATCACCCTGGCATCCCCAGGAGTTACCTTCACCTTCAGAGTTCCCCAGAGCTAGACCCCCTCTGGCAGGGGCAGCGGAGTCCCTCTCAATCTCTGCTGCAGAATGGATCCGGTGTGTGGAGGTGGTGCCTCAGTAGCCAGGTGTGGGGCCTGAGGGTGGCCAGAATCATCATGCTGGCCTCCACATGGACGTCAGTGGCAAGGCTGCATGAGCACACATGCACGCAAGTGTGTGCAGCATGGCACCAGCCAACATCTTCCCTCCCCATAAGCCACTTCCAATTGCACTGCCACCTGTGGTCTCCCAGCTGGCAGTATAGCAGTGGAGCCAGCTACCCTCACTCTCCAGAGGAGGAGGAGATTATCCCCTGGTATGCTCGATTCTCCTCTCTGCGGCCATCCCCGGGTGACCAGGCTCATTCCTGGATTCAGGTCACCAGCATCACAAGTGGGTGGAGGAACGTTTTTTTCTCTCATTCACAGGGACTGTGCCTGAACTCTACAAACGCTACATTGATGACTGTGTGGGGGCCACCTCCTGCTCCAGGGAGACCCTTCAAGTCTTCCTTGACAAGTTCACCACGGCTCATCCTTCCCTTCAGTACACTGTTGAAGTATCCTCCTCTACACTGCCTTTCCTGGATATCCAGCTTTCAGTCCAGAACACTGGTCTGAAGACATCAGTCTATTACAAACCCACTGACTCTCACAGTTTCCTCCTCCATAGCTCCTTCCATCCTAAACATGTCAAGAATGGCCTGCCTTATTCACGGTTTCTTAGACTTCGCAGGTTATGCAGTGAAGAGGATGATTTTGCTGAGCAGACCCAAATAATGCATAGTTTTTTTATCAACAGGGGATACCCTAAAAGCACAGTGGACAGAGCACTCTCCCGGGTCAGTAACATGCCCGTAACCTTGACCCCATGGGAGGGATACTGTCACACAAGAACAACGGCAATTCCACTAGTTCTTCCTTTCCATCAGAGCACACCTTCTCTTCACAGGATCATCACTAGTAACTTTCCCATTTTGCAAACTGACCCTAACATTGGTGCTTCCTTTACAGAGACCACCTATTGCCTCTTACCTTGACCACCTAACCTCGCAATCTCCTGGTAAAAGCAGCCTACCCACTCCTAACAGTCCCCCAGGTACCAAACCTTGCAACAGGGCTCGCTGCTACACCTGCAAATTTATTTCCAGTGTAACTGAGATTCGGGGGCCTACAGGTGTTTTTCACATCACCAAGGAGTTCTCATGCACCTCCACTAATGTAGTGTACTGTATTCTTTGCAGGAGGTGTTCGGCTATTTACATCGGAGAAACTGGTAGGCGTCTTGCTGACCATTTCAGGGAACATTACAGAGCGGTCAGGAATGGTGAAACTGCTAAACCCATTGTATCCCACTTTATCTCCAGGGACCACAATGTCAGTGACCTTTCTGTTTGTGTCCTTCAGCAGGGCTTCCGGGATCCTAACCATAGAAAAAACATGGAAGCCAAGCTGATCATCTGCCTTGGCTCCCAGCAGCCCTCTGGTTTAAATGATAGGCTTATTTTCCACTAACATCTTTCAGCCTCCCCTTTTTTTCCCTAAAGTCAATTTGTTTTTGTACTGATTTATTTTTTATTTTCACCATATGTCTCCATTTCTGTCTCCTTCTCACACATTTGTCACCTTTCAGCCTTCTTACAAGGCCCTGTTAATCAGTCTCTACCTGGGAACTTCCCCAGCTCTTTCTCTCCCATTATATCTTTCCCATCATCACCTTTTTGTTTCACAGATTCTCTCTTAATCTTACCATTTATCACTTCTTCTCTTCTCCCTTAGCCTCCCCCTTCTTCTTTCTCCACATATATATCTCTCTCATTTTACCTCTCCTCTACACTAACTTGTTTTTTTTCTCTTTTAGATATTTCCTGAAGAAGACCTAAGGTCGAAACGTAGATTTTTAACTCTGTTTTCTATTTTCAGCGTGCATTTAATATAACCATTTTGTTTTACAAGTGGTAGTACTACCACTGTGCTGACATTTTTTTTTTTGTACTGTGCTAACTATGTTTTGATTTTTTTTTCATTATCTGTTTCTTCAGCTTCCAGTCTGCCCCCCTCATGGTGGCAACCCTCCAGCCCCAAACTTCTCAGGGACTCACTGTCCCACCACTTACCCAGGATTACAGCTGTGATAACTGGCTTGCCCTGTTAGTCATGTGAGAGCCTGTAGTGGGTGCCAACATTGACCTTGGCAGACCAGAGAGTTTTCTTCTCCTGGTTTTCTCTCCTGAAGTTACTGACACGCAATGACGTGTACACACGCATGCATGTGGAGGCACACATTTGTGCCTGTGTCCAGCAACAGCCCCCTTCCCTTTCAGTACCTGCCTGATATGCTGCCACCAGGCCTCCACCAGATGGCAGTCCATGAGCAGGATATTGTATCCTCCCTCACGGAGGGAGGAAAGCTGTCCTTGGGACTCTTGATCTTACCCCCCCAGCTTGCCCCCTAACAGCCTTAGTCCATTCCCAAACTGCTGGTGCAGCCAGTGGTAGCACAACATTTGGATTTTAAACCTCGGACCAAAGCACTGGACCCCCTGCTGGGTCTAAATATTACATTCAGGCTGGCGGAATGCCTTCTAGAATTGGGGTGGAAACACTCATGGGCACTAGAACACATCGTTTCATCCTAAAAACCATGGCTATTAAAAAAATAATACTGAGGAACTGGATAGACCAAGACATGTCTACATTTCAAGAATTGCACACTGAAGTAATGCAGGTCCTCAGGATGGAAAATATTTATTTATTTAAGTCTTTGATTACCAGTTAGGTGCACTGATCCAAGGGACCATTTTCAGTCATGACCTAGGCCAAAAAATATGGCACAATGAGAAATACAAAACAGTTGCCTGCCTCCATGACACATAGGTACAAATCCTTTAAAGGAGAACTGTGTTGAACTTGTAAGCCTTTTTCCCCAATAGAAGCTGATTTTTTAAATACTGGTTCCAGTTCTGTCACTGTTTTATCTCTACAGGCTTTTTCGTTAGCCTGCTGGGTGTTTCTGATTTACACACTGCAAGTAAGAACCATTTTAGATCTGTGTGATGCAGTTTATGTCCCTTGCTCAGATCTTCTATTGCTGATGCAACTCACCCATGTTCTAGTATAGAATTCTGTGGCTCAGAGAGACATAAACTACATCACACAGTTCTAAAATGGAACTTAACACCAGAGTGTAGATAAACAAAATACACACTGCGATAACTGAAAAGCCTTCAGAGATGGAGCAGTGATAGCACTGGAACCAGTGGAAACAGCTTCTACTGGGCACCATGACTTACAGGTTCAGTGCAGTTCTCTTTTAAGAAGTGTTGGGCAAGCCGGCCCGGTGGGGCTGAGGGTTGAGGCACTGGACACCACACCTCGCGCCATGTCGGCAACCTGGGTTCAGGAATTAGCCTGGATCATTGGGGGTCAGCAGGGGAGGAGAAGATCGAGTGACTGTAGACTGCTCTTCTCTCCTGGGGTGGATCAGGGAACTGTCCCATGCTGGTAGCAACATCTGGTGATGGCTGGGTGTAGCACAGCCTTCAGGACTCAGACAATGGGTCGCAACATTGGGTGGCTGCCCTCTGGACATGCACAGGAGCACGCACATAGTGGGCTGAGCAACAGTGCACTGCTCTTGTTGGGGGTGAAAGAAAGTTGGAAAATCCCTTCCCCTCTAGTAGGCGAAGACGGGGTCAGTGGCTTTGGCCCCACGTCCACCGCTGGGCGTTAGGACACACATTCTGGTTCCCTCCCCTGCGGGCTGCCCCTCCAATCCTGTAGATTGGGCACTGGAGGTGATGGTGGTCCTTCCCCGGAGGAAGCAGAACCAGGGGGTTTGGGCATGCCACGCTGGTGCTGGGGGAGGTCCTGACCGGTTTGAGTGCATCGTACTTCAGGCAGGACAGGAGAAAACTGAAGACTGAGATGCCTATGCTGGAGAGAGTCTGGAGGTAGGGAGTGCAGAAACAAAGTACAAAAAAAAAAAAGAAGTGTTGGGAATCCCACTATGCCTTACTAGGGATAGTGGACTTGCACTGACTCATACCTTGGTAATTTTTGCAGTGCATCTGTAATAACTTTTTCTCTCAGTTATCTGAGAATTACCCTGCTGAGACAGAGAGAGAGAGAGAGAGAGAGAGAGAGAGAGAGGCTACTGAGACAGAAAGAGAGAGAAAGCAGCCAAAGCTTCCTTAAATCAAGGAGGTTATTTTCTAGACTACACTGAATTGAATTATTACTTTTTGGACCTGTGTAAGTAACTAGTATTGATTCTGTTTTTGGGGTTGACTTTTCTTAGTTTAACTTTAATTTGCCAGAGAGGAACCACAGCTGGGAGATATTTGCAGTCATTTGTGACTAGACCTGTTACTTAACCTCTGTGAAATATGTCTCTGTTAAGGGGAGGAGCTGAAAGGGGCCTATTTGAACTTTGGATTTAAAATAGGAGTTGTTTGTGGTCTCTGTCTGCTAAGACAGAAAGAGAGAGAGAGAGAGAGAAAGCAGCCAAAGCTTCCTTAAATCAAGTAGGTTATTTTCTAGACTACACTGAATTAAATTATTGCTTTTTGGACCTGTGTAAGTGACTAGTATTGATTCTGTTTTTGGGGTTGACTTTTCTTAGTTTAACTTTAATTTGCCAGGGAGGAACTGTAGCTGGGAGATATTTGCAGTAATTTGTGACTAGACCTGTTACTTAACCTCTGTGAAATAGGTGTCTGAAAGGAAGGAAGGAACTCCCCAGGGTGGAGGGTCAGAGTTGTAGTTGATTGTTTCTGGAGGGTATAGGTTTACGCATCCTTCCAGTTGTGCCTCTCCACAATTTATTCACCACTCTGGCAGAGCATGGTTCCTCTATGGAGGCACCTGCAGTGGAGACCAAGGAGGATGCTAGGAACCTCCACAGTGGAGACCCACAGGAGGGTGGCATATGATCCCACAGGGGAAGGAAACAACTCCTGGTGGGAGACTCAATTGTTAGGGGGGTAGAACTGGTGGAGGGAGGGGAAAGGGAGGTAAGGTGCCTGCCCGATGTCATGGCTTGGAGGGACAGGAAATGAATCCTCAGGATCATGGGAGTAGCTGCAAGTGGGAGTGAGCTGGATGTCATTATCCACCTAGGGACAAATGACCTGGCTGAGAATGGGATCAGAGCAGTGGAGTTGGGGAGGGGCCTTAGACAAGTAGCACACACTGTAACTTTCTCGGAAGTGCTACCTGTCTATGGCATGGATGAGGCTAGGGTATTCCACACCTTGGGATTCAATGACTGGTAGAAAAACTGTTGCAGAGCTCAGGGATTTGGCTTCATTGGCAACTGGGGATCCACCTGGAGGGATGCAGGCCTATACAGGCATGATGTTCTGCATCTATCCAGGAGGGGAACCAGGATCTTGGGTGATAGATTTAAATGCTTCATTGGCAAGCATTTAAACTAGCCAAGGGAGGAGGCACTGAAATGGAGAAGGGAAATCCTAGCCCCCCCCCAAACAAATCAGGGTAGTTAGTGAGGCAAATACCAACATAGAGCAGCTGATATGGAGAAGGGCAGGGATAAATGGAGAAAAAGACAAAGGCAGTAAGGACAGAGATGGGGTAAAAAGAAATAAAGCCATAAAAAAATGGAGGATAATGAGTACCAATGCCCGTAGTCTAGGTAAAAAGCTCCCCGAAATGGTGGCCTTGATAGAAGAGGGATGCCTGGATATGGTGGCAGTCACAGAAACATGGTACACAGAGAACCATGACTGGGAAGTCAACATACCAGGGTACACAACCTACAGGAGGGACAGGAAGGGAAGAAGAAGAGGAGGAGTAGCTCTCTATGTAAGGGAAGGGATCAACGCAACAGAACTAAAGGGTAAACAGGGAGGAGAGGAGGCACTGTGGGTCACCCTGGAGACTGGAAATGGCACCACAATCCACACAGGGGTTGTATACAGACCCCCATCTCAGGGGAATGGACAAGGAAATGATAGAAGACATCCTTGGGATGGCAGAGAAAGGGGAGATATTGCTGATGGGGGAGCTGAATATGCCAGATGTTAACTGGAGCACCTTTGCTGAAGCCACATCCAAGAGCAGGGTCATTCTCAATGCCCTACAGGGGGCATGCCTCAGACAGCTAGTTTTGGAACCCACTCGGGAGGGAGCAATCTTAGACCTGGTACTCTCAAATGGGGATGGAGAGAGGATCTCTGATCTTGAAGTAGGTAACCATCTGAGAACAAGTGACCACCAAACAGTGTGGTTCATGATAAACTTAGCTGTGGAGTCAAGCCATACAAAAGTGAAGGTACTGGACTTCAGGAGTGCTGATTTTGTCAAAATGGGAGAGTGCATCAGAAAAGCACTAGCAAACAGGCAAGAAGGTGGGGTGGAGCAACAATAGGGAAACATCAAAACCGCCATCACAGAGGCAACAAGCCTTTGTGTGAAGCAAATAAACAAATCAAAATGAAAGAAAAAAACACTATGGTTCTCAAAAGAAGTGGCAGGGAAGGTAAGGGAGAAAAAGATTGCATTCAGGAAGTATAAGGAAACACAGAAGGAGCAGGACAGAGAACTGTACCAGTTAAAGCAGAAGGAAGCGGGGAATGTAGTCAGAATAGCAAAGGCCCAACCGAGGAAAAGATAGCCAACTCGGTTAAGAAGGGGGATAAAACCTTTTATAGGTACATTAGGGAGCAAAGAAAGACTAAGGCAGGGATACTGAGGCTGAATAAAGAAGAAGGTAGTTGGGCAGAGAGTGACAGTGAAAAAGCAGGGATACTGAACGAATACTTCTGCTCAGTATTCACAACGGAAAAGCAGGGGGAGATACCTAATCCAGTCAATAGAAGCACTTTGGATAGAGGGGTTGATATTAGTCCTTTCACAGAAGAAAGGGTTCTGAAAGAACTCTTAAAACTGAAGGTGGATAAAGCAATGGGGCCTGATGGGATTCACCCCAGTATTCTAAAAGAACTAAGGAAAGAACTAGTAACACCACTGACTACCCTTCTTAATAAATCATGGGAGGATGGTGTGGTACCTGAGGACTGGAGGAGGGCGGATGGAATTCCCCTTCACAAAAAGTGGGAGCAAGACAGAGGCAGGAAACTACAGACTTGTCAGTTTGACCTCAGTGGTAGGGAAAATGATGGAATCACTTCTGAAGGAAAGAATTGTTGAGCATGGATTCACAGCAGGAAGGTCATGTCAGACAAATCTAATCGATTTCTTTGACTGGGTGACCAAAGTAGTAGACCAGGGAGGTGCTGTGGACATGGCCTACCTAGACGTTAGCAAGGTATTTAATGCAGTCCCGCACAAAAGATTAATAAACAAATTAGACAGCCTGGGAGTGGGTCCCAGGGTGGTATCCTGGGTAAAACACTGGCTGGACAACAGGACACAGCGGGTAATAGTAAATGGAGTCCACCATGAAAAAGGGGGGTTACTAGTGGGGTACCGCAGGGTTCAGTACTCGGGCCAGTCCTTTTTAATGTCTTTTTAAGTGACATTGCAGAGGGACTGGAAGGGAAAGTATGTCTCTTTGCAGATGACACAAAGATCTGCAACAGGGAATTCAAGAATGCATGGGACAGACATAAGGCAATTCTAGTGGGGTGTAGGAGGAAGTAGGCTGTTGGTTAACTAGGATCTGCAGTTCATCCGTTAGGTAGGGAAATGGGCAAACTAGGTGGGCCAAGTGGTCCTTATCTGCCATCAAATTCTATGGGCCGGATTTAGAGAAGCCAACGCAGGATGCAAGGCAACTTGCGTTGGGAAATAAGGTGCAAGTTGCACTTGCGTCCTGCGTTGCATCCCCGCGGGATTCACCTAGGCAGCCTGCAACATGTGGCAGACTGCCTGCACCCAACAGCACCTATGTGCCTGAATCTTCCTTGCAACATGGAGGAAGGGGGTTTCTGGCAGCATTTGCACTCTATTCAGGTAGGGTGGCCACTGCATCCACTGATGGGATTCAGAGACAACCACCAGTGAACATCTGTCAAAGACCAGTTACGCCACCAAAAAGGTGGTCTAACTGGTCTTTACTGTTCACTGGAGGTTGACACTGTGTCCCAGCCCCACAACTCCTGTGGGTTATGGACTCCCCATGGGCTCCAGGTCCCAGGCATGGCACGCACGGTGCCAGGCAGGGTGTGCGCACACCCCAATGCCCAGACCCCACACACACACACACACACACATTACGAGCCCCCCATGCCCTGGGCATGATCCCCACCATCCCTCAGAATCCTGTGGTAGTCTAGTGGCCCCCCAGTGCAAGCCCCCCACACTCAATACCCCGCTGGGTGGACTCTCACAGCCCTTCCTCACCACCAGGGCCAGTCACCAATGCACCCACCGGGTGTGTGTGTTGGGGGACCACTGGGCCACCAGGGCAGGTAAGGGTCCATGTTCTGGGGGCCATGTAAAGAGGGCTTGGGGCTGGTGCCCACACCATAGAGGAGCCTCAGAGGTGGGTATAGAAGTCATGGTGGTCCTCGTCCGTCGCAACTGCTGTCCTGCAACCTGCGACATTCCTGGTGCTGCGCCCTACCTTGCGCAGCCATTGCAAGTCGCAGGACACAGACCGCTGCACCTGCTCTGATCCTGAATCGGGTGCACGGGCCAGGGTGTAGGGCAGGTCACTGCAAGCTGCCATTGCTGCAGTTTGCGGTGGACCTCTCTGAATCCAGCCCTATATTTCTATGTTTCTGCACACCTGTCAACCATCTCAAACTTTGGATCATACTGAGTTGGGGGTGAGGTCTGTCCTGTTATGTATGAATTTGTGTGAGTTGATGTATTGTTTATTACTGTGTTGTGATGCTTTTTGGTCTTGTCACTGTATGATTTAATTCTGAAATATCAATAGAGTATATACATTTAAAAAACACTTGGACTAAAGAGTATATGCAGACAGCTATCACTATAGTACCATTTTAATATGTTTTAAGATTTTGTTTTGTTTATGTCAGCATTTTCTAAATTCAGCAGTGGTGTTTGTCAAATATATCCAGTAGCTATATAAAACATAGACACGGAAGTGAGTCAAGTGTACAGGGGGGAAACCAAAAATGTCAGAGATAGCCTCAGCTGTTAGCTGTTAGCTTCTAGTAGTTATGTAATGATAGAGGCAAGGACAGGGTTGTTCCATGCGGGAACTCGTGCCGCGGACACTGCTCAAGGCAATGACTGAGAGAACCGGAAAGTCCTGCACCAAAAACTGCACATAAGACTTAGTTCAAAGTGTAAAAACGTATATTTATTGAAGGTGCATACAATAACCCAAGCTCCCATGAACAGTTCACCAATGTTTCAAACTGTGAGTCAGCTCTTTATCAAGGTGCCGATAAAGAGCTGAGTCGCAGCTCAAAACTTTGGTGGACCGTACATGGGAGCTTGGGCTATGGTAATCTCAAAAAAACAAGGTGCTGCGTCAGCGTGTGGTCTGAAAACAAAACAAAATGGTAATATTAAATGCACGCTGAAAACAGAAAATAGAAATGCATGCTGAAAATAGAGTTAGAATCAATGTTTCGACCATAGACCTTCTGCAGGAATTATTAAAAGGAGATTTTGCTTTTTTGCCATTTAGATAATTCCTGAAGAAGACCTATGGTCAAAACATTGATTCTAACTGTGGTAATCTATATAATGATGGGCAGCTCAAAATAAATATGTGTGTGCAAGGGCTGGGGTTCCTCGCTGTTTCTTCAGCATTTAGAGGTACATATCAGCAGCTGTTTTGCCTGAATGATTGAGGTTCTAAAGTGGCAAATTAGTATTTTTCCATTCAAATCCACACCAGACTTAAGAAGAAGAGAATACTTTATGTTTGTTGGTAGACAGTAGTCAAACATGCAGAATAAGTGAAGTGTGTGCTTTTATTTTATTTTAAAGTTGTTAGTAGAATCCACGGCTGAATGTTTGGTGCTTTATATAAATGAGATATTGCATGAGATGAGAGAGGGGTCATTAAGGTAGGCACTTGAACCTGCAGAAGCTTATTCGTAAACTAGTAAATCCTGTACAAGATCTCAGAAATGCATATATCAGTAGAAATGTGGGTTTAGCTGTTTGAAACAGTGATACCCCTTATGGTTTGGGATAAAAAGTAGTTTGCAATCCTGGACAGTTCTCAGTTGTTCTTTTGCCATTGAAAAAAAGGGAACAAAATTATGACCCACTTCCCCTTCTCCAGCAACAACCTCAAAACCCAATATTTCTCCAAAGGCACTGGGGATCTGCATCAGATCGGGGAGAGACTTGTCTTAATAAGTCAAATATAAAAGGACATTGTCCGACTGTAGAACCACGTTGTGCTCCATCTTTTTTAAAAACTGCGCCATGTATATTCTGGGATATTCATAAAGCTTGAGTCAAAGGCTCAATATACAGGGCAAAATAGAGGTGGGGGGAGGAGAGGGCAACTTTCATGGATGCCATTAAATAACTCACTAGGAGAAGAACTATGGCCCTGATGTAGATCCTTGATCAATTAAAAACTGTTGCAGCATGATCACAGAAATGCAAACTAAAACCAAGGCAACCCAGTGTATCTTGTAAAAAGTTCCAAGAGACTCAGTCAAATGCTTTCCCCGCATCAGTACTAGTAATCCATAAAACTGGTGTGAGAGTAGTTCAGGGAGGGTGCAGTATGTGGAGTGCTTGCTTGATGTTGTCTTGACTTTGTTGGGAGAACGTGAACCTTGTTTGATGTAAATAAATTAACTGTGGAAGAATACTGTCCAATTAATAATTTACAATCTGTGTTAAGTATAATCTGTGAGGACGCTTAGCAGGTTTAGGAATTACAGGTATTGTAGCATATCACCTGTTTTCAGAATGGCTTGCTTGCTTACCATGGTTAAATGCTTGTAGTAGGATTTCTTAAAAGGTTGTATCAAATTCTCCAGGATATACTCATCCAGGACTAGGCATTTGTTTATCTATAGGTACTTATAGGTTTCCTCAAGCTCTGCAGGGGTAATACAGATTCCCAAAAGAGCATAATCCATTTCTGTTACTTGTGGTAGTTTAAGTAAAAGCAGAAATGAGTAATGATTAAAGGGGTCTGGGCAGTCAGTCTATGCATAGAGAGAGGAATAATAAGACTCTAAGCACTAGGTGATTCTCAAGAAGGTAGAGACCACTCTGAGGGTTGTTGAGTCAGTGAGCCTCATTATTAAGGCTTCTGTTGTTTGAGTTCTCAACCTGTAGGCTAGGATTTTTCATGCCATAGCAGCCCCTTTCATAGTAGTTTGGCTTTAAGTATCAAACAGCTTGCTCTGTGTGGTAGGCTTGGAGTTCATCTACATCTGCTTTGACTTTTTTAATTTTAGGTTTGATCCCTGGGTCTCGCTGCTTATGATGTGTTTGTAGATGGGTTTCACGTCTGCATTGTCGGATTTTTCATTTTTTTCTCACTGAGTACAGAATGATATCTCCTCTGAGAACTGCCTTAATTGTTTACCGTGTGATAATAGGTGAAGTATTCTCTGTTTTGTAAAGAGATAATGTTTCTGCAATTTTTTTCTGACAGTTCACAATTAAATATGCGATTGTCTTATAGAGTCACTAAATCTCCAGAACGTCTTATGTGATTCCAAATCTATGCCTACTAGCATAATCAGGGAGGCATGGTGTATTCAGGATGTTAACCCAAAAGTACTTGAATCCATCTTTCAGAGATCCTTAGCATCTGGTGAAACAGTGATCAATGCAGGGCTAGCCTAGGAAAGATGCATAATGCTTGTAACCTTGTGCTGTTGGGCACAATGAGTACCAGATGTCTGCTCATCCCATGGCTTTGACCTGCATTCCGAAAAATGTATATTGGCTGGGGTCTGTTGTGAAGGTGAGGCTGTGGTAACAAAAGGTTAATTTCACCCTTCATTAATAATTCTCATGTGGCACAGGTGATTAACTGTTCAGTAATCAACCAAAGGAATGGACTGTTAATGCCTAGGGGAACACAGACATTAGCCGGGGCTACTTACAGAGCATTAATAAAACCTTATACATTTTCATCATAGCTGTTTTTGTTCATTAATATCTTTTCATAGAAGGTCATGGTATGTGATATCAATGTAGCCATACCTGGTCTCTTCCCTGTGCCATTAGAGAATGCATATACCTTGGCATAACCATATTTCGACAGATTTTGGTTTTCTGTCTTCGTTAAATTTGTTACTCAGAGATAAATTAACCTGACATTCTCTGTGAAGAACTGCAAACATTTTTAAAAGTTTACCAAGGTTTTAAAGAACATCAATATTTAAAATATATATTTTAAAGAACAGTAATATTTAAAAAATATACATTTTCACGCTTGTGTTATCCATCCTATGGTAGTAAGTAAGTACAATTTTTTATTCACAATCATCATCACATGATATGAACATGGTCATACCCCAGTTGAGTCCAGGCTCATTTTCAATGGGTACCGTAAGCAGAAGCCTAGGTTACAAGGTTATAACAGTACAAAAATTACAATATCAGGGTTACAGGGTGACAATAGGGTCAGCAGATTCCATCACATTGCAAACAATACATGACAGTACAATACATAGGCATCAGTGGTACAGTGTAAAAGCATTAGGGATACAGTAAGATTAACTTTGGCAGAAACAGATAAGTGGTGATGAAGAAAGATTTCCATAGTAAGTACTGCAACATGCTAAAGAGCTAGTAGAATCAAAAATAGCAGACAGCAAAATGTTACACATTTTAAGAAGTAGTTGTAAATCCTCATTAAAAATGTATTTATTTGGCCTGGCATTATTTATTTATTTATTGATTGATTGATTGATTCAGAAAAGACCTTTGAGCGCAAGCTCTTTTATAAAGGTTCCATGTCATAGATTGCAAAACAAAGTACAATAGGAGAAAGCAAAGGTACATTACAATGAACGATACAGCTTGGATTCAGAACTTACAGAATAACTCAAAACATAGGTACAAGTTAAATAACAAGAAAAACACTTTATGAGGGTGGGGAGGAATAAGCAACCACAAAGTGCCTTGTCAGTAGTTCAGAGGGACGGAGATAGCTGGCAGTGGGGTGAAGAAAGGAGGTATGAGAGAGAGGTATGTACTGCAGTGGAGGTGAAGGTTGGGGAAGAAGGGCGATAAGGTAGAGGGAGAAATGGTGCGGTAAGGGGAGGCTGAGCGGAGAGGACATGCTAAAGTAAAATGGTGGGGTGTGAGGGGGCATGGTCAGGCAGCCTGCATTAGTAGTGACTGTTAGGGAAACTCACGGGACTGTGAGTTGGGGGAGGGGGAAGGGGTGGCGGGTGCCAAAGGAGCATGAAGCAAACTGATTGCTGGGGCAAGTCATGAGAAGGGACAGAGGGAGGGGGATAACGTCTAGTTTTATTATGGCTGCCTTTTTATATTTATACATCTTATTAAATTAAATGTTTGTTTTTATATTGTATGTGCACTTTGGTTTTTGAAAAGTGCTGTAGAAATAAAATTTGATTTGATTTGATTTATTTCTGAGGTGTTTTTGTTTTTTCTTTTGATCATTGGAAAGATTTTTATTTGATAGTACGTTCTGTTATTATGTTGGATGTGTGGAATAGCACTCTGCCTGGCAGCTGACATATTTAGCTCTGTTCCTCCCAATACATCATCAGCCCTGTGACCTTTCTGACAGTGACATCACAGGTGATTGACCTGACAGCTGCTGAGTGGCTCTTTCTGAGCAGCTGTGATGCCACAGTAAGGTACAATGCTGATGATGTGATGGGAGGAAAAGAGCTATATGTGTCAGCTGCAGGCGGAGCGCTGCTCCACACATGACACCTGCTAACATCAAGTGAAAAAGTCTTCTAATTATCCAAAATGGAAAGAAAACTTACCTCAGATATAAAAGGTAATAGTTGACTGTTTTTTTTTTAATTTATTTTTATTAGCTTTCAGATATGCATTAGTTCAAATGAATCAACCATAGTTTCAAATGCAGTAATTTATTTATTGTATTTATTTAGAGTCTTGGATTACAAGTACCTTTGAGCCAAGGCTCTTTTACAAAGGTTCCACATCAATTGAGGTACAATACAAACATTACATAGAGTTGAGTAACAATGCAGAAACGGTGTACAGACATTTTTTAGCAGCTAAAATACATCACATTTAGGGAAAGTGGGTACCAGAGGGGGCAGGGTAGACAGAGGTAGCTGAGGCTTGGAATGGACACAGAAAGAATGGTGCATCTGTGGCCATTTGTCAGGCTTCAAAAAAGTGCTTGGGGGGTAGGGGCAAAAATGGGAGGGTAGGTTGTAGGATGAGGGAGAGAGGGGGTAGGAGTAGAAGTGCTAGGGAGGAGATCAGGTTATGAGGGACAGTCGCAGGAGCTAGAGGCAGCTAGTTGGAGGTGAAGTTTGGCTTTGAACAGGCTTAGCTTTTACAAAGAGGAGATGTCTTTGTTGAGTCCATTAATCCTGCTAGGAGTTCGGTGTGCAAAGGATCTTTGGCCCAGTGTGGTGCGGCACCGAGGAATGTGAAACATTTGATTTTCTGAAGCCCTGGTGAGGTGGGGGTTGCTTGCTGTATCGAGAAGAGTTTGGACTCCGGGGGGAGCAAGATGTAGCATCATTTTCTTAGCCATTAGACAAGTTTGGTACTTGATACAGTTTGATAACTGGAGCCATCCTGTTTGGGCATAGAGGTCACACATATGGGTGAGACGGTGGGATCCTGTGATGAGTCGGCAAGCTTTGTTTAGGGCCAAGGATAAGCGCCTGAGGGCTGTGTCAGTTGCAGAACTATAAATAATCAGACCATAGTCAATTGGCAAGACCACCGAGCTCTGAACTGCTATCCTTAAAGCATCCGAGGTAAGGCATTACCTGTGCCTGTAGAGGAGACCAGTGCATGTGTTTGCAGCTTTGGCGATGCTATCTATGTGGATGCCGTAGGATAGGTTGCTGTCTATGGTGATTCCCAGATATTTAAAGGAGTGAACCTGTTTGAGGATAGCACCAAGGCAGTTTGTAATATTAAGGGGGTGAAGCCTGTGTTTGTTGTGGGAGCCACTTAAAAGCATTGACTTGGTTTTCTTATAGTTGAGAACCAGCTTTTGACTACTAAACCATGTTTCAATGAAGGTGAAGCCCATCTGAAACTTGTTTTGGCGTAGGTGGGGGTCCTGTTGGGTGGTGTGAATGATAGCATTGTCAGCATAGAGTAGGATTTATTCCAGACAGGCTTGTGGAAGAGTGTTCAAAAATAGGCTGAAGAGGAGTGGCCAGAGAATGGATCCCTGGGGGACTCCTGAGCATACGGGTCTAGCATCTGAGAGGACATTAGCAATTTTCACTCTTTGGGAACGGTTTTCCAGGTAGCTCTTAAACCAAGTTGTAGACTCAGGGGATAGCCCAGCTTTTAGCAGTTCTGTGAGGAGTATTCGATGATGGATGGTGTCAAAAGCCTTGGTCAGGTTTATGAAGACCGAACCAGTAAGGTAATTATTGTCCAGGGAGTTGTGAATTGCTCCTGTGAATTCAAGGAGGGCAGATGTGGTGCTGTTGCCTTTTCTGAAGCAGTGCTGTTGTTTATAAAGGATGTCGTACCTGTCCAGATATTCCATTAGCTGGTCAGATACCAGACTTTCAATGGCCTTGGGGGGGTAGTATGGATATAGCTCTATAGTTTCCATGAAGGGCCTTATCCCCAATCTTGTGAACTGGTGTCACGGTAGTGGATTTCCATCTGTCGGGGAACTGGCCTAGGGTAAGGGAGAGGTTGAAAATCCAAGTTAAAGGAGATAGCATTTCATCAAGAGTAAGGGACAGCAGTTTGAGGTCGAGTGAGTCGCCACTTATTCTAGATCCAGCAATTGCTTTACTGATGTATCTATGGACTTCATGTGTCCTGACTGCTCTGAAGTAAAAAGGGGGGCAATTTGATAAAGGGGGCTGAGGGGGTGGAGGAGGGTACAGGAGGAAGGTCTTCATTGAAGAAGTCTGGAGGAAGAACACTACTGAGGTCAGTGAATGCATTATTGAACGTGTTAGCTATAGTGGAAGGGTCAAGAGTTATAGTCCCATCCATGTCCAGCATTGAAGGTGATGTTTTGGGCAGTTTCCCTGTAACTTCCTTGAGATTATTCCAGAAAGACTTCTCCTTTCCCCAGGTGTTTGTGAGGGCATTTTTGTAATAGTTATTTTTCTTCAGGTGTATTTCTTTGGTGCAGTCATTTCAGGCACATTTGTAGTTTTGTATATCTTCTTGCCTGCCAGTGGCCCGAGCCTGAAACCAGAGGTGGTCCCCAACTTTCAGCAATGTTAGGAGATCAGCAGTGAGCCATGGATTACTAAGGCCTTTTGCTTTCCTCTATTTGAAGGGGCATAGATGTCACAGGCAGCACTGAAGGAGCTGATGAAGAAGTCAAGCGCAGAGTTGACATCTGATGCATGGAAGATAGGTGACCAGTCATGTCGTCTAAGGTGTGATTTGTGGTACTTCAGTTGACCACGTGGAAGGATTCTGCTGTTTATTAGTTTGGGTGGTGGTGGGCTGAATTTGTTAGACCATTCACAGGTGACTGGGGAGTGGTCACTTAGCGTATCTGGGAGAACGGAGACTTTTGAGATGCGGGATGGGTGGCTGGTCAGTATCCAGTCTAGGAGGGTACTTGTCCCAGTCTTATAGTTGAGTCCAGTAGGGGGAGACGACCAGCTGGGCAAGGTTGGCAGCTGAGATGGCATCCTTGTAGCCACCCATATCTGATCCAAGCCAATTTATGTTAAAATCGCCCATTAGGATTATCTTGGTGCCTGGTGGTTGGGAATGGACAAGGTCAAGGACGGAGTTGAGACCTTTACCTTGATCCTTGGGAGGGATGTAGGCAGCAGCAATAGTCAATGCTTTATTGTGATCCCCGAGTAAAATTCTGATGGGTAATATATGGGTGGTAGAGAACCGAGGCAGGGGGTTGAACACGGTGCCCCAGGAGAGAGTATTTGAGGTAAACAGCACATCCACCGCCTCTTTTAATGGTCCTGTCAATTCTGAATATGTTATATCCTGGTAGGGGAATTACACTGTTAAGTATTTTTGGAGTGAGCCAGGTTTCAACAATCACAAGAATATCAGGGTTGTGTTGGTGTGCAAATAATTGCAGGGCATCAAGTTTGGGTAGAAGACTACAGATGTTAAGCATTGCAAAGGTGAGTCCCCCAGAGTGACTTTACTGGAGGTCAGAGCTTGGGATTGTGGGGCCTGGGTTAATGTGAATATTGCCAGACAGAAGTGGTAGTAGAAGCAAGAGTTTCAGGGTGCACCAGTGTAGCTGTTTGAGGAGATTATAGTCTACCATTTCTTATTGGCGAGAAAGCTACTCTGTAAACTATGATCCCAGTAAGTGGTGACGTAGATCAAAAGTGAGAGTGGGAACAGACGAATGTAAATCACCCCATCTTGATTCCAGGAGTGATGCAAGCCTGTCCTGGTGGAGGTTAGATATGGAGGGCATAGCCCAGTGGGTATGGTCCCCGAGTGCTGGTAGATGTTGTCCAGCTGGAAGTACAGTGGGAGATTGGGATGGCAGGCTCCAGGCAGGATTGCCATGGAAAACAGGGAGGAGACAATAACCAGACAGAGGGGCAGAGAGGGGAGGGTCATAGTGGACAGATAAGTGAGGGTAGTAGAGGATGAGAAAGGTCTGAGGGAGGGGGAGATAGCCAGTCAGAAAATGAAGGTGATACAGGGGAGGGGGGAGATGCGATGGGTGCAGTAGGAGATATGAGGAGGGTGTCAGGCACAGAAAGGAGGCAGGGACAGTGAGGAGACAGAGTTGATTAGTAGAGATTGCCCAGTGAGAGCACCACATTCATTTGAATGTGTGGCCATTCATGGGGGTCCGGGCGCAGGCTGCTTGATTCTCCTAATCTACTGCCCTTCTGGGGTGGCAGGAGATTTTTTTGCAGGAAGTGGCCGATTTCGTCATCGGGGAAACATTGGAGACCCCCAGATGTTTAGTGCTGGGGGACTTCAATGTTTGGGCTGAGGATGAATCTGCTTGGTTTGGTCATAACTTCCTCCAGATGATGTCATCTCTGGGCTTTGCACAGGGAGTTTCTTCCATGACTCATCAGGGTGGCCACATGCTGGATTTTGTGTTCTCACTGGGGCTTGAGATAAATAGTCTCAGCATTGATAGGGTCATTTGGTCTGATCATTGCATGGTGAAGTTCCAATTCAGGGCCCCCCTCGGTAGCCCTCCCCCTGCAGAGATGGTCAGCTATCGCCCTTTGAGGGGGTTGACCCCTGAGGGTTTTTTAGCGGTGGCTGACCTATCTAGTGTGGACAGTGCATGCGTTGGGGATGTGTGCGCAGTACTGGATGCCTATAATAAGGCGCTTTCTGGTGCGCTTGACTCCTTTGCACCAGCCTGTGTATGACCAGGTCTTCTCACTTGAGGTCCCCTTGGTATGATGGGGAGCTCAAGGAGATGAAGACATTGGGTCAGAGATTAGAGCACTGCTGGTGGAAGTCTGGTCTGGAGGTAGACAAACTGGCCCTACGTATGCACTATTGTGCATACCAGGGGGCAATCAACCGTAAGAAGGCAGAATTCCTGTCCAGGGAGATTGCTGCTGGGAGGAACCGACCAACTGTGCTCTTTTGGACTGTGGACAGGCTCCTTCATCCTTCCTGTCTACAGCTGAAGGTAGCCTTTCCGAATGCATTGTGCGATGAGTTTGCTCGGTTCTTCTCGGACAGGGTGTCTGCCATCAGGCATGGATTTCCACCAGTGGACCAGAATCTGGCTGACAGTGGTCGCCATGCACGACTGGAGAGCACTCCACCTGTTTGGGGTGAGTTTAGACTTTTGGAGGTGGCTTAGGTCAGTGAGATTGCCCCCAAGCTTCGGCACACCTTTTGTGAACTGGACCCGGTGCCAACTCGTTTCTTAATGAGATGTGTTGACTCCGTCGGCCCAGTGTTTGCCCTGATTGTCTGGTGTTCCTTGTCAGAGGGGGTCTTTCCTGATGTCTTGAAGGAGGCATTGGTGAGACCCCCTTCTGAAAAAACCATCGTTGGACCCTGACGTCAAGGCAAATTACCATCCTATCTCCAATCTCCCATTTTTAGGTAAGATTGTTGAGAAGGTGGTGGCGCTTCAGCTTGAGGAGCATCTCATGGCCCATGATCTGTATGAGCCACTCCAGTCTGGGTTTCATGTGAGGCATAGCACAGAAACTGCACTAGTTCGGGTGCACAATGACCTCCTTAGGGCTAGAGATCGAGGGGAGGGGACAATTCTTGTTCTCCTCGATCTCTCTTCAGCATTTGACACGGTGGACCATCGAGTGTTACTTGACCACCTAAGGGAATTCTGTGGACTCACCAGCTCTGTCATCTGCTGATTTGAGTCTTTTTATCTAACAGGAGACAGAGGGTAGTGATGGGGAATTTCTCCTCCTCCCCTGACCACCTGTCATGCAGAATTCCCCAGGGTTTGGTCTTGTCATCGATGCCGTTTGCCATGTACATGCTACCCTGGGAGAGCTCATTAGGAAGTACAGCCTGGGTTTTCACTGCTATGCTGATGATACCCAGCTGTACTTTTCCTTTGCCCCTGGAACATCTTACGCAGTAGAAGTGCTTAACAGCTGCCTTGCTGAAATCAATGACTGGATGGCCTCCAGCTGGTTGCAACTGAACCCCAGTAAGATGAAGGTACTGGTGGTGGAGTCGAACAGAGGGTGTGATAGGTTGGCCTCTGGTGCAGAGATAGGACTTTGCCTTGGCTCTATACCATTGAAGGCCTCCTCTAGGGTGCACAATCTGGGTGTTATTCTTGACAGCAGTTTGACACTTGAGTTTCAGGTGGCTTCTGTTGTCCATACCAGTTTTTATCATCTGAGGAATATCGCCAGGATCAAGCCCCTAGTTCTGCCACTGGACCTCCCCACTTTGGTGCATGCCTTTGTGATGTCCAGGCTTGACTACTGTAATGCACTCTATCTCAGGGTCTCTGGGGGTACCCTGTGCTGACTGTCGCTGGTGCAGAATGCGGCAGCGAGGTTGTTGATAGGACAGTCAAAATACTGTCATATTACTCCAGTGCTGCATCAACTGCACTGGCTGCCGGTTAGGTGGAAAGTCCTCTTTAAGGTGCGTTTGCTCACCTTTAAGGCCCTACATGGCCTGGGCCCTGGCTACCTGAAGGATGTTCTTGCACCTGCTGTCTCAGTCTGCTCCCTCTGCTCCTCCTCTAGGGGCCTCCTCGCAATTCCCAGGACGAGGTTAAGAACTGCTGGCGACAGAGCATTTAGTGTTGCCTCCCCCATCCTGTGGAATTTGCTTCCTTTAGTTGTTCAGGAGGCCCCATCTGTTGAAGTATTTAAGGCCCACCTCAAGGCCTTCTTGTATGATCAGGCCTTCTGGGACTATGTTTTATAGTTCATACCTGTTTTTTAAAACTTTGATGTTTAATTTAGTTATAGAGACTCTAAATGTAGCTGAAGTTGAGGGTAGCAAATTGTGTAGTAAATTTTGTTTTAACTTGTTTGGAGCAATGTATATAATTGATTATTGGTGTGCTGTGCTGCATTTATTTGATTGATGTACGGTGTCCAGAGCCTCCGGGATGGGCATCTTTTTTGAATAAAATTTGCCTTGCCTTGCCTAGAGGGGTTGGAGCAGGAAGGAGGGAGAGTGGACGGTAAAGAGAGGAGGTACAGGAGAGAGAGTATCTAATAGGAAATGAAAGGGGGGTTCTCTAGGCAGAAGTGGGCGGAGCTAATGCCTATTTAAGTAAGGTTGGAGGTGGGGGAGGCGGGTGGGAGAATTTTTTTTTTTCCAAACTCACTGAAGTCTATGGGCGCAGAGCTCAGCAGAACAGTTTGAATCAGTCAAGATTGCAAGGCCAATCAGTGGCAGTGCAGAGCACAGCAGTCCAATAGGAGATGGAAGCAACAGGCGGCGGCCAATGGGAGCTTTTCAGCATTTCCCGTTTCGGCCTGGGAGCTTTCCAGCAAGAGAAGGGTTCCTTGGTGGCGAGCAGTGGTGGCATGGGTGGCTGGCCCATGTAGCCCTGGCCACTCAGATGTTTGCCCGCTCAGGGGCTGAGAGATCTAAGGGAAGGAACAGAGCGACGGATTGTGAGTCACAGCAATAACAAAGGGTGATGCTGGAGAGAAAATAAGGGACGTGGGCAGTGGAGAGACAGAGGGGATTTAGGTGGGGGAAGGCAACTGCAGACGAGAATTAAGCTAGAACTGGTGCCAGAGGGATGACAGAGGGGCGATTTAGTAGAAAATGAAATTCACAGGAGGAGAAGAAGAGAGATGCTGCATTTAGCAGCAGGAGGGGAGGGTGGAGAGAAAAGAGTGAATGCAGAGGGGCAGGAATCACTTCACAGCTCTAAATTACAACAGTTCCCTAACTGCACTTTAGAGTTCAATGCTAAAACATTTAGGCAGGTAATGGTAATAAAGACATTGTAGAAAAAGTCAGTTTGTCACTTGTCTTAGAGTAGATACAAGCAGTCACGGCACTCACCATCACTTCCTTTGTTATAACAAACAGTCCTGGAGTCACCGGTTTGGTTGTTCAAAATGTCATTTAATATTTATTGAAAGTACATAGTGCAAGTGCAAAATCTTACATATATCCACCGCAGTAGGACACGTAGTCCACAAAATACTAGAGGTGGTGTTATATACAGCTCTTTTTCAAACCCAGACCTTAGGATCTGTATGTTATGTATGCTGCAAATACATCATATAGGCACAAACTGAGTACAAGAAATATGAAATAGGTGCAATCTAAGTATGATGTACTAGGAAACTAATTGTAATTTGTGCTCTAGGTAGCTTTAGATAATAATTTTGGTTTTATACTTAGCATTGCACTTTAAATTACTACTAATGTAATGTAGAAATACCACTACTTCTCAGTGCGGTTTAACCCCTGCAAGGTATATAGTTTTTTAAACCAAGGATGGAAATGAGAAAGGAAAATGTGGGCGCACGGGATCCTTGGTTTAAAAAACTATATACCTTGCAGGGGTTAAACTGCACTGAGAAGTAGTGGTATTTCTAAATTGGTTTCTGGTTGAAGATTAAGCAACACTAGAGAGAAAGGAATGTGCGACTGTGAAATAGGAAGTTCTTCAGACACTGTAACCAGTGGGCCTGTAGCTTAATGGTTAGAGTGCTGAAACGGCATACCAGAGGTCTGGAGTTCAAATCCCGGTGCGCCCACATTTTCCTACTAATGTAATGGTAATTGTTTGTAACCAATGAATTTAAACTTGATCACATGATGCTCTGGGATGCTATATAAGATCAGTACCTACAGAGGGCATTATGTTTGATTAGCCAATTCTGGTGAAACATCAGATGTGTTTTCGGCTGCTCCCCCACTACGGTGGATATATGTAAGATTTTGCACTTGCTCTATGCACTTTCAATTGAAAAGCTATGCCTGTAGTTCAGTGGACAAGCAGCCAGCCACTCCCCCTTCCTGATATCAGCAGTTCCTCTCAAGCACTTTTTCTTTGCAGCTGGAGGCTCTGTCGGTCTGTCCTTTGCTGCTGGCTGGGGCCTACCACCCCCGCCCTGCTATTTTGGCTTCTGCTTGTTCAAACAACATGAAGTCTTACTGTATTCTGACTATATGCAGTTAGCCCCAGCACTTGAACTGCTCCAGAGAGTAAAGGGCTAACTCTATGCCAAGGCATAGAACGTTGAGCTCGAGCTTGGTTTTCAAACTTCTGCCTGTGGTACTCTGAAGTCTAACCGTCAGATTTCTTACTCCGCCAAACTGTGAAGTCGCTCCGGACATCCCTTCTGTGCTTTGGTTTGGTAAAAGTTCGAATCGGTCAGTTTTTTCAACCATAGTTCGTTATTCCTTCGATATTCTTACCTCTGTCTCGGTAACAGTAAGTGGTAGTAGTATATAGTGGTATTTGTGATATTGTTAGAAATTGTTTTATCTTCGGTTCTTTTCCGGTCGGTCCGGTTCAGAACTGAAACCTATTGTTTTTTTTCTGTTCTATTTAAAATATTTGTGGTTTTCCGGTACTTATAGGTTTCTAAAAAAATCCGAATTTTGTAGGATTTTTTTAACCGTGACACGGTTGGAACTGATAGGTTTTAGTTACCTGGCTTGAAAGCTGACAAAGGTGACTTTTCTGATTTTTGGCATGTCTGAGAAACCCAAAATGAAAACCGGTTCCACTGGGTTTCAGCACAGTACTGAGTGTGGGGAGGCCTTTGCTAAGGCTGATTCCCATCTTGTATGTGTTTATTGTCTGGGGTTTGACCACCTCAAGGTAAACTGCCAAATCTGTAAGAACTTTCCTAAGGCCACTCTTGAAAAACATTTGAGTAGGCTGAAGAAAGGGAGGCTGAGAAGTCCGTTGATCCGGATGGCCAGCCCATTTTGGTTGCTACCGAACCTGAAGGGGGTGCCTACTGACCTGGGTGATACCTCTTCGGGCAAAAGGAGAGCCGACTCTGCAGAGTCGATTCCATCAAAGAGAAAGAGAAATCAGCTGGTTCAGATTCAACAGCTTATGTTCTGACCGCTGAGGAAATAGTGAAAGTGATCTCTATAGTGCAATCACTTTGCCCGGTTCCGACCGAACCGACATCAGTTCAAAGGCGATCGGTTCGGTTGGAGGTTTTTGCTTCAGATATTGATCCAGAGGCATAATATGAGGGCGATTGGGAGGAGGAGGAAGAGGATGAAGAAGGAGAGTTTGAAGGCCTAGATGAACCAGTAGAGCCTGACATCTCCCCAGACAGGCCTTCCAATGTTTCCCCTCCCAGGCTTTCTGAGACCCCCTCCCACTTCTTGTTCCACAAGAAGGTGGCTGAGACTCTTCAGCTTCCTATGGAAGAGGCAGAGCAGGATCAGGAGGAGCCTGATTATGTGGAAATGATGGATGTTCCAGAGTCAAAGAGAGTGTCTATCCCTTTGCACAAATCCCTGAGGAAACAGACACAGAAAATCATGCAATTTCCCACATCCAGTCCTCCTGTGAATAAAAAAAATGAACATGAGGTATGCTTTATCAGGCCCTGGCATGGAATTCCTTTCAGCACAGTGCAGCCATGCTGGGGTAGTGCAAGCTGCAGCCTGTGACAAGGCTAGTATTCCCCTGGCATCTCATCCCACAGATAAGGATTCCAGGAAAGTGGTTGCCATGGCTATGAAACAGTACTTGGCATCCTCTTTGGGGCTCAGGCAATCAAATTATATGGCATATATAGCCAGGTACCAGAAGTCTATGTGGGATATGGTTCTGGAGCTGGCTAAGAATGTCCCTCCCCAACTAGCCAAGGAGCTGGAGCAGGTGGCTGTAGATGGTACAGAGGCATCCAAAGTGCAATTTCATGCTGTTGTGGACTCGAATGATGTGCATTCTAGAGTCATGGCTACATCTATCTCCATGAGGATGTTTGCTTGGCTTAGATGTAGCAACCTTTCACAGGATACCCAGACTAAGGCCATGGATTTCCCTGTAACTGGTAATTCTCTGTTTGGGGAGCAAACAGAGAACTACATGAAGAAGATGTATGAGTATAGGACCACCTATAGGAGTGCTGCAGCCAAGGAGAAGCAGGCCACTCAGAAGCAGCAATTCAGGGCTGATAGGGGCAGGGCTTTTCATAGGCCTTTCTACCAAGCTCAGGCCCCCTCCTCTTCTTTCCAGCAGAGGGGGTTCTTTAGGGGAAGTGGCAGGTGTGGGATGACCAGGACCCCATCATCCACGCAGTCTAAGCCCCCTGCCAGACACCCTGAGGTATCGGTCAGGGTCACCTCCCCAGTTCCAGTAGGGAGCAGGCTGGCTCACTACTCCCAGGCCTGGGAGTCTATTACTTCAAACAAATGGGTCCTGGAAGTAGTGAGCCAGGGACTTGCTCTCAGTTTCAAAAGGTTCCCAAAAATGAGAGCAAGGTCCTTCAGTCCTCCCTCTCCTTTGGAGACAAATAGAGGCAGAAGTCTCCTCTCTTCTGCTTCTGCATGCAGTAGAGAAGGTACCTGATTGTCACAGGGGAAAGGACTGTACTCCAGATACTTTCTTACCTCCAAAAAGACAGGGGGGTGGTGACCCATTCTAGACTTAAGGTACCTGAAAAAATGCTTAACAAAACCAAAATTCAGAATGGTGGCTCGGAGTAATTCTTCCCTCTCTGAGACCAGGAGACTGGCTAGCCTCTCTGGATCTCAAGGATGCCTGCTTCCACATACCTATCAGACATTCCCACAGAAAGTACCTCAGGTTTGAGATGCCCTCAGGCCATTACCAATTCAGAGCTATGCCTTTCGGCCTAATATCTGCTCCAAGGGTGTTCACCAAGTGTCTTGTAGTAGTGGTGGCATTCCTCAGGAGACAAGGTATCATTCTGTTCCCATACCTGGACGACTGGCTCCTAGTGGGCCAGTCTTCAGACCAAGTCAGGTTAGCCTTAGAGGTCACTCAAAAGCTTCTAGACTCCTTGGGCTTCATTCTGAACCTAGAAAAGTCTGTTCTGGAACCAGCCCGGCTTCTCACTTTCATAGGGGTGGAACTAGACACTATTCAGGCAAGAGCATTTCTCTCTCTCTCAAGGGTCCAGTCCCTTGTCACTCTGATTTCCTCTTTTCATCCTCTAGTTTCTTGTCCAACCAGACACTTTCTACAGTTGCTGGGTCACATGGCAGCATCCACAGCAGTGGTTCAGGGAGCAAGGTTTCAGATGAGAGATATTCAGTTTCATCTCGGATCTTATTGGTCTCTCCAAATTGGCTCCTGTGTCTCAAACCCTAGTGCAGGCCCTCCAGTGGCGGCTCGAAGAGTACAATCTTCAACAAGGTGTCCCCTTTATCAGTCAGGCTCCTTCAGTGATTCTCACCACAGATGCCTCTTTACTGGGGTGGGGGCTCACCTAGATCAGTTTACAGCTCAGGGAACCTGATCTCATCAGGATTCTATACTACACATAAACCTCCTCGAACTGAGAGCTGTCTTTCAAAGCTCTTCAGATGTTCTCAACTGCTGTCCAGGGAAAAGTGGTGCAGATCAGGACAGACAATACCACAACCATGTGGTACACCAACAAGCAGGGAGGCACCCGGTCCTCGGCCTTGTGCACAGAGGCCATGAAAATATGGTCTCTAGCTTATTCCCTTTAGGCTTCCCTGATGGCTGTGCATCTCCCAGGGAAGGACAACATTCTGGCAGATGCTCTCAGCAGGATTTCCCAGGATCACCACGAATGGACCCTGAATCCTCTAATTCTTCAGGTCATCTTCAGGAGCTGGGGCACTCCAGAGATAGATCTCTTTGCAGCCCCAGACAATTACCAACTTCCTATTTTTTGCTGCAGACCACCTCTTCTGGGTCCTGTCCCTCAGGATGCTCTTTTGTTGGATTAGACAGACAGGTTTCTCTGCATTTCCTCCTTTTCCTCTGATAGTCAAGGTCCTGATCAAGATCAGGTCTCAGCCTTGCAAGGTAATTCTAGAGGCTCCAGACTGGGCCAGACAGCCTTGGTACCCCCTTCTGTTGTCACTGTAAGTGACAATGCCTCTGTGCCTTCCCAGACAGTTCAATCTCCTTACCTTCTCTCAGGGGAGGATTATTTACCCCAACCTTCAGACTCTCAGGCTCAAAGCAGTGGCTCTTGAAGAGTTAGAATATGCAAGCCTGCATCTTTCCCAATCAGTCTTGGACATTTTAAAGGTTAGCAGGAAACCTGCTACTAGAAAGACTTACAACTCCAAATGGAAAAAATTTGTGTTTTGGTGTTCCCAGAAGCATGTATTACCAGAGATGGCTGATATTGCTAGTGTTTTGGACTATTTGGTGTATCTTAACAGTTTGGGCCTCCGGCTTACTACTCTCAAGGTACATTTGGAAGCTGTGTCTGCCTTTCTTTCTGCTGGTGAGGGCTCTTCCCTGGCATCCCATCCAGTTTTCAAGAAATTTTTCAAGGGTCTGGTACATGTTAATCCTCCCATTCGGTATCCTACCCCTTCTTCGGACCTGAATATCTGTATTGCACAGCTTATGCAGCCCCCTTTTGAGTCTCTATCTTCAGCTGAGCTAAAGTACTTGACTTGGAAAACTGAATTCCTGGTAGCCATTACCTCGACCAGGAGAATCAGTGAATTACAGGCTTTATCAGTGGAACTTGACTTCATTTCATTTCACAGGGATAAGGTGGTCCTTCGAACCAACAGAAAGTTTCTTCCCAAGGTGGTATCAGACTTTCATTTGAATCAGTCTGTCATTACCTATATTTTTCTCTGACCATTCTTCCTCTGGGGTGAGGAGATTACACAGTCTTGATGTAAAGATGGCTCTTAGTTACTATGTGGAGCATACTAAGGCCCATAGAAATGGCTGTTCTCAGTTGTTTCTCACTTATGGGGAAGTGGGAAAGAGCAAACCTGCCACCAAGAGAACTATTGCCAGGTGGATTGTCTCCTGTATCCAGTTCTGCTATTCAAAGTTGGGGAAAGAGCCTCCCTCAGGCCTGAGGGCTCACTCTACTAGAAGTACAACTGATTCGGTCACAGCAGCTAAAGACATGCCATTAGTGGAAATCAGTAAAGCAGCCACCGGGAAAACTGTTTACACTTTCACCAAGCACTACTCTCTGGACATTCAGTCAAGAAGTGATACTAGGTTTGGCACAGCTGTGCTGCAGAGCCTGTTTCCAAAATAGGTTCTGTGACTCCCTCCTCCTAGGGGGTACTGCTTGGTAGTCTGCATATAGTCAGAATACAGCAAGACTTCATGTTGTTTGAAGAAAAAATTACTCACCCTAGTAATGTTGTTTCTTCTAATGGAGTCTTGCTGTATTCTGACCTCCCTCCCTACCTCCTCTCCTGGAACCTAGTAATTTTGGGATGTGGCCTGGCAGGCACAGTGCTGCACCACAGAGGTGTACTTAGCATGCCCTATCTTTCTATTTTTTTTTTTATTATTGTTAATATTCTTTTTGAGGTTCTCGACTTGAGTCTTTTGACCCTAAAAAATCTGTTTGGTGCCTGTTAGCATTAAAATTTTAGAAACAATTTCTAACTAGTAAGTTAGTTAGTTTAGTGCTCGTAAGAATCTGATGAATAGACTTCAGAGTACCACAGACACAGGTTTGAAAACCAAGCTCGAGCTCAACATTCTATGCCTTGGCATAGAGTTAACCCTTTATTCTCCGAAGTAGTTCAAGTGCTGGGGCTTACTGCATATAGTCAGAATACAGCAAGACTTCGTTAGAAGAAACAACATTACTATGGTGAGTAATTTTTTCTTTCTGCTGGACTTCTGTTGTCTGTTCTCCTGCATTTGGTTTGTATTTTGCCTCTGGTTGTGTGCTTCTTTGTGTTGTTGGTTTCCTTTTCCTCTGTGTTTGTGTGTCTTTTGTTTTGCCTTTTTTTTGGGGGGGGAGCTTCTGTTTCTAAACTCCTTGTATATTGCTAATCCAGAGTTCATGCTACTTGCTTCCATTTACTCGCAATGCAACTGCAATTATTATCTGTGTGTTTCAACTCCTACCACATAGCTGCTCTCCTTGCTATGCACCTATGCGCCTTAATTGTTTTCACCTGGTTCAGGCTCACTCTGAACCCTAGTCTATGCAGCTCAGTCCTGCTTCCTTAACTCATGCCACATACCTCATTGCTGTTGTTTCGCTGCACTGCCTGGCAATAGCTGCCTTCAGAGCATTGCCTCCCTTCAATCTATGTTCATCAAATCCTACAACTCATAGTTACTCAATACAGCTGCTGCTCTTTATGTTTGTACATTGCTACTATACTCTGGAGGTCAGCTAAGCTACCGCTGATGCTGTAAACTAGTTTTAATATCTGCATGTGGGTCTCGGCTCCCTCCATCACTGTCTTGTTTTTCCTACGGCGGGGACTTGAAGGTGTTGGGGGAGTCATAGCCCTGTGTGGCATACTTATGTTCTAATCCTGCCTCCACTGCCAAAAATCCTCAGAGTATTTGTCACCTTTCATTGGCTTCCTTGAATGCCTGGCTGGCTTGCCCCACTGTTCATATTTACTGCTTCTCTGACCTACGTGCCAGTCCAACCATTGCTACTCTGCTTTACAGACCTACATGCAGGTCCGACCATTGCTGTTCTGCCTTACTGACCTATATGCAGGTCCACTCATTGCTTACGCAATCATTGCTCAACACTCGCTACTACCATTTGACCTACGTGAGGTCCCAGCACTCAATGCTCATTCAGCTTCTCCAGTTTTCTAGGGCATGCTAGCCATACCATTCTGGTGCAGGGCCTCCCTGCAGCCGACTGTCTCACTCTGCATTTCTAAGTCCGCATCTTGAGCATGCCTGACTTGGGGTGGGGTTCTTCTCACCTGGCCCATAGCTGGGAATGTCCTCACTCTGTGCCTTGCTTTAGCCATTCAAGACTCAACAACAGCTCCTGGTGTAGAATTTAAGACTAGCCATGAAGGATGGTTACAGTGATCTTCGTTGGCGCTAGTGTTCTACTAGCAAGGCACCCCACCGCATTCTCCCTACGACTGCCTCTGATTCACCTAGTTTGTTTTTAGTGCAAGTAGGTCAGGTGAGTGCCTCCTCATTGCTCTCCTCCCACCTTGGTTGCCCCATATGTTACAGAGCACTCTCACAACCTTCCACGGTGGTCCCATTAGAGGGATCGAGTGAGAGCTTTCCTCTAAATTGGAATATTTTCCATCCCCCTTTTTACTGGGTTTATAAATTGCAGCAGCAGAGCTGTCACAAAATAAGCATCCCAAGCCTGGAGGGAAGGTGACCTAGGCCTTGGATCCCCAGAGATTTCCTGCTCAAGGTTTTTTTTTTTCCACGACGTGCCTCAGGTCATAACCGTTAGTTAGCCATAGTTAGTGTTCCCTAGTTCCTTTAGGTAGTTTCCGCTGTTGGATGGAGGTGGATAGTGTCCCTACTTGCTATTCCCTTTCTCCTTAGGAGGCCCTCTCAAACTCTAGCACAACCCATCATACTCATGCCATTGCTAACCTGAGCTTCTTATTACATTATCAAGCTGCCTGATGCCTTATCTACTATCATGCCTCACAGCTACCAATTACTAAAATGCTTCATACTACTACATTTCTTTTTGGGGATCCTTCCTAAGGTACCTTTAGCCAATGGGATTGTTCCACAACACCTCTAGGGGTGGAACCCTCTTTGAGGGTTCCTTGCCTTTGGTTCCCCTACAGGGTGGTAATTCCTTTGGAATAGAGAGTGCAAATGGCAAAAACCAAGTAACACAGTTGCACAAGCATAACATCATACTGGCTGCGTAGGCTACTGAACTGGAAGGCTATGTCTGTAGTTCAGTGGACAAGCAGCCAGCCACTCCCCCTTCCTGTGCTATATAAGCAGTTCCTCTGAGCCTCTCTCTCAAACACTTTTTCTTTGCCCCACCATCCTCCCTTCCTCCTCCAGTGGCATAGCCGCTCTCCTTGGAAACCTTTCTAAAGTACCTTTAGCCAATGGAATCATCCCGAGGAACCTCTGGGGTGGAACTCTCTTTGAGGGTTCCTTGCCTTTGGTAGCCCTACAGGGTGGTAATTCCTCTGGAATAGAGAGTGTGAATAGCCAAAATGAAGTAACAGAGTTACAGAAGCATAACATCATACTGGCTGCGCAGGCCAGTGAATAAATGTTAAAAGAAAATTTTGAACAACCAAATCTGTGACTCCAGGAATGTTCATTATAACAAAGGAACTGAGGGTGAGTACCATTACTGCTTATATCTACTTTATGTACTGTTGTCACTGGAGCACCAGGCTCTCCCTGAGTGGCTCTGATTAGCACACTGGTATTGTAGAGCTAAGCAATGCTGGTAGGTTCCTCAAATTGTTGCTTGCAAGTGTTGGTGTGATTTTCAGTTACTGCCACTATTAAACAGAGCCTGGTGAAAATGATATCATACCCACAAAGAGAACGGAAAACACAAACAACAACCATATAGGAAATGGAGGGGGAGCAGCCATTAGTTTCACAGACAGCATCTTTTCTGGTTGGGGATGTGCAGATCCATTTAATATGGGAGCACAGGATGAAACTGAGCCAGAGGTTCAACAAGAACAGGGGAATATAAGGAACACATTTTTCTCCTATGAAAAAAGTGCCATCAAAGCGAGGAGATTACATTGGACAGCAAAACTGATTGAAGCTTACCTTCAGGTGAACAGGATGCCATGAGGACTATGCATTATGAAGGATCCAAGCTTTGGAATAGAGAAGGTTAACTTTCGTGGTAAATGGAGATATCCCATGAAGCGTCTAGGAGATGGATGCAACTCATCATATAGGAAACAGAATCTACACAGGAGGATGTCAAGAGGGAGCTAGAGGAGAAAGAGAGAGAGATCTGGAAACCTTTGTGATTGACAGAAATTTTGGCCTTTTAAAAAACAACTACAAGAGGAAATACAAAGGCAAGATAGAAAGATTTGTGCCATTAAAAAAGTGAATTAATTTGCGATGAAAACTATTACAAAAGGGGTCACATCTTCAGCTGGATGAAGAGCAAGAGAATGGACAGGAAACCCAAAGTTCAATATGAAACAAAATCCATACTGAAACAGACTGGTCAGCCTATACAGACCACAGAGAGAAACAGGCCTGCTACTCCAGGTACCAGCAATGCATCTGACACAAGCGCTACAAGTAACACCAGTGACTCAGAACAATCCGAGGAGGTTTTTTAGATGAGGACTAAGCAGAAGACAACACCCTAGGGAGAGGCAAGAGGAAAATCCACTACCAAACGCGAACAGAAGAATGCGGAGGGGCAAGAGGAGGTTGAGGAGGCCACAGTGGTAGGACATACAAGAGGTGGTATTAGCGGAGGTAACAGTAGCAATTGTGGACCAGGTAATTAGTGAGGATAATGTCATTAACCTTTCAGAATATATACTGAGTGATAGTGAGAGACAGGTTCTTAATAAAGGCTTGCTGTTTATCCCCACTACAGACATTGAATTTTTTCAAACTGCAATAGATATACGTAGACTGTGCAGAGTATTGAACCTTAAGTGCTTTTTCTCACCTGTAAATAACGTGGGTCATTTGACAGGGTCTGTTGATGGTGGTACACGGGAGGTAATTACTAATAGTGGGCAGATGTGGGAAGTAGTGCCTACCCAAGAGGTTTTAGATACTTTTAATGAACATGATGCAAATGTTACTGCTTGGATATACAGAAGCAGGAGAGAAGGAAAAAGAGTACATTTTGTCCACCACAACCTCCTGCAGTAGCCACATTTAGAAAACTATGTGAAAGGGAATTAGAGCACCTTAGGAGGCAGGAATATGCACCACGATTTTGCAATATGACTAAGGAAGAAAAGCTCGCTATAAAAAGTTTAAAAGAAAACAATCAGATTATGATCAAGCCAGCTAATAAAGGTGGAAGTGTTATGGTCTTAAATACCCAGGATTATATAAAAGAGGTACACAGGCAGTTGAGTAACAGAGAGTTCTACAGACCTGTGGATTCAGACCCAACACCACACCTTAAAAAGCAAAGAGATTTTTTAGGATGGGCCCATGGGGCTGAGTTACTCACAGACAAGGAAAATGACTTTCTGGTCACAAAAGCACCTCTGAGAGCACAGTTCTATGTGTTACCTAAGGTACACAAGTCTCTGGAATCCCCTCCAGGTAGGCCCATCGTATCAGGGGTAAGTATAGTCACTGAGCCCTTGGCAGTGTTTGTAGATGATTTTGCTAAACCCCATGTATACAGGTTGCTTTCTTTTGTTCTTGATACAGGGGACATGGTGAGAATACTGGCTGAAATGCTTGTAGAGAGCGACTCCATCTTGGTAACATTCGCTGTAGAGGCTCTCTACATGAATATCCCCCATGAAGGGAACTTCAAAGCACTAAGGTGCTTTCTCAACAAAAGAGGGGATGAGGCTAAACCCAGCACAGACCTCCTTGCAGAAATGGCCAAAACATTCCTAGAGGGAAACTTTTTTCATTTATGGGTAAGCATTTCCAACAGATCAAAAATACAGCGATGAGGGTGAGTTCTGCCCTCCGTTATGCTAATTTGTACCTGGGGCAGTGGGAGGAAGCGTATATTTGGGACAAGGCAATAAATCCCTACTGGTCACAAACTGGAATCTGGAAGCGATTTACTGATGATATAGTCATGGTATGGCATGGGGGCATGGCAGAACTAGAGAAGTTCGTTGAATACCTCCACAAAAGCAATGAAAATCTCAAATTTACATGTACAGCCAGTACAGAGAAAGTCTCATTTTTGGATTTGTGTATCAAAAAAGAACCTGATAGTAGTTTCAGTACGAGTCTGTACAGAAAGCCCATGGATCGTAACACCATCTTGCTGTCCAGTAGCTGCCACCCACACCACACCGTGAATGATATCCCAAAGAGGCAGTTTTATCGGGTTAAGAGGAACTGCAGTAAGAATGATGTCTATGCCCAGGAATTAGAGAATCAGGAGAGGAGATTCTTAGAGAGACGGTATGGGAGAGATGTGGTAGCAGGAGCTATGGCAGCCACTGAAGACATCAGTAGGGAGACACTGCTACAGAAAAAGGAAAAACAGTCGAATGATGTGCAGGACAGGATTAACTTTGTTTGCATTTATAGCGTAAGGTCATGGAAGACAAAATAAATAATATACAATAACTGGCACGTGCTTAGGGCAGATCCCAGGTTGAGAGTGACAGCAGATACTCCCCCTAGAATGGCGTACAGGAGAGCCACAAACCTAGGGGACCACCTAGTACATTTAGTCCAACCCACTGACAAACCCATGAGTTGGTTCCTTCCATTTATCAAGGTCACAAAAAATGTGGGCGGTGCAAATATTGTGAGTATGTGAATGAATGCACTGAAATTCAGAATCCCTATGATGGGAACACCATCCACATGAGGCATTTTATCAATGGTGATACCATGTACATAGTATAATCTAGCAACATGTACATGTGGGGTATATTATGTTGGAAAAACTAAGCGTAAATGGAAAGAGTGAATAGGAGAACATATCAGGGTGATACAGAATGAGAATCTGGAATATGCATTAGCAACCCATATATCGAGGGTTACAAACAAAAGAGAACACTGTCACAAACGCATTCCACAGGTCAGGCCCTCTGCTTTCACAGTGCCAACCTCAGAGCATAATAGTATGAACAGGTAACAGACAGGGTAACCCTCCTGTCTGCTTTTGGGTCTGAGTCACCTTTAGTCTCAAGTTCTGGGGGGATTCAAACTGTGAACCTTATGCTAGCATACCCAATGTACAGGCTCAGATACGTACCCTCTTTAGGGATTGCGGTACAATCTTTTGCCAGGGGCACCCAGCCAGGCTTCCAAAATGAACCCTTAAAACTCTATAAGAGACCTTAGGTATAGTCTTACCTTTTTACTCAAGCTCAGTAACACCATCAAGTTATTGAACAATTGTAAGACTTAACCATCTGTATGTCACATGCAAAAAAGAACTGGCAGACACCCAGGCAGTCTTTCAAAGAAAAGGTACAGTATTTTACTAAAACATGATAAAATATGAAAAATGTAAACACAGAACAATATATCAAAGAGCCCAGAATCACATAAAAGAACAAGAGAAGATTGCAAAACAAAACTCCTACCACAATACATTTAGACCTTTTCTGTCTAAGGTATTACCTCTAGAAGTGCTTAAGTTAGATCAAAGAGCTGTCTTTCTAGAGTCCACAAAATAAGCTGACAACATTTCAGACACAAGTATTCAGTTTAAACTCTGTGGGCTAGATATTCAAAGCTTTGCGCTGTGCGCAAACCATTTGTGCGGGTTTAGCGCGGGATTAGCGTGGGTCTGCCATATTCAAAAGGCCAAATAGCGCATGCAAACTGAATTAGCGCAGGACAAACCATAATTATATGCAAGGGGCAAAGTGAACATGAATACAGGTGCTATGAGAGCTTCCTTCCCTCACCCTATTGATCCCCTTCATGTACTTAAATGTCTGTAACATGTCCCCCCTCTCCCTTCTAGTCTTCAATGGGTACAGATCCAGTTCCTTCCACCTGTCCTCATATGGCTTCTCCTGCATACCTTGCACCATCTTGATTGCCCTTCTCTGCAACCTCTCAATCACATCTTTGTCCTTAAATAGGTATGGTCTCCAGAACTGGACCCCGTACTCCAGGTGTGGCCTCACCATGGTTTTATAAAGTGGCATCAATACCTCCCTCCTTTTGCTTGTTATGCCCCTCCCAATGCACGCCAACATTCTATTTGCCTTTCCCTCTTCTTTGCTGCATTGATTACCTACCTTAAGGCTGCTGGAAATTATAATCCACAGATCCCTCTCCTGCTCAGTTGGCTTGATTGCCTCCACCCCAGAGTGTAAGCTGCTAGCGGGTTTTTACGCCCCATGTGCATCACTGCACACTTTTGGACATTGAATTTCAGCTACCAAATTTCCAACCACCCTTCCAGAATCTTCAGGTCCTCCCTCATGGCCTCCATACCCCCTTGGGTGTCTACCCTATTGCAGATCTTTGTATCATCTGAAAATAGGCGCACCTTCCCCTCCAGCCCATCGCTATATCACTAATATGCCCACTATATACTGATACACTGTATACTGATATACTATATACTGATGTTGCCCACGTAAAAAATGAAAAAATGGAAAAAAGGAGAAAAAGAGAATATCAGTGTAATATGATTCTGTACTTTATTCCCCTCCTTGCGCTAGACATTCCCTTCCTTCTTTCTCCCCCCCCCAATTTGGCACCCTGTCTAAATTGTAGTAGGACACATAGTCCACAAAATACTAGCGATGGTGCTATCTATATATATATAGCTCTTTTTCAAACCCAGACCTTAGGATTTGTTTTGCTCATGTATGTTATGTATGCTGCAAATACATCATATAGGCACAAATGGAGTACAAGAGATGTGAAATAAGTGAAATCTAAGTACGATGTACTAAGAAACAAATTGTAATTTGTGCTGTAGATAGTTTTAGATAATAATTTTGGTTTTACACATAGCATTGCACTTTAAATCACTACTAATGTAATGGTAACTGTTTGTAACCAATGAATTTAAACTTGATCACATGATGCTCTGGGATGCTATATAAGATCACTACCTATAGAGGGCATTACATTTGATAACGCCAATTCAGGTGAAACGTCAGGTGTGTTTTCAGCTGCTCCCCAACTACAGTGGATATATGTAAGATTTTGCACTGGCACTATGCACTTTCAATAAATGTCAAATGAAATTTTGATCAACCAAGCCTGTGACTCCAGGACTGTTCGTTATAACAAAGGAACTGAGGGTGAGTGCCATGATTGCTTGTATCTACTCTGTGTACTGTTGTCATTGGAGCACCAGACTCTCCCTGAGCGGCTCTAATTTGCACACTTGTCACTTGTCTTCCTGTGTTACAACATATGAGTGTCTATAACTTCATTTTACCCTAAACTACAAAGCAGATCAGTGCAATGTCCGATATAAATCTGAATCAGCCTGTGCAGCAAAGACCATGGACTACTGAGATAATAAAAGGTCCTCTAAAGTTTATAGTGTGCCAAGAACACTATGCACATCACTAAGTGTGATAGTACAGTCTGTGTTAAAACTTAATATCAATAATCAAATTTCTAAACTCATACTGGAACATGTCTGTAGAAGAGCAACTGCGCAACATAGCTGTTGAAAGAACTGTCGATTTTGGCCTGACCACCGGAGCAGTGGTAGCACTACCACTCATGATGCTGATGACCTGGGTTCAAGAATGAACCTAAGTCATCAGCGGGCCAGCTGGGGAAGGTGAGATAAGCATCCCACTGGATGCTTTCCACCTCAGTGTGGAAGGGTGCTCAATCTCCGCTGCTCTACCACTGCCTCGGTGACCACATGCAGAGCTGACAAGCTGGGATGGAGGATGCTGCCATGTTTTGATGTGAGCATGTGCACCTCATGCACCTGCATTGGAAAGTTTCCTCAGTGTCCTAGGGGATGGAAAAAGAAGGAAAAATAATGCTGACTGATGCAGGAGGACGTCTACCCCTCACTGCAGGCCCCATACCGCTGACCGAAGCACTGTCTCCTGATCACTGGCCCAATCTCCATCAGGAGGTAATGTCCCCTTGACAGCTCCTTCCTGGGGGGTAAGCCAGGGTACACTCTGGAATGTGAGATGAGTCTCAGAGAAGGTGAGTAATGGGGCTGGATTTGAGGGAAGAACTGATGGGGGCCAGTTAAAAAACAAACAAAAAAAAAACAATTTTACAGTTACGCAATTAAGCCATTTAACATTTAGAACAGAGAGTATATCACTCTGTAAGAAAGCATATAATAGGAATACCCAGAATAAAACAACTTTGGGTTTATAGCCATGTATTATGGTGGGTTTTAAGTAGGAGAATTAAGCAATAAGGAATGACCAGGGATTAGATTAACAGTCTGTTAATCACCCCCTAGGGGTGTAATGTGGCACGTGGCACAGCCGAGTGCCATATTGCCCCTAAGGGGTGATTAACTGACTGTTAATTTAACTCCTGGGAGTGCCTTATTGCTATTATAAAAAATTATTCCAAAAGAAATGTGTTAAAAGTATACTTTTTGAATGTTTTCCTCATTTAGAGGGAGATTTTTAATAAAATAGTGCTTTCACCAACAGTTTAAGAATGCGGGTTCAAAATCAGAATGCATCATTCCACACATTCAGCAGTGCTAGAGGATAGAATGCTGACAGGAAGAATCCATGTACCATGGTGATCAGGCTGTACATGACAGTATAACATGGATTAATGTAAGGCTGTTGGAATCCTAACAGCCAATCAGATTGCAGCATTTCTGAGACCCTTTTATTAATCAGTATTTACAGCTAGTTGGTATGAAAATTCCACGGGTGCCTTAATGATTTGAACCCATTGCTAAGGCCTGGTGGAAGGGAATTTGTACCGCTACATGCAAGGAACCGTTTTCTGTGATCATGTAGCATGTTTCACTCAGCCATGAGGCAGCGGCCATCTTGTCCTGCTCAATCTCTTACAGGCCAAGAGAAGCCATCCTCTGTGAGCAAATACCAATCATATTTTATTAGTGATCACTCTGAGTGACTGAAATTCATTCTCAGCAAGAAATTACTAACAAAGGTTCCTGCTAACCACCTTGGCCTGCAAATATAAATTTAGCAATTACCAATCGGTAAAAGGCAGACATATGCACACAACACTAGCTAATACTGTGTCACATCTGAGACATTCTTTGAAAGAAACAATAAAAGACTCAGTCCTCGCTCTCAGAAGCTTCTGCGTTGTCCGATCTTGTTAAACCTATTTTAATGGCTTCCAGACGTTTACCTGCTTCTGTGGGGTCCATATACATGTATATTTTGCCAGTGTAAGTAATACGCAGTCAGGCTGGGAGTTAAAGATTGAGCTCACCTCAGAGACATCAGTCCTTTCCCAGCTGCATAAAAAACCTTTCCTCCTTTGTCTGGTAACAAAACTTAAATCGTGAAAAAATATAAAAGGGTTCCATCATTGGCTATTTTCTGTCCTTTCATTTTGGCTTCCTGCAGTATCATGTCTCATGTGCGGTCCTGCCATCATGATGAGGATAGTCCTTGGCTGATCCAATGTGTTCGTTCTGCGATGAGGGTTTATCTGGTATGTCTTAATAATCTGGTCTCAAAAGTTAGGTCCCAAATGTTGCTGGATCAGACCATGGATAATCGCCAATGAGTCCTCACCTTTCATATCTTCCTCAATGCCAAGCAAGTAAATATGTACATTTCTGGCTTTATTCTCAAGGTGCTTTAAATGGAATGGTAAAATCTTGTGTTTAGCAATTAGTTCCATAACTGTTGTGCTGGAATTGGTGGCAGTTTCAATCAATATCTGAGCTTCCATAGACACCACATTCATTTTGCCCTCCAGAACTGAGAATTTTGTTGTTCATGCTCTCCATTGTCATATCCAATTCTGTAATAGCTTTTACTGAAGCTGCATTTGATGGCTGTCCATTAACTCTGGCCTCAGAGCTCAGGCTGCTCAGTCCCGCTGCATCTGGCTGCTTGGCGGGCTTCATCTTTCTGCCTTCCTGATGAGCTGCCTGCCGAGATTGTCCCATCATCAGTTCTCACAAATGTTAATTCAAATGATGCAGCTTGAAGAGTAGTATCAGATGCAGGTACTTTTCCCCAGAAAATGTGGCTTAAATTGCAATTTTAAAGTTGTTTAGCAGTGTCACGAAGGAGCCTCTTGCATACATGTCCTGCTCATTGCCTGCTGTACACGCCTCCTAGTTGACTACTTTTAAAAACAAATATTACAGATGACCTGGCTTCACTCCCCGAGTCCAGGACGTCTGGTGCCGACTGGTGAGGTGGTGTTCTGGCATCTTTCTAGACGCCACCTGCCTTGGGGTGGGAGGGCACCTCCTTCCGCTTCATGACAGCCACCTGGTGGCCCAGGGGGGCATGCTGTGTGGGAAGGAACAACTGGTCCCTCTGGAGTGGCCTTATGTCAGCATACACTTGCTCACCTAGCAGGTGACATGGAGGCATCACACGCTCAGAGTGGGGCTAGCAGGGGAGTTCCTGTGGTAGGGTGGGGCTCACTTGCCCTTCTGACAGCCCTGATAGGTGCTTTGCTGGGTCACTTCTCAGGATCATGCCCTGGGGAGGGATAAGGAAGAACTGAGGGGGGACACCCCAGAAGTACCAGGCAGATAAAGCCGCTCCACCCTCCCATGCCACAGAAGGGTCTTTCTGACTCCTTCCATGTCTCATCGGCTCATCCTCACAGACCTTGACCATCAAGTGAAGAATACTCCTCCCAGCTTGGGGAACTGGGCATCCTGCCTGCAGGGGACAAGCTGTGAGTTACAGTTGGGATGTCTGTAAAGGATGTCAAGCAGAGGCTGGTGGTGGGTTAGACTATTGGAGGACTCCTATGGTTGGCAGAAGGGCTTGGGCAGGTGGAAGGAGGACTGGTAGCTGGTGAGGAGAAATGTGGGCAACAAAAAAAAAAAACAAAGAAAATTAAAAAAAGATTAATATTAGTTTTAGAGCAGTACACTAGCTCTTTACAAAGAACTACAATGCCCAGATTGGTGGCGCTGGCCACAGCCCATTGTACTACCATGTGGAAGATCTGTATTTACGTTGTGTTCCTGACACCCTCACCCTGAGCCAGGGTTCATGCTTTGGAGGGCAGACATGTCCCATTGTTTGAGCACCTCCTACAGTCAGCAGGGAACGCTGAAGACTTGGACAACCACACAATGTAGGCTCCTCCTTCCGTGGGCCCACATTAGTGGACTGCGTCATGCCCACTCAAGAACTGTCAGTGCCACAAATAAACCTATGCTTGTAGAGCAGTATGGGGTGTGGGGCTATGTAGACCAGTTACATGTGATGTGCGTGTAAGATGTCCTGCACATGAAGCCAGCTCAATGCAAACATTTGTTTTCATTATCCATCCACTCTTCTCCTGACCCGCCTCCTGACACCGGGCCCACCATGGCTGCACCTTTTCTCCTAGCTGTACAGCAGCAGGCAAGCGGCTACTTCACTGATTTTGCGCACTCCCTGGCCACCATCCCTGGGAGCTGACCTAGCTCCTCAGCTCCACAATGTAGCTTAAAAAAAGTTGTTCGGAACTGCTTTCATTTTGTATTTACTACCTTTTGCTTGAATTGTTTCATACATGGTATAAGTGCAGACTCCCCAAATATGGACTTACATGCTATGTTATTTCCAGCTATATTGAGCTTGGAACCTTATGACTACATTTTTCTAAGCATTGCATTGCTGCTTTCTTGACCCCATCCCCCCTTGTACCCTATTAATTATTAAGCGTTACATATAAGTGACGCTATCTGAGTGAGACAAAATCATAAATAAATATCTGGTTAGTCTGCAAATGTTAAATAACCCAGGTGAGCAATATTTCAGAATTTGCTGAAAATAACAGGGTATTGTGTATAACTTCTTAGCGTTTAGAAGCTGTGGAGCCAGAGCTCAAGTTTAAGGCATTTGAGATCTTGTGGAAGACATCAGTCTAAGCTGTGACATTTCTTTTGAGGTTACAATGACTCAGTATTATATATTGCTCTAGCCACTGTGACATTACTATTGTGCTTGGCAGTGGGCAATGTGGATGCCTTAGCACAGAGACAACCATTTTTAACTTTTTTTTTTAAACACAGGCGCACTCATTGAAATAAATCACTGCAAATATTTCAAGGTTTTAGATGGTTCTGTTCTTCCTCTTTCATACAGTAATTATGTTTAGCCCCTTTTTTCTCTTGATTGCCCCTATTCTCCATACCAATGATCACCGTTGTCATGGTTGCACCGGTTCCCCATCTGGGAAGAGGGGCAAGTGACACCCTTCACAGCCAACGCTAGTACATCTCCGTGGCCGGCTAGAATTGGGTGCAGAAAAGCTGGAACACCCCATGTCTTCCTTCTCTCACTCCCCAGGAACTGAGCACCTTACCCCCGCAATATGGCCATCTCCCACCCAGACTTATCGTGGGATTCCACTGGGTCAGCAGTGTAGCTAGAGGTTAGAGCAATGAGCTGTGAATGAGCTTGGTACTGTACATCCAGCAGACCTAGGTTTGATTCTCACTATTCTCACTTGCATTACGAGTGACCTTGAGCATGTCACTTAAACTCCCTCTCCTACCTGGACATACCTGGAAATGAGCTGCTGCTCAATGTGCCTTTTCCAGTCAAAAATAGTAAAAATAAAAAGAAGAAAAGAAAATTCCTGGGCTTGCACATGAATGTCAGTCTCCTGTTCCTGTACCGCAGGGTCAGCCCAGACACTTTCCATGGTTTGTGACTACTCCCTACTGAAGTCCCCAGATAGGGTCAGCCCAGACACTTTCCATGGCTTGTGACAACCCCCTACTGAAGACCCCAGATAGGGCCAGCCCAGACACTTTCCATGGCTTGTGAGAACCCCCTACTGAGGACCCTAGATAGGGACAGCCCAGACACTTTCCATGGCTTGTGACAACCCCTACTGAAATCCCCAGATGGGATTTGTACAGGATTTACAGTACAAAAATAAAAAGTTGTGCTTTAGTATGGACCCTGTATATTGAAAGGTTTACATGTGTATCTTGAGCTATAAGAGTGTCAAGTAATGTAATAGAAAGACATTCCTGTAGACTTCTGTCCCCTAGATTTTCTGAACTGACCCCCAACATTTGAAGTAGAGGATCAAAATGATCCTCTCATTGTTAGTGCTATTGCAAGCCCAGCTGTTTCTCCTCTTTTCAATCAATTCATATTTCAGTGGTGGTGCAGAGCCATGCATGCCAGATCAGTTCCTAACAACACCCAAGTATAATTACCTAGATACATACATCGATATATAGTATAGACATTGACAGCAGAAAAAGGCTCTTGGCCTATCCCAGTCTGCCCACCTACCTAAATATTCTGCCCTTTGTACTGTCTCCCCTTTTTCTAATTAAACCCACATGCCTAACTCATCCCTGCTTTAAGTTACTGGCTGATTTTTGCCTGTACCACTTCTGGTAGCTTATTCCTCTTGTCCACCACCCTTTCCATGAAGAAGTGCTTACAAGCACCCTTTCTGAATCTCACTTCTGCTAGTTTTAGTGAATTCTCTCTCGGCCCTGTGTTTGAACTCAAGCAGAAGAGTCCCTTGGCAGTTCCTTCTATTTATCCTGTGCAGGTACCTGTATGTCTCAATTATGTCACCACTTTCCATCCTCTTCTCAGGGGTGTACATGTTTAAGTCCTGCAGCCTCTACTCATACATAACTTCCCCAGGCCATGGACCATCTTAGTTGCCCTATACTGTACTGCCTCCATCTCATTGTAGTCATAGGAGTTATAGGATTCATACGAAGCTATGAACAACACTAGGGTATTGGCCCATAAGTTTGCTTGCCATTTCTCAATGGTTGTATCCAGTGATGGCATTGTTCCTGAAGTACTAGGGTTCATTTCAGATAGTTACATGTGTGGGACACTGACCCACTGGAAGAGTCAAATAAAAGAAAATAATGGGTCATGTTGTTCTATTGAGCCCAGATCTGTAAAGCAGAAGTTTAAAACCATTACAGCAGTGAGCAGGTTGTCCCTAAGGAAGAAAAAAAGATGGGTCAAAACCGAAAACTGTGACAATCGTCCCAATCCCAAAATGTGAAATGAACACTGACGTGCTCTTCCGTTTTAGACTTAAAAATACCCATTGTTTTATTACCTACACCTGCTTCTGGCAAGCTGTCTTCCCTCAGGTGTGGGCTTCAGTACCTTAGGCAGTATTCCAGGGGTGGCTGCACCACTGACCTGTACAGTTTTAGGATCCCCTTCCGACTTCTATTGCTTATCTCCCTCCCTACATATCCCAGCATTCTGTTTGCTTTGCTCACCGCCCTATTGCAGTGTGCAGACATGATAGGATCTTTTCTTTCTCCCCTAATAAAGGATTATGAGGGCAGATGGCACCTTGGGAAGCAATGGATGAATTAAAGGCTAAGCAGACTGACGTGTTGCTGCTACAGTTACAAGTTATATTCTTCCTAAAAAGTGATGTTTTCCTTCCGCCAAAATAAAGCAGCCATTTATAATGTCAAAGCCCAGAAATTCCCTTTAAATTTTGGGGATAAAAAATTGTCCTCCATAATCCATAATTAATAAATGGATTGGAGAAATTCTGAATACTGATTGACTGAAGCAATTCCTGGCGGGTGAGGATATCACTATACGTCATCAGAGATTAGAACTAAGTACCAAGACTTGACATTTTCCAATGTTTGGGGCCATTTTTATGTTGTCTTGTGCTTGTGCAAGCAACATCTTGTGTTAGCAGGAGAAATGCAGAGGTGTGTCACTGTTGGCGAATGCAGGGCACGCTTTAGTAGGTGCGTCCCTCATTCCCCAGTTAACCAGCATGTTAGCACTGACACAAGAATTATGTAAAGTGGACACAACTTGTAAGAAATGTGCCGCTGCAAACAGAGACGAGCTCGTCATGCAGCGGCACAGATGACGTGCCTCCAGTGCGTGCCTTTCCTGGTGAAACATTTCAATAAACATGGCTGTGGTGAGCCGCAAAGAAGGCTGACATCAAGGGTGCAGTCCCCGTGTCAGCATGTCCACAACCCCCCAACCCACATTGTGTGGGTGTGCATCCATTCACAGAAAGCTGACCAAGTCGGCATGTTCCTTTCCCACCTCACCCCCATTGTGTGGTACACTGGGAGCCCACCCCAGTGTGGCCAACATTACCCCTGAAAGTCATGGAGCACACTAGGAGCCCACCCCAGTATATGCAACATTTGTTTTATTTCCCCTGTAAAGAAAGAAAACTGTCCCGCAGCGCAGTGTCCGTTTTTTTGTTTGTACCCAAAAAAAAAGAAAATGGTCTGTTGTCCGTGGTGCTCCCCATCCCCAGCCCACACCCACCCTCTGCACACCCCACCTCCCCATACTTACCTCTGGAGGTCCGGTGCTGCAATCTTCGATGGAGCGGGAACATGTCTGGACTCTTCAAAGCTGAACTGCAAAATGAAGAAATGCTGGTAAGCTGTAGGGCATCAATGGGGGGGGGGGGGTTCAACTTAGGTTGATATCTCAGCCATTTTTTTGAATTTTGGCTCCACATTTTCAACATGGGGTTCTTGTGACCCCACCTCATGAACACATGCACTGTCATCTCGTTATTCGGACCCAAAAGGTGATTTTACGGTCACTGCGTGGAATCACCTTTCTGGATCGAGTAATGAAATAACAGTGCCACTGTTCATGAGGTGGGGTGCCAAAAAGCATATGTTGCAAGTTTGGTGAAAAAATTCCAAACAATGCTTGTGTTATGAGTGTGCATTGTGCAGTTTCCACTCACACTCTTAACTTTAACAATTTTTAATATTTTCACTCCAGATTTTCAACATTGCCATTTTTTCACACTTCCTTATGAATAGTACAGCTATCATTTTTCACATCCTGACCAAAATGTGTTTTCGCACATCTGGTGCACAATGGCGCTGTCCCTGTGGGAAATCAACTTTTGGGACAGATTAACAAAATCACAGTACCACTCTTCATGAACAGAGGTCCTAAAATGCTTATGTTGAAAATCTGGTTAAAAAAATTCCCCAAATAATTGCGTTACGGGCATGTGTTGTGCAGTTTCTACACACGCTCGTGACTTCACCAATTTCTCATATTTTCATTCCAGATTTTCAACATTGCCATTTTTTTACACCTTTTCATGAACAGTACAGCTGTCATTTTTCACATCCTGCCCGAAATTTGTTTTTGCACCTGTGGCACCAAATGGCGCAGTCACTGTTCAAAATCACCTTTCAGCTAACAAAGTGATAGTGCCACTGTTCATGAGGTGGGGGGTCACAAAAAGCTCATGTTGAAAATTTGGAGTGAAAATACCAACAAACGCCTGGGGCATTAGGGTTTCCAACCCCAAAGCCCCATCCTGAAGAGAGACTGACAGGCGTCAGGAGAGTGACTTGGAATTGTCGGCTGCAATGCTCAAGCCATTCCACCCCCAACCCCACCCTGTAGCCAGTGACAGGCTTTGAGGTGTGCCTTGGACTCTTCAGCCCCAAAGTTCATCCCTTTCTCATATACTGCACCCATCTCAGCGTATTTCCTTATGGAATGGGTTGAGTGTAAGGCCTGAAGACCCCAAGGCACACCGTGACACTTGTCGGTGTCTGCAGAGTAGGGTGAGGTGAAATGGCGAGAGCATTATGGTTGATGACCCAAAGGCACACTCCAATGCCTGTCAGTCTCTGCAGGGTGGGCGTGGGGTTGGCGTCAGTTCTATACTTCATTGCCATTCCTATTATACATCTCTCTAACTCCTGCACTACCAATGCCAATGCCAGCAAGATAACATTTGGCATTGACAAATGCTTGTTACAATAACATTAGTACACTCTAGGATGTTATCTTTTTTGGGTGCTTGAAGGCATTCGGCTTCACCTGGTACCTTGCAATACACCAATGCAGGTTGACATACCATTGTCAAAGTTCTGCTTTACATAGAGAGTGGTAGACACAGCTGGGGACATAGTAAATGGCGTAAAGCACTGAGCTGCCAACCTGGAGAACTGGGTTTGAATCCCACAACTACCACTTCCTACTGCGTGACCATAAGTAAGTCACTTAACTTGCCTGTGCTCCTTAGTGTGTCTTTTCTGGCTACAAAAATTGTAAAACAATAAAAAAAATTGTTCCCGGGGGGGAGGAGGTGTAGCAGTAAGGCAGGGAGTGAGGGGGGGAGGAGGAAGAAAACCACATCTGGACAATAGGTCACAGGTTAGAGTAGGGTTTAACTGGGCAGACTGGATGGACCACTAGTCTGTTTCTGCTGACACCGTATATGTTTCTATATTTCTATGTATCACTGCTGAACTATAATTTAGACTTCTCTAGAATTAGGATTTAGAATGACAGGAGGGGCAGGAATCCATACAGGATGTGACAGATATTACTGCCGAGTACCTCGTGCCTAGTACAGTCTCATCAAAAGTTTTAATTAACCCACTCAGTGAAGAAAATCAAAACAGGGGTGAAGGATGTACTGTGGAGTATGTACTGCGTTCCAGGAACAGTCTTGCACAAATTGCTTCTGACTATGTTTTGTTAATCTTCTGGCATGTACTGAATGTTGCCTTGATGATTTGCTAATATTCTTAATTGTCTTTCTATTATTTATTGTTCTATTTTTGTTGCCAGTTTGAAATTGTGTAAATTGCTACCAACAGGTGACCATTACTATGTAAACACAATGATGTATTTCTGTTGATTTGTTTGATCCCGCTTGGATGTTATCTGTTGACAGATAAATGGAAAGACAAATGTATGCATTGTGATGTGGTAACATAACCGTCATTGAAATAAACATTTATCTTGAGGTGGGGCTCTCACAATCGATATCTTGAAAGTTGGGTACTTCCTGATAATATGCACACCCAATCAGAAAGCATGTTTCACAATGCTTTTGACATTAGTTGCCCTATAAATCACTCAAGTAAGTAATAAGCCACAACAGGGTGTGCATTAGTGGATTTTAATGCACACCTCAGGGGTGTAGTAAGGCATAAGGCTGAAGGCTGAGTGTCCTTATGCCCCTGGGAAGTGCATTAAAATCCTATGATCCACACCCTGGAGGGGCTTGATACACTTATAAAATGGCTCTAAGTAGATTTTTTGGGGGGAAGAAAATGAGATTTGGCACCTGACCATGGGTTTATAGAAATTTAATGCACAGTCAGGTGACATCTCTAGGCCAATGAAGTTTCTAGATTTTTCTTGTCATTTTATAAATCAGCAGTTGATCTCCATAGGAAACAATTAACTCTTCACGCAACGTAAAAGTCACACCTTTTAAACTGATATGGCATAAATCAAATATGAAATGGGCTGACTTGAAATATGTAATCTGTCACTACTTCCGAAGGGGCAGGACTTTAACATCTCATTTGTGGCTTTGCCACTAGTGAGTTATGGTCCTGCCCCCTCTCACATTGAGATATATTTCATATTTTGAGTCAGGCCATTGGGTATCGGCAATATAAAACAATTCAGTACATACCTTTGTAGACGTGACACACGCAGCTCACTGTCATCGCTTCCTCTAAATCCTTTGGCAAATGGGTTGTTTTCAATTTTCAGCTGTGTAATCTTTACAATGGAGCAGAAGAGAATTTTGCATTGGTATAGTGGATTAGATACCAGTAATACAGTGACTGCATACGGCTAAATTCAGCAGTCGATATGTGTTCAACAACACCTCCATACAGTCAAGGATAGCGCTAGGTAAATTTCAGTTTGCTGGTGAAATTTGCATGAAATTACTATTTTTATTCAAAATGTTATGGGAGAGAAGAAGCTCCTGGGTATCTGACAATTTATAATTTACTTGCAGACCATAAATGCTAGAAGAGAAATTTAGTAACCCATATATGGAAGTCAGGGTTTGAGTTTTCAATACTTTGAAAAGAAAACAACCAAGAGCATATGAACATTTAGCACTTAGTGAGAAACAATACCATGATTGTTGGTTAATGAAGAGTAAATATTCTTAACTACAACCTGATGTGAGATTGTACTGTACCACTGCCATTCTTGTCACCCCTGATATCAATGAATACTGGACTTGCTCCTGCCCACCATACCCCAGCATGTCATTTTCTTTGTATTATGGGCTCAGGGTGTCTACATTTTGCATTGGTGTAACAGTACACATGTGCTAAAATTGGGCATTTTGCCCTATTACTGCTCTCTTGCTGAGCTCATAGATTTGGCAGCTGAAACTGGCAAGGAGGCAACCTTGATAAATGAAGAGAGGCTTTGCTATGTAGCGACTGCAGATGGAACCTACTGTAGGATCTTTTTGTTTTCAATTTACTGTACTTTGTCCCCTGCAGCTCGACTGACCTCCATTAGTCCAGCCATCCTGCCCAGACATCTCTGAGACTTACCTCCACCTCACTGTTAATCCATGAATGACCCCTCATGGGAAGGGCTGATGGGGGGGGGGTCAGGTCCTTACTCCCCCTTGGACAGAGGTGAACTGCCAGTCAGCGAGAAGAGAACCCAGTTGGTGGTGCGTGGCCTGCCATGGGTGGCAGATAGCATCCTGCTTTAGTCAGGGTGTTTTCCATTTTTTGTCCCAGCCCCTGACATCAAGAAGACTTTGCTGATACAATGTGTCATGCCACTGATGTCCACCTCCCTCAATGGATGGCTCCAGCTGCACCACCACCTGTGGTCCCCCAGATGGTGGTGTTGCAGTGGAGACCATATTCCCTTCCTCCCCTGAGGGGGTGAGCGTCCATTGGATACACAGCCATCCCCCCCCAACTGGCCCTCCAGTGACCCAGGCTCATTTCCAAACCCTGGTCATCGCCATGGCAAACAATAACGTTACCATAGTGCTGGCAGGCCTGCCAGGGGACCTAGGATCTTTTGTCACCTGTAAAGGTCCTGCTCCCAGCTTTGTGCTCTGGATACTGAATCCCAAAAATAAGTATGCTGCTAAAAAATGAGTACAGCACCCTGTGCTTTGTCCCAGCTTGGCACTACCTGCGTCAGCACCTTACCTGGTGCAAAACACAAAACATAAAATGGACTTTATCCTAAATCTGGCATGCTTTAAAATGTGTCCAGTAAACACAGAGGGCCAGATTTTCATACAGCATGATGCAGGCGTGAGTACCGATGTTGGACACAGGCTGCATCATATCAATACATCAAAACAATTTGATGCTTTTTTCAAAGGCTTTAACAGATTTGCAACAGTGTTTCTGCTTTACAGCAGATTGCGTCAAAAAAGTGGTGCAAGTGGGGCAAAAATGCCTCAACGTGTGGCACCAGCACCTGTAAGTTAGACCACCATTTAAGTGGCCAGCATTCCACTGCAAATTGGGGAATGCACCAGAATCATGGCACAAAGCCCCAGGAGGGCTTTGGAAATCCTGCTGGCCTGGATTCTTCATATCGGACATACAGTGGAGTCATCCAGGATGCAGCGCTCTTGCAATAGCGTCTGCCAGTGACATGGTGCAGAATACTGTAGGAAAACAATGTAATCCAATGGCAATTACTCCACTTTTTCATACAGGAGACTGTGACATGCTTATTACAGAGCATTGCACCCTGACTGCTGTACTTTCATATTTAGGCAGGAAAAACTGTCCATCCATTGAGTCCATCTCTCCCACCAGCTCAGTAGGAATGCATATATTCTTCTGTCAGAAGGCTTTTATAATTCCAGTCTGGGGCTGGCTGTGGGGGGGAGAATTGAACATCTCAGAGGACACTGTACTCCTCTGGAGGGGGGGCTGCCACAATGCCCTAGCACTGCCTTCGGTGGAAGCACAGGCAGCAGTACTGGACTTGTGGAGTCGGGAGGGGAGGATGTCATTAGGTGCTTGACTGCAGCATGTGCCATCATGTTACCAGCCTGGATTTACATCCTTCCTGCTGGCACCCTTAGGGGTTGGGATGTGGCGGGGGGAAATTGACAAAACACTTTGGCGTTGAGCAGCGAGATGCCGGGATCTCGGCATGCCAGGACCCAGCCATGGAAGCTAGGGATCCTAGTATACCAGCAACCAATTGAATTCAGAGAGGTATATCCCTGAGCTCTGGTCCAAGCATGTAACAAAAAGAAAAAGGCAGCTTTTATAAAACCTTAATTGAAATGCGCCACTCTGGTGGCTGGAACTCCTAGGTTGTCCAACATGTATGAATCTAACTGCAGGTGGAAGTGTCATTTCTTCCTGAAGGCAGCTCCTGAGAACACATGCACTGAGGGCACTTTGGTTTGAAGGAGTGTGGCAGGCTTGGACATCCTGCTGTGGTATGTACTGCTGATGATTTTTGGTGTTACTGCTTTTTCTACATAACTCTTTCCCCTGCAGGGAAACAGGAGTAAAGGGGGACCTGTGGGTGAGCCATATTTTTTTTTATATATTTGAGAGGTCAAAAAGGGGTTTGCAGTGTTAACTGAAGCAAAGTTACTGTTACACTTTTGGTGTAGACAGTCCATGGACAGTTCTTTGTTGACACCTGGTCTACACTCACAGTTGTAGCCTGGAGGTATAGCTGGTGTCTCTTCTTTTATTTATTTATTTTTTTCCAATTAACTTTTTATAGAGTTTTCAAAAGTCATAACAGTAGATTAACCATTTATACAAACAAGGATATAGCCTAACATAATAGTCTACAATAACAAAGAAACGTAGGACAAACATTAGCATAGGTGTAGTCATTAACAACACATTTAGGGATGGTGGATCTTTCAACAAATTTAGTAATATAAATATTAAGTGAAAGTATGCATAGTTAAGTGAGGTAACTTACAACATTGTGAGTTAAAAAAGGGCTCTGTATTCCATAAAATTTATCTAATCTAGACTGAGAAGAGCTGGCCATTCTTTCATAACTGACTCTCATGTAGAGCTCTTTAAGCCATTTCACAAAAGTTGGGGGGGTTAGATTGTCTCCAATATCTTAATACTGTACTATATTCTTGCAGAGATCACAGCAATATGTAAAAATAATTTCTTATGTAACTCTATATGAGCGAGGTCCGTATCTATTTCAAGCATTATAAATTTGGGTGAGTATGGAATATTACGCTCGAGGATACTCTGACATGCCATCCAAATATCCTCCCAAAAAGGGGCTAGTTTATCACAATGCCAAAGGATATGGGATATAGTGCCCTTCTCAGGTTGCATCGACAACATTTAGAGTCTGATAATAAATCCTGATCAAACAATTTCACTGAAGTGTAATGCCATCTATGTGCTATTTTTTATTGCACCAAACTACCCTTTGCCACTTTGCATGCTCTCAGTGTCTCTTCTTTTATGAAACTTGCTATTATATCAATAAAATAAGTATAAAAAATGGCTTTTATATATGTTGGTCATAGCAGTTGCTTCCTACATTGCCTGTCACTCTGAGAGTACAGCTATTTCAGCAGTGATGGTCGTTTTGGAATGTCTGTGTTAAAGGATCTTTGTGTAAAGCAGTGGAGGAGGGGGTACTTCCTCTTCACATAACAAAAGTTTGGCTTCACAGTGAAAAGCAGTCAGAATGATACACTGACTCAAGTCACAATAAAACATTTATTAAATAAATAAAAACAAAATATACAGGACCAACTAAGCAGACACTCCCACATGCCTGGCGTTTAGCCAGATACTCTGTGCCTTGAAAAAGTGCACAGGCATCATCGCGTCGAACATGTCAGGCTCATCACCTAGGTCAACCTGTATGTTTATTATTTATTTAATAAATACTATCGTGATCATCTGAGTCAGTGATTTCTGATAACTATTGCGTGATGGTGCGGCGGTCTTTCCTGAGCCGCCTCAACATGATTGGCATGGTATTCCCTCTTCGTAGATTTCTCCCAGAAGGAAGAGAAAACTCCTGTGCTGGAATTACAGGGGTGGGGAGTGGGGTTGGGCCCATTGGAGCTTGTTCAGCTTGGATGGCTCGGAAGTGAACCCCTGTGACTCATGTAAGACTGTTGTTCATTTATGGGGAGGGGACACTGTTTAAAGGAACAATATCAACCCCTAAGGCATCAAAGTGTTTCTAGTTTTAAAAAAGCAAATGTTATGATTGGTCACATTGATTTTTTGATTTTTAACCAGGAAGTGAACTGGGCACAGCCCTTTTTCAGTCACGCCCTGACGTTAAACACTTAAGCAATAAGGCACAATAAGGTGTGTGTTATCATGTAATAACATCACTCCTGGGGTGGGTTGAAGCAGGAGGCGAAGCCAAATGCTTCCACCACCCCAGGAGTGACGTTATTACACAATAACACACACCTTGGAGTGCCTTATTGCAATTATACAATGGCTTGAGGTTACACAAAATAAAATAAATATTTAAAAAGGTTTTATTAAATTTTTAGTGTAGCAGTATATATCTTTGTTTCTGAAAGAGGTATCCAAACAACAATCCAACAAATCAATACAGTGATGTTATTGTGTAATAACATCACTCTCTCAGGCACACACTGACCAATCAGAGCCCTGGAAATTATTTTCTTGCCATTGTATAATTAACAGTAATATTCTGTGGAGACTGCTGATGTAGCTGGTAGTTTGATTTGCAACTGTGTGTTTGGATGCCACTTGTTTTGGGACAGCACTGGCTGCAGTGCCCTCTGCACATGGTCTCCTGTGTTCCAGTAGTTTCTTTTGGATTCCTTTTTCCCTTCTTAAAACTGAAAAACAGACTGCCCACCATACTGCTGTACCACACAAGAATGTGTTTGTTTACAGTCCTTGATAACTCCCATTGCATCTGCACTGGATCTGGGAACACCCCCAACACATTCTAGCCATTTGCGATGCAATAGGAGGACAGGAGACTATTACGTCATGAGTGGCTGCATTTTTTGGGGGGGTTCCTAATGTTCAGGAGGTATGCAATAAGAGTAGATCAAGGATTTGAAACAGAACAAGGTTGGGTATAATAAAAGGAATTGGATAAAACAACCAGCAGCATCAATGAATTTTAGAGAAGGTAAGCAATCATAAAATGTGGGTTTTCAGCTAGAAATAATATGATGCAAAAGGGGTTGACAGTATTCCTTTAAAGATAGGCTCTCCATGGACTGCCACAAATCCCACCATAGATCCCAAAGTTCATTGGTGTACTTCCCAAGCTGGCCTGTTGGAGCAGCAGTAGTAGCGCTACTGCTCACAACACCAGGTCCCGCATTCAAGAATGAGTACAGGCTGTTGAGGGCCAGCCGGGGGAGGAAAGACTGAGCGTCCCAAGGACAGCTCTCCTTCCTCAGGGGAGAGGGATGCTTCTCCCTCAACATGACTGATGACTGGTGGAAACCAGTCTGTAGCACAGTTGGGAGCACCAGAAAGGGGTGGGATCACTGCTGGACACCCGTCACGCATGCGTGACCACGTCACTGCATGCCGACACCCTCAGGGAGTAAACAGGAGTCCATGAGGAAAATACTAGCCATAAAGGTCAGCACCCCCGCAGACTTTTTCATGACTGACACATCTGGTCACCCACCAAATAATGGTCCAGGGCACATGGTAGATTTACCGGTAACTCTGGGAGAAGGTCGGTGCTGGTGGGTGCCACTGGAGATGACTGGAGCAAGACAAAGCTCAAAAGGAAAAAGATACAGTGCACTTCCCCATACTGCAAGTTCCAGAGATCTGATGGTCACAACACGTTAAACTCCTTTGTGCTGGCATCCATATTGGCAAGATACTGCAGGGAGGAGGTAATGCTATTCATTAATGACAGGGAGCCACATCAGTGTCTGGCCTGGGGGCTGTGAGATAATGGAGTGCAAGAGGGAAATGTAAGAGGGAGTTAAGAAAACTTTGATTCAACTCATGAACCCTAAAATCTTTGCAATCCTTTTCAAGAAATGAATGGTGTGTACATGGAGATCCTTACCTTGTGATTCTGGTATGACGTCACAGAGATGAAGGCTGTCTCTGGGAAAACATGGGTGCAGAAGGCTGTGTTCTTAGACCCAAAGGCATTGTTTTCATCAGCTTTCACAATATGGAGCCTTGGCTGATACTTGTGCATAGAATTCAGAATAATCTGTGAAGAAATTGTGCTCTATGTTAACATCAAAGTCATATCTGTTGACTTTCGACTTCTTTAGAGCCACACAATTTGCATTCTAAAGATCTGTTGACAAGGCGAGGCAAGGCGCATTTTATTTAAAAGACGCCCAATCCTGGAGGCACTGGGTGCTGTACATAAAAGCCAGCACAAAACAACATTAACAAATAAGATAATCATAGAACTACAATACTAATTAAGTAAAATTAAATAAATAAATAAAGGCTTCCCAGTTGGGCCACTAGATGTTTTAATGAGAGATTAAATGTTACGCATACTTTTCTTTTATGTGGTTGTGTAAAGGCCTGGATAGCAAGGATTCTATGTCTTTTTCTTTTTTTGGTCCAGTCACTGCCCCCGAAGGGAGCTCAGCCCATGCCTGCACACTGTCCCCCCATGCCCAGGCTTACACCCCTGGATGAGGCCACTGGGTGGGTTCCCCCTTCCCATGGTCAGTGGTATTGTGCCCTGGTTTACCCCCAGGGTGGGGCCATGGGAGCCGGACCCCCCCCGGTGGACACTGGTGGCAAAGGGGACAGCGGCAGAGCAGGGCGTCACATTCGGGGGACCAGAATTTTTTTGACTTGTGGCAGTCTGGGGGCCGGCACGTGCAATGATGTCCAGCATCTGCCCCGCCCCCATGCGATATGCTGCCAGCAGCAGAGGTACCCCCAGCCTTCACCAGAGGTCTGCAATGTGCCGGACACTCTTGCCCCCTGGAGAAGGAGAACAGTCCCTGGGACACTCAATCCTTCTCCCTCCAGCCGAGCCTTCAACTCCCGAGTCCATCTCCGAACCCAGGATGTTGGCACTGCAAGCAGATGCCTTGCCGCTGCATTGGCGGGCCGGCTTAAGGACTCTATTTCAAAAACCCTTTAACTGAATTTCATTCAAACCTTATACTGGTTTGATTGTGAAGAGTTCCTACCTGGGCAGAGGAGGACCTGCATACAGTGATTACTTCAGAGACTGCACTTTCTCTCCTTTAACTTCCTGAGTTTACCCCATACCCTCTGTGGCTCTTCCAGGCTTCCCACTGCCAACCCCCTGCACCCTCCTACCTCCAGCAATGGGCTGCCCTCCTGCGTCACCTGCCAGTCAACACACAGTTGACTGTCAGCGCAGCTGGCTCCCCCTCTCAACTGTCCCACATTATAAGGATCTATTCCTCATTTTACTTCACATAAGCCCCCTGTTTCACAGTGAGACAGCTTGTTCCACACTCAGTGTTAAGATTTTAAAAGAAAAAATCTGTAGTAATTAATGTGAAGATCATATTCAGTTAACAGCAAACTTTGTAAATATGAAGGCATATGTTTCTACTGTGTTCTGAGTTCCTAAGTTAAAGGGTTGATGAAGTGTCCCACATTTTGACTATTTGTTCCACATTTTGAGGAACAGTGTTCCACATTCAGGGAACAAAAGGTTGAGAGGGATGGGCAGCTATCCTGGATGGACAGAAGTGTATGTCTTTCAGCCAGAACAGGTCAGAGAAGGCAGCCTTTTAGTGTGCCAGGAGGAGACAGTCAGCACTAGACATACAAAGGCCACAGTTGTGCTCACTCTGTGCTGCATGCTGGAGATTAACCTGCAAGACTGAGTTCCATACTTGGCTTGGAACCCCCCCCCCCGGGCCACCAAGTGACAGCCATGCAGCAGTCGATGTTGCAGACCCTGGCCCGAGATTTCATGCGTTTAAGCAGACCTACGCTTGGCCTCTGCCAGCTTAATTGGAGGTCCAAGGCATGAGGAATTACTCTGGGCTCCCAGAGTGGCATGCAGCTGTGCTTATCACTAGACTGTCAAATCACAGCACCAGGGCCTAAGGTGGGGTACAGCATATTCTTACCAGGGCACAGGCAGCATCTTGTCTTGGACTGGGGTCACCACTGCTAAACAATTTACTTACTTGTTTGTGATAACATTTTGGTACGGCAAGGCTTACAGTACTGCACGTGACAGGTATTTATGTCTTAAATTTATGAGAAAGAAATGAATTACAAGCAAACACCAAGGCTTGGCTAGCTGCCTATGGTAGCCTATACAGCCAAGGCCATGATGCCCAGGTGCCATAGGAGGCACAGTTCTAGTGGATGACCCTGCTCCCTTCCCCCAGAGTCAGAATGTGCTACCTCTGCAGTGGGTCAAAGATTTCACTAGCCCAGTGGGAGGGTCAGGACTAGGACATGAACCCAGGTCCCCTACATGATAGCTGAACACACTAAAACCTGTGCCATTGGACTAGCCCATAATTTTTTTCTGTGTGTGGATGTAGTTCTCATTAAAGAAGTTGGACTGACAGCACTGGAACCTGTAGTCCTCTGCTTCCCACATGAGAGGTACAGCACGGATCATTACAGTGATAGCTTCCCCACACTGCCCCGCCAGGACGCTTCAATCCTACCAAGGAGGGACCACCATGTAAGTGAGAGGGTTGTTCAGACTTCATGCCCATTTAATCCTTGGCTTCTCATATGAGACTGCCAAAAAGGTGCCCGTTAATGCCAGTTGTGTTGGTGGTTTTGTGATGCGGACACCTGCCCTCTGGGAACTGGACTGAGACCGCCAACTTATTTCACAAAGGCCACTGAACAGCCCTCAGGTGATAATGGCTTTCTGCCACTATCAACCTATGCTGGATTTGAACCAGTAACCTAGAGGTGCAATGTTCTTTAACCCACTACCAATTCATTGAGCCATCAAAATTAAAGATTCCACTAGCCCGGTGGGCATAGTCGAGACATGGACACGAACCTGGGCTCTCTTCATGGTATCCCAGCACACTATAACCTGTGCCACTGGCCAGTTCCACCATTTTTCTTGTTACATAAAAAAACAATCACCGGTAGTTTGAATTTTGAAATAGTTTTAAGATTCAACTGTTATAATTTGCCATAATGAAAACCTAGTTTATGCGAGTCTGAAATCCCATTAAATCTTCTGGTGCTGTATTTAAAGAGAGATTTAAAATATATTTCTGCAGTCTCAGGAATTGACTTCAGCTTGGAAATATGATTTCATATGACAGTACTTCCAGATGAGAATGCAGGACCAAGCCCTTTGTAAGAGACTATAGTCATTCTTGTTAATCAAGGCAGAGGAACAACTGTTTTTCAGTGGAAAGAGCAGAACACCATCTTTGTTAGCTGGCAGCATACTTTAGACTACCGATAGTGTGGGGTGTCTTTCGTGCCGTTGTAGAAGGTATTTCAAATCTATAAAGTTTAGGCAAGTCATTCTGTAATTAAGATGGATTGTTATACCTTGCTCTTCTTAAAAAACATGCTCCAGTAGAGACGTCAACAGTAGCTGCTTGAGATAGCATTTAAATATAATATTTTTAATGCTGACATTTTCCAGACACCACAGCAGGCAACATGAAGGAATCTTTAGCATTTTACAAGCCATGCATCATTTCTGTTAACTATTTAACTGCCATTTCTCATTAAAAGATTTGGATATGAATGTTTTCCTGCTTTATTTTATCCCGCTGACCCATCTTTGATTCATTTATTCTTTTACTATTTCTCTGGGACATCATCCATATAAACAGGTTCTTATTTGTGCGTGGCAAAGGTATAAACGCTTAAAAGACCGAATGGCTAAACAGTTAGGCTTGCAGTCAAAATGTTCTATTTTTAGTTGCATAAATGTTATGGCACAGTTTTTCCAAGATAATTTGTATTGGCTCCTTAAATAAATCATTGCTTTGTCTAATCTGTTACTGACGGTGAGTCAGATTTTCAGAACAGGCTTTAATAATTGGGCTCCAAGCGCAAAAACCGATAGCTTTTTATGGCCACAAATGTCCTATGTTTTATCATGGGAATTTGCAGCCATAAAACTAACAGATTTGCCTTTAGGCCGGACTTTCACGGCCATACATTAGACACAAATCATCAGTCCCACTGCCAAATATAAAATGCTATGGACACCAAGGTGATGGCTGTAGAAATTCTTTCCCTATAATTACTGGTTAGCATTTTTAATTCATACATAACTATGTTGTAATTATGCAATTTAACTGACTGTGTGTAATCGGGACATGTCAGCAAGTGCATGGTTCTACTTTGCATGGCATAGTCTCACAATTGAATTAAAAATGCTACCTGGTAATTATAAAATAACAAAACCTGAGTTAGTGTGTGTAAACCAGAATAATATATACACCGTCTGTGTGTAATGCATCTATAAACACCTCAAGCTTTGTTCTTGGGGTTTATGTAGCATCACACACCTTGGATGTGTGTATAATGTTCTGGTTACACACACCAACCCATGTATTATTCTCTGTTTACTTTTTACATTTTCCTCTGTACCCAGTGGTCCTGGTTGTACTTCAGCCCTTCCACAAACCATGGATCCTACACCTACTGATGTGGTCACCACTGATCCCCAGATAAACATGGCTATCCCCACATATATGGGCAAAGACTTTCATCTCCAGAAACAGAGCAAGTCAGAACATTCCTGACCAGAGCAATGTCACGGGAGTCAGAGGGTCATGTGTAGCAACTGAGTGGGCAGAGTTTGGAAACATCATCTGCTTCACACTACCAATTTTTCTAGCTGTTTTTATTCCCCACCCACCCCACTAGGGGAGACTGCTGTGGCCAGTCAGATGTGGGCAAGGAACTAGTTCACCCATAATGTTTCAACTGACACTTTCTGGCAGCTCAGGACTGGGCATACAGTATGATACCACCATATCCTGTTGCACTCTAGCCACAGGATTTCACCTGTCTGGAGCCAAGTATTCCTGCCCTCACAACTCCTTCACTCAGGGCTACCAGGAAACAGTCGTGTAATGGCACTACACACCCAACCTTCCTGAGGCAGGATGCATCTGAAATGGATTCTTAGCACTATGTCTATCACCCAAGTGTGACAATCCAAGCTTTAGACTCAAATCTACGTTGTCAGCATGGTAAGTCCCACTGGTTCCCAATCCCCATCTCAATTTATTTTTCCCTACAGAGCTTTTTCTCCCAACTTACACATATGTTGTTCCCCGTCTCCGGCCCTGGCAACTCTCAGCTCCATCAGCCACTACATCATCCATGGCTTCACCCACTGTGGCATAGCTCCAAGGAAGGTTAGTCCTCCTCCTGATGAATAGGATCCAGTGAAGCAGCAGGCTCCATGGAGCAAGGCCTGAGTGTACTCGGGCTGTTGTGAGGATGCTGCCTGGAGTTTTTTTGCCTGGATTCTTCTACTGTCCCATCTCCCTCCCACATGATGCTACCAGACAGCCTACTGGTGACATTACATGCTCACAACTTCCTCTATGGGGCAGCAAGCTCCTTGGCCCACTGCAGGGGGTTACTGTGTTATCAGAATGTGATGTCACCCCTTGACAGGGTAGGGGGCACTGCCATTGGCATCACCTTCCCAGCCTGGCAACCCGCACTGCTTGCTCCAAGTTGGTGGTTTTTAGGACACACCACTGAGCTACCACCTGACAGCCCTATACACAAAACATAGAAACATAGAATTTGACTGCAGATAAGGACCACTTGGCTCATCTAGTCTGCCCATTTTTCCCTACCTACATTTTTACTGCAGACCGTACTTTTTTTCCACATAGGTTTTTCTTACATTGCTCTGTGGCAGGCTGGGTGGCTGTATCAGCACTATCCCAGTGCACCACGGCCATCCCAAGTCTCCCTCTGTTTCTCTCTGAGATTGGGCAGGCCACCAGTGTTAGTCAGGAGGGCTTCATGAAGCCCAACCTCCATTTCTCTTCCAATTTTCTCCCCAAGGCATGGTATATATGCAGTGCATGAGCAAGCACACTGCACCTCCAAGGACATGCTCCAATTTCGCTATACGCCCACCTTTCCCCTAGTTACATGGGATTAGCACATGCCACCACCTGGCTTCTGCCAGATGGCAGTCGAGTGGTGAGTGACAGGAACCCCCCCTTCCCAAGGGAAGAGAGCTGTCCTATGGATGTTCAATCTTCCCTTTCTCTGCTGAACCCCCAAGTGATTCAAATCCATTCCCAGACCTGGGTCACCTGTGTGGCAGCAAGGAGGCATGGATGCCTTAGCCCATTGAGCCACTGGGCCGGCCTTCTGCAAAATGTACTTGATCTACAGCTCCCCCCCTTCCTTTCAACTATGATTCACTTGTGCTTATCCCATGCATTCTTGAACCCCACCACTGTTTTTGGCCCCACCACTTCTGCTGGAAAACTGTTCCAGATGGTGGCCACTCTTTCAGTTAAGAAGTAGTTCCTCACATCACTTGTGAATCTACCCCCTCCAGCTTTATAGCACGTCCCGTTGTTCTTAAGCATGTTTTCTTCTGATAAATACTTCCCTCCTGTACATTATTCACCTCCATGAGGTATTTAAAGGTCTGCTATACCCCACCTCTCCTGTCTTCCAGGGAGTACATATTGAGGTCCTTTAGTCTCTCCTCATAGGGCTTTTGATGCAGACCCTGCACCATATTAGTTGCCCTCCTCTGAACAACCTCCACTCTGTCTATGTCCTTCTGGAGATGTGTCTCCAGAACTGGACACAGTATTCTTGTGGGGTGTTACCAGCGATCTATACACAGAGGCAACACCACCTCCTTCTTTCTGCTGGTGAGACCCCTCCCTATGCACCCCAGCATCCCACTAGCTCTCCTGACTGCCTTGTCACACTGCCTAGCCACTTTTAGGTCATCTGATATGATTACCCCAGGTCTCTTTCCTGCTTGGTAGTCATTAATACCCCTCCACCCATTTTGTACTCTGCCCCTGGATTTCTGTGCCACATGTGCATTATTTTGCACTTTTTTGCATTGAAACCCAGCTGCCATACCCTTGACCACTCCTCTAGTTTTGTAAGGTCTCTGCTGATCCAAAAGGAGATGCATGTCTCGGGGGGGGGGGGCCCTGTGACAGATGTGCAGCTTAAATTGGTGGGACACATGTAAGAGATGCAAACAGGGCTTGCACCAGCTAATGTCATAGTAGACAACTGTGACCTTGTCAAGCCATGGCATTGTGCCAGGGTGCAGGGTGTAATGCCATGCCATGACCTGATCTTGGGGCAAACAGATGTCTCGCCCAGAAGTGCCACCAGATCATTTATGTTTTCCTGGCCCTGGTAGTCCAGTAGTTACCTACCATCCCAATTTCTTGCTTCTTCATGTAGTATCTTGCACTTCCCCACATTAAAGCTAAGCCCCCATTTCTCAGTCATAGCACAAACCTGAATGTGTCCACTGTTTTGGCCATTTCAATGTTGTCTGCAAACTTTAGTATTCTGCTAATGAACCTTCCTCTAGATCACTGATAACTATGTGTGTGTATCTATATATATATATATATATATCTATATATATATATATATATATATATTTATTTATCTATCGAGAGAGAGAGAGAGAGAGAGAAATAGATATAGATATATTAATGAGCAGTGAACCAGCATGGACCCCTTGGGTACTCCACTGAGAGCATGCCTCCAGTCTGAAACTGACCATCACCACTACTCTCTGCTTCCTGACAGCCAATTTGAGATCTCCTTTCTGTACACTTTCTAGACTCCCTACTGCTTTGCTTTCTCTGTTGGTTTTCTGTGAGGTACAGCGTCAAAGGCCTTGCTGAAGTTCAGAAACACTTCTTTTGTCCGGCCCTTATTTGCCTTCCTGATTACTGCAACAATGAAGACAATTAGGTTGGTTTGCAAGCTCTGCTTTTGGTGGTGTCTCGCTGTGTGCTACAAACTCATACCAGTGTTCTGTTTTTCTGTGCAGTGCAGAAAAAAACACAGAAAATACCTATTTTTTTCAGTGGTGCAAAATATTCAGAATTCGAAACAAGTTTTTAGGGTGCTAAAACAGTGGCAAAGTGGCGGGGAGGTCAGGTACAGCAAGGTAAAACCACAGAAATGTAATGCTGTGAGGAGATCGGAAAGCTCTCCTGCTACTCTTCCTCCCTCCAATCATCTGCTGCTCGTTCCTTTTACATCCCTCACAGTAAATCTGTAGCAGGCGAGTCTGCTTCCTCTGGCCACCTTCCAACACTGTGGAGTGACCTCCCTCTCCCCACCCATCTCTATCCTCCCTGCACTCTCTCAAACCACTCTTACTAGCACACTTCTCAAAGGCATGCACCTGCAGGCAGCCGAATTTCTCTTCTCTCTACGATATATAAAACCATGCCTTATCTGGTTTATGTGAATTGTATAAGTATGTAATAACCTGCTCTTATTGCCTGAACTGTATCTTGTTTAGTGTATATATGTATAAATCCCCTCTGTATGTATTCATTCTCCCTTATCCCCGGGTCACACCTGGAAATGAGCCTCGGCTCAGTGTGCCTTTCCCATTACCAATTTTTTTTTTTTAATGATTGTTTATTCTCCTGTGGCCCCCAGACCTTCCTTTCTCTCAGATCCTCCAAGTCTGTCACTCTCTAAGTCTGCCGAGGATTCTGCCCCTATAGTGTACACCCACCTCAGGTCTACTCCCAGTTAACCCTACGGGCAGGGCAAGGAAGGCCCCCTCTTACCTTTCCTTGGACCTCCGGGAAGCTTGTGCACACAGTGGAGTCTGCCCCTCTGCATCATGGAAGCGGAGCAGGGGATCGTCACCTGGACTGTCTGGGGGATTTTTCCTCCATTAATTCCCCTAGCATTGGTGTGCAATAAGGACTAATGAGTCCGATGCATGTTGAGATGTGTGTCCGCTCTTGTCCTCTGCCAATGTCAACCCTCTGTGTTGTCCCCAACCATGTCGGCACCACCCGAGATCCACAGGTGGTGGCAGTAAGCAGCGAGACTAACTCCCCATCCCTCCCCGGAGAAGGAGAGCAAGCCGTTGGGTGCTCCACCCTTCTCCCCCGGCCAACCCCCGGTGGCCTGAGTCTGTTCCTGAACCCGGGTCGCTGGCGTGGAGCGAGGTGTGGCGTCCAGCACCTCAACCCTCAGCGCCACCAGGCCAGCTAGGTTAGCAAATTTTAAACTAATAAAATAAAATCTACCCCCGCTTTTTGTCTATTTTACCTCTTATCCTATTGTATAGCTGAAAACTCAGTGCACTCTGTAATTTGAATTTTATGCCACCATGATTCTGTTACAAATATCTTGCCATATGTTTGTGACTTTCTACCCTAACTCTTATCTTGGCTAACCCCATAGCAGATGTACAATTTTTAAACTTGAGGAGTGTTCGAGGGTATGTCAGCTGGGTTTCAATGTGAAAAGGTGCAAAATCATGCACCTGGGGGAAGAGGTGTTGATAGTCACTAAACAGGAAAGGGATCTTGGGGCAATCATATCTGATGACCTCAAGGTGGTGAGGAAGTGCAACAAGGCAGTAGGCAGGGCCAGCATAGGGAAGGGAATCACCAGCAGAAGGAGAGAGGTGGTGTTACCACTGTATAGATCATTGGTGAGATCCCACCTGGAGTACTGTGTCTAGTTCTGGAGATCCCATCTCAGGAAGGACATAAACAGGGTAGAGGCTTTCCAAAGGAAGGCAACTAAAATGGTGCAGGGGCTGCATCATGAGCCCTATGAGGAGAGACTTGGGGATCTCAGTATGTATACCCTGGAAAAAGGAGCAAGAGGTGGGATATGCTAGAGACCAATTAGTGCCTCATGGAGGTGAATAAGGTACAAGAAGGGAATATCATTCAGAAGAGAAGGTGCACAAGAGGGGGCATGCAATGAAGCTGGAAGGGGGACTCTAGGAGTGATGTGAGGAAGTTCTTCACACTGAGAGTGGAGAACATCTGTAACAGTCTTCCAGCAGAAGTGGTAGGGGTGAAAACAGTGGTAGGCTTCAAGCATGCATGCGATAGGTGCAAAGGAATCTTGGTAGGAAAGCAGAACGGGGGGAGGGAGTAGCTGGAGATTAGGTAGGGTCAGGGGTGGCAGTATATGCAGGGACAGAATAAGCTGATTAGGTGGACAAAGTGGTCCTTATTTGCTGACAAATTCCATGTTTTACATTGTTTTTTTTCTCTGTATGGAATTTACTATGTGTACCCTGCCTTCATCGTTGCTGTATGTGCCCCTGCTGTTGTCACTGTATTTGTTATTGCTGTTTCACTCCCTGTGGTATCCCCTTCCCTGGGTCACTCCTGAAAATGAGCTCCAGTTCAGTGTGCCTATCTCAATCAATCACCAAATTTTAAATAAATAAATAAATAAATAAAATGTATAGATACTCCAATAATGTTTCACATCATCAATGTTGTTGTCATATACAGCAGATATCTGTCCTAAAAAACAAAAACGTTAGTGAGAAAACATTTTAAAATGTGCTGTGACCATTGAGAAATAATACTGCTGAATTTCAGAATACAGTGTGCAAAAAGTGTTTTTAAATATAATGCAGACAACTGGCTTGTGTGGCTGGAGAAAAGCCCATGCTTCTGCACATGCTGACTGACTCAAACACTTTGCCAAGCAGAGTGACCGTGTGTCTCTATGGATGAGTCAATTAAATAAAAGTGTTTTACCCAACAATTATTTTAATAATCAATAAAATTGGGAATATCTGGAGGTTAGTTAGTATAGCATAGAGGTTAGAGTAACGAGCTGTGAATGAGCCTGGTACATCCAGCAGATCTGGATTTGATTCCCACAACCTCCACTTGCATACTCTGTGACCCTGTGCAAATCACTTAACCTTTTCAGTGGTCCAGGGTTGTCCCTGAAAACAGGCACTGGTGCCTAGTGGGCCTTGCCCAGTTATGAAAAGAATAAAAAGAGGAAAAAAAATGACTTCATAACATGTAAACTGCACTGAGGTTCTCCCACAGGGCACGGGGCCATAACCCCGCAAACAAAAACAGTGCGTCAGACAATGCCGCAAGCAAAATACCAAAATAAAATACAATGTCAGTGAAAACACCGACAGGAACAAAATGCTGCAGAGACAATGAAAAGAAATAGGTAACTTGATCATTTTTTTTTTTTGCAGGGGGCTCCGCCCTCGGGAACCCCACAACCAACAGAATTAATATAATGAACTCTGAGGTGGTGTGGACCTTTGTGATGGAGAGAAACTTGGGAGGGAGGAAAATTTCTTTATATACAGATATAAAAAAAAAGTAATTTCCAATATCAGAAGACAGGGAATCAAACCCTGATCCCCAAGTCACCTCCTCTCCAAGTACTAGTGCCTTAGTCACTCCACCACAGGAGCAGATCAACCAGGCACTACACCTAATGCTACTTGATCCTTTCCTCCCCTCTGTGTACAGCGACAGGGGTAGTGGTAATTCACTAACACTATTTTACTCCTGTTGCTGTCAATGTTTTCCCAATTTTCATAGTGCAGTTTATAAGTGCTATTCCTCCAGCGACTTATATTGCTCAGATTCATTTTCTTACCTTGTCTTGCTGTTTTTACTGTGCACTGTTCTGTACCATCGCTGTGATTGCACTCGCTGTTTTCTCCACGCTGTTTTGATTTGTGCTGTTATTATGGTGCTATTATCACCTAGTACACTCCTCTCTGTTATTTATTACTGTACTAAAGAAATGACCACAAAACCCAGATATTTATCCGTTAGGGTTCATCTGTCTGTATAACTTATTCCCTACTTGAAATTATAATGCTGTGTTGTGACATCACAGTCTGTTGCCATAAGAAGAACTGTGAAGTTACAAGCAGAGTATTAGGACATCTGATTGGGAAGAAGCTGTAATAGCTGAATAACCCTCAAGGAACAACTATCCTATTTTCATGCATAAGATCTCAGTAATACATAATGGGGTTAAGAAATACAGAGCTAATGAGAAATATAAACTGCCTTGTGTCCAAATATTATGTTGTTCAAAGTTTTTTGTGAGGTGTTTGGTGGCAGTTTAAGTGACTTGTAGAAGTTAATCGGTAGTACCTTTAGGCCCTGTCCACACTAGCAGTTTTTTTCTGTGTTTTAACCCGTTTTAACACTGTTATAACAGTTTAAAAGTATTTCATCCAGATGTAGCATGGTAAAGCACAGAGCAGGGTTTTAACATGGTTTTATAACAACACGGTTGCCTTAAACCATGTTAAACAGTAGTGTGGATACAAACTGCGCTGTGACATGGTTTAAGGCAACCTCTGCCATACTTCCATGATTTCTTTTAGGCTGCCAAAAAGAAAAGAAACAATTTACATAGATCTTCAAGCTCATAATGGATGGGGAGGAGGGAAGATTGGCCCTGCAAGGGGACCTGGATTCTCTAGACAGGTGATCCTGCACCTGGAAATTAAAATTTAACTCCTCCAAGTGCAAGGTGCTACATCTAGGGCGTGAGAACCCCAACTATGTGTATACCCTGGGGGGGGGGATAAGTTGCAGGCCACAGCAGGGTAATGAGACCTGGGAGTCCTGGTGGATGTTAACATGAATAATTCAGAGCAGCACAGGAGGGCTGCAGTGAGGGCAAATAGGATGCTGGGCTGCATCGCTAGGGGATTACCTCTAGGAACAGGGAGGTGATTTTGCCACTGTACAACAGCCTGGTTAGACCACATCTGGAGTACTGTGTGCAGTTCTGGAGGCCGCACCTAAGGAAGGACATCCAACTCCTGGAGAGGGTTCAGAGGAGAGAGAGACCAACATGATCCAGGGCCTGGGGGATATGACATATGAGGAGCGACTAGAGGAGCTCAGCCTGTTCTCTCTGGAGGAGAGGAGGGACTGGAAGGGACATGATTAAGGTCTTCAAGTACCTCAGGGGAGTAAATAAGGTAAGCCAAGATGGGATCTTTCAAGTGGAAGGAGGGTATAATCACTAGAGGACATAGTTGGAAGATTGAGGGTGGGAGGATTAGGGGGAGAAAGGAGGAGGAGGTACTTCACTAAGGAAGTGGTGAAACCATGAAATGCGCTGCCCAGGGAGCTGATACAAGCAGCTATGGTGGAAGGGTTCAAGAGAGGGTGGGATAGGTATAGGCAAGGGGTGATGCAGAGGATGGCTTACCTGCGGGTGGTAGGACTGCGGGATGGAGTAACACAGGAAGGAGACAGATAGATGGCTATGGTACCCAATCAGGGTGCTGAAGCATGAGCAGACTTGATAGACCAATAGGCCTACTCTGCTGGCGTCTAGTACACAGTATGTAGTAATGAGCTCACAAACAAAATGCTGTGATTTTATTTTTAATCAGTTACCATGCTTGATCGCAAGTATCCCAGCATGCATTGTGGTACCCATAATGCTTTGCGGTACTGCTGCAATTATGCATGGGAACTCAAGCAGGCAAGCACGGTGTCAGAGCTCAGTCAGGACACTCTAACAACCATGCTCAAGCATGGAATTTAAAACATTTCTTAAAATTTATGCCAGTGTAGATGGGGTCTTACATACTCAACAGTGTCATACACAGGGCCCCTAGTCTCCACAGCACTTCAGTTCTGAGTTCTGTGGCAGGGCTGCTAACCTTCTGTGTCTGCATTTGTATCTTTACGCTGCATGGGGTATTTGTGTCTGTGCAACGATGCAGGCCTCCCATTGTTTAAAATGTTATGTGATGATATCTCATGCTAAGCACAGAGGAGGAGATTCAGGATAAACAAGGAATGGAGGGTAGTCTGGCACTACGGGAAAACTGTATTTGAAAGAAAAAGCACTAGGAGCAAATAATTCTATGGCACTACATATAGTCTTTGACATGATGCAAGTACTGTGGAAAGTTCCATGGCTGTGGAATCGCAGAACTCCAGGAGTCTTGGTTATAGATTATCATTTACATTCTTTTTACTTACATGTCCAAAAGGATCAAGGTGGTTGTTGGTTAGCTTTAACTTTTGGAATGAGACCAGCTGTCTCATCCAGTGGGCTCCTGTTGCAGGCGAATCAGGGTGGACATACAACCTCCCGGGCATTGCAGGCTCTGCTTTTCCAGCAACTATCCTGTGAATACAATAATGACTTTGATGATTACACAAGATTACACAATCCTGGAAAGATTTCAGAGCCAATCTTCGGCATCCTCTGTCCTTATAGTTACTGGAGAGTCCGTGCGACTAATGGGCCCTGACCAGAGCTGATGCTATTAATAAATATTTGAATTTGAATGCCATTTTATTTATTTAACAAACTGAGCCTCATTGAACAAGACCACAAGGGAGACATCACTGGGCTAGGCAGAAACCACCAAAATGGCATCTTATTAGCAGGCAGTTACTTGTCAATACACAGCCCAGCCAGAGACGCAGACGAACAGAGTGGATAGGGTTGCCCAAGGATCAAGGCTGCTGATGTCAGTTGCAGCCGAGAACCCCAGGGGTAGGGGAATAGAAGGATGTGGTCGAATCCATACATTTGATGGAAAGGTTAATGATCAATCTTAAGCAAAAGCCACAGATATATCAACAGAAATGGACCAGATGGTTACTCCATGACAGTGGTTAAGAGAGAGAGATGCCTGAACTGTACTAAAAGAGATATTTACCTTTTACATCGGAGTTAGAGAATGTCCCCCGATTAACTCCTGTTATAGGTATTTTCTGGATATGAGATAACTAGTTATAGATAGTGAAATGACGGAACACAGCCCGGACAGTTGCACCTACTGTTACTGTTATAGCTAGACTGTAGTAAAGTTGACTACTGTGAACCAAAAGTACTGTAATATTTCTGTGATATTGTCAGTGCTAGGGGCTTTTACCCCAAAGAACAACATGTGAATCATGTGAATGATGTAACAAATGCTGACAAATGAAAGATAATAAACTAAGTATAAAAAAAAGGCTGCTGGTGCACTCGAAAAAACTGAAAACAAAAGGTCACCAGTGGAGGGTTTGTTGTTCTGCTTACCACTAGGCGCCAACATTTCAAGGGAGGGGCTGAACCATCCAAAGCTGCATGCCTGTGACAGAAAAGTCTTCAAATGGGATTTTCTGGAGCGACCCAGAAAAATCAGATAAAATAAACAACACGTCATACATAAAATGCATCAGGCTGAACAAAACTTATACACAGGATATAACACAAAAACAGACTGTCAGCAGTAAACAGAAAAGAACACAAAAATCAGAGTCCATCAAATTTAGAAACAATGGGAATACAATTACTTAAAGTGGCTGAATTTGTTAGTTATAATGTAATTTTTTTCAGAAGTAATGTTTTTCCAGCAAACACATCAAGAATACCCATTTTTAATTTTGCTTTCTTCCTTTCCTGAACTAGTATATGGGATTGTGACATATTTAAAAGTTCCTAATCCCATGCGTGCCATGAAAAAAAAAAGAAATAGCTTGATGCAGCACTATGCTGTTTACCATCAGAAACATTTGTCATGACCATCCTAATAGTCAGAGTATGAATCTAGTATGCTCATGCAACAGGGAACCTCAGAGGAGGAGATTTTTAAACACTGTGCGTGGCATCCATCTTTAATGACTTTAGTCATTAATAACAGAATGAGCTAAAAATAGCTGTTTTTAAAATATCTAAGAAAATAGAAAATGCACTCGGGATGAATTTAAGGATCTCAGAAATAACTTTGCTAACAAAAATATATGATACAATTTTTGCTAACAACTGCTGCTGCTTTAATAATATTTATGATGCTTCCAGGGGAATGTTTTTTGAGCACTGAGACATGCCTAGGGGTTGGGTAACCACCTGTTATAGAATGGGTCACATAAATCATACCTCATGGATCAAATCATGTCACATGACCATGAGTAAATCCTGCAGCACACAACCAATAAAGATCTTGCTGGTCAAATGTTTATTTTCTGTGAACCTAATTTAATTAAAAAAAACTGTTTTTACAGATTAATTTTATAATTGCAATAATGAACTTCAGGGTGTGTGTAGTAGTGGGATTTATCCACATCTTATGTGCTGAAAGTCACTCAGCTACACTTCATGACACATCACACAAGGCATGGATAAATGCTACAACAACACACACTCTGTCATGCATTATTGCTCCAATACTCTAACCCCAGGAGAATCATGAGTTACGAAGCAAAGCCAAGCACCTTTTGTCTCTAGGGTTAGAGTAACAAAGGTAACCCAACCCAGGGAGTCCTGTAATGCTATTATTAAATTAAACTGCTTTTATATTTTTAAAATGAATGTTTCGTAGCTAAAATATGAATAGTTTTCAAATCAGGGTTTCCTGCCATTAACATAACCCTTTTACAGTGTTGCCAGCCAATCAGAATGTTCCAATTTTAGATACCCACATTATGAAAATTGGCATTTTCTTCCTTAGAATTCATCTGCATCTCCAATTTATTCCTCACCTGAGGTTGCAATCCTCTGCTTGTGACATCACAGTCAGTTCCACAGCAATAGACGGGATGTCCCAATCCAAAGATTATAACTTCCAAATGGGAATAAGCAGAAGAAGCAGAAACAAACCGTGTTTTCAGGAAAATGGTCTTGGTAGTAAAGAATGTGGGGAAAGAGAACTAAGGAGAGTGTAGTGAATACAGATTTTTGTTTAAATATTTTTTCAAAGGATTTGCAGATAGGTATTTGCATTCCAATAGCTATGTAAACAGCCTTAGAGTATGTACCTGATGTATAGAGATGGCTGACATGAGTTTCTCAAACAACATTAGAGCAACACTCCAGGAACATGGAGGACATGCATAGATACAGGGAGCCAAAGTTGCCTATGTACACATTCTTGAATCTGCAGCTAGGTTAAGGAGGACCTTAACTAAAGTGTGCCCGTTACTCTTGCTGGGAACCAGAAGTAACAGTACTCACCCTCCCTGAGTAAAATGCAACAAACTCTATGTAGTGTATAGTAGTGCATTGGTGTGTATGGCTTTCCATCCCTTTCAAAATGCTATTGTACAACAGTTCAAAGGTCATGGAACATGATTGTACCCTTCTGTGATACAACGGCATTCTGAAACCCTCTAGAGACTGCATGAGTTTCGTTTTTAAAGGGACACTGTCAACCCTTTTTGCATCATACTATTTCAAGCTGAAAACCCACATTTTATGATTGCTTACCTTCCCTAAAAATCATTGGTGTTGCTGGTGGGTTCATCTTCCTCCTTTCTCAGTAGAACTGAAATGCATGGTAATGGTGCAATTATACCCAACCTTGTTTTTTTTCAAATCTGTAATCTGCCCTTATTGCTCACCTCCTGAACATTAAGAAGACTCCCAAGCAGTGCAGTCACTCAGGGTGCAATAGTATCCTCTGCTTTTACAAACATACGAACATATCAATCTGCCAGCAGAAAAAGGTCTTACGGTCTATCAAGTTAGTCTGCTTGAATGCACAGCTACTACCCTTATACTGCAGCTACTCCCCCCCTCCTCTCCCCCTCACCTTTACCCCCCTTCATACCCTGTCCCATGCCCTTTTAAAACTGCCCACCATCCTGAAGGATACCATCTTCTCGGGTAGAGAGTTCCATTTTTCCACCACATCTCTGTGAACAAATGCCTACTTATCCCTCTCCGATATATTCCACCCTCCAACCTGAGACCATGCCTCCTCATGTCCCTTCTTCTCCTCAGCTTAAATATCCCTTCTGTGCCCGTTTTATTAATCCCCTTCAAATATTTGAAGGTCTTAATTATATCCCCCAATCCCTCCTCTCCTCCAGGGTGTACATATTCAGCTCAGTCAGCCTGTCTTCATAGGTTTTTCCTTCCAGCCCCTGGATCATCTTAGTTGCCCTGCACTGCACCCCCTCCAGCAATCTGATATCCTTCTTCAGAAAGGGATGCCAGTACTGCACACGGTACTCCAAATGTGGCCTGACTAGTGACTTGTACAGCGGCAGGATCACATCCCTATTTTTGGATGAGGTTCCTCTCATAATACACCCCAGCATCTTGTTGGCCTTAACTGCCGTCTTCCTGCACTGAGCTGAGTTGTTCATGTTACTCGTTATGATCACCCCAGGTCCTTCTCCTCCTCCTCATGACCTCTGTCTGAACCTCTCCCAACTGGTAGCCCTTCCCTGGGTTCCTTGCTCTGAAGTGCATAACCTTGCACTTCTTTGCATTGAAGCTCAATTGCCACTTTTCTGACCACTCCTCCAGTTTGGTCAGGTCCTCCTGTAGCCCCGCCACCCTTCTATGTCATCCATCACTGCCCCTATCTTGGTATCATCTGCAAACAGACTGATCTTGCTCCTACTGTCATATGAGATATCCAATATAAATAACCCAAACAACACCGGACACAGCACTGAGCCCTGCAGCACCCCACTTGTCACCGCCCTTGGGGATGAGAGTGCCCCCCCAACCACCACCACCCATTGCTGCCTCCCCTTCAGCCAGTTCATGATCGAGTTTACCATCTTTGTCCCTGCCCCCCACATATTGCAACTTACCCCCCAGCCACCCATGAGGCAGTGCATCAAAGGCCTTGCTGAAGTCTAAATATAGTACATCCACTGGATGGCCTTTATCTAGTTCTCATGTTTCCCAGTCATAATACTCAGTTAGGTTGGTTTGGTCTGACAGGATCTTCCAGAGATAAATCCATGCTGCTGACTGTCCTGGAGTCCATTTTCCTCCAAAAAGGTCACCAGCCTCTCTTTCAGGATTGCTTCCATAAGTTTGCCTACAATGGATGTGAGGCTTACAGGTCTATAATTGTCTGGTTCAGCCTTTGGGCCACTCTTGTGGAGGGGCACCACATGAGCCATCCTCCAATCCTGTGGTATGCAACCTGTGTCCAGGAAAGTATTGAACAGGTCCACCAGGGTCCCCTCCAATACTTCCACCAGTTTTTTCAGCACCTTTTGCTGAATCTTGAGTGGCTAGATTGTGTTGGGGTGTTCCTAAGTGCAGGAAAGATACAGTGGGAGTTGATTAAAGAATCTAAACACACATATTTTGGTGTGGTAACACCAGTATGGTGGGCAGCCTGTGTTTCACTTTAAAAAATAAAAAAGTAATCAGAATCAAACTACCAGCCACATCAGCACATTTTTCAGAATGCGACCAATCATGAAATATGTTTTTAAGCTAGTGGTAGTTTGAGGAAAAAAGGGATTGACAGTGTCCCTTTAACTGAAAAGAACTGTCACGCACATCAAGCAGCTGAAAATGAAAGTGAACTGCTGTGACAGCTGTGGTGGCTTTTTCACATTCCAGATGACTGTATGGAGTTTATTAAACTCCAAGAACAACCCGACCACCCAACTATACACTATGAAAAATGTTGGCTGGGCAACCACATGGCCAACCAGCCTGATCTGCCATCTCAGGATTCTGATTACCTCAGACCTTTCAAGCTTTGCTTTCGAGGTCAGAAGTAATCAGAACCCCTCTTTGGCACCTCAGGCTGGCTGTGCACGGCTGCCCATCCAGTATTCTCTGTTTTCAGTGAATGCACGTCCTTCTAAACTGTGCCCAAATTAGCACTAAGTGGGACAGATTTTTAAAAGTGTCAGGTTTAGTGCAACTGTAGTCTTCATCTTGCATCTACCTCCATATTCACATCTGAAATTGCATCCAAAACTGCACCTAAACTTGAAAGGATACATCAGTATCTGAATTTGTGTCCATACTGACATATGAAGCTGTGCCTAAAAGCTGCAATTTGCATCCAAAGATAGATTTTTTGGAGCAAATTAGGCCAGACAGACAGAAGTATTTAATCATCTAGACTGGGGCAGATGTAAGTTTGCTGTTGAAAATGCAGGCAGGCAAATGCTGGATAGAATAGGGTGCTGCCACTGAAACTAAAGATTCCAAAACACACAAGGAGTGGTGCACAGATGATCAACAGTACACAGGAAACAAATCCTAGAAACCACAGGATACATTTACTGTATTGCTTCTCAGACAGTAAGGGTGTAGACAACACTGATACCCAACACTTTGAGTCAAGACAGTAAATTTTCTAGGGGCCACCTACCCATCTTAATATGGATTTTAGTACTGCATCACATTATGAAGTTGGATGGAGAATTCTGGTGTCAGTAGAGAGTGATCAAAACAGAGCCTAAAAATAGGGTGTCTGTGTGGCTCAGTTTGTACTACATTTGCCTGTGGGCCAGAGTGTTGTAGGTTCTAGTCCCATATCAGGATACGGCTCATACCATAAATGCTAGTACCTGAGTACAGTACTATAGGATGCTGTACTGATGGAGTGTGCTGTCCTTTGGATGAGAAGTTAAACCAAGGTCCCACGTGCTTGTTCAGGTGGACATTAAAGATCCCATGGCACTTGTCGAAAAGAGTAGGGGAATTTTTTTATTGATAAGCAATATAAACAAACAATCATAAGCACACTGAAATATCAAATAATCAAAACAAAAGGAAAACCAGAAGTTTATAAGGGGAGTTCATAGTATAGAACAACCTAACATTCTGGGAGAAAAAAGGGAAAAAAACTATGCCATAAAAGGAGAGAAATAAGAAAACATGAAAATGAAAAAAAACAGTACGATGAGCAGCTTAGTCGCAAGGTTGCTTAATCCAAAACCAAATTCAGCCCCTGCCACCTTTCTAACAAACCAGAAACAAAAAAATGTTCCATAGTTCAGAAACAATCCTGTGAAACAAATCACACTGAGAAGCCACTTTTTGCTGTAATGAGAAATGGCTTTTGTTTAGCTACAAGCCCCATTAAAAACAAGCAAATGGTACATCCAGAGAATGGTGATTCTGTTTGCTCCAACCTTGATTATAAAGACCATGGACTAGGATTGTATAATCCACCGTGCGGAACAAGGGCTCTGCCCACAGGTCAGCAACCAAGTACCAGAACCCTAATATATAGGAGCAGTCAAAGAATAAGTGCTGCATAGTCTCTGGCTGGTCAATATGCCTAGGTCTGGAGCACATTCGTTCTTCCAGTTTCTTATGCCGCTGGTTGCCTTTGACATTTTAATTTGTTGTGGCAGCTCAGCCAAACAGTATTCCACATTTTTGGTGAAATTTGTTTATTATTTAACTGTCTTAGGAGGAAAGGCTGTACTGTTTTTGGTCCAAGTGACTGAAAGGATGGGGGTTCAAAAACTTGGGGCCCAATTTTCAAACCTACTTAGAGCACCTCAAGGGACTTGCGGCAGGGAATTTGATGCAAATGCCAACTTGCATCAAACCATGCTGAAAGCAGGATTTTCAAAGAAACCCACCGCAAAATCCCTGCCACAAATCCCTTGCAGTGAATCACAGTGGTCTTGAAAAAGCGTCAAGTGCAATGTGAAACATTGATGAGGGGGTGCTACTATGTCTATGTACTTAAGACATTCTTTTGTCTTTTACCTATTTTTTACAATAAAGAATAGCTTTTGTAGTGTCCAACAAAGTGGATTTTGCTCTTTTGATCGTTGAGAGCTAGCTTTTCTCTCCCATTAGATTCCCTTTCTAGCTGCGTGGCTCCAATCAGGTCTTCCTGAGCCGCCCAGTCCATACTTGTTTGCATCACAGTTCTGCCAGCTTCCCCCCCCCCACTATAACTTTCTGCCCATGTGCGAGCCAGTTTATGGGGCTTACACCACAGCTTTGGCATAAGCTGCAATAAATCAATGCAATAAATCGAGGGCACTGTCACAACCTGCTTCCAGGGTTCTAAAATTGGGTACCAGTTGCATTGAACCCTTGGATGTAGGTGCAGCAAACATTGTGGGGATGCAGGGTGTGGTCGCAAGCCCTGCACCCCTCTTTGAAAATTGGGCCCTTGCTCTCCAATATAAGATCACACAAAACTTTCCTGGGAGTAGTCCTTATGTGAACAAATATTATATTCCAAATGCAGATTTTTTAGACGTCCTTAAAGTATGTCAGGAACATGCTAGATGATCTTAATGCCTTAAAGAAATGCTGACTCCTCAAAGAAAACCCTGAAAAATATAATATTTAGGTACAATTCCATATATATTCTATAGATTTCTCCTGCACATTATTTATTACTGAGGAAATTTGCATAAATACATGATCTTTATATGTCAGAGTTCATCTGCCTGTATAGCTTACTCCCTACTTCATGTCATAATCCTGTGTTGTGACATCACACTCTGTTGCCATGGCAGTAACTGTGATGTCACAAGCTGTACAGTATGACTTCAGGTAAGGGGAAAGCAACAGGAATAGATGAACTCGTCAGGAGCAAAGATCCTGTTTTCATGCAGATTACATCAGTAATAAATAATGAGGAGAAATACAGAACTAATGTGAAATACAAGCTGAACTGTGTCTAAATATTATTGTTCATGCTCATATATTTTTTTTTTATTTAGTTGTTTAACCAGGTATAGCACACTAAGCTGGAAGCTTTTTTACAGGAGCGACCTGGGAGCACAAGGAGGTTAAGTGACTTGCTCAGGGTCACACAGTATGCAAGTGGAAGCTGTGGGATTCAAACCCAAGTCTGGTCTGCTGGATGTCACCAGATTTGCAGCTCAGAGCCTTTCTCCTGAAGGCGTCAGCTGCTCTTTAAGTTTACCAGCTGCAAGCCAACCAAATACCAGAGAGTGTACTGAAAGAGTAGGGGAATTTCCCCACTGCCTTTGCCAAATTTTTTCCCATTTACTAAAATACCACCAACAGCTTAACATGGTTCAGTTTCAGTTGGTTTGCATCTCCGGGAAAGTCTGAAAATAGGCAGTATTGTGTAGCCCTCTGTTCATGGTAAAAATAAATATTCTTTCTATGGTAAAACTTTAAACAGCTGGTGTACTGGCTTAAACTAATATTAGTTTTTTAAAGCCTTTTATATCTGAGGTACTTTTTCTTTCCCGTTTGGTTAATTAGAAGATATTTTACCTGATGTCAGTAGGTTTGATGTGTGGAACAGCACTCTGCCTGGCAGCTGACATATCTAGCTCTGTTTCCCCATTACATATTCAGCATTAAGACCTCGCTGACTGTGACACCGATGCTGCTTAGGAACAGCCACTTTGTAGCTGCCAGATCAGGCACCTCTGATGTCATTATCAGTGTGATCACAATGCTGATGATGTAGTGGTAGTGGTGGGTATAGAGACAGATATGTCAGCTGCCAGGCTAAGAACTGTTCCACACATCCAGCACAATATTATCACATAGATAACTTTCTAATGAGCAAAACAAAAAAGGAAAATACTTCAGAAATGAAAAGTTATATCTGACTACTTCTTAAAATTTTTTATAATTTTCCTGTCTGCCTATATTGGTTCTACTAGCTCTTTAAGTTTCCTTAACTACACTGCAATTACATTGCTATTGCAGTGTAGCTACATGTAACTACAGTGTAATTACCACTGTTGCATGAAATTAATGATTGCCTACCCTGCAGTTACATTGAAACTGACACAATAAAGTATGACCCTTTTTACGTCTGGGGTTGGTTAGTGACCCTAATGTAATGTAAAGACCCTTTCTGTAGAAATCAATATATTTCCAATGTGTCCCAATTTCAGCAGCAATATGACAAAAATATCTAAAGTTACTGTTGTCTGGAAAAATAAATACGGTTTAGATTTTAAATAGGTCTGAATATTTGCTAAATAAGAAATCTGTTGTTCAGTAATAGAGCATTCTAGGGACATGGATCTGTTGTTCATCCATACTTATTGGCAGGTATCCTTGCCGCTTTAAATCTTGCCGGAAGGTCTTCAAGCTGGCTCCTCCACCCACCGAATTGGTAAACTCGGCTCCGCCCATAGCGCCAGATCTGCCCACTGCTTGGAAACTCAGGTTCCCTCATAACGCTCTGCGTATAAGACTGAGTTCCTATTTCTTGGTTTACCGAAATTACTTTAAGGTTTTCAAGACTTGGTCACTTATTTCCCTCGTGGCTGCGATGGACAAATCAACTCCGGTTTCGGAGGTACCCATGCAGGCAGAAGATGTCTCGGACGGATCCGCACTCCACGTGCATCTACTGCTTGGGCCTTGAGCATGACCCGCAGGCTTGCGACCTGTGCTCTTCTTTTTGACCTCGTCCTGGAAGAGCCGTGCTGCCCGTCTACAACTTGTGCGACCACGTTATCCTCGGTAAAGTGAGAGGCCCGGTTGGTGGTTTCTGCGGCGGCGGGCTCGGCGGAACAGCTTGAGCAGATGATCGCCCTCGAGGAGGAGGTGGCGCAGGCCGCGTCTTCGTCTTCCTCGGTCGCGGCCTTTATCCTGCTCTCCCTGGGATCCTCCTATTCAGCTTCTTTTAAGGGGCTTTGTCTGTCCCTCTCCACTAAGGAAGAGGGACCAACATCTTCAGGACCTTTCTTTCAGTCCAAGAAGAAGGACCACAAAGGTAAGTCCCTCTGTTGATGCTCTTGGGAGTGGGAGAGGTCCCTCTCACCGAGTAGTTGACCATCGACTTCGGTTGATCCTTCGGCTTCAGCCACTGGCTTCATGGTGTCCCCGTCAGGTCAGTTGACTGAGACTCCCATCGATGCAGTCGAGATTTTTCTCGACCCATTGGACGGGCTGTCGACCTGTGAAGCTGAAACTCTCACTCCCCGGTTCCCTCGGTGGTGGTTGAGGTGTCCGTGGACTTGCCCATGCCTCCGGTTCCGGAGTCCACGGTTAAGCCCTCTGAGCCGAGGGGAGAGCAGGTTTCCCCCACCCTACCTCCATACCCTCCTTGGAAAAGCTGAGGTTCACGGTCTCGGTCTCGGACTTCTTCTCGGTCCAGCCGATCCCGCCGTCATAAGCGGTCTCGGTCTCGGCACCGCGGCAAGCGGCACTGCTACTGCCCTCATCCTCCTCCTCGGATGAGGGAGGCTTTGACGCAAGTTGCGCCGATCTATACGAGACCTCATGTGGCAACAGCTTTTTCTGTCTGGGAGCAAGCCGATGTCGTCGCCTTCCCCGGCTATCAAGTGGCTGTCACCGGAGCGGCCGAAGCAACCCCTCGCCTTAGCTGAGGTGCCTGCTTCCAGGCCTGTTGCTCGGCCGAAACTGGCTGCCCCACCGATTCCGGTGGAACCTCCACCTCCACAGCCATTGTTTGGGGCTCCGACCAAGAGTTCTCGGTCGGCCCAGGGTTTGCTCCATAGGCTGTCTGTCACCCTCACTCCCGATCACCCTCGGCAGGTGGAGGGTGGCTTAGGCCCAAGGCAGCTCTTTGTGGACTCCACTGAGTCTGACAACGATTCCTCCCTGTTCTCCAGGCGGGTCGACTTGGAGTCCTTAGGAGGTCAGTCACTGGACGATAGCCCTTCGTCCTTCATGGGTTTGCTTAGGCTCATCTCGGAGTCCACCAGGATGCAGCTCGAGCCCGTATCCAAGCGGGCCAAGTATCCCCTCACGGAGATATTGGACTGAGGGGATTCTCCTACGGAGGCCTTTCCGGTGGCTGAGGCCATTGTAGGCCTGGCCTTGGAGCTCTGGCAGTGTCCTGCTTCCTGCCCTGTGCCTTCAGCCAGGATGGCAAGGAAGTATATGGTCCCGACCGGTTCCCTGTCTGGTTTCTCGAAACACCCCTCAGCCGAGGGGTTGGTTACCGACAGCGTCTTCCGGCGTGCCGGAAATGCCAGGGACGTAGACAAACCTCCTGACAAGGAGTCCAAGAAGTTAGACTACGCCGGGCGAAAAGTCTATGCTGCGTCCTCCCTTGGCCTTCGTCAGGCCAGCTCAGCTGTGCTGGTGGCACATTTCTCTCATGCCCTGTTGGGCTCCCTGGACGAGGTAGTCCCTCATCTCCCGGCTGACCTGCAGACCACGGTTAAGCAGGTGCGGGACCAGGGCAGGGCAGTGGCCATGCAGCAACTTCAGACTGCTTTGGACATTGGTGACTCATGCGCCAGGTCAGTCACGGCCACAGTGGCTATGTGCCGTCGGGCATGGCTGAGGATATCCACCTTCACAGCGGATACCCAGCACAAGTTGGCGGATGTCCCCTTCCTGGGGACTGACCTCTTCGGCCCTGGAGTGGAAGGTCACCTCCAGAGGATCGAAAAGTCCAATGCCACTCTGGACTCGGTCTCATCCGCTCAGAGGGACAAGGGCCGCAGACCGCAACCTAAGCCCTTTCGTCCGTCTGCACCCACGGCACGTCCGGTCCAGCAGCATCAGGGCCAGCAGGCTCGCGCTTGGCATCCCAAACCCAAGACCGCGGCTTCCTCCTCCAGGAAGCAGGGAGGTAAAGGCCCAGGTGGTCCCTCAGCCGGTCCCTCCTCCAAGCCTGCTCAGTAACGGGTTGAGGGGTTCCGCCCCCAACCTCGTCACCTCACCCCAGGTTCCCCCGTGGGGGGACAGCTTCGCCACTTTCTTTCCGCCTGGTCCGCTATTACCACAGACCGGTGGGCGTTGTAAGTGGTGGTGAAGGGCCTGCCTCTGGAGTTTGAGCAGGCCCCGCCCTTCAAAGCTGTCATACCCCGCCGGGGGGCCTCGGGGTCCACAGCCTCACTGTCGGCTCGCTGAGCCGACATCGCTCCGCTCCTCGAGAAGGAGGTGATCAGAGAGGTGGCAGACCCTCCCTCAGACCCGGGGTTTGTGTCCAGGTACTTCCTGGTTCCAAAACGGATGGGGGGCTGGCGCCTCATTCTCGACCTTCATGACCTAAACAAGTTCCTAGGGTCTTGGACCTTCAGGATGTCACTCTGGCTCAGAATAATACCATCCTTGGAGGCAGGCGTGGGTTCTGCTCTCTGGACCTGCAGGACACGTTTTTTCACGTCCCTATCCGTCCGTCTCACCAGAGATTCCTTCGCTTTCGAGCGGAAGGATCCCTTTTTGAGTTCTGAGCCATGCCCTTCGGCCAGTCTCTTGCTCCCAGGGTCTTCACCAAATGCATGGCAGTGGTGACAACATTCCTGCAGCACCGAGGGGTCCGGGTGTACCCTTACCTGGACAATTGGCTGATAGCAGCCCCCTCCAGACAAGAGGTGGAGCGTTCCAGAGATCTGGCCCTCCAGGTTTGCTCTCAGGTCGGCCTCCTCATCAATGAGGCCAAGTCGTAACTCGAACTGAAGCAGGTGATTCTCTTCATCAGGGCAGAGCTTGACTCTCTTCAAGCCACAGCACGGCTCCCGGCGGACAGGGCCGAGGTTCTTTCCTCCTTTGCCCGATCATTTCTGGTTGGGCAATCGCGCCCTGCCCGGGACTTCCTGTGCCTCCCGGGTCTCATGGCGGCCTGCACCACCGTGGTCCATTAGGCCCGCTGGAACATGCGCCCCCTTCAATGGGGGTTGGCCAGCCAGTGGTCTCAATGCTGCGATCCATTGGACCAGCTAGTGACGGTGACCCAGGGGATGTGGAACGCTCTCCAGTGGTGGATCATTCCAGCTCGTCTGCAGGAGGGCATCCCGTTTGTCCGCCCCGAGCCGACGGTCTCTCTATCGACCGACGCCTCTCTGATGGGTTGGAGTGCCCATCTGGGGAGCACAGAGTGCACGGCCTCTGGTCCCCGTGGGAGTCCCAATGCCATATCAACCTGCTGGAGCTCCAAGTGGTCCGCCTAGCTCTCACCACCTTCGCTCCGTTTCTACAGGGTCAAGTGGTTCAGGTCCAGACGGACAATACCACAACCATGTACTACCTAAACTGCCAGGGCGGGATGCACTCCATGCCTCTGTGCAAGGAAGCTCTCTGCATTTGGTCACTTGTCGCAGCCTGGAGGTGGATCTCCTGGCATATTCATGTGGCAGGAGCCTCCAACACCCTGGCCGATGCCCTAAGCCGGATAGGGGCTGTGTCCCACAGTGGTCTCTCCTGCCGGAGGTAGTACAGATCTGTTCTCCCATTGGGGCACACCTCAGGTGGATCTGTTTGCCTCTAGGGAGAACGCGAAGCTCAGGCTGTTCCATGCCCACCCCCCTCAGCAGGGCTCGCTGCAGGGGGATGCCTTCTTGAGGCCATGGACCCCGGGCCTCTTCTACGCCTTTTCCCATTTCCCTTGATCCACAAGGTGCTTCTCAAGGCGAGGAGGGACAAGGCACAGATGATTCTGGTAGCCCCAGACTGGCCCCGCCAATGCTGGTATCCAGATCTCCTCAGTCTCAGCTCCAGGCTCCCGAGGCAGCTTCCAGCTCACCCGACCTACTTTCAGTCAATCAGGGAAGGTGTTCCATCCGGACCTTCAATCCTTGCACCTGATGGCCTGGTTCCTGAGTGGCTAGAGTTCCAGGCCTTGGGTCTTTCCGACGAGGTCCTCAATGTAGTTGAGGCGTCCCATAAGGAGTCAACCAGGAAATGTTATGCCTTCAAATGGAAGAGGTTTTCCATTTGGTGTCAGGGCAAGGGCCTGGACCCTTCCTCCTGTTCCTTGGCAAGCATCTTGGACTATTTATGGTCCCTTTCTCAGCAAGGGCTTAGGTTGACGACCCTAATGGTGCACCTGGCAGCCATCTCTGCTTACCGGGCACAGGTTGGGAAGCAGTCAGTGGTGCAGGAGAAGGTGGTCTGGTGCTTTTTCAAAGGCCTTGATCACATTTCCCCTCCGGTGCAAGAACCTCCACCTCTGTGGGATCTACTGCTGGTACTGGCAAAGCTCATGGGCAAGCCATTCGAACCAATGCACAGGTGTGATCTCTCTCACCTGTCATGGAAGACATCTTCTTGGTGGCTATTCACGTCAGCCAGAAGTATGGGAGAGCTCCAGGCGCTTTCCATCGAGTCTCCTTACCTGGTCTTCCACAGGGACAAGGTTGTCCTGCGCCTCCACCCGAAATTCCTTCCGAAGGTGGTGTCGGAGTTTCACCTTAACCAGGTGTTGACTCTGCTGGTGTTCTACCTCAATCACACCTCGGAGGCCGAATATAGGCTCCATACTCTGGACCCTAGAAGGGCGCTCGCTTACTATAAGGAGAGCACAGCTGAAATTCGGGGAGAGGTTCGCTAGCTGTTTGTTACCTACGCTGAAGCCGTACCTGGTAGACCTGCAGCCAAGTGGATGATAAGCAGGTGGGTCACCTCCTGCATAGATCTCTGCTATAGGTTGGCGGGCATGGAGACTCCCAGAGGGATAAGAGCTCATTCTACCCACCATACCACTGCATCGGTGGCTGCTTCCAGGGATGTCCCTATCCAGGAAATCTGCAGGGCTGCTACCTGGAAGTCAGCACACACCTTCATCACCCACTACCACATCGACCTTGAGTCACGCCAGGATGCTGGTTTTGGGGCCTTGGTTCTCCAGTCTCTATTCCCTAAGTAGGGGTGTGCGCCTTACCTTCCTTCTCCCGGAGAACTGCTAGGCATCTGCCAATAAGTGTGGATGAACAACATATCCATGTCCCTAGGAATACAGGTTACTGACTTCCGGTGAGCGCACCGATGGAATGGCTGCCTAATTCAGACACCCCAGCCTGACGCCACTTCAATCCACCTTAATCAGCGTGTAATCGATAACATCCAAGAGTCAAAGCTGCAGAAAAGAAGAGATAATGGCCTCTAGGCACAAAAATAAAGAAAAAATGAATCTACAGCAAGTAAAACAGCATAAAACTCTGCTGGACTTTGTGCAACAAGCTGCGGCCTATGCGCCGCCTAATTCGCCAAAACAGGGCCCTAGCATGGAGGAGGGAGAGGAAGGAGAACAGCAATATACCATTACATCCAAACAACTATGCGACACCCTCCAGAAGATGAATGCAACATTAGAAAGATTAGACGCTAAAGCCAATGAGGACAGAGAAAAAATCGAATTTACTGCTCAGAAGGTAGAGCTGATGGAAAGGACGCTGACCGACTACACAATTACTACAGATGTGCATAACGTGGCATTGCTAGACTTACATAGGAGAGGGCAAGAAATGGAAGCCAGACTGGACGAACTGGAAAATTGGAACAGAAGAAATAATATCCGCATTCACAGACTACCAAAAGGGACAGAGACAGACCTGGTGCCACAATTTATGGAGTCCTTTCTACAAGAGATTTTAGGCTGGCCAACGGACAAACCCCTCAACATTATTCGTGCCCATCGCTCACTAATACCCAAGCCAAGAGACCCGAAGGCACGGCCTAGATCCCTGGTGTTGGCGTTTCTGGACTTCTGGATCAAAGAAGAGATATTAAGGAGAGCATGGTCCAAAAAAGAGATACTATTTGGGGACACTCGGCTATATTTTGAACAGGACTATTCCCCACAGCTTTTAGCCCAGCGCAGAAAATTATTGCCAGTGGTGCGCCAACTGCAACAGAAGGGAATAAAAGCAATGATAGAATACCCTGCACGACTCAGAGTAAACACAGAGAATAATATCAAAAGATTTCCAGACTTGCAAGCGGCCCATGGGTATCTGACCTCGATGGGGATTGATGTCACCACAGATGCATCGCTGCAGAAGGATCGCCTAATTGAAAGGGCCTGGCATCAAGGCGGAACCAAAAGAAAGGACCGACATGATCGAGTGGGAACTTCCATGATGTGGGACTCCCTCATTACACGAGGGGATGCGAACATGGCCAAATCCGGACAAGTCGTTGAACAGATTGGAGAAACAGGAGAAGCTGTAAACCAGACAATGGAACCTGCGACCTGAAAGAAAATGCTGAGGTGTAAGTGACTTTGAGAGAAGAGGTGGAAGCGATGTCGATTGTAGCGGTGGTTTCCATGTGGCAGAAAGGTGGAAGGATTCTGAATGAAAATACCTATCTGCAAAGGGGGGTTCTCACCTTCCTTTCCAATTTTAAAAGGTGGACATATAAGGACCTGTTTGTGGACTCTGAAGCTCAGCCCAATTTGAAGAGAAAGTACAGGGATTGACACAGGTTGGGGGTAGGTAGGGAGGGACATAAGAGGAAAGCAAGCGCAAACATCACTGGTAAATTGGAAGGAGGGGCTGCTAAGAGAAAAGGGGAAAGGAAAGGGGGAAGGAGGGGGGAGCATAAGACAAAGACCTAAAAATAATTACAGATAGATATGTAATGGATCATAATGAATAGGTCGTTGCTAAGATGAAGGGGCAAATATCATTAAACTATGAGAGCACATTCATGGAGGGATAGACATATAAGCAGGATCAGAACACGGACAACATTGAATTTTGACACGTTAAAAGAAGGAATGGGAAAGATGGGGGATAGGAGGGGTAGGGCTGGGGGTAAGGGACACATAGAGATGGATGGGTAAAAAAGAGGGGATGAGGGGTGATGAGATTTATGGAAGAGTAGAAAGGCTTGGAGTTGATGAGGGAACAGCAGGGGGAATCATAAAGAACCAATAAGAAGTAAAGGCGGGGGGGAAGAGATGCCTCTAGGTGAGACCAGGTGCAGTATTATTTCCCTGAAAGGGAATTTTGCACCTTGACACCTGGGACATGCAGCTACGGTGCTTTAGATCTGCCCTGCTGGGGATAAGGTCAAAACTGGCCGAAAACCAGATGGAAGACCCACAGTGAGGGGGTCATCCAGTCACGCCTCTAGCAACAGGGGATTTGCGGAGGGTGGTAAAAGGGGCAATTTCATCTTGAAGTCAGAAAAGTTGAACAAGGTTACAGTGGTTATTAGTTAAGTTAAATAATTAATAATATGCGTTTAGTAGAACAAAAATGTATGTTAATAACAATGCACAGAATATATCTTGGGTGTGCTGTGAGTGTGTGTCCCCATCCCTGGAAGATCATCAAGAAGATAAAGTTAACTCAAAAGATTGGGAATGGATGACCTAAAGATTGTTTCCCTGAATGTGAGGGGTATTAACAACCCGGTAAAAAGAGCTAAAGTATTACAGGACTTAAAGAGACGAGGAGCCACAGTGGCCTTCCTTCAGGAAACACATTTGACTGCTCAGGGGCACTTGAAATTAAAAAGAGCCTGGGTAGGAAGTGTATATGCCTCACATTACATGGAAAACCCTCATCGCAGAGGGGTTGCAATCCTGGTAAGGAAAGATGTCCACCTAACAATCCTGCAAGTTAAAGCAGATCCACAGGGTAGATTTGTACAAATTCAGGGGAGATATAGGGACCAGGATTGCACCCTAGTCAACATTTATGCACCAGATGAAGAAAGCTCCCAGGCTGGCATTTCTGGAGACAATAATAAAAGAAGCAGTTTCAGATGCACAAAGTATGGTGGTTATAGGGGGAGACTTCAATGAAGTCATAAACCCAGGAGTGGACAGATCGGGGAAAACTTCAGGGGGAAGGGTAACACGAACGGGGAAACTTGTTCTTAGATTGGGCCAGGAACTGGGATTAACTGAATGCTGGAGGTTCATGCACCCTAGAGGGCAAGATTATTCATACTACTCCCCGGGACATGGAGTCTACTCCAGGATAGATTATTTTCTGATTTCTACTAATTGGGTACAAAGAGTAGAACAATGTTGTATAGGCCCCATAGTTATTTCTGACCATGCGCCAATTCTCCTTAGTGTATCTATGGCTCAGTTGATAAGGCAGTCTTGCTGGAGACTCAATGTGAGCCTCCTGAATAGGGAAGACTTTAAAGAACTAATTGAGAATACAATTCGACAATCTAAACTTGAAAACCCAAAGGGAGAAACGAGAGAGGGAATAAGATGGGACACCCTTAAATGTACTTTAAGGGGGGAAATTATAAAATACTCTGCCAAAATCAAAAGAGAGAGAATTCAGCGCAGGGTGCAACTCGAACAAAAGATTCTACAATTAGAATCCAAGCATCAAGTAAGCCAGGACCCTAAAGTAAAACAGGAGCTGGAGAAGGTTAGACAGGAGCTGGAGAAGGTTAGACAGGAGCCGGAGAAGGTTAGACAGGAGCCGGAGAAGGTTAGACAGGAGCTGGAGAAGGTTAGACAGGAGCCGGAGAAGGTTAGACAGGAGCTGGAGAAGGTAAGACAGGAGCCGGAGAAGGTTAGACAGGAGCTGGAGAAGGTTAGACAGGAGCCGGAGAAGGTTAGACAGGAGCCGGAGAAGGTTAGACAGGAGCTGGAGAAGGTTAGACAGGAGCCGGAGAAGGTTAGACAGGAGCCGGAGAAGGTTAGACAGGAGCTGGAGAAGGTTAGACAGGAGCTTAACCAGATCTTAGATGTTCACATCGAAAGGGCAACTGCGATACTCCAGGCAAAAGTATTATGAACAGGGCAACAGGGCAGGAAAACTTTTAGCATGGCAGCTCAGACAGGAAAGGGCAAATAGGACTGTGATGCACCTGCAGGGAGATGACATAGAGCAGGCAACCACTTCTCCGGTAGAAATAGCTCAGAGATTTGAAAAAATACTACACAGAATTATACAGAGCGGACACTTTCCCAGGCATAAAGAAGCAGTGGAAACTTTTTTAGAGGGTCTTAAGTTACCCTCATTACCAGAGCAGATGAAGAAGGAGTTGAATGCCTCTATTGTAGTTCAAGAAATTATGGGAAAAATAAAAAAACTTAAAAATGGTAAGCCACCGGGGCTAGACAGGTTTGGAGCCAAATTCTATAAAGGATTTGGCCCACAAATAGTGGGAATGCTATGAGACACCTGCAATGAGATATTGGTGGGAGGGGAACCGGTCCCACCATCTTGGAACTTGGCCCAGATATCAGTGATTCCAAAACAGGGTAAGAACCCAGAACTGTGTAATTCGTACTGCCCGATATCCCTGCTGACGGTGGACCTAAAAATTTTCACAGGTATATTGGCGGATAGGTTACAGGGCTGCATCTCAATTCTGGTCCATCCTGATCAGACGGGATTTATTTCAGGAAGATACCTGCAAGATAACATAAGGCATCTCCTGAATATTATGACAGCTCAGAGAGGCTCAGTGGCACTGCAGGTAGCAATTAGCATGGAAGTGTGAGCCTTGACAGGTGGACTGGCAATTTATGTCGTCCACCCTGTCAAAGTTTGGGCTTGGGGAGAATTTTATCTCGACAGTAGCAGTGCTGTACCACAGGCCTGAAGCAAGAGTTAAGGTGAACGCAGGTCCCATTACCATCTGCCTCACGAGGCACCAGCAAGGATGCCCCTTGTCCCCACTAATATTTGCCCTGTCTCTGATCCACTGGCGGTCTGGATATGGGGCAATCCACACATTAAAGGTATTTGGGCAGGGGGAGTGGAACATAAAACAGCGCTTTATGCGGACGACTCCCTTTTTTTCTTGCGGGACCCTCAGAGTTCCCTCTGGCACCTTCTAGAAACTTTAGATAAATTCGGGGCGTTAGCAGGATATAAGATAAATCTATCTAAATCAGAGGAGGTGGTGCTGAGTGGCACCCTTAACAGACAGCTAAAGGAAGACTTCCCATTTACATGGGCAAAGAGAAACACGTTTAAGTACCTGGGAATACACGCTGCGGGTGATACATCCAAGCTTATACCATAATAACCTGTTTAAAATATTAATGGACTTAGATCAGATTTCTCCAGATGGAAACTTCTACCACACTCTCTTTATGGTAAGATCCAAGTTATAAAAATGAACGTCTTACCCAGATTATTGTTTTTATTTCAGACACTGCCTATTTCCATACCACCTCAATTCTGGAACCAAATTAGGAAAGAAATTTATAATTTCATCTGGGGAGGGGCACGTCCGTGGATAGCTTCAGACACACTGAGGAAATCTAGGGAGATGGGAGGTTTGGGGCTACCACATATATATCATTACTATTTAGCCACACAGGGAGCGCAAATAGTCACGTGGGCCAAACAACGTATCGAGTCGAGGTGGTATCTTATTGAAAATGAATCAACCCCTAACGGTAAAATATGGACATACCCAACATGTCATATTGACCCACGAACTTGCATCAATCACAAATCTTGGGTAAAGCAACCTGAAGATCATTCTCAGACTTAGAAAACAAATACCCCAATACCTTGGCCCTATCATTAATCAGACACAACTAATTTTGTTCCCCAAGATGTGATCATGGTATGCTCTGGGAACAGAAGGGTTTAACAACCTTTAAACAAATGATAGACAGAGGGTCCTGCTCTGCATGATGCCACTCTTAAGAGCGGTTCACATTACGTAGAGAAATTTTTATAGGTTCCTTCAAACTAGGCATTTTATTAACACAGGGGAAAACCTCCAAAGAATCAATAGGGCCCTGTCATCCCTGGAAGAATTCTGGTGGGACTCTAGGAGAATAAAAGATAAACTCCCACACCTTTCAATTTTGTATAAAATACTTATAGACGAGGGGGGCACCCTGGTGTTGGAGGAAATCAGGAAAAGGTGGGAGACAGAATCTGGGGAGAGAATCCATAGGGGAGATTGGGGATGTCGCATACAGAGGGGATGGCAGGTAACCTCAGCAGTGACATGGCACGAATTTAACTGGAAAATACTGACACGTTTCTTTCACTCCCCTATGATTACCAAACATTTTAATCCCCAGGTGTCATCGGCCTGCTGGCGTAAGTGTGGAGAACCATGAAGCACACATTATTACATATTCTGGGGGGGTGTTAAGCTGCAAGGATTTTGGACTCAAATCCAAGAAACTATGACCCGAATGGGGGGGCTGAATGTACCCTATACATTTCAGGATCTTGTTCTAGGAATGCCAACCCTATCCTCTCAAAAGAGGAAAACCGTGGAGCTATATCAGATATTGAGGATTGCAGCCCTAAAATGTATTACCATCAACTGGTTAAAACAAGATCCACCAACCTTTCGACAATGGTCCTCCAAAGTGGAGGAAATCGAGAGATTAGAAAACATAACATACTCGATTCAGCTAAGAAAGGATAGATTCCTAGAAATTTGGGGACCCTGGTATAGATGGAAAGAGGGGCGGGATGGGTGTTCGGAGGTAACGGATGCAGATATTGGAGGGGAAGAGGAGGAAGGATAAAATGGCATACAAGAAGGGATCGAGGTGGGGTAAAAGGTAAAAAGGAGGAATTGATAATGGAAGGGTGAAGAGTGCCTAAGAAAAGATGGTCTTCCTTTTAGGTCAGAGGGATGGGGACACACATAGACACATAGACCTCTAGACACACATAAGTACGTGCATTTGAATATATATAGAACCTGGATTATAGAATGGATATATAAGTTAAAGTATTGACTTAGATAGATATGAGTTGTTATAGTTATAAAAAGTTTGGTTAAAAGGAAAGATAAAAAGTAGAGAGTAAAAGATGAGATTTGGAATCAAAAGGTGGTTATGGAACTTTCAGAAAAGAAAAGGAGATGCCAAGATAGAAGAAATAAAGAAGATGGATAATCAGATCTGGGACTGTACATTGGGCCATGTTATAACAAACTGGACATACCAACTAATGGGCCAATGGCCTGATAATGTGGACTCACAATTCCACTCTAGAGTCTGATGAGAAAAGAGACTGAGAATGGTTAAATAATAGTTTGTTTAAATAAGTAGTAGAATAAGACATAGGAAAGAATGAACAAGAATAGAGGGTAAGAATAGAATGTAAGTATTGTATGGAAGAGATTATTAAGATGAGACGTGTAACTGGATGTATTATTAACATGGAGTACAATAAACTGGATAAAGTTAAAAAAAAAGAAATACAGGTTACTCACCTGTAACAGGAGTTCTAGGAATGGTATATGTTGTTCATCCACACGATCCACCCGACCTCCCCGGCTTCGACGCACAACCTGAGCTTCCAGCGGGCCAGATCTGGTGTCATGGGGCGGAGCCGAGAGTTTTACCACCCGGGTGGGTGGGAGGAGCCAGCTTGAAGACCTTCTGGCAAGATTTAAAGTGGCAAGGATACCTGCCAATAAGTGTGGATGAACAACATATACCATTCCTAGAACTCCTGTTACAGGTGAGTAACCTGTATTTACACCTCAGGCAAAATTAATTTGAGAAAGGAAGTACTGCTGTTGTTTGAATCTGCCTATTAATTGAGTTATTTGTTCATTGTAACTATTTTTGGATTGTAAATATCTATGTATTTCTCCTCTTCCCTTTCTCTGGGTCGCACCTGGAAAGAGCTCCAGCTCAGTGTGCCTTTCTCGGTTACCAACTTTTAAATAAATAAATAAAATAAACTGTATTTTTATAGAATAGAACCATTGAAGTTATGAATAAGGAAGGCAGACATGTTTTTACTTTTGCAACATGCAAGTTGGTGCAAGCCTACTGTTAAAGACTTTGTTCTGTCTTCTTTATCTACATTTTATCGGCCATCTAACTATTCCAAATGCAATTAGTTTGTTTTTATCACATTACATATCTACCTCTGCAAGATTTAATCAGTGCAAACGAACAGTATTTAAAACTGACATATGGGCTGCTTTAATATAAAAAGGAGCTGTAACCTGTAAAATAGAAGACATCCAAATAAAGCAATAGTCTGGTAAACAACTAATTGCCTGGCTGTTTTTTCTCCCTTAAGGCTGCTGTTATCCATGCTGAGGGAATTTCAAAGTTTATTTTACTACCACCTACTTGAGATATAAACAAATACAGTGTTGTTCCTCTATTGCAACTTATTAATTAAACATTAGCTGTCAGGGTTTTTTTTTGGTAATAGTTTCACTTCAGAGAGGTGCTGCCTCACTGTCTACCAAGGGTAAGCCCTGGTTCTGTGAATAGCCACTGGAAGATAATGAACCCACCACCAGTCTGTCCTACAGGAGGCTTGCACATACTCGAAAGGGTTCAAAATCAGAGTGCTCTAACTCTTTAATTTAAAAATAGGACTTAAAGGGAACATAAACCCTGCCATTTATACTTCTTTCATATTATTGTTAATTTAAGACTGTATGAAATCTGCTTAACAATCCTGCTGTATTGTTTTGTGTGTTTGTTTAAAAAAACAAAAACTTCTTTTTCCTTATTTAGTGTACCTTTTTTAATACAACCTTTTTTCCCCAGCCAATATTCATTTATTAATTATTTTGGGAAAAGTAAAAGCCTCTGCTCAAGTCACCAGCAACAACTGTCACCTTAGATCCAGAATAGCTGATGCAGAGAAGGAAGAGCTGGATTCGGATCCAGAGGGGTGTGATGAATGAGGAAAGCCTGTGGGACCAGACAAGGAAAGTTTCAAAGAAGGTACGCTTTTCTTCAAACATCAAAGTCCACCAGATAATAACTTGGGACTATGCCTATCGAGCAGCTTGCAAAGGACCATGGGAGCAGCATGCGTGGGACTGCTGCCGCTTCCGGAGGCGGATTGCAGAAACTGAGGCTGCAATTGGCTACTGCTTCCTGCCACAGTACCGGGAAGAAGCCTGGAGAAGACTCCAGGAGAACCAAATGCAAACTGAATAAATATGAAAGAACTTGGGGGGGAGTGGAAGGGACAGTTCTTTGATGTATTTTAAAGAGCATGTCTTCACATATTGACCTCTTAGACTGCTTGGCGTAGCTGGCTACCAGTATTTATTGTATTTAAATGTCACTAAATGTTTTTATACTTTAACAACTTGTGTTTTGTTAATGTATTAATAATAGTGGGTGATGACTGTTGCTTTGCCTGCTGGTGTAAAATAAAAAGTCCGGCTGTTTCTAGCAGAAGAGGACTGGTTGCAGAGCAAGAAACAGAAGTCCAGAACTACAGATTTTTTACTAGTTAATCACTTCTCTCTGAACAGGAGTAGTACCTGTTTTGATTAAGCAAAAATATACTTTATTAGAAGAAGGGGGTCTCATTTAAGTAAAAAAAAAAAAGTGTGTTTTTTTCTGAGGAAGGGGGCAGTATCACCTTAATTTACTGGGAGCAGAGAGTGGATCTAATTGGGTGTGTGACTTAGCAGCTTAGGTCTAGAAAAGCAGCTGTCTCCAATTACAGTTTCCGGCTGTTTCTAGCAGAAGAGGACTGGTTGCAGAGCAAGAAACAGAAGTCCAGAACTACAGATTTTTTACTAGTTTCCCTCCTTCCCACCCCTCCACCCACCAACCCAAAGCCAGTTCTAGTTTTATAGCCACTGAATTTGACTGACAACAGGAACTTCCTGTTAGTAGGAAGGAAGGATCACTGAGACACATTAGTTTCAGCAACCTTGAAGGAACCTAAAAAAAAAAATTCTTTATCCCACGGCTGCTGGAGGTCTGAATCCAAGCACGGAGAAGAGACTACTGAAGACTACAGGAAGTTCCTGTCCCAGAATAGGAAGGCTGAGAGTTGTAAGGGCACATAGACAGTGCGAAAGTAAGTGTAAAAATACATAGAGGGAGGAGACAATAAGCATACAAAGCAACAGGAGAGGGGACACAAAATAAGTCAAGATGGGAGTGGTGCAGTGCAATGGCTGTGGAGCAGCAGTGTTCCAGGAGACATTCTGGAGGCTGTGATTCTGCCCTGTTTGCAGGCACCTCTCTGGTCTGAGGGAGGAGGTTGCTCGCCTCCAGGCTGACCTGGCTAGGATTCGTGAAACCTCTTCCCCCACCCAGGGACCACCAGGGCCACCACTGTTACCTCAGAGGTTGCCAAGAAAGAGGAGCGGTTGGACCAAGGTGGGCTCAGGGAAGGAGAGGGTGGTGGAACAGAGGTGCATCCCTCCAGTTGTAGCTCTCCACAATTCATATGCTGTTCTGGCAAAAAGTGGTTCCTCTATGGAGGCACCTGCAGTGGAGATCCCACAGGGGAAGGAAACAACTCCTGGTGGGGGATTCAATCATTAGCGGGGTAGACGTGGGGGAGGAAGGGGATAGGGAGGTAAGGTACCTGCCTGGCACCATGGCTTGGAGGGACAGGAAGCAAATCCTCAGGATTGCAGCAGCAGCTGCATGAGGAAGGGAGCTGGATGTCATTGTCCACCTAGGGGCAAATGACCTGGCTGTAAATGGGATCAGAGTGGTGCAAGAGGAGTTTGTGGAGTTGGGGAGGAGCCTTAGACAAGTAGCATGTACGGTAACCTTCTCGGAGGTGCTGCCTGTCTATGGCAAGGATGATGCTAGGGTATTCCACATCATGGGATTCAAAGAATGGTTGAAAAACTGGTGTGGAGCTCAGGGTTTTGGCTTCATTGGGGACTGGGGAGCCACCTGGAGGGATGCAGACTTATACTGGTGTGATGGTCTGCATCTGTCTGGGGGATCCAGGATCCTAGGTGACAGGTTTAAATGCTTCATTGGCAAGCATTTAAACTAGCCAAGGGGGGAGGCACTGAAAAGGAGCAGGGAAATCCCAGCCTCCCCCCACAAAGCGCAGTAGTTAGAGAGGTAAACACCAAGGCAGAGAAGTCAGTAGGGAGCAGGACAGGGATAAATGCAGAAAAAGGTGTTAAGGACAGGGATGGGGTTAAAGGGGTAAGGCCATAAAAAATAAATGGAAGGTGATGAGTACCAATGCTCATAGTCTGTGCAACAAGCTCCCTGAACTAGTGGCATTAATGGAAGAGGGATGCCTGGGTATTGTGGCAGTCACTGAAACATGGTACACAGAGAACCATGAGTGGGAAGTCAACATACCAAGATATACAGTCTACAGGAGGGACAGGGTGGGTAAAAGAGGAGGAGGAGTAGCTCTCTATATAAGGGAAGGGATTAAAGCAACAGAACTAAAGAGTAAACAGGAAGTTGTTGAGTCACTATGGGTCACCCTGGAGACAGGAAATGGCACCACAATCCACATGGGAGTTGTGTACAGACTCCCATCTCAGGGGGAGGAGATGGACAAGGAAATGATAGAAGGCATCCTTAAAATGGCAGAAAAAGGGGAGATACTGTTGATGGGGGACCTGAATATGCCAGATGTTAACTGGAGTACCTTTGCTGCAGGCACATCCAAGAGCAGGGTCATTCTTGATGCCCTACAGGGGGCATGCCTCAGACAGCTAGTGTTGGAACCCACTTGAGAGGGAGCAATCTTAGACCTGGTACTCTCAAATGGGGAAGGAGAAAATATCTCAGATTTGGAAGTGGGTAGCCATCTGGGAACAAGTGACCACCAAACAGTGTGGTTCACAATAAATACAGCCATAGAGTCAAGCCATACAAAAACAAGAGTATTGGACTTTAGGAAGGCTGACTTTGGGAAAATGAGAGAGTGCCTTAGAAAAGCACTAGCAAATGGGCAAGAAGGAGGGGTGGAGGAACAATGGGGAATAATCAAAACAGCCATTGCAGAGGCAACAAGCCTTTGTGTGAAGCAAATCAATAAAACAAAATGAAGCAAAAAAAACACTATGGTTCTCAAAAGAGGTGGCAGGGATGGTTAAGGAGAAAAGGATAGCATTCAGGAAATATAAGGAAACACAGGAGGAGCAGGACAGAGAACTTTAACAGATAAAGCAGAAGGAGGCAGGGAGGCAGTCAGAATAGCAAAGGCGCAAACTGAGGAAAAGATAGCCAACTCTGTTAAGAAGGGGGATAAAACTTTTTATAGGTACATTAGGGAGTGAAGAAAGACCAAGGGAGGGATACAGAGACTTAATAAAGGGGAGAGAAGGTGGGCAGAGGGTGACAGTGAAAAAGCAGGGATGCTGAACGAATATTTCTGCTCAGTATTCACAACAGATGAGGAGGGGAGGTGCCTAAACCAAACAAGGGAGAAACTCTGAATAGGGGGTCGATACCAGTCCATTCACAGAAGAAACGGTTTTAAAGAACTCTTGAAACTGAGGGTGGACAAAGCAATGGGGCCTGATGGGATTCACCCAAGAATACTAAAAGAACTAAGGGTAGAACTAGTAACACCACTGACTACTCTCTTTTAACAAATCATGGGAGGATGGAGTGGTACCTGAGGACTGGAGGAGGGCAAATGTGAATCCACTTCACAAAAGTGGGAGCAGGGCAGAAGCAGAAAACTACAGACCAGTTAGTTTGACTTCAGTGGTAGGGAAAATGATGGAATCACTTCTGAAGGAAATAATTGTTGAGTACCTAGAGGCCAGTGGGGCACAGGACCCAAAGCAGCATGGTTTCACAGCAGGAAGGTCATGTCAGATGAACCTAATAGATTTCTTTGACAGAGTGACCAAAGTAGTAGACCAAGGAGGGGCTGTGGATATGGCCTACCTAGATTTTAGCAAGGCATTCGACACAGTTCACACAAAAGATTAATATACAAGTTAGCCAGCCTTGGAGTGGGTCCCAAGGTGGTAGCCTGGATAAAAAACTGGCTGGACAACAGGACGCAAAAGGTAATAATAAACGGAGTCCACAGTGAAGAAAGGAGGGTAACTAGCGGGGTACCGCAGGGTTCAGTACTGGGACCAGTCCTCTTTAATATCTTTATAAGTGACATTGGAGAGCACCTGGAAGGAAAGGTATGCCTCTTTGCAGATGACACAAAGATCTGCAACAGAGTTGATACACAAGGTGGGGTGGAAAGAATGAAAAGGGACTTGGCAAGGCTGGAGGAATGGTCAAATATGTGGCAGCTCAGATTCAATGCAAAGAAGTGCAAGGTAATGCATCTGGGAAACAAAAACCCAGGGGAAGAGTACACAATGGGGGGTGAGTTAATAACAACAACAAAATCGAAAGAGACCTAGGAGTAATTATATCAGATGACCTAAAGGTGGGCAAGCAATGTGAGAAGGCAGTAAGGAGGGCTGGGGGATACTGGGATGCATAGGGAGAGGCATCAACAGTAGAAAACAGGAAGTTGTTATCCCTCTCTACAGACAGTTAGTGAGACCCCATCTGGAGTATTGTGTGCAATTCTGGAGACCCCATCTCCGCAAAGACATAGACAGAGTGGAGGCTGTTCAGAGGAGGGCAACCAAAATGGTGCAAGGTCTGCACCAGAAGACATACGAGGAGAGACTAAAGCAGCTTAATATGTATACCCTTGAGGAAAGGAGGGAGGGGGGGACATGATAGAAACTTTCAAGTGTCTCAAGGGAATTAACAAGATACAAGAGGGTAGTATCTTTCAGAAGAGATGTGCAAGAACAAAGGGGCACAATTTGAAGATAGAGGGGGGATGGCTTAGAGGTAATGTTAGAAAGTATTTTTTCACAGAGAGAGTTGTGGATGCATGGAACAGCCTTCCTGAGTTGGTTGTGGAGTCAGGAACAGTGGGAGAATTCAAGAATGCATGGGACAGGCATAAGGCAATTCTAGTGGGGGGCAGGAGGAAGTAAGCTGTTGATTAACTAGAATCTGCAGCTTATCTATCCGGTAGGGAAATGGGCAGACTGGGTGGGCCAAGTGGTCCTTATCTGCCATCAAATTCTATGTTTCTATGTTTCTATTTAGCTGCTCCAGACCCCAGTGACATCAGGTGGTCTGTAGTCTACAACAAAGCTTTCCATGAAGGACTTCCACTCAACTGATATCACTTAGTTCTGAGTGCAAAGTTATTAAAAAATGGATACCAGGCTGGGAAAAGGCTGCATTAAAAAGGGACCCTACATAAGGTAAACATAGGGTTATTTCAAAACAATACATCAGGGTTGTTAAACAGATGTCACACATGCCCTAATTTACAATAGTATGAGAAATGTAAACACCAGGGTTTATAGTCACATTAAGTGTGAGGGTTTCAGACATGACTGCTGTTGAGTACAGCAATACAGGACTTCATTGTTTGGTTCCTGTCTCAGTTTCCCCTACCATATGTACACCTGCACGCTACCACACATAGATCTGTATGCTACCACACATAGATCTGTATGCTACCACACATATACCTGTAGACTAAAGTCTCTAACCCAGCTGCCTGATGGCCCATTGGAAGCACTATGTGTTTCTGTGCCTGCAACCCGGTTTCAGGAGCATGCTCGGGATGTCAGATTGGGTGGCTGGGGGCTCAGGAAGAGCTGCTGTGTGCAGCACTCCCAGCCAGAGGAGGGAGGCATCCTGGTTCTGGCACCATAAAAACCATCGCAGTGGGCCGAAGGAGCCTGTCGACTGAGGAAACGTGCGTGGGGACACATATCTATGCTAGGATGCCAGGGGTGGGGGTAGGCAAGGGAGAAAAACTACAAAAATATGAGTACTGGTTGCCATTAATGACAGTGCCAGTGTGCTCTGTTCTTTCCCTATGTGGATTTCCACCAGCACTGCAGCAGCGGAAATGGCGGTTGGCACTAGGGACACCGGGACTAATGTCTGATGCAGGCATATGGAGGCAACCAGGGGCCAAAAAGCTTTATTTAAAAAAAATAAATACATAAATAAAGTCTCTAATCCAGTGCAAAACATCCTAGGTAGCAGTACTCAAGTCCTTGTGTGAGGCAGATTGACAAGGTTTCATCAGCTTAAACGCTGCTTGAAAACTGACTCACAAAGTGTTACCAGTTTAGACTGAAAATGACAAATCACAGACAAGTGATTCGTCAACAGGACATGATTCTTACCTTAACTCTGATCCAACCAAAGCTGAACATTGTGAAAGTAAAAACACGAGAGAGTACATCAAATTGAAACAAAGCACAAAATAGATTACCAAACTGACTTATACAATTTGTAACATTTGCAGAAAATGTAGCTGTTAATTTCAGTGATTTGTCATTCATTACCATTTGTTGTCGCAGAATTTGTAGCGATGGTCATCAGCTGGGACAATGTCAATCAAAAGGATGTACTTGGTCTTGGGGTTCATACCGGTCACCTTAACTTTGTAACTGGGAAACATTCTCCTGTTCAAAGACAAAGAAGATAAGTAAAAACAAACAAACAAGAAAACACAAACAAACAAAAAAAAAAACAGTCTTTGGTGTGGCTGAAAGTGTCAGTGGTAAGGGTAGGAGTTTCAAAGCCTATGTCTAGATACAATTTTCTGTTGTGCACGGATTTGGACATAAGAGCAAATTGCATCTATGTTCAGTTTTTAAAGCTAGTAATTTTTTTGTATAATTTATTTAGTGTTATAAAATGGTAAGAAAACATCTAGAAGTCTCATTGGCCAAGAGACATCAGCTGACTGTACATTAAATCTCTATATATGCACAGTCTTCCTGGTCCTAAACCACATCACACAATGAGCAAATCAGTCCTCATACAACCCGAACTATCTTCCATCAGTCCCCTTTCAACCAGAACTAATCTTCCATTATAAACATGGCTGCTACCTTTACATTGTAAATAAAAACTTCAGCTGGGCCCCAAAAATAAAAATACCTTAAATAAAAAAATAAAATAAATTCATTAAATGTTGTTTCCCTGATCATCACACTCCCCTTACACACATAAATAAATTAGAACATTAAGTGTTGTTTATAGTTTTCATTACAACTGTTTGTTTACTAACAGTGAAAAATCCCCCTTCTGTCTTTACCTGCTCATCAGTGAAATCTCTCATGCTTTCCCTGACAGTGATATAATTGAGTCTCTGGCTCTAAAACAGGCCTTTGTTGTCTGTGTGTACAGAATGTCAGGAGAGTAACATTCTACAAGTGGAACAGATCAGAATTTTGAATCTCTGTATTCCATGGTAAACATTCCATGATAAGCATTCTGGAATGGATATTCAAAAGGGTTGCACAACGCACAATAGGGTTGCACCAGCGCAAGTCAGAAAATACGCCATTCTGCGATATTCAGCAGGAGGCAGTTGCGCCACTGAAAACATGCCGAGCAACAGCGCAATGATAATGAAGGCATGTGCAACTGAAGGGGGTGGAACCATGCATAAAGTGCACAGTGCGATGTTCAAAGACTTGCGGAATGCACAGCAGTGGAGCAGGCGGAAGTTGCGCCATAGCGGAAATGAGCCAAAATAAAAAGGAGCAAGGAAGAGGCAGAAGAACGCTACAGGGAAGCCACATGTGTCAGAGACAGGCACAGAGAAATAGGGAGAAAGAGGGCAGGCCAGGGAAACCACAACACAGAAGAGGGGCAAGGGAAGGTGTGTGGGGCCACAGAGTGCAGAGGCCAGTAGGTGTACCCAATGCAGGGGAGGTAGCAGTCAGGACAGTGGGGGGAACAAAGCAACATCAGCTGGGGAGGGAACACAAGCCAGGGACATGGACAGTGCCACCTTCCACATGGATGCCGTAATGGGGGGGGTGAGAAGGCATGCTGCAGGGGGACATGGCTGTGGAAAGGCCCGTTGGTGGTATGCCCCCAACAGGCAGTACCGAGCCCGCACCAGCTTTGAGCTTTACACAGATGTTGAGATTATGGGCCAGTACCACCTGAACAGGGCAATACTGAGATGGCTCTGTGAGCTGTGCAGTGATGTGATGCAGGCACCCACACGATGGAGTCATGCTCTGTCAGTGGAGACAAAGGTAACAGCCTGCATGTGCTTGCTCGCCACGGGTACCTTCCAGAGACCAACAGGGGATACCACAGGCATAACACAGTCGGCCATGTCACACATCCTCACCCAATTCCTCAGCGCACTGCTGCCACATGCTGCAGAGTACATCCATTTCCCCAGCACTGCGGCGAACGCACAGCAAACATACAGGAGTTCCACAGGGTAGCACGTATGCCTGGCGTGCTAGGGGTGATAGACTGCACCCATGTGGCCATCCGCACACCACCTGGCCCCAATGGGACTGTCTACATGAATTGGAAGGGATATGCCAGTGTCAGCTGCCAGGTGGTGTGTGATGCCAGTGGGTGCATCATCAATGTCTATGCCACGCACCCTGGGGGAGCACATGATTCCTTCATCTGGCACCAGTCGGCACTGTGCCATTGATTTGAGAATGGGGACATCCCCACAGGTCATCTAGTGGGTGAGTATGTATGTAGAACTGACAAATCATGGGCAAGGGGGGGTAAGCCAGAGGTACCATGGGTGTGGCCCACAGGGTTTGGGGCAGTCCGAGCCTGAACAAGACACTAACCTCCACTATCTCCACACTGGTGACAGTGGATACCCACTCCGTCCCTGGCTGCTCACACCCTACCGGCGGCCCACGACCCCATCACAGCAATGCTACAATGAGGCACATGCCACCACACGCAACATCATTGAGTGGGTGTTTGGGATGCTGAAGGTGCGTTTCCATTGCCTGGACACCTCTGGCGGTGCCCTACAGTATAGCCCCTCAAAGGCCTGTGGGATATTCCTGGCCTGTTGTATCCTGCACAACATGGCCAAAGACTGTGGGATATCCGTACAGATCGAAGAGGGGGACAGCGATGGGGATGACGGTGACGCTGGTAACGATGGGGATGGGCAGTCCCCCCTTGGCTGACGGGACCCCTGACTGATCCGGCTGGCACAGCTGCACCGGGACACCATCACAGAAGAGCACTTCAGCCAACACAGGTAAGTCATGGGGCCATGTGCAACCACCAGTGGCTAGGGCACAACCCACATACACACAGGGAAACACACCAGGGTTGCATGCTGGCAAGGGATGTGGCAGGGCACAGAAGCACACACATACAACCAGGGAAGGGTGAACAGTAACACACCACATGGACGGACACACATACATGCACACACAATAGGCACAAAGTGCACAGGGGTCAGGTGCAAAACAGAGCCGGAACACATACACTAGCAACACACATGTTCACAGGTCACCATGTCCACTGACTGTCTATGTGCATGTGTCAGATGCTGGGCACCATCGCACATTGGTGTACAGCGCAATGCAGGCATCATCATGCACACGTACCTGTGGACAGCAGTTGGGAGGGTGTGCAGGTGGACTGTGTGTCTGCATGCAGGGCTGGGCACCCACCAGTGGACTGCCCACCGAAACACACAATGCACACAGGGCAGCAGCAGACAGTGCCCACGCTGGGAGACAGGTTAGTCTTGCGGCACAGTGCCACGTCCACCTCGGATGCACGGGTGGTCCCGCCAAGACCCAGCAGTACTGGCAGGCTGACCATGGGCCTCATGGGGTGGCACCGATGGTCCACCAGGGGTTCCAGTGCGCGAACGCATCTGTGCCCGCACAGGGGTCTGCAGCACACCGAACATACCTGCATCAGGAGTGCTCAGGATGCCCACAGCTGAACCCGGCATCGACAGGGTGGGTGTCGCATGACACCGGGAACGGGGAGTGGATAGCGAATTGCGCAGTGTGAGCGACACATGGGCACCTGACTGTGTGCCCATTGTGGCCATGACAGTGACCAACGCCCGTGTTTGCCTGTCAATGGCAGTGGTCACATCCTCCCGCAACTGGGCAATCTGTGACAGGATCCTATCGGTGTCCCTGCTGTGTCGCTCCTCGACCCACTTCAGAGCCACACACAGTGCCTCCATGGACATTGCAAGCCACATCTGCTGCTGTACTGATGCCTGCAGTAGGCGGGTGTGCTCATCAAAGAGGTCGTCTGCCACCTCGGCATCCCATCCCTCAGGGTATGGAAGGGCCTAATGTTCAGCACCCCTTGAGGGTGGGCGCTGCTCACCAGGGCCAGGTATGGGCAAGTCCACAGGTGGTGCACAGACGCCACCGCTGAATCCTGAACCCCCAGTCCCAGTGGGCGACTGCTGCCCCTCCACCTGCTGTGCCCAAGGGATCGGTTGTTCTGCCGCTGTGGCCGCAACAGTGCCACTGTCCTGACCAGCCACTGGTGCTGCCCCACTGGTGCTGACAGGCATAGCCTGGGACTGTGCTGACACGCTGGCACACACGTCAGAACCAGCCAGGTCCATGGGCGTGAGCTGGCCTGCTGTGTGTCCATTCCATGACACACACATGTCACTGCCCATAACTGTCATGTCATCATCATTGGTGCAGGTCTGTGCCACAGCCACAGCCACAGCCACAGTGTGCTGGCATCCTTGGACGCCAGAATGCTGAGACACAGGAAGGGCCTCCCCCACATCTGTCTCAACGACATTAGTGTTGACAGCCAGGCGGACCCACTGTTGCAATGCTCGCTGGCTACCTGCAGAGGTGGATGGTCCCTCCACCAACTCCAGATGACTGTCCGCAGTGGACAGGCCCTCCACCGCTGACCCCTGCAGACGCACAGGATCTGTAACAGAAAGTAAGGTCACATTAATGCATGTGAGCTACACTCCCCCCGACAGACCATGACGTACCATGCAATGATGGGTTACCACCTGTCTGGAAGCCACCTCCTGGAACACCCTCAATGGCACTGCACTGCATGCTTGCAGTGAGCCTGTCCTCTGCCGGTGTCAGCTGCACCACCTCCGGCTGGCCCCCACCTGTTGCAGCACGTGCTGCCCTGATGGCAGCCACCTTCTCCTTCACCCTCCTCCTGTCAGTACCCATCTTCTTCTTACACTCCTGCACAGAGTGCTGGTGGCTGCCGTGCAGGTTGATGGCACATGCCACCCCCTCCCATGCAGCAGCACGGCCTGAGGGGTGCCCCGCCATCCACTGAGCAGTGGCTCCTGATCCAGGTAGGCCTCGAAGAGTGCCTCCATCTCGGCCTTGGTGAAATTGGGCCTCCTCTTCCTCCCACCATCATTGTCCTCCTCACCCAGACCTTGCTCGGTCATTATTCAGCCTGTATGGATGACAGTGGTTACCTGTGACTGTGCAGTACAAAGCAAATCCCTGATACCACAGTCCAGAACACCACACAGCACGCAACTCACCAATAAACTGCAGTAACCGAATATGGACACTGCAGAACAGTGTCGCAGGTTTATAGTGCAATCCATGCAAATTAGGTGAGGAGCAACTTTAATGAGATGCAAATCGCGTTGCTGCACCATTGCATGGCTGATTGGATGATTTGCATATGACGGCTGAATATCACGCTTTTGCACTTTGTGCAATTGTGTTGAACGTGCTGAGCCAATGGCGCAGTTCTGTGGCATGCATAGTACACCGCATTGAGCATGCTCAGGTAGCTTACGCAGGCATCTGCCATGCTGATGACGTGCTGTGCGTGATAGGCAATTCAGGGCACGGCCACCATTGTGCCAGTGGTGCTATGGCGAGGGTCACTACATGGCATTGTGGCACAACTGCGCAATAGTTCACTGTGGCGATGGCACACAGGCAACCAATCACGCTAGATGCATAGACGTCCGATGGTGCTGTGTGTGGCCTTGCGCCAGAGACCCATGGCCCTGTGCCCAACCTTTACACCCTTGGTGCTATATGTCCAGCATGGCTGCACCTCTATCACGCTGTTTGGTGACAGTGTGATAGGGAATGGTGGTGCTGTACCGCGCAGCACTTCCACGTGGGATGCCACGCTGCAGAGCACCATATTGCCTACTATAGCGGTAGAGATGGCATGCAGGAGAGCCCCTCAGTGGAGTGCCCTTGAGCTGGCCAACCTTGTGACCATTGTGGAGCTACACTATGGCCCACTCTTTGGTGAGGAGGCACTGGACAGGGCCAGGACCCAGGTTTGGCAAGAGGTGGCCACTAACCTGGAGGCAGCCACTGGCCGCAGGAGAACGGCAGAACAGTGCAGGCACCGGTACAGGGACCTTAGAAGGAGGGAACTGGAGCAACTTGCACGTCTATGGTTGCATGCCAGGAGGGGCATGGTGCCTCGTCCAGGTGGTGATACGTCTACACACTTGTATGGTCCATAATGGGTAACACTGTCTTATGTGTCCAGCACATAGGGAGGGGATAGTCTAGGGTTGGCTGTGGCGGTGTTTGCAGGGTATGGGGTGGGTGGGTCTGGCTGGGTGGATGGGCACACACATTGGGGCAGGGGGAATTTGCTTTGGGTTTGTACTGATGTGTTTCTCTCCTTTTGTCTCCCACAGGTGTGGCTGAGCGGAGGCGGATGGTGGAGCGGCAGCAGAGGGATGAGGACGCTGCACAGGGGCATGTTGGGGACCAACCCCAACGCCATCAACATCCCGATGAGGGTGAGTGCCATGACACCATGATTGCTATTGCATGCTGTGTGACAGGCTGGGAAGCAGGGCATGGCCACCATCCATGGACACCACTGCCATGCACGCAACATGTGACAGTCAGCACTGTCCAGTGGCACTGCATGTCTGGGAGTGTGTCAATGGTGGTCCATGCATGCACTGGGCACATGGCTGTGGCACTGCCTGCACACCGCATAGCCACGTTACTGTAAGGCCTTGGTTCTGCTGTGCTGGACATGGGCGGTGGGTGTGTGTGTGCAGTGGTACACATGGCTGTTGCTGCCTGGTTGGGCTTATCTTGTGGACACCGTCACTGTGGGTGGGCGCACACCATCACAGGAGCGTGGCACATGGCTGTATTCCATGCATAATGGGTGGGCTGCAGGGGGATGGACAGTCACACCTATTGACTCTGATCCCTCGTCCTAGGTGTGCGGATACTCCTGTGGATCCAGCAAGCTGTTCAGGAGCTGCTGCAGGTGGCGCAAGAGTCCCTCTCCATATTGAGGGACTTACAGCAGCATGGGGTCAGGAGGAGGAGGCGGCCCAGGAAACAGCCCCAGGCAGAGGAGACCAGGCTGGACACTGACATCTGCATGACCTGCCTGCAACTACCCCCCTTTGATCAACCCTCACACCCCACCTACCTTCTCCCATATGTTCACCCCTGCCCCTTACCCATCCCCTCCTTGTTCCTGTCCCTCCCCCCCACGTTTGCACATAGTTGTATATAGTTATTTTTGATATGTTTTTGAATACAAATATTTTGATATGAATACTGTGGTGGTCTCTGATTTGCAGCTGGCTATAGGTGCTCAGCTGCAGTGTGCTTGGCATCTGGGGTGGTTCAGTCATGGGTATGTGTGTGTGTGCGTGAGAAGTGTCTCTGGTGTGGGAGTGGCTATCAGTCAGTGTCTGTGTGTGTGTGTTGTTCCTGTGCATTGCATTACTGTGTGCAGTGGTCCATGGTGCATGCTCTGTGTCCATTGTGCCCCTGTCAACCTGTCCTTGGCCTGTGCAGCTGACACCCTGCATGTCTGTGGCCTCGAGGTCTGCTGCCTTGTCAGTGGTGGCTGTCCTGCAGGTCATCCACTGTGACCGTCACAATGCTGGGTTACCTCCTGTCACTGGTGTGGTGCATGTTTACCTCGGGTGACACTGTGGCCTCCGCAGTTGCTGTCCCACCTCCATGCTGTGGCTTGTGTGTGTTGCAGGGGCTGTGCACCACTGTCTGTGACTTGTGCTCCAGGCATATGCTGGTGGTGTACAGGATCACAGTTCATGCACAGGGTGGGTGACACCCCTGTGCCATGGAGGACTGCAGGCTGTGTGTGCAGTTTTCATGGGCCCACACTGGGGGCTTGGTTGCCACACTACTGCATCCCTGTGTTAGTGTCCCCATGGGTATGGGTGTGTGTTTGCCCCTGCACTGTGTTGCATCTGGTGTGTTGCATGCTTCCACACATCACTGTGGGTTTTCTGTGCTGGCTGCTGTGGCTCGTGGTGGGTCGGGATGTGACACTTGTCTACTGTGTAGGGTGCTGTATCAATGGTGGTGGTGTCAGGGGCATGCCCTTTCCCGTGTGGGGTACCTCTTGTGCCAACACATGTTCGGTCTCTCAGCTGTGCCTCAGGGGGATTGTGCATGTTGGCACTGTGTCTGCCGTTGTTGCATTGCCATGTGCTGCCACCCACTGCTGGGTGCTCATGGTGGGTCTGGCTTGTATGGTTCTGTGGCACACGAGGTTGCAGTGTGACAGTGGGGGTGGTGGTATGCATGGGGTTTCCTGCAGTGGTGGTCACTGCTCATGGGGGGTGTCTTGGGGTCACAGTGCAGGGTGTGCTGTGCACAGGGGGGCTGGTGTGGCATGGGGTGGTCCACCCTCCTTGTGTGGCAGTCTCAGCTTGCTGGTGGGTGTGCTGGGGCACCATGGCCCAGCTGTGCTTTGTTTGCTTGTCCTCATGGGCTGGTGGATATTCCAGCCCTCCCCGAGTTGTGCTGTGCTTAGGGTGCGGGGGAGCATTGTCAGTTCTGCTGTGTGTTCCTGTGCCCATCTGTGGCATGGGTGGTGGGCCCCTACCTACCTCCCTGGTTGTGCAGTTACATTGCTCTGCTGCTGGGGGGCTCCCTGCTTGTGCTATGGCACCTCTGGGCTGCTCAGCTGGGCAGCCCTTGTTGCGCCATAGTGCATCGTATCTGCTCAGCTTCCCCTTCCTAGTTGCGCTATGGAGCAGGTTGTGCGATATTCAGACGTTGGCTGTTGGCGTAATTTGGCTTACTCCTTTTTTGAATATCGCATCTATTGCACATGGGCGCAATGGACTTGTGCTTGCTCCTGCTATTGCGCACTTTTTGGGTGCAGTTTGAATATCCAGCCCTCTATGTCTTGAATGTGGGGAAAAACAGAAAACAGCAAAACAGGATGAAGAAAGTAGGCAATACAGTAATACTTTATAAACAAAAAGAAAAGGTGGGAAAACACAGTTAAATAGGGAGAGGCAGACCCAAAGTGCCCAAATACATTGCTAATATTAATAAAAGCAATCCATAGAGGTAATCGGCCAGTGACACAGGCTATCAGTTAACTCAAACATACAATGCGAGTGCAGAGAGCCATTGAAAAAAAAACAGCCAATCGTTTCCTGAGATGGAAATGTGCGGTGCATCATGGTAGGCACCAAAAAGTTAAAGAAGTAGTGACCGCTACGATCATGGAGGGAATTTAATATTAAAGGAGGCAGCATACTATAGAGGTTGAATGGTCTATGCTGCAATTCTTGAGACCTGGGTTTGAATCTCACATTTGCTGATGGGGGTCCCAATCCCCCGTCAGTTTCACTGCCCCACCAAAAAATGTTTGTATGCCACACTGGGAGCCCACCCCAGTGTGGCAAAAACTTTCTTAGCTGACAGGGGTGCCCAATCCCCCGTTGGCTTCACTGTCCCCCCAAGCTGCCTGGTGCCATGCTGGGAGCCCACCCCAGCATGGCAAAAGCTTCATTTGCTGACGGGGTGCCCAATCCCCCGTCAGTCTCACTGCCCCCCCAAAAAATGTTCGTATGCCACGCTGAGAGCCCACCCCAGCATGGCAAAAACTTCCTTAGCTGATGGGGGGGTGCCCAATCCCCTGTCGGCTTCACTACCTCCCCAAGCCAGCCTGGGAGCCCACCCCAGTGTGGCAAAAGTCCCTTGTGTAAATAAATACAAAAAACCTGAAACAAAAAAACCTTCCTCGTTGATTCTATTGCCCCTCCCAACCCGCACCCACCCTCTGCATACCCACTTCCCACACCTCCACCTCAATCCATACTTACCTTCGAAGCCCAGTGCAATGATCTTCGGTGGACTGGGAACACATCTGCACTCTTCAAAGCCGACTGCGAACTGAAGAAATGCTGGTAAGCTGTATAATGGCATAAATGGATTTTTTCAACTTTAGTGCATATCTCAGCCATTTCTGGGAATTTTTTCACCAAATTTTCAACATGGGGTTTTTGGGGCCCCACCTCATGAACTGTTCCACTGTTATTTCATTACTCGGTGCTGAAAGATAGTTCCACAGTCACTGCGCGGAACCACCTTTCCGGAATTATTAATGAAATGACAGTGTCACAGTTCATGAGGTAGGCTCCCAAAAACCCTATGTTGAAAATTTGGTGAAAATATTCCCCAAAACGACTGTTTTATGAGCGTGCATTGCGCAGTTCCTACGCACGCTCGTAACTTCGAGCATTTTTAATATTTTCACTCCAGATTTTCAGTATTGCCATTTTACCACACCTCCTTATGAACAGTTCAACTGTCAATTTTCACATCTCACTCGAAATGTTTTCGCACATGTAGCGCACAATGGCATGGTCGGTGTGCAAAATCAATGTTCCGGACAGATTAATAAAATCACAGTGACACTGTTCATGAGCAGTGGTCTTAAACTGGCTATGTTGAAAATTTGGGGAAAATATTCCCCCAAATGACTGTTTTACGAGCATGCATTGCGCAGTTCCTATGCACACTTGTAACTTCGAGCATTTTTAATATTTTCACTCCAGATTTTCAGTATTGCCATTTTACCACACCTCCTTATGAACAGTACAACTGTCATTTTCACATCTCCTATCTAAAATGTGCTTCGCGACATGTATGCATAAATGGCGCCGTCGGTGTGCTTAAATCGATGTTCGGGACAGATTAAGAAAATCACAGTGAAGTAAAGTGCAATTCATAAACTACAACAAGTAGACTGTTGTTTGCTAATGTTGTTAATAATTGCTATTTTTTACCATTCAAAAAAGTTTACCAAGGGACTATTTTATCGCAATGTTTTAATTAATTCTCTATTCTGTATTTAAATAAATGTTACAAAGTTTTCAAAATATAAACACCTTGTCATTTTCTTTGTTTCCATAGTTATTTCCCATTTTATTAGCGCAATAAGACACTCCAGGGTGGTGGTGGTGGTTGTTATGTGATAACCGCACACCTAGGTGCAGAAGGACACTCGGCCTTGGCCTCGTGCCTCACCATGCACCTAGGTGTGTGGTTATCACATAACAACCACCACCCTGTCATGTCTTATTGCTTACTTGGTGCAGGAGAGCAAGGTAAACTTATCCTGCCTCGATGGTTGCTGGCTCTGCCTCCCTACCAGAGCAGTTCCTGATATTGACATATCTTGGAGTTGCAGCTGTTTTGTGATTTTAGAACATCCTGCCCTAAAACGTAAGGCAGATATTAATTTCTGCTAAAGTCAGGCTTGAGATGTATTGACCTAAAAAGTAGTTATTGACTGAAGATGAAATCAAAGTCAATATTTGGAAGGGCAGCACATCTTTATACTGACTGAAAAAATAGTATATGGAAGGGCAATAAATATTTTAAGATTGATTGAAAAAAACAAGTCAGTATTATGATTATATACATTTTAAGAATCTTGTAACAAAAATCTGTTCAGATTTTCTGTCTGTCATAATTAATGTTCAATTTGTGGTCTGGTGTAAGTGCTTGGGTGTGCCACAGAACAACCAAATTCTGTGTACATGTCACAGAACAACCACAGACTACGGGCTCAGTTTGATGGTTCTAAACATCTGCTGATCCTGAACCACTGTGAATGTGCATATAACTACCCTTTTGTATCTGCATCACTACGCACATGGGATTATCGATATCCAAAGCCGAGGTTCTGCACATGTGCCTTTCAACTCGTGGGGTGCATTATCATGCATGTTTACTGCATTGTTAAGTTTCAGGCTTGAGTGTTTTAGGCCTGAGGAAGTACAGAATCCATAGCTACTGAGCTTGAGCAAGTCACCTGACCTCCTCGTGATTGGTGTTTCAGTCTTAGATGCAGGACTCCATCAAAAAATGAGATACAGAGCTCCAAGATCTACAGGGATATACTATACTTTACAAGAAAAAGGAGCAGTCTATGGAAAAATTCCTACCACACATTTGCATCCCCTATACAGGGTGATTATAATGCAATTGACATGGAAATGGAGAAAAAATTCCCCTGGACTAAGTTGGGAGCTCTGAACTTGTTTCATATAATTTAGGCTACCTCAGGTAAATTTTATTTATTTTTTATTTAGTTTTTCTTGACCGGTAAGTGCACTAGACAAAGCCTGCCTATTTTCAGGCATGACCCGAGGGAGGGGGATACAGATGAATGCCAACTGACCTTGAACCAGATTAAGCTGTTGGTGGTATTTCTTTTTAGCGAATGAGGGAAATTTGGCCAGGACACTGGGGAAATTTCCTTACTGAATGGTGGCAGTAGAGGGACTTGCTGCTTGTGAGCTAGGTCACTTTCGGTCAGACCTGGTGGAAGATGGACATCTTGGAGAAAGGAGAGCGGTTGTTGGGCTCTGCTTTAATTGCTGAGGAGATTAATGAGAAGGATGATACTATTCTTACAAATAAGGAACCAGAAGATGGTGAAATTTTTGTGTCTACAGAGGACTTAGCACAAATGGACTTATTACCAGTGAACAATACGGAAACGCCTATAGCTACTGTTAAAGAGGACCTTCAGGAGCAGCTCAAACTACAGCTTGAAGTTTTTGCACAGGAGCAAGATTGTCTGAGAAAACAGCTGTTTTCATTACATTCTACAGCTCAGCCTGTCAATTCTTTGAATCAAGCTGTCATCTGTCAAGACTCTAAAGTTTCTAATGAGGCTCCTGATACGGAATGGTCGGGTGAGTTAAAATAAGCCTCTGCTTCTTTGCTTAAAGATACAATGCTTTCCAGTACTTCTCAGTTGGCTGGCAGTGGAGAATCCGGTGTGATTCAGAGTTGAGAGCCATTACGGGAATCGGGAACACTTGTGGTTAATTCATGCTTACTGCTCGTTGCTACGGTGAATCCTAAAGTCCTGGATGTATCTAACTCGGAGCACGGCGGCTCTGTTTCTACCTTGCAAGCTGTTACCCTGTCAAAGATGGCGGGGTTTGTTCTCCGTAATCCAGTGATGAAATTCCCTACTGCACTTGTGAATACTGAGGTAAATTGCATATTTCAAACTGATCCTTTGAACCAAGAGGGAGCTTCAGAATTTTCTTTTTGTGAAAAGAAATCAGTTAATGCATGAGAAACCTGGGGATGAAGGAAAAGAAAAGAGAGCTGCTGTAATTTTTTCTAAAAGGAACTTGGGGACATTGGAGGGGGATAAGGCAGTATCTACTCATACTATCTCGGAGGTTAGCTCAGTATCCTCAGTATCACCTCGGTAGTGGGGAAGATCATGGAAGCACTACTGAAGGAGAGATTGGTGGAACATCTGGTTGTCCATGGACTACAGGACCCAAGGCAGCATGGTTTCACCAGGGGGAGGTCATGTCAGACCAACCTCATTTAATTTTTTGACTGGGTGACTAGGGAGGTGGATCAGGGGGAGGACAGTGGACATGGCCTATCTGAACTTCAGCAAGGCCTTTGACACTGTGCCACATAGAAGACTATTGCACAAACTAGGGAATATGGGTATGGGCAGGACAGTAGTGTGGTGGGTAGGTAACTGGCTGGGCAGCAGGACACAGAGGGTGGTGGTAAATGGCTGTCACTCCACAGAGGGAAGAGTGACCAGTTGGGGTACCACAGGGATCAGTGCTGGGACCGGTACTATTCAATATCTTCATCAGTGACATTGCGCAGGACCTAGAAGGCAGAATTTCACTGTTCGCTGATGACACAAAGCTCTGTAAAAGAGTAGACACACCAGAGGGTGTAGACAGAATGAGAAGGGACCTGCAGAAACTTGAAGAATGGTCAGGGTTTGGCAGTTGAAATTCAATGCAAGGAAGTGCAAGATAATGTATATGGGCACAAAAACCTGGCACAATATATCAGTTGGGGTGAAGATATAGCATGCACCAAGCAGGAAAGGAATCTTGGGGTAATCATCTCTGATGACCTCAAGGCAGGGAAACAGTGTGACAAGGCAGCAGGTAAAGCAAATAGTATGCTGGGATGCATAGGCAGGGCATCACCAGCAGGAAAAGGAGGTCATAATTCCACTATACAAGACACTAGTGAGGGCCGCACCTGGAGTACACTGTGCAGTTCTGGAGACCTTACCTACGTAAGGACATAGACAGAGTAGAGAAGGTTCAGAGGAGGGCAACAAAGATGGTGCATGGATTGCATCACAAGTCCTATGAGGACAGGTTGAAGGCACTGAACATGTACTCCCTGGAGGAGAGGAGGGAGAGAGGGAATATGATAGAGACATACAAGTATCTTACAGGGAGGAACAGGGTGCAGGAATGCACTATTTTTAAGTGAAAAAGATGTTCCAGTACTAGAGGGCATGGGATGAAGTTGGAGGAGAGCGATTCAGAGGAAAGCGTGAGGAAGAATTTCTTCACAGAATGGGTGGTGGACAAGTGGAACACCCTGCCAGAGGAAGTGGTGGGGGTTGAAACAATCATGGGATTTAAGAATGCATGGGATAGACATAAAGGAATTCTGGAGGTCAGGGGTAAGGGGCAACAGACTTCTTGGAAAACATAAACTGAACTTAGAAACTTAAATGGGCAGACTGGGTGGGCCATAGGCCCTTATCTGCCAACACTGTCTATGTATCTATGTATCTGTTCCTCTCTTACAGCCCCTCACAGAAGAAACATGGTCCCCACAAAGGGTCTTGAGTGAAGCTGGATGGACTGTGGATAAAGGGATTTGGCTACCCACACCTGACTGGGACCCCAAGTTAAATTTTTCTCAGAATGAACCGGCTTGGAAGCCAAAGTTACCTGTCCCACCTATAACCCCAGGAACTCCTATAGGGGTTCAGGATATAGATAGGCCTTCTGAGGTGGCCCTACAAGCCACTGCTCTTGTAGCCATTGACATTTCTGAAACTGGACAAACCTCTAACATATTACAGGGAAAGTTAGATTCCGGGAAACCTTTGATGTCAGAGTTATTTTCTAAAATTAAAAAATAAGATGCACCATGCAGAAATGCTGTTAGACTCTGTTATAAAGGGGGTTTAGATGTTAGGCCTGATAGGCATTATGTAGGTAAATGTCTGCTAAAGGATTCCTTACATTTCTCTCCCAGGGAAGTTTTTGCATTTATAAACATCTCAGGAGAAGACAACTTCGATGTCAGCTTTCGTTCAGCTTATGCTCTTGATTTATTTTGGGAGCGGTACAACCAGGTTAAGTTTTCACCCACATGGACCCCCTTTTTGGTTATACCTTTAACAAAGCCATTAATTAAATATGTCACAATTATGTTTGGGAATGAGGGGGTTTATGTGGATGATATTTCTAACTGGTTGTCCCAAAAATGTGAGGTATTGAGCTCTCCTGAAGCTATATTAGACACAGAGCAGTTTTGAACAGGAGGTTGGCGCTTTAAAGTAAAGCTGAAGCAAAATGATACTGGGATTGAACACATCCATAACTCTTTTTTACTAGGACGAGACAGGGGGGTTTGTTTTTGTGTTGGGCAGCCCAGGACCTGTTACAAGTGTGGTTCCAGAACACACTTGTCCAGTTCATGTGACAAGCCTCGATTCGATAATTGTGGAGAAATAGGTCATATTGCCTTCCAATGTGCTAATTTAACAAAGTGTGACCTTTGTGAAGATACTGGCCATGTTTTTCTGAGTGTGTCTGGGCTGCAAAAAATAAAGCATCCAGTGGTAGTCCGGATCTTTTGATTCAGAAAGCCCAGGACTTGGCTGATGGTTCCAACCAGGCAGAGACTGCTTGTCCAGTTGATGTGGTTATCCCTCCCCCAGCCCCATCCCAAGGAATGTCTGAGGAAAACCCTCCTTCTGCTCCTGCTAAGGTTTCTCCCCTTCTTTCTCCTGTATGCTATGATGCACAAAAGTAGATGCTATCTCAAGATCCCCAAGTTAATCCTCCTGTAATTCAAGTCAGGACTTCCTCAAGGAACCATAAACCTCCTCCTGCCCCCCCCCCAGTAGATATCGAATCCAGCAATCCTTTTGCGGTGTTATCCACACAGTGGGGTGATTCAGAAATGGACTATATGGATCCTGATTCTCAACCCGTACAGGACAGCCCTCCATCCCCTTTTCATGCACAAGAAGGCTATAAAGGAAAAAAGAAAAAGGGAAGGAAAAAAGATGGTTGAAATTGGGTTTCATAACTGGCTTGCTTTAAAATAGGGTAATTAAATGTTCATAGTTTATTGAACCCAAGAAGACGGCAAGTGGTCTATGATTATATTCATAGTAATTTCATAGATGTGTGCTTGCTTCAAGAAACATGGATGTTCACACTTGACCAAGCCAGGTTTTTTTTCAAAAGGAATGGTGTTGGGGTCCTTCTTATTGGTCCTTTGGGCAGCAGACGGCCGATGGTTTAGGATTCCTTTTTAATTCCTACAATTTTTCTTTAATCAAACTAATAGATTTAATCCGAGGAAGATTAAAGATCCTTGATGGGGTCTGGCATTCTATGACATGTAGATTTATTAACGCATATTGTTCACAGATAAAGGCAGAAAGGGTTGCTCTTTTTAAGATGATTAAACCCTTTTTACTGACTTCCTTTGAAATCTTTTTATGTGGAGATTTCAACTGTGAGTCAAAACCTGTGAAAAGTGGAGTTACAGGTAATGGAAAAAAAATATTGTTATTCTAATGCATTGTATCAATTAATAAATACACCTGGTCTTGAAAATAGCAGATGTTACCAACAAGGTGATCCTAAATTTACCTATAAAAGGAACACATATACATCTGTAATAGATAATGTATTTCTTTCATGCAATCTTCCCCCCTTTACTTTTCACACCTTCCTGATGGCTTTTTCGGACCACATGCTTCTTCAGTGTAATTTTTCCTCAGTTTCTCTACCAGCATCACAGAAGTTACGATGGAAACTAAGTTCACTTATGTTAAAGTGTCCTTTAGTGCTAAATAACATAAAATCATTGCTTCTTGCTAGACTCTCAGTCTCCTTTTTATATGATGACTTAGGAGAATGGTGGAGAGAATCTAAGGAAGATTTGCTAATATTGCTAAAAAATCATGGGCGGTCTAGTGAAAATTAAAAATTCCTTCATTATTTAAAATTGCATCAGCAATTATATTATTTAATGCCTAAAGCAAATACCTCAAAAATGATTTTACTACCCAAATAGCTGTTTTAAAGCAACAAATTCAAGAGGTACAATATAATCGAGCTAATACAATGAAAGTACTTTTTCAATATGGCATGAAAAAACAACCTCAAGGTGATCCCTATGAAGCCTTTAAAAAATGCAAAACCAAAACAACTTTGGTATCTCTTTTAAACTAGGAAGGACAACAAGTACAGGATACTATAGGCCTTCATGCTGTTATAAAGCAATTTTTACTTTCTCACAAACCAGTGGTGCCCCCTAGTGTGGAGGACATGGGACATTTTTTGCATAAGATAAAGCTTCCAAAACCTGGGTTTAATATGTCAGTTCTAACTAACCCCATTATAGGAGCAGAAATTATAACTGCCATTAAATCACAAAAACTTGAAACCTCTCCTAGGGTTGATGGACTTACATCTGAGCTATATAAAGTCTTCCCCTCTGAATTTTCAGAATGTTTGGTCCTTGTGTTTAATTTTTTTCTATCTACTGTTAGTTTTCCTATTTGGTTTTCAGAAGGTCCATTAATTTTGCTTTATAAGTCAGGGAATAAAGACAAATTTGAAAATTGGAGACCAATTACAATTCTAAATTCCAATTATAAACTATTAACTGGGATTCTGAATTCAAGACTTAAACTTTTTGCTAATACTGTACTTTCCCCTTCCCAATATTGTGGGCTTCCAGGAAAGAAAATTCAACACGCTCTTATAATAATTAGGGATTTAATAGAGCATTTTTCCTTGTATGGGCATTCAGGGTGTCTTGTTTCAGTGGATCAAATGAAGGCCTTTGATCAGGTTTATCACCCCTTTTTATTTATGACTTTACAACATTATGGGGTTCCAGACTCCTTTTTGAAGTGGGTAAAATCCCTTTATAAAAATGCTATTGTTCATCCTGTTACTCAGAATGAAAATTACAGAAGGTTTCCACATTCCCACAGGGGTATGCCAAGTATGTCCATTAAGTCCCCTATTATATTTATTTACAATAGATACATTAATTCAATCATTTTCACAATATCCAAGATGGAAGGGGGTACTAGGGCCACCAATTATGGAAGAACTATATGTACAGGCATATGCGGATGATATATATATTTTTTCAAACTATAATCAAGTTTCATTTTTTTGGACGTCATGGTATTTTATTCTTTTGTCTCAAACTCCAGAATTAATACACAACAAAGTCAGGGTTTATTTATTGGGGTATGTTATCTCACAGAGATTATTATTCAGGGGCTTTGAATCTCTTCAGATCCTATTAAGATTCTAGGATTAATGTATGGACCCCAGAATCTTCCAGATTTGAATTGGGATAAAGTACTATCTTCCATAGATTGCAAAATACAAATTTGGACACATTGGAAACTGTCAAAATTAAAATGGGTACTAGTCATTAGACACTTCTTAATTCCTATTTTATTATACACTGCAATGATATTTCCGCTACCAATAGGGTTTGAAGCCAGACTATACAGTCTATTTTTTCAGATGGCCTGGGGCAATAGACGTAACCCCATTAAGAGACAATACACATATCTTGCTAAAGAAAAAGGGAGGTTGTAAATGGTGGATCTGGTCATTTTTTTTCATACTCTATTTATAGCACAAAATATTAAGGTTGGTCTGTTGCCACCTACGTCTAGATATGGATTGTTAATAAAACATGTTTTAGTTCATTATTATTCAGCTTGGCTTACAATTCCTCCTAAACCTCTTCATAAATTATTGATACCACAATATTTTACACCAGTGGCAAAAAAAAACTCTTTAAATGGGGTTTATTGAAACAGGTAGTAAAAGAAATTGTATGACACAGTGATGTCGTTGCTATATCCTTCTGAGCCTGCTTTTAAAATCTGCCCTTCAATAATGACTGCAGGGGTACTTCAGCGATTGAATAATCCCAGATTGCCAGAATATATGTGGGAATTTTTATGGTTAGCAGTATATGGGAGGATTGGGGTTGGGGTAATGCTAAGCATAAGGCAAAAAATGAAAGAACTTGCCCTTTTCTAGATTGTATTGACCAAGAAGAAACTGTGGATCATTTTTAATTTCATTGTTCATATGCTAGTTCCCTTTGGAAATTCCTGGCTTCAAAATGGAACATGAGATGGCTATTACATCTAAATTATGATAAGCTGGTCTTAGGAAAATTTTTTCAGCTTGGAAGAACCTATAATACAGACACTTTACAAAATTTTTGTTGTTGTTTAAAATATTACTTATGGCAGGCTAGATGCCAATGGGTTCTTTATCAAAAACTGATGTCTTATGGTACCGTGGGTTTATTGATTCAAGGGGCTATGGAAAGGCTCTATCTCAATTATTTAGGGTTCTATACCACTAGGAAGGTGTCTAATTGATGGAAAGGGTTTACAATGTTCATAAACTATAAATAGGTAAAGAGTAAATTTTGTATTTAGATTCCTTTTCTTATGAAAAAGTTTAAATGACATAAGATTATGTTGGATTTTTTTTCTCTCCCTTTAATTTTTTGTTCTGATAAATAATTTTAAATATCATATGATTACCACTAATTTGTTTTTTATAGTTGAAAATTGGAGTATACATTTTTTGTTATAATTATACCCACTCTTTTTGTTTGAAGAAGGGAAAGGTGTATATGTAATTTTCTTTTCACATATTGTTTTGATGCTCTATGATGTAATACTTCTTTGATTTAATGTCTTACTTGCCTTGTATATTATTTTGTATGTCATACACACTGTTTCTGATTATTTTTGATTTGATGTGATAATAGTAAAAAATTCCCTTACTCTTTTTGATAAGTGCCATGGGATCTTTAACATCCACCTGAACTACCACCAATCCAGGCAGATGGGACCTTGGTTTAGCATCTCATCTGAAAGATGGCACCTCTGAAGTGTAGCACCTCTCTCATGCTGCACTGCAGTGTCAGTATTGGGATATTAACCCAAGTGCCAGATGTGGGAACTGAACCCACAGCCTTCTGATCTCCCAGCCTCAGAGGTGAGTGTGCTACCTACTGAGCCACTGACACTTATAAATAAATTATATAATAAAATAAATAAAAATGCCAAATAGGTGAGGTGGTGGGGGGCTTACAGTTGTGATGTTGGTGGGTTGCACTGAGTGTTTGTCATGTCGTCTAATGTAAGGTGTCCAGGGTGGGTTCCTAGCTGGTTGTCCATTAAATCATGAGAGCAATTGTTGTTGCAGTTCAGTCTGTATAAGGGCATCGTTCAAGTCTGATTAAAGTTGATAGCATTGCCTACCAGACACTGAAGGCTTAGGATATAACCCAAAAGGGCTCTATGAATGAAATCAAAACACTGCCAGGGAGTGGAGTCATAGAAAGAGTAAACTGTGATTGTTAATAAGACGGATCAGTCAAAGACATCTACACTTAGGATGTTTATGACCCATAGCTTCTGTCCTATTCATCCCCACAAGCCTGATGTAAGTTTCTTAAAGTAGCTGAGCCCTTATAAACTGTAAGTGCTTTTTAATGGTGTCTAGAATTGAGTGCTTGCCTCTCGAGTTCATCCGGGTAACAAGACAGAGTTTAGGCAGTTTTCTGTTGAAATTCCTTTATATAAATAGTGAGTACCAGTATAATATACACTATTTAAATTATTTCATTGGGGAACAGTGTTTGGATCTGACCCCAGATATAAGAAAACATTTCTGAAGTGTCTGCATCATGGTCTAGCTGAAGAAGATTTAGAGCTAACAGAGCTATAATGTTACCAACCCAAAAATGAAAGTTGTTTAAATGTTTGAAAGGAGGGGGTATCGAATGACAGCCTTAACCGTTGCCACTCCTGGGGGCCCCTTTCCAAAGTGAGACTCCAGCCAGAAGTAGTGCAGCTCAGCAGTCATTAACATTTCTTTTCATTTAAGTTTGCTATGCTAAGCACATAACTAACTAACTAACTAACTAACTACATACATATATACATAAATAAAAAATAAATAAAATACATAAATAAGCATAGGTTATTTTCATGTATGATCCAAAATATAATTTTGTATTAAATGTATGTATTTTGCACAGTTTGGTAGCACAGGCTAGTTGTACAATGCATGTCCATGTGGGAGGCCCATGACTGAGTCCTAGTTTTCGTTCCCCAGCTCTTGGCATGTAGGGTTCATGGCATGATGGAGAGGCATTGTGCACTGGCCACAGGGAAGGGAACAGGACCTCTTGTTACTGCAGAGACTCCTACAGCTGGATTGGTAGTGGCATGGATGCCATGGTTGACCATGCAATGTTGGTAACTCTCTGCCCAAGAGGTGGCTCTTTGGATGGTCCTACTAGTTGCCTGGGAAGTGCAAGAGCTAAAGAGGAAGACAACACCACCCTGGGATGAATGATGGACACTTACTTAACCCCCCCAGCCTCTGAAATGCCGAGGCCCCTCTTTTCTACCTTCCAGACCTAAAGGTTGTTCCTACAAGGCAGGAAGGATGAGGGTGAGCTAACTAGACCCCACTAGGTGGGCAAACAATGGGAGGACCGGGAAGGATCTGGTTGAATGGCACCTGAAAATGCAGGCATGTGAGGGGGCAGTCCCATCGGGCAGCACTGTCTGAAGCACAGGAAGTAGGAGGAGCACGAGAACTGGAATGAAGAGCAAATTAAAGAATATAGTTCTGTGTAATTCCACGTTGTCACTTGGTTAGTTACAACTTAGTTTTATTTACAGTATGTCATCAACTAGGGAAGTAGATACTCAGAAAGCTGTGACATTACCACAAAACCCGGGCTGCTTCAGTATTCCATGAGAGTTAGATTCCTCAGTTTTAATGTGTCAGCTGGGGGAGCTGCATCTAGCCCTTTGGGCTCTTCAGCCTGCATTTAACAACCTATATTGTTTGTTGTTTCATTCAATAACTCAATTGTGAAAGTTTAACTCCCTACCTTACTTCTAATGACTTTCTACCCTTTGTATGCTGTATTACAGTCTTTTAGTGTACTCACAGGATAGCACACAGGAAGAGCAGTGTGTAGGTTTGTTAGAAAGGATAAAAGGAAGCTGGCCCAGCAATGCAGAGGGCTGACATTGTCAGCATCTCACCTCTCTTCACTCTGATGACCCAAGTTCTGTAGCAAGCTCAGGTCACTGGGGGTTGGTGGGGGGGAAGAGTGGGAGAGGATTGAGCAGCCGGCTGACAGTTCTCCTCTCCCAGACTGGGGTGGTGAGTCATCCTGGCTCTTGACTGCCACCAGGTGGGGGCCTGGTGGCAGTGCCAATGGATGGGAGGCTGATGTGAGTCAGGGGAGAGTGGAAGGAGCTGCTGTTCCAGGAATGCACACGCACCTCCACTCGCCTCCATGCACATGTGCACTCTGTGCCACCACAGCACCAAGAGCCCAGGGACAAAATTGGAGAAAAAATGTTAGACCTGGGCTTCATGAAGCCTAGCTTGAGGCACTGCAACTTGCCCTGCTTCTTTAAAGTCCAGGGGCGATTCTGGATGAGAGTCTCTAGGGGGGATGTTGGCCCTCTCTCAATAGCCCCACCACATAGAAAAATCCATGGGGGAACCTAGACCTGGCCCAGTGATGAGCGGTATGGGTTTGGTTGATGATGCCCAGAGACAAGGCTGAACATCCACCTGGTCGGACACTGGAGGATAAAAATCAAGCAAGCCAGCAAGAAAGAAAGAAAGAAAGAAAGAAAGGACAGCAAGAACAAATGTGCAAATTGGTTTCTGTGTTACTCCCCTAACCATTTGCATATACTCTAAAACCTCAAACTGAGTGCAAAAGTGTGCACGAGCTGGCAGTGGAATTGTGCCCTGCGGCAGAGTGAAGGGCAAGTCAGGGGTCACATATAGAAAAAGGAGAGAAAGGCTCCTTTTTTCCATGGAAACTTTTCTCCTGCCCATGCTCACCATTCCAAGGACATAACCTGTTCCCAGGCATAAACCCTGTTCAGACCTAATCACCCCATCCCCAGGTCCAGATTCCCACTGACTACCCTCACAGTTTCCGCTCCATGGCAGGGGCTCCAGGGGAGGACCAACCTCCCCCCCAAGACAGTCCACTGTGTGGACCAGAATCCAGTCTCAGCAGGCACCAGGACCCAGTCTCAGCAGGCACCAGCACCCTGGTGACTCTAGGGGTCCAGACCATCATACAGATGGAGTTGGGATTTTCTTCCCTTTTTAGGTCCCTCCCACCTCCCATGACATGAGTGCATCCTTCTGGGTGGTGTCATGCATGCACAGCATGTCCCTGTGGCAGGAGCATGCTTCCTGGCCCAGCCACAGGGGCCGCTGTGGCACTGGAACTTGCTGTCAGCCCTCTCTGACTGAGGCATGCTTCTGCATGGCAGCTGCTATAGCCTGGCCTGCCTGCTGATGTTGTGACTTGAATTTGTTCCTGAACCCAAGTGAGCTGCATGGCACTGTGATGCACTATTGCTGGGCCATTGGGGCAGCTGGAGAAAAAACCCTCACTGTACAGGTGACAGCTTCCAGCACTCTCAAGCTCTGCACTGCATGGACCCTGCAAAAGTAAGAGTGGTTGGTTCTGGGTAGTGGTTTCTTGGGGTTGTGAGGTCACTGGAGTCCAGCCCTAGGACTGGGAAGTTGTTGGAATATAGCCTTAGGACTGGGAGGTAGCTGGAGTCCAGCCCAAGGAGATGGAAGTTGCTGAAGTACGGCCCTAGGACTAGAAGATCACTGGAGTTCAGCCTTAGGACTTGGAGGTCACTGGAGTACAGTTCTAGGACTGAGAAGTCATTGGAGTCCAGCCCTAAGACTTGGAGATCACTGAAGCACAGCCCTAGGACTGGGAAGTTGTTGGAATACAGCCTCAGGACTGGGAGGTTTCTGAAGTCCAGTCCTAGGACTGGGAGGTCACTTGAGTTCAGCCCTAGGACTTGGAAGTCACTGGAGTACAGCCCTAGGACTGGGAGATCACTGGAGTACGGCCCTAGAACAGGGAGATCATGGGAGTACAGCCCTATGACAGGGAGATCACTGGAGTACAGTCCTAGGACTGGAAGATCACTGGAGCACAGCCCTAGGACTGGGAGATCACTGGAGTCCAACCCTAGGACTGAGAAGTTGTTGGAATACAGCCTTAAGACTGGGCAGTAGCTGAGTCCAGCCCTAGGAGTGGGAAGTCACTGAAGTGCAGCCCTTGGACTGGGAGGTCATTGGAGTACAGCCCTAGGACTGGGAGATCACTGGAGTCCAGCCCTAAGATTAGAAGGTCACTGGAGCCCAGCCTTAAGACTGAGAGGTAGCTGGAGTCCAGCCCTAGGACTAGGAGGTCACTGGAGTACAGCCCTAGAACTTGGAGGTCTCTGGAATATAGCCCTAGGACTGGGAGGTTGCTAAAGTCCAGCCCTAGGACTGGGAGGTCACTGGAGTACAGTTCTAGGACTGGGAAGTCACTGGAGTCCAACATTAAGACTGGGAGGTCACTGGAGTACAGCCCTAGGACTGGGAGGTTATTGGGGGTACAGCTCTATGATGGGGAGGTCCCAGGAGTCCAACTCTAGGACTGAGGGGGGGTCACTGGAGTCCAACCCTAGGACTGGAAGGTTGCTTGGGTACAGCCCTATGACTGGGAGGTTGCTGGGGTGCAGCCCTAGGACTGGGAGGTTGCTGGGGTACAACCCTAGGACTTGGAGGTTGCTGGGGTACAGCCCTAGAACTGGGAGGTTCCTGGGATCCAGGCTTTGGACTTGGAGGTCCTTGGAGTACAGCCCTAGGACTGAGAGGTCCCTGGTATACAGCTCTAGGACTGGGAGGTCACAGGAGCCCATCCCTAGGACTGTGAGGTCACAGGGGTTCATCCCTAGGACTGGGAGGTTGCTGGAGTCCAGCCCTAGGCTAGGAGAGCCAACAAGGTAGGAGATAAAGCTGGATTAAAAAAATATTCAATAGAACTGGAAAAGACAGAAAAAAGCCCCATAAAATTCTGAACAGTTTACAGTACAGATGGAAGGGAAGGCTGAGAAACTAAATGTGGGAGGCCTTACATAACGTGATGCAGTTGATGTAGAAGACTTAAAGCAGCATTTTTATGAGACCTTTCATTATGCGCTTGCAATACTGTAAAGCACTACCAGTCTTTCAAGATGGGATAGATGCCAGTTGTTTAGGGCTACGGGGAATCCTGGCTGTACCATAAAAATACACCACACTTGTGATGTAGCTAGGGGAAATCACATGGACATCATGCTATTCGAAAACTGCAGCCATACAGTACCAACCAGATGCTCCACTGGTGCCAAAAAGGATACAGCAACAGCAGTTTGTGGAAATAATTAACATGATAACATCAAGTCATTCAATTTGCACCCAGTGGGGTGCTGCATGTGAGGTTTTCAAGCCTGTAGCATTGCTAGTTATATGTACAACATATTTAATTTCATTTCTTTTTTATTTATAAATACAATTTTCCTTTTAACGTGAGCAAGCTGGCTTTAAGTGACACATTTATTATGAATAATCTGGAAGTAGTAAATTATGTTTTTCTTTACTGTACTGTCATTCTAAATCCAAATGCCTTCTGTAATAGGTTTAAAGCAATATTGTGTCACCAGATATCAAGGGCTGTTTCACATAACTGAAATGAGTGAGAGTCCCTCCAGATAGACAGTCTAGGAAGGATCGCTCCAGCAACATAGAAACATAGAAACATAGAAACATAGAAGTTGACGGCAGATAAGGACCGCAAGGCCCATCCAGTCTGCCCATTTCTTTTTCTACCTTATAAATGTGCCATCGGCCTTTGCTCTGTCAGTGGCCTATCTATTCATAGTCATTTGTATTGCTCCCTTATGCCTATCCCATGCCTGTTTGAAGCCCTGCACTGTATTCATAGCCACCACTTCTTGTGGTAAGTCATTCCATGCATCCACCACCCTTTCTGTGAAAAGAATTTCCTCACATTCCCCTTAATCGACCCTCTAATCTCATGCTGTGTCCTCTTGTCCTGCTATTTTTCTTATATTTAAACATGTTAGACTCTTTCACCTTGTTAATGCCCTTAAGGTGTTTGAATGCCTCGATCATATCACCTCTCTCCTCCTTTGCTCAAGGATATACATATTGAGCTCTGTTAATCTGTCCTCATATGTCTTCTGATGCAGTCCCTGCACCATTTTGGTTGCCTTCTCTGGACTGCCTCAATTTGGTTAATGTCCTTGTGAAGGTGTGGCTACTAATACTGCACGTAGTGCTCCAGAGGGGCCTAACTAGTGTCTTGTAAAGAGGGATTGTTACTCTCCTCTTACGACTTGTGATACCTCTACTAATACACCCTAACACCCCCTAGCCTTACCTACTGCTTTAGAGGTCTGCTTGGATGATTTCAGGTCATCAGTGATGATGATGCCCAAGTCTCTTTCTTCCTTTGTGACTGTAGCAACTCCCCTCCCAGCCTATAGGTGGCTTCAGGGTTTCTCTTTCCTATGTGCATGATTTTGCACTTCTTTGCATTAAATCCCAGTTGCCACTCTTCTGACCATTTTGCTAGTTTATCCAGATCTCTTCTCATTCTGCCCACCCCATCTGGATCATCTACTGTGTTGCAGATCTTGGTGTCATCTGCAAACAGACAAGCCTTACCCTCTAGTCCATCTGCAAGGTCACTAATGAAGATGTTGAAGAGGACTGGCCCCAGGACTGATCCCTGAGGTACCCACTTGTGACTTGCATCTCTTCTGACTGTATACCATTTACCACCACTCTCTGTTTTCTGCCCGTCAACCAGTTTGCCACCCAGTTGACCAACTTCTGACCCACCCCGAGCCTACCCAGCTTATTTATCAATCTTCTACGTGGAACAGTGTCAAAAGCTTTGCTGAAGTCAAGGTAGGCGACATCAACTGCTCCCCCTTGGTCCACCACTCTGGTTACCCAGTCAAAGAAATCTATGAGATTAGTTTGACAGGACCTTCCTTTTGTAAACCCATGCTGTCTTGGATCCTGTGCCCCTATGGATTCCAGGTGTTGCACTATCCTTTCCTAAGGAGTGCCTCCATAATCTTGCCCACTACTGAAGTAAGACTGACTGGTCTGTAGTTCCCGCCTCCTCCCTGCTACTGCTCTTGTGGAGCGGGATCACATGAGCCCTTCTCCAGTCTTCTGGGACCTCTCCTGTGCTCAGAGACTCACTAAACAGTTCTGCTAATGGCTCTGCTAGTTCCACCTTTAGCTCCTTAAGTACCCTGGGATGTATGCCATCAGGTCCCATTGCCTTATCCAGCCTGAACTTAGCAAGCTCTTGTAGGACCCTTTCTTTTGTGAAGGGAGTAGTGCTCACCTCCCTCCTCCCTGTGTCCACGATGCTGAGCTGTGGGCCCTGCCCTACCTTCTCTTCAGTAAATACTGAGCAAAAGTATCTATTTAGGATATATGCCTTTACAGGGTCCTCTTCCTCACATGCTTCCTTTTCTCCATTAAGCTTAGCAATACCCCCTCTGGACTTTCTCCTTTCACTAATGTATCTATAGAAAGTCTTGTCACCTATTAGGGCTATTTTTTCTGGTGAAGTAATAACATCATTAAAAATAATTTAATATGCAAAAAAACTCTTTTTTTTCCTTTCTTTTTTTGACACTAAAAAAGGGGGACATTGTATAATCGCAATAAACCACTCCAGGGTGTGCGTTGTGCGGGGATTTACCCACTTCTGGTGCAGATTTTGTCACTCAGCCTGCGGCCTCTTGACCAAACCACACCAGGCGTTGCTAAATCCCAGCATAACCCACACCACACCCTGTCATGGTTTATTACTTAAGTATTCCAGAAATATAGATAACCTAGTCTGTTCAATATTAATACTACATTACAGTCATTTATTGAACATTATGATGTCATCAAGGAACAAGCTGTGTCAGACTCAGTGTAGTTAAGACAAGTAAAAGGAGACTGTACAGAGTTACCAGGTGGATCCACAGCATGTAGAAAGTCACAGGTATCTAGGAATTAGCCGGTCTCAACACCACAGTTCACAAAGGACATCTGAAGACTTGTTCCAAGTTTTTCAACTTTTATTTAAGGTAAAAAAAAAGGTGTAAAACAGCATTCCACACTAACAGTACCCCACAACAGCAGTCTTCTATGTTTCAAGCTGCACTGGCTCTTTTTCAAGCAATGACTTCAAGTGTGGCTTGAAACATCAAAGACTGCTGTTGTGGGGTGCTGCTAGTGTGGTATGCTGTTTTACACTTTTTTTTTTTACCTTAAATAAAAGTTGAAGCAATTGGGCCAACAAGTCTTCAGATGTCCTTTGTGAACTGTGGTGTTGAGACTGGCTAATTCCTAGATATCAATGTAGTTAGGCACAGCTTGTTCCTCGATAATATCACAACGTCCTAAAAATGGCTGTAATGTAGTTTTAATGTTGGACAGACTCAGTCGTCTATATCTCTAAAGTGCTTCCAGCTACAGATGAGCCCAATACTTCATTTAAAAGAACTTTCTCATGGGCTTTCAAAGTATAATGGTCACTAGGCAGGAATGTGTGTCTTTAAGTAATTAAAAATGGCGTCCACTCACAATTTTTAAAACTCTCTTTCATTGAGGTTACCTGTTGAATGTACATGCTAAATTCGTAATGTGGCTTTATTAGGATGATGTTACCACATGTTTCCAATGGTAAGCAGAACAACACTGTATTAATATATTTTAATTTGTTAATGGTGGGCAAGCCACAGAGGCAAAAGGTCTTAAACATTTAAAAACCCTATATCTTAGTCCACAAATGAAAGAAAAGGAAAATAACATGGGTATATATGATGTTTTTGCCAGAAAAAAAATTACTGCTGAAAACAATAACACAGAGAATGTTGCCAGCTCGGTGACACTGGGGGCTGAGATGTTGGACTTTTTACCTTGTGTCACGTCAGTGACCCGGGTTTGGGAATGACCTCGGGTTGTCGGGGAGCCGGCACAGGGGAGAAGGAGCAGAACTGAGCAGGCTAAACCAGCTCTCCTCTCCTAGTTCTGCTCCCATCGGGTGGAGGTCCAATGGGTAGCATAGGTGGGAGGGAGCAGTAGCAATTGCCAGGGGTTGGGTGGAAGGGGCTGAGCCAGTGCTCTGAGTGCATGTGCACCTCTACATGCATGGACTGCTGCGATTGCTGGGGTTCCAGGTCAGGGAGAAAACAGGGAAAAAATACCAAAAATTGTATATATAAAAAAAAAAATAAGCTAGAGAATAATAGATGGTCAGCAGTAAACAACAATGCTGTGTTTGCTTTGAGAGGTTGTCATGGCAAACAGTAGATCTTAAGAGTGAAGCTCAAGCAGTCTGTGATTGTCATGATGACCTCAAGAAGTAAACTCAGTGTTGTTGGTCACTGTTGCCCATCCATTTTCTTTTATAGTGTATGGGCAACTCTGCACAGCAATGGAGAGTTTAAAGAGACCGAGGAAGCCATTGTTGATCGCTCGTTTTTCTCATCAGAGGTGACAGATGAAACTGACATGGGGGGAAAGACAAGCAACCGGCACGCCTGGCAGGGAGAGTTGAGCATGCGAGGGCATTCCATGTTGCTGTACCCATGTAGTGACATACTCAAGATGATACAACAGATATGTCTGACGTCACTACTAGACAACAACACTAGGAATTCATTGAATTCCATGAACAACAGCCCTCTCCCATACAGTATAAACTGTTACTTTAATACTGTATAACATCTTCAATTCATGCCCATATTTTGTTTTCACTGGCGGAACACAAGTGCTGCTATTGTGTAGTGCTCCACCTAATATTCATAGGCCCAGATATTCAAAAGGGTTGCGCCATGCGCAACAGGGTTGCGCATGCGCAAGTCCAAAAATGCGCCATCATGCGATATTCAGCAGGAGGCAGTTACGCCACTGACAACAGGTTGCGCAACAGTGCAATGCAAATGAATGCATGCTCAACAGGAGGGGGAGGAACCATGCATAAACTGTGCAACCCGATATTCAGTCGGGTTGTGCAGAGTTGTGCATGCGCAACCCCCAACCTGCGCCTGCACAACCTTGAGCCAAAATAAAAGGATCAAGTTGAGGGCCACCCACAGGTGAGCTGCTGTAGTGCAGGGCACAACACAGCAGCTGCCACCCCAGGCTGGCCCCCAACTCGGTCCCTGTGCCCCCCCACCAGCCCGATCGCGGGCAGAGCGTAAAAACTACCCCGCCCACATCTCCCGAAGCCTGATCGCGGGCATACAGTAACATGCCCCCACATCTCCCACAGCCCGATCGCGGGCAGAGCGTGTATCAACCCCCAGTGCCCGATCGGGCAGAATGTAAAACCCCCAGCGAATATCTCCCTGGTGGTCAGTGGACCGTAATGCCCAATCGCGGGCAGAATGTCAAGTCAACCCCAAACATCTCCCTGGTGTCTAGTGTCCCCCACCCCACAGCCCCTCCACCCGCTCCCCGGCGGCGGCGGGGCAGCATCCACCGCCTGCCGCCCGCCATCCGACCCGACGCTGTCGGTAGGGCTGCAGCCAGTGGTGCAGAGCTACAGCCAATGGCGTGCAGCCCATATCCGTACATGACAGTCCAGATTTGTGAATGATGTTCATTCACAAATCTGACTGTCATGACTGTATGGGCTGCATGCCCATTGGCTGTAGCTCTGCACCAATGGGCGGCAGCCCTACCGGACAGTCAGTTGGGGTGGCGGGCGGCAGGCGGGTGGGAGCTGCCGCCGCCGCCGCCGGGGAGCGGGTGGAGGGGCTCGTGGGTGGGTGGGGGACACTAGACACCAGGGAGATGTTTGGGGGTTGTAACTTGACATTCTGCCCGCGATCGGGCATTATGGTCCACTGGACCACCAGGGAGATATTCAGGTTGGGGGCTTTTTCATTCTGCCACAGATCGGGCACTGGGGTTGATACACGCTCTGCCTGCGATCGGGCTGTGGGAGATGTGTGGGGGCATGTACACTGTATGCCCGTGATCGGGCTTTGGGAGATGTGGGCGGGGGTATGTTACTGTATGCCCGCGATTGGGCCTGGGGAGATGTGTGGGCGGGGTCATGTACTGTATGCCCGCGATCGGGCTTTGGAGATGTGGGTGGGGGCATGTTACTGTATGCCCGCGATCGGGCTTGAGGAGATGTGTGGGGGATGTATACACACTGATACTGCCCCGCGATCAGGCTGCAGGGTGCGTCGGTCCCCGACGGCTGCTGCCTGGCAGAGCGGCCAGGCGCAAGTCCTCGGGGATCGGTGCACCTACATGCTAATGGCATGCAAATGGGGCCATAAATAGATGCAAATGGCCCCCCTGCTCTACATAAATTATGGCTCCATTGCATGTCACCTTTTGAATATCGGAAATTTGCACATAGGCGCAATGGTACTTGCATACCCATAGGTTAATGCTCAACTCTGGCAACTTGTGGTGGCGCCAAGTTCCACTAGCCATCTTGCCAGTGGCTGTGGCTGGGGTGATATTCAAAGGTTGCTCAATAAGCATAACTCCTTTGAATATCGCCCAACCCACATCCCTGCGCAACTATTTTGAGCAGCGCAGGGGCTTGCGCCTCAGAATGGCGCAGTTTGAATATCTGGGCCATAGTCTTTTTATTTTCATGCTAATATGAAACCAGCAAATACAGTGAAAATAAAAAGACTGAATATTTCCTCTTATACCGTACTTTACTGCAGTCATAGTGCTCTGTGACATCACACAGTATGTTGCTATAGAAATGATTATGAACAAGCAGCAGCAGTATTTGTTTGTCATCATATAGCTGTTTTCAGGAATAATGTTTTTCTGGCAAAACGTTTAAGATAATTTGTAATTTCTTTTCTTTCACTCCTCAACCAAGATGATTTTGAAGTTTTTAAAAGTTCCCCCTCCCATGCCATGTCCACCGTGATGCAATTAAATATCTTGGTACGGCACTGTGCTGTTTACCATCAGAAACATGTGGCAGCACCACCCTTATACAGCCACAGTATGAATCTAGTGAATACATGCAAAATGCAGCCTTGGCAGAAGAGATCTTTAAAAATTGCAAGTAGCAGCTGTCTTTTATGATGTGAGTCATTAATTATAAAATTAGCTGTAAAAGCTGTTTTAAAAATATCTAAGCAAACTAAAAATACTGTGAGGATGCATTTAAAGCAGCAGTGCAACAAAAAATACAGCAGTCAGCATTACACTTTAAAATGAGCTCATTGACACAGAGTTATTATTCAGGTTAATAAACCCATTTTGAATGAGCTGTAACTCTAAAAGTTAAAATTTCTTATCCAGTATACAATGAAGTGCAAACCAGTTGTCAACTCTGTAATGCTATCATTAATATTAGAACAGAGAAAACTGGTTAAAAAGGTCAACAACTGATTAAACTTTACTTATTTATCAGACAACCTGTATTAAAAGCTGTCAACCAACTGAAAATCAACTCATATTCAAACTAGCCAGCAACTCATTTCAATTAAACTTTAATGCTGACTGTACTCTATTTTCCCCCAAAGCATACCTATCAAACCTACTTTTCTATGCACCTCCTATGCTGCACATCATGATCTGTTTTATTTTTTCAGTTCTAACCCTTGCCAGGTCTACAATGCAATTTTTAAGCCAAACGTGTTGGGCATCTTTTTTCTTGAGGAAAAAAAAAAAACTAAATAAAAGCACTTATAAAGTACTCACAATTTGTTGGAACTAGAAAATTTTACCACCAAATAAAACTGGAAGATGCCTGGAATCTTATGTAGTGAAAAAAAAAAGGGTGGGGTCAAATTTTTGCCCAGTTTCATTGCACAGCTACTTTAAGAATGTCAGAAATACATTTTTGCCCAAAAACTATAGAATGAAATTTTTTGCTGTCCGGCAAATACTGCTGCTTTAAAGAAAGGATTTAACTGCATGAGTGGATCAACTGCTGTTGGAATAAAAGTAAACCTAGTAATACAGAAATAAGAACAATATAAATGCAATAAATCCACAAAACATAAGTCAATTTGTGTTGGAATGTTATGTTTTTTGAATTTTCCCAAAAGGGACAAATTCAAACTGTTCTCTCACTGGTGGAGTTGTCTATGGGCAGTGAATTAAAATTGGAATTTTCAAGATAACATGTTTTTGATATAGCTAACCACTAGAGAACATGTTATCCAGAGGTCGGCTATGTCTCGTGTCAAGATACACCGTGTTATCTTTGCATTTTGTGACACATACAGGTTGTATATACAGAATAATAAACCCCTGACTGTGAAGAACAGGGCTGCTAGGACACAAAGGAGGTCTTGTGACATCACAGAACCACAAAAGCAAAGCTTGAGTGTTAAGTGATGTCAGTGGAATACCAAGGTGTTTTAGCAACTCTGTGTTTATGGTTAGAAGTTTTCTTTTTTTTTTTTATAATACATGAATTGCCATTTTTGTAAACACAAAACAATTTATTTAAAAACCAAAGCTTCCAGAGGGATGAGAAAAATGGTTCATAGGTGTTTTCCTGGTCTCCATGGAAACTCATTCTTTACATTCATTGCACATTGTTCTTAGTTCTGAAAAAGCCATTCTGCACAGTTCTGTGTGAAGAATGACCTCCCGGGGCCCCATATCAGAAGTCATGAAGCCCCCAAGCAACATCCTTATTCCTTATTCCTACCATGGCCTCCCTCTATCTTCATTTTCAGCTTCTTTTGTGTCATTTTTGCACATTACTTGAATTAGAATATAGAGGACACAGAAGAAAGGAGGCCAACTGGACAGCTGAGGCTTTTTGGGGTCCCCTGTGCTCTTGAGACCTTGTGTGAATGCACAGTTCACAGCAGGCTAAGGCTGGCTCTGCTACCATCCATCACTCCAAATAAACTAAATTGTACACAATTTAAAAACAGTGTTGTAAACCATCTTACTTCACTCTCATTATGTATCTTCTTGACAGTATAATCCTGATTAGTGTTATTAAGAGGTCAAACTTTATAGCATGGTCTACAGTCATGAAACAGATCTCAAATAATGTATTCATATGTCTAGACTGTGTTGTGTGCCCTACAGTCATGTACATGTCCAAATGTTATATTCTGTTCAACTCTGATCTGGGTCATAGCTGAAAAAGGTAAGAGTGCTGACCACCCATGTGCAGATCAGAACCACCCAATTAGTTTTCTAAAAGCCCAGTAAAAGATGGAAGACTAACAGAATGTGATCCCGTTTTTAACACATAGCTTTAAAGGTGATAGGACGTGATCTTTACATTGTTAACTGCCTTCCCATCTTCCTTTCCATCCCAGTTTTGCATTCTGATATGCTTTAGCCAATTTTTGATAAATAATCTAGCTTGAGGGTACCCTCAGATCTACATTGAGGTCCACTCTCCCTGGCAGCTACTGCTGTTTCTTTTCATATTCCTAAGGCATTCCAAGACACCATTTACACCATTCTGTGCTAGTTATCTATATGGGCTGGAATGGTCTTACTGATGTCTCAGAATGTTCAGGCAGTATGAAAAGAGAGCGCAGCAATGGCTGAGGAGAATGGGATTCAGTTTAATTACAAAGGGCAACAAAATTATATTACCAATTTAACAAAAATGGTCAAAATGTTTCAGAATAATGGAGAAACATGAAAAGAACCACAAGGGGTATCTACAGATGTAATAAACTGTTTTCTATCACCTTTAACAGACACAACAGGCTTGTAAGTTAAATGCAGTTCTCCTTTAACAGTGACCTCAATGGGAGGAGATTGGTCTACAGTCATAGTATGCTGTGAGCTGCCATCTTTATTATAGAGCCATACTAATCATAAAACTAATAATAAAATCTTGTTTAAAGATGGTTGAATGAATTAAATAAACTGCAGCAGATTGGGGCCTGAGCCAGGGATAGGCTGATGGTCAAGATTTTTCCGCAGACATTGTAGAAGGTTCATGTCACCCATGTTACTAGTCTTGTCTAGTATGCCATAGTTATCCCTCCACTCCCAGCTCTCTTCTCAATTTTAATATTGAAAAAGACTGAACTATATAAACACCAAAAATGTAAGCCAACAGGTAAAGCAAACGTATAAGAGATCTGACATATGACACATTAAAAAAGTATATCAATTGTTTTTTTTTTTTTATATTTTCAAATTGTTTTTAAAAACCATTAACTTATTAACTCAGCTGGCAAGGCTTGATTTTAGACAGTCAGATGTGAATGTTCAGCAAGCATTTGTATAATTGCTTTATTGCTATGTGTCTGCAAACTAGAATCAAACTGTTACCTATACATATGGGGAAGATAAAATGTACTGTAACCCATTTTTCTTTAAATAAAGCTAAGTTAAAAAAAAAAGAAATACTTTGCAGCTGTACATGAAGGTATATATAATTTTGTTTTCTGGTAAACTAGTATGCCTACGATTTTTATCAACTTTATTACCATTGTGTTTATATTCATGATGGTGTTATGTCCCAGCCCTCGTCCAAAGTCTCCTCCTAGTCACTGTGGTTACCACCCTTGAGCCACATCATCTTGCCCACTGGTGAATCCCCTGTGGTGGGTCCCTATCTCCTGCTATCCCTCTTTTAGCATATTCTTAGGTGAGGTACAGGATCACTGAGCCATGGTCACCAGGAGGGTCACTCTGTCTGAGGGCCTGAGGATGTGGGTGCAGGCAGGTCCTTATGCCAGTCTGCCTCCACTGGTGCATTTTTCCCCAGATTAGTCCCTTTCCATGTCTCTCTACGTAAGTGCACTCAGTCATGGCACCGCTAAGGAGGTGCCACCTGGCAACATGTGATCACCCACGCTGCTAGCAGCATCTCGGCTAAGCCACCACCAGGTGTCACTCTGAGAGCAGTGCAGTACTGAGCTCACTCCTCACGTGAGATGACAGCATCTGCGTGGATGCACTGCATCTTTCCTGTTGGCCTCCTCTCTTGAAGTCCCAGGCTTGGGTTGCAAACCTTGGTTGCCAACATGCCAGTGTGGTCCCTCAGCACTCTGTGCCATGGAGCCAGCTAGTATTACTACTATTAACGAGGCACGGTATTTATATGTTAACTAGACTGCCCTTTAAATAGCAGCTGACATGGTTTTATGTTCCAGGCAGGAAACTCATACCATGTAGTTGCCTGCACTAGGAACTATTTTAGCATTAAAATATTTGTTTATGCAGTGAATAAAAATTATTTTACCTTGCAAAGCTCGGCTTGTAACTCCCTGATACGAGCTGAGCGGTCACCAAGTGCTCCAGCCCAACCCGTAAAAACAGCATTATGATGATGCTTAGTAGGGAATGGGGCTGCAAGTGCTGTACGGAGCTACTGTTAGGCTCTGGGGAGGAGAGCTGCCTAAATGTACTAATGTTATCTTTGTAGGCACATACACACATATGGGGCTAACATAGGCAATACATATAAGCCCAATGCACCTACACATGCCTATAAAGATAACATTAGTACATTTAGGCAGTCCCCCTCCCCCGATCCTAATAGTGGCTCTATAGAGTGCCTACAGCATAGGAGCCAGAACCTATGGGTGAGGAAGGTGCGGCAGCACTCCAGGACCACTTTTACCCATGTACATTCAAAATGTCCCTTTAATGCATAGCAAGGTCTGAAGGGAAGCAATCAGATTCTCTTTTGAAATTACTGCAGCCTCACCCATACTTTTCTGCATGTGCTGGCTCCCGTGACCTGCCATTCCCTACTATGCATCATTCTAATGCAGTTTTTTAGGGGTGGGGCTGCAGCACTCAGCGGCCGCTTGGCTCCTATCATGATGTTATGAGCTGAGCTTTGCAAGGCAAAATCCTTTTTATTCACTACATAAAAAATGAATTTATAACTAAAATAGCTCCTATGACAGGCAACTACATTGCCTGCCTGGAGCTTGTCAGCAGTTCTTTAAGATGGGAGTACTAATGTACACAATTTTTTATTAGGTTTTCTGCATGAGATAGTGCACTGGCACAGAGCTTTATAAAATGGGTGTTGAAAATCCTGTACTGTGATTGGTCAAAACAGGTCACATGCAGTTATCAGCACAACCAACAAAAATTGCCCTTTTTTTGCACTAGGTAAACTTTTTTCTTCTTTAAATCCAGTTATCATTTAAAACAATTTCAAAAAAATAGGACAATTTTAAAAGCACTGTAACACGCTCGAGGTCTTTGGGTTGTGCTCTTACAAATCTAGTCACAGGCCACTCTGCTTTACCTCGTGGTTCCCCTGTCTCCATTTTATGGGTTTATATGAGTCTACCTCACATCCTGTCATGTGCTATTACATCATATTCCTTGCTTTACACCAAATCTGGTTATTCTATCAGACCCACCAACCTTACAAAACTCATGTTTCAAGGAGAAGAGAAAATCATGTTTTCATCTGTTAGTGCCTCTCCAGTGGGGGACGGCTTAAAATATGAAGATGTCAGCTGTTTCTTTTAGCTTTTCTGTGGCACTTGCATTTTGATAGATTCTTCCTGACAGAAAATATGTTAAAGAGATCAAAGCGTTTCTTGACAGGACTCTCTTTTTCCCAGTATATTCAGAAACCTCTAGTCCCTTATTTCTCTTATCATCCACGCCACTCCGCTATGACGCTCTGTATACAGAGACGGGACAGTGTGCTTTGAAGTGCTGGATTAGTCCATGCCAGATCCCAGCCTCAGAATAACAAACAATACAGGTTCAGCAGGAGTTCTCATCAGTAGTTCATTTGTCAAGTCCAACATCACTGCCACCATCCAAGCAAAATTGAATTTGCAGAATATGGCGATATCATGGAGGGAGGGGCAGAGTTATCGGGTGGTGAAACCATAACCTCAGTATGGGAAGGTCAGATGAAGACTTTATTTTAGGGTTTCTCATTTTATCCCTTCCTTTCCCCAAAACATTTTCTCAGACATCCCAAAGAAAGTTCTCACAATTCTGTCCAAGCTAGTTGTACAGCTTTTGACCTGCTTTTTCATTTTTCTCTTACTTATTCTATGCCTCTTCACAAAATAACTTTTAAAATACACATGTGTATATGGGCTTAAGGACTTGTACACTTCCCACTCTATTAAATATTTCTATTGACGTCTGTTATTGGGCACACTGTAAACATCAAGGTCTAGCTGAACTCACACTACAAAATGTGAGATGCAGTGAATTGATTTTAAATATTCTTTTGCTATCTACAGTTGGTACCATATTACTGATGGAATCTTCTGAACCAGATCTGATTTGGAAAGCATGACTGTGCCTTGTATTTTGTTACTCTAAATGCTATACTTCTGATTTGGCACTCATGGAACGTATAAGCTGATTACAGTAGAATGAACTGTCTGAAACGGTAGCAATCAATATGAACATGTATTATTGAGCGACTCATCATGAGCGACTCAATAATACTGCTTCTATGTAGAGCGAGTAGGGAAAAAGTGCACTATGTAGGTAAAGTAAGTATAGCGCTGAGGGATACACGTTATACTCACAAGAATAGGGGATACAGTGAAATATCTGGCCAACCTTTGCCAAGCTTGCCGTGTGGTGTAGTGGCTTAAGCCACTGCTTGTGGAGTGTTTGGTGCTGGGTTCGGGACCCGGTGCAGGTTACAGTTTTGCTTCCAGGAGGAGTTTCTATTTTTTTGTAAGTCTGCTCCCCTTGGAGTTGAGAATCTTTAGATTGGGGGGTGCAGAGGGTGTAGCCCCCCACAAAAAAGAAAAGATCCAATTACTTCCCAAGGACTATCACTGTTTCTGGTGGTCTCGATATATGTCAGTCACCCTTTTGCTGCAGGTGGTTTGTGCATTGCTCTATGTGAGTGGCGTGGTAAGGGACTCACCGTAATCACATAAAACCATTCAAAACAGTGTATCATCCCTCTATACAGAACCTACATAAGACCCCACTTGGATTATGGATCCCCCTTCTGGTCCCCATACTTAAAGTGGGACATAAATCTGATAGAGGGCATCCAGAGGAGGGCAACCAAACTAATATTGAGGCTGAAAAGCATGACATACAGAGAGAGACAAACTGATTTTGGTTTGTTTGGTCTGGAGGAGAGAAGGTTGAGGGATGATATCTTGCAAATATTCAAAATATTGAACAACACAGACTTAATGACTCAGTATAGCATTACATTTAGGAACTGAATGGCTAATCTTAGGTCTCATAACAAACATAGTGGCAAACACTAATAAATGCAATAATTTCTTCACCATTCAGGCAACCAAAGGGTGTAATATGCTACCACAAGAATTTTTGGAAATTACATCTTTTGACAGATTTAAAACAGAACTTGACAAGCATTTGCTGTTCATATCAAACATAAAAAGATATACAAATTAGGAGTGGGAGACAGTCCCGATAGGCTTTTACTTCCTGCTTCTGTCTAACAAAACCGAGTAAACTGAGTAAAATGACTGCTGAATGTTAGAAAGAACTATTCTAAATGACTGCTGAATGTTACTGTAACAGAGCACTGTCAGAATCCACCTACTACACATTCAACTGATTTATTTCTATGCTGGAGAGGCCCTTAAAGACAGGGCAAAACAATTGTATGTTAATAGGGCCTCTGAGGGGTGTCTGTTATGGTGTAGGAGTGTGAGTTTTGGGCAGGAGGATTGCAAAGCGAACTAAGGCTGAGCAGTTCTGTCTGCTTAAACCTCATGAGAGGAGTCACTTCCATCATAAGAGACACCCCTCAGAAGCCCTAACGACTTACTATAAATCACTCAAGTTAGCGTGAGTGCTTTATAAGTTTCAAGTAATATTTTTTTTACATTTCAAAAGTTTATTTCGTAGTCTCCCACCCTGGCTGGTCAAGTAGAGTGTAACACCTCTAACGCTCTTGCAGAAGAGGCCACTGTAAGGAAGATCAAAAGTATAGTCTCTCTCTGCGAAGATTGGCTGAAATCATGAATATATTCAACTAGGATAGCTTAACTAATACGCAACATGTAGTCTGCAGTGAACAATCTTGTTTTGCTCAGTTTTACACCTGAAAGGACAGAGGCTTAAAGGGGTTAAATGATGCCCATGGGCACACAGCAGCTGGTGGACATGCCTGAATTCTTTTATTTCCCAGGACAGTCAAACTGAGTTGCACTATCTCATTCTCAGAGGAGTCCTACATCTACCCAGTTTCACAGCTTGAAAGGACTGAAACACAAGGAGATCAAGTGACTTGCTCAAGGTCACACCATTTAGTCATTAGCTTGGGTATGATTTTAACCAATGATTTTCTGGTTCAAAGCTCAGTGTTCTAAACACTGCATTACACTGCTCTTTTGCCAGTGTTTGCATTTTGTTTCTGTCCTTCATTAATCTTTGAAAACCCAAGGACCTGCCCCACCCCACCCATTTCCACTGTATGTTCTTGAAATTCAAACTGGTAGTTGGGAATAATGGAAACTTCTTTTGTGAGAGTTCTGTTCTAAAGACCAGCAAAGACAAGAAGCATAGCTGATTTTAGGCAACCCATGGTTACTGGAGCCCCCCCTCGCTCATGGGGGGCCCCAGCACGGGGTCATAATGTCACGGATGAAACCACCCACATCAAGACCGTGCACCACGGTATAGCATGTGGCATCATCCGACTGTTTTTCTTGTGTTTTGCTGTGGGATTTGCTCCCCACACCCCTGGAACTATTGTAATCAACTCCAAGGGGGTGTGGACACAGGGGCAAGAAATAAAACTGAAAAAAAATGATTCCCTATAGGGGAATCAAACCACTTCCCCCCAACCCCATCCACTGTTGGGTCGGGTGCTCTAGCCAATCCACCATGGGACCGGATCATCTGAGCGCCTGACTGGCAGTGACTACATCCACTTCCTTGTTCCTAGTGAGCATCAGGGGGTAGCGATACTTTCTATTGCTGTAATTCCCCTGTCGCTGTAAAGCAACACACAGTACTAGCAGTGAGATCTTGCTGTGTGCGGTTTCGTCCATGATATTATGACCCAGTGGGGGGGGCAGGCATGCAGGGGGGCAGTCAGCAGCAGCCCCAGACCGATCCAGAGTATCACTTTCTATTTTTTAAATAATTATTCAAGTTAAAATTAGAACAGCAAGAAGAAGCATTGCTGGGCTCTGTGGACCCTTCTGATGTGACGACATAATGTCATGAAGTTACTGACCAAGGAATGGCCCAGTCAATCAGAGGCCGATGAACAGACAAGGATTGGGATGGGCAGGGAACCCCAAGGACTGACATTTCTTTCCCACCTAAAAAAGCACAAATATATGACTGGATGCATTGAAAATAAAAGATTGGGCATTTTGGTCAGAGTAAAAGACGTTGTCAAGTTGGGTTGGGTAAGGAGCCCCATGACATAGCTCTCTGAGGTCCCCCCAAACTTTAAAGCAATCCCTGAGAAGAAGAAACTTGTTCCCTTTAATTTTATTAAACTGTACGAAAGGTGCTCAAGTCATTATCAAATGAAAAGGCATACCGTTATCAGTGAAATAAGTGCCGTTTAGAGAGCTACACTTTCAACAATTTCTTTCAAGTGATTTTCCAGTTTCCTGCAAAACAGTTACTGTACCATTGCCATTATCAGGGTTCAAATCTCATGACATTTCCTAAAATTGGAATGCCAGGACATTGCCTTCTTTTCTACAGAAGACATTTCTATCTAACCACTTTTTTTTGTCCCATAGACATCATCTACTCTGGCTGCTTGTCATAATCATAATCAGAGTCATAATCCTCTTCTTGTGACATAAGAATCATTTCCATGGCAGCAAGTTATGATGTCACAAGCAGAGGATTATGATTCACAGCAGGAATAAGCATGTAAAAGACGAAATCTGTAGGAACATATCCAGCTTTAATTAAAATGTTCTGAGTTATGCCGGCCCACCAGCGCAGTGGCAAAGCGTCTGCTTACAGCGTTGACATCACGGGTTCAGTGACAGACTCTGGAGTTGGAGGGCCAGCTGGGGGGAGAAGGATTGACAGGGACTGCTGTCCTTCTCTGGGGGAGGGGGGAAGAGTGTCTGGTGCTATGCAGACCTCTAGCGGAGGCTGGGAGTAACGTTATGGCTGGCGCTACACATTGGGGGGCAGGGCAGATGCTGGCATCATTGCATACTCCTGCCCATCGGATCTTCAGTAAAAAATGCTGAGCCAGTTAATGAAGGCCTCCGCCTCCGCTGCGAACAATGTTCACCTGGGGGTGGTCCTGCTCCCATGGCACCACCCTGGGGGGCAAGCCAGGGCTACCAGACCATGTTCTTTAGGGAGAGGGCACCTGCCCGGCCGCCCTACCCAGGGGGTGAAGCCTCAGCATGGGTGGGCGGTGAGTGGAACAGGGGTCCGGTCCAGTACTGGGAGAAGGAATCCTGGTATATATAAAAAAATGTTCTCAATTATAAAAAGTGAAAGGCCCTAAAATTCATGTTTTGGGTGAATTTTTGTGTAGCTGGGTTCTGCTGATGCCAAGTGCAAGCTTTTCAGAGGAAACCAGAAAATCTCTTTAGCAGCCCCTATAGTACATCAGTAGACTCTTGCAGCTTAAAATTGTGACAAAAATGACACTGTTCTAAAATTGCTTCAGATTTTTATAGATTGTTTCTTTTTCAGTTCCAACTGGATGGGCGCACATTGATACAATCAAATTCTGAAGGGTACCACAAGAGTAGGCAGCAATGAAGAAGAACCTGACAAGGACTCAGCTGGTTTTGACAAAGTTGTCAATGCCTGGCCAGGTGCTGTTTCATGGTGACGTCCTCTTGTGGTACAATTCATAATTTGTTTACATGGACATGCATGGATCCGGTTGGAAATGGAAAAAGAAACCATCCCTGAAACTGAAGTATATCGTTAGAGCATGATTTTACTGTCATAAACTGTGAGAGCCTACCGCCATGGATAAGGACCGTTAAATAAGTTGTTTGGTGTGTGCTGCATATACACCTGTATAAGAGGTTTCTGTTCCAAAGGTGTTGGCAAATCCTAGATGTGTCAATACTATTGATATTATAATTGTTTTCTTTTGTGATTTCAGTTAATCAGCATCCAGAATGGAAGGGCATCTTATGCTGTTTAGGGTTGTGATCTTGTGCGAATTGAAATGGAGCAATCCAGTTGAGGAACGGTGGTCCTACATGGCCTCTTCTGCTACTAATGAATGCATTAGCTGTAATTTACTGGATAACCTAGAGTTGTTTTATGAAATCTGGAATCCCTTTCTTAAATGTGCTCAAATTAAGAATATGTCTATGATGTTATTTGACCTTTATTCTTTAGATTTTCTTGTATGTTTTTTTTGTTATTAACTTACTTATTTGAATTTATATTAGGTTCTGTATTCTTGTTTAGAATATTTATCTTTAACCTTGTTTGTATATAGTTCTGCATAGGTATACATTTTGCTTGCTTTTATGATATGTATTTCTTGTATCCTGTTTGTTCTTTTAAATTTCAATAAAAACAATAATATAATAAAAAGAAATGGAGCATTCCAGTCCAACAGCATGGGATGAAGCATTGCTTTGACTGATTTTGTTTTAATCAAAAAAAACCAGAAGAACTAAAACGAATTAACTAATTTATTTACTGAACCTATAGAACTGACTGCCGAACAATTCTTAATGAGGGTTTGTTTGGACCATGCTCCCCTCTAGGAGCAAACAATACTGCCGGTATGTTTTATTGCAGCCAAGAAAGCAATAACTAGGCGTTGGATGAGGACTCGGATCCCAACTGTTCAGGATTGGAGGAAAATAATGTCAGAAATATACAAAACGGAGTCTTCAGTGCTGAGCAGCGGGGAGGACCCACATCACGCATGATGAAGTGGAGGGTATGAATCCATTTTATAGCCTCAGAACAACTGGATTCGAGTTTATAAAGCTTTAAAATTAAGTATAAATGTCAACAAGGGTCAAATCTAGTCTGAAAATCCCACAGAGCTGATGCTTTCCCAGGCAGAAAATTAACTCTATTAATGTACATTGAACAGAAATTGTCTCAAGGGCAGAACCTTAAAATCTATAATTAACAAATTTACTACAGGAATGTAGAAGAATGAAATCTATGCATAGATATTGCCTATAGAAACATTGTAGCATCCATTGTATATGTATGTGGAAAAATAATTTAATAAAAAGAAATAAAAAACGACAAAAAAAAAATAACAGATGAACTTATTTTATGTCACTCAGGCTAACCTGAGGGACTTACAATATGTTAATAAGGTTGGTCTGTCATGTAGGTCTCTTGAGAGTTTAGTGCAATTTTTGCTAGCAAAACTGCTCGACTCTACTTGTCCTTGTAGTACTCTTGCCCAAAATGACAGTTGTACTCTGCAAGGAGGATGCATCTCAGACTGACCCCATAAACATATAAATTGCCAAAGGCTGCCAACAATGATCTTTACAAACAGGTTAATGGCATTCGATCAATGTCTTTTGGCAACAGTTTATCAGACAATGGTTTAGATGTAAATATGCTGGGATAATTAATAAGGCATGGGGGGGGGATAGGGTTTAGTGTACTTCACAAGGAACCCACCACAATGGGGCAGATGGTGATTTATCATTCCCAACATTTTGGGGGGGGTGGTAATTATCAGTGTAATTCATGTTTTATGTAAAGATGTAAAGGGTGCATTCAGGCCCGTTGTATGTGCCTAGCATATTAATTTATTGACCAGCTAGAAAAAATTCAAAAGGGTTACTATTTGGGCTTTATATTTGATGTATACTTTGTTCCATAAGGGACTGTACTTTAAGGTATGGTTTGTGTGTCTTGCATCAGGCATTTCCAATTTCAGTCGAGCCTGTTGACTGTTATGCTCACCACCTAGTCACAGTTATTTAAATAAAAGCACTTCTGCTGAGGTAACACTGGTAGTGCCACGGTTCACATCCTTGTTTGGTTGCTTCTTGTTACCTAATGAATTCACTCTTTATGAGCATCTATGCAATATTTTTTATACTTGTTTAACATCTATACAATATTAATTGCCAGAAAACCTTGATTTTTGGTCCAATCCACCTCCCCCACACTGTATAGCCTACTGGTGGCTTCCCGTGCTGTGGTGACAGCAGTGTACGCCTACCCTGAAGCAAGCTCCCTGGCCCACCGTGAGGGGTGCTGGGAGGCTGGGCTGTGGCACCATCCCTTCAAGGGCTCAGAGGCACTACCAGTAGTGGCATTATTCCTAGCCTGGGCTGCCCAGGACCAGGCACCTAAGTCTACTCCCAAACCTGGTTCAGGTCTCGGGCATCCCCCAACTGAGTTTTCGTTTAAACATTATGGTGCTATAGTGATCCAGTAATTTTCAAGTTCAAGTTTATTAGCAGGAAAACTCCAGAGCACGCTCATTTACAAGGAGGTCCTGTTAAGACAAGGTACCTTTTAATTTTAACAAAGACATGAGTGCACTTTACAACAGATTAACTATGGCCAACAAGATCTGCTAATATTCAGATCTCTCATGTTTCTTTGTTGCTTTTTTGGTGTAGTGATTATGTTGCAGGGGTTATTTATTTTATAGTGATTATGTTGTAGGGGTTATTTATAAATCTGGGAACTGTACTTCCAACACACCTATTCCCTAACCTGTACCAGCGACAAACCCAAACAACCTATTCACTCACCTTGATAAACAACAGAAAAAAAAAATGACAAGAATTAGGAGTAGGATGAGTCTCTTTGCAGATGACTCAAAACTGGGAGCACTGGCAGACAGGGACAAAGTGAGAGAGACAGCCCAGAGGGACCTGGATACCCTGGAAGGGTGGTCAAGGAGGTGGAGATTGAGGTTTAATGCAGGGAAGTGTAGGTGCTGCTTCTGGGGGCCAGAAACCCGGGCCATGTATACACCCTGGGTGGGGGGTTCATACTGCAAGCCACATCGAGTAAGAGGGATCTAGGGGTGGTGGTAGATGTCAAAATGAGTAACACTGAAAATTGCAGAAGAACTGTAGCAAAAGCAAACAGGATATTGGGCTGCATAGCCAGGGGGTATCACGTCCAGGAGGAGGGAGGTGATCCTCCCTCTGTATAATGCCTTGGTCAGACCGCATCTCGAGTACTGTGTGCAGTTCTGGAGACCTCACCTCAGGAAGGAGGACATAGCACTGCTGGACAGGGTCCAGAGGAGGGTAACCATGATGATTCAGGGCATGAGGGGAGGCTCTGTGAGGAAAGACTGGAAGAGCTTGGGCTGTATTCGCTGGAGGAGAGGAGAGGAGAGACGGGGGGACATGATAGAGGTCTTCAAATATGTAAAAGGAATAAAAAAAGGCAGAGCCAAAGAGATGTTTAGACTAAAGAAGGGGGGGGGGAATAACCAGGGGGCATGAGTGGAAGCTAGAGGGGAGAATTACAGGGGGGGGAACGCAAGAGACATTACTTCACTGAGAGGGTGGTGGAGCCATGGAATTCGAGTATAGTTCTTCTTCAGGAGTTATCTACGAAGAGAAAATATTTTCTTTTTATAGATAATTGCTGAAGACCCATGGTCGAAACCTTAATTCTAACTCTATTTTCAGTGCACAGCATTTAAGCAATAATGACCGCAGAGGCGGTCATTTCCTAGAGATTAATGACCGGCTGGGGGAAGGGTGGCCTGAGGTGCAGCTCAGGGCCACCCGCACCCAGCTGGTCATTAATCTTGAGGAAATGACCAGCTCTGAGGTCATTATTGCGATTATAAGTCTAATAATACCACCTAGCACTTAACCCTCTCCCCCCTCAACTCCCTCTCCCAATACACCCATTCATCCTTCCCTCCTCCCACCCTCTTTCCCTACCCCCCTGTAGCACTTTAATTGATATTTGACAAGTGCCTATGGCCGCACCTCACTAATGTGTCTCTCCTCCATACCGTGTCAACCCTGTTACCAGACCTCCTTCTGGCATTTTTGCCATTGTATTGAATGTATAAAACTGTATGTAACTGCCTGTAACCCTCTGTTATACTGTTATTCAATGTCTTGTTTAAATTGTACCTCAATCGAAGTGGAACCTTTGTAAAAGAGCTTTGGCTCAAAGGTACTTGTAATTCTAGATTCAAATAAAATAAAAAATTAAAAATTGCAGTAATGGTTTCTTTTTTAAGACATCTACTTACTTTTTCTGTGGCAGAAGTGGGAATGTGACAACAGGAAGCACAGAGAGGGTACTGCACCGGTCACTTCTTAGAGATTTCAGACTGGCACTGCAATCAGTCATGGACGGTGCTGCCATCTTGAATAATTAATTAGACTTATAATTTATGTTAACGTTTTGTTTTCAGCCCACACACTGATGCAGCACTTTGTGTTTTTTTGTTTTTACTGCTTAGGACAATTTTTTGACATCCAGTGAGAAACTATGCATCCTGCCCCTCATTTCTACCAACCTGCCTGCTTTGGTTATGATCATTTCTGTGCTGGCTTCATTGAATTTTTTCCACAGTTCCTTCTCATGAAGATACACCTTGATGTTTTCTATGCTCTGGGAAACAAAATCAAAAAACAAACTATTAGTGATATTCTGTTTATAACCTAATTTTAAGTACATTAGAGGCAGAGTTATTATTATGCAAGATTTGGAATGGTTCTCTGCACTTACCCTTTTTTTTTTTTTATATTTTCTTTAATGAGTGATACCAGAAAACATTGCAATAGGTTACAAATGACAGTTATTTCAATACAGGCTACAACCAGTATTAACAGATCCATGTGACTTTTTTTCACTTGAAATATACAGTACTTTGTTCTGTTTTTTTTGTTGTATAATAAACAACTTAATAAACTTTATCTGGCATGTATTTTTTTGTGTCATACAGTTTCTCCTCCCATATGGGGAGAATATGTTATAGGAGAGTAGGGATGAGTAGGGATTTCAGGAAGGACAGGAAGAGGATGGGCGACCAATCTATCTGTGCTATACCAAGTCTCACTCCATTTCTACTATGTTGGGGGCAGTTTCCTCACCCTCCCCCATCCGTACACCCAGGTTGCTTTTGCTAAAAATGAGTGGTTGTCTCCCTTCCCTGTCTGCCCTAATTTCTAGCCCCATTGTTCCTCTATTATTTGTTTTCAGTCCCCCTCCTTCCCCTGTAGAAATTTCCATCTAGTCCATCTACCTATATATGTTTCCAGTCTGTCTTGCACCAAAATGGTAAATCTCTCAATTTCAGCAACTTCCCCCACCACTTACAGTCTTACAGCTGTGGAGGATCAGACTGTAGCCAGCATCTCCAGATTGCTTTTGCTGCTGCGGCCATACAAATGTACCATAAGTACCTAGCTGTTGTCCCTTTGAGTGTTTGGAGTTTGAGCCCAAGAACTAAGTAATTAAAATGCAGTGGTTCAGGGACAGCAAAGATCTCCTGCAGCTTCTGCCCTATTTCTTCCCTGTATGGTGTAATTTTCCTCAGGACCCCAAAATATAGTTGTGCATTGCTCTAACCTCACCACATCCTCTTCAGCATGCAGCTGAGCCCATTGCGTCCCACTTAGCTTTCATTACTGATGCGATAAAGAACCGTGACTTAACCTTCCAGGCAAATTCATGCCACCGAGGTGAGGATGAAGTCTTAAATGAACCCTCCCAAATCAGTTTCTGTCATTTGGAAGTCCATTCAAACTGTGCTTCAGACTGCCATTTTGTGATAAAGTATGTAGCTGTTGTCATTCTGTCCTGCCCTAGAAACTGATGCAGAATTGAAATGGCTCCCGCTTGTTGAAATGACAGGACCAGAGTGGGAAATGATTGCTCCTCTGGGTCATCATCAGGTATTCGACCCTCCAATCTAAGCTTTTGGGACACATAATCTCTAACCTGAAAGTATCTGAAGCTGACATGTACACCTCAGTTAAAGTCCATGACACATTCCGAAAAGGTTTTTACCACTGTGCCTGTATCAGCTGTGCCAAGAACTGCAGTCCCCTCTTGGCCTGTCTTTGAAATCAAGGATCGATTCTTCTCAGTTGAAAAGTGGTATCCCAGGTCAACCACTTGAATTTCCATATATGCTTTCTGATGCTAGGCCAACTAATGAATCTGTCCCATGCTGTGGATATGGCTTTCATTGCTGAAAATTGTGTATATGGGTCACCATTTCTAAGTGCTTTGTTGTAGAGTAGGACTGGCACAGGGATCCGCTCTGTGGTATCCACCTCTATACTTTTTCAGTGGGAGGAATAGCTTATGGTACTGCAAAGTAGGGCCAATTTTTTTTTTATACACTTTATGCTCCTCTCCCCAGCAACCAGTTTCCACTCCTTCAGGAGACACACACATTGTTCCCGCACCACAACCTACCTGGTTCTCCGTCGAGTCCCCATGGAGCCATGGCTGTACCCCCATCAGGCGGGTAGGGGGCGGGGCCGATTCACCCCGAGACAATCAACTTTTCATCAGACTCGTCGGGCCGCCAGGCAGGTGCGGGCAATCAGGGTCTCTATCAGTGCTCCATCATCTAGGAGACCAGTCACTGATTTTCCCTTTTTCCTGGAGGAATGGCACGCACCCTGACATCATGGCATCACCACCGACGTCACCACTCCCCATCCCCAAGTATTGCTCTATGCTTGCCCTGCTCCTGGCTTCTGCCAGAGGCCAGTCAAGTGCTGAGTGCAGACCCCCCCTCCCAATGGATGCTCAATCCTCTTCCTCCCCCACCAACCCCCAGAAGCCCAGGCTCGTTTCCGAATCCAGGTCGCCAGCGCAGCTGTGAGGTGTGGAGTCCAGCACCTCAACCCTCAGCACCACTGGGCCTAGGGCCAATTTTACTTGGGCTGCTGTCCAGTAGTCTTCCAATGATGGGAGAATCCATCCTCTCCCAACCTTTCCCACCATGAGTAATGCACTATATACTCTGGACCTATTCTTTGCCCATGTAACCTTATACAGTTGTTTTTTGCACTACATTAAACCATATTTTTGTGAGTGGGACTGGTGCATATCAAAATAAATATAAGTATCTAGGAAGCACATTCATTTTCACAGCGTGGATACAGAAATATAGTGGCAGAAGGAGTAAGGACCACCTGTGCAAGGTATGAAGTTGGGGGAGATAGCTATATATTGATACAGGGATGTTTTACTTAAGCTTAAATAAATGCCAGGATAATTAAGTTTCTGTAGACCCATTTCATAGGGAAAGTCTGTTGGTGTTCCAGTGGTGGGGAAAAAGTAAAGGTAGCATTTACCGTATAACCTGAATAGACAATTTCCATCATTCGTGGAAGGGAGTGCTGTGTATTGGTTCAATAATGGAGCATGTCATCTATATAAAGTGCAGTGTTATGCTCCTTGGGGCCAATGTGAATTCCATGGACACATTGGTCTATTTTAATGTGCCAGGGGTTCAATAGACAGGGCAAACAAAATGGAGGATAGAGTGTAGCCCTGACATGTGCCTTGGCCCAGCTTAAATTTACCTAAAAGATTCTCTCGTGGGACACGCTATCCAAGTTCCAAACCCAGGTTCACCATCTCAGATCCTCGTTATCAGAGTTCTTCTAAGGGCCCATAATAAAAATACCACTGTAGTCTCTGTATACATACCCCCAAAGAACCAGGGTACCGGCTTCAATAACTTAATGGAATGTCTCAAGGGACTGCGCCATAGTATGGAGACCATAATAATGGGGGACTTTAATATCAACTGGCTTGCACCCGAGGCCTGCATCTATAAGGATACTGTCGCTGCACAGCACCTCACTCAGCTTGTCCCCTCTACCACGAGAAACAACTACAGGACAGTGACCAGCACCCTAATACATTGGATACTGTCAAATCACCCTGACAGAATTACTAAGGTGTCTGTCCTCCCAGACTCCATAAGTGATCACTCTCCTGTGATCTGCTCATGGGCTACTAATACCACTAAACCCCCCCCCAAAAAAAAATTATATTCACTAGAGTTCTAAAGCAGGGATACCTCCACCTGCTAAAATCTCATTTAAGCAGGCTTGATTGGTCTAAAATTGACACTCTCAAGGACGTAAACAAAGCACTGGAAGTGTTCATTAGACTCTTCACCACAGCCTGTGACATTTATGCACCACTGGTAAAGAAGAAAGTCAAAGGCATATCAAACCCCTTGATAAACTCTGAACTTCTAGTGCAGCTCAAACTAAGGGACCACCTCTGGCACTGTGCTCGAGCCACAGAAGCAAAGAAGGACATTCAACAATACAAAGCAGCAAGAAATACTGTAGCTATACCCGGTCTATTCGGAATGCCAAATGCAAACACTTTATACAGGCACTTTCCAACTCCTGGAGTGATGGGAAAAAAATTCCGGAACAACCTGAAGGACCTTACAGGGAAGGAAGCTAAGACACCACCAACTATGCTTAACATTGATGGTACACCTACGCTTGACCTTAATATGATCTGTAACACATTCAACAATGCGTTCTCTAACCTGAGCAGCATCCTACCACCTGATTTTTTCAATGTCCCAACCACCAGCTCCACCTCAACAACATTGTCCAAAGCACACCCCGCCCCACAGTTTTTCTTTCAAGAGGTCCCTATGCACATAGCCAGAACCCATATACGCAAGGCCATCAGCAAAACCGGATACAGTGGTGACTCCCTTGATCTGAAACTACTTGCATTAGTTCTAGATGAACTCCTTGAACCCCTGACTAAGATCTTTAACCTTTCCCTAAGATTGGGTCAATTTCCATCACTCTGGAAACAAGCAACTATCGCACCAGTGTTCAAAAATGGAGACAAGACACTACCCACAAACTACAGGCCCATCTCCATCCTCCCCCACTTATCAAAAACTCTGAAATGTATAGCATCTGATCAACTTGTGAAGTTCCTGGATAAGTATGAAATCCATTGCCCTGAACAACATGGTTTCCGGAAAGGGCATAGTACCACCATGGCACTGCTGGAGTTCACCAGTTTCCTCCATGACACCATCGACCAAGGCATGTGTGGTGTGGCGGTATTCATTGATCTAACGAAGACCTTTGACACTGTTAACTACCTGCTACTTCTCGATCAACTGTCTGCCCTTGGCCTCTCCAAACATGCAGTGAGCTGGTTTGCTAGTTACCTAGGGGACAGGGCCCAACATGTCAGGATCACTGGAGTCACCTCAGATGAAAAGCCAGTCCTCTCAGGTGTCCCCCAAGGGTCAATATTAGGACCACTACTCTTTTCTCTCTTTCTTAATGGTCTCCCTAGCGTCTGCCAACAGAGAATATTACTTTATGCGGATGATGCAGTGCTATTCTCAAGGAACCGAGATACTAGCCTCCTAGAGAGTCACCTTCAAAGCAACTTCAGGTGTGTTGAAGATTGGTTCCACTCACATAAACTGGTTCTGAACCTTAACAAAACTAAGACTATGACATTCTACAACCCACAGAGCAAGTACAAAACTCTGCTCCTCAACATCAAGAACCATGCAGGGGCCTCACTTGAGCATGTTCCTGAGTTTAAATACCTTGGCATCACCCTGGACAGCTCACTTTCATTCTCACATCATATAGGTAATGTAGCAAGAGCTGCCAATATACGGATTGGCCTGCTCCACAAGCACAAGCATTGCCTGACCCCTGAAGCCCTTAGGCTGGCTATCTATAGCTCTGTCACCTCCATCATTGACCATGGTCTTGACATCTATGGCTCTGCCTCCCCTACAGCTCTCCAGAGGATATCTGTGACTCTCAACAAAGCCTGTAGGCTCCTTAGAGGTGCCCCTCGCCTAACTCACACCTGTGACCTATATGCCCAGGCTGGATGGCCACCTCTCCAGAGCAGAATACAGTACCAGACCTGTCTACTCACCAAAAAAATTCTCCTTGGGCACATGCTGCCTGGAGTTGCAAAACTCCTTACTGCCCACAGCAGCACCCAATCTACACGGAGAGCTCTGCAACAGACGTTCCAGGTCCCCAGGTGCCAGACTACTATGGGGCAGAGATCATTCTCACACAGGGCTCCTCAGTGGTACAATACCTTTAACAAAGAAGCACTTACAGCTGTGACTCTTGGTCCCTTTAAAAGGGAACTTTGACGCTCCATTGCCTCAACCACGCAGTGTGACTGCCTCTCCTAAAGAATGGTCTTCACCTTGTATTGGTGACAGTGGTGCTCTGGGTTCCTGCCGACTGTCCCTCTTTTGTCACCCCCCCACACTCCTCCCTTTACCCACCCCTTCCCTCTCAGCTGACACTAGGCCTGAGCCACCATGACCAATCTCATGCCACTTGCCACTTCTACCTGACAATGGCGTTGCCTGCTCACTCCTCCCTACCTCTCTCCACTCCATATGTGGTTCACCATCAAAACTTACTCATGCTGGCTATTGCTGTCTCTCTCTGCAAACCACTGTACATACCATGCTTAATTCAACCTTGAAATGTAATATATGTATCTATTGTTTCCTTTGTATTGTCGTTCCCCTACATCCTTTGACATGGAACCTTTGTAAATGAGTAGTCCCTGCTCAAAGGTACTTGTAATCCTAGAGTTTACTAAATAAAATAAAAAAATAAAAAATAAATCATCCTGATAAATGTCCATTTGCTGTCACGTGTGCTTGGGTGGGGGCCCTATATAAAGTTTGAGTGTACTGCACAAATTGAGGGGAAAATCAAGATCCAGCAAGGATCCCATGCAGCTATTTCCAGTCTATCTGGTGAAATGCTTCTTCAGCATCCATACTCGTCAGCAAGGCTGTTTGTGTTCTGGAATTTAAGGTGCTCTAGCACATGGAGGGTCCAATGTATGTTGTCTTGTGCCTGTCGCCCAGCCACAAATCCTGTCTGGTCGAGCCCTACTAGCTTTGGAATAATATTTTCCATTTTCTGTGTTAAGATCGCAGTTAGATATTTATAGTCAACATTTAGTATGGCGATTGTGTGGTGGGATGGGCTAGCATAGGGTCCTTGCTGGGTGTGGGGAGGACTGATATGACTGCATAATTCCAAGAAGGGGCTAGGCAGCCTCCCTCCTTTAATGCTGCCCAGTAAGCTCCCATTAGTAGTGGTATGACATCCATAGGCACAAGAGTGGTTCAAAAACTGAGGGATCAGAACAAATGATATCATGATATGACAGTTTCAAGGTCTCATTATCAATACTGTGGGAAGGTGATACTACCATCAAGGGTTCATTGTATACCACTGTTTTCTGATCTTTTAACCAGTTCAGAAGAGTGTTTTTTCATCTGTGCCATCTCTCCCTAAATATAGTAATAAGAAATATGTACCTTAATTTGCCAGGCGTGTAACGTTTGTGTATGTGCTGAGTGGCCATAGAATGTTGCAGCTGCATCTCTGCCCCTAAAATATGTTTAATGATGACACAAATGAGGGAAGGGGTTTGCAGGCACTCTATGTAGAAACAATATTAACAGAATTGGTGGGGGTTGGGGGCTCTCGAAGCCTAGCTGCATTATTTTGTTGGCAGTTATTTTTTTCTACAGAGTACACTCTGTACCTTGTCTTCCTAATAAAGATGGTTTATAAACAACATTATTGTGCTTTATCCCTGCCATCCCCCTCACACACAAAAATATCTGACCTATCCAACCTCCTGGCATAACTGGAGAATGGTGGGTGCAAGAAATAACTCAGAGTGTGGTGCTCATGCTTCTCTGTAAACATAACCACTACTTATCATTAGGTTAAGTTTTCCCATTTTCTTTCCTTTCTTTATAACCCTAATCCTCACATCTACATTATTATGTACAGGGTTGCAAAAGGCGTAGAAGCAGTTACTTCCAGACCTGTTTGTTCTCCCCAGTTATTCCAGGAGTCTGGAAGCCTTATCCCAGATGCCATTACTTCTGTACCCACCACAGTTCACCAGTTATGTTGCAACTAGCATGGTTACAGTTCTATGACTATGCTGTGCATTAACAAGCATAACATTTTATGTGTGTCAAAACTGAAAACTGTAGGCCACTTGTCCCAGTCTTCCACTCCGAACACTGCAGCCTTTCTCCTTCATTTTGAGATTGCTTTAGCATTTCTGCTGCTTTAGGCTACAGTTCCAGCACTGAGCTAGCAGTATAGCCTAGAGGTTAGAATAAGAAGCAATGAACAAGTTTGGTACATCCAGCAGACATAGGTTTGATTTCTACAGACTCCACATGCGTACTGTGTGACGCTGAGCAATTGCTCCCAGGTAGCACCTGAAAACAGGTCTTGGGCCTATGGGGCTGTATCCAGTTACCAAAGAAAAAAAACAAATAATGAAATAGAAGGAGCATCCCGTAGGCTTTCATCAGTATTCTCAATATGTTGTTTTTGAAGACTCATTAACGTTATTGTTGCTGACTAAAATGAACTAGCATGCTGCAGACTGTGTTCCATGACTTTATAGGACAATGGTTGTAGTAAAACCAGGACCACCTTGTAAATAAGCAATGCTCAAAGGAGCCTTTTTCAGGTAAAACACACACACACACACACTCACTCTGCTCGTTTCATACTTTCTGACTTTCTGAGCACATGCACACACATGCACGCACACACGCACACACACATACACACACACACACACACACACACACACTTTGGTGTCCATTTTCAGGGAAGCAATTGAGCACTTGATGGTTTATAGCCCTTGTCACATTCCATTCCTGGGGAAGGCTGATTTACACACAATTAGGATTTCAGACTTTTTTTTAATTTCTGAATAATACCAATTCTACCCTATGTATTTAAAGTGAGTTCTTTGCAAAGTCTGTCACTGTCTGATGAAGAGCTCTACACAGCTCGAAATCTTAAATTCTTTGAATCTCTTAAATTTGTTATGTGTGCCACTGGGGGAAAGGTACATAGCAAGTGTCAATACAATTCAACAAGCTCATCTGACCATGGCTCTCGCTGACTGCCAGTGAATGTGGGTGGTGTGTGCCAGACTTCAGACAACATGAAGACTTAAGATAATAGGCTAATAAGTCCTCTATCAGAAGTAGGGGGTCAAAATACACATTCCGACACTTACTTTTGAAAGTGAGGGGTCGCTGACCTCTCTGCCCCCCAACCCGGAGTTCGACGCTTATGATGACATCCTCCCTAAATTGTTTATAAAACTCAGTGGTGAAGCTGTCTGATCTGGGAGATTTTCTGGTCTTACTGTACTTCTGATTATTTCAGAAAGGAATCCCTCATCACTAACCAAGGCACAGAGTACCTCATTCTGTTCCCCAGTTACCTGGGGAAGATTCAGCTGAGCCAAATATGCCTCTGTGTCTATGTGCAGTTTCCCTGGTCTGGGGGTATAAAGGGTTTCATAATAATTTTGAAATGCCACCATACTTTCTGTCTGTTCTGTAACTCTCTGCTCCTGCCCCTGTTGCAAGATCTTTGCTATGTGGGCCTTAGCCCAAAATGTTTGTAGCCTAATTGCTCATAATTTTAGGCCTCGTGGCCCCCTCATAATACCTCTGATGGAGGTACTTAAAGTTCTGCTCTACTTCATAATCCAATATCTGGTTTAGTTTCAATTTCAGAGTTTTCAACCCTTTACTCCACCTTTTATATAATTTAATCTGTTGAAGCTCTTCTATTTCTACGATTTTCATTTCTAGATGTTTTTGTTGTTCCTCTCTCACTTTCTTTTTCCCTGCTGCTCTTGCAATAATTCTCCCCCTCAGTATGGCCTTTGCCATATCCCACAGTATCCCTGGAAAAATATTGGGGGTGTTATTCTCTTGTACTACCTCTGTAGTAATCTGCAGAATCTGATTTCTTACCTCCCTATCCTGTAGCAGGGACACATTAAGTCTCTGTTGCTTGTGATTTGGTATATGATTTTGTACTTTTACTATGAAAGGAATTCAATACACTTTTTACTGAAAAAAGTCTCAAAAAGAGGTTTTCTCTTGAACGTGTAAATCAATTTGCAGGGTGAGAAGGGCATGATCTGAGAGGCCAAGTGGGCCTATCTTACACTTTGTAACTCTGTCAGCAAACTCCCTTGATGTTAGGAAAAGAGTCAACCTTGAGTACATGTGCTGCACTGTCAAATAAACTGTATGCCCATCTGTTGGCCCATACAGATGTCTCCATATAGCACTCATCTCCAACTCTGTTATTAAATTTTACTTTCCAGGCTACCGTATGTTCCCTTCTGGGTATTTTAGAGGTACTATCAAGCTATGGCATGAAAGTTAAGTTTAGGTCCCCTCCAAAAATGACCAGCCCCGCCCCATGTTCTGTTATGGTAGTAAATAATTTGCAAAAAAAATGCAAAGTCTGCTGCTGGGGAGGGGAGGGATAGATGGATACCAATGTGAGCACCTGACCATTATATATGCCTTTTAGAATCATATATCTTCCTTCCTTATCCTTATGGACTGCTTGTGTCTCAAATACCACTCTGTTTGGCACCAGAATACCCATGCCCCTCCTCTGATCAGCTTGATGTGAGGAGGAGTGGACCTGCTGGTAGCTAAACTTGGCTAGTTTTGAATATTACATAGAAACATAGAATTTGTCTGCAGAAAAGGACCAGTAGACCCATCCAGTTTGCTCTGTTTTCAGTGCCTTTTTCCACACATTGGAATCCATTTGATCACAGGTGTCCCTTCTTCCTCCCTTTCCTCTACCTTTTATGCCCATGTGACTATCCCATGCATGCTTGAAGCTCCCCACTGTCTTCACCCCCACTACCTCTTCTGGCAGGCTGTTTCAGGCTTCCACCAACCTTTCTCTGAAAACATATTTCCTCAAATTCCTCTTAAACTCCCCCACAAGTTTCATTGCATGCCCCTGTATTCTGGTACTCCTGTTTGTCTGAAAGAGACTCCCCCCATGCCCCTTGTGCACCCCCATGAGGTACTTATAGGTGTAACTCCCCTGCAAATGGGGGTTCCCAAAAGACTTCCAGGAGCTTGCTTGAATGCTCCAAGCCTGAATGGTGTTTGGCATTTAAGCCATTTATCAGTGAGTGTTTTTAGAGCCTCTGGTACTGTCTCTTTAAGAGCTGTCTGCTTGCAGACATAATTAGTTTGTATGGGGGGACTGTGTGCTTCTCTGAGTACCACTCGAGCTGCTGCCAATTCTCTTCATTTTGCAGTCACTAGGAGTGCAAAGGGAACCTATCTGAAAGATGTAACTGTTTGCCAGAAATTATTTAGAGTAATAATGAAATTACAGTTTGTCTAACCTGCTTTCTTTGCAGTCAGAACTGTGTCTGCTAGTTCCCATTCTAGTTTTGAACTGCTGAGCTGGACCAATCAGTGTGGGTAAGCTAGCTCTAAAATGGTGCCTTGGACTGAATCAGAACTTGGACTCATAATCTGAGCCAGCCACAAGAGGATTGTATGGGCAGTGACTCTGGGAGATGTAGTAGGACTTCAGTGCCTTTTGGACCAACAGCAGCAGTCTATTGTGAGTGACAGCCAATCCAGTCAAGAACTGGGAGGAACTCAAAGGAAGTGCCCGGTTTTGTCGGTTGGAGTTTCAGTTGAGCTTTGGCAGTGAAGAAGGAAGGAGCCCTGTGCTTTTTCAGTGTGCAGTTTTAGTCAAAAACGTGTGTAAGGCCCAGAGTTCGTCTGCAGTCAGGTAATAGCTTGTTAGACTGAATCATTCTGTGAAAAGAATCAAAGGATCTCTGAAGAGTGCAGTGCAGGCAGTGTAGTGCAGAAAAAGGAGGCAGGAAACCAGGCTCACCCCAGAAGACTGAGGAATTGCTGTACTGTGAATTTCGGGTCTGTCAGGAACTGAATCTGCTGTGTGTTCTCCCGGTATTGTGCAGTAATTGTGATCGGGATACAGATGCAGCCTGCCTGGTATAGTGCTTTTATATGGATGTGGAAGAGGTTTGTGTACCTCAAGTGAGCCCTGCTGACATTGAAGGACCCTATCTTATTTGGAGGTCGTGAGTACTTAATTAGGGTCGCCCCTGTTGAATTGCCACATTAAATCCAAATGGAATTACTGTACTGTTGACTGTTTAATTCTCCTTTTTCTGTGTGTGAAAGGGCCCCTACCAGCTGCCACGTTTGGACTGAGCTACCAGGGCTTTGGGTACTCAGGGACAGTAACTGATAGGGATAGGCCTGTGCACAGAGCCATAGGTAGATTATTAGAGTGATAAGCTAATTAACCTGATTTCCCTGTCCTTGTTATATCCTCTAACAAATCAGAGCTGCTTGTTTGCAGCAAAGTTATACTGCCTGAGGTATTTGTCTATGTTAAAGTACTGTACTGTGATTGTTGCACTGTATCTCATTTCACAGGAGGTCCCAGTGCGGGAACCAGACCTGGGGGTAAGTGTATACTGTGAAGGTAATTTGATATTGTGTGGCCACTAGTGGGAAGAAAGGTTGCAGGTCCCAGAGGCCTGGACCAAGTTAGTTTAACTATTGCAAACCCTGACCTCTGGGTGGAGGCACCCATATTGATCCAGGCCTCAACCTGTTAGTGGCAAATCAGGCAGGGGTAGTCCCCTGATAGCGCCATCTAGGGTTACATCTTGGAGGCTCACCGCTGGTATTGTGTGTCCTCTAGTGGCCATATTTACTGAACCACTGTTAAGAAAATGGGCACCTGACAGAAGTGGCTGTGCACCCGCTGGTGGTAGTGGTGTACTGGGAGGAGATTGACCCCCAAATGCTATGCTTATCCTGGACATCCCCTGGGTATCACTAGGACACTGTGCAGGGAGTACTTTCCAAGGTGGAAGGTTTACAAAACCCTGTGTGGTGTGGTGGCATGCTAATCTGCTCACACACACTTTCCTGGCCCTAGTAGAGTTTATGATCCCATAGATAGCTCCAAAGTGCCATAGACCATTACCCCGAGAGGAGCCTCACTGCTTGAGAGTGATAACTAAGGACAGTAAAGACCCGGAGGGAATCAGCCCCCACCACTATCTGAAACTTTTGAGGAGAAATTGCTGAATGGTTGCTGGGAGAGGGAAAACTGTGGAGGACTTGAAGAAACTATTCTGCCACCTGGGGTGTTCCTCCCCAACACCTCTCCTGCTCCAGTGTCGTAATGGTGGCTGGAACCAATGCAGACTCCTATTTCTGCACCTGCCATTAGTCACGACTTTCACCGGGTTGAGGATCTTCTTCACCCTCCCACCCCCAGGGGAGGATGACTGGGAGACCTGGATAGACTATGTTGCCCCTCAAGTGCTAGAAATGGCAATGCCTTGATGGCTGGAGAGTCTAGCAGAGGGTTAGTGAGAGCCTCCAGGTCCTGCCCTGGCTACCATCCGTGCTAAACGGGCCAGTAACCCTTGAAGCGACTGCACAGGCCTATCTTGAGGCCTTGGAGAATGTGAATGGGAGCCCAGATTCTGATGAGGACCTATGGTAGAGAGTAAGAAATGCACACAGTACCAAGGAGTTGTTGTCTGTGTATGTCCTCTCGGCTGAAAAATTGTTGCAAGAATGCCTCAGAAAGGGGTAGTTTGCCAGCTGATTGAACTGGACCAACCAGACTGGACAGAATCTTAGTCTGCCCCTTCTCAGAACTGCTGTTGGCTCAGTTTCGCCTGGCAAATCAACTGGAATCCCCACTCTCCCATGATGAGTTAATGAGAGAAATTGGAGGAGTTGAGAAAAGGCGTACCTGGAGGTACCTGAACCAACAGCTGTGGCTACTGCCCGAGTGACTGAGGGTGACCCATCAAGTGAAGTTCAGGGGCAGAGGTTGACAGTCAATGAGTGCCTGACAAGGAAAAAGATATGCCACAATGGGGCTTAACTGTTGAGAGAGATCCGGGAATTCAAAACAGTCCTTTATGAAGTCCACGCCGCAAGTCACGGGCCCTGACCTATATCCGACTGCATCTGCATGGGGTGGGGTGCCACCATGCTTATCTCCTGCTGATAACAGCTCCTAACTCAATTCCTTGACCATGAAGTGGAAACTGATGAGATGTCTCCAAATGCTTATCACGCTGCAGACAGAGATGGCACCCGAGGTTTCTAGTTCATATTCCCACCTGCTGGTTCCCAGTGTGGCGCGCGGCCAGCTCAAACTCCAGAAAGTATGTTTTGCTATAATTGTGGGAAAGATGGGCACATGAAAAGGAAATGCCAGTCCCCAAAAGACACTGACAAAGTTGCATATAGGCTACAAGGAGAGCTTCGGAGAAGAAATCAGTGGTCAAGAGGTGCGACTGAGTCCCAGTGGAGGACACCAAAAAAGCACTTCGCCCTTGTGGCAAGGTCAGTTGCCCAGGCCCCCACTACCGCCTCTCCAGACTGGTCCAGAATAGTGGGTCCCTCCATGGAGACCACTGTAAAGGTGAATGGAGGTTCTACAAGAGCTGTATTAGACAGTGGCTTCCCAAGTGACAATTATGTTCCAGGATTGGTATCAGAAGCATTTGTCAGACGTACTTCACAACCATTAGAAGGACTGCATGTATGGGGGTTAAGTGGAGAAGGCCTACCCTATTCGGGTATATCCGATTTGGCTGTCTTTCCCCACCTCCGTGGCTGGAGTGGCCGAAGTAGAGACCCTAGCCTTAGTGTGTCTCCCCACTGGACTGTATGATGGTGTCCCTTTGTTGATTGGAACAAAATGCTCATATGTTCGGAAGGCTGGTACAGTTGTGTTATGAAAATAGGGTCAAAGACTAGTAGAGCTTTATGAGTTCGGCTTTTAATTAAGAAGGCCTATAGAGGCACAGAGAGATGCTGAAAAACAGAACCAGAGGAACGTTGGAATTGTATGGAAGAAGGATCCTGAGTCTCTGATCCTGGGCCAAATGCCCAGTGTGCCTTAGGAGAGGTCCGTAGATCAGAAAGGATGTTAAGAATAAAATATTAATGTTGGATGCACCAGGCGATGGAGAAAATTGCCAGAGGGACTGGTCAAGCCTAGTTTTTTGTCCGCTAGAGCCCATGCTTATGCCAGAAGGGTAATGGTCCAAGTTCATAATGTGTCTGAAAGAGACATTCTGAGTAAACAGAGGTTGCATCCTGGCTAATGTGCATTGTGCAGACACTGCAGTGCTACCCAGCAGCAAGAGTTCAAGGAAGAATGACAGAGTAACGCCTGACTTGTTTGATTTGTGCTACTTCCTTGCCAGCTGAATGGAAAGTGAGGATCAGTGAGAAGCTTGCCCAGAGAGACCAGGTGTTTTCTTTAAAGGAATGGGATGTAGGATCGTGCAGGAGCTGAAGCACAATATCCTGCTGCATGACGTAAAGACCATTTCGTGAGAGGTCTCGACGCTTGGCACCTGCTGACATAGATGATGTGAGACGGCATCTGCAAGAGATGTTAGCTGCTGGTGTAATACAAGAATCCAGAAGCCCTTATGTTTCCCATTGTGGTAGTGAGGGAAAAGAATGGAACAGTAAGGATGTGTGGATTATCGACTTAAACCGGCCGGACTATCCTCTGATCAGTACACAATGCCCCGTGATTCAGGATGCTTGGACTGCCTAAACAGGAGCAAGTGGTTCTCTGTGCTGGATCTCCGCAGTGGGTACTACCGAGATCCCGATGGCCCCAGAGGACCGTGAGAAGACGGCCTTATCTGTCCGCTTGGCTTTATGAATTCATGAGGATGCCTCAAGGGATTTCAGGTGCCCCAGCCACTTTTCAACGATTGATGGAGCGTGCAGTGGGGGACATGAACTACTAGAGTGCCTGGTATACCCTAGATGATGTTATTGTGTTTGGCAGCTCACTGGAGGAACATGAGAGCAGATTATTTGAGGTATTGGACCGATTGGAGGACTTTGGCCTTAAACTGTCCATTGATAAGTGTCAATTCTTTCAAACATCAGTAAAGTATGTGGGACACATAGTATCCACGAGGAATAGAGACGCACCCAAGTAAAGTTGAGGCCTTGACCACCTGGCCTGCCCAAAAATCTAAAAGAACTGCAAAGATTCCTGGGATTCTGTGGTTATTATCGGCGCTTCATCAAGGACTATTCAAGAGTGATCCGCCTTTACTTAACCTTACTCAAGGTGTCCCCAACCCACAAAAAATACCAAAAGTCATGTCCTCAAGACTGAAAAGAGTGTATTTTCATCCTGTAGAAGTATTTGGGGCCTGCTGGACTCCTGATTGTGAGACTGCTTTTCATGAGATCATATATCAATCTACCCATGCTCCAGTGCTGGCCTATGCCGATCCAAGAAAACCTTACGTCCTGCACACTGATGCTAGCTTGCAAGGGTTGGGGCTGTGTTGTACCAAGAGCACGAGAATGGCTCTGAGACCAGTGGCCTTTTGCCGGTAGAAGCCCTGACCCCATCCTAAAGAACTATCCTGTACATAAGTTAGAGTTCCTAGCTTTGAAGTGGGCTATTGTTGACCAATTCCATGAGTACTTGTAAGGAGGCTAAAATACTAGTAAAAACTGACAATAATCCTTTGACCTATGTTGCAGACCTCAGCTAAGTTGGATGCCACTGGCCATAGGTGGCTTTCTGCATTATCTACATATGACTATGCTCTCGAATCCGAGCAGGTCTGAACCACATAGATGTTGGTGCTCTCTCCGGAGGCCTGTTCCCCAGAATGATTGGGTCCGATTGGCAGAACTTGACATTCGGCACTCTGCCGGAAGTTTGACAGGGAGGAACAAATGTCCGCAGGACGTGGTGGACTGCATGGTGGATTGCTTGGGAGCCTCTGAGAATTGCATACCTGCTGCTTATTGCCACTTTTCTGCAATAGACATTGGTGCACTGTCTCAGCTGGACAATGACAGTATTCGTGAGGCTCAATCCCGCGATCCCATGATCAAAGCAGCTTTAGAAGCCCTCTATGCAGGAAAAGATGTGTCCAAATTACGCTCCACTGATTTGAGAACTGCTCGTTATACAAAGAAGGTCCTAAGTTGAAACTGATCAATAAACTGTTATACAGAGAAGCAGTAGACAGAGGGGACAAGTAGACAAACAACAACTAGTGCTGCCTACTGCCTTTGAGACTCAGTACTGAGGTCCTTGCACAACCACATGGGGCACCTTGGTATAGACAGAACACTTGACTTGGTGAGATCCAGATTCTATTGGCCTAAGATGGGGGCTGATGTGGAGCAACACATTCGAACCTTTTGTAGCTATTACAGAGGAAAGCTTTGCCTCAGAGGCTGCCCCTGTTAACATCACCACCAGTGCACCCATGGAGCTGGTCTGTATTGATTTTCTGAGTTTGGAGTCAGATCAAAGAAATATCAGTAATGTGCTGGTGGTCACTGACCATTTCACGAGATATGCCCAAGCTTTCCCCACCAAAGACCAGAAAGCATCCACTGTGGCCAAAGTACTTGTAGAAAACTTTTTTGTTCACTATGGGGCTCCACAAAGAATCCATTCTGATCAAGGGAGAGACTTTGAGAGTCGTCTGATCAAAGAGATGCTTTCTCTGTGGGGAGTGCGAAAGTCCAGAACCACTCCTTACCACCCCCAGGGGGACACACAGCCTGAACGTTTCAACCGCACTTTGCTAGATATGCTAGGCACCCTGCACCCAAAGGACAAGCCTAGATGGAGCCAATAAATTAGCACTCCTGGTACATGCTTATAACTGCACCAAAAGTGATGCCACTGATTCTCCCTACCGCCTGATGTTTGGAAGAGAAGCTCGACTACCAGTAGATGTGTGTTTTGGGGTCTCTCCTGATGGGGTTCAAGCTGACAACTATTTACAGTATGTGCAAAAGTTAAAGGCCCAGCTAACTCATGCGTACCAACTGGCTCAAACCATGGCTGCCAAAGGAAATCTGGCCAACAAAGAAAGGTATGATAAAAGGTGAAAGCACAGGAACTCCAGGAGGGAGATCGGGTATTGCTAAGAAATCTGGGACTGATGGCGTACAAGATTGTTGACAGATGGCACCATCTCCCTCACATTGTAGTGGGCAAACTAGATGATCTGTGTGTACAAAGTAAGGCCTGAGAATAATTCAAAAGATGTAAAAACAATGGATAGAAATCATTTACTGCCATTGGACAAATCTTAATTGAGTCTGAGCCCTAGAAGATGCCCCTCTGGATCAGTGACTAGAGCTGCTAAGAAAAGATCAAGAGAGTCTGCACTCTACAGGATCAAGAAAGTCTGCACCTCCAGAAGAAAAGTTAAAGTGTTCCCTCCACAAGTCCCAGTTGAGCATGACTGTCAGTCCATATCGGAAGAATGAGTGTGACTTTTGAATTACTATCCTTCTTTACGAACTGAGTCAATTGTTCTGGGCAATCCCTAGTCAATACTGGAGATGAAGCTGGGCCTCTGGACTGTCTAAGCCCCTAGCTTCATCCCTGAGCTAATGTCCCAGAAAGTGAAGTGCAAAGCATCAGATCAGATGAAATGGAATCATTGTGCATGGTTGAACTGTTTGAGTTTTCAGGGAGAAAATGATAGATTGGGGCAGATCAGATGACACCCAAACAAGAAGAGTATTTTGAGTGTCTCTGACAGTCCTGCGGTTAGTGTCCCAGCTTTCCATGGGCTGGGAGCCAAATGTTGTGTGGACTCAGAAACTGTAACTCCTGGAGCTGAAAGTGCCCAAAGTTCTAGCCTCTCTACCTCATGGAGACTCCTGACATGAGGACAATGCTGAAAATGAGGCTCAGGTGGTAGAGACCTATAACAGTTCCCCCTAGAAAGACTGGTCGAGCTGTAAAGCCTGTGGTGCACCTCAGTTATGATTCACTTGGGAGGCCTGTGGACTTGCCTCTCAATGTTGTCCATAAAAGAGTGTGTGTGTCCCCGAGCTCATTGCCCAAACTGAGCATCGAGTGCTAACTCCAAGTTACTTGTGTTGCTCTCTCAGTATGGTGCCCTTGCCCCATCCAGCCCCAAGGTAACTGATAGGGAGGGGTCCTCTTCAGGTTTCATGTACAAGAGGTAATAACTTGAGTTATGGTACAATGTGTATGTAATACTGTATAAGAGGCGATACGCAATGTTTCAGAAATGTGTTCTTGGTAAAATGATATATTGACTGATGATTACATATGCGAGCCTAATGCAAAATGTATATGGTTGCAGTTGAAACTTATGCGGTACTTGCTTGTGGCTGGACGTCAAGCTTTCCCAGGCCAGGAAGGTGTAACCCCTGCAAAGGGGGTTCCCAAAAGACTTCCAGGAGCTGTTTGAATGCCCAAGCCTGAAATGGTGTTTGGCATTAAGCCATTTATCAGTGAGTGTTTTAGAGCCTCTGGTACTGTCTCTTTAAGAGTTGTCTGCTTGCAGACATAATTAGTTTGTATGGGGACTGTGTGCTTCTCTGAGTACCACCGGCTGCATGCCAATTCTCTTCATTTTGCAGTCACTAGGGTGCAAAGGAACCTATCTGTTAAGATGTAACTGTTTGCCAGAAATTATTTAGAGTAATAATGAAATTACAGTTTGTCTAACTGCTTTTGCAGTCAGAACTGTAGTGTCTGCTAGTTCCCCATTCTAGTTTTGAACTGCTGAACTGGACCAATCAGTGGGGTAAGCTAGCCTAAAAATGGTGCCTTGGACTAATCAGAACTTGACTCATAATCTGAGCCAGCCACAGAGAGGATTGTATGGGCAGTGACTCTGGGAGATGTAGTTTAGACTTCAGTGCCTTTTGGACCAACAGCAGCAGTCTATTGTGAGTGACAGCCAATCCAGTCAAGAACTGGGAGGAACTCAAAGGAAGTGCCCGTTTTGTCGGGTTGGAGTTTCAGTTGAGCTTTGGCAGTGAAGAAGGAAGGGTCTGCTGCTTTTCAGTGTTTTTAGTCAAAACGTGTGTAAGGCCCAGAGTTCCGGTCTGCAGCTTGTGTAACAGCTTGTTAGGACTGAATCCGTCCTGTGAAAAGAATCAAAGGATCTCTGAAGAGTAAACCAGGCTCACCCTGTAGAAGACTGGAGGAATTGCTGAAATTGCACTCGGTCTGTCAGGAACTGAATCTGCTGTGTGTTCTCCCGGTATTGTGCAGTAATTCGCGATCGGGATACAGATGCAGCCTGCCTGGTATAGTGCTTTCTTTTATATGATGTATGTGAAGAGGTTTGTGTACCTCAAGTGAGCCTGCTGACATTGAGACCCTTATCTTATTTGGAGGTCGTGAGTACTAATTCAGGTCGCCTCCCTGTTGAATTGCCACATTAAATCCAAATGGAATTACTGTACTGTTGACTGTTTAATTCTCCTTTCTCTGTGTGAGTGGCCCTACCAGCTGCCACGGTTGCTGGACTAGCCACTAGGGCTTGGGTACCAGGGACAGTAACTGATAGGGATAGGCTGTGCACAGAGCCATAAGGTAGTATTAGAGTGATAAGCTAATTAACCTGATTTCCCCTGTCCTTGTTATATCCCTAACAAATCTAGAGCTGCTTGTTTCAGCAAAGGTTATACTGCCTGAGGTATTTGTCCTATGTTAAAGTACTGTACTGTGATTGTTGCCAATGCATCTCATTTCTCAGAGGTCCCAGTGCGGAACCAGACCTGGGGGTAAGTGTATACTGTAGAAGGTAATTCTGATATATTGTGTGGGCCACTAGTGGGAAGAAAGGGGTTGTAGTGTCCCAGAGGGCTGTGACCGAGATTGGTTTAACTATTGCAACCCTGACCTCTGGGTGGGGCAGCCATTGATCCAGGCCCCTCAACCTGTTAGTGGCAAATCAGGCAGGGTGTAGCCCTGGGATAGCGCCATCTAGGGTTACATCTTGGAGGCTCACCGCTGGGATTGTGTGTCCTAGTGGCCATATTTAGAACCACTGTTAAGAAAAAATGGGTACCCGACAGAAGTGGCTGTGCACCGCTGGTGGAGTGGTGCATTGGGAGGAGATTGACCCCAAAATGCTATGCTTATCCTGGGACATCCCCTGGGTATCAATACGGACACTGTGCAGGAGTACTTTCCAAGGTGGAAGGTTTACAAAACCCTGTGGTGGTGGAGCTCGGCATGCTAATCTGCTCACACACACCCTTCCTGGCCCTAGTAGATTCAAGGGATCCCATAGATAGCCTCTAAGTGCCACAGACCATTACCCAGAGGAGCCCTCACTGCTTGGAGAGTGATAACTAGGACAGTAAAGACCGGGAGAATCAGCCCCCACTATCTGAAACTTTTGAGGAGAAATTTGCTGAATGGTTGCTGGGGAGGGAAAACTGTGGAGGACTTGAAGAAGCTATTCTTGCCACCTGGGGTGTTCCTCCCCAACACCCTCTCTCCTGCTCCAGTGCCCGTGATGGTGGCTGAACCAATGCAGACTCCTATTTCTGCACCTGCCATTAGTCACGACTCTTACCAAGGTTGAGGATCTTCTGGCACCTCCCACCCCCAAGGGGAGGATGACTGGGAGACCTGGATAGACTATGTTGCCCCACGTGCTAGAAATGGCAATGCTCGGAAGGCAGCAAAGAGGTTAGTGAGAGCCTCCGAGGTCCTGCCCTGGCTACCATCCGCACTAAACGGGCCAGTAACCCTGAAGCGACTGCACAGGCCTATCTTTGAGGCCTTGGAGAATGTGAATGGGAGCCCAGATTCTGATGAGGACCTATGGTAGAGAGTAAGAATGCACAACAGTACCAAGGGGAGTTGTTGTGTGTAGTATGTCTCTCGGCTGGAAAAATTGTTGCAAGAATGCCTCTAGAAAGGGTAGTTTGCCAGCGATTGAACTGGACCGAACCAGACTGGACAGAATCCTTAAGTCTGCCCCTTCTCAGAACTGCTGTTGCTTCAGTTTCCCTGGCAAATCGACTGGAATCCCCACCCTCCTATGATGAGTTAATGGAGAAATTGAGGAGTTGGAAAAGGCGACCTCGGGAGGTACCTGAACCAACAGCTGTGGCTACGACCGAGTGACTGAGGGTGACCCATCAAGTGAAGTTCAGGGCAGAGGTTGACAGTCAATGAGTGCCTGACAAGGAAAAAGATAGCACCACAATAGAAATTAACTGTTGAGAGAGAGATCCGGGAATTCAAAACAGTCCCTTTATGAAGGCCATGCCTGCAAGTACGGGCTCTGACCTATATCCGACCGTATCTGTTATGGGGTGGGGGTACCACCCATGTATCTCCTGCTGATAACAGCTCCAAACTCAATTCCTTGACCATGGAAGTGGAGAAACTGATGAGATGTCTCCAAATGCTTATCACGCTGCAGACAGAGATGGCACCCAGGTTTCCAGTTAGTAATACTCCCGCCCTGGCTCCCAGTGTGTGCTCGGCCAGCTCAAACTCCAGAAAGTATGTTTTGCTATAATTGTGGGAAAGATGGGCACATGAAAGGAATGCCAGTCCCCAAAGACACTGACAAAGTTGCATATAGGCTACAAGGAGAGCTTGGAGAAGAAATCAGTGGTCAAGAGGTGCCACGACATGATCCCAGTGAGGACACCAAAATGCTAATTCACGTCCTTTGTGGCAAGGTCAGTTGCCCAGGCCCACTACCGCCTCCAGACTGGTCCAGAATAGTGGGTCCCTCCATGGAGACCACTGTAAAGGTGAATGGAGTGTCTACAGAGCTGTATTAGACAGTGGCTCCCAAGTGACAATTATGTTCCAGGATTGGTATCAGAAGCATTTGTCAGACGATTGCCTTACAACCATTAGAAGGACTGCATGTATGGGAGTTAAGTGAGAAGGCCTACCCTATTCGGGTATATCCGAATTTGGCTGTCTTTCCCCCCCTCCGTGGCTGGAGTGGCCGAACAAGTAGAGACCCTAGCCTTAGTGTGTCTCCCCACTGGACTGTATGATGGTGTCCCTTGTTGATTGGAACAAATGCTCATATGTTCGGAAGGCTGGCACAGTTGTGTTATGAAAACAGGGGTCAGAGACTAGTAGAGCTTTAAGAGTCTCGCTTTAATTAAGAAGGCCTATGAGGCACAGAGAGATGCTGGAAAAACAGAACTCAGAGGAACCGGCTCTGAATTGTATGGAAGAAGGATCCTGAGTCTTCTGATCCTGCGCCAAATGCCCAGTGTACCTTACAGGGAGAGGTCCGTATCGAGAAAGGATGTAAGAATAAAATATTAATGTTGGATGCACCAGGCGATGGAAAATTGCCAGAGGGACTGCTGGTCAAGCCTAGTATTTTGCCGCTAGAGCCCATGCTTATGCCAGAAGGTAATGGTCCAAGTTCATAATGTGTCTGAAAGAGACATTCGAGTAAACAGAGGTTGCATCCTGGCTAATGTGCATTGTGCAGACATCGCAGTGCTACCCAGCAGCAAGAGTTCAAGGAAGAATGACAGAGTAACGCCGACTTGTTTGATTTCGCTACCCCGCTGCCAGCTGAATGGAAAGTGAGGATCAGTGAGAAGCTTGCCCAGAGAGACCAGGTGTTTTCTTTAAAGGAATGGGATGTAGGATGGTGCAAGGAGCTGAGCACAATGATATCCTGCTGCATGGCGAAAGACCAACTTTTTCGTGAGAGGTCTCGCGCCTGGCACCTGCTGACATAGATGATGTGAGACGGCATCTGCAAGAGATGTTAGCTGCTGGTGTAATACAAGAATCCAGAAGCCCTTATGCTTCCCCATTGTGGTAGTGGAGGAAAAGAATGGAACAGTAAGGATGTGTGTGGATTATCGCATCTTAAACCGTGGGACTATCCTGATCAGTACACAATGCCCGCATTCAGGATGCTTTGGACTGCCTAAACAGGGAGCAAGTGGTTCTCTGTGCTGGATCTCCGCAGGGTACTACCAGATCCCGATGGCCCCAGAGGACCGTGGAGAAGACGGCTTTATCTGTCCGCTTGGCTTTATGAATTCATGAGGATGCCTCAAGGGATTTCAGGTGCCCCAGCCACTTTTCAACGATTGATGGAGCGTGCAGTGGGGGACATGAACTTACTAGAGTGCCTGGTATACCTAGATGATGTTATTGTGTTTGGCAGCTCACTGGAGGAACATGAGAGCAGATTATTTAAGGTATTGGACCGACTGGAGGACTTTGGCTTAAACTGTCCATTGATAAGTGTCAATTCTTTCAAACATCAGTAAAGTATGTGGGACACATAGTATCCACCGAGGAATAGAGACCGACCCAAGAGTTGAGGCCTTGACCACCTGGCCACAGCCCAAAAATCTAAAAGAACTGCAAAGATTCCTGGATTCTGTGGTTATTATCGGCGCTCATCAAGGACTATTCAAGAGTGATCCGCCTTTACTTAACCTTACTCAAGGGTATCCCCAACCCACAAAAATACAAAAGTCAGCGCCCTCAAGACTGAAAGAGTGTATTTTCATCCGAGTGAAGTATTTGGCCCGCTGGACTCCTGATTGTGAGACTGCTTTTCATGAGATCATATATCAACACCCATGCTCCAGTGCTGGCCTATGCCGATCCAAGAAAACCTTACGTCCTGCACACTGATGCTAGCTTGCAAGGGTTGGGGGCTGTGTTGTACCAAGAGCACTAGAATGGCCTGAGACCAGTGGCCTTTGCCAGTAGAAGCCTGACCCCATCCGAAAAGAACTATCCTGTACATAAGTTAGAGTTCCTAGCTTTGAAGTGGCTATTGTTGACCAATTCCATGAGTACTTGTATGAGGCTAAATACTAGTAAAACTGACAATAATCCTTTGACCTATGTGCAGACCTCAGCTAAGTTGGATGCCACTGGCCATGGTGGCTTTCTGCATATCTACATATGACTATGCTCTCGAACCGGCAGGTCTGAACCACATAGATGCTGATGCTCTCTCCCGGAGGCCTGTTCCCCAGAATGATTGGGTCCGATTGGCAGAACCTGACATTCGGCACTCTGCCGGAAGTTTGACAGGGAGGAACAAATGTCCACAGATGCAGTGGACTGCATGGTGGATTGCTTGGGAGCCTCTGAGAATTGCATACCTGCTGCTTGATTGCCACTTTTCTGCAATAGACATTGGTGCACTGCCTCAGCTGGACAATGACAGTATTCAAGCGGGCTCAATCCTGTGATCCCATGATCAAAGCAGCTTTAAGCCCTCTATGCAGGAAAAGATGTGTCCAAATTACGCTCCACTGATTTGAGAACTGCACTGTTATACAAAGAAGGTCCTGAGTTGAAACTGATCAATAAACTGTTATACAGAGAAACAGTAGACAGAGGGGACAAGTAGACAAACAACAACTAGTGCTGCCCACTGCCTTTCGAGACTCAGTACTGAGGTCCTTGCACAACCACATGGGGCACCTTGGTATAGACAGAACACTTGACTTGGTGAGATCAGATTCTATTGGCCTAAGATGGGGCTGATGTGGAGCAACACATTCGAACTTGTAGTCTGCTTACAGAGAAAGCTTTGCCCCAGAGGGCTGCCCTTGTTAACATTCACCACCAGTGCACCCATGGAGCTGGTCTGTATTGATTTTCTGAGTTTGGAGTCAGATCAAAGAAATATCAGTAATGTGCTGGTGGTCACTGACCATTTCACGAGATATGCCCAGCTTTTCCACCAAAGACCAGAAAGCATCCACTGTGGCCAAAGTACTTGTAGAAAACTTTTTGTTCACTATGGGGCTCCACAAAGAATCCATTCTGATCAAGGGAGAGACTTTGAGAGTCGTCTGATCAAAGAGATGCTTTCTGTGGGGAGTGCGAAGTCCAGAACCACTCCTTACCACCCCAGGACACACAGCCTGAACAGCTTCAACCATGACTTTGCTAGATATGCTAGGCACCCTGCACCCAAAGGACAAGCCTAGATGGAGCCAACAAATTAGCACCCTGGTACATGCTTATAACTGCACCAAAGTGATGCCACTGGATTCTCCCCTACCGCCTGATGTTTGGAAGAAGCTCGACTACCAGTAGATGTGTGTTTTGGGGTCTCTCCTGATGGGGTTCAAGCTGACAACTATTTACAGTATGTGCAAAAGTTAAAGGCCCAGCTAACTCATGCGTACCAACTGGCTCAAACCATGGCTGCCAAAAGAAATCTGGCCAACAAAGAAAGGTATGATAAAGGTGGCTTTGGGAACTCAGGAGGAGATCGGGTATTGCTAAGAAATCTGGGACTGCATAGAAGCACAAGATTGCTGACAGATGGCACCATCTCCTCACATTGTAGTGTGAGCAAACTAGATGATCTGCCAGTGTACAAAAGGCCTGAGAATAATTCAAAAGATGTAAAAACAATGCATAGAAATCATTTACTGCCCATTGGACAAATCTTAATTGAGTCTGAGCCCCTAGAAGATGCCCCCTCTGGACCAGTGACTAGAGCTGCTGCTAAGAAAAGATCAAGAAAGTCTGCACCTACAGGATCAAGAAAGTCTGCACCTACAGAAGCAAAGTTAAAGTGTTCCCCTCCACAAGTCCCAGTTGAGCATGACTGTCAGTCCATATCGGAAGAAAGTGAGAGTGACTTTGAATACTATCCTTCTTACGAACTGAGTCAATTGTTTCGGGGCAATCCCCTAGTCAATACTGGAGATGAAGCTGGGCCTTCTGGACTGTCTAAGCCCCTAGCTTCATCCCTGGAGCCAATGTCTCCCAGAAAGTGAAGTGCAAAGCATCAGATCAGATGAAATGAATCATTGTGCATGGTTGAACTGTTTGAGTTTTCAGGGAGGAAATGATAGATTGGGGCAGACTGGTGATACACCCGAACAAGAAGAGTATTTTGAGTGCCCTGACAGTCCACTGCCAGTGTCCGAAAGCTCTCCATGCGAGCCAATGTTGTGGACTCAGAAACTGTAACTCCTGGAGCTGAAAGTGCCCAAAGTTCTAGCCTCTCTACCCCCATGGAGACTCCCCTGACAAGTGAGGACAATGCTGAAAATGAGGCTCAGAGTGCAGAGACTATAACAGTTCCCCCTAGAAAGACTGGTCGAGCTGTAAGCCTGTGGTGCACCTCAGTTATGATTCACTTGGGAGGCCTGTGGACTTGCCTCTCAATGTTGTCCATAAAGAGTGTATGTGTCCCGAGCTCATTGCCCAAACTGAGCATCAGTGCTAACTCCAAGTTACTTGTGTTGCCTCTAAGTATGGTGCCTTGCCCATCCAGTCTAAGGTAACTGATAGGAAGGGTCCCCTCTTCAGGTTTCATGTACAAGAGGTAATAACTTGAGTTGTGGTACAATGTGTATGTAATACTGTAAAGAGTGACGACTGCAATGTTTCAGAAATGTGTTCTTGGTAAAATGATATATTGACTGATGATTACATGTGCGTAGCCTAATGCAAATGTATAAGGTTGCAGTTGAAACTTATGGGGTACTTGCTTGACGCGATGTCTAAGCTTTCCCAGGCCAGGAAGGTAACCCCTGCAAATGGGGGTTCCCAAAAGACTTCTAGGAGCTTGCTTGAATGCTCCAAGCCTGAATGGTGTTTAGGCATTTAAGCCATTTATCAGTGAGTGTTTTAGAGCCTCTGGTACTGTCTCTTTAAGAGCTGTCTGCTTGCAGACATAATTAGTTTGTATGGGGACTGTGCTTCTCGAGTACCACTCGAGCTGCTGCCAATTCTTCATTTTTGCAGTCACTAGGAGTGCAAAGGAACCTATCTGAAAGATGTAACTGTTTGCCAGAAATTATTTAGAGTAATAATGAAATTACAGTTTGTCTAACCTGCTTTCTTTGCAGTCAGAACTGTGTCTGCTAGTTCCCCATTCTAGTTTTGAACTGCTGAACTGGACCAATCAGTGTGGGGTAAGCTAGCTCTAAAATGGTGCCTTGGACGAATCAGAACTTGGACTCATAATCTGAGCCAGCCACAAGAGAGTTGTATGGGCAGTGACTCTGGGAGATGTAGTTTAGACTTCAGTGCCTTTTTGGACCAACAGCAGCAGTCTATTGTGAGTGACAGCCAATCCAGTCAAGAACTGGGAGGAACTCAAAGGAAGTGCCCGGTTTTGTGGGTTGGAGTTTCAGTTGAGCTTTGGCAGTGAAGAAGGAAGGAGCCTGTGCTTTTCAGTGTGCAGTTTTAGTCAAAAAACGTGTGTAAGGCCCAGAGTTCGGTCTGCAGCTTGTGTAACAGCTTGTTAGGACTGAATCCGTCCTGTGAAAAGAATCAAAGGATCTCTGAAGAGAAACCAGGCTCACCCTGTAGAAGACTGGAGGAATTGCTGAAAATTGCATTCGGTCTGTCAGGAACTGAATCTGCTGTGTGTTCTCCGGGTATTGTGCAGTAATGCGATCGGGATACAGATGCAGCCTGCCTGGTATAGTGCTTCTTTATATGGATGTGTGAAGAGGTTTGTGTACCTCAAGTGAGCCCTGCTGACATTGAAGGACCCTATCTTATTTGGAGGTCGTGAGTACTAATTCAGGTCGCTCCCTGTTGAATTGCCACATTAAATCCAAATGGAATTACTGTACTGCTGACTGTTTAATTCTCCTTTTCTCGTGTGAAAGGCCTGCTACCAGCTGCCACGGTTTGGACTAGCCACTAGGGCTTGGGTACTCAGGGACAGTAACTGATAGGGATAGGCCTGTGCACAGAGCCATAGGTAGATTATTAGAGTGATAGCTAATTAACCTGATTTCCCTGTCCTTGTTATATCCCTAAATAAATCAGAGCTGCTTGTTTCAGCAAAGTTATACTGCCTGAGGTATTTGTCTATGTTAAAGTACTGTACTGTGATTGTTGCACTGTATCTCATTTCACAGGAGGTCCCAGTGCCGGAACCAGACCTGGGGGTAAGTGTATACTGTGAAGGTAATTTGATATATTGTGGGGCCACTAGTGGGAAGAAAGGTTGCAGTGTCCCAGAGGGCTGTGACCAAGTTAGTTTAACTATTGCAACCCTGACCTCTGGGTGGAGGCACCGCCATTGGATCCAGGCCTCAACCTGTTAGTGGCAAATCAGGCAGGGGTAGTAGCCCTGGGATAGCGCCATCTAGGGTTACATCTTGGAGGCTCACCGCTGGGATTGTGTGTCCTCTAGTGGCCATATTTACGTAACCACTGTTAAGAAAAAATGGGTACCCGACAGAAGTGGCTGTGCACCGGCTGGTGGAGTGGTGTACTGGGAGAGATTGACCCCCAAATGCTATGCTTATCCTGGACATCCCCTGGGTATCAATACGGACACTGTGCAGGAGTACTTTCCAAGGTGGAAGGTTTACAAAACCCTGTGGTGGTGGGTCGGCATGCTAATCTGCTCACACACTTTCCTGGCCCTAGTAGAGTTTAGGATCCCATAGATAGCTCCAAAGTGCCACAGACCATTACCCCAGAGGGAGCCCTCACTGCTTGGAGAGTGATAACTAGACAGTAAAGACCGGGAGGAATCAGCCCCACCACTATCTGAAACTTTGAGGAGAAATTTGCTGAATGGTTGCTGGGAGAGGGAAAACTGTGGAGGACTTGAAGAAACTATTCTTGCCACTGGGGGCATTCCTCCCCAACACCCTCTCCTGCTCCAGTGCCCGTAATAATTGCTGAACCAGTACGAACTCCCCTATTTCTGCACCTGCCATTAGTCACGACTCTTACCGAAGGTTGAGGATCTTCTCTGGCACCCTCCCACCCCAAGGGGAGGATGACTGGGAGACCTGGATAGACTATGTTGCCCCCAAGTGCTAGAATGGCAATGCTCGGGCGGCGAAAGAGGGTTAGTGAGAGCTCCGAGGTCCTGCCCTGGCTACCATCCGTGCTAAGCGGGCCAGTAACCCTGGGCGACTGCACAGGCCTATCTTGAGGCCTTGGAGAATGTGAATGGAGCCCAGATTCTGATGAGGACCTATGGTAGAGAGTAAGAAATGCACAACAGTACCAAGGGAGTTGTTGTCTGTGTATGTCTCGGCTGGAAAAATTGTTGCAAGAATGCCTCAGAAAGGGTAGTTTGCCAGCATTGAACTGGACGAACCAGACTGGACAGAATCCTTAAGTCTGCCCCTTCTCAGAACTGCTGTTGCTTCAGTTTCGCTTGGCAAATCGACTGGAATCCCCACCCTCCTATGATGAGTTAATAGAGAAATTGAGGAGTTGAGAAAGGCGACTCTCGGAGGTACCTGAACCAACAGCTGTGGCTACGACCCGAGTGACTGAGGGTGACCCATCAAGTGAAGTTCAGGGGCAGAGGTTGACAGTCAATGAGTGCTCTGACAAGGAAAAAGATATGCCACAATGGGGCGAACTGTTGAGAGAGATCCAGGAATTCAAAAACAGTCCCTTTATGAAGGCCACGCCTGCAAGTACGGGCCCTGACCTATATCCGACTGCATCTGCTATGGGGGTTGGGGTACCCACCCATGTATCTCCTGCTGATAACAGCTCCAAACTCAATTCCTTGACCATGGAAGTGGAGAACTGATGAGATGTCTCCAAATGCTTATCACGCTGCAGACAGAGATGGCACCCAGGTTTCCAGTTAGTAATACTCCCGCCCTGGCTCCCAGTGTGGCGCCCGGCCAGCTCAAACTCCAGAAAGTATGTTTTGCTATAATTGTGGGAAAGATGGGCACATGAAATGGAATGCCAGTCCCCAAAAGACACTGACAAAGTTGCATATAGGCTACAAGGAGAGCTCGGAGAAGAAATCAGTGGTCAGAGGTGCACGACATGATCCCAGTGAGGACACCAAAATGCTAATTCACGTCCTTTTGTGGCAAGGTCAGCTGCCCAGGCCCCCACTACCGCTCTCCAGACTGGTCCAGAATAGTGGTCCCTCCATGGAGACCACTGTAAAGGTGAATGGAGTGTCTACAAGAGCTGTATTAGACAGTGGCTCCCAATGACAATTATGTTCCAGGATTGGTATCAGAAGCATTTGTCAGACGTACCCTTACAACCATTAGAAGGACTGCATGTATGGGGTTAAGTGAGAAGGCCTACCCCTATTCCGGTATATCCGAATTGGCTGTCTTTCCCACCTCCGTGGCTGGAGTGGCGAACAAGTAGAGACCCTAGCCTTAGTGTGTCTCCCCACTGGACTGTATGATGGTGTCCCTTTGTTGATTGGAACAAATGCTCATATGTTCGGAAGGCTGGCACAGTTGTGTTATGAAAACAGGGGTCAAAGACTAGTAGAGCTTTAAGAGTTCCGGCTTTAATTAAGAAGGCCTATGAGGCACAGAGAGATGCTGAAAAACAGAACCAGAGGAACCGGTCGGAATTGTATGGAAGAAGGATCCTGAGTCTCTGATCCTGGCGCCAAATGCCCAGTGTGACCTTACAGGAGAGGTCCGTATCAGAAAGGATGTTAAGAATAAAATATTAATGTTGGATGCACCAGGCGATGGAAAATTGCCAGAGGGACTGCTGGTCAAGTTTATATTTTGCCCGCTAGAGCCCATGCTTATGCCAGAAGGGTAATGGTCCAAGTTCATAATGTGTCTGAAAGAGACATTCGAGTAAACAGAGGTTGCATCCTGGCTAATGTGCATTGTGCAGACACTGCAGTGCTACCCAGCAGCAAGAGTTCAAGGAAGAATGACAGAGTAACGCCTGACTTGTTTGATTTCGCGACTCCGCTGCCAGCTGAATGGAAAGTGAGGATCAGTGAGAAGCTTGCCCAGAGAGACCAGGTGTTTTCTTTAAAGGAATGGGATGTAGGATGCGCAAGGAGCTGAGCACAATATCCTGCTGCATGACGAAGACCATTTCGTGAGAGGTCTCGCCTGGCACCTGCTGACATAGATGATGTAGAGCCGGCATCTGCAAGAGATGTTAGCTGCTGGTGTAATACAAGAATCAGAAGCCCTTATGCTTCCCCATTGTGGTAGTGAGGAAAAAGAATGGAACAGTAAGGATGTGTGTGGATTATCGCACTTAAACCGCGGACTATCCTGATCAGTACACAATGCCCCGCATTCAGGATGCTTTGACTGCCTAAGCGGGAGCAAGTGGTTTCTCTGTGCTGGATCTCCGCAGTGGGTACTACGATCCCGATGGCCCCAGAGGACCGTGAGAAGACGGCCTTTATCTGTCCGCTTGCTTCTATGAATTCATGAGGATGCCTCAAGGGATTTCAGGTGCCCCAGCCACTTTTCAACGATTGATGGAGCGTGCAGTGGGGGACATGAACTTACTAGAGTGCCTGTATACCTAGATGATGTTATTGTGTTTGGCAGCTCACTGGAGGAACATGAGAGCAGATTATTTAAGGTATTGGACCGACTGGAGGACTTTGGCCTTAAACTGTCCATTGATAAGTGTCAATTCTTTCAAACATCAGTAAAGTATGTGGGACACATAGTATCCACCGAGGAATAGAGACCGACCCAAGTAAAGTTGAGGCCTTGACTCACCTGGCCACAGCCCAAAATCTAAAAAGAACTGCAAAGATTCCTGGATTCTGTGGTTATTATCGCGCTCATCAAGGACTATTCAAGAGTGATCCGCCTTTACTTAACTCCTACTCAAGGGTATCCCCAACCCACAAAAATACCAAAGTCAGCGCCCTCAAGACTGAAAGAGTGTATTTTCATCCGAGTGAAGTATTTGGGGCCCGCTGGACTCTTGATTGTGAGACTGCTTTTCATGAGATCATATATCAACTTACCCATGCTCCAGTGCTGGCCTATGCCGATCCAAGAAAAACCTTACGTCCTGCACACTGATGCTAGCTTGCAAGGGTTGGGGCTGTGTTGTACCAAGAGCACGAGAATGGCCTGAGACCAGTGGCCTTTGCCAGTAGAAGCCTGACCCCATCCGAAAAGAACTATCCTGTACATAAGTTAGAGTTCCTAGCTTTGAAGTGGGCTATTGTTGACCAATTCCATGAGTACTTGTATGAGGCTAAAATACTAGTAAAACTGACAATAATCCTTTGACCTATGTGCAGACCTCAGCTAAGTTGGATGCCACTGGCCATAGGTGGCTTTCTGCATTATCTACATATGACTATGCTCTAATACCGAGCAGGTCTGAACCACATAGATGCTGATGCTCTCTCCGGAGGCCTGTTCCCAGAATGATTGGGTCCGATTAGCAGAACCTGACATTCGGACCTCTACCGGAAGTTTGACAGGGAGGAACAAATGTCCACGGACACAGTGGACTGCATGGTGGATTGCTTGGGAGCCTCTGAGAATTGCATACCTGCTGCTTATTGCCACTTTTCTGCAATAGACATTGGTGCACTGCCTCAGCTGGACAATGACAGTATTCGGCATGGCTCAATCCTCGCATCCCATGATCAAAGCAGCTTTAGAAGCCCTCTATGCAGGAAAAGATGTGTCCAAATTACGCTCCACTGATTTGAGAACTGCACTGTTATACAAAGAAGGTCCTAAGTTGAAACTGATCAATAAACTGTTATACAGAGAAACAGTAGACAGAGGGGACAAGTAGACAAACAACAACTAGTGCTGCCCACTGCCTTTCGAGACTCAGTACTGAGGTCCTTGCACAACCACATGGGGCACCTTGGTATAGACAGAACACTTGACTTGGTGAGATCCAGATTCTATTGGCCTAAGATGGGGGCTGATGTGAGCAACACATTCGAACTTGTAGTCGCTGCTTACAGAGGAAAGCTTTTCCCAGAGGGCTGCCCCTTGTTAACATCACCACCAGTGCACCCATGGAGCTGGTCTGTATTGATTTTCTGAGTTTGGAGTCAGATCAAAGAAATATCAGTAATGTGCTGGTGGTCACTGACCATTTCACGAGATATGCCCAAGCTTTCCCACCAAAGACCAGAAAGCATCCACTGTGGCCAAAGTACTTGTAGAAAACTTTTTGTTCACTATGGGGCTCCACAAAGAATCCATTCTGATCAAGGGAGAGACTTTGAGAGTCGTCTGATCAAAGAGATGCTTTCTCTGTGGGGAGTGCGAAAGTCCAGAACCACTCCTTACACCCCAGGGGACACACAGCCTGAACGTTTCAACCGCACTTTGCTAGATATGCTAGGCACCCTGCACCCAAAGGACAAGCCTAGATGGAGCCAACAAATTAGCACCCTGGTACATGCTTATAACTGCACCAAAAGTGATGCCACTGGATTCTCCCCCTACCGCCTGATGTTTGGAAGAGAAGCTCGACTACCAGTAGATGTGTGTTTTGGGGTCTCTCCTGATGGGGTTCAAGCTGACAACTATTTACAGTATGTGCAAAGTTAAAGGGCCAGCTAACCACATGTACTCAACTGGCTCAAACCATGGCTGCCAAAAGAAATCTGGCCAACAAAGAAAGGTATGATAAAAGGTGAAAGCACAGGAACTCCAGGAGGGAGATCTGGTATTGCTAAGAAATCTGGGACTGCATGGCAAGCACAAGATTGCTGACAGATGGCACCATCTCCCTCACATTGTAGTGGGCAAACTAGATGATCTGCCAGTGTACAAAGTAAGGCCTGAGAATAATTCAAAAGATGTAAAAACAATGCATAGAAATCATTTACTGCCCATTGGACAAATCTTAATTGAGTCTGAGCCCCTAGAAGATGCCCCCTCTGGACCAGTGACTAGAGCTGCTGCTAAGAAAAGATCAAGAAAGTCTGCACCTACAGGATCAAGAAAGTCTGCACCTACAGAAGCAAAGTTAAAGTGTTCCCCTCCACAAGTCCCAGTTGAGCATGACTGTCAGTCCATATCGGAAGAAAGTGAGAGTGACTTTGAATACTATTCTTCTTACGAACTGAGTCAATTGTTTCGGGGCAATCCCCTAGTCAATACTGGAGATGAAGCTGGGCCTTCTGGACTGTCTAAGCCCCCAGCTTCATCCCTGGAGCCAATGCTCCCAGAAAGTGAAGTGCAAAGCATCAGATCAGATGAAATGGAATCATTGTGCATGGTTGAACTGTTTGAGTTTTCAGGGGAGGAAAATGATAGATTGGGGCAGACTGGTGATACACCCAAACAAGAAGAGTATTTTGAGTGCCCTGACAGTCCACTGCCAGTGTCCGAAAGCTCTCCATGCGAGCCAAATGTTGTGGACTCAGAAACTGTAACTCCTGGAGCTGAAAGTGCCCAAAGTTCTAGCCTCTCTACCCCCATGGAGACTCCCCTGACAAGTGAGGACAATGCTGAAAATGAGGCTCAGAGTGCAGAGACTATAACAGTTCCCCTAGAAAGACTGGTCGAGCTGTAAAGCCTGTGGTGCACCTCAGTTATGATTCACTTGGGAGGCCTGTGGACTTGCCTCTCAATGTTGTCCATAAAGGAGTGTATGTGTCCCCGAGCTCATTGCCCAAACTGAGCATCAGTGCTAACTCCAAGTTACTTGTGTTGCCCTCTAATATGGTGCCCTTGCCCCATCCAGCCCCAAGGTAACTGATAGGAAGGGTCCCCTCTTCAGGTTTCATGTACAAGAGGTAATAACTTGAGTTATGGTACAATGTGTATGTAATACTGTGTAAAGAGTGACTACTGCAATGTTTCAGAAATGTGTTCTTGGTAAAATGATATATTGACTGATGATTACATGTGCGAGCCTAATGCAAATGTATATGGTTGCAGTTGAAACTTATGGGTACTTGCTTGACGCGGACGCAAGCTTTCCTCCTCAAAGGAAGGTGTAACCCCTGCAAATGGGGGTTCCCAAAAGACTTCCAGGAGCTTGTTTGAATGCTCCAAGCCTGAATGGTGTTTGGCATTTAAGCCATTTATCAGTGAGTGTTTTAGAGCCTCTGGTACTGTCTCTTTAAGAGCTGTCTGCTTGCAGACATAATTAGTTGTATGGGGGACTGTGTGCTTCTCTGAGTACCACTGAGCTGCTGCCAATTCTCTTCATTTTGCAGTCACTAGGAGTGCAAAGGAACCTATCTGAAAGATGTAACTGTTTGCCAGAAATTATTTAGAGTAATAATGAAATTACAGTTTGTCTAACCTGCTTTCTTTGCAGTCAGAACTGTGTCTGCTAGTTCCCATTCTAGTTTTGAACTGCTGAACTGGACCAATCAGTGTGGGTAGCTAGCTCTAAAATGGTGCCTTGGACGAATCAGAACTTGGACTCATAATCTGAGCCAGCCACAAGAGGATTGTATGGGCAGTGACTCTGGGAGATGTAGTTTAGACTTCAGTGCCTTTTGGACCAACAGCAGCAGTCTATTGTGAGTGACAGCCAATCCAGTCAAGAACTGGGAGGAACTCAAAGGAAGTGCCTGGTTTTGTCGGTTGGAGTTTCAGTTGAGCTTTGGCAGTGAAGAAGGAAGGAGCCCTGTGCTTTTCAGTGTGCAGTTTTAGTCAAAAACGTGTGTAAGGCCCAGAGTTCCGGTCTGCAGCTTGTGTAACAGCTTGTTAGGACTGAATCCGTCCTGTGAAAAGAATCAAAGGATCTCTGAAGAGTAGAAACCAGGCTCACCCTGTAGAAGACTGGAGGAATTGCTGAAAATTGCACTCGGTCTGTCAGGAACTGAATCTGCTGTGTGTTCTCCGGTATTGTGCAGTAATTGCGATCGGATACAGATGCAGCCTGCCTGGTATAGTGCTTTCTTTATATGGATGTGTGAAGAGGTTTGTGTACCTCAAGTGAGCCCTGCTGACATTGAAGGACCCTATCTTATTTGGAGGTCGTGAGTACTAATTCAGGGTCGCTCCCTGTTGAATTGCCACATTAAATCCAAATGGAATTACTGTACTGCTGACTGTTTAATTCTCCTTTTCTCTGTGTGAAAGGGCCCCTACCAGCTGCCACGGTTTGGACTAGCCACTAGGGCTTGGGTACTCAGGGACAGTAACTGATAGGGATAGGCCTGTGCACAGAGCCATAGGTAGATTATTAGAGTGATAAGCTAATTAACCTGATTTCCCCCTGTCCTTGTTATATCCCTAAATAAATCAGAGCTGCTTGTTTCCAGCAAAGTTATACTGCCTGAGGTATTTGTCTATGTTAAAGTACTATACTGTGATTGTTGCACTGTATCTCATTTCACAGGAGGTCCCAGTGCCGGAACCAGACCTGGGGGTAAGTGTATACTGTGAAGGTAATTCTGATATATTGTGTGGGCCACTAGTGGGAAGAAAGGGTTGCAGTGTCCCAGAGGGCTGTGACCAAGTTAGTTTAACTATTGCAAACCCTGACCTCTGGGTGGAGGCACCCGCCATTGGATCCAGGCCCCTCAACCTGTTAGTGGCAAATCAGGCAGGGGTAGTAGCCCCTGGGATAGCGCCATCTAGGGGTTACATAGGTCTCAATGTTGTCCCCTCTGGCTCTCCTCTCCTCCAGAGATTAATGTTGAGCTCTCGCAGCCTTCCCTTGTATGGCTTATCATACAACCCCTGCACCATTTTGGCAGCCCTCCTCTGGACTACTTCCAGCCTGTCAATGTTTGTGCAGAGGTGAGGCCTCCAGAACAGGACACAGTACTGTAGGTGGGGTATCACTGGCAAACTATATAGTGACAACACTACCTCTCTTCTCCCTTTTTTTTATAATAACAGCTTTATTGATATGTAAAAAAAATATACAAAAACATATTTAAAGAAACAACTTTACAATTTCATTAAAAAAAAGAAAATAATTAATCCAACAAACTGATATACAATACAGTTCAAATAGTAGCAGAGATAATATTGAGCCTTTATAAAAGTAACTACATAAAACTTAAAACCTACAGTAAAGATAACCATACACAAAATCATCTGCAGTGAAAAATAACTTAGGCCCTACACAAGCAAACCCAGTAAATCAGAGAAAGGGAAACACTGATTGATAAATCTAAAATCTATAATAGCAGTGAATAGAACAGTAAAAACACAATACAAATAAGAAAAAGAAAAGCCCAGAGGCAAAACCGAATGACCTACCATAAAAACTTAACAATCCAAAGAATGACCAAAGGGAATTCCCCTAAGGAATAAAAGCCGGATCAATACTAATTTTATAAATACCCATCTCCTCCAGATCTCAATGAAAACAGATAAATGATTTAAATAACCATAGCTACATCACTCCCGCTTATAAATAGTCTCCACTAGTGTCTCCCAGTGAATCACCTGTGGGGGAGTGGGACTGAAGCCATTGCTGGGCAATCACTTTTTTAGCACAGGTCAATAGAAGAAGCAAAAGTTTAAATTGCCGACTCCTTACCAGGAAATCGCCAGTGGGAACATGTAATAGAACCAACTCCGGGGATAATTCAGTTGTAACACTAAAAGTTTGAATTATAGTCCAAGAAATACCTGACCAAAATGAAATTAAATGCAGACAGAAGCAAAAATTATGAGATTGATCTGCAAGAGACTCACCACATTGCCTCCAACAGGTTCCAGAAGAAAGGCCCAATTAGGAAAGAGAAGAACCCAGGGTCTTAAAGAAACGCATCCTGCACTTCCATACAAAATCCTTAAGATGCAGTGCCTTAGATAACTTGCATGTAGACAGAGCATGCTTCTCCCAATGGTCAAAATCACATTCTACATGAGAGTCAGCCAGCCATCTCCCTTCTCTTGATAGAAACCCCACCCCCCATGCACCCCAACATCTGGCTAGCCTTGCTTACTGCTTTGTTGCATTGCCCTGCCACCTTAAGATCATCAGATATGATTACCCCAAGGCCCCTCTCTTGCTTGGTGACTGTAAGTACCCACCAGCCCCCTGGTTTTCCCACCCCAGGTGCATGACTGCACTTTTTGACATTGGACCCCAGCTGCTCCATTCTAGACCACTCCTCTAGTTTCCCCAGATCCTTTTGCATTCTCTCCACCCCTTCGAGGATGTCAACCCTGTTGCAGATTTTTGTGTCATCCACTAAAAGACACACCTTCCCCTCCAGTTCCTCACTAATGTCTCTTATGAAGACACTGAAGAGGGCAGGACCCAGTACCGATCCCTACAGTTCTCCCCTGTTCACTCTCCCTTCCCCGAGTGACTGTCTTTTACCACCACCCTCTACCTCCTATCCTTCAACCAGTTTAATACGCAGCTTACCACCTTTTCCCCAACCCCCAGCTTGCTAAGTTTCTTAATTAGCCTCCTGTGTGACACAGTGTCAAAGGCCTTACTGGAGTCCAGACAGACCACATCCACTGCCTTCCCCGATCCACCTCCTTAGTCACCCAGTCAAAGAAATCTATGAGATTTGTTTGACATGACCTCCCCCTGTTAGACCACGCTGCTGGTGGTCCTGCAGCTCATCTGCCATCAGGTATTCCATCAGTCTCTCTTTCAGCAGGGCTTCCATTAATGTCCTCACCACGGATGTGAGACTGACTGGTCTGTAATTGCTAGCCTCCTCCTTTCTGCCACTGTTGTGCAGAGGGACCACATCTGACCTCCTCCAGTCCTCCGGAACTACCCCATGCCAAAAGAGATGCTGAATAGTGTTGCCAGAGGGACAGCTAGCACCATGCTCAGTTCTTTTAGTACCTTTGCATGGATCCCATCTGGCCCTATCACCTTGTTTTCCTTTAGGGCTTCCAATCCCCCTTCAAACTCTCTCCTCTGAAAGTGGATTTGTGCCCACTCCCCCTCCCCATGCCTGTTGATATATGTTGGTCAAGTCCCTTCACTCTATACTGTGAAGACCAAGCAGAAGAATTCTTTATTTAGCTTTTTCTTGGTTTTCCTTTACACAGTCCCCACCCCCTGTTCTCCTGATCCTCACTATCCCATCCCATCCCTTGCTTTTCTTTTTTCACTCATATACCAAAATAAAGTTTTATCCCCTTTTTTGACCTCCTTGGCTATCCTCTTTTCTGTTTGTGTCTTAGCTGCCCTCACCTTCCTTCCTGCCTCCCTTCATTTATCTTGTTATACCTCCTTGTCCCCCCTTCCACCTGGGTTTTCTTCGACTTCCTAAAAGCTATTTTTCTCCCTTACCACATCAGCTACCTTCTTTGAGAACCACAAAGGCCTCTTCCTCCACCAACTCTTGCTTATTTCCATCAAAAAGCTTGTTGTTACCTTAGTTGTCCCCTCCTTTATCCTTTTCCATTGTACCTCGACCTCCCCAGCCATCTGTCCTGCCCAATCTGTATATCAAACCACACTGTATGATGATGGTGTATACCAAGGGGGCTACCCACTGTGACTTCTGCAATGCTGTCCTTGCTCATAAGTATAATCTAGTGGGTTCTGTAACCAGCTGCCTGAGAAATGCCCCTGGTAGAGTCAAGGATGGCCCTGCTTCTTGTTGTAACTGCGATCATAATGCTCCAGTCTATATCTGGAAGATTAAAGTCCTCCCTAATCAATACCCCCCTTCATTTGCCATTCTTCAAGTGGTTTCCCCAGATATAAATTACTCATTGTAGTTGTCAGCTCAATATTACATAACACTATGTCTAGATTAGATAACTGTTTCTGATGTTATACAGAACATAGTTTCAGGAAAGGCAACCTGATGCTATCATATAGATCTAGTTTACTAGCAATAGTATACAAAATTCTTTCACCATGTGCCACAAGACTTAAGTTATCAAACCACTTTTTACATGATAGTACAGTTGATGTTTTCCAGTTGGCTAGTAGAAGCCTTTTAAGGGCTAATGATAAAGCAAACAACCAGTTAGACTGAGTCTCCTTTATGTGTGTAATCTGGGAATTAGTTCCCCAAATTAGCACATTGGGGCTAAACAGTATCGTATTTTGGGTTTGTTTCGCATAACATATGTAGTAAAGTGGCATGAGATTCTTGTCATATCCAGCATTTACCTAAGGGTAGATAACCATGTCATCTAATCTGTCTGGTGAATAATAATAATGCAGAATTTTGTACTGGATAGTTTTCCTCTGTGTTTCTCTACAACTGTGATAAGTGTTGGATCATGTCTCAGACCATTCCTCATTGATGATAGGTTCAACAATCTTTTCCCCATTTCTCCTTAGTCTGAATTGTGATTGGGGTTGCACTTTTGTTTTCAGTTGAGTTAAGCTACCCCCCCCCCACCTTCATCACAGCTAACTTAATTAACTGTTGCCTTTCATTGCTTTCTGTAGTTTTATATTCTTCATCTAAGATAGAATCCATTAGTGCTTTCCTGATTTGCAGGTATGTAACAAACTGAAATATACTGTATGCAAGTTATAATTGGTTCTCAGGTCCGTAAATGATAAAAATTATAGTCTTTTAATCAACCATATCTCCAACATTTGTGATCCCTCGCTTTGCCATTCAATTTCTTTTAGTACGGTATTGTTGGAAAGAATATTTGTGCTATTCCATAATGCAGTAAGATAATACGGAGGGTCAGATAGCTCAAAGATCTCTCCAAATCTCTTAATGCATTTAATGGAGCTTACTGTCCAGGGGTTGTCTCTCATATTTTTTGACATATTAGTGAAAAGAAAGTCAGGTAATTCATTGAGTGATGCTACCTGCTGTTCTATTGTTAACCATAAGGGGAAGTTTACTTTTTGATCAGTTAGAAAATAGTGCACAGCTTGTTTGAATAGGAATGCTAAGTGGTGTGCATCCCACCTAGGAGGAACGTAACCTCCCTTCTTTCCAGTGCAAACTGATCTTATTTATACTTAAGTTAGGGCTATCCTGTCTTCTGTTTGTGCCTTACTGCCCTCACCATCCTTCATGCCTCCATCTGTTTATCTGGATACACTTCTCTGTCCCCTTCAGAACTGGGTCTTTTTGTACTTCCTAAGAGCTATTTATTCTCCCTTACCAGCTTAGTTTTCTCCTTTGAGAACCATAGTAGCCTCTTCCTCCTCTTACCCTTGCTTATTTCTCTCAAATAACTTGCCGTTGCCTTAGTTATTCCTTCTTTTATCCTATTCCATTGTGCCTTCACTCCCCCTCCATCCACCTCCCAAGGTATTTGCTAAGGCAGTCTCCCATTTTCTTAAAATCTGCTCTCCTGATATCCAGGATCCTTGTCCTAGTGTGTTTTTTTTCTAGCTCAGTCTGTATGCCAATCCACACTGTACGATGATGATGGCTTTTACTCAAGGGGCTACCCACTGTGACTTCTGCAATGATGTCCCTGTTTGTAAGTACCAGGTCCAGCACTGCCCCATCTCTTGTGGGTTCTGCAACCAGATGACTGAGAAATAACCCCGTAGGGTGTCAGGGATGGCCTTGTTTCTTGCCGTAGCTGCAGCCATAATGCTCCAGTTTACATCCAGTAGATTTAGGTCCTCCATAATCAATACCTCCCTTTGCTGGCCATTCTGCCAATGGCCTCCTCCTCCAAAACCCTGCTTAATTCCTCCCCCTGTGTTGGTGGTCGGTACACCACCACAACATGGATGAAGGCCCTGGACCCTGTCTCTAAGCCTACTCAAGGAACCTCCAGCCTTTCCATGTCCCAGTTGTGTACTTGTATCTTTGTGGCCTTATACCTTCCTTCACATATAAAATACCTCCTCTCACACACTTTCTTCCCTGTCCTATCCTTTCAGAACATGGTGTATCCTGGTATGGCCACATCCCAGCTGTGGTTGTCAGTGCACTATGATTGTGTAATGGCCGTCAGATCCAGGTCTGACTCCACAATGTTTGCCTTCATGTCAGGAACTGTATTTCCTAGGCTCCTTGCATGGCGAACATGGCACTCCACTCCTTTTGTCCCTCCCTGCCCTACCTTTCATTCCCTTCCCTATTCCATCCTTCACCCTTCCCTTGTCCCTGGTACTGTCCTCCCTGATTTCATTCTCCCTCTGCTCGCACTCCTTAATGTTTCTGTCTGCCTTAGAACCACCTTCTGACCCTGTAGTCCCTTCCTTCCTTCCTTCCTCCCCCTTATTCCTGTGGCCCTCTACCCATAAAGAATTTATTTCTTCTGGGCTTTTCCTCTCTGCTGCTTCATTTTCTTTGGGGGAGCATTTACTGCCTCCCTCTTTTTTCTGCCTCCTCCCTTGGCTTATTTATATGCTCATCGAAGCATCATTTAGACCTTCCACTCAGGACTGCAGTTCCTCTCCTGGATGGATGGATGGAGGCCATTTCCTTTGAACAAGCCTTCATCCCCCAGGTAGGACCCCAGTCCCTGATATAGCCAAACCCCTCCTTCCTGCACCATGCTTTCAACCAGTTGTTGAAGTCCCTGGTGCAGTATTCCCTAGCCTCCCTCCGGCCATATACAGGTAGCACCTCAGTGAAGGCTAACATGTGAGCTACCTGCTTTAGGCTCCTCCCCAGTTCCCTAAATCTATCCTGCACCACCCTGCTGCATCCCTTGCCAGATCTTTAGTCCCTAGATGGACAGTGACATTCAGCTCCCTCTCCTGCTCCACCACCCTAGCAATCCTAAGGATTTGCTCTCCATCCCTCTGTGCCAAGGTGCCAGGTAGGCACCTCAGCTCCCACTTTCCCTTTCATCCTGTTCCCAAAACTATCATTCTAATGACTGAGTCCCTCACCAAAAGTTGCTTTTCCTCCACTGGGGTCCTCTACTTCCTACCTTGGGGCCTCCCATATGGAGGACCCTCACATCCTCAATGGCGACTACTAGGGGGGCCTCCTCTTGGCAGTCCCACCAGAGCAGCTAAAGAGTTGTATAGTGGCACTAGCTGAGGAATGTGTTCCTGATCCACCACTCTCAACTCCCTGGAGCCCACCACAGTCTAGCCAGCCCTTCTTCTTGGTACCCTCTAGGGCAATGGTGGTGGACTTAGTGGCCCCTGGGTAAGGGAAGAGGTCCCCTGAATCCTAGCCAACTTGGCCAGGAGTCTAGTGACCTCCTCCTCCCTCAGCAAACAGAGGTGCACCCAGATGGGACAGCACCTCAGTCTCCAGAAGGTCTTCCTGAAGACTGCTGCTCCATAGCCACTGCACTGCACCACTCCCATTGTTCCTTAAACTACACTTTCTATGCTTGGAAAATAACGTGTGCCCTTACCCCAGATAGTGTGTTTCTAATATTTTCTAAATAAACAGAAACTCCAAGATCTTCTTGGCTGGTAAATTAGATTAGCAATGAAATAGACCTTGGATGTCCTAATGCAAAAACAATTTATCCCATAGGCTGCTGACAGAATTAGAATGCACAGTAATTATGGACTGATATATCAGTCTGCAGCACAGCAAGGGTTAAATGTGATAAGTTGTGATATGCAGGCAAACAAAATATGGAAGACACAAATCTAATGTGGTGGTTATACCCATATAGGGTGTGTCTAGGATTGATGTAATATATACAGAAACTATACCTGTCACCTTTGCTTGTAAATTAGACTGGCAATGAAGTAGATGTTTAGATGTCCTAATGCAAAACAGACAATTTTTATGTGATAAGATAAAAACTAGTTTGGTGGTTCTACCCAGAATATAATACTTTAATAAACAGATGTTCATTATCTGAAAAGTGTGTTTCTTGCAACATCATGAAGTCAGCTTTAGCTTGTCTGAAATATATCATCATGACTTTTTTCCTTTCTGATGGGGTGTGTGAGGCCATTAATATCGCAGGTAAGTATTTTAGCTAATGGATTAGTCATACTCAGATTGAGTTGCTTCCAGACTAATCCATTAGGGAAAGTGGAAATTGTTTAACCAGGAAAGGCACACTAACGCTGGAGCTTGTTTCCAGGTGTGACCTGGCAGCACAAGAACATTAAGTGACTTGCTCAGGGTCACACAGTATGCAAGTGGGGGCAGATGGGATTCAAACCCAGGTTACTAGGTTTGCAGCTCAGTGCCCTTAACCACTGTGCTATACTGCCTCCTCAACAGTCACCTGTGAGAGGCAATTTGACCTCCAGGTGGGTGGCCACTCTCTACAGTGCCATGTTGGTGTGGGTCATCAGACCCGAGGGGTGTGACTGGAATGACAGCCATGAAATCCAGTGTAAGTTTGATTGGCTGCCTCGATATATAGGGAGAGGTGTAGCCATTTATGACTACTTGCAACACTATACTTGTGTGAGAGCTTGGAGGGATCCTCGGAAACAGTGAGCTGAGGAAGGTGAAAACAGCAACCACCCCATGCCCCCAAAATCCACCTCCCAGGACCAGGTAGCCCACACTAAACAGCAAAGCTGTTAAACTGCAAGTCATTTTATAAAGGCTGATGCAGACATATAATTGGCAGGTCAGTTCTGTGATTCTTTGGCCTCCGAGGTATGTCATATCATGCTAGTCAAAAATGCCCCCCCCCCACATTGTCATTTTTCCCCTTAAACCACTCCCCTATTGGTCCACTAGGTTACTCAGTAACTATGTACCAGTGGGGGCAGCTAATTTTGCTCTGTAGTGGATTAAAGGTAGTGGAGGGTGGGGAGAGGGGGCAGTGGCTCATTTCAGTCTTCAGTACTCTCCCATCCGGACAGGAATCATTTTGAAAAGGTTTCCCCCACCATTTGCCTCATCTGCTCAGCACAGAAACAAAACAAGCAGATTAGCTTCCCAGTTAGAACAGAAAGTCCTAATCCTGCAATCGATAGTATTGTTCATTCCACTGCAGGCTATTATGAAATCAACCTTACAAAGTCTTATATCAGCTCCTGTAAGTCCTCTAAGAGGTCACTGTCAACAATGGAGTAGTCCCCATACAAAAAAAAGGACAGAAAAACTCACAGTTTGTACATTTGACGCCAGAAAGAATCATCTAGACACCTTGACAGGTGAGTTCAGTCTCACATTAAGAAGTCCTACATGAGTTCCACTGCCCCTTCATGTGGTAACTGGAGTGTCATGTTTGTTCATTGGTTTTCCACGGAACTGCTGCAGGAGGCCTCTAATTTCCTGCATCATATGTGATGCCGCTCACTGTTCTGTTGCCTTGATATGGTTTCTCCTGACCATAGTCCATTCTCCCCCAGAAGGCTGTGGACCGTCATTCTCATTCATCTTGCACTTCTCAGTCAGAAAATGTCCCTATCCTTCAGTGCTTTTGTGGCATTCTCCACTGTATCAAATATTGTGGTGCCTTCTTCCCAGAATATCTGAATTTGCACTGAGTATAGCATATGAAATCTGATCAGTTTGGATTTCTGGCGGGTAGCCAGAAGTTCTCGAATTACATTGTCATGTTGCATGCGCCATCTCTGGATGTCTAGCAGGTAGCCTTGATCAAAGTTAAGACTGGCCTTGTTGTAGGTGATGTCTTTTTTCAAGAATTTCAACAAAATGAGCTGTGGCCTTGCCTTACGGTCTGTAAGCCTAGGGAGTAGTGCTCAGTGTGCCTGTTCAGTTTAGTAAATCCAATAGAAAGTCACATATTTGACCCATCTCAATGCCTACTGGTAGACTTGTGAGCTGTATGTTATCACAGTGACAGCATGCTTCCAAATCTACACACTTCTCCTGTAGTGCTTCCATGTAATGCAGGCGAGAGTCAATTGCTGCTCCGAGCTGAATGGCACCATCTTAAATCACTGCCACTCTTCCCTCGGCCTCCTGTACTTGCTGTTCCATTCCATCTAGGCAGTCATGCAGCTTTATTAAGTCCTGTCCGTTTTCTTTTCTGGAGGATTTGATTTGCTTCAGGAGGAGCACAAACTGATTTTGCATTAATCACTCCCTCATGTGATCGGTATAATAGTTACGTGTCTGAGAGCCAGCTGGAGAGATGCTGCGGCTGCAATTGCAGTTTAAACTTTCTTCACGAAATCCAGCTCCATTGCATTGCTGTTTTGCTTTTAAGGACCTGGATCTGTTTTGATGGTTATCCTCTGCTTGTCCGCATGACAACTTTCTCAGTTTTAGCACTGTTTGCCAGTGTCTGGAGAGGTTGTGGGACGTAGAGGGAAGGGAGCTCTGCAACTACCCTGCCATTCAAGCTGTGACATCCTCTGCACATGCCATTTAATTGCATAAAGATAAAACATGTACAGAGCAAAAACAGCTGCAGTCTCCCTTTTTTAAGTCTGCCCCCATGTCTCCACAAAATTGTACCCTGACCTTTCCTCAGAGGATTTTTCACTTCTGACTACAGTAGCATGTGTGCCAAAATTAGGAAAGGTTCATGAGCAGCACCTTGGGATGGCTCCAAATAGCCCAGCTTCAGTCAGTGGACTTACCCTAGGTAAAGGAAGAATGACTCGGTGGCCCATCTCCCAGTACTTTATTCACATGGTCCCGTTGTTTTTTTTAATTGGAAGGCTAAAGCCTGTGGTTCTGAGGCTAACTGACCAAATGCCCTACTCCTATAAATACCCAGCAGCCTTCCATCACTAGGTGTTTTGCTCGGGCTGTTTATTGCTGCCAGAGGCTCTCCCCAACCCACCCTGTGCTTGCTGTTTTCTCAGTTGTTTTGGGGCCTTTTGTTTGGTTTGCCTTCAGCTTCTATTTGATTTGTACCTCAGCAGCTCACTGGGTTAGTATTTTCTTTTTTTCTCTGGTTACAATATTGTGCTCTTCCTTTTTTCCAGGGCAGCAGTTGCTGCTATCACTCAGTGCTTCCCTGCTGTGTACTTTTCGTTTGCTTCCACCTTTTATGTCAGAGTTCTACATAGGTAGCTCTTTTGTGCTGAAAGGCCTGCTTTTGTCATGCTATTTTATTTCCTTATATCTGCCCTGCTACTCTTTGTCCTGTCCACAAATAGTGGAAGAGGCAAAGGGGGTAAGCTCTCAGGGTCTGAAAATTAGATGGTAAGGAGAATGAGAAGGAATGCAGGCATAGGATCAGAAAACAGCAAAAGAGGATCGGGAGTTAATTGGAAGGGGGTCTGCCTTAATGCCTGGAGTCTGGGTAACACAGTGAGCTCCAGGCATTGGTAGAAACATAGAAACAGAGAATTTGGCAACAGATAAGGACCACTTGGCCCACCCAGTCTGCCCACTTTTACCTACCTAAAGTATCACTGCATACCCTGCTTGATCTCTGGCCCATTCTTCTTCCCCCCTCCCCCCCCCAGGATTCTCTTATGCCTATCCCATGCATTTTGAACTCCAGCACTGTTTTACCCATACAACCTCCACTAGAAGGCTGTTCCAGGAATCCACCACTCTTTCTGTGAAGAAGTACTTCCTCACATTTCTCCTGAACATACCCCCTTCCAGCTTCATACCATGTCCCCTTGATCGTGGGCACCTTTTTTTCTGACAAATACTTCCCTCATGTACCTTATTTACCCCCGTGAGGTATTGAAAGGTCTCTATCATACACCCCTCCTCTCTTCCAGGGTGTATATATTTAGGCAATTTAGTCTCTCCTCACAGGGCTTCTGATGCAGACCCTGCACCATTTCAGTTGCCCTCCTCTGGACTGCCTCTACTTTATGTCCTTCTGGAGATGTGGTCTCCAGAACTGTACACAGTACTCTAGGTGGGGTCTTACCAGTGATCAGGACTGTCAGGAGGCAGACACTGAGGTAGACCTCATAGCCATCACAGAAACTTGGGACACAGAGCGTAACAACTGGGACTTGTCAGTCCCAGGTTAATCAAAGTTTAGACAGGAAGAAGGACTAGGCAAAGAGGAGTGGGGGTGGGGTGTAGCCCTATATGTTAGGGAGGACATAGAGGCTGTGGAGGACAGACACGTCAGGGGAAGCAAAGGGGAAACAGAGTCTTTTTGGGCTCACCTCACTATGCCCTCAGGCAAGAAAATATGGATTGGGTGCTCTATAGACCAATTAGACTAGGGGAGGAGAGAGACAGGGAGCTTGGGGAAGAGCCGGCAAGGTGAGTGAAGAAAGGGTGGTGGTGGTGGGTGATCTGAACCTGCCAGATATCAACTGGGACATTCCAGTGGCCAGGTGAACCAGAAGTCAGGCCCCGTTAGATACATTGCAGGACTGTCTGCTGGTGCTGCTGGTTAAGGAACCCACTAGGCAGACAGCCATTCTTAATCTGGTGATCACCAACTCAGAGATGGTAGGTGGAGTTGGGGTAGGGGAGCCACTGGGGGCCAGCGACCATAACTCCATTTGGTTTGGGTTGGACCTTGGGACCAGAATGCCCCTGTCAAAAGTTGATATCCTAGATTTCAGAACAGGCTTCAACCAGATAAAGGGGCGGTTTCTAGACAAATTGACTGGGACTAGCTGCATAGGAGGTGTAGAGAAAAGATGATGAGCAATCAATGGGATAATTCTCGAGGCAGCAAAGTTATGCACAAGAATTGTTACAGAGTGAAACTGGTATAAGAGACCAATATGGTACTCAGAAAGGGTCAAAGAACCAAAAAAAAAAAGGCTTTCACCAGGTTCAAGGAAAAGCAGGGGAAGGAGGAATGAAGAGAGTATCTGATAAAAAATAGGGAAGCAAAGAGGACAGTCAGGAAGGCTGTGGAGGGGGTCAAGGGTGGGGAAGAACAATTCTTCAGATATAGTAACGGGACACTGTCAACCCCTTCAGGCCTCAAAGTGTCCCTAGTTTAAAAAACATATTTTATGATTGCTCACAGTCTGTAAAGATTGCTGATGTAGCTGGTTGTTTGATTCTGATTCTATTTTTCTTTTTAAAAGTGAAAAACAGACTACCCACCATACTGATGTTACCATGCCAAAACATGTTTGTTTACTTTCCTTGATCAACTTCCACTGCATTTTTCCTGGAATTGGAAACACCCACACACAATACTAGCTACTTATGATGCAGTTAGAAGAGATGACACTATTGCATCATGAGTGGCTACACTGTTTGGGGGTGTTCATAATGCTAATAAAGTGTGAAATAAGAACTGATCAAGGATTTGAAACAAAACAATGTTGTTTATATTACATCATTGTGACATGATTGAATAGGACCCTATCCCAGTTGTTATGTAGCATTTGAATGCAGGGATCTGGTCTGTTCTTTCCTTTCCTTTCCTTTCCTTTCCTTTCCTTTCCTTTCCTTTCCTTTCCTTTCCTTTCCTTTTCTGTCTCTTGTCTGTCTGGTTGAGCAACCAGATTTTCCTGTGAGACCTAGGATTTGTTCACCCAGACGGTCTTGCAATTCTTTGCCTCTCACAGTCTCTCATTCTTCCCATGCTGTTCTGTCTTTTCCTCCTTTGCATATCTGCTGGTATAAAAATATATGCAAATCATTATGTGGAAAAGTAACTGATATTCAGTCAATCAATCAATCAATATCTTTATTTAGCCAGGCAGAACACCATTGAACAAGGCTCATTTACAAGATGGACCTGGTAACATAAAACAAAACTATGTTCAGTATAAGTATATTGGAATCCCTTTGTTTAGAAATTATATAGTGTTACTGTTGAAATGTATATAATTATAATTTGAGATGATTGCAAAAAGATATTGGGAACTTAAGGGGTTAACCTGAGAGCAGTTTTTAAGCCCTTTTTCAGAAGCTGGGGAGAAGGGGCCTCAGCTCTGGGACATTGTGTTCTTGCTGGACCTGCATGAAATTGACAAGAACATTTTAGAAAAAACAGGATGCTTGTTAAGAAGGGGGTTGCAAAGACTTATAAGTGAGAGAGCTGCAATGTTTTGAGAGACACACAGAGATTGAAGGAAAACTCAGATGGATCTTCTGTTTATTCTGCCTTTGTAAATACAGTAGTTAAATTGAACAAGTTTATTTTTTTATGTTACTACTAGTACTAATAAACACTTTTTGTGAATTCTACAACTGCTTCTGATTTTTCCTATACTTCCTGACCTATGCCTCGACGACAACCATTACCATGTATTTTAGTTCTATTAAGAATGGAAGCAGAGAAAACAAGCCACACTATCAATGCATTTTAGAGAAGGTAAGCAATCATAAAATGTGGGTTTTCAACCAGAAATATTATGATGCAAAAAGGGTTGACAGTGTCCCTTTAAAGTGATTTTGTACCTTTTCTCTCCTAAGATACCACTTTCATAGTATGGTACCTTAGGTCAGCAATAGTTCTTTCATGTTATTTTTAATATTTTATTCTCAGCCGTTATCCATTTCACTTCCTGATTTATCTACACGTTCCCCAGTAAAGGACCTTGTTAGTCAAGTGGTGACCTTCATTAATCTCCAACTCGCCATCATAATGTGTTAAACAGTAATGAAAACTGAGTCCCATTCATTTCAATGGGGCACACCCCCATGCTCTCCCTTGCTGCATGCCATAACATGCCTGAGTGTGGGAGTGTTTAGATGAATCAGGAGGTGGAACAGATTGGTTGGCCACCTTGTCAGGGCCAACGTAGGATCCCTTCCCACCAAATAAAGGCTGAGAATAAAACATCAAAAATAGCACAAAAGGACTATCACTGACCTCAGATACTATATCCCAAAGGTGGTACCTTGGGATCACAAAATCACTTTAAAGAAAAAAGAAGTGAGGGAGTATTGTTAGGCTACAAGGTGGGGGAGGGTACTAGAGGAAGATGAACAAAAAGCAGTAATCCGTAATGATTACTTTTGCTCTATGTTCACAAGGGAAGACAGCAGGCCCTGCCTGAAAATGGTATCAAGGCAGCTCTCAGGCAGCAAGTATTTATCAGAGAAAGGGTCCACAAGGGACTTGAAGTCCTAAAGATAGATAAAGCCACAGAGCCAGATGAGATGCACCCAAGGGTGCTCAAGGAATTGGTTGCAGAACTGACTGACCCCCTAGTAGTGCTATTCAATGGCTCAATTCAGACGGGATAGTTCTGAAAGACTGGAGGGTAGCCCCACTACACACAGAGAGAGGGGACAGGGAGCGGTCAGGGAATTAGAGACCTGTCAGCCTTACCTCTGTAGTGGGTAAACTGATGGAGTCACTGATCAAAGAGGAGGACCTTGTGGAGTATCTAGAGAGCAACGGTCTACAGGATAGCAAACAGCAGGGGTTTGTGGCAGGAAGGTCTTGTCAGACCAACCTGATATTTTTCTTTGACTGGGCAACAAAGGTAGTAGATAAGAGCTATGCTGTGGATTTACTCTGCTTTGATTTCAGCAAGGCTTTTGCCTTGGCACCACACAGTAGATTGCGGAAAAAGCCGGAGGACCTGGGTGCTTCTAGGGACATAGATAGATAGGAAACTGACTCAAGGAGAGACAGCAGAGGGTAGTGGTAAATGGTATCACATTATAAGAGAGGGAAGTCATGAGTGGGGTGCAGTGGTGAATCCAGGATTTTACAATGGGGGTGCTGTGATGGTGTGTCTACTTGATATGCAACTTTCTATATTTTTTTATAATCCTTTATACTATCCTTTTCATTACATTTTTGACTGAAAATATAAACATAATCAACAGTTTTTAATGTATATTTCTTACACTTAATATATTAAACTTCTCCAGCAAAGTTAAATGCAACAGCAGCAAGCAAATAAATTACAATGGGGGTGCACCTGCACCCACTAAACCCCCCTAGATCCGCTACTGGTGGGGTGCCACAGGGATCTGTCCCAGATCTTGTCCTTTTCAATATGTTCTTCAGTGACATCAGAGAGGGAACCCTTGGCAAGTCGTGTCTCTTCGCAGATGACACAAAGCTCTGTGGTAGGGTAAATAGTGAAGAAGGGATTAGAGAGATACAGAGGGATCTACAAAGGCTAATGAGGTGGTCTAATGTTTGGCAGTTTAAAGTCAGTGCCAAAAAATACAACGTTATGCACCTGGGTGAAAAAAAAACCAACAGAACAGAGTACTGCATGGGAGGGGTTAAACTGAGCACTAAGGCAGAGGACCTGGGAGTCAAGAGTGACTTCTTCAAATAATTAAGCCAGTGTATCAACACCTATAGTTAGGCTAATAGGATGCTGGAGTGTATCGGAAAGGCTATTGCCAGTAGGAAAATGGAGGTACTACTACCTCTGTATAAGTCATTGGTGAGTCCACATCGGGAATACTGTTCTCTGTTCTGGAGTCATCATCTAAGGAAGGACAAAGACAGGATGGAAACAGTGTGACACAGGGTGACCATGATGATTTAAGGCTAATAAGGAAGGTCTTTCAAAGGTTGTCTCAAGGCACAGAGCATGTACTCGCTGGAGACCAGGTGAGAGAGGGGGTATATGATAGAGACCATCAAGTTCCTGAAAGGAATAAACAAGGGGAATTACAGGGAACTATTTAGCATGAGTATAGAGTCAAGAACCCGAATTCATGAGTGGAAACTGGAGGAGGATGTTTTCAGAGGGATGTGAGCAAGTTCTGTTTTACAAAAAGCGTGACGAAGCCATTGAACAGTCTACCAGAGGAGGCGGTGGGCGTTAAGACCATAAATAGTTTAAATCACAGCTGGGACAGTGTGAAGAGTTTGGTGGTTGATCCGGTCATTAGCAGCAGGGAGGGGAGCAGAGGTGGACCAGGAGGGATAAAACTCTGCATGGACATTAGGTCCCAGAGCAGATAGGGAACTTTGGGCAGATTAGATGGATCTGTGGTCTTTTTCTGAGATCATTGTCTATGTTTCCATGTTTCTTTTAAATTTAGTTTATTGTAGCAAAAGTCAGTGCAAGTGCCAACAACACAGATTCAGTAATCAGTAAGCATAGGTTACAGACAGGAGTACAGTCTTTCGTCCGCAGCCTGTCTGGGCTAACTCCCATTCTATGTTTCTATCTTCCCTCGGTGCTTCCTTGCTTCGTGCTTTCAGTTTGCTTCCACATTTCATTGTGGGTAGCTCTGATTTTGTGTTTTAAGGCCTGTTTTTGTCATGATGTTGTGCTACCTTATGTTTTTCCAGGCTTTATTACCTGCTGATTTTCTAAAAATCAATCTTCACTATTGATTCACTTATTGATCTTAGCCAGAGGAGGTAGGATCCCGTGGGAGAGAGAGAACTTTTCTGGGGGACTGGTGGTGTGAGTAGGCCCCTCATGTGCATCTCCACATGTTCCTGCTGGTATACATTGCTGCCATCTCCCAACTGCCTAAGTTCCTTTTTTCTCCACCGAGTGTGTAACAGCATCGCCACCCTCCTCATTGGGGCAGAACTTCACTGTCTATAGGATGACAGCGTTCCGTTCTTTGGTTTATTTTTTAAAATACACTAGAGTTTGTTATTTTTGTGTCAGTTTAGTTCACACACACACACACACACACAGAATGTACAGTTTCTCTCAGCTCTTCCCTGTGGAAATGGTCAGCAACCATTGAAGGTAGGTAGCCTGAATAGGCTAGTTGCTCTGGCAACAGGGCTGTGTCCTGCCTCCACTCATCTCTGGTCAAATGTATTGGCAATGGGCAATTCTGTGCCCAGAAGGAAGGGTGGTCCTCCTGGAGACTCAAAAGATAGTCCAGATCCTGTTTATGCATTCATGGCAGGTTCTGCTAACCATCCAACCTTGACCTTTTCTCTCTAAGGAGGGCTAGGCATAGGTCAAGGTCACAGTAAGGCCTTCTGTGCAGGGTCTGTTGGTGCCTCGCAGGTTCAGAATGTCCATTGCCATCCCATCAATGGTGTCAGATGTTCTGAGGCCTGTAAGCCAGTTGTCTCCATTCTCGGGCCTCACCCTGTCCTCCGGGGAGCTCTTGAGTGAGCAGTTGGCAGTCAAGCAGAGGTTTAGCATTAGGGTGATGGCACTGTGGGCAGTGTTGTCTTCATTCCTAATGCTTGTGTGCCATTGGGATTGGGGCCAGTGCTGCTCTTACTACTATCACTCTTGGGCATGACGACGCTGACTCTGGTTCTAGGCCTGGTGCTATCGTGTATGGTGGCACTGTCAATACTAATTCCCTCTGGGTTGGCTTGAGTGTCTGGGGGCTCTGTTGGTATTGTCCTTAGTGCTGAATCCACCCTTACTGCACAGTTGGATCTCTGTACAGAACTGTCTGTGACATCAGTACCATGTGTAGTATTGTACCTGCTGACAAGTCTGAGCCCCTTAGAGCTGACCTGATGCTGGTGTCAGTGTCGTTCTTGGCCTTGGAGCCATAGATGGACCTCTTTATGAGGCCCTCTGCAGCATGGGTGTGATGTTCAGCGCCAAGGTTGGAGCTTTTGGAAATAGCCTCAACACTAGTGACAGTGCCATCCTCGGCACAATCCACATCCTGGTGCCTCAGATGGACCTCTGTACGGGGCCCACTGGGACACTGTGCTTGAGGCTGAGGCTGGATTCTTTAGGGATGCCTTGGTGTGGGTTTCACCAGTGACATCATGGCTGACGCCATATTTGGTGCCATCCTTTCAGGAAGCATCTTCCTGTCCATGCCATTACTGACCATCTCCAATAATGACATTGAATGTCCTTTGGCAGAGGTGCCCAGGTCAACCCTTATCTAGGCATCTCAGGAGGATTTCTCACTTAGCACTGCTCAGAACTCTACTATCTCTGAGTCAGTGGCTTTGATCAGACAGGGTACTTCCTGTTGGAGAATTCATGTGTCTAGCATGCATGTGCCCTGGGTCCACTATTTGGCCTGTTCCAACATTCCACATAGGCTGCTTGGATCAGACTGTCTCTCCTGCTGTGTCAGGTACACAAGACTTATACTGTACTCTGGACTAGCCTCTCCTCATGTTCTAAGTGGACTTCATCAGTGTGCTTCACAGTTCAGGCTCCACCACTTTTGCTCATGAACAACTGCTTGGAAGCCCATCTGCAGATTCTTTCAGGGATACCTTTTAGAACTTCTAGCAGTAGCCAGTCCACCTCCTGGGAGGTCTGGAACTCTCTGTGTTCTCGAGTCAAAAGAGATTCTGGATAGCCTCTTGGGTCCCTGCTTAGTTATTAATCTCCAACTCTGACTGCCTCTGTTGGACATAGAATATTTTCCAGCACATCCAGGAAAACATCCAAATACCATTACCTCGGGCAGTTAGGTGTTGGGGTGTGCCTCACCAGCACTGCCTCAACTTGTCTTACCTTGATGAACTGTGCATGTTCTTGCAAGGCTTACCCAGGTTTAACGTGAGGCAAGCAGTAGAGACTGCTTCAATGTGAACATTACTGAACTACCAAGTTTCAGTTACTTCACTCTACCAGGCCCTTTTCACTACTGTTTCCCTGGTTTACAAGCAACAAAGTGAACTCATTCCTCTCAGATGGCAGACTACATTGTGGAGGAGTACTCCCCTTCATAGGAGCTGCTCTGGATGCAATCCAAACTTGGTCTTGTCTTCCAGACATCAGAGTATGGCCATTCTTGCTACTGACATGCTTATCATGGAACGCCATTCCCTGCACGTATGTTGGGACTTATAGCAAACTCAGTGGCCACAGTCCCCCTAACAAGACTGCACATGAGAACAACTCAATGTACTCAGTGACCAGTAGCCTTAGGCTTCACACCCTGATACTAACCCATTTAGGTGACCAAAACTTTAGCAAGTTCCCCACTGTGGTGGTCTGTATCAGAAAACCTCCTCCAGGACTCTGATTCTCTCCACCGGAGCCAGAAGTGACTGGCACCCCAGAGACCTCCTTGCTGGGGTAGGGAACCCACTACCAGGGTCTCCAGAAACAAGGGATTTGGGATTTGTCAGGCACACATCTCTGCATAGAAGTGCTGGTGAGGCATCTAATTCTTTACAGCCTGAAAGCCCTAGTCGACTTGGTCAACTGAAGACATTTCTCCTTCAGACGATGAGTTTGTCATGTACTATGTTAACAGACAAGAGGAAGTAAACTCTGTCTCTCTCTCTGCAGGGAGGCTATCAAAGTGTGGAAATGGTGCATGGAATGGGGGGATCCTGCTCCAAGCAAACTATCTGCTAGGAGTCCAGAACACTCTAACAAACGAACTAAGTTGAACAGTAACAGATCCTCATGAGTTGTCACTAGTGACAGGTGTCGTGAGGTCACTATTTGATGAGTGGGGTTCCCCAGATGTGGACCTTTTTGCATCCCCACTCATCCCCAAGCTGCCTTATTTCTTCTCCAGCAATCCAGGACTTGTCATTTTCTATCAGGATGCATTCTGATTGCCATGGCAAAATCGGTTTCTGTATGCATTCACCTGAATCCCTGTCATCCAGAGAGTGCTATTCAAGCTGAAGACACACAGGGGCAAGATAATTCTAGTGGCTCCCTGCTAGACTTGGCCGATATGGTTTCCTCTGTTGGAATGACTCAGTCAGCAAACTAATGATTCTCTTTTTTTTAAGTTATGCTTTTTCCCCATATTGCCAGCAAGCCCCATCAGTCCCACCCACCCACCCAGCCCCTAACCCACTCTTCCCCGGGACTTGCCTCACCTTCTTGACACCCTGGCTTACCCCCTAGGATAGGGTCATCAGGTGGGGGCTCTACCCCTGTAGGAGACTTGGTTGGTATCTGCAGAGGAGAGTCCCTTGGTTGGTGGTGGGAGGGCCTGAGGGTGAAGGGCAGACATCTTTCTGCAGCATCTGGCTTTTTCCTGGTTTCTGATTCAGCCCCTTGTAGGACAGTGAGAGGAGTCTTTGGCATGTGTTGCACATCAGAGCACGTTGACATCCACCCTGACTCTGAGGCTTCACTTGCATGGCCACTTGATGTCACCCAGGTGGCAGTAGCACAGCGGAGTCCATCTGCTCTCCCTCCCCATGGTGACAAGCTTCCTCTGGGTGCCGCTGGCCCTCTGATGGCTTGGGCTTGTTCCCAGACCTGGGTCACCAACATTGCTAGCAGTAGCACTACCTCTGCGGCAGCAGGCCAGCCTCTAAACTGATGATTCTGCCACTCCAGATGGACTTACTGACCCAGGGCCAGATAGTCCTCTCCAGGCTGCACTTCCTTCACCTTCAGGCCTGGCTTCTAAAGAGATAGAAGTGAACTGATTTAAAGCATCTCAGAGGGTCTCTGAAACCCTTTTGGCTGTGCGTAAACCTCCCACCAGGACATACACAGCTAAGTGGAAAAGTTTTCTGTCTGATATTCCAAAACCCCCCTGGAACCCTAATCACTAAAAATCTCGAGGAAGAATGTGCTGAACTGCAACATTCTCGTTACCTTGGACACATCCTCAGGGAAGAGGTATGGGGTGGTGATAACATACAAAACTTGTGTATAAAAATAAATGTAACCCATATGCTCCATTTTTGTAACATGGATATACATATGTCTCTACGGGTTCAGGGAAGGATGAGGTTACCTGGCACAAGAGACCTAGGTTTGGCTACTCTGCACAGGGGCACCCAAGTAAATCCAACTACAGGAAGCAATAACTGTAATGTCCAGAACCAGAATTGGGATTTTTCAGTGTGGCTTTATTTATTAACTCACTGAACATAAACAAAGCACTGCATGGTCCCCCAAAGGGCTACGTAACTGTAATGCAGATTAGAGGTTAAACACAGCGGTCCATTTGAGGAATGAACACATTACAACAATTGTCTGGCTTTGGACCCACCAGGCACTCAGCCCGGACTTTGCATGCGCATTGGATACACAGCCCGACTGGCCCAGCTCCACTGCCGGCCACTCGACTGACGGTCCACTTGGCGAATGAACCCAAAATTTACTTGGAAAGACATCCCATCAAACAAGGAGGCTTCCAAACTGTGGCTCCCCACACCACTTGAAGTCTGCGACTCCTAGAGAGATTTTGTTTTCGTACTTCCAATCGAAATTCCCATCAAACAAGGAGACTCCCATCCAACAAGGAGTAATTTTCCCATCCTGTGGCTCCCCACACCACTTAGAGTCTGCGACTCCTAGAGGGATTTTCAAGTTGCAACCCACGTCTGGGTACCCACCCCATCACTGGCCAAGCGCATGAGGCAAGTAGCAAAAACACAGAAGAAATCCGTTGAGGTGGACCTGGTTACTAAAGATGGGGGGTTTTCCCACCTCCAGCTCCCACAGCCCATACCCGGCCATTTCTCTGGACACACAGAACTTTAGACTTTAAAATGTAGATTGACGGTGGATGACCTGAAGCACCCCCGCTACAGTGAACTTTAAATCCATTAACACTTTAAACAGAAGACTGCTCTATTTGTTTGTCCTAGTTGACATAGTCCTCCCAAATAGCAGTCCACATTTACTTGAAATCCAACTGAAGAAAAGAAGTTGTTTGCCCCTTCCAATGGAGCCAAACACTCACCCATTCGTTGCAGGTGCACCACAGGCGAAGAACTGTAACCTTTGCTGTTATACATGAACAGACTGAACTTAAATTAAAACAGGCAGCTTTCTCCAGGGTGGGAGAAGGGATTGCCCTGGAACCCAGAGAACTCCCCAGAGGAGGGGTAAACAGACAACTACTGGTGTCCTTCTTGTTTGTTAAGGACAAACTCAAGACTGACTTTGAATTTCCCAAAGTTCTAAACTTACTCTGAGCTGAAGATTCCAAATGTGGCTCATGCAGCTGCGACAGTTCTATTATGATGTCATCTCTCAAGTCTCAGCTGTGACTGAGGACAGAGTGAGACAGTGTGAAATCCATTTAACTGGAGTTTCACAAGCTGCCTTCCCTGCCTACCACTAGATCTTACTGGGATTCTAGTAACCCCGGGTAACAAAGGGGTTACACTCGCCGTTGACCAGGAAAATGACTGTCCCCAGTCATTATGCACCCGGCCTTAGGCCATCCCACCCTATGTGCTACTTGCGGAGGGGGGTGATCAGGCCCCTTCCTACCATGTGTGAGCACAGGTAGGCAACACTTAGGGCCTAGAGGCCTATAGCTGACATATCAGCCTCTACTCTATCCACTTTACTATGGACACCTAGTGGCTCTGGTAGAACCATCCAGAGCATAGCCCTGATAGATCAGCACTGCGGCCCCTACTGCAGGTCAGGGCCACAGCCTGTCCATCCCCCCTAACCCTCTAGGGAAAGCCTATCTGCCTCTAACATAACATCCCAAACAAAAAGAAAACCCGGGGACCTCCCCAACCTTGGGCAGCCTGCAACTACAACCTTTAGCAATAATAACACAGTACATTTAAATTCTACACCATAAGCACTGACGAAGGACTCTGATGAGCCCCTCTTCTTCTTCTTGTCTTCTCTTCTGTCTTCCAGGAACACCTGTAAGAAAAGAAAAAAAAAAAACACATCCTAATCTGCATGTACAGTCTATCTAAACAACAACAATGACAACAGCAACAACAACCCTTACTACACAGAAAAAGCACTGAACAATCCCAAAAAAGAAAAAGATTTTTTTTTTTTTAGAAAAAAGGTAGAAAACAGTATTTACATTAAAGTACAATGACATTGGTAGCAATACACCTTTAGGGGGGATGGAATGCCCTAAATGTCCCACTAGTGACTACAAGGCTCGAAGGCCAGTCCATTAAAGAGTCTCTCCTGGGCTGGAGCCCCGTGAACATAGTCCTTTAAGGCCATAATCCCGAAGGGGAGAGTCTTTGAGGACAGTTCACACACTGTTAGAGGTCTGTAGTGTAGGGTGTGTATTGCAATGTCATAAAGATAGAATAAAAAGTTTTTTCTGACTCACCAGCCTCTTGAAGTATTCGAACGTCACAAACCTGGTCCCTTCCGAAGACTCTCCCTGGCAGCATTTCTTCTGATACAGCTGGGCGGACATCTTCCGGGAACCCACAGGAGTGCACATCTGGAAACAGCTGGGCTGTTGTCATAACTGGAGAAGGAATCTTAGAACAGGAACAAAAAGGAAAACAGCTGGTCCAACGTCATCTGATTACCAGGCGATGAACAGGAAAGCAGCTGGGCTGGTGTCATCTCTGGATCTGAAGTCATCTGGTGGTACCAGTAGATGGTTGCTGAATAGGGCAGTACACTGTAGACTGAAGAATATGGGGCACCTGATTTCTTGTTTATTCATATTGGCAGTTCAATAAGGTTACTTCACAGTGTAGATGTGGCAGTATTGACTACCACTGCTCGGCTCTCCATTTTGTAGGCACGGGCTTAATTACTGGGAGGTCCTTGCACTGAGGCCAATAGTAGAGGGGGTCAGGGGCTTGAATTATTACTCCGTCTGGATGCACATAATTCACACAGTGGGAGACTTCGCATCCCTCTCCGTCCACTATTCTCACTCTGTTCATAAACAGTGTCCTGCCTCTCTTCCACTGTGTATACTTTTCGTGGAACAGTCTATTCTTTACATGCTGGTTAGCCCCAGGATGCACATGTTTCATTGCTTCATCCCAGATCCAGGATTTCCTGCAGTTCTCAATCTCCTCCCAGACTCTCCGAGGAAAGGTAGGAAAGGTCATACCAAAGATTTCATTGGCCTTTCTATGAACCAGTGTCTCCTCTTTACTTGCTTTGGTCAATCTGAGACCGCTGGCCTGGCTTGGGGGTGGCCAGTCCTGGTTCTGCCAGCTTCGCATCCTCAATGAAATTAAAAACGGATCCCTGACTTCTTCTTCTTCTGGTGAAGCCAGGGCAGTGGCATCACCACCTTCTTGAACACATTCCTCTGAGGCAAGATCTTGAGGCTGTGTACCCGTTCCTATCTCACAAGGCCACATAGGTTCCCCCTCATCTTCCTTTTCACTGAGGATCTGAGCCCAGGAGTGAGCAGTAGTTCTCACCCCTGAGACTATCCATTCATCACTGAGAGCGGAAGTCGACACCTCCCATTCAAAGGCCTCCCGCATCTCATCTTCACCTTCGAGACTTGGGCTAGGCCCTCCCACACAGGGGACTATTGATGCTTTATCTAAACTTGCCTTCTGAGATCCAGCATCCAATGCTTCAATTTCAGATTCAGTCTCTAATTCTGCACTCTCTAACTTTGTGCCACACTCCCCCGAGGGACCTTCCTCCACAGGCTCCGCCTGATGCTGTGTGCTGCCAACTGCAGATTCTTGAAGTTGTGTCCATGTGGGAGCCAAACAAATTTGAGGCACTTTATACAAGCCATATTTTTGTAGACATCCAGCACAGTGAGGAATCATGAAGACATCCCTTCCAGCACTCAAGCACATCTGGCATACACGCACTGGATAATTAGGAATTGCCACATCAGGAGGGAGTTGCCCTCTATAGCACCAATTTTCAATATCTCTCAATCTATTTACTGCTGCTGTTACTGCAACCCGGGCATGATCCGGGTAACGAGCTGGTCCTGAGGCCATAACTGCAGAAAAACAAACAAAAGTTCACTGTAACTGAAAGTCCCACTTTAAATGAACACACTCTGTAGCTTTAAAATGGCTTCTCTGCTGCTGTGTTTACTTTACTACCCCACCCTGTAATGGCGGCGGCAGCACTCCTGTGCATCAACATTCAGACTCTGGGTCAAGCCACTGCGCACCCGATTTACATCAGCTACTAATAACTTTTATTTCAAACTGCACAACTTGCTCTGTTCTGGCTGTTCACACATTTACAGGATTTTTCTTGGACTTTTCACATGCTGGCAACATTCATTTAATTACAGTGCCTTTTAAAACTTCAGGTTTCAGCACAGGATTGCCTGCTTTTACTAGTGTTGCACTTATTTTACAACCCACAGTCTCTCTCTGGCTGCAAACTTTAAACTGAGGCTACTTTTCATTGCTATGCACACATTTAATGGCTTTACAGACTTGCACTTGCCAGCAGGACATCACACAATCGCTACTTGCAAAGCGACTATTTTATATGGCATTCTCTGAAAATCACTGATTTGAGCAGTTTTAAATCGTTTACTTACTGTTATTGTAGCAGATTGCTGCGATGGGGTAAAACGGCCTGCAGCCAGATTTTGAAGGCCTCAGATTGCAAACGGGCGGGCAGTCTCCGCGATCATAGTATTAACCACACAATTCACTGGTTCCACAATCGATAAGCGGGTTGAGCCCGATTTTTAACTGGAAAGTCACTTTTTTACTGTTTACAGGCGCTTTGAACACTTGCGAATGCTCCTCCACTGCCAGTACGCTTTTCTCTCTGTCTCCTCTCGAATGCTGAAGCAGACTCTGAAGAGCTGGCTGAGGGCAGGACTAATGGCAAACTGACCAACCACATGACGCCATGCAAATGAGCCTCTTTTTCTCACGGGGGCTCCTCTCCTCACAGCGATCGTCGAGCAGGCAAATTTAAACTGAAAAAGATGCTTTTTTTTTTTCCAACTGACTCCACGGCGGGAGCCCATTTCAACCATGTAACATTGCCATTAACTCTGCAGTCTCTAGTATTGCACAGAAAGCATTTCCAACATCCAGGGCATAATTTCTCTGTTGCTACCCCTAGTTTTCCACACTTTCCTTCACAGAACTTTAATTTTAAAACTGACAAACACTGTAAACTATGTTGATGCAGGACAAGGACACACACTTTGGCTTTACAGCTCCTTGGTAAACAGTTGGCATTTTTTAAATAGCAGCACAAGATTCACAGCACACAGCACACACTAGGGAAATTGCTTCAACTTTTTTGGGCTACCGACTGCCAGATAGCCAAAACGCTAGCCTACTTGCCCAAGCACCTTCCTTCCCAAACAAATCCAAAGCGGTGCCTCCATTTTTGTAACCCATATGCTCCATTTTTGTAACATGGATAAACATATGTCTCTACGGGTTCGGGGAAGGATGAGGTTACCTGGCACAAGAGACCTAGGTTTGGCTACTCTGCACAGGGACACCCAAGTAAATCCAACTACAGGAAGCAATAACTGTAATGTCCAGAACCAGAATTGGGATTTTTCAGTGTGGCTTTATTTATTAACTCACTGAACATAAACAAAGCACTGCATGGTCCCCAAAGGGCTACGTAACTGTAATGCAGATTAGAGGTTAAACACAGCGGTCCATTTGAGGAATAAACACATTACAACAGTTGTCTGGCTTTGGACCCACCAGGCACTCAGCCCGGACTTTGCATGCGCATTGGATACACAGCCCGACTGGCCCAGCTCCCCTGCCGGCCACTCGACTGACGGTCCACTTGGCGAATGAACCCAAACTTTGCTTGGAAAGACATCCCATCAAACAAGGAGGCTCCCAAACTGTGGCTCCCCACACCACTTGAAGTCTGCGACTCCTAGAGAGATTTTGTTTTCATACTTCCAATCGAAACTCCCATCAAACAAGGAGACTCCCATCCAACAAGGAGTAATTTTCCCATCCTGTGGCTCCCCACACCACTTAGAGTCTGCGACTCCTAGAGAGATTTTCAAGTTGCGACCCATGTCTGGGTACCCACCCCATCACTGGCCAAGCGCATGAGGCAAGTAGCAAAAACACAGAAGAAATCCGTAGAGGTGGACCTGGTTACTAAAGATGGGGGGTTTTCCCACCTCCAGCTCCCACAGCCCATACCCGGCCATTTCTCTGGACACACAGAACTTTAGACTTTAAAATGTAGATTGACGGTGGATGACCTGAAGCACCCCCTCTACAGTGAACTTTAAATCCATTAACACTTTAAACAGATGACTGCTCTATTTGTTTGTCATAGTTGACATAGTCCTCCCAAATAGCAGTCCACATTTACTTGAAATCCAACTGAAGAAAAGAAGTTGTTTGCCCCTTCCAATGGAGCCAAACACTCACCCATTCATTGCAGGTGCACCACAGGCGAAGAACTGTAACCTTTGCTGTTATACATGAACAGACTGAACTTAAATTAAAACAGGCAGCTTTCTTCCCAGGGTGGGAGAAGGGGATTGCCCCTGGAACCCACAGAGAACTCCCCCCCCCAGAGGGAGAGGGGTAAACAGACAACTACTGGTGTCCTTCTTGTTTGCTTAAGGACAAACTCAAGACTGACTTTGAATTTCCCAAAGTTCTAAACTTACTCTGAGCTGAAGATTCCAAATGTGGCTCATGCAACTGCGACAGTTCTATTATGATGTCATCTCTCAAGTCTCAGCTGTGACTGAGGACAGAGTGAGACAGTGTGAAATCCATTTAACTGGAGTTTCACAAGCTGCCTTCCCTGCCTACCACTAGGTCTTACTGGGATTCTAGTAACCCCGGGTAACAAAGGGGTTACATAAACATTTTAGGGGAGAAAGCACAATGCTTTTTGGTTGCGACTAGATAATACATCAAATAAATAAAACTAGAACAACCATGGCATTGAACAGGAATAATAACAACTGGGCTTGAAAGTATCCCAAGCAACAGTACAACACAAATATGGAAGTACAATGCAACAAGCAGTAATGCAATATAGCAAGGCCCATCAAGCAAAGATACCCATGTGAGTCAGAAATGAGGGACACAGGTCCACTGTAACTTTGCAGGGAGATTATTCCAGATGTTTGGAAATCTATATGAGAACCCTGCTTGGCCAATAGTCTTAGTGCATTTAGGGGTTTGGAAAGATCGATGGGATTGGCTTCTGAAGGGATACATAGTTGGAGAAGGTGAAGAGAGAGAGGCAGAAAAGAGGGGAAGCAATTCAGTAATCTAGAATTTAAGGAGTAATGTTGCCCTATGCATTATTCAACGTCCCTCCAGCAGTGGCTAGTTGAGGCTGGTATACTATGTTCAGGGGTGGGGGTTGGGGGGCTGTCAAGGGCAAAATGGCCAAACATGTTAAAGAGAATGTCCAATGCTTTCTCAGTTTGCTTGGATTGTTTATTTTTTTATTCAATATATTTTATTGAGATTTCATACACACAAAACAGTGACAGAACAGATGGACAGTAACATTACAGTCATGTATGTGCTGCTGAACTATGCACATGAGTGGTCTAGGAACTGATCATAGAGACAGCAGTAGAGACATACTGAAGTATATTAAGCTATAAGTAATACATTTGTGGTTACAGTTCTGTTGTAGATGTGAGGGTCATATGATTAACTGTTAGCCTCTTTTTCTTACAACCTGTGCCCACTTTAAGTTCTTCAGCTGGTCTCCTGGGGTAGAGTAACAAGGTGTGCAGCTTTCCCCAGAGTACTGTATCTCAAATGTTTTGGTGGTGATTATTAAAACTGGCTATCATTTTTCTCAATTTGTGGGTTGAACAGCAGTTCCTAGTACCATTCCCCATGGGAAAGAGACAGCTGGTCAAGCCAATGTCTGAGGAGTGTTCTTTTGACTGTTGCTGAGATAATGGCCATATGGGACTTGCTTTCTTTAACTCCAATAGAGCTGTAGTCCCCAAGGATACATATTTTCCTCTGTAAAGTGAGATCTGAGGTCTAACAATGGGCCAAGTGTATTTTTAATGTCTTCCCAGAGAGGTCTAACCTTGTTACGGTACCACAAAATGTGCCAGAGTTCCCTGGTGACATTCACATCTGGTACACATACAGTATCTGAACTTATTCTCCCCATCTTTAGGAGTGTGGTGGTAGTATAATAAAGATGATTGAGATAATAAAACTATGTTAGTCTCAGTTTGTCATTTTTTGCATAGTAGTATAAACCTTTCCATATTTATTCCCACTCTATTTATCTTTTTTTTTTTTTGCAAATGTTATTTATGGATTATCCATCAACAAAAAAGAAACATGTTCATACAGTGAAAGTATAAATGTAGAGAGACGGGCTTCAGACAGTATCTGTTTAAAATAAATTACACAGGGCATTCATAAGGGGAAAGGAAAGGGGAAAGTGTTTAACTAGGAGTAGCACACTAAGCTGAAGCTCATTTTCAGGTGCAACCTGGGAGCACAAGGAAGTTAAGTGACTTGCTCAGGGTCACACATTATGCAAGTGGGGGCTATGGGATTCAAACCCAGGTCTTAAGGTTTGCAACTCAGAGCCCTAAACCACTGTGCTATACTGCCTCCTCATAAGAAATTAACATACTCAGATAAAGACTATCTGCCCCAGAGAATTACCAGGAGTTAAAGATCCAGAGGACTAAAGCTGTAGGGTATGGTGCTCTCACCACAGGATACAGTTTATACAGTCACTTTGCTGGATTTCTTCCCCTCTCGCAAGCATGGTACTGTAGTAGTGGAGGAGGCTCAACCCTTGTAAATGGGACACAGAACCTAGTTAAGAATGTCTGGGCTTGGTGAAAGTGACTTTAGAGCTTAAAGAGTAAGAGACCCCGGTATCAAATCAAACACCATGCAGGGGAATGAGTGGCGCAAAGATAAATCTTAAAGTTCGCAAACTGAGCAGAGCACCACGGTACACCCGTACATTAAATATGCCCCATTACAATAGGAGGGATCTTTCCAGGCAGCCAAAACAGTAGCCAAAGTAAAAACAGACTTGTTTATTTATTTAGTTTTTGTTGACCTGGTAAGTGCACTAGACAGATTCTGCCTACTTTCAGGCACGACCCAGGGGAAGGGGCTACAGATGAATGCCAACTGACCTTGAACCAGATTAAACTGTTGGTGGTATTTTTAGTGAAGGGGGGGAAATTTGGCCAGGGCACCAGGGAAATTCCCCCACTCACCAGTAGGGGGAACCTCTGTCCCATGGTTCTGAGATGGCCACTCTGAGTGAGATGGATGAGAGGATGGACATCCTGGAGGAAGGTGAGCAGGCCTCCTCACCTGTCCTGACCAACTCAGATGCCGTTGAACAAGCAATGCTAGAACAAGAGTTTGGAATTAATGATTCGGATGTTGCGAGTATGGCACAGACAGTAATTGGAAATATAAACTTGGATTCTAGAATCGGAGAAGAACTTTGTGTGTTGGGAATAACGAAAGGCATTCTGTACATGATGAAAGACTTGATATTGGTACTGCAAAAACTCCTATGATCTCCTTGGAGCCTCGTGGTGCTCAGAGAAGTGCTGTGCAGTCTCAGACAACTATCATGGCTGAATCTGACAATCAGCTGAAAGAGAGCTTCTGCTCATCAGCGATGATTCATTCCCAGAGTATGCAGGCACCTTCTACTGCAGAGGGGGTATGCTTCATCAGAATGTGACTGGCAGTGAATCCGGAATTCCTTCTGGGTGCCTAGAGCCATGTGTACTCCCCCAGAGGACATTCCCCATAGCAGCTGCTCATCACAGATTGGGCCCTGGCTCGCTGCATTGCAAGGCTGCATCTGACTCCAAGGATGGAGTTCATGTTGAGCCGGTATCTCAGGCTCCCAGTTCTATTTTGCCTCCTGCAGAAAAAGTATTTTCCTTTGTGGATTGCAAACTAAAGTAGAAAGAAACGGACTATCCTCAGCCTGGTTGGTCTCCGGAGCATGCATTGGAAGGAGCAGGTTGGATTCACACGCCAGAAGGTAAATGGATCCCGGATCCCTCAGAGGAAAAATTTGAAACAAAATATTATTCTACTATGCATAATCTTACTTTCGAGTCGGTACTTCAAGTTAATGCTAATCCTACTAAGGTTTCTGCCCCACACCAGGATGAGACTATACCTAAAATACAGAAAGACTCTCTGACTATATTACAGGGTGCACTCTCAACTAACTCTCCCATATCTATGGAGCCCAGCGCATCTATATTGAAAGACCCTGAGCAGAAACCCTGGTTAACACCAATGTTTAAACTTGCTGATTTATTTCATTCATCAGGGGAGCCGGCACCCAGAAAAAATGCAGTCAGACTCCTCTATAAAGGAGGATTGGAGAAACCTCCTGGTAGACTATATATTGCAAAAACATTGTTAAAAAGTTCACTAAGGTTTTTTTCCCACAGAAATATTTGCTTTAATTCAGATTGGTAATGGGAATTTTGATGTCAGCTTTAAAACCATTTCAAATTTAGATAGATTCTGGGCCCAGTACCATAAACTGAAACATTCTCCACTGTGGTTACCATTTATGGCTATTCCATTGACAAAGCCTGCAGTTAAAGTGATAACAGTTATGTTTAAAAATGAAGGTGTCAATATTGAAGATATCCTATTTTGGCTCAGGCAGTGGTGTTAAGTTTTGGATAGACCCTCCCTCATTCTAGATAGTGAACAAATCTGGAATGGTGGATGGAAAATCAAGATAAAATTGTTTTCTTCGAATGACGGGCCAGTTCACTTGCCTAACTTTTTCCTTTTAGGAAAGGACAGGGGCTCATTATTTTACATAGGCCAATCTAAGGCCTGCTTCAAATGTGGTGCACGCACTCATTTGAGATCGGCTTGTGATTCAATCAAATGTAGCCACTGCTTTGAATATGGCCATGTACCAGCTAACTGTCTAAATCTGTTTCGTTGTAATCTTTGTGAAAAAACTGGTCATGGCTATGGGAGATGTCGGTGGGCCTCCCATAATAGAGAGGACTGTCCTTCCCATGAAGGCCTTATTAGTTAGGCTCAACAGGCCCTAGCAAGGAAAGTAGCTCAACAGGATGTGAGGGAAGTTCCTACCCCAATGAATCAGGGATACCTAATCTAGAAAATGGGCCAGATTCTGATAAACATGTGCCTCCCCCAGCTATACCCCCTACTGAGCCAATAACTCTTATGCCTCCTGTTTCAGGTATGCAAGATTTAGGTCTTGATCAGGTGCCTACTTTAACTTCTGAGGTACAAGACAACATGCCCCCCCCCACCCCTGGGAAATACCCAATTTATTACAGTATCTTCTAAGAAAAGAACTAGGGCCCACACAAATTCTAAAGCAGATAAGGTTGATGGGAAGGAGGGTAAGAAGGGGAAAGTGAAAATCCCCCTTACAAATGTAACCCCTAGATGGCGCTATCCCAGGGGCTACTACCCCTGCCTGATTTGCCACTAACAGGTTGAGGGGCCTGGAGCCAATGGCAGGTGCCTCCACCCAGAGGTCAGGGTTTGCAATAGTTAAACTAACTTGGTCACAGCCCTCTGGGACACTGCAACCCCTTTCTTCCCACTAGTGGCCCACACAATATATCAGAATTACCTTACAGTATACACTTACCCCAGGTCTGGTTCCGGCACTGGGACCTCCTGTGAAATGAGATACAGTGCAACAATCACAGTACAGTACTTTAACATAGACAAATACCTCAGGCAGTATAACTTTGCTGAAACAAGCAGCTCTGATTTATTTAGGGGATATAACAAGGACAGGGGAAATCAGGTTAATTAGCTTATCACTCTAATAATCTACCTATGGCTCTGTGCACAGGCCTATCCCTATCAGTTACTGTCCCTGGTACCCAAGCCCTAGTGGCTGAGTCAAACCGTGGCAGCTGGTAGGGGCCCTTTCACACAGAAAGGAGAATTAAACAGTCAGCAGTACAGTAATTCCATTTGGATTTAATGTGGCAATTCAACAGGAGCAACCCTGAATTAGTACTCACGACCTCCAAATAAGATAGGGTCCTTCAATGTCAGCAGGGCTCACTTGAGGTACACAAACCTCTTCACACATCCATATAAAAGAAAGCACTATACCAGGCAGGCTGCATCTGTATCGATCGCAATTACTGCACAATACCGGGAGAACACACAGCAGATTCAGTTCCTGACAGACCAGTGCAATTTTCAGCAATTCTTCCAGTCTTCTACAGGGTGAGCCTGGTTTCTACTCTTCAGAGATCCTTTGATTCTTTTCACAGGACGGATTCAGTCCTAACAAGCTGCAGACCGGAACTCTGGGCCTTACACCGTTTTTGACTAAAACTGCACACTGAAAAGCACAGGGCTCCTTCCTTCTTCACTGCCAAAGCTCAACTGAACTCCAACCCGACAAAACCGGCACTTCCTTTGAGTTCCTCCCAGTTCTTGACTGGATTGGCTGTCACTCACAATAGACTGCTGCTGTTGGTCCAAAAGGCACTGAAGTCTAAACTACATCTCCCAGAGTCACTGCCCATACAATCCTCTTGTGGCTGGCTCAGATTATGAGTCCAAGTTCTGATTCGTCCAAGGCACCATTTTAGAGCTAGCTTACCCCACACTGATTGGTCCAGTTCAGCAGTTCAAAACTAGAATGGGGAACTAGCAGACACAGTTCTGACTGCAAAAGCAGGTTAGACAAACTGTAATTTCATTATTACTCTAAATAATTTCTGGCAAACAGTTACATCTTTCAGATGGTTCCTTTGCACTCCTAGTGACTGCAAAATGAAGTGAATTGGCAGCAGCTTGGTGGTACTCAGAGAAGCACACAGTCCCCCCATACAAACTAATTATGTCTGCAAGCAGACAGCTCTTAAAGAGACAGTACCAGAGGTTCTAAAAACACTCACTGATAAATGGCTTAAATGCCAAACACCATTCAGGCTTGGAGCACTCAAGCAAGCTCCTGGAAGTCTTTTGGGAACCCCCATTTGCAGGGGGGTTACACAAAAATAGCTGGAAATAGATTTGCTTCTCTACCTGTTGATAAATCTTGAGGGGATTCAGAGGAGGAAGATTCAGACACCCCTCAGTTGCCTCCACTACAACTGATGACATGGAAGACGAGAGTTCTATTACTAAGTGAACCAGACAGCAAAAGAACCCAAAAATGTCCTAAAGAATGGTAATTTTTGTGACTACTTGTCTTTCTTGTTTAAAGGCCAGTCCCTCTCCCTTTTTTTTCTTAGTTCTTATGTCATCTTTAATTGTTGCAACCATTAATGTTAACAGCATTAAAAATAATAAGAAAAGATCTGTGTTTTTTTTCTCCTTACAAAATTGTCAAAGTGATATTTGGTGTCTTCAGGACACAAGACTCAAAACACATTTCGAACTTTGGCAGGCCTCACAGAGCTGGCCCTTATGGCCAGCATTTTGGTCAGTAGGAGAAGAAAGCTGTGATGGGGTGGGAATACTATTTGCTAGATTGGAGATAGTTGTTTCCAGGTTACTAGATATCTCTCCTGGAAGAGTTTTGATGCTTGACTTTAATTATTGTCAGGAGAGATTTCACCTTATAACAATTTATGTGCCCCAGACTAGGGCCCAGAGGGTCTCTCTCTTTAAAACAGTGTTGCCATATTTATTTACTACTAGAATTATCATTTGTGCAGCTGATTTTAACTGTGGGTTGGAGCAGGCAGATAGAGGGCTCAAAACTAATAAAATGTTCTATGATTCAGTAGCTCTAAGAAACATTATTTCGGACACAGGCATTTCAGATGCCTATAAACTACTTTACCCTACAGGGGGACACACCTTTTTTAAAGGTTCCTTGTCTACTTGAATAGACTTTATATTTCTTTCTCAGGTAATTGATGTAGTGAGGGTTTCTGCAATGGCCTGAAAATTTTCAGATCACTAATCAGTAACTGTTCAGTTTAACTGGGGTAGTTCTCCCAGATGTAAAAATAATACTTGGCGTTTTAATGAGTCTTTATTAGAAATCCCTAAAATAAAGGAAGCTTGGGTTAGAACCTGGGGAGCACGCCTTTCAGTTATTGCTCATTACACTGATTTGGTCTCATGGTGGGAGGACACAAAACTCACTTGAAAACAGTTTTTTCAGGCTAGATCTTCTGACATTGCTAATTCAGAGTACACAACTTATTTGCAGATATGGGGTTAGTTACAAGCACTTATTTCATTTTCAGAATTACAGAAACAGGATGTTAGTCCTCAGATAAAACATCTTAAACTCCAAATGAAGGAGCAACAGTATAACAGAGCTAAATCACTTATTCAAGAATTGCGTTTTAACACACAGTTAAAGAAAGGTTCATTGGATCCTCTTAAGAAATGTAGTTCTAGGACAGAACACAGGCTTATAACTGGTTTACAAAATCAAGATGGTCATTTATGTACTGCTCCACTGGATATGGTACATATTGTTGAACAACACCCAGAATCTGCCTTTGAGATAGATCCCTTGGACAGCACTGATGCTACCTTCCTTTCAAGTTTAAATCTTCCCCCAGATAGTACAGGAGGACAGATATTTATTGGAAGCAGACATTACAGTAGAGGAGGTTCGTCAGGCTATTTTTCTTTTGAGGAAAGATGCGTCCCCAGGGACTGATGGATTTGGTGCAGGTGTTTATAAAATGTTTGTAGATTTTTTGGCTCTTGTATTGGTGATTTTATATAATATATGTTATCACATAACATTCTTGCTCCTTCAATGTATGAGGCTATACTGATTTAATTATTTAAAAAAGGAGATAAGTCGTTATTAGAGAATTGGAGACCTCTGAGCCTCCTAAACACAGACCTCAACATTGTAAGTAAAATACTGTTAAATAGATTAAGTAAAGTTGCAGAAAAAGTGATCCATCCTGCTCAAACCTGAGCTGTTCCTGGGATTTTTTTGATAATTTGATAATTTTAAGAGAACTCTTCAATAGGGGGATTAAGGATAAATGTCAAGGATTTGTTCTAAGCCTGGATCAAGAAAAGGCTTTTGATAAAATTGCCCATGTATTTCTGTTTGCTGTTCTCTGGGCTTATGGGATTCCAGATAAATTTATTACCTGGGTTACTACTTTGTACGCTAATTCTACCTTGATTCCAAATATTAATGGATAGAGGGGTAGAAAGATTAGAGTGAAGCAGGGGGTTAGACAGGGGTGTCCCCTGAGCTCCCTCTTATATGTTTTTGGTATAGACATCCTTATCAGGTATGTCTCTTTTCATTAGGACAAAAGAGGTGTTCAGTCCCAGCATGAGCCTATAAAAATATTGGCTTATGCTGATGATTTAGTTTTACTTTTACACCCAGATACATCAGAATCTACATTGACTCATACCCTAAATTTATATGGTCAGATATCGTGGGCACAAATTAATTATAAGAAAAGTTCAGGTAATGTATTAGGAAATATAGTAGTACCAGACACAGGGTTGTTTGCTGGGTTTTCTATTTCATCATCACATGTAAAAATCTTAGGAGTAGAATTTGGAGAGGGGGAAGATGCTAAACGTAATTGGGATACATGCCTGGGGAGAGCTAATCGTTTAGTTTCAGGGTGGAAAGGTAAGCAAATATGAAAAAAAAGAGGGTTACTTTGATTCATTCACTCCTTTTCCCAGTATTTTTATGTTAGTTATGTGTTTCCCCTTCCCCAAACTTTAGTGACTTCTCTTTTTAATGTATTTTTTCAAGCCTTTTGGGGGAGTAGACTAAATCTCATAAAACGGGAATTCACTTACAGTCCAGTTTCTGAAGGTGGAGTCAATATGATTCACCCTATTGCCTTTTTCTCTAGTCTTTTTATTGAATATAATTTTGGACAGGCCTTGAAGCCAGGTAAGAAGTCCTGGAGATATTTGGTGACTGATTGGCTGATTCCTAGTCTGTTATTCTGGTCTCCAAATAAAAGTAGATGTTTACGAAATATTGACTGTATATCCCTGGAAGGGTGGATTTTTTTAAACAATTGGTAAGATGGAAATCATCCCCAGACCCATTTCTTATTCAGAACAGGAACTCTATCTATAAAACCATACTTCAGGCAGAAAAAAAGGAGACTCTAGTATTTTCCAACTGCCCAGATTCTTTGTTTAAAAACACCTTGCTTCTTTTGAGTAATAAACGACTACCAGTGTATACATGGGACATAGTGTGGATAAGTAACTATGATAGATTAGGCGTTAGAAATAATAATAAGCATAAACCGCTTGCCAAAAGATATTGTCTAAGACCTTCCTGTTTTCAGGTGTTAGAAACACAAAAACATTTTTTTAAAGAATGTCCTTATGTCAATCAGTTTTGGGAAGTTTTAGCTATACAATGGAATGAGCCTTTGTTCAAATCTTTATCATATGTAGATATTATGTTTGTTAGCTCCTCCAATGGATGGGGAAGTAATCATTTTGAGACTGTTTTCATTAGTTTAGCTATTATAAATATTTTTTGTGGCAAGCAAGATGTGTGTGGTTAACACAGCAATGGGTTGTTTCACATTCGGAATTGGTGGATAATATTTATACTGCTATATGTAAACTTAAACAAACAGATGCTAGTATTTGTTCTAAAGAGAAATACAAACTATTGTGGTTAAATTGTGAGAAATGGGATCCAGGGTGAAATGTATATGTTGTACCTTTTTACAGTATGTATGTCAGTACTTATTTTTATGTTCTTTCTGTTTTATTAAGATATCTGTGTTTATTTTTGATATGTATATATTTGTTTTGAAATTTGTACTGTAGTCCTTTTTTTGAATAAAATTCCCCTACTCTTTTTGATAAGTGCCATGGGATCTTTAACATCCACATGAACCACCACCAGAACAGGCAAATGGGACCTCGGTTTAATGTCTCATCTGACAGACGGCACCTCAGGAGTGCAGCACCCCTCAGCGTCAGTACTGGGATATTAACCCAAGTGCCTGGTGTGGGGTTAGAACCCACAGCCTTCTGATCTCAAGGCCTCAGAGGCAAGTGTGCTACCTGCTGAGCCACTGACACTGACATCATACATTGAATCATAAATTTCAAGCAGACTTGACAGACCTCTTGGCCTTTATCTGCTGGCAAATTTTGTATGTTTGTATAAATGTCTACAGGAAATACAAAACAAAAACAGTAGCCAAAGTAAAAACAGGCTTATTTATCATAAGGGAGGGGCAGCTGCAGAATAAGGGGTGCTAGCTGCACATTTGAGCAGACTTGATAGACCACTAGGCTTTTATCTGCTGGCAAATTTCATACGTTCATATGTTTGTATGCATTGAATCATGAATGCCTACAGGAAATATAAAATATGGAGAACCATGGCACTTAACAGAGAGTCTTCTAGCGCAAGAGACCCAGCTCAATGTCCCATTAAATATGCCAGAGTTCCAAAATCCAGTCATTCAGGGAACCCATTCAATTCAATCCCCTGAGCCTCCGATTCCATTTGAGTGATCAGTTTGTCCAGAAAATAAGAAGCTGCATCAGGGCCCAGAAAAATATGTGACTTCTGGTTATAAGTAATCTGGAGATGGGTTGGGAAGAGTAGTTGAGCCATCACTCCCTTTTCTATAAAAGTATTTTTTATAACCTGAAGTGTTTTTTTTTTATCCTGGGTCTGGGATGAAAGGTCTTGGAAAAAAAAATCTGCTGCCTTCCCACACAGTGTCTCCCTTGCAGCGTGCTGCCTGCCGTCAGGCAATTGTGGCCTCTGGCAAGGAGAGTGTGGTGAGGGCTGTGAGCGGTCAGTCCCTGGTGCCTCCCCATGGTCTGAGCCAAATTGGTATGACAAATGCCTGAACCGCATGGACTCTCGGGTCTCTTGGCAGAAGGACTAAGTCATCAAAGATCATTTTGTCCAGAGAAGTCAGCAACTCCACATGCCTCGCCAGCTGAGGGGGGTAGCCAACTATGCACACATTGCATTGCCGCAGGCCATTTTCTAAAGGTTTCGCCTTGGCCCATAGGAAACCAACGTCCCAGATAAGGCCCGGGCTAACTTCATCCTATCACTGCAAAGCTGCAGTGAGGTCAGTGATTGCAGTCTTATTGTTGGTCATTTTTCCATTCATGTCAGTTTCTGCTGTAGGGAGGCGAGACACCTGTTTGTTTCATCCCCAGCTGCCTGCAATTTAGTGAGGAGAGGCAAGATTTGTAAAAAGTCTGGGCTGTTAGACATGATTGGCCCAATGGATTTCACTGATGCAGACGTCCCTGGGGAAGAGAAGTAGGTGTCTAACCCCTGTGCCATTTGCTGCTGCTGTTTTTTTGGTCTCATTATGAAGATACAGTAATACGTAGTGCAGTACTGTGCCTGGAATATCCAAATAAGCAGCTTAACACATTTACCAAGTAGAACTTGTTAAGCACAATACTGAGCCACAAAAAGGCGTCTGCCATATTGGCTGCTCACAGTGCCCCACCCATTTGTTTATCTTGAAACACTTTTTGCCAGTATGGGCATGTACTCTCTAAATGCAGTGCAAAGTTTGAAAAATCAAATTATACAAATGGGGTATGACGTGGGGTTAAACTGCTGCATTAGGCAGGTTGAAAAATGTGTCTCTATAATTAGATTTCCATGGTGGGTGCCTTAAGTGTTGGTTTAGGGCATAGGTTAGTTGGAAGATATTGAACACCATGGTACTGGAGAGCTGGTATTAGTCCTGAAGCATCCAAAATGGTAATGGGGTGCCACCCAGCACTAGCTGCTCATGTAATGAAATGTAATTGAGGGGAGAAATGATTTTGTGATTGGTTGGCCTCCTATTTTAAAGTTGGCATTATTCAAAAGAGGCTGTGAAGGATCCTTTTGAGGGAATATTTTTTTTTTTTTCCCCCTCCCCTTATCTGGTGACCCCCACTCCTTTGGGCTCTGACAAGTCCTTCTTTGATCCCCGCTAACCCTGCCCGAGCTCTCCGATCCCTATATCGCAGCCATCCCCCAGGATATCCTGGACATAACCCTTCACCGGGTGGGTCCCTCTCCTCTGAGGGGGAAGGCACCAGTGGGGAGTTCCAGCGCACTACTCGATAGGGCCCAGGGTGCTGCTGAGGAAGGAGGCTCATCAAGGCTCTGGAGGCATCGAGGGACAGAGAGCCATCATCCGGCAGCCACCAGGTGGCATTTCCACTTTTCAAGGTCCCCTTCACTGCATCACTCGTGTAGTGCCTCCAGTCTCCACTGGGGGCCGCTGCCGAGTGATGCTTTCCCAGAACCCACCCCAGGATAGGAGAGCAGTCCCTCCGGATGCTCGATCCTATCCTCCCCTGCTAACCCACAGCTTCCCGGGTCCATTCCCGAACCCAGGTCGCCAGCGTAGTTGGAGGTAAGGCGCCAGGGCCTCAGCCTCCTATGCCACTGGGCTGGCCTTGAGAGAATATTTTCAGTAATCTGCAGAGCTGTGCATGTACTCCCAGGGAGGCACTAATAGTTGTGTCTTTAAGACATTTTGCTAGTTTGCCTGGGTGGGGGTATAGCTTAGCAAAGGAGGAACTAGGTCTGCATTATCACATAGCTGCAGTTCTATGCTTAACTGTATGGGTAGAGAGGTCTGAACATCAGGAGGGGGTGGTTGTTTTAACCATCTCACATACTTACTGGCCTGTGCCACGAAGTAATAAAGAGTAATGTGTGGCAGTCGTAGGCCTCCACGCTCAGATGAAGTTTGAAATATTGGCATGTAATAAGGTGAACCATTTCAATGAGAGACACATGTTACACATGGGTTGTTTACTCTTAATGCTTTAAGATACCTTGCCAGCAAGTAGCTGCAATATAAGTTTCTACCACTGTACTATAGGAAAGAAATGTATTTGGTTTTATATAATACCATTTATGCATGCCATATCTGCACAGTGCGTTACAATCAAGAAACAGGTGTAACAGTACTTAGGAAAGCACAAGGCAGTTTAATGAGATAGAGGGAAGGAAGGCACTAAGCACAAAGAGGTTGGGAGACTTGTTCATGGTTACACTCCAAGCAAATGGCTCTGTTGGGACTTGAACTGGAGTCTCTAAGGTAGCATCTCTGCACAATAGCAACTAGGCTACACTGTCTCTCATAGTGCCAAAGAGAATTATTTATCTCCAAATATCCAGCCACTTTTTAAAATCTTTAAGGCTGGCCTCTGCAAAGTCTTCCAAAACCATTAAATATTTGCAGAATGCTTTCTTGTGGCTACACTTCTTGGAAAGAACACATTACAAATTTCAAATTCCAACTAATTAGAATTCTCATTAATTACCTACATTTTGGCTGAAAGTACTTTCTTTAGTTTTTGGGAAGTGAAGTCAAGAGAGTGCAGACTTGGCAAAGACAATCAAATAACACAGAAACCTCTGGTCCATTTCTAATGAAAGTGATGTAAATAAAAACACATTTTGCTGTTATAGGCATAAAGACTTTTGTCCAAAATGTTGATGCAAGTCAGTTTGATGTTAGATCATGGATGCAAGCTAATCTGGTCCTGCTGCATGAGAGATGAGACAGGGAAAACCCAGGGAGCTACAGGCCAATGTGAGCTTGACATCAATACTGGGCAAGATACTGGAGTCAATTATACAGGAACAGATAGTTCACCTCCTAGTGGATAACAACCTAATGGGTAGGAATTTGTATTGGTTCATGAAGGGCAGGTTGTGTCAAATGAACTTGGCTGAATTTTTCTATTTGGTGTTAGTGACACAGATGGTAGACAAGAGTCAGGCAGTCAACTTTCTTTGCCTAATCTTTGGTAAAGCCTCTGAATCAGTGCCACATAGGAGACTTATCCAGAAGGTGGGAGAAATATGACTGGGGCTGGGAGGATTAACCAGATGGACTGGTAACTGGTTCTCAGATAGGATACAGAGAATAGTCCCGAATGGCAACTTCTCTGATGTTGGGAAAGTCACAAGTGGAATGCTACAATGATCTGTACTGGGGTGAGTACTCTTTAACATGTACATCAGTGACATCAGTGGTGCAATAAATCCTGCATACTGCTCTGATGTTATCTGCAGGCCAAGGCAGTTTAATGAGATAGAGGGAGGGAAGACACTAAGCACAAAGAGGTTGGGAGACTTGCTTATGGTCACTCTCCAAGCAAATGGCTCTGTTGGGACTTGAACAGGAGTCTCTAAGTTAACATATCTGCACAATAACAAGTAAGCTACGCTGCCTGTCGTAGTACCAAAAATAATTATTTATCTCCAAATATCCAGCCACTTTTTAAAATATTTAAGGCTGGCCTCTGCAAAGGCTTCCAAAACCATTAAATATTTGCAGAATGCTTTCTTGTGGCTACACTTCTTGGAAAGAGCACATTATAAATTTCAAATTCCAATCAATTAGAATTCTCATTAATGACCTACATTTTGGCTGAAAGTACTTTCTTTAGTTTGGGGGAAGTGAAGTCAACAGAGTGCAGATTTGGCAAAGACAATTAAATAACATAGAAACCTCTGGTCCATTTCTAATGAAAGTGAGATAAATAAAAACACATTTTGCTGTTATAGGCATAAAGACTTCTGTCCAAAATTTCGATGCGAGTCAATTTGATGTTAGATCATGGATGCAAGCTAATCTGGTCCTGCTGCATAAGAGCTGAGACAGGGAAAACCCAGGGAACTACAGGCCAATGTGAGCTTGACATCAATACTGGGCAAGATACTGGAGTCAATTATACAGGAACAGATAGTTTACCTCCTAGTGGATAACAGCCTAATGGGTAGGAATTTGCATTGGTTCATGAAGGGTAGGTTATGTCAAATGAACTTGGCTGACTTTTTCAATTTGGTGTTAGTGATACAGATTTAGTAAAGCCTCTGATTCAGTGCCACATAGGAGGCTTATCCAGAAGATGGGAGAAATATGACTGGGGCTGGGAGGATTAACCAGATAGACTGGTAACTTGTAATGAGATAGGATACAGAGAATAGTCCTGAATGATAACTTCTCTGATGCCGGGAAAGTCACAAATGGAATGCTACAATGATCTGTACTGGGGTGGGTACTCTTTAACATGTACATCAGTGACATCAGGGGTGCAGTAAATCCTACATACTGCTCTGATGTCATTTGCAGGGGATTCTGGGATTTGTAGTAACAGAAGATGTCAGCCTACAACTAAGCAAAGTTAGGCTGATACTATACTACAGTATACTACAGTAAACAGAAAGTAAACCAAAATGTTTCTGCACACAAAGTGCACATTGGGACCAGAGAGCATGGGGCCTTAGGTGGTGATTGTTCCCCTTTAAAGTGCTTATAATTCATCATGTCATTGTTTTTTTAATTTATGTTTAATAGTCATGTATTTCTAATAAAAAAAATTACTGTATTTCTGGACTGAGTTATGTCATTTTGAAATTTTTAAAAATTCCTGCTCCCTTGCAACGCCCACCATGAAAAATTTAAACATCTTGGTGTGGTGTGGTTCTACTTACCATCATAAACATGTGCTAGCACTAACCTAACACAGCCATAGTGTAAATCCAGTATCTACAGGCAGAAGTTATCTTTAATTGAAGAGATGTTTAAATGTTGTGGGTGGCAGTCACTTTTAATACTTTGAGTCATTATTACAAAAATAGTCATAAAAGCTGTTTTTTAAATATTTGAAGAAATTAAAAAAGATGCTGACTATGAATCTAAGGATGTCAGAAATACATTTTTGCTAAAAAAAAAAATACATGGTATATGATGGAAAATGTTTGCCAAGTAACAAATGCTGCTGCTTTAGTAACTTTTAAGGCAATTCAATGCATATGGCACAATAACAATTTTGGCACATTTCTAAAGTAAAACATCATGATTCACCAGATCAAAAAGCCTTTAAAGAGTCCACAAAGGTGGCACTCGTGATTAAAAGGCCCTGATGCAGTGATTCACTGATCTCTGTAATCAAAGGCATCAAGGCAGTATGAATGCTAAAATATTTTTCTTAATCCATGTCCCAAATGCATTAATAGTTAATGTTTCTCTCGATATACTTCCAACTGTGACAAAACTATTTTCTCAAGTCATTTTGCCAGTGTCCGTAACACTGAGCTCATTCTATAGTTCATCATATTTGCTGCATCGCTAGATACAAAAGTCAGGGATATACTGGCAGTTTTCCATAAAGTAGGAACAGCACTAACAATTAAAGTTTGGTTCAATAATTATGAAATTGGCTTGATTCATATATGACTGCTGTTTTTCAAATCTTGGGATGTTGTATGTTGGAACCACTTATTTTATTAGTATTTAAGTTGAGAGGCATAGTTAACACCTCACTTTTTGGAACCACAAAAAAAGTTAAATTTTTCAGAGGGCAAAGAAAATGATATGAATGACCATCATTTTGGTACTTGACTCATACAAACTGATTACCCCACAGAGGTCTAATATTGTTGCCAAAAATTTGTAAAACAGCTAATGAAAATATTGGAAATGTCTTGATCTGTTTTATAAAAATGAGCCACTGTGCTCTGCAAGTTCAATGTTGGCTTTATCAACAGGATTTAAAATTTCTTTAAATTCCAAAACACCTTCCTAAGGCTAGCATGTTGTCATGTTGTCTTCTTTTAGAATATTGTGCTTTTTTGCAATCATTTCTTTTTTTACATTTGTTTCTCAGAGATTTATAATCGTTCAAATCAAATGGGTCTTTAATTTTAAGATACTTATTCCAGCATGTGTTTCTAAGCCTCATAAGGTGAATAATTTCTGTGGTCAGCCATGGGGCATTATTGCCATTTTTATGGCTGCAGTAGGTGGAACCCTGCAGCCATTTTGAGATCGGTGAGAAAAGGGTGCTCACCGGATACCGACCGCCCTTTTTCCTGTGTGTTTTCGGTAGTGGAGGTGGACACCAATCCTTGGGTGTCCACTGCACTACTTTCTTTGGTGGCTAGAACATGGCACTATCTGCCGTGTCAAATATAGACACTGGAGTGCAGTGCGCATGTGCGATGACTCATGCACATGCATTAAACACTGGAACACCGGCGGCACAGTCTGACATGTCCAAGATGGCTATTGGTGCTTACTGCAACTGCGTGAGTTGCTGCGCATTTGTAAATAACTCTGGTGGACATCTTGGACACGTTGGACTGTGCTGTTGGCATTCCAGAGTTCAGTGCACATGCACGAGTCATCATGCATTTGCATTGCACTCCGGTGGCCATATTGGACATGGCAGACAGTGCCGTGTTCCATCTGCCTCTGCAGTTGCAGCCGTACTGGCTCTGGCCAGAGTTTGTTTGTTTTTGTTATCAATGGGGCATGCTTCTCGAAAGTTAACAATACCTCTTTAGTGAAAAGAGAAATGGCTTTATCTATGCAAAATAATTTTTCTATCTCAGTCCAATTATGACTGCCAAATCTTGAAGAAAAACATGAATCTTAAATTTACGTAAATGTGACTTTTCACAAATTACTAGTGTTGGTAACAGAATTAAAGTGCAGATATCTACTAAATAAAAAAGTATAACATTAGTATGTTTATAATGGTTGTATTTAGGTTCCATGTTTTCCATATTCTGAATGTTGTCGCACTGCAAGTATTTTAAATATTTTATGCAAACTAGTATGAATTCTTCTGTCTATTTTAAAAATATCTCCCTTTCAGTACCTAAAGCTAATTGTTGCCCTTCAGAGGAAGAATGAAACCATAGGAAATAACCCCAGATTTAAACATTTTAGACTTGCTGTACTTTCAAATGTCCTAGCTATCCAGTTTGAATCTCTCTAGGGAATTGTTGAAAAATATTTTTATCAAAACCCTGGAATGGCCACACGATAATCCACCTTTGTGATAATGGCTTTTTGTATTACTGCTACAAAGCAAATAGGATTCCAACAGGCTAGAAATGTAAATATATATTCTCTTTCTGAGAGGGGTCTGATCAACATGAACAAAAAACTGATGATATTCAGAATGTCACAAGCCTTCATTCTAGTATTATAATAAATTGTGCGTGTAAGGTTGACAGATAAATGGTGATTCAGAAAGCAAAGAGAAAGAGAGGTATTTTCTTTCAAAATGAAAAACGTTTCATTTTTCCCAATGTTAGTGTAGTGACACAGGAATGAAGGAAACATTCCTGGCATTTGCTCAAAATCTAAGTGATGTGGGAGCAACTTTTAAGTTCCCTTATCCTGTAACATGTATGGTAAATCTAAATAGAATAAAGCATTTATTTTTTATTCAGATCAATTGAGGAACTATGTTAATGCACACAAATGTGAAAGTTGACAGAAGTCTGAAGAAGTACAATCTGAAGATACTTCTGAAACAATGGACATAGTAAATATTGAGACAGACTCCTCAGACATGCCCCCCTTAGAAAAATTAACTAAGAACAAATGAACTTTGAGCAATACTATTGAGATTCCTTGGTATAAGCAATACTGATTTATTTTTTCTTTTCAGTTTGGATTTCTTTGTGTAATTTCTGCTTATATTTTGTCTTTCTTAGGTAATTACTTAAGGTATTTAAAGACTATGATTACTTAAATAATTAACTTGTGACAACTCACCTAAACTTATGACTATTTATAATAAAAAAAAAATCTTACAAATCTTTACTCTTTGATTACCTACCTTTTGAAGCTTTATCTTTTACTTATTAATTTGACATTTCTATATTAAGGTAATTAGAAAATATATTAATGGATGTTTTTTTCTTTTCTTGATTGCAGCATGAGCAAGCTTTCCTGTGCATGTTTGAATGTATTTTATATGCATATATTGTGTTTATCTTTTCCTTTGTTATATCTAAACTAAATGTCAAAATACATAAGCTACAAAATATATATATACCTGTATAAAAAAGTAAAAAAAATATAATCTGGTTAGGCACTTTAACAGTTTTACTTTTTTTTCTTTTTTTTTGTAATAAAGAGCAAACAAGAAACTCCCCTTGCTCCTCCATGCGAGCTTCATTCAATCATCAGCAGACTTTCTGTGTAGTAATCACATAGGTTCCAACCAACTGAATAGCTTGATTACCAATAGCAGTTTTGTAATATTACTGTAGTCCTCTACACAGTAATTGTATGTGCTAGCTATGAGCTACCATGATAAATAAATGCATTATATTACTGGGAACGTCATCTCTTACCTTTTTTTGCATCGAAATATAAAAGTTGAAACTAAAAGCTGTAGTCAAAAGAAAGTGAACACATTTGACTTGCATGAGCAAAGGAAGAAGTTTGTCTTCTAAAAGGACTTAAGTCATAGTGCAAATATTATAACTTATCCTGACCATAAGATCTATTTTAAGGACCTTAATCAAGAAGTAAAATGAAGTGTATTGAAGGTGTTCTAGCCCGTAGGATGCTGTAAGGGAATCCACTCTATATTGTAAGGCTTTTGTTTTGATGAACTAGATATTAGTTCTTTTTACAACTGTCTTTCTAGTATTGCATTACTTTCCCTCTCCCAGACTATCTTCAAACCAACTGCTATGTCAAGATCTGCCATTCCCTCTGGAAAAGTAACTACTAACCCCTAGTATGCTACCCCCTATGCATTTAGATGTGTGCATGCCAAGACAGGGCCCCTGATCCCCAATCAGGGTGGTCTTCTTCAGGGCCAGCCTTTAAATCTATAACCTCACCACTTAGAAGGAGTCAGACTACAGGAAGGAGTCAAGCAGTCTGAGTGTACTACCGGGGCAAGATGGAGATATGGCAGCATCAACTGCTTGGAGGGGCCATGTTCCTTGGTTTACTACAATCAGAATGCTCCTCCCCCCACTGGTGCTCTGTATGTATAACTACCCCCTGCTATGCTATCACCTTTGATCACGCAGGTGGCCATGTAACAGTGAGGAGCATAACTCTCCCACGACAAAGAAGAAGATTGTCATCTGGTACACATGATCCTCTTCCTGTTGTCCCTACTGGCAGTCCAGCCTCAGGATATGGACACAAATTCCAGCTTCATAAGCACCACTCACTACCACCACACCATAATATTTGTTGACCTAACTACTTCTTGTAGCACTTTGTGATCCAGAAACCTTCCAAAAGTCCTTTTTTAATATATTTAAAGAAGCACAATGTTACACCCAATGCACATGGGAAATATATGCAAAGCACCATGAAAGACTGTAGGGTGTGTTAGCATTTTAAAGGACTGTAAAATTTCAAAATGCTTCACAATCTACAAGTGCTGAAAACAACCAATCTTACACCTGATTGATCCTTTGTAATCCATATTTAATTCAGTTTTGCAAAATATATACAAATAAATAGCAGGAACAATATAAAAGGCAAAATAACAGTACGGCAATAAAATACAATTTGGACTAGCTAGTGTAACTGACTAATAGTTAAATAATTATTATGTACGTAAGACAATGACTTGAACGACAAACTATAACTAATATATAACATTTCTACAGGATAACTATCAAAAGTCTAGTAATGTGCCACAGCATATGTAAAGAAATGATTTTAACATATTGTGTTTTTTAACAAGGGTTCCCATATGTCCTTAAATTTGTCTAGTCATTTAATATTGGTGTATGCTACTCTTTCATAACTTGCTCTGATAGAGAGGTCTTGAATCCACTCCTTAACTGTATGAACTTCTGTACTCTTTAAATGCCTCAGAACCACATTTTTTGTAGTAATAAAAGTTGCAAGCAGCCATAATGTTTGAGGTTCTGAACAATATGATAATTTTGAGCAGATCCCTAATACCACAAACTTAGCTGAGCATGCAATCTGAACTTTAGTAACTTTACCACATATTAGCATTATCTCCTTCCAGAAAGATGATAAATGTGAGCATGACCATAATACTGTATATGGGATAGTGTACCCTTTTCTTTTAAACATCTTCAGCATGTCTCTTCTGTTGAAAGGCCCATCTCAACAATTTTGCAGGGGGTATAATACCACCTACAGTATGAACTATTTAATACTGAATAAGCTTACCTTTGACTTCTCTGCATGCTTTTAGGGTCATGTTCCATAATTACTCCCATTCTACAGAGGATATTGAAATTTGTAATTGATGCTGCCATTTATCTATTAAAATGTCCACATGATTGGGTTTAAGGTCCATAAGCATTCTATATAAACTTTTGTGACCACTATTAGTTGTACAGAGTTTGTTCAAAACATGCATTGGGGGAAAGATTATAATCTTGTTTATTTTTTCTCTAAGAATCTCTCTAAGTTGTAGATAATTATGGAATTTGGTTCTAGGTAACTTAAACTTAAGGGGTAACTGAGAAAAATACATTAAGGATACTGAAGCAGGGTATGTAATATCATCCAAACATAAAATACCTTTTGTTTTCCAAGTTGGCCAGTCTAAATGTTTGCCATCAACTATGAACAGGTGATAACCCCAAAGGGGACAGTGAGGGGAGAAATGTGGGTCCCATTCTAAGGCCGAGGCAACTGTTTGCCATGACTTATTCACTTGACACAGTACAGGGTTTGAGTTGAAAGTTCTTGTGGTGTCTGAATATAAAACTATTCTTGGGTGGTTCCCTTTAAGTATATCTTTTTCCAGTTGTACCCAGCCTGGTGTATCTTGACTGTTGTTTAGCCATAATGATTTCACACTTTGTGCAGCTATGAACGCATCATGTCTGAGTTTTTGTTAAATTCAAGTTTATTGAAAAACTCAGCTACAGCTCATGTGTACTGACTTGAATAATACAATTATACAGGATTCAGATAAAGCATATCAGTTATGTCTTATAACTGTAATCTGATGTATAGTTCTTGCATGGCATTACAGTTATGGTTGCAATGACTACTATTACATTTGATAATTAGTTAAGCATAGGCTTAGACAATAATATAACCCTAAGTAAAACAGTGGCTATGAGAGGTCAGGACTATAGTATTAACATCTTGGGATGAGAATTCAGGTGGGTAAGGGTAGACTATGACCCTACAACCCTAAGTGTCCAATGTGCCCACCTCCTCACAAATGTGGAGAGTTGTAAATTGGCTTTAAAGGTTAGTTCTTCCATGGTCTGAACATCATTCACTATGTCTAGCCAGTGTTGAAATAAAGGGGGTTCCTCCTTGAGCCACCGGTGTGTTATCACCTTTTGGGCTGCGGTCAGGAGAATGTTCCAAAGGTAGACTTGGTCTTGCCCCCAAATCTCTGGTGGGGGAGACCCAAAATCATATGTGTTAGGTTTAGTGGAGAAGTTATATCAAAACAATCATGGATTGTTACTAATATTTGTTGCCAGTACAGTTGGAGAACTGGACATAGCCAGAAAATATGTGAATGGAGGGCCCTAACTTCATCACATTGCCTCCAACAGGCCTATGAGTGATTAGGGTGCCACCGACTTTGCAAGATTGGGGTATAAAAGAAGCATGTCCTGACTTTCCATGCAAATTCTTGCCAGAGGGGTGAATGAGTTGTTATACTTGCAGACTTGAAAATCTTCTTCTAGTCTCCCTCCTCATGCTGGACATCATTTTCCTGTTCCCATTTTTGTTTAATCTGTATGGTGCAATCCTTATACAGATTCCTAAGGGCCTTATACAGTATTGATATATGTCTCCTTAGGATAGTCTGACTTAGAATAACCTGTAAAACCTCAAAGAATGGGGCTGAGCAGGGAATGTCTCTTCCCGCCTTCTGGTGAATCGTGATATAAGCCAGAAGCTGCAAAAATCTGAAGTGATCCGAATTTGATAGGTTAAAGTTATTTTTAATGGTTTGAAAGTCCTGAAGGATTCCCTTTGTCATAATTTGTGCTGGGAAACAGAGGCTCAGTCTGGCCCATCTCCTAAAAATGTGATCTACCCTAGATGGTAGGAAGGAGTCGCTCCAGGCAAATCACTGGAACGGCCAAAGTAAAGTCTCCAGGCTATACTTTTGCCATATTTTGTATACAGCCCAAAGAGTGTTGCAGACTGTTATTAAGATCAAATCTCCATTTTGTGTCATGAAACATAGGTCCATGACCTGAGCCCCCAATGGTGTCCCTTCTTCCTCACCTAGCTCCATCATTTTCCAGTTGGAGTGGTAGTCTGGGGTGGTTCATAGTAGGGCTGACCTCAGCTGTACTGCTATATATTTTTATATAATTCTCCTAAATTTGCGAGGACTCTTCCCCTGTAGACCTTATCCGTATGCATTATGGAGGATTTGATTCAAGGTCATTTTGAGTTCCAGATATATTTTGAAATTATCTGGTTTCAGACCTGAAATTGTGTTTTCAGAATTTATGGGCAAGCACTGAAACAAATACAAAAATCTTGGGAGTACATCCATGGTTACTGACTGTATGCGAGAGTACATGGGAAAATTGATGAGTCCATCAAGAAATGTCTCGACATATGTCCTGGGTTAAAGGGTCAACATTGGCTGCTAGTAGCTTATTTAAGTTTTTAGGAATTTGCAGTCCCAGATATTTAATCTGTGTAGCGTTCCAGTTAAGGGGCAATAATCACGTTATGGCAGGTGATGGTCTATAGTAAAAGTGAAGAACTTCTGTGTTTATTAAGTGTGTATCCTGTGTGTTGACTGAACTCATCCAACAACAACCAAATTCTAGGAATAAAGGTCTCAGGGTGAGACAGATAGAGTAATACATCATTTGCATAACATGAGATCTTTTGAAGCGAGCCAGCCACCTCTATTCCCACAATCTGTGTGTCGTCTGTGATACATTTTGCAGGAGGCTCAATGTATAGAGTGAAAAGAAGAAACGACAGAGGGCAGCCCTGATGGGTGCCCCTACCTAGATTAAGCCAGCCAGAGATGCCCCCATTTACCCATACATAAGCCTGTGGAGCAATGTATAAAGCTCTGATCCCAGCTATAAAAGCCTGTAGGAAGCCAAAGTATTCTAAGACAAGGAAAAGAAAGCTCCAAGTATCCCTGTCAAAAGCTTTCCCTGCATTGAGGCTCATTGCATAGGCTGATGTTTGGGTCCTTATGATGGTATCTATCACATTAACTGTGCGATGGACATTAACCGGTGCTTGCCTTCCCAGAACAAAGTCCATCTGGTTGAGATGCACAATGTGTGGTATTAATAAATTAAGGTGTTCTGCTATGATGGATGTGGGAATCTTGTAGTCCAAATTGAGAAGAGCTATCGGAAGACCGAAGCTGCAGTCAACCGGGTCTTTTCCAGGCTTGGGAATAACAGTTATGGTGGCATAGTGCCAGGAAGACGATAACTTGCCTCCCTCCTGCCAGATGTCATTGTACACCTCTTGTAATAGCGGAGGTGTCTTGTGGGAAAACTTCATAAAATTCTCCCCCAAATCTGTTTGGGCCCAGGCACTTTCCAGATTTGAGATTCTTAATGGTATTTGAAATTTCAAGTTGGGTTATTGGTGCAGTTAAGGATTGCCCCTGTTCATTAGTCAAGGTGGGTAAATTTAAAAGCTGAAGAAAATGTCTTTTAGCTTCCTGGGGTGATTCTTGCTGTGGCATGTACAATGTTCAGTAGTATGACACAAAAGCATCTGTGATCTGCTCCCACCATAGGTCACTTGTCCGTTAGTGGGGTGTCATATTTTAGGGATGGAAGCCCTGGCTGCCTGCTGTTTAAGATGATCTAGAAGAAATTTGGAAGGATGCGCCCCATCATCATAATACTTTTGCTTTAAATACCAGAATGCTTTTTTGGTCTCTATATTCTGTACATCTTGGATTTTGTCCTTTAGTTGTTTTAGGTCTTTTTTATTTTGATTCATCCATTTCTGTTTCTGCGCCAACTCTATTTTCCTTAATTGTTCTGTCAACTCCATGAGTTGTTTCTGCCTTTCTCTTTTTTTGTGCGTTGTGATAGAAATAATTTTCCTCCTTACTATTTTCTTGATCATGTCCCATAGAATCTGGGGTTTAATCTCAGGGTTGGCATTGTGTTCTATTGTAGTTTTAATCATGTCTTTTAAAGCTGACACTATTCTTTGTCTCTCAGGAGAGAGACATTTAGTCTCCAGTGTGTCATCTTTTTGGGGATGGACAGGTTAACTTCCAAAAAAATCAGTTGGTGGTCTGAGAAAGCAGAAGTACCCACCTACATAGAATGAAAAAAGGTCAAATCTTTTTTGTAAGTAAGAAAAGTATATAGCCTGGAATAAATTTTAAATCTAGGAGAAAAGTACATATAATCTTTGGCCATGGGGTACTTTGCATGCCAAATATCTTCCAGTCCCAGGTTGGACATCAACTGTTTATAAGACCTGGCTGTTTTGTTGTTTGAGTTGGGTATCTGGGAAGTAGTGTCCAAGGCTGTATTAAAAACTAAGTTCCAGTTCCCTTCCATTATTAACAGTTCCCTTGACTTTTCAACAACTTGCGTAGTCAAGGATGTATAAAAACTTGTTGGGGAGCCCGGGGGAGCATATACATTGATTAAAGTGACTGGGGTATCTTGTATCTTTACCCTGTCTATTAGAAAGCTGGCCTCAGGTCCACAACCACTTCCTCTTCAAAGGGGAGGGAAGCTGAGAGTAAGATCATAATGCCCTGCTTCTTATTTCAGTCTAAAGAGGCGTGGTAGAAGTTGGGATGCCCCCACAATTTAAGCTTAACAGCCTCTTGATGACAAAGGTGCATCTCTTGAAGGAAAATTATGTCACAGCATTGTGATTTAAGGTATTTAAGTATTTGTCTCCTTTTTATCAGGTTGTTGATGCCATTAATTATGTAAGACATTGTCTTAGTGTATGAAAATGCCATTGTTACTTAGGTTAGAAAATGATCAGCTGAAGTAATTAACATTAACTCAGAGATAACAATGGCAATCTGTCTGACTGCTAGACAAAAAAGAGCATACCCAGTGACAACCAGAACATTGTAACCATAAATTTCAACAGAAAGATTGATACTGTTAACAGTTAATGTCATGTCTGAGTTTGACGTCAGGTAGACTGAATACTTCTTTATTTCTTAACCACTGCAGCTTACCCATGGAGATCCATGGAGGGTCATTGTCCCATAAAACGTTTTAAACATGGCATAAATCTTAGTAAAATAATATGGGTGAATGTGAACCGGCAGATGCTGCATAAGACGATATACTTTTGGTGAAAGCATCTGTATTTTACCCCAGAATAAGATAAACATTTTATTCCATCTTATAATGTCTATATCCATATTTCCTGTAAGTGCATTAAAATTTTGTGTGATAATTTGTGAGATGTTTGAGGTTAAATTTATGCCTAGAAACCTGATCCCTTTTGGGGCAATTTTGATGTTATTTCTAAGAAAAACTGACTTGTCTATGTCTTTTGCTAATATAAGAGCCTCTGATTTGTCAAAATTAATTTTGAACACTGAAAAGTGTGAAAACTGCTGTATAAGTGTTAATAGTGGGGGTATAGAAGTTGATGGATTTGTGATCCAGAGCACCACATCATCTGCATAAGCCGATATTTTTGGGGCCTTCCCGACAGTTATGCCTGCAATGGAAGTAGATGTTCTTATGCTAATGAGAGAGGTTCCAGGGCTAGAATGAATAGGAGGGGAGAAAGAGGGCATCCTTGCCCATTGCCTCTAAAAACAGGGAATCTGTCTGAGGAGAATCCATAAATTTTCATCCTTGCAAATTCTTCCAAGCATAAAACCAGAACCCATTTACAAAAATATTCTCCTAAGTTATATTTATTTAATATTTCAATTAAGTACTCCCACTCTACCCTATCAAAGGCCTTATTAACATCTAGAGAGAGCAAAATAGGTTGAGATTTGTTTGTCTTGGCAACATGAATGTTATGAATGATTCTATGAATCAAATCTGAACTACGATGTCCAGTCACAAAACCAACTTGATCTGGATATACCAGCTTTTGAATGATTTTGTTCAGTCTATCTGCCATAATTGTGGCTAGGATTTTACAATCTATGTTAAGTAGCAAAATTGGTCTGTAATTTTCACACAACATAGGATCGTTGTCTTTCTTAGGTAAGACTGTTATTGTGACCTCTCTCATAGTGGAGGATAGGGACTCTATGTTGAATGCATTACTGAGGACTCTATCAAGGATAGGGGCAATATTTTGGGTGGTAGCTTTATAAAATTCCCCTGTTAACCCATCAGAGTTCTGGTGTTTTACCTGCAGGGAGAGAGTAAATAGCTTCCACTACTTTGCTGTAATAAATCGATCTGTTCAGGGATTGTTTATCCTGTTCCAAAATAGAAGGTAGCTCAAGATTGTGCAAGAATGAACCAAAGTTAGCCTGACTGACCTGTCCTTCAGATTTATATAGCATGGAGAAAAATTCACTAGATACATTCATGATTTGATTTGTGTAAAAACTAGCTTATCATGTTTGTTTTTAATTGAAGCAATCCTAGTTGCCTCTGACAGCTTCTTCAGTTTGTGTGCAAGCAGCTTATCCTGTGCTTCCTCAGCTTCCCAATAAGTTTGCTTTAAATGAAATAGTGCATATTCAGTTTTTGAGTATAGTGTTAATAGCATATTTGAGACTAGTGATTTCTCTGTGCAACTTGAAATTATTAGCCCCTGTGGTCATAAAAAGATCCTCTTTAGTTTTTAACTCTTTTTCTAGGTTGTTAAGTTCAACCTCCCTTTCTTTTTATCAGATGAATAAGAAATTAATCAGCCCCTTATGGAGGCCTTAAATGCATCCCATAGAGTTGGCATAGATACCGCAGCATCATCTTTCACCTCAAAAAATAGTTTTATTAAATTTTCTAGCCAAGTAGGAAATTCACTGTAATTTAACAGGCTACAACTGAATTTCCAGTTTCTCTCAAAAGACTAAATGTGGCCCATAGGTACAGGGGCATGGTCGGAAATTACTATGTTGCCAATATTACTTGTAGTAAGGCCTGAAATAAGCGGCTTAGCAAGAAATACATAGTCCAATCTGCTTTAAGAGCCATGCCTGTTCAAATGGAATGTGTAATCTCTGCCTTTTGGCTGCATTATTCTCCATATATCCATAAGACCAAATTCCTTACAAAATGCGTTTAAGGCTTTGGAGGGAGCAGAATGTTCTGCAGGATTTAAGAGGTATTGTCCACATAGATATCTGCTACAACATTCATATCACCTGCTAGAGTCATTTCCCCATGTATACATTTTGAGATTGTGTCGGCTAACATAGAAAAAAAAACTCAGACTGGTTACGATTTGGTGCATATATATTTACCAGTGACAGTTTCCTGTACTCTGCTCTAACATTAACAATAATGAATCTACCTGCAGGATCAGCGATGTTAGAGTCCAAAACCACATTCAATTTCTTATGAAACAGTATGCATACATCTTTACTTTTTGAATTGAATGAGCTACCATGGACCACACCCACCCATAATTTCCTTAATTTGGTTGTTTCTTCGATAGTTAAATGTGTCTCCTGAAAAAAAGGCTATATCAATTTTCATGGATCTAAGATATGCTAAAACCTTTGTTATTTTCACTGGGCCATTACAACCTTTGGTATTCCATGACACCACATTAACAATTTTTTGAACTGTAGACATTTCAGAACAGTGAAGACTATATAATGAAGCTTGTCATATCATATCATACTTTATTTATAGAAAGCGCCTTTCTTAAAACCAAGGCGCTTGTACATAACAAAAGAAATACAATAAATAATTCCACCAGTACAGAATAAGGCTAATTATACAGACTCTTAAGAGAACCTATAACATCTAACTAACTACTATAACATCGCTGACACTCCTAACACTAAAGATCTGTGATAATGTAAACTTAAACTATTAACACAGTACTATTAAAACCAGTATAATGAACAATGCAAACAGTAGGAAAATAAACTATTTACCAAAGATTGTTATGACGATATACACATACTAAAGCCCAATCTGATGGTAACCTGAGGGTTCAAAGTGACCATCGTTAGCAATAGAACCTTTCTGCCACACCTGTTTACACTTCTGAAGAATTGCACTACTAGTTTAGCAAATTTATGCCAACATACTTCTAAAAACAAATGCAAACACATACATCTGGGGAAAGTCAGCACTGAGAGTTAGGATATATTGTATGAATAAATAACACAGGAATTCTTATGTAGCATTGGGACAGTCCACTCAGGCATTTATAACTTACAGTACGTCTTGTGTTACACAGGTATGAAAGAGAAAGTGGCGCTTACTTTACCATGTTGTCAAATTCTTGATCTTATTTTGACAACAAGTATCCATGAGGCAACCAAATTAAAGGAAGAGGAAAGTGCAAACTCTAGTGTGCTGTAAATCTATTTGCTAACAGACTCAAAAAGTCACCTTATGGCAATCTAATCATTATGGAGAAGGAGTATACAGCTTTAGTATGCTGTGGAACTCCTTGAGCCCCTATTGACAGCCAGTCTTCTCAAGAAATAACATTCACATTTTTGGGATTCGAGAAGGGCTGGAAAGTAATGCGATAATACCTTTTCTTCAAAAGATGATCCCTGAACGGTTTAATTATTAGTGGCCATGGCTCCTTGAAATTGAAAGAGTACACCGATCACTGGTGGCAAAAACACAATCTGGGGGCAGACCAAGGTCCATTATTATGTATTTTTTAAGGTACTCAATGAAAGAGGAGTTGTTAAGAGTGACCAGGGAGCATAAGCAGTTACACTGGCAAGGTGAACATGTATACTTCTTTCAGGACTTCTCATCAGTAATTGTGGAGAAAATGAAAGTGTTTTACAAAGTAAAAAAGCATTTACAAAAGCTAGGATGGATGTACTATTTTAAATACCCTGCTGTGCTTGTGGTTACTACACCAGGTAATCGCACACAATTTTGTGAGTTTCCAGATCAAGTATGGGAATTAATGAACTGTGTTTCTGTCAGGTCACCCGAATAAACTGTCATGTCTAATTCATAAATGTCTGCATGCTCACAAGTGGCTCGAAAGCTAAACATCCAGCCTCCTGAAAACTCCACTCTATCTCCCTCACGTGCCAGCAATAGTGAGTCACTGCAGACATCAAAGCAACCAGCAAAATCAAAAATAGTACAACCTTGTACTCCTTTGCCTTACTCCACTATTGCAAAGAACCTTAAAAATACCCCTTGGTCTGCTTGTGTTCTCCAATATTGCATGGAAAAGCAAGCCTCTAAATGAAACATTTTTCACCTACTGCCAAAGTCAGTCAGGATTCTATTCAGCAGCGGCAAAGAAAAGGAATCACAGTCGTAGTAGAGATCACTCAAGGTTGAATGCTCACCTGTCCCACCTGTCCTATTCAAATATTATCTGTTCACCTCCAAACAGAGATCAAGAAGACAATTTGCTCCCATTCAGGTAGTGGAGATGCAGCCTGTAGGATGATGTTCCCTTTTCCCTTAGGCTCTTTGAGAAGGTTAAAGGGTGGCTGCCCTCACTTCTGCATCCAGCTCTGGGCTTAGTCACATGTGTTATCTATGGTTCAAACTATCTAAGCTGTTGGATTTTATTTTTCAGTTTAATGTTTATGTTAACATATATGTGTTTTCTGTTTTACTTTTCTCAAGTACTTTAAGTGTCAGTACTTGCTGTTTTTTCCCCCTCTAAAAAATGCATTCATTCCTGTTTCTAATGCTAAGATTTACTCAATAAAATCCAATCTGCTGCAGGGAATACTGCCACTAACATAGTTAGTACCACAGCAGGACAATGGTAAGTTGTGGCGATTGCCTTCACATTAAGGTGTGCTGCTAAGATATTATTGTCCAAATAGGATGTGATTAATCTAACTGGTTCTTCAAGTTATGTTGTATCCCCATGTTTGCATTCAGACTGAGGTGTATTGCAGTTAATGTTTACATCTTATTTGCAAGGCTGTTTGATTAGTACAACTGTCTAATTGTATAAAAGGATTATATTTTTATTGTTTTTGCTCTCAATTTATGCTACTGTTGCTGTGGCCCTACTTCTGAAGGGAGCCTCCAGTCCCATCCCCCAATGTCCACCAGCCAGCGCCGATCTATACCCCTAGGGCTTTCTCCCCAGTGCAGCCAGCTGGGCTCCCCAACCCCTGCTGAGGAGTGTATACAGTGTGGCCAACACCGTGGCTATTCAGGGGCGAGACCTGCAAGGCGCCCTCCATCTTTTGCTGCAACAACCTTTTTTCTCCTCCTGTTTTCTCCCCTCAGAGAGGGAGCATACAATTATGCCAGTGGCAGCAGTGTGCACACTCCTGTGCACATCCCTCCAGGCATCTGCCCCCATCTCTGCCCACATCGACAGCACTGGTGTGCTGCCCCCAACTGGCCACTATGGGCCAGGCATTCACTGACCACTGGCACCCCCCCAGGAGAAGGAGAGCAGTCCCTGGGATGCTCGATTCTTCTCCTTCCCTGCTGACCCCAGTGGCCAATGCTCATTCCCAAACACTGGTCACTGGCATGGCGCCAGGTGTGGCGTTCAGCACCTCAACTCTCAGCACCACTGGGCAGACCATAAAAGGATTTTAATTTGTGGCAAGAATTACAACCACATTTTAAAATCTAGGCTCTCTTACACATAAGGGCTGATGTAAGCATTGTACAGTCCCTCATTTTTGTTAGTTTAAACAAGTTTATCTTGTATAAGCAATAACACTTGTGGTCTATAGCTGCTTTCAATATAGGTTCTCATTTGGGGGAAATACGCAAAAATGTTCTGCAGTATGGGAGACTTGTACTTGCAATACATCACAGGCACGTGGGCTCCCTCTCCTTCATTTAATTTTATTGATGTCACAGGGTATGTAATTACTGCACTGTATATTGGAGAACAGGAGTATCACCCTTGACCATTGGTGCTAAACAGACACATGCCTAATAGTTGGCTTGTACAGTTTTATTTCTAATGTTGACTGTTCTGGCAGTTGGGTCTTGCCTGTTTTGTGTGATAATGGCAAGTACTTTATCTTATCGACCACAATGACCGAGACAAAAACTGCCCGACATCAAAAGGGCAACTAAAATAGCACCAACTGTCACAAATAGTGATAGTAGTTTCCTCTGTAAGCAAAAACAACCAAAATAAGTATTTTTATGCAGGGGACTATGTCCCCCGTGCCCCCCCCCCAATAAACCTAATCAACTGCATGGGGGGGGGCACGGACTTAGGGGAAAAGAACAAAAAAAACAAAACGAGAAAAAATCTTTTCTCCTAGCACTAGGACCGAACCCAGGTTTGCTGGCTTCAAGAGCGGTGGCTTATGCCACTACACTAAACAGCCAGTTTGGCAGGGCTTGGCCAAATAACATCTTATATCCTGCTGTAGCAAGTGTAGCTCCCTTCTGCACTCACTCTATAGGATATAACATGCTTTTTCAGCACTCGCTGTAATTGCGAGTGGTATTATTGAGGCTCAATAATACTCGCTCACATCACTGTACACCATCTTGCCTATTTGGACGTCTTCTGCTTGATTCTTTGGAAAAGTGGAGGAGGTGTATTTAAACCTTTGTTATTCATTGTGACAAAAACTGCAAAAGCCATTGTAAAAAAAAATCTGATGAGTCAAGAGAATAAGACAGGCAATTGCAGCAGTTCCAAAGGAGAAAAACAGGATCTGATTTCCATGTGGGGTTTCATGCACTTTTTAGGACAGCATCTTTTTCCAGCCAGTTATGTTTTTCATAGATGTGGCAAAATAAGTACTCTGTCCTTGTATGGCCCTAGGCTCAAAATGCATGGCTAAGGCAGCCCTGTGTGAAGGATATTTGGGAGATTCGCAACCATAAAGTGCTTAAAGGCTTTCTTTTAGGTGGGGTTCTTCACCCATGCTATTGGGAGGATAAAATAAAATAAAAGCAACTAGCTTTTCGTACAGTTTATTTACCCATGATAACCCAGCTGAGCTGTAACATCTTATTTTCAGTGAGATCCTGTTTTTATTCATTCCCACAGCTGTTTTGACTGGCGACCTGGGAGATTAGATCACATAGTGAGGATTTGAACCTGGCAAGGTTTGAGCCAGTGATCTGCCAGTTGCAATGTCTTTGCTCTAGCTACTAGATCACACTGCCTCCAAAGCTGCATGTGTTTAAAAGTTTTATTGCTTTATCTTGTGTTTTCCCCCATTCAACACACATCCATCATATATGATATTTGCATCAATCCTGACTGGAAAGTATAATGATGAACTGGGGGCATCACTATCAATCCAATCACTCAGTCTTATCCAATGAACTGCTGTAAAACCCCAGAAATCAGTCATTTGTTTACATCAAGATTCAGTCCATTTGAATCACTAGGCCAATGCATACCTCTCAACTGTCATGCGTACCTCTCAACATCCCTCATTTTTCCACTCAGAAGTTCCCTGACCCATAAGATAAAGGTGCTGTCCCACATACAGAAGGTACTGCCTCACATTGTAAACTCAACTTCAAAGCAGAAATTAAAAATAATCTATAATGCTATGCCAAAATTAAATATTGCACAAATAAAACACTGGTTTCCATGGTCCTGAGCTTGTATCTCTGTGTCTGATGATGTGTCCCACATTTTCAGGGCATTGCTCCATACAGTATGTTCCCATATTCTGAGTGTCCATGCCCCACAGTTCTGTGAAAAAGGTTAAGAAATAAAGTATGGGTCAATGCTTCTGGAAGAAACCATGTTTTTGTCTCTGGGGATGTGGCCTTCACCGTCACAGTCATAAGATCAAGGCACTCACCGCTCAATATTAGTTTTAATTCTGGTTTCCAAATTACTTGATGATCTCCACTAGGTGGGAGCCAACCACCAGAGCAAACAAGTTACCTGAATTTTACTTTATGGAGTCAGCCAGGATAGTGCCAGAGAACTGAAAAACAACCAGTGTCATCCCTCTATTTAAGAAGGGAGCAAAGTTAGAATGCACTCCCTAGCCAAACAGACGGTATTTACAAAGACAGCCCACTCAAGAGGAGAGACATTTTACCAGGAGCAGCAGAACTGCCACGTAACCTCGTAGTTCGCAGCTTGGTAACTGGTAACATCTAACATACAATGCAGATCCACTAAGGCTTCCAAATGGGATATGAAATGTTGCGTTTAGTAACACAAAAAGTAACACGGCTGCGAGATGTGATGAGAATACAGGTCCAACACCTATGGACACCCTACAGAACTGTGCCCCATACCTTTGTGCTGGGCACAATGATTGAGTCCATCATAAAATATATAGTAGTTCAGCACATGGATGGAAATGGGCTGTTCTGAAGAATGCAGCATGGTTTCACAAAGGATAGATCTTGCCAAACTAACCTGACTGTATTCCTTGAGGAGGTAACGAGGAAGTTGGATAGGGGCTGGGTGGTGGAGGCCTTTGACATTATACTACATGGAAAATACTTGTAGAAAGTAGCACAATATTGGGTCCACATAGTGTACAGGAGGTAAACAGCAAATTGGCTGAGAGGTAGGAAGCAGGGAGTGGTGGTGATGGATTGTCACCATTTAGAGTGGAAGGATTTGCTGAGTGGAGTACCTCAGAGGTCAATGCTAGGTCCATTGCTCTTTAATATTATGATTAACTACCTGGAAGTGGGGGTGTTCAGCAGCAGACTAAGATGCAGAAGACAGTAAATTGGCAGGGAGAGTTGAAATGGCAGAAGAAGGGGATGCACTGCAGAGGATTCACACACATTAGGGGCATGGGCTGAGAAATGGGGCTTAGACAATCTGGATCAGTGCAAAGTACTCCACCTAGGGATAAGGAATCCAGGTAGGATCCACCAATGGGCCAGGAGCAGTGCATCATGCTGCTGTGTAGGAGACCAGGGTTTGGTAACATACGCGAAGAGCCACATTGGGGAGAGGCCACAGGCTGGAGCAGCTGCTGTGCAGCAGTGCATTCCACCTGGTGGTGGGTTTCAGTGCCACAGTGACATCTACAGGAGGGCAGATGAGCATGGTCCCCCTGCAGCGCACTGTGGATGCATGGTGCCAAAACGGCTATCACTCACACCATGGGGTGACAGGAGGAACAGGAAGAAAAATGTGGGAGAAAAAAACAGCCAGCTGCCGTTGGAATGATGGCTTTGGCCTGATACAGGATATATCTCTGATTCAGTGCATATCCATGTAGGACATGCTGCTCTACATGGCAAAAGAAGGAATCTGAGTCACACCTATTCTATGTTGTGCATCAGCAGAACTGAAGATAAGAATCTGTGGGTAATTGTGGACACTGCTGAAGCCAGGCAGGTAGTCTGCTGCTGGAGTCAAAAAAGCAAATGCAATACTGGGATGTATTAGGAGGGGGGAAGAAGCTGGTCAAGGGAGGCAACCCTCCCTCTGTACAAGGCCTCGGTTCAATCACACCTGAAGTATTGAGCCCAGTTCTGGTCATGGTAGTCCAGAAAGGACATTGAAGAGATTGAGAGGGTTCAATGCAGGTCTGATGAAAAAAAAAAAAAAAGATGATTAGTAGCTTAGAAGACAAGAGCTACAAGAACATTGTCAAATTACTTAGCCCAGGAAAGAGAGGACTGAGCGGGGACATGATCGTGGTTTTTGAATACTAAATTGTATTTTACGTAAAATGTTGAATTAGCCAGGCATGACAAACAGCTAGTTTTCCAAGAACCATCTAGAAACCCCTGCTTTTGTGATGTCACCTTGTTTGGATTCATTAATAGCAGTAGTTCAGAAATAAAATTGATCAGAGTCCTGCAACACAATTTTTGGAGGTTTCAGGGCCCAGATGCAGGTAATGCCTTACAAGTGTATACATGTATTCCTGTCTTGCAGAGCAGGGACATCATTCTTTAACCATATCAGGGAGCAAACTAAAAGTTAATTGGAGAAACTCTAAATTATACTTTTACAGCCTTTCTCAGTCTCAAAAGCTCTATTTGGATTAAAGTAGTCATTTCTGGGAGGGGGCCGCACATGCTTCCTTAATCTTATGGAAAACATTTCCGGCTGATAAGGTAAAAGGACAGACTGTGGGAAAATTCTTCAGTCTCTTTAGAGTTCTGTCTGTTTTTTACTTTGGGGTGGGGGTATCCCTAATAGGTGTATGCCCTCCTGCTTTACAGACAACCCTCCCCCCAACATGTCTGCTTCACTTGCAGGTTGTTACCATGTTTTGTAACTGTTTGTATGGTTAGTAGAAGCCCACAAAAGGGTACTAGAGGTCCCCAGGAACTGACCCACATTCCACTAATTGTACACCAGTGATCTATAGGATTAAACACATTAAACTGACAGCATATGGAACTTCATTGTATAGTATTAGCTTGTCAATGCATTTGTTTACATTGCCAGTTTACACTGCCTGTTGGTCAAACTTAGTGAGGTACAAAATATTTTACCTGGTCTGAATCTTGACTCTGTGGACTACCCAAGGAGGTGCTGCTCCCTCCTGTCAGTCTGACCACCGGTGATCCAGCTGCAGAATCCACATGTCCAGCTGTTTGGGCTATAAACCCTTCCTCAGTCTCAGACAGGCTTTTCTCCTGGAGCATTTCCTGCTGAAGAACCACAGACATTATCATGGACTATTATATTAGTTTAGTTTAAGGTTTTGCCTCGGGGTTTACACCCCCCTGCTTGGTCTAACTGGGACTTACAGGAGCTATCAGAGCAGTCAGCCAGTGCATTTAGAACAAAATTAAAAAATCAAGACTGAAACCAGAACTTTTTTCTGAATAGGGAGCTTAAAGAGCACATGATGCTGCCTGGTCATTTTACAAGGCTACTAGCTCACCTCATGATTTATTTGGAATAAACAGCTCCATAATATTGCCTCAAAAACACCAGGACAGCTAAGGCTAACTATGACTCATCTAATTTTCACAGGAATGTTAACAACATTTCCAAATTCTGGAAGGTGGTTCACAGCCTTTCCAGTCCCCCTACTCAGTCCACTACCCCCTGACCATACAGTGTGGCAGTTCCATCGTTTTGGATCATTTTGAAGTAGCTACTGTTTTATCAACTATTTTGTGAACTGTCCTAAATCCTTTCTCACTGATCACCAGTCATACTATTGATGCTCCTCCCCCCCCGCCTCTCCTTGCACGCCCCTTTTTTTGCTCCAATCTCACATTTAACTGCCCAATCCCTTACAGACACTCAACCCTACCGAGAGGACCAGCCAAGATGGCTTGGACCATGTGCTGCCTTATATTGCCAATCCTTCCATTGCAGTCCAACAATAACCCTTCCAAACTACTCCTTCCACTCCTGCAAGTTCCCCAGTGCCTGGAAGCTAGCAACAGTTTATCCCATTATATAAGGGTGGTGACACCTTCTCACCAAATAACTACTGACTGGTATTCCTCCTTCCTACCCTAGCTAGAATTCCAAAATGTATGGTCCACACTCCCCTCACCTCCTTCCTTAATGATGCCACCTTCCACAACACTTATCAGTCTGGCTTCTGTGTAAATCATTCCATTCTCACCTGCCTGTTAAGGTTCACTCCTGACAGGAATGGACCAGGGCTTCCTCACCTCTGTCATTTGTGTTTGATCTCTCCAAAATGTTTCACACTGTCTTTCATACACTTTGCATGAAAAAGCTGGCCTGTGCAATGTTCTCTGAGCATACAGTTAACTGATTCACCAGCTACCTGTCCAACCATTCACAAGCTTAAGACATTTGGGAATCAGTCTCGGCTCCTCTTTGCATTGAGACAGGTGTACTGCAAGGATCTTTCCTCAGACCAGAATTGTGTTTGATCTTCCTAAATTATTTTCCTTCAGCCTATATTTCCTTGCGCTTACATATGTAGTAGGCAGATAATACATCGCTTTTTGGCAGTTGTGCTGACATACTGTATGTATACCTGAATCCCAAACTTTAAGGATAGTGATAATGTTCAGAAGTGGTTTCTGTTAAACAATTGTATGATTTTTGCTACCAAAGCTAAACTAGCAAAACTCCACTTCTTTTGTACCCTAATGACCTTAGATGGTTCACTTTGGGAACAGGTGAGGACCTTCAAATATCTGGGAGTTTGGCTTGACCAGCACCTCAGTTTTTCTGCACACATTGATTTCATTGTTACCAAACTTCTCCACAAAACTGTGCCATAATGGGGCTGGTCTTACCCCTGATGCTAGATCAGAGATTATAACCAAGATTAGACTTCCTGTCTTTGATTATGTTGATGCTGTATGTGATACTGGCCCTTTAACCTGACTACGCAGACTAAATATTGTCTTTAATGCTTTCTGTAGATTTATTCACAAATGCTTGCCCCTTAATCATTACTGTGACATAAAAACATATGAAATAACCAGCAGAAGAAGATATTACAGTCTATCAAGTCTGCTCGATTGCGGCACCCCTAATACAGAGATTACAATGGGCCCCATTCCCTTCCAATCCTGCCCCTCCTCTTTGCTCTGCTTGACCCCTCCCCCCACCAAGTATTTTCAGAGTGACAACCTCAGCTCGGAGTTCATTTCATCCTGACACCACTCTTTCCGTAAAAAAATGCTTTGTGACTTCTTTCTTAAACCTGCCCTCCTCCAGCCTATAACAGTGTCCAGTGGTTGTTTTGTCACAGAGACAAAAAAGGGCTTATATACCTACTTTGTTTATACCTCTCAGGTATTTGAATGTATTAATCATGTCCCCTCTCTCCCATCTCTCTTTCAGTGAGTACATGTTAAGTTTCCTCAGTCTGTCCACATATGCTCTGCTGACCCTGAACCATCTTTGTAGCCCTCCTCTGAACTGCCTCAGTCTGATTGATATCCTTTTATTGGTAGGGTATCCAGTATTGCATGCCATACTCCAGGTGAGTTCTTACCAAGGATCTGTATAGCGGCATTGTAACCTCCTCCCTCCTGCTCATGAACCCTCTAGAAATACACCCCAGCATTCGATTTGCCTTGGCTACTGCCTTCCTAGACTGTGTAGCTTGCTTCAGGTCACTGGCAATGGTTATCCCCAATTTCCTTTCCTCCTCAGATTCAGTGATCTTTAAACCCCATAAGCTGTACTTGGACCATGAGTTCTTTCTTCCTATGTGCATAACCTTGCACTTTTTTGAACATGAGATGCAACATGCCTGACTACCTCTCCAGCTTTGCCAGGTCATTCTTTAGGTGCTGTACTCCTTCAACTGTGTCCACCTTCCCGGACAGCTTGACGTCATCCGAAAAAAAGCAAATACTGACTTTGATGCCTTCGCCAATGTCACTTATGAATATATTAAACAACATGGGACCTAGCACTGACCCTTATGGTACTCCACTTGGGACTTCCCTCATACCTGATAGCTCTCCCCCCACAACTACCCTTTGTGTCCTACCACTAAGCCCACCCTTGTGTCTCCTAGTTTCCTGATCAGCCTCCTGTGGGGCACCAAATTGAATGCTTTGCTGCAATCCAAGTATATAACAACAAGTGCCTATGAAAGCATGAAGTTCAACATGTCTTTCTCTTGTTCAAATATTGTAAATAAATAAAAATAGTATACCATGCCATACCATGCCATACCATACCATACCATACCACACCACACCATACCATAACATACCATACGATACCATACCATACCATACCATACGGATTGATATAACTCCTTTCATGCAGGTATCCAAAAGCATTTTACAATCAACAATCAACACACAATACTGAAAATCACAAAATTGCATCCACCTCTGGGGCAGAACATGCAGCCATTCTGTTCCAGCAGCACACTGCACAGCATTCTCAGAGTCCAGATGTGCCCTGATTGATATTAAACTTGGTAAATTTGTTGGTAATTTAGTGAATGGGGTGGCCTGGCCAGGATACTGGGACATTTTCCCCTACTCTTTTTTAGAAGCATCATGGTATCTTTAACAAGCTTTGCTCCCTAGAACAGCCACCAGGACAGGCAGATGGGACTGCCATTTAAAGTGTAATCTATAAGACAGCACTGGCAGTAGCACAGTGTCTGCCTAACACCATGCTGAGGCATTTGTCTGGTTTTGTATAACCAAGGGGATACTGCTTTCTGCAGAGCTACCCCAGTGCACCTCTACTTCCTGCCTCATGTTGCCTTTGCTGCCCCTCTGATCTTACTTCTGACCATCTAGTTGCCCACTTCTGGTCTCCCTGGGTGTTCTGGGAGCTCCTGAGATTGTGCGTATCCCTGTCAGGGGACCCTGCTTTTGCCACCAGAGGAGGAGTGCTCCAAGGAGCATCATTATCATGAGACACATGTCCAGGAGGGGGGTCAAAGAGTACTGAGGGGCCAGCTGGCTTGGGAGTAGCTAGGGAATTGTTATCCAGCATGCAGGAATAGAACTGACTTTTCCTTGTTCACCTCTCCGATCCCGCACCCACTACCCTCTTTTAAGGGTACACATGGCAACAATCTTGGAGGGTGCCCAGCAATGTGTGGTCACCCATGCTGCCAAGAACATCTCTGCTGAGTCACCACCAAGAAGCACTCAAGGATTAATGTGCACCACTTCCCCCTCCTGCCTGGGGAGGAGAGCATCTGCACCGATACTCCTCACTCTCCCGGTCAGTCTCCATTATGGTTGTCCTGGGTGCAGGGTACAAACCTGGGTTGCCAGTATGCAGACCGGGCATCTCATTGCTTGGCATCACGGAGCTAGATGGCAATGCTTTTTAATGTTTCCTGTTAGTCTGCCCCACACCCAGTTTTAGGGCATACACTCTAGTTCTGCCTGTACTTACCAGTTTCAACATCCGTATATACTTCACCCTGTCTATTAACTTTAATATTTGGAAAACTATGATCAAGTCCCATCTCAACCTTCCCTTTAACAGGCTAAATCATTCAAGTATTTCCAGTCTAGCCTCATAGTTCTTGCCTCCAAAGTCACTAATCAGCTTATATAGATGGATGTAAGTTGGTAACCAAATGTTTATTGGGATTTCTAGGGTAGGTTGACAGTCATTAATTTTGGCAAAGTGAAGCAACAGAAGACCAATATTATCTAGTTTCTTGGTAGAAAATAATCAGCACTATGAACTCGATGGAGCTTATGACTGAGAATTCCGTGACCCGAATGACTGCCTAGTTGCCCCCCTCTCTCTCAGTCTCTCTGTCGGTCTGTCTCTCTCTCCCTCTCCCTGTCTCTTTCCCTCTGTCCCTCTCTCTCTGTCTCTCCCCTCCTCTCTCTCTCTGTCTCTCTCTCTCTCTCTGTCTCTCCCCCCACTCTCTCTCTCTCTCTCTCTCTCTCGCTCTGTCTCTCTCTCCCTGTCTCTCTGCCCCCTTCCCCATTTCTCTTGATGACTAATGAGGTAAACAAACCACAGCACTCTCAAAACACATACTGCATGTCAGGCAAAGAACTAATGTTGTTTTAAAAAGATAGAAGTTTGTCATCTGTGATAGCAATAACACCCTCCATATAGAAGGCATTTCATAGCAAATATTCAACTGGCTGAGTTAAATGGGTCTTGGCTTTGCCTGTGGCCATCACCTCTTCCTGCCAGATATTAATCACAGTAGAGAATGACCTCCTTATCGAACGTCACTGTGTAAATAATTATCTTACTACCTCCTAAGGATGGGAACGAACAGAGTGGTCTCTTCCTTGACTCTCTTATTCTTAATGTTCCTACAGTCTTGTGCTATTCCAGATCACAAGGAAATGCTGAAATGTTTAAAATCATCCTGAGGACATAGAAACATAGAAATTGACAGCAGAAGGCCAATTGCTCTATCCATTCTGCAGTTATCCTAGCCTAATCTGTGACACCGAGTAGTGGTCACTCATCCCCACCCTCCTTTTTTGCCCTCTCCTCTTCTAACTCCCCACTAAACTCATGTGACTTTTCCATCCCTCCCGGCTTCTTCTTGATTTCTCTAGTTTTTATGTTTTCTCTGTGAACAGTGCACTGCTGTCTACTTTGTTTATGCTCTGAAGAAACTTGAACATTTCTATCATGTCCCCCTCTCCTTTCTCCTTGACTCTAATGAGTACATCTTAAGGTCCATCGGCCTTTCTTTGTAGGACAAACCTAGCTGTTCCTAAATCATAATGGTGGCCCTCCACGAGGGGGTTGACAGATCCCATAGCCTGACATACTGGGCTAGCAATTGACTGGTATGGACAATCATGTGCCAGGCAGTCAGTTGTCCCATGGACAGCCAGTAAAAGTAAATGCATTACTGTATTGCTAAACATTTTTTTTTCACTTGTTTGCCTTTTCCTGGAACCTGCCACTAGGGTGATACATGTCACATGAGCAGCGGAGCGAAGCATTACATAAGACTGAGTGGAGGTCTGGAACTGGAGTAGGAGCCACATTGAATAGAAGATGGAGCGCGATCAGCACTGTGATCCAGAAATGAAAACAGAAGTGATGGGGTTAAGAGGATGGAATCTGAAGAGTAAAAAAGGCAGATCACGCCCAACGCTGCTGGCTAGGGCCAAGGTCAGGGACTTGGGACTCAGCAACTTGTAAATAGCTTACTGTTACAAGAAGTAAGATCTTTAATTTAAAAAATTATACATTTATAACTATATAAAAAACAAAGAGAAAATGAGCAGTGACTCCACGGAGGTTGGATAGGGAGGTGGGGGTGGGGGTGAGCCAATGAAGACAGAGGTTCGTGAAGGAAAAAGGCAGCACACAGCTGTTAGTAGGATCAATCAACCCCCTTGCCTATTGCCATATTTTTTATCTGCATCTAGTTAAAAAAAAACCAAAAAAATAGAAAAATCACTATGCTTCGGTGAGGACTGTGTGGTAATTACAGTCAGCACAGTCACAGTCTCACAGCAGACATAAGAAGGACTGGTCCTGTCTGAACTCCAGGACTACCAACTTGAGCACTGGGACTGCTAGTTTTAGTCTAGCCACTTGTCCATGGACAAGTACTCAATTTTAAGACCCCCTGCCCTCCACTAGACTGGCTCTACTATCTCCTTTTTCAGGTGAGGGTTCCAGAACTGCATGCGGTACTCCAAATCCATGTTTACACAGTTGCACTGCTCCTACCTGATGCCTGCTCTGGTGCTGCCCCCACCTCCCTAGCTGATATAGGATTGCGTTCACATTCTTGTGCCAGTGCAAGCCACACTGAAGAGGGGCCATGGGTCTGGTGGTGGGCGGCTGTTTGGCGATGTCAGTAGTGAGGTGTCTGATGATACATGGACTGCTAATGTCACTCCCTTTCACTCCCATAAATGAAAGTGGTCTAGAAGCTTTATGTGGTGGCACATTACAAATCTGCAACAAAGTTTCATCCTACAAACATACTGTTTGAAACTCTTCCCCATCCCTTTGCTACCCTGACTAATAGTCTCCTGATGTTGGAGCACAGCTGAAAGAGGGAGATGTCAGCCACCACCAGGTCTCTTGTCCGAGACTAAAGTCTGATTTGCCGAGAAGGTTGACACTTTGTGTGGTGGGGTGGGGGGGGGATGTCTAATTTCATATTAAAGTTCCAGCCACACGGATATCTTTTTTTTACATTGCACTTAGTTCTAAGAGGCTGACTGCAATGTCTCTTTTCTCCATGGCACTCTTGGATACAAGCACTCTGATGTGATATGAGTGGTGCTGCCAGTCCACACGGCAGCTTACACCGCTCACACCTCTGCATGTTCCCACCTCCACTGAGGCTTTGGAAGCAGAGTAAGGAATGACTTACCACAATAGTGTAAGTGTCCACACTGTCACATTTGCACCACAGCACCCTGTGCACTCTGGTTGCTGCAGTGCAAATGTAGTAATGCAAACAGGTCTTAAGTGTGGTCTCACCAGGGATCTCCACAGGGACAGTATCGCCACTTTGCCCCCCCCCACTACTATGACAGATACTGACCTTAGTCAAACACAAACAATGCTGTATGTAGAGTTTTGATAAGCTAATGTTGTAAAAAATAGCAGATGGGGATAATATTATTATTTTGAAAAGGTGTCACATGTTACTTGCTTTTCTAAAGCATTTTCCTTTTTTCCATTTGCCAATAAGAAAATGTTCGACTGTATTAGACATGATGTATAGAAATGTACTCTGCCTGAAAGCTGATGTACCTAGGGATGTGGTTTAGCTTACGGCAATCCCGAGGACACTAATCATGGAGCTTGCACCAGATATGTGGCGCAAGCTGCCGTAAAGCATAGAAACTGTCGCAGCTGCAACCGAGATTGTAAAATTGGGTGTGGTTGCAGTGAAGGGGTTTGGTGCGCTGCCAAAACCTAACTGTCATGGTGTAGGGCTTGACACAAGCCTGTGCCACCCTTTTGAAAATCCGGCCCACTGTGTTCCACTCCATGCCATGTTATCAGCATTAAAACCTCATTCACAGTAACATCAGAAGTGACCCATTTGGCACAAGGAGAGTGGCTAGTCCTGCTGAGTTGTGATGTCACAGTCAAGAGGTCAAAATGCCTGTGTGGTACTGTATAGAGATTAATAGCATTAGTCATGATGCCGCCAGCCTCCAGGTACAGCACTGACCCACATGTCAAACCTACTGCAGTCATATGGAAAGTCTTCAATAAGCAGAAGTAGAAAATATGTACTTCTTCAGCTAATATACAACACTGCAGTTGGCTTCTTTTAAAAATTCATTATTTTTTCAAGGGGTGTTTTCTTATCATTTTTGTCCCACTTGGTTCCCCCTGTCCCCACCTTGACACTGAGGTCACCATGACAGCAACCATCCTCCAGGCAGGAGCGCAGGCCAGGAGGGCCACATCTTCACATCTCTACAAGCCAAGCACCAGATCTCCACAGTGCACCTAGTTTCCTGCTGGCTGCAGTGTGGGATTCCAGTGATTGCATGCAGACCCCATTTTCCCAAGTGGCAGCATGATGTGTCACTGTTGCATCACTGGGCCAGTGTTTAATTGAATGTTCATTTTTACAACTAAGCTTTTTGTTAAATGAATGAATAAACTTTATTTTGTCAGGAGTAAACAATTAGGTCAAGCCTATTTACAATGTCATCCTGAGATCCAAAGTTACAAAAGTCTATATAGTAAAATATAGAATGATATATGGGTGGGTGTGTATCCAGAATTTTACACACACCTGAGGTTTGGGATGCTACATAAACCGTGAGAGCAAAGCTCGAGGGGTTTATATAAGCATCTCACACCGAGTGTGTATGTAAAATTCTGGTTCTACACACGCCTAGCCATGTTTAAATTTTTTTTATAAATACTGGTGATCATTTCTAATAATTGTGGATTAGAATGTTTTAGAAAGTGAAAGATGCAGTTGTTTTGGTACCGCTTGCATCTATGTGAGTGTGAGAGTAATTGACAGTTGATGGTTACAAACGCCAGTTTGTAATGCAAAATAAAACCAGGTGGTTGTAACGTGATTTTAAGATCTGGTTATCCAGATGTTAAAAATAATCACCAGTAATTATATACAAAATAATGCAAGGATTGGTGAGTGTAACCAGAATTACACACTTACCTGAGGTGTATGATGTCACTTAAACACTGAGAGTGAAGCTTGAGCGATTTATAAAAGCATCACGCACCAAGGGTGTGTCTACAGTTCTGAATTACACTCACCCATGTTTTATTTTTTTATAATCACTGGCCCCACAGACTGAATAAAGCTGTCACCGGTTGCTTGGGGGAGCCATCCATTCAGTGAGGCTCATATCAGTTGGGAGTAGGACACTGCCTGACTCTGCACAGAGGGGTGTGGGGTCTGCCACTGCCTACCTTCCCAGTGAAAGTGTATGAGTAATGGAGAGAGAGCCTAGGCTTTGCCGATCTCCTGCAGAGTTTTTGCCACATTCTTTGAGAGCTGCACATTTGATTGACAATTCTGGATTACACACAGCCAGTTTTAACTGATAATTACAACACAGTTATGTATGTATTAAAAGTGATAACCTGCAATTATTAATTGATAGAACAAAATACTGAGACAATACAGGCAAAACCAGGGTACAAAATATTCAAGTGTAACAATTACAAATATGTGCAATGTCATAAGATAACCTAGACAGATACAAATTGGTTGCCTGTTGGCAAATTTCTAATGTTGGGTTGAACTCAATGACATATACTTGAATGAGTTGCCTGCTGGAACTGCCTCGATGTGGTACTGATCTCAACTGTTTGATTCAGTTTGAATCCCCTGGGCCAAAGCTTGTGAAATTAATTTTATTTCACTTTTACAACAGAAACAGCAATTAGTTTTCCTTTGATTTGGCCTCAACCCCCTTCCAACATGAAGAGAAAGTGGTCACACTTAAAGTGGAGCACTAAAAGCAATGCTTGACCTTACCTTTTTTTCATGATAAAAAGACTCCAGGCATCTTTGAGTTTTATTTGGTGGCCAAATCTTCTAGTTCCACCAACATCTGAGTATTTTGTAAATGTTTTCATTGAGTTTTTTTTTCTCAAGAAAAAAAAGATGATTGCCACATTTGGCTTAGCAATAGCAGTATAGGCCTGACAAGGGTTAGAATCAAGAAGACAGCAAAGCAAATGCATGGTGTGCAGCATTGAAGGTGCCTAGAAAAGTAGATTTTCACGTCTGCCATATATTAATGAACTGTAGCTAAAGCTAGATTTTTGGAAAAATGTGTTTCATTGCTGTTTTAAGTTAGAAAAGTCAAAGAAATTCAGTCAAATCCTGCTTTGGACAAATATTTACAAAAAAAACATCTAGATAAGGCAAGCATAATGTTGCACTTAAAGCAAACAACGAATCAAGTATGGCTGCAATTGAATGATTTGACCACGAAAAAAAGGAAGGAGATTCAGTCTTGCATAACACCTTTCACATAAAGTGTACCTAAAGCACTTTACAATTCAGGACAGAGGGGAAGGAATCTTACTGCCATTGGGTATACAGGGAGATTCATACAGTACAGACACAGTTTAGAGAAAGGTTCTGCATAGGGAAGTTCAGTAACTTGCTCAAGGTCACAAACAGTATATGTGGCAGTTGTGGGGATTCAGACCTTCATCTCCACGTTCACAGTTCAGCACTCCAACCACTAGGACAAACTAGAGCCTCAGGTGGCTTGCTAAAGGATATTCCTTTCCAACTTCTTTTAATGGTGTTATGTCTCATACTGTTTTTAAAGTTGCTATGAAAAAAATATTGTCTTGACAAATTTGTGTGCCATTGTTTTTTATGGTGTATTGTTTTTCTTGTTTGTAAATTGTGTAAAATGCATTCAGCCCTCCCTTGAAAATGGGCATCGTATGCCCTTGGGGTTTACTCAGTTAAAATATTAAATAAATAAAAATATAAAAGTAAAGTCGGTGCCAAATATTATTATTCGCGGGGGAGTGGTTGAGGGCTATCTTGACAGCCCTGTTGTAACACATGTTGCTGCCATTTGGGTGATCTGGATTTAGGCATGAGAACAGAAACATAGAAACATAGAATTGTATGGTCAGATAGAGACCAACGATCTAGTCAGTCTGTCAAGTCCCTACTTCGGTGCGGATACTAGTCTAACACTAGTGAGACAGTAAATTCTTGTATTAGCACACACTTCACCTTAAAGAGCTCCTCATGCTGTTTGGACTATTTTGAAAAAATAAAAAAAGTAATATCTAAATAAATTTCAGCTTTTTTTCATATTTTATCTGCAATTCTTACTCTTTTTTATTACTTAGGGCATTTTGCATTAAAACAGGATCTCTGTCCTATCTGCTCTGACTGCCTGTCTACACGTGTTCTGTTACTAGGAAGATTATTATGATATCATAAACAGGAATTATGATGTCAGGTGTAGACAAGCAACCAGAACAGATAAAGCATAGGGGACAGCTATCTTGTTTTCATGCAACTTTCCTCAGTAACTAAGAAAAGGGAGGAACAAATTTCAGAAAATCTATGAAATATAAACTTAACTGTGTCTAAATCTTGCATTTCTCAATGTTTTTCTAATGGTGTCAGGGGCCCTTTAAGCAACCCTTATTCTGAGACTTACCCTATATCTCATGAATCTACCCACCCATGCTTAAAAGCATTTATTGATTCCATTATGACTTCAGTTGTTGAATAAGTCTCAACTGTGGATGAACTTCAAGGCACAAATGTTCTTTTTCATGTAAATATGCAAGACTGAAATGACTCAAAGTTCATTCTGTTTAGGACTGCAGTGCAGTTTGACTGGGCTGAGGCCAACTGTAACTTTTTTTGTGACTGAACCCCTCTTTGAATACCTTAAAGCAGCAATATTTGTTGGTCAGCAAAAAAGTGACATCATATATTTTTTAGCACTAATATATTTCTGATATAATTAGATTCATAATCAGTCTGTTTATGTGTATCTCAGGTTTTTTTAAACAGCTTTTTTTAAACTAATTTTTATAATGAATGACTGAACTCATTAATGATGGCCGTCACTAGCAATTAAAAAAAAAACTTTCCCTTGGGGTTACTTTTTGACTTTACATACTGGATTCATACTGGGGATGTTTGTTTATTGTATTTGGAAGAGTTTTGCACTCAAGGGCCCATTTTCAAAGGTATCCAGGTCAGAGGCTATACTCAAACACAGACACAAATAACAATAGAGAGACCGAGGCATGATAAAACTCTTGCAAGTACGGGTGCAGTAGTATGTACATTTGCAATCAAGCTTCTTTAGGGAAAAAATAGATTCTAGTGTTTTAAAAGAATCAAAGGAGGCAAACTGAAGCAAACAAGAAGGTAAGGATATATTAGGAGGGTGCTACAACACATTTCCTTTTTTAATTTTTATTTTTTTAAACAAGTTTTATTGCATTTTAACAGAGAAAGGTAGGTTACAGAGTCATTCTCAAAATATTATCCCATGTAAAACACACATCTTAATCTGTCACCATGCCAGTACACTTTTTAGGTAGGGATATGCACAGATTAATCAGGTACATCATATTTGTCTGCATAGGAAAAATTGTCCATCATCCTTGTTTGATCAAGGAAGAGTGTTCCCCATTGCTACAACACAGTTCTGATGGTAAACTAAACAGCACAGCACCACACCACACCAAAATGTTTAATGTATTCATAGTGGGCATTGTCACAGAACAGGATCTTCTGAAAACTTTGAAACCTCATAGCTCAGCTCAGGAGGCAAATACAGAGTAAAGAAAAATAAATATATAGATGTTTTGCTGGCAATACAAATTATTACTAAAAAAACAAATATGATCTGTTTTTCCCTCTAACAAATATTGCTGCTTTAAATAGCTTCTTGTTTCTTTCTTTACAGTGGTATCCACTCATCTGATATGCTTTGACCTCTTCTTAAAGAAATTATGTTGTTTTCTTTACTGTCACTGAGTCTACTTTATGGTCGCCCTTCTTCATTTTTTACACTCGACTGTGTCTGGGTTTCCTGGGCATTCTGCCATGTCAGATTTAATGCTTCATGCTGTTGAGTAAAGAACATATAGAGGGTGAAGAAACTGACATCATAATCTGCCCAGAAAATTTAGACACCGACAGCGGTAAGTAAACAGTGAAGAGGGAGAACAGAAAGCAGAATCAGTCACAGTATTAAAAACAATCATAAAAAGTATTTCTTACACAAAATGAACCCCCCCCCGCATCAATTCAGAAGTGTGGATGCAATTAAAGGGAAGAGATTAGAGGGGAAGGGTATTCTGAAGTATGCAATCTAAGAACCACTATGTAAAGCACTTAGTTTAAAAATCTTTACTTAGTTTAAGTGTCATGCATGGTGAAAAAGATAAAAGAGCTCGCTGATCTCAACTGAGCATACGGTACCTATAAAAACTGCTTAACCACAGCCCAAAACCCCGACATTTCGCACATGCTCTTTGCAGTTAATCAAGATCAAGAGCACATTGCATGCACAAAACGTTGGCTTTTTTGATGTTGCCGTTAAGCAGTTTTTACAAGTATGCTCAGCTGACATTAGTGAGCTTTTTTATCTGTTTCACCATGTGTGGTACTTAAATGGTGTATCCTCTGCTTGAGTTACTGAGCTTCTTTCCCCTATCTGTTCTAACTCCTTAAGTGGTAAGCTACTTATACCCAATGCAAATACATTTTCATAAAATGTAAAGTCTGCAGCTGACCCAATTAATTTCTGAACCCACCCATTTTAATTTCAAATCCTTAAACCACTCTCTGATAGATTGGATCCTTGTTTCTCATCCCCACTGAGTAGTGGATGCAGGTATCCTTTCTGAAGCACTCAGTGATCATCATATGGTTTACCATGTGTGCAAGCTACATCGTCCTAAAGCTCTCATAAATTCATATTTCTCGGGTCTTTTAAGCCACTTGATTTGCCCTCTCTCCTTGCTGATCTCTGGTCAATTGATTGGTCCTCCATCTCTGCAGCCAGTAATAATTTCTGCCCTACATTACTTTCAGTCTAATTTCTTTGCTGTATGGGATAGTCATGCACCTCTGAGAAAAAAACAGAGTGTAGGGTTCACATATTCCCTGGATAACGACTGAGGTACTTACTTGTCTCTGCGCCAGGGACCTTGCCAGGTGTACTTTTAAAATCACTGGCTCCTGAACTTCATTGGCCAACTATAGACACATTTGCAGACGCCTGTACCAAAGCTGTCAGACTTGCGAAGTCTGAGTATTTTGGTTCCATGCTCCAAAACAACATTAATAACCCCTCCAATTTTTGGAAGGTTTTTCATTCCCTTTTCTCCCCCAAACCCAGTCTCCCCTCCCACTCTTAAGGTTGGTGACTCCCTTATCTCTGACCCTTCTGCTGCTGCTAAGTCTTTTAACTCATACTTTACTACCTGTGTCTGTTATCCCTTCCTCCACCACCCCCTTCCTTTCCTCTCTCTGCCTTCCTCTCCTCCCTTGATTTCTTTCTCTCCTATCACTCCCCCCTGTTTCCCCAAAGGCCCTGCTTGTCCTTAATCCATTAAAGGGAAGTAGTCCTGATGGTCCTGACCCTAAACTTCTCCTTCTCTCAGTACCTGCCACTGCTGTACCAATTACTTTACTTCTAAACCTCTCCTTTTCCTCTACTACTATTCCTGATGTTTGGAAACTGGCTATTGTCATACCTACTCACAATCCCACTTCTGGTAACTTCTGTCCAATATCTCTCCTTCCTACCTTGGTTAAGTTACAGGAACACGTTGTTCTGTCTCAGCTCACTTCCTTTCTTGACAGCTCCTCCTTTTTCACTCTGTTCCAGTCTGATTTTAGGAAATCTCTCTCCACTTCTACCTCCCTCCTTTGGCTCACTGACTCCATACTTACAGGTATGGATCGAGGGCTGATTACTTCTGCCATCTTTGTTGCTCTTGCTAAAGCTTTTGACACTGTGGCACATCCCCTCCTTCTGGACAATCTTAAAGCAGCAGGTCTCTCTGACTCTTCAGTCAGTTGGTTTTGTTCTTATATTGAAGGCAGGTCTCAAGCTGTCTGGATATGAAAATCCATTTCATCTTCACTTCCCATAAGCTCAGGTGTCCCGAAAAGGTCTATCCTGTGTCCTATTCTCATTTCCATATTTTTAAATAACCTTCCCTCTGTCTGTTCCTCTGTGTCCATTCATATGTACTGTATGCTGTTAAAACAATTCTTATATCTGGCTCCTCTTCCTATGACCTTACCTCCTGGCTACGGTTGGATTTCGATAACATTCGGCGTTGGTTAGTTGGATTTTGACAACATTCAGTGCTGGTTCAAGTATAAACAACTGTCCCTCATTGCCAAAAAACAGTCTCAATGACTTTTGGCACCCATCAGAGGCTTGTCAAATTTACTTCTCCCCCTACTATTTAATACCCTTGATGGTGCTAAGATTGAAGATGTCTCCTCCTTTGAGTACCTTGGGGTCTGCTTTGACCGGCACCTTGATTTCTCTGTGCATATTGGTGCAATTCACCATACGTTTCACCCTAAGCTTAGTGCTTTGTTCAGGAATAAAGCAAGTATTCTGCTCCCTGCCTGCTGCAAAATTGTATTAAAAATTATCCTTCCAGTTTTGACTACGGTGACTTAATCTACAGTATTTTCCCTAAATCCTCCCTTGCCAGACTGGACCCCCTTTTTCATTCTTTCTGTCATTTTGCTTTAGATTGCCCCCCTCATATTTACCATAGCTCTCTTTACTCAGCACTTTCTCTCTCCTCTGTTGATGCTAGGCACCTTTCCTAGTGTGTCTCTTTTTTATCCAAATTCTGGTTTAGCACCCTTCCCTCTTATCTCAGATATCTTCTATCCCCTTCTCCTCCTTCTTCCTTCTCCCCGTCCTCAACAATGCTCTCCATTATCTCTCTCTATTCTTTCTAGAAAATCTACTGTTTGGTCATTCTGCTTTTTCTTACCACACTGCTAAAATGTCGTCCTCCCTTCCCCTTTCTATTAATTCTCCTTCTTCTTTTTCTTCCCTAAAATCTCATCTGTATGACTTTAATCATCCTACCTGAAACTGCTTATGACCACTACCTCTTTTTCTCCCTTTTCTAGTTTTGTCCTTTTCTTGCTGTCCCTCTATTTTCCCTTTCTATACATACAGAGTGTGTTTTATTTTCTGATTGCCTTCATTTTCTATTTTGCCTATAATATTTATGATTCTGCTTGTAATTAGTATACTACTGTATTTGACTTCATTTATTTTTAGTAATTTTATTGTTTAGCTATCTTCTTTTCCCCTCTCCCCCAGGACACAGGAAATGAGCTATTATCAGCTCAGTATGTATTTCCTGGTTAAAAGTTTAAATAAATAAATGAAATAAAGATTTTTGTATCACAAACTAAGTGCATTACTTAGTAGTTATTTGCTGGTGCTAGTTTTTGGTTTTTGTATGTTGTAGTCTTCCAGGAATACTTGGCCCCAAACAGGAGCTGCACAATGGCCGGGGTACTCACGATGCATATAGTCCAATGTAGAGTAGAAAAAAATTGGGCACTCAACCTCTGATGAAGTAAGAATGCCACTCTGCTGATTCAATGTGATCAGTTTATTCAATGCTCACAGTTAAAAACAAGTATACGCCTGATGCCTTTTGGGTAAGCTCCTTTCTCAAAGTGCATATTACTTTGAGAAAGGAGCTTATCCAAAACACATCAGGCATACACTTGTTTTTTACTGTGAGCACTGAGTAAACTGATTGCACTGAATCAGCAGAGTGGCGTCCTTTATTCATCAGAGGGTGAGTGGCCGATTTTTTCTACTCTGCATTGTTCCAGGAATAGCATGTCCCTGTAGCAGATGTTTTTCTAGTTTGGTTGTATTTTGAAGAGCCCCTGAAATCTCAAGAAAAACTTAACCCTCCCCCCACAATTTTAGAGATATTTTAGCTTATATTTCACATATTCTTTGTATTTAGTGTCCCTCTTTTTCATAATGACTGTGCATATGGACAGTAAAAGAGGCTTGCTCTCCATTAGGCTTCATCTGCTCTGGATACGTTTATGCAGCTCATATCACAGTCCTCTGCTTTTGACATCACTGTTATTTCCACAGCAACAGAATGTGATATCACAAACTGAGGACTGTGATGTTCAGTGCAGAGAAGCATCCAGAGTGAAGGGCCTCTTCAGCCTTAGTGGTAACAAGACCACTAGGAGGCACAGCCTAAAGCTGGGGTGGGGGAGGTTTAGGAGAGAGATAAGGAAGCACTTTTTCACTGAGAGGGTGGTGGCCAAGAATGAGCTGTCAGAGGAAGTGGTATCCCTAAAAATGGTGGATAACTTCAACAGGGGTTGGCACAGGGTGTGGGAAAAAGTTATGGGTAGAAGAGGGGCAAGTGGAGGGGAGAGAGGGATGTTGAGGGAGGTCAAAAGGGAAATGGGGAAGGAGAGCAGTTCCCTTTCTAAATACGCAGGGAGATGCACGATTGAGCAGACTAGCTAGACCCTATGTTCTTTATCTGCTGGCATGTTCCTATGTTTGTATGTTTGTAAATGAAGTCCAGAGGAAAATGATCCAGTTTTCAAATGGGAAGCTAAATAAAAAAATATACAAACATACAAAGATGCCAACAGATTAGGACAAAAGGTCTAGCATGTCTGCTCATGTGCTGCTCACATTACATTCACAGTAACTTCCCCCCTTCCCTTATGCTCCCCACTCCCAAATGTGTCCCCCCATTGATTCCTATACTTTTCTTTCTTCAACCCTAGTCTGTACCTTGCTCATGTACCTGTCCCAACCTTTCTTGACGCTGCCCACTGATTCCAAAGAAATCAGATCCTCAGGTTACTCATTCCAGGGAGACACCACCCTTTCTGTGAAGTAGTGTTTTCTCAATTCCCTTCCATACCATCCTCCTACCAATTTCAGACTGTGCCTTCTTGTGGCTCCATGACAGGTGTTCGACAAAATTCTTGTTGAACACCCCGACAGCAAAACTGGCAGGTTGACCACATTTTGCAGTTGGCTGATGGTTTCCAGTGCCAGTAAGTGTTTTCTTAGTGGGCGTTGCCTCCTGAACCCCCCACGCGGGGCTGTACCCCCACTAAGGATTATCAACTCCAAGTCAGAGCTGATTTGGGGGGTGCAGGACCCCCGACAGACAGCACCAGGTTCCAGCAGGTTTCCTACAGTAGCATGGTACTGTAGTCACTGTAGGGGACCTCACTGTTGAAAAGTTGCTGTCGGGTGGGTAACTGCCTTCTCGTGGACCCTCCCCCCTTTAATTTGAATAACCCCTCTGTACTAACTCTAGTTTCAAGTATTTGAAGGTCTTGATCATATACCCTCTGTCCCTTCTATCCGCAAGTGAGTGCATGCTCACCTTCCAAGTCTCTCCTCATAGGACCTATCCCCTATACCTGGATTGCTCTTGTCGCCCTCCTCTGAACACGTTCCAGGAGCATGACGTCCCTCTTTAATTAAGGCCACCAGAACTGCACAGAATACTCCAGGTATTGTCTAACCAAGGAATTGTACAATGGCAGTATAACCTCCCTACTCCTTGAAGTGATTTCCTGGCAATGTGCCCCAGCACCCTGTTTACCTTCACCACTTCTCTCCTGCACTGCTCTGAGTGATTCATTTTGTCATCAATCATCGACCACAGATCCTTTTCTACCTTTGAGACCTTCAACTGTTCCTCCACCCCCAACATATAACTGTGTCTTGGGTTCCTAGCCCCTAAATGTAGGATGCTACACTTCCTAGCATTAAACTCCAGGTGCAATGTGTGAGACCATCATACCAGTGTTTCCAGGTCATCCTGGATAGTCCTCCTCCCCTTTTCACTATCCACCACTGCTCCTAGTTTGGAATTGTCTGCAAACAAGCACATTTTGCTCCTGACACCCCCTGCAATATCCACTATGGATATATTAAACAAGAGTGGACCCAAGATAGACCCTTGCAGAACCCCACTAATGACCCCTCTGGGTGCTGAAAGCTAAGTAGAGGTGCTCGCATAGCACCCAATCCTATCTGACCAGACTTTGTTGGATAGCTGGACAGATTCAAAATCTGATCTGAAATTTGATATGAGCTTGGACTGATTTTGAATAAGGGATATCCAGATCTAACCTGACTATTTGGCACAGAGTTACCTCCCCCCACAATAGTCCCTCATATCCATTGGTACCCATTCCCTAACTTCGTACAGGGCAAACAGTCCCTCATGTCCAATGGTACAACTTTCCTCACCCCACCCTATAAAACACAGAGCAAGAGCAGTCCTTTCCTGAAAATGTCTGTGGCACCCCCTTCCTCTCCCATGAAAAATAGAAGTCCCCCCCGGTCCAGATTGTTTCATCATTACAAGCTGATTTCTGAAATTCAGGCAGTGAACATGAATTTCATGATTCATCCAGCAATGATGAATCATTCTGATTCTGATTAATAGTTGTTTGCGATAAAGGATTTGATGGTGGTTGGCTGAGGACATGTGTGCAGAGCTGAGACTGCCACCATTGTGAGGATGGGGCAGGAGGTGGAGGGTGCTGCTGCACACTATGGAGGAACTTCCATTTTTCAAAGAATGGGGTGATGGAGGGGGATTCCAGGCACATGGCAGTGTGGGACTGCTTAATGTTTCAAAGTATGAGATGAGGGAAGGAAATGCCACTGGACATCATGGACATTGTTTTTTCCTGATATGTGGTGGGGGGGGGGATGCCATGAACACCAGGGCAGGGATTGCCATATTCATGTGATGAAGAAAGGAAGGATTTTTCTCCAAAGAATTCAGAACAGACCCCATTATTGTATTTTGTGCAATGTGATCTGAAATCTCATCTTGGATTGGATTTTGATTGGAAAGTACAAAATCTGATTGATCCAAAATCCAAAATAATTGCCGAAATCAGATGTATTTTATTTATTTTTTTTTTTGGGGGTACTATTTAAGGAACTGCAATATTAAGCATATACTGAAATGCTTCTTAATATTATGAGACCAGTTTTCAAAACAGGGGAATGCTGGCTTACGTGTATGTTCTGTCTGCATCTTCGGCCACCTGATCGTGCAAAAATTCAGGCATGCTATTTTCAAAGGGTCACAAGTTTTGTGACAGTTTTCATGGTTTGTGGCAGCTTGCCTCACTTTTTGACACAAGCTCTACTTGTCTGGATGCAGATTGTCAAACAGTGTCCAAAACTTCAGATATGCTTGCATCCAAAATGGGACATGGCCTTTGAAAATTCTGCCATATGTGTTTTTGTGTAAATTTACTTTGAGATGTCATAAGGCTCTTTAAAAAGTATACATATGAGAACAGTTTTCTGTCACCTTTAAAACAAATCTGAACATTTTATTGAGCATCTGTGACCAATTATGCTGGAGAAGAAAGAGGTTTCTGTAAGTTTTAATGCCGAGTCCCTTTTTACTGAGGTACCAGTGAGTATTTAGACCCTCTGCGACATGGAATGGGCTCTGAAGGCATTACAAAAAGTACCTTGATTGAAGTTAGTTCTTCACGCCATCTGCTAAATTAGAATTTGTGCAGAATGTTGCAAACAGAATGACCAGTTGCCATGGTTATGGGGAAGATATGCATTATGGTACCTGTTTCATATGTAATGTTACTCAAAAAGTCATCTAGCAGGTTAGATATAAATAGATTGGGCAGTAATGCATGTGACTCTGCACCGTTAGGAAAGGAACATGATGTTCTTATGCCTAGGATGCTGTGTCAGGAATAAATCTTGTTTCCGTCTCAACAAAAAACAATATTTTAGTAAAGTAAGATGAGGATAATAAGGGAAGGTGGTGGTATTAATTTCTGTTTATTGTTTGTGGCCTTTTTCTCAGTACAGTATATAAAATAATATGCAAGAATAAATGTGAAACATCACTGTATAGAATACACACAATTAGTTTAAGCAATTTTTAGACTAAATCATTTTCATTCTAACTTTCCCGCAACATTTTTTTGAAATGGCCTCAACCTATTTAACACCTCAACTTACTGAGAACCCAGGAACCACCAAACAATGTAATCGCTAGACACGTACAGTTTCTTAGTTCATCTCCAAGGCATATTAAACTTGAGTTTGCATACCAATGACAAAAAAGAAAGACATGTTTAATAACCTCTTGGTCACTAGATCCACAGCCACAATTTGTTGTAGTACTATCCAATTACTGATAAGCTTGCATTTATGATATTACTATTGAAGACTTGAAATCTGAACCATGTAATCAACTTCCTCAGCTTAGGGGACTCAACCAGGATCAGGTATTTTTCAGATTCATGAATTGTCTTAATTGCTGCTATCAATAGGCTTTAATGACTATTTGAGACATGTGCCATGTCACTTTATTTTGTCACATTAGTTATTCTTTGATCAATCAACCTGTTTTGTAATTATTAAACTGAAAGCCTGAGGACTAAGAGGATATACCACAAACCTAGATTCAATAAGGTATTTCTGAAAATTAAACATTCTGATTTCATATATACAAGTCTTGATTAATCTATGAAACCACTTTTAATTCAGTTGGGCTTAATTCAGCTCTAATAAGGGAGAGCAAGAGAAGCAAGAGAATTATTGAGTCCAAGTACATTTTCATCAAGGTTATCTACCACTTGATCAACCAAAGTTAGTTTTAAAGGAAAACTACACCCTCATGTCTTGTAAATTTTATTGATTTGCATGTCAACATACAGCTCTTGTTGTGTAGCTGTTAGGGATATATGTAATTGATTTAGTTTATTTTCACTGTTCATGCTAGTTCCTGTAGCTATCCTGGGGTCTCCATTTTCTGAGTGTAGAAATGTTATTGTCCATGAGAGCTGCATTAGCATATGAGAACATGATGTGTCAGCTCCCTTTAGACTCTACAGTGTGCCTGTCTGCTTAATTAGAGCTCAACAAAACATATTGCAGCAAGGTGTGAAATGCCACATTTACCTTCAGTTAGCTTTGCAATCTGTCTGAGTTGTAATGCAGGGTTTTCCTCTTTAAATTACATTCAGGTTGTGTGTTTCCAGAGAGTTGTTTTCAATACTTTCTGCATAGAGAGACATAGTATAAATGGTACTGTGACATCATGTTCTCATATGCTAATGCAGGTCTCATGGACAATGGGATTTCAACAACTTTAAAATGGAGATCCCCAGGATAGTTACAGGGGACTAACATGAACAGTGAAAACAAACTAAAGCAAACACGTACCTAAAGGGAATAAATAAGGTTCAGGAGGGTAGAATCTTTCAGAAAAGAAGATGTTCTAGAACCAGAGTGGATGACATGAGACTGGAAGGGGGTAGACTAAGGGACAATGTGAGAGAGTACTTCTTTAAGGAAAGGGTAATGGTGGCATGGAACAGCCTCCCAGCAGAGGTGGTGGAGGCAAAGTCGGTGGGAGAATTAAAAACTACATGAGATAGACATAGGGGAATCCTAATGATTCAAAAAAGGAGGTAAAGCAGGAAATCAAGTAGGATCTGTGGCTTTTTGTGGTAGGTAGGGAAAAGGGCAGACTGGATTGGCCTATTAGTCCTTATCTGCCATCAGTTTCTATGTGTCTGTGTTTCTATGTACACATATCCCCAACAGCTACAGGAAAAGAGTTGTCTGTTGACATGGAAACAAATAAAATTTACAAGTTATGAGAGTGAAGTTTTCCTTCAACAAAACCCATATTTTGGAGTCATAAAGAGTATGACTTTTGTTGCACGTTAATAACGTCAGTAACTCCCTCTGCTTTACTTCCCCATACTGAATGTTAAATTTCATAGTACCTTGACTAGTTTGCCTGATTGTACTTGCTATATATGACAAATGTGTACTTGCTATATATGACAAATGTTTAGACCACTTCTGTTGTTACATTTATTCAGTCCCAAATATGGCTATTTCACAGTTTTAATTTTACTACTCTTCAAATAACACCATGCAGCAGTGCATATTAGTTTGAGAAGTTTGACATATACTTTTTATTCTTTTAGATTGCCCCTTATCTCCTGTCTTGTACAATATCCCTTTTCCTACATTCTGAGTCTGTGTTAGCACTTAGTTTTATATTTGAAATAATTAAAGGAGAGCTCGAGAGCTCACTTTAATATGGTTATTCCCACATTTTTATCATTAGTTGCAGCTGCGTTTGAACATATATTGTTCCATAATTACAGGGAGCAGGGTCTGTTTCATGCTAGTTCAATGTAATCACAAAACAAAAACAAAACAAAAAAAAAAGAAAGAAAGAAAAACTGTTATCAAACAATGGGCATTCAAAAACAGCTGAGAATACTGGTTAACACCTCGGAAAAGCCATATTGAAAGGAGTGCTCCTATTGTTATTATTATTAAAAATGTAAAATAAAGTACTACAGCAGATTGAAAATGAGGAAAAGAGTATCTTACTAAACAGGAGATAAGGGGCAATTTAAAATACAATAATAAAATATAAATCAAAATGTACACAGTTCACATGCATTGCTGCTTTAAGGTTTTTGAGGATTGCTGGCCCAGTGGCGCTGAGGGCTAAGGCACTGGATGCCTTACCTTGTGCTGCGCCAGTGACCCGTGTTTGGGAATGAGCATGGGCCACCAGGGGTTGGCAGGGTTGGAGAAGGATTGAGCATCTGAGGAACTGCTCTCCTTCTCTGGTGGGGGGGGATGTCAGTGGTTGGTGCTCTACTGGCCCCCGGTGGATACTGGGGAGCAGTGCACTGAGGCTGCAGACAAGGGGGTGGAGATGGAGCAGATGCTCGGGAGCACATGCAGATGCATGTGCGCTCCCTCCACTGGCATCATTGCACACCCCTCCCCGCAGGGGAAACCATGCAGAAAAATCCCTCGGCAGCATGAAGGCTGCCCAGCGCTGCTGCCACGGACTCACCCAAGATAGCTCCCTCCCAGGCCCATCCTCACGGTCTCCACAGTGGTGGGGTAAGTACCTGCTGTGATGTAGCCTGGGAGGGCTGTGGTTGGGAGGTCCGAGCTCTGGCCATGCCCAGGGCAGCAGCCGTGAAGGCTGACTGGATGTGGGGGGACCAAAAGTACAACCCCCCCAGCTGAGGAATAAAGAATGTAGGGGAAAAAAAAGGTTTTTGAGGATCCAAATGCCATAGCTTTTGTTTTTGAAATATAAATGGTAAATATCAAAGAAATTGCATAATACAGAAAATTTGCTACATTTCCACTGCAATCCAATAGGTGATAGGGCCATTAGCACATCATCATTTGCAAAGGCTAGATACCTAAGTTTTTGTCCTTAAGAACTGTCAATATTACAATTATATATCTATATCTATATCTATATGAGTATATATATATATATATATTTTTTTTTTAGTTAGGCTCTTGTAGTAAATCTGACTTGCGAGTTCAGACCAACTACCTGAGAAAAAAGATTTTATTATGTAATTGACCATTTTACTGGCAACCTCTTACTGCAGTAGTTTTAACCAAGGCTTAAGTCTTGAATGCTAACTTTACATCAACAAAGATGAGGAACAGTTTTTTTTTTAAATGCAATACTTTTCTGTTTTGTGTGCTAACATGAAACAATAGTCTATTATACTAAAGCCTTTTTGGAATCTTGCCTGCAAATGGTGTACTGTTGAATTTTCATCTGCTCAGATTTCAAGTCTTGAGAGCAATATGTTCCAAAAGATTTTCTGAATAAAATCCAGTAACTGATTGGTCTGTATGTGCTGGGATCATTCACACTGCCCTTTTTGTGGATTTGTGTAATTAGAGATCACGTCCATTGATTGAGATAAAAATGGAATTATAGAATCTAGTTAGGAAAGGTACCTACCAATTTAGCTCACATTTGTATATGTCTGTTGTAATTTTGTCCATCTCTGGTGCTTTTCTATGTTTAAAGCTATTTAATGCCAAAAATAGCTTCTTTTTCAGTAATTTCCTCAACTGAGATGTCTGACCTTGAGCCCTGTTTACCTGCACTATTTGTTATTTCTCCATTAAACAGGAGTATAATAATAATTATAGGGAAAGAATAACCAGATGTAAAGATGAGAAATACCATATGATGCCTAAAATAAACTTATATAGTTTGGCCTTATTATGTATGCCATTCATCCAGTTCAGAAACTTTGTTGTGTACGGTCTAAATGTTGTACTCATTCTAAAAATGTTGTGCACATTTCATCTTTAACTCAGCTGTGTTCCATGTCACCTCACTCCCTCCACTTTCAGTTTCTCTGCTCAGTCACAGAACATTGTCCTCCCCGCACACTCCTGCAGCCTTCACTTTCACTTTTAACAGCAGCACTCGGCTAAAATAACACAAAGGTAACAAACTGAAAAAAAATCCCTGACACCATATAGTATAACAAATAAAATATGGGCAATCATACAAAACTCGCCCTGTGTTTCCATCTCTGGTGAGATGACAGCATGGACTTCTCGAACTTCACTCTCAGTGTCCATATGCTGTTATCTCAACCCTTCAATGGAAACACAGGCTTGTTGTGTATGGTCACCCATATATTATTCCTTATGTGCTGGTATTTTAAAAAAAAACTGTGTGCTTACAAATGTACTACAGACAATAAAGAAACCAAGAAGAGTACCTTCTAATTTTTTTTCTCTTTGTAGTACATATGTTTGGGCACATCTTTTCCATTTTTGCAGTTGATTGATAGGTGCTGGCAGCACCGCACACAAGTAAGCAGCTTTGTTTGTTTCTTTGTGCATTAAAAACATCTTTGTTATTCATATATGAAAGTAAAAACAAAGTATGTGAAGTTCTGAATCATATGCCTGTTAAGAAAGCCTCCTCTCCCATCATACATCATTGACAATAAAACGGGCTCTTCATTTGAGTTCAAAGTTAAGTAGCTTGAACTACTTTTCCCAGTTCGCTCAAGCCAGTGTACATTACAAGCTGGTAGCCCTAAGGAAGAGGGATGGTATTCCTGAAAAAGCATCAGAGTCAATAGGTTGGATTTTCAAGGAACTGAAGCATGATTATGCTATATTGCTCTGCCCGCGGCATAACTGTTAGACCACATAAAACGTGATCTAACTTCATGTCACAAATGTCGCAAGTTGCACTTCAGTAATGACACACACATCAAAAAAAATTGTGTGCCTCATTTTTCTGCTGTAAAGGGAGCAAAGTGTTGCAAGTGGGTCAACATATTTGAAAATCACTTGCAAACACTGTGGCACATTTGCAGTGTTGCAGGAGTTGCAGAAGAACTGCCTCAAGTCCTGCATTCAAAACTTGAAACTCCAGACCCATATATTTTTTTCCCTCTGCAGAGGGAAGGCAGTGGCAGACTCTGGCACTGGGTAAAGCAAGGCAGACTAGGAAGGTGGAGTGCATTCTGATAGGCTGAGCAGCAGGAATCAATTTACATGCACTTCTTGGAATGCATATAATATTTATGGTAGGAAATGATTTACAAGAAATGCTGCAGTGAGCTGGCTACATAGGACTCTTCATCTATGAGATTCACAGCCAGGAAGTGACAAGTCTACAGATGTGATCCCTTGCAGGCTTTGGGGAGGGTTAAAAATTTGGCAGCTCAACACTGTAATGTTTATTTAAATGAAAACCTTTTGTAAAAGCCTGGGGTGGAAATAACTGCAGACAGGGACTACAATGACATCATCAAAGTATTGTTGATCAGAGAGATCATGAACAGAGCAACAATGAAAAAAGCATGTTGTCATAGGCCAATGGTTAGTAGGAGAAACCGTTTTCTTTAACTTAAACAGTTTCTATTGCTAATCCATGCCACCGGTTAAAATAAAGCAACCTATGTTTTAAATTTCTAGTGATCTTTAACAAAAGGTCACAGAGGTAAGATAGGGAGAACATATAAACATGTGTATTAACAGCAGAAGAAGGCCTTGCACTCTATTAAATCTGCTCGATGCAGAGCCCCGTGTTCTTCTTTATATGACACTTGTCCCCCTCCCCAGACATGGTTACTCTCCCCTTAACCATATCTCACCTCCTCTTGAAGCCACCAAAAGTTTTCTGTGTTTTTTATTCTCCCCATCCCAGCTGGCCCTCCTTCCTGCTGGTCCTCCCAGCCCCCTAACCCCAGCTTCCCCTGGAGCTTACCTCTCCCACATCCTCACAGCCAGTGCTCTGTGGCAGAGTGGTGGGGAGTGCCCTCAACTAGCCAGGACTGGAGCCAGATTCTGGGAGGAGCTGGAGTCATTGGGTACAGGGCCTGTGGAGGCTAGTGGACATCCTGCATGACTGGGAGTTTCCTCTTTTCTCCCCAAGAAAGACGTGGTGTGTGCTGATGTCAAGGCACATGCACCAATGTCTGCCATGCCTCCCCCAACTTTTCAGCTTTAACTGCCTCTCCCCTGACTTCTGCCAGGGGCCAGTCCAGCACCAAGCTCTTCCCCACCCTCCCCCCAGAGGAGGAGTGCAGTTCCATGGATGCTCATTCCTCCCCCCCAGACAGCCCTCTGACACCTCAGGCTTGCTTTTGAACCTGGGTCATCAGTGTCGCAAGTGGTAGTGTTACTGCTGCGCTGGCAGATTGGTGAAGCCACCAACAGTTATCTCATTCACTGCCTCTTCTGGTAACCCATTCCACCCTGCCACCACTCTCTCTGTGAAGAAGTACCTCCTGGACTCCTTCAGGAACCTACCTCCCCATACTCTTGTTATCGCCGGTCTTGAAAAGTTCCCTGGGGGCAAACTTCTTTTTTTTTTAATAGAGCTGTCTATTCCTCTGTTGCCACCTATGCCACACCATCTGGCCCCATGACTAGCAACTCTCAACCCTGTCAGCAGCTCCCATCATCTCACCAGTGGGGATTAACATGAAGCAGGTTCCAAGAGTGCCATGGGCCATAACACATGGCAACAGACAGACAAAGGGTTTTTTCTTGTGTTTCTCCCTTCCCAACATGGAGCTGTGATGGCACGGTGGGTGCATGTACATGGAAGTGTGCATGTGCTCCTAGAACCACGGTTTCCCTCAACCCCCTCCCGACATAACTTTAGTCCCTAGAACTTTGCTCTGACTCCCAGCCTCCACCGAGTGTCAGCTGAGAGCAAGGAAAGTCACCTCCCCAATCCAGGAGATGAGAGAAGCCCAACAGCTGCTACAGTCATTTCCCCCCTGCCAACCCCTGAAGACTTGAGCTCACTCCCAAGCATGAGTCTCCAGTGTGGTGTGAGGTGTGGCAGCCAGCACCATAACCCTCAGTGCCACCAGGCCAGCTTGGGGGCAACCTTGTTAATACCTTTGAGGTACTTAACCCTGTCATGCACCCACATTCCTTTCTGTACTCAAGCAAGTATAAATTCAGTCTCTCTAGCCTCTGCTGGTACCAGAGTCCCTGCTGACCCTGAATCATTTTTGTTGCCCTTCTCTAAACTGCCTTCATCTAGTTAATGTCCTTTTCGTGATAGGAGTTCCAGCACTGCATGCAGTACTCCAGAAGTGGTTTCACCATGGATCTGTACAGTGGCAGTGTGACTTCTTTCCTTCTGCTGGTGAACCCCCTACATATGCAACCCAGCATTCTATTAGCACTTGCCATTGTCTTGCTGCATTACATACCAGGTTTCAGGTTGCTCATGATTGCAATCCCCAGGTCTTTCTCCTCCTAGAACACCATGATAGTTACTTCTAACCCCTGTTTGTGCATAGCCCTAGGGTTCTTACTCCCAACATGCATGACCTTGCAAAGGGGAGAGAGAATTCAGCAAAGGGAGGTTCCATGACTTCCTCAAGATCACACAGTAAGTGGCAGTTGTGGGATTCTGACCTCCATCTCCAGGATGACAGCACTGTGTGCTAACCATTAGGATATAATTCCTTCAGTTGGAGAACAGATGGTACCCTTACAGGATACCGAAGCTGAGGGTCCTGACATGTATGGGTCTTGCATCGATATCCCAAAATTAGGGATGCCCGACATTTCAGTCCAATAGCAAAATGTTATTTCACTGGGAAAAATTGTATTTCACCTGTCAAAATGCTGGGTTATGCCCACAAAACATGGTTCTGCCTGGCATAACCATATGAGGATGGTGGAGAGAGCTGCTGGCCAAGAAGCCCCATGGTGTGGAGCACTAATGCTCCTACAGCTTGGCCAGCAGGCTGTCGGGGAGGAGGACCTGTTCCTGCAGTGGGAACTTTTTTAAAAACATTTTGCCACTCCCCCAAAGTTAACAACCAACTCCGAGGTCCAGTCCCCCTCTGAGTTGGTTATTTTAGTTAGGGGGCCCTCCGTATAATGCAAATCCCCATCAGGATTTTGAAATTCCGTCTCTCGACCTCGATATAGTGTAGGTCAGGAGACTGAATTTTGGGATTACATAGGTAATCCGAACGGACAGAGGACAGCGCATCTCACGTCTTTGTTAGTTGCTCCATGCCACCATTCTTTAAGACTTTTTTGTGGGGAAACACTAACTCTGTTGTCTGCTATTTTTACAGCACTGGTCTTTCATTCTGTCCTATGTACTTTTCCCCACAATTACAATTTTACCATGATCACTGGCAATATTTTGTATTTTGTTTTAAAGCATATCACCAACTATATATTTTATTAAATGAAAACAATATTGAATTGTACCACTGTGTTCTTGTCACTGCTATGTCTGTAGTTAACCTTGGTCTACTGTAAATCTGTTGGATGCAAAGATCACAAATCCCATTTTAGACGCAGGCCACTTGACATCAAAAAATGGATGCAACAGAGACTTACAACCACAATTTGATTTGAAAAATCAGTTCTTGATTTCACCAGAACCACAAAAAGGAATTTTCAGCCTTGTTCACTGTTGTTTGTTGTTTATTTAATTTATAATATATGGCCCCAAATAAAACTGATGCACATTTGTTTAAAAAACCATAAAATATGTAAAATGGCTGGCCTGTCAGTGCAGCAGCCGCACTACCACTCATGGTGCTGGCAACCCAGTTCGGGAACAAGCTTGAGTCATTGGGGGCTGGCTGGGGGGGAGGATCAAGCATCCCAGAGAATGCCCTCCTCCTCCTCCTCCTCCTAGGAGGGAGGGTTCCATTTTGTGCCGTGGTACTGAAACTGGGTGATGACAGGTGGTAGTGCAGCTTGAGATGGATAAGGAAGGGGAGCTGTCATGGATGTCAGGGTGTGGATGTGTGCACAGTGTGCATGGGCACATCTTGATGTCAGTGTATTCAGTGTCCCAGAGGGGCTGGAAAAACAGGAAAAGCATGGCCCCAGCACTTCTGTGATGATGGACCCCAGTATAGCCAGAACCCCACCTCCCTAGCATGGCACCACCTGAAGAACATAGATGTTTGGGGGTACATCCCCCTACTCTGACCTCACATGGAGCATAAACTGAGGCTCCATGGAGGTAGGAGGCTGTGGCTGGGGTAGACAGGGGGATCAGGAGGTGTCTGGAGGTCCTGAGTGGAAGGAAGGGTGGCTGGAGAGAAGAGGAAAAAAATAGTAAAAAAAAAAACTTACAACAATCATAATTTTTAAACATCTACACTTTTCATCTACACTTTTGTAAAACTTTGTTTAAAACATTTTCAAAATTTGTCTATGTAGTCCAGCCGTTACTGATTTCTTAACATTCTACTTGGTAATGATCATTCAAAATATAACATGTACTTCGCGTTATTTTCATCACATTGCTGCATTTGCAACAAGATGCTCCTTATTAAAAAGAATAATGTTGAAAAGTAAATGCCATGTCACTGCAGTCTCAGAGCTACAACATTCTGGGGGAAACAACATGATGCTACCTTATTCACAGCACCCTTGCCCTCCTGATATAAACATGCATATGAAGTCCTTGATAGTCTGTCAATATAAATTCATATCTTACTACTTTACTTTTTAATTATTTTTTTTCATAAAGGGCTGGGGTAGAAATAATTACTGACTAATTGCTAAAATGACATCATTATGAGAATAGTGTGTACCTGAAAGACTGTGCAAGGAACAGCAGGGAAAAAAGTATATTAACATAATCCTGTGTATACGTCAGAGTAACACATTTCTTGAACTAGTTCTTATTGTTAGTATGCAAGTCCAGTAAAAAACATGTATTTAAATTTCCACTGATCTTTAATAATGTCCAAAAGTCACAACTCACATTTCTGATATCAAACCGACATGTTAATATCTACAGTTCTGGCATCTCCTATGGTAATTTTTTTTTATTTATTTAGTTGTTTAACCAGGTATAGCACACTAAGCTGAAAGCTTTTTTACAAGAGCGACCTGGGAGCACAAGGAGGTTAAGTGACTTGCTCAGGGTCACACAGTATGCAAGTGGAAGCTGTGGGATTCAAATCCAGGTCTGGTTTGCTAGATGTCACCACATTTGCAGCTCAGAGCCTTAGATCACTGTGCTATACTACCTCTCTAATTCTTTTGGTGAGAGAACTGCAAAGTGAAGCTGAGCAAGTCTGCCACACAAAGGACTTGAGAAGGCACTATTATAACCGTGCGAGATGCTAGAAGTGTACATATAAACACAGTATTATGTTAAAAACATGTGTTTTTTTTAATTAACTTGGTTTTTAAAACAAACATATGTTACTTTGCAGAAAACAAGAGAACCCCCGTGTGGGAAATTAATTTTGCCAACTGAACTAAGCACTTTAGAATTTTTGAACTAGTTGGACAAGAGACCCTCTTATGGTTATAAGAGTTTCTAGGGTGTTTAGAAATTACATGGATTATAACATACACCCTGCAGGTGCAGGGAAGGTGGTCCTGATGGGCAATGCCTTCTTCCGCCTTTGAGCACCGAGTAATACTGAGTAATCCTGACTGGCTAAAAATGTCATGATTTACAATGGGAATTATGACTATTCATAGTATAACTTCTTTTACCGGTTATAATGAACCTTCTTGAAGGGCATCTCCATAGTGTCATAGTACATTGGACTGTAGGTTGTTGGCATCGGGGCCTCACAGGATGTTTTTTGCAGCCACGCATTGTCTCTTTATATTTTATTACCGAAAAAAAAACCATTTCTTTAAAGGCTGAGTATAGGAATACATAGAACATTTCAACCTAAGGATAAGGTCAATACCCTGGAAAACTACCCCCTAACTGACTCACATATTGAAATAACCTGTTCTATGGTGATGGATAAAATACAGAAGTTAAAAGTAAATACATCTATGGGACCAGATGGCATAAGTCCCAGAATGATAAAAGAGTTGAAATATGAATTAGTGGAACCAACTACTAAACTGTTTAATGACTCCATTAAACAGGGAAAGGTGATACAAGAATGGAGGGAAGCATTGGTGACCCCAATTTTTAAGAAAGGAGATAGATCGAAAGTAGAGATCTATAGTCCTATTAGCCTGACCTCCATTCTGGGGAAACGTATGGAGAGGTTAGTGAATGACCAAATATTTGAAAGTATAAAAAACACGGGATGATTGATTTAACCCAACATGGATTTAGTGGTGGTAGGCCCTGTTTCACTAATTCAATTATATTTCTATGAATTAGTGAGTGAGGCACTTGATAGGGGGATAGCAGTGGATGTGGTGTTTTTAGATTATGCAAAAGCTTTTGATTCATTAGATCACAGTATATTGATAAGGCAACTGGTAGCCTTGAAAATTCATCCAAATGTGATATCATGGGTGGAGTCCTGGTTGACCGGTAGGAGACAGGGTCTGTATTCATGGATATAGCTCCAGTTGGGGGGCAGTTATGGGTGGTGTGCCATAGGACTCAGTCCTAGGGCCCACACTGTTTAATTTGGTGGTAGTGACAATGCAAGTCTCAAGTCATGTTTGGATGGCAAAATATGCTGACAATAGCAAAGTGGGGTCTGTTATCGACAGTAAAAATGGGGGTCAGAAGTTGCAGGAAGCACTAGATAGCTTACAACAATGGGCTATAGTACACACATTGAGATATAACTTGGAGAAGTGTAGAGTTATGCATCTGGGACAACACAACCCATGGCACAAATATGTGATGAATGGGACATATCTTATGAAAACTATTCAAGAAACAGATCTGGGGGTTACTATAACAAGGGACCTTTCTTTTGATACTCATACTAAAAATAAGGTAAAACAATGTAATAGATTGTTGGGCTGTATAAGGAGGAACATAGCTAGTAGAAGTTCAGATGTTCTGATGCCACTGTATGCCTCTTTTGTGAGACCACAAATGGAGTACTGTGGCAGATTTTGTGCACCCCAAACTCGGAGAGGACAGGCTGTCATGGAGGGGGTGCAGAGGCATGCAACAAAACAGGTTAGCTCACTAAGATCTAGGGAGTACGGGGAAATGCTGAGTAAACTGGGTCTGTACTCTATGTGCTATAGGCAAATAAGAGGGAATTTATGCCTTGTTTATAGTGCATCTAGAGATGCGTATAAATGGGAAATGATTGGCTTAGTTTCACAAGATAATAATAGAAGAACTAGGAGTCATGGTTTGAAAATAAAGGGAATGGTTAATAAGACAACTAAATGGAGTAGATGGTTTTCCCAGAGGATGGTGACTGTATGGAATTTGTTGCCAGAGGCAGTGGTGACTAGTGAGAACATGAAAACCTTCAAACAAAGACTGGATGCGTATATGGAGAAAAGAAAATGCCAGTACCACTAATTAGGTGGCGAGCTATTAAAGGGTCATGTAGACCTCACAGCTTGTAGTTATCTATGAATCTGTTAAATACAAAAACAATGAGCAATTTGAAAGGATATAAACAAAACATCATAGTCAGCATAATACACCAGTAATGTACAAAGGTCTTGGGGAAAGAGTATTATACAGCAGTAAAGTATAATAAACAATGAATATTAATACATAATTCTAACATAAAATGGCAGAAAAATGGGATATAATTATTACTAATAAAGTGCAGAGCAGTTGGCTAATATGCCCCTGGTAGGAGGAGGAAGGTTTAGTTAGTAATGGAAGGAGGGAGAGAGTATAGTTAAAACTGTGGGGCTACGTTATGTGAGAGCTGGTTTAAGACAGTGTACAGTAAGTGCAACGAGTATGGCTAAGGCCTAGAATAGGTCCAGCAAATAGGAGGAGAGGTATTAGGAGAGTTCATGGAGAAGGAAGCATAAGCAGAGGCCTGACTGCAGCAGGTGACTTTTTAGCTGGCGTTTGAAGCTGGCTTCAGTAGAGGCAAGGCAGATATTTGTAGGTAAGGAGTTCCAGTGTACAGGTGCAGGGTGTGAAAATGCTTATGCCCCCATAACTGTTTTATATCTTGGTATTTGGAAAAGCATCTGATCTCCAAAGTGGAGGGCATAGTGGGGGCTTTGAGGAATTAGCAACTGAGCAAGAGTAGGGGGAACATCAGACCAAGAGATATTATCAGTCAGGACACCAAGTGAGTAGAGATGGTGAGCCATGTGTGAGAGCCACTGAAGACTGCTGTAAAGATGGCAGTGATGGGTACAATGATGTAAAGCCAGCACAAAATGGCATATGTTATTACAAGTGGTGTTCCAATTGTGCAGACTAGATTTAGAAGCACCAGCATATGTGACGGAGCCATAAGTAAGGGCTGGAAGAAGTATGCACTGGGCTATGGTGATATGGGCAGAGGGTGTGACAGCATGTCTGGTACAGTAGGCCAGTCCAGTCTTAGAGTTTACAGCTTTACAGGTGATGGAGTTGTGAAGGTCAAAGTCAATGGAGGGTCAAAGGTAATGCCCAGATATTTGAAGGATTCAACATTGTTGAGAATGGAGCCATCAGTGCCAGAAACTGCTAGCTGGTTATGGTATTTCTTTAGTCTAGGGGCAGATCCAAGGAACATAGCTTGAGTTTTACACATGTTGAGTACTAGTTTATTCCTAGTAAGCCAGACTTGGATACGACAAAAGTCAGAGGAGAGGGTAGAATTAAGGTCAGTGTCATCCTTGGCACCGTAGTAAAGGACAAGGTCATCAGTATAGAGAAGGGATGAGGAGTGGGTGACACTAAGAGAGAGATGTCATTGATAAAGTGGAAACTAGAAGGGGGCCAAGGATGGAGCCTTAGGGTACCCCAATGTTGATTTTGGAGAGTTCAGAGGTGGCGGAGCAGTATTTAACATATTGTTGTCTGTCAGAGAAGTAACTGTCATGCCAGGCAACAATCTCAGGGGAAAACCAAGGAAAGTCATTTTGGCCATAAGCAAGGTGTAGTCAACAAGGTAAAAAGCCTTGGTTAGGTCAATAAAGACTGCCCTAGTTAAAAGGCTGGAATCCATAGCAGATTTGGTGTCAACTTAAGAAGAGCAGTAGTTGTACTATGGCCCTTTCTAAAGTCATGCTGAGTCAGAAAGAAGGTTATGGTCATGGAGGAATGTGACTGTTTGCAGGAAAACAGCTTTTTCTAATAGTTTGCTTAAGACAGGTAGTATGGCAATAGGTCTATAATTCGTGATGACTTAGGGTCTCCTTTTTTAAAAACAGGGACTATTCTGGCTGTCTTCCAGATATGGGGACAATCCCGGAGCAGAGCGATAAGTTTAAAATTCTAGCCAGTGGTACAGCAAGAAGAGGGGCAGCTAACTTGAGAAGTTGGGACTGTATGTCTCTTGGCACTTACCTCTCTTGCTATGTCTCATTTTCTTTCTTCCATCCCCAGTTGCTATAAATTAAACATCATTAGGGACCAGTGCCAGGATTTTCATGCCCTTAAGCCCGACTTGCTCCCAGGGCTATTGTCAAAGGGCTTGTGTCAGCTTGTGTGCCTGCATGTGGGCTGGCAAGAGGTGCTAGTGGCAATCAGTTCCATGTCCAGCAGTGAATGCGTGTGGCTACTTCCTAAGTCTGCTTAGACCATCAGTGTAAACTCACACTATATTACAGCCCAAACAGGAATTGTACAATAATAGTAGGCTATACAATTACAATGCAGAATAAAATTATAATACCATAGATTAATGAGGGCTACTATAGAAGTTAAAATGTGTTTGTCCCACAAATGAATGACTGCAGGAGGTAGAGCCAGTACATTATCAGCTACATCTTCTAATTCTAATTTGTATGTGACCATGTTTTTCACATGGTACTCACCTAATTATTGATTTAATTCATTTATTGGTGGAAAAGACTTTTAATGGGGAGCTAACTCTAGGAAATCTTTTAAAAAATAATATTTAGAGACAACTCAGCATATATATATATATATACACATATATATATATATATATATATATATATATATATATATATATATATATATATCTTATTTCACTGACCCTAATATAAACAGAACTTTTTCCTTCAACTTCATTTCTCATGACTAGCTAATCCCCAGCTAAAATCATCACCCCTTGCTTGTGACATCACAGTCACTTCCTTGGCAGCAGATTGTGACATCTCAAAGAGCGGATTATGACTTCAAGTGGGGAAGGGACAGCAGGAGGTGATGAACTCTGAGGTGCAAGGACCCAGTTTTCATTCCAATGTCCTTACAGTTTGTTTTTTGTGCATCTTTCCAAGCCACATAATACTCTACCTCAATTTCAGTGCAAGGCATTATTGATTTACATACCCATGATGCCTTGCACTGAGATAGAGGCTTTAGATTATGTTTGTGGTTTGGGGAGATAGATGCACAAAGACCAAACAATCTGGATATTTCTTCTCTCCTAGCATCCTTTTATGGATTCCATGCAGCATTCTTCCTGTAAACTGTCTCTGCGATATGCTACCTTCAAGTGTATTAAAAACCCAATATATGTAATAATCGATATATGAGGAAGATTAATATGGAAAGTATTTCAAGTATAAATTATGTTTTCTCTAAATATTGTGTTTCTCAAATTTGTCTAGCGGTGTCAATTGCTCTTTAACCAGAAAACCCCCCATGGGACACAGCATTGAACTCTCAAATGTGTGGTAGGAATTCTGTTGCAGGGATACAAAAATAATGCAATGTACACCACTTTGGAAACACAGTATGATTCATAACCTAAGCAAGAATGTTGGCTTAATTTAAATTATATTTGAACAACTGTTCTTGATTAAATGAATATGAATAGAAAGAAAATCATATATGGACTCTTAAAACTAAACCTCCATATATATATATTTAATTTTCATCCAGTCAGTAAAATTATATTCTTCAGTAGCCACTACCTTCTAATTTAGGCTCCAAAGTTATTCTTTTGTGTTTGTGAATATATCATATTAACATTATACCCATAACCAAGACATCCAAAAGTCATGGCAATGAAATGTACATGGCGTATAACCACATTTAAATGGGACCCATTAATAAAAAATATTTATTACATGTCATATTTAAATTGCAAAATAAAACCTGTTGGTGCCTAGTGATACATCTGTTCACTCTAAAGTTCTCTATAAAGGACTTTAGTACATATGAACCTATGAAGAAGCCAGCAGAATAAGGCCATTTGGTCTACCAAATCTGCTCATATTGCAGGGTCTAGGGCTTAAAAAAATCTTACACATTTGCAAATGCCATCATAACATTATGTTCTGCATTGGCCATGAATCAAACCCAGATCAGCTGCATGGAAGGCAGCTAAGCTAACCACTATACCACCAATGCTCCACACAGGTACAAACAGTACTAACACATGTAGTATATATAAGAAGAGGTTTGCAAATAATGTGGCATGTTTGGATCTTTCAATAAGAGTTTACATTTTATTCCCAACTACATACACACACTGTTCTTAGTAGATTGCATTTTTGTCATTGCTGTGTCGTTGCTGAGTTCTCAGTGCCACTCCATTCTATGGGGGGGGGGAGCAGTGTGATGCCTTTTTTGTTCTGTTTGTTACATCTATGTTGGTCCAATAAAAGGTATCAAATCATTTGCTTCTGGATCTGTTCTTATAAGAACCAATACAGCAAAGACTAAATCTGTATTTTTAGTCACAGTTCAGTTTTTCCTCTCAGTATTCCTATTATTCCTCTCCTCTCAGGAACTTCATAAAACAGGTTGTGTCCCTCATGTATTAGAGACCTTCTGGTTTCTCTTGTATTTGGATGCCACTTAGGGACTTTTGAGGAAAGTCTGCTGCAAGTGTCCAGATACTGGTTCAGAATGGCAGGAGTCTGTGTGTTCTTGGTGAACACACCCTGGCTGTGGAATGGTTTGCCTTCCGAACTTGAAGGTGGTCTTACCTGGTAAAGAAAAATAAACTAAACTACACTAAGCAAAGACATTCCCCACATTTAATTTTTTTTTAGAAGGAAGTTAAGAGATTCTTCTTCAGTGATGCTTTAATATCATTACAGAAATTTTGGAGATACTTTTTTTCTTATGCTGTAGTTATCTATAATTTGTCTTCCTTTACACACATATTATGTTTTCTACTCAGTATGGCACTCTGAGTGCTTGCAGAAGGGTGCCTAGCAAATGCATTGAACTTGAATGTAAAAATGATGTGCAAAACATCAGAATGAACTTAGAAATAAATCTGTCTGTTGCTAGTGCTACCAATCAAGTCTTTTCATGTTGGTTCTAATAAGTGGGAAAAATGTTTCGAGAAAGAATCAACTTTTCCTTTGGATAGTTTGAAAAATGTGGGTTGAATGGCAAATAAGAGCATGGTGAACTCCTTTAACTTAAAATAAAACATATGTCACCAGGCAGCTGGTCCATCTCAGCTGTCCCTTATTTTGCATCCAAAGTTCCCTTCATCCCTCCCTAGCCTGCTGTTGTCCCTGACTGAAAATCATGAATTTAGGGTCATAAAATAATGTCAAACGTTGCAGTTAACCACTGCTTCAGGAACAGCATTTGATGGCAAACCATTTCTTTCAGATTTCTTAGTCTCTGTTATCACTATTTGACATTGTGTTTATTGACTTGGGTTCATTTTTTGCTAACTTTTCAGTGCTGCCCCCATTGCTATGTCAACATAGTTAGAAGCCTATGTCTTTTAGAGGAGTACAATTATCCATAGCTGGATCACTTCATACTGGCTTTAAATATGAAATTAAAGTAAGATAGAAACATAGAAACATATGATAAGAAACATAAGATTGCCTGGAATGTTCAGTCATGAAACAGCCTACTGAGCTACAAGCAACTATGTGCTTGCAAACAAATTAGGGGACTGGGCAAATGAATGGCAAATGAGTTTTGATGCTAAAAAGTGTAAGATTATGCATTTTAGTTAAAAACATTATTGATTGAAATTGTATAAAAATCAAAACAAAAAGGTAATAATCAATGCATGCTGCAAATAGAAAATAGAGTAATGATCAGCAATGCAACCATATGTCTTCTTCAGAAATTATCTATAAAAAGAAAATGGCAAAGTTACTAACTATGCCAGTTTCCCTTCCTAGATAATTCCTGAAGAAAACCTATGGTCAACATGCTAATTCAAACTTGATTTTCTATTCAGTGTGCATATCATATTACTTTTTTGTTTTCAGCCCACACATTGATGCAGCACCTTTTTCTATTGTATAGAAATTTCTCCTAATGACTAGAAAAATACTTAAGAGTTAGTGCAAGCAAGAAACTAAAATAGGAGACACAATGTAGAGCTGCAGCAAATAAAGTAAATAAAATAAGTGCTTGTGTTAAAAGTATTATACAAAAAGATCAAGAGGTATAATATAGAGAATAATACATGGGTAGGTGCGTGTAATCAGAATTTTACACAAACTTGAGGAGGGGGATGCTACATAAACCCCAAGAGCAAAGCTCGAGAAGTTTAAAGCCTCCAACACCAAGTGTGTGTGTAAAATTCTGGTTTACACACATGCACCCATGTCTTGTTTTTGATAATTATTAGTGAGCATTTTTCATTACTGTGGCAGTTGTGTGACTAGTGCTGGTGCCGCTCACAGCACAAACTTGACTGACAGACAGCAATTACAGCCACATGGTTCTAAGGCATAACTAAAACCAGGCGGTTATAACACATTTTTACAAACCAGAAATCCGAGCATTAAAAATGCTTGCTAGAAATTATAGTGCAATTGCAGAGTGTGCAATTCAGGAACCCAGTACAAGACCAGAGTCAGCCCTGGGAAGCAAACCATCACGCCCATAACCAGGCTTGATCACCAGCACCTCCATCTTGGCTGGGTTGAGTCTCAGCCAGCTGGAAGCCATCTAGTCATTGATTTTAACCAGACAGTTGTTAAGCACATCAACTGCACTGGATGTTCCAGGAGCAAATGACAAATACAGTTGGGTGTCATCTGCATGGCACTGAAACTCCACACTGTATTGTTGAATAATCTCACCCAGGGGCAGCATATACACTATGAACAACATCAGCAACAGGCTCAATCCCTGTGGAAGGAACTCCACAATGTACACATGCATTCTTGAAGACAGTAATAAGTAACATGAACTCCTATATCTGTTCATCTGTAAACTCCTATTGATTATTACTGTGTACGACAACATAGGTTTACAGTGTGGCACTCCTCAGCATGCCACTCAACTGCTGACACACTGATGTGCTGCAAGTGTAAGAGGGGCAACTGAGCTACCTCAGAAAAAAATAAAAGACTACTGAGCTTGATGGCCATGAGTCACCCTCCCCCAATCAACTATTTGAGGAAGTAGAGGGGAAGATGCTTCAGGGGCTCTTGTCCCAACAGGTACAAGCTGGGAGGATGGTGGGTAGTAGATGAGGTCTAAAAATGTGTCAGGAGGGGATGGAGGGAGGGGAGATCGGCAGGAGACCAGTTATATACCTTAGTTTGAGGAGAGGGTACCCAGTAAAGGCTGTTTGGGGAAGGAGGTTGCCCTGTAAACTTAGGGTAGTTGGTTCATTCCACTGGGGTGTCATACAAATGAGGCACACTGATGAGTCCTGGTAGGATGAAACACATGTCTGTGTCTTATGTTGGCACCCTTTGCAGACTGTGTGAGAGGTCTTTCGGCACCATGCATTTCTGCTTAAAGTTGAACTAGCACACTATTGTGTGGTGATTTGCATATACAGCCCATGATGCTTTGCATTATGGGGATATGTGTGATTTTGTATTTCCTGTAAAGGCAGTTTGATCTTGTATTAAGAATGGTGCTGCAAACCAAGAGACCCCAAATTTGAATCTCACCACTGCCACTTACTGTGTGACCCTGAGCAACTCATTTAGCTGTCCTTTGCTTAACATAGAAACATAGAATTTGACAGCAGATAAGGACCGCTTGGCCCACCCAGTCTGCCCATTTCCCTGCCTACTGGATAAGCTGCAGATCCTAGTTAACCAGCAGCCTACTTCTTTCTACCCCCAACCCCTAGAATTGCCTTATGACTGTCCCATGCATGCTTGAATTCCACCACTGTTTTTGACTCCATGACCTCCACCAGAAGGCCGTTCCATGCATCCACAACCCTCTCTGTGAAAAAATACTTCCTTAAATTACCTCTGAGCTGCCTCCCCTCTATCTTCAAATTGTGCCCCCTTGTTCTTGCACACCTCTTTTTTTGAAAGATGCTACCCTCTTGGACTTTGTTGATTCCCTTGAGGTACTTGAAAGTTTCTATCATGTCCCCCTCTCCCTCCTTTCCTCAAGGCTATACATATTAAGCTCCTTAAGTCTCTCTTCATATGTCTTCCGGTGCAGACCCTGCACCATTTTAGTTGCCCTCCTCTGGACAGCTTCCATCCTGTCTATGTCTTTGCAGAGACTGGGTCTCCAGAACTGCACACAGTACTCCAGATGGGGTCTGACCAGCTGTCTGTACAGAGGGATAATAACTTACTGTTTTCTACTGGTGATGCCTCTCCCTATGCATCCCAGTATCCCCCCAGCCCTCCTTGCTGCCCTCTCACATTGCTTGCCCACCTTTAGGTCATCTGATATGACTACCCCCAGGTCCCTTTCCATTTTTGTTGTTGTTAGTATCTCACCCCCATTGTGTACTCTTCCCTGGGTTTTGTTTCCCAGGTGCATTACCTTGCACTTCTTAGCATTGAATCTAAGCTGCCATACATTTGACCATTCCTCTAACCTTGCCAAGTCCCTTTTCATCCTTTCCACCCCACCTTGTGCATCAACTCTGTTGCAGATCTTTGTGTCATCTGCAAAAGAGACATCTTCCTTCCAGTTCCTCTGCAATGTAGCTATAAGACATTGAAGAGGACCGTCCAATACTGAACCCTGTGGTACCCCACTAGTAACCCCCTTTCTTCAGAGTGGACTCCATTTACTATTACTCTCTGTGTCCTATTCTCCAGCCAATTATTTACCCAGGCTGTCATCTTGGGACCCACTCCCAGGCTAGCTAACTTGTATATTAATCTTTGTGTGGGACTGTGTCAAATGCCTTGCTAAAGTCTAGGTAGCCATGTCCACAGCCCTCCCTGATCTACTACTTTGGTCACCAGTCAAAGAAATCTATCAGATTTGTCTGGCATGACCTTCCACTGTGAATCCATGCTGCTTGGGTCCTGTGCCCTCTGGCCTCTAGATACTCGACAATTCTTTCCTTCAGAAGTGATTCCATCATTTTCCCTACCACTGAGGTTAAACTAACAGGTCTGTAGTTTCTGCTTCTGCCTTGCTCCTACTTTTGTGAAGGGGAATCACATCTGCCCTCCTCCAGTCCTCGGGTACCACCCCATCCTCCCATGATTTGTTAAACAGGGTAGTCAGTGGTGTCACTAATTCCACCCTTAGTTCTTTTAGAATTCTGGGATGAATTCCATCAGGCCCCATTGCTTTGTCCACCTTCAGTTTTAAGAGTTCTTTCAGAACCGTTTCTTCTGTAAATGGGCTGGTATCAACTTCTGTATCCAGAGTGTTTCTACTGTTTGTTTTAGGTATCTCCCCCTCTTCCTTTGTAAATACAGAGCAAAATATTTGTTTAGTATCTCTGCCTTTTCACAGTCTCCTCTGCACCCTCCTCCATTAAGCCTCTACTATCCCTCCTTGGTCTTCCTTCGCTCCCTGATGTACCTATAAAGGTTTTATCCCCTTCTTAACTGAGTTGGCAATCTTTTCCTCAGTTTGGGCCTTTGCTGTTCTGACTGCCTTCCGGCTTCCTTTGCTTTAACTGATACAGTTCTCTGTCCTGCTCCTTCTGTGATTCCTTGTACTTCCTGAAAGCTTTCTTTTCTCTTGAACCTTCACTGCCACTTCCTTTGAGAACCATAGTGGTTTCTTACATCGTTAGTTTGTTTATTTGCTTCACAAAGGCTAGTTACCTCTGTGATGGCAGTTTTATTATTCCCATTGTTCTTCCACCTCTCCTTCCTGCCCATTTGCTAGTGCATTCCTTAGGCACTCACCCATTTTAGCAAAGTCAGCCCTCCTAAAGTCCAGTACCTTTGCCTTTGTATGAGCAGCTCTATTGCTGTGTTTATTGTGAACCATACTGTTAGAGTGGTGCTGCTAGTTCCCAGATGGCTACCACTTCTATCTGTGATCCTCTCTTCATCTCCATTTGAGAGAGAACCAGGTCTAAGATTGCTCCCTCTGAGTGGGCTCCAATACTAGTTGTCTAAGGCATGCCTTGTAGGCATCTAGAATAACCCACTCTTTGAAGTGGCTGCTGCAACTGCACTCCAGTTAACATCTGGCATATTCAGATCAGCCCATCAGCAATATCTCCCTTTTCTGCCTTACTAAGTATACTTTCTATCATTTCCTTGTCCATTTCCTCCCCTGAGAAAGGGGTCTGTGTCTAACCCTGTGCGGATTGTGGTGCCATTGCTGGTCTCAAATTACCCACAGTGCTTCTTCTCCTCCCTGTTTTCCCTTTGTTCTGCTGCTTTGATTCCTTCCCTTATGTAAGGGCTACTCCTCCTCCTCTCTATTACCTCTCTGTCCCTCCTGTAGATAGTGTATCCTGGTATGTTTACGTCCCAGTCATGGTTTTTGTGAACCATGTTTCTGTAACTGCCACAATATCCAGATGTTCCTCCTCTATCAAGGCCACTAATTCAGGAAGCTTGTTACTCAGACTACGGGCATTGGTACTCATTGCTTTCCATTTTTTGATGACTTTACCTTCAGTTGCAGCATCCCCCACTGACCTTTCTACCTTGGTCTTTTTCTCATTTAGTACCCTGTTTTGTAGGGAGGCTGGGATTTTCCTGCTGCTTATCAGTGCCTCCCCCTTGATAGTTTAAATGCTTGCCAATGAAGCATTTAAACCAATTGCTCAAAGACTTGTTCTTCCTGGACAGAAGCAGATCATCACTGCCAGTATAGGCTGGTGTCCTCAGGTGGAACCCCAGTCACCAATGAAGCCAAACCTCTGTGTTCCACACCATTTTTTCAACCATTCATTAAACTGCATGGTGCAAAGTACCCTCGCCTCACTCATGCCATTGACAGGCAGCACCTCTGAGAAGGATACTGTGTGTGCTACTTGTCTTAGGCCCCTCCCCAGTTCTACAAAGTCCTCCTGCACTGCCCTTCCATATCCATATCCATAATCTATCTGCTATTTGAATCTCCTACACCTAACAGCAGCAACATTCTTTCTCCTCCTTCTCCAGGACTGTAAAGCATTTGGAGAAAGAGTTTGTAATACATTGTCTACCTGTATCTTACTCATTGCTTTGCAAAGCACTTTGGATAGTGTATATGAAAGGTGCCGTAAAACTAATACATTCCTTCTCCTTTATGGATGGGAATATGGAAGGGTCTATTACTAAATGTATCGAGTGGGAGGGGAGGGAGACTGCAAGAGGCCAGATATGCCCTGGGAGAATTGGGGGTACCTTTGATATGTGACTTTTGCTGCATAAAGGTAAAGGCTTGGTTACAGTTAATGAGGATAGTATTCTTAGAAATGGTGTCAAGGGAAGAGAGACTGGCTTGAATCCAATATCAAAACCAGAACAAAAAATGGAGGGCGATCTGGCAAAACTAGTACCTCCCTGGTTTTGTCCACCTCTACTTCAGACTAGTTCTTTTAAGAAAAAACTTGGCAACTATAAAGGGAACTCATCTACGCACCTGAAAAAAATATTAGTATGGCTTAACCAGATTTGTCGTGGACTTACAGTATGTAAAAAACATTATGATTCTCTACTTGTTGGTTTAAAAAAAAAATGTTAACCCCTGAATTCCATTTAGGGTTTATACTGATGTAATAAACAACAAGCTCAAAGCACAGCAGAACTATTTTTTGTATAAGGGAAGTCACGTGATGTCTGCAAGCTGGTAGCAGCCCTCTGAGAGAGCTGTCTTCCTCCCCTCCTGCATCCTGCCTAATCCTTCTACTAAATCTACAGCATCAACCATATTTTTCTGCAGTCTCACTTCTGTCTACCTGCTGCCACCTTTTGCTGCCTTTTTACATCGTTATTGGTGAACTTATCATCGCGATGGATGCCGAAATGCGGCAGGCCCCGCCGCACCACGCACCTCCCACCTCTCCTATGAAGGCGCCGAAGAAGTCCAAGGCTCAAGGGTCCCAGTCTGCTCAATCTGCCTCTCAATCTGCTCCTTCTAGTCCCCTCACAGAGGATCGCTTCTTACAGGAGTTGCTTCCCTTCAGAGAAGCTTTAACATTTATATCCTCAGAAACTAAATCCTTGCGCTCTGAGATGGGGGACCTCGGCTATAAAATCGGGGATGTGGCAGCTAGAACATCTTCACTGGAAACCTGGCAGGATCATACAGACACTGAGCTAACCAGACTAAGACAGCAAATTAGCAAACTTCAGGCAAAATCAGAGGACCTGGAAGGTAGAAGCCGAAGAAACAACATCCTCATTTTCGGTTTGCCTAAGATGGAGGAAGGCCCCAACATCATTTCCTTCATTCAAAAACTGCTCACTAAAGTTGTGGGGCCTTTTCCCTTCGGCCCCGGTTACCAAATAGAGAGAGCACATAGGTCGCTGAGACCATGACCTCCGGAGGGTGCTCTGCCGAGGCCTATTATACTCAAATTCCTGAGCTATTTAGAAAAACAACATGTAATTACTAAAGCGCGAGAGTTACAGGCCATCCTGTGGGAAGGCAGACCTCTAAGACTTACTCAAGACCTGCCTTTGGAGAGCTGACAAAAGCTCACTGCCTTTCACCCGATTGTGTCCAAAATAATAGCTGCTGGCTTTAAATTTAAAATGGTATACCCAGCTCACCTACAGCTTTATATCAGTGATGCCTGGGCCTCCTATGACAACCCTGAAACAGCAAGGAAGGATCTTGCCGAGAAGTTACCTGACTTTTTCCCCACTACATGATTATCTTAATGACTTTACTGCTCTATATCGGTTGTTTTAAATCAGTACCTGTAATGGTTGTGTAGATGAGTGTCAAATGGGTGGTGTCTGCGGGCTGTGTGGAGAGAGTTCTGAGGGGGGGTTCTGGGGGGAAGGTGTTGGGATTTTTGTCCTGCTCATCTCTTTTTCAGTTTCCACTCTCTCCTTTCCCTTCTCCTCTTCTCTGTCCTTCTCCCTCTGGTGTTGGGTAGTATTAGCATGGCTATCGGGGACCTCGCAGTGTAGCGAGGAGAGTTTTGTGCTCCTGTGGTAGGGTGGGGTCTCTCGTTTCCCAGACAGAACTCGCATGCTGATGGTGGTTCCCAAGGGACTCACTTAATGTGTGCTGGTCTGTGTCTTTTTTGGTTTCCCCAACTCTTGATTCTACCACGCGATTCCGTTTCTGGAGGGGGGACCTGCCCTTTTGATTAACCATCCCCGTGGGCCCTCCTCCAGTTTTTCAAGCATCCTAGTCCCTGGGCAGACAATATTTATTATGGCCCGGTTGGCAAGAGTAGTTTTATTTTCAAGCTGGGTCGTGTAGTCCTGTGACCGCTCCCAAGGCCTTCTATGTTCCCCACTTAAGCTTCAGTGGTACAACCCATCCCTTTAGGGATCACGATGCTTATTGGGAGAATGTTGGGCCACTACCACCAACCCTCCACTTGTCTCTGCCAGAACTGAATTGGGCCTGCTCCAGGATGCTAGAAGGTAGGATAACCACCCCTTCTTTTTTGTGTTACTATTCTTACTCTCTTTGTGTGTGGTGATTTTCCTTTCCCTGAGCTCTCTTTACTTTCATGGATATTTCTACTGGGTGGATCATTTTCAGACAATTGGTGCCTTGGGTCCTGGGGGGAGGCAAGAGGCCCCTGAAAGCCTGCTGTCTATCGGGCTACATCACAAGCTGGTACAAGAGGGGCTTGTGCCTACTTCTACTCACCTGGTCTGACCTGCTCATTTCTTACTCTCTCTTAAAATGGAGTAGATCTAGGCACCTAAGATTTTTGACTCTCCCACATCTAGGGGTTGTGGTTTGGAGCAAAACATGGTTCAGTGGGGGGGTCTTTTGTATATAGTTATTTAGGGAGCAGTAGGGGGTTTGCTCAATACATCAGAAATCTCACATTGTCTGTATTCAAATGAAAAGGAGTGGGGGTGCTGGGAGGAGGGGGTACTTTTGCCGGAACCTGGTACTTCGGTTAATGCTTTCAAGGTTACATGGTGCCAAGGTTAAGGACTTATCTGTATTCTGTTTACTCATGTTTTAAGGTCTTATATCTTCCGGAGGGATGGGAGGGAAGGGTGGGTTGGAGTGTGCCTCAGGGATTACTCATGCGTTCCTACTAATTTTGCAGTACTAGGCAAGGCATGTAACAAGGGTGATGAGTTAAGCATTTGAAATTGTTACTTGGAATGTTAGGAGAGTCAGAGACTTAAATAAGCAATACCAGGTCTTATAGCACTGTACCTTACTTCATGCTAATATTATCTTTCTACAGGAGATCCACTTGTTGGCTAAAGAGGCTCTTTGGCTGCACCGGCAAGGGGTCACTCAGGTTTTTGCCTCCAGAGACTCTTCCTCGAGCAGAGGGACAGCCATTCTGGTAATGGGTAACACTCCCTTCCAATCCAGCTCCATCATGGTGGATCCAGGGGTAGATTTATCCTGGTTAAGGGTTCTCCTTCCTGTACCAAAGTTGTTCTAGGCTGCCTATATGGCCCAGTAGGGGGTGACCCCTCATTTCTTATGGACTTAGCTAATAGACTTTCATCTTTCCTACCTACCCCTCTTATTTTGGGAGGGGATTGGAATATCCCTCCTACACAGGACTTGGATAGGTCCTATACACCCCTAAAACCTCCTTCCCCATCTCAGAGAGCCTTGAGTGATTTCACAGACCTTCTAGGTCTCTGTGATCCTTGGCACATTCTTAACCCCACTCACCGCCTCTACTCATACTACTCTTGTATCCATCAGTCCTGGTCGAGGCTTGATTATGTATTAATCAGTCTTCCCCTGCTGACTGGGTTTTGCCATGCTGGGATGGAACCAATAGTTCTATCAGACCACACAGTGGCCTAGCTAATCTTCTCCCCTGATCCAGACATTCAAAGAGATACAGTTTGGAAGCTGAATACTCAACTACTAAAAGATAGTTCTGTCATCACCAATATCCAATCCTTAATCCAAACTTTCACTGGCAGTAATCAAGGGTCTGTTCAAAGAGAAGACCTTGAGTGGTGTGCGCTCAAGTGTTTCCTCCGAGGGTAACTCATTAAGCTTGCCTTTAGAAGGAAGAGGCAGAGGGAGGCTGAAGCCCTAGCTTTCCTAATACAAATCAGGGCAGCTGAGCTCTCTCTCTCTCTCTCTCTCTCTCTCCTCAGTCACCTCGCTCCAAACCCTGGAAACGCTACTCTTTAAAAAATTCATGTGCCAATTTGCTAAGAGATAAAGCCGAATACACCATCTTAAAAACTCGTACCAAGTATATAGAACAGGGAGAGAAGGCTGGCAGGCTCCTAGCTCTTTGCCTGCACAGATTGGAAGGTTCTAGATTAATACTCTCCATTCAGGCCCGGATGGTGCCACTAGGACCTCCCCCAGGAAATAGCCCTTGTTTTCAAATATTTTTATTGTTCCCTTTATAGTAAGCCCCCCTACCCTCCATCTCCTCAGGAAATATAATCCTACTTAGACTTGGCTGATCTCCCATGTCTCCTGGTCCCCCACCAAAAGGTTCTCTCTGCTGATATCTCCTTGTCGGAACAAGAGGAAGCCGCTGCCAGCCTACCAGTGGACAAAGCTCCAGGACCAGACTGCTTTCCTCCTAATTTTTATAAAACATTCTCTAAAGAACTGTCTCCCTTACTACTCAGGTTATATTGATACATGCTCACTACTGACATCCTTGATCCCTCTCTATTAGAAGCCACCATTATCCTTCTTCTCAAACCTGACAAATCTCCCTCACAGACCCCACAAGCTACCACCCCATTTCCCTTCTAAGTTATGATATCAAAATCCTAACAAAAATTCTATCCTTAAGGATCAGAAAGGTCTGGCTGCACCTTCTGAATCTGGAACAGGTAGGCTTTGTTCCTGGCAGATCCTCTACTGACCATATAAGGAAGCTAGCACACATATTCAAGGCCACCCAATCCTCTTTTTCTCTTATGGCATTGATTTCCTTAGATGTGGAGAAGGCCTTCAATAGAGTTGATTGGGCATTCCTCTGGTCAACTCTACAGAAAATGGTCTTTCTGCACACTTTCATTCGATGGATCTAAGCCATATACTCATCACCCTCGGCCAAGATATATTGTAATGGCATTTTTTCTTATGTTTTCAATCTTTTTACTGGCACCAGACAGGGCTGCCCCTTGTTGCCCTTCCTTTTTAATCTATATTTGGAACCCTTACTGAGACATATCAAATGGGCCCCCCAGATACAGGGTATCCCAATACAGGATTCTAACCGATCACTCTCAGTTTATGCTGATAATATTCTCCTCCACTTAGAACATCCGGTCACTTCCCTTGGGCACACACTTAAAGTAATCTCACAATTTAGCTATCTCTCGAACTACAAACTGAATCTTTGTAAAACTGAGATTCTTCCTCTTAACCACTATACTCATAAGGTGGACTTCTCCCAATTTGGCATGAAATGGGCTCCCAAATCCCTTAAATATCTGGGTATAAGTCTGACTATGGATGCTGCTCTCACTAGGAAACTAAACCTGGATGGCCTGGTGGTGCACATTCAACAGGACCTCCAGAGATGGAAATTGCTCCCACTTTCTTTATGGGGGTGTATAAACATCATTAAGATGAATGTTCTTCCTAGACTTTTCTATCCCCTCAACATGCTTAATCTATGGCTTCCTCTTTCCTTTTTTCAGCATATCCATTCCCTTATTTCCAATTTTATATGGTTAAATAAACAGTCTAGACATTCTTTCCTCAAGCTAAGCCTCCCCAAAGAATGGGGTGGCCTTTGCTTTCCTAATCTTCTCTTATACTACTGGGCTAGCCACCTCTCCAAATGTGGAAGGTGGCTTTTGGACTCCGAGGAGGAGGAGTATACTCCTACCTGGCTGCATGCTGAAAACCTGATTCTCAGGTCCCTTAACTTGACCATTCCAATGGTTTTCTGTTCCCCTATCAAATCTCTACCACTCTTGATTCATCAATCAGTAATTGGCACCTCCTTAAACGTGTTTTCCCAATTTTGCACCATCCATAAATTCCTACCTCAGACTGACTTCACTCAATCCATTACATTAAATCCTAATATCAAGGTAGGGGGTATATGTTTAACTCCTAGCTGGTTAGCACAGCTAAAGGATGTCTCTATAGCTCATTTATACTCCCAAGACTCTCTTCTCTCTTCTTCAGAAATCCTTCAAAAATTTGGTGTAAGCCGAGTACATATTTCAACATTTTCCAGCTTAGACATCTGGTGGGTCAAGTATTTGGTACCTCACCCAAACCTTCTGCTATTGGCCCTATTATGGTCCAACTTAGAACACTAGCCTGGAAACCACATGTTATTTCCCTTTTATACTCCTACCTCCTAACCATTAAACACTCCGAACCTCTTCCTGGCTCCAAGATATGGGAATCTCTCCTACCTGATGTGGATTTTGCCTGGCCAAAGATTTGAAAGGACCTGTATTTATGCAATTCCCAGGACAGGTTTAGACTTACCCAATACCATATCATTAATGATATGTATTATACCCCGGTCAAACTGGCCAGAATGGACCATCTTCCCTCCTCCATCTGCTCAAGGTGCAAACTCTCTGAAGGCAATCTTCTGCACATATTCTGGCACTGTTGTAAAGTTTCCTCCTTATGACAATACATTCAAACTAGGATGGACCCCCTGTTGGGGTTGGACAGTTTCTTTAATGCTGAAATATGCATCCTAGGCTGCTACTCAAGCATCCAGGTCAAAGACAAAATATATCACATAGCCATCATCTCAATGGCAGTCAAGAAGTTGGTACTCAAGCACTGGTTGGATCAACTTACTATTACTTGCAATGAATGGTTGAATGAACTTTCAGCATGTTTTAAGACTGAGCGTCTAATTGCCAGCTCCCATAATAGAATTAAACTGACAAAAAGGTGGGTAAGCTAGATGCTTTATATTTACATTAACTGTTCTAGTAAGTACTGGCTCTCCACATGTTTAGCTTTACATTGTATGCTGTATCTGAACATACAAAGGGGGCACACTCCAAGGGTAATTGGGGTGGGGGGTAGGTGGCCAGTTAGTATATTAAGTCTGATTGTTATTTCTCTGATGCAGGACCTCTGTTATGTTGTTTATTATAAAACAATGAAAAGCTTTAAATTTAAAAAAAAATTTCTTGAATAAAAGTACTTCTTCATGGAGAGGGTGGTGGACACTTGGAATAGTCTACTGGGAGAGGTGGTAGGGGCAAACACAATTACTAGCTTTAAGAGTGCATGCGACAGACACAAGGGGATTCTGGTACTTAGGGGATGGGTTTCCATAGTAGGAATTAGACTGGAGGTTTCTGGTTAGGGGGGGACTTGTCTGTGTCATTCATTGTAATGTACCTTTGCTTTCTCCTATTGTACTTTGTTTTGCAATCTATGATGTGAAACCTTTGTAAAAGAGCTTGCGCTCAAATGTCTTTTCCAAATCACTAAATAAATAAGTGTAACATGCACTGCATAGCAACCATGTGACTGGCTTATAAGGGGGAAAAGTGAAGCACTGGAAAAGAAACTACATTAATTTTTCTATTAGCTAATGGTGTAAATTCACCTGGAGACAGTCCTATTTTTAGGTCTGACCTGAGCAAGAGACAGATGAAGATATGCACTCTAGATATCACAACTGAAACACATTATTACACACACAATATGATACAGCAATGTGTGTACTTACTGCACCTGTATCTCATATGCTATATTTCATTTGAAGATTCCCTGACATTGCATGTGCAACTGTGGGAAAAACATGATTTTTAGATATGTTTTTGCTCATTTGTCACATGTTTTCTGTACATGACTTCCCACTTTCTTTTTTACTTTTTCCTTTTGGTCCTACTTTCTGACCAGAACTTTTGGACCCCATCTCAGGTCCCTGCTTTGTGCCCTAGCCTCATCACCCCACCATCTCCCAGGTGGCTTTCCTCCTCCCTGCAGAAATCCCCATGGCTTGCATCCCATGGTGGGGACTTCAGTGTGGGACCAGGCCCTTCTGGAGATACTTCAGCCACTTGTCAAGGGAAGAGCCTGCATTGTTGGTGTGATGGCTGCAAGTGCTGAGGTGCCATCATTCTGAGCAGCTGGATTTTTTTCTTAGTGTTCTCCCCTCTTTGCAGGATGCTGCATGCACTGATATCAGGACACATACCTGCACTATGAGCAAGTGCATGTCGATGATGGCAGTATCCTCCCTGTCTCATAATGTACCCAACTGCACCTCCCCATGGCCACACATGGGGCGGTATCACAGTAAGATTCATTACCCAGCCTCCCTGGAGGAAGGCAGAATCATCTGGAATGCTCAACCTTCCTCCCCATGTCATTCGTGAACTCTGGTCACTGGCATTTTTTTTTTATTATTCTTTGGTAACCAGGTAAGGCCCACTAGGTGCACGTGTTTTATTCAGGGGTGACCTGGGAGCACTGAGCAGGTTAAGAGACTTGCTCAGAGTCACACAGTATGCAAGTGGAGGTTATGGGAATCAAATCTAGGTCTGCTGGATGCATCAGGCTCATTCACAGCTCATTACACTTTATTTATTTATTTATTTAACAAATCAGAAAGACCTTAAAAACTAACTATAGTTACTTAGCCAGTAACCTCTAGGCTATAATGCCAACCCAGTTCTGCATTGTGACTGGTAGCACTGCCATTGTGCCAACAGGCTTTTACTAGGCACAGTAGATAAGTACAGTATGTTAATGAACATGGCTGTAATGAAAAGGGTAAGTTAAATATAGAAAATGTATGGAATATAGACAAAAATGTGGCTAAAAGTCTTTTTTTTTAAGTTCCCTCTATGATGTCAAGGGTTCTTTAAATCCCTTGCTGCAGCCAACACACAGCCACTGTGATAATGTAAGACTTCTGTTCAGAGCTTCTGTTTAGGTTTTTGCATTGGAAGACAAGTACTTCAGAAGGCCCTGAACTGGAAGTACTGCCTGTTTTTTTTTTGAGGGGAAGGAATAAAAATGGTATTAAGTCCCAAATTGTAAAGTAGAAAAATATAAGTTAAATAATTCCATCAGTTTTCTTTTCACTTTAAATGTATAATGTTGAGACTAAAAATACTTCCAGACTTGTTTGTATTAACTTACATCCTTTATTATTTCTTGGTTCTAAATACTGTCATGGGACTGGTCAGAAGCAAGTCACATGACAGCATTTAGTAGACATTATTGCCTAGCATTTTCTTAGCAACAGGAAAAAGTTTAAAATCTATTGACTGCCATCCTAGATGAATGTATGCAATTCCAGCCCTGAGACAACAACTGGCACATACCTTTCACTCACCTTCACTGCCAACTGTCAACTGCCATCTAACACAAGTACAGTCACTTATATTACTACAACATTGACAAAGTTATTGATACACATAAGTGACTGTACTTGCATAAGATGGCAGCCAGCAGCTGAGGTAAATGGAGAGTAAGTGCCAGTCACCATCCTAGGTGGGGAGGAGTGTGGGACAGAGTGTTAAGGACACCCTGAGGAAGCAGGGACCACTAGACTACCAGGGAAAATATTTTTTTTAGCAAGATTGGGAGCAGGAGTAGGGGTACCACTGGCACCAGAGATTTGTTTTAATCAGGGGATAGGCTTACTCAGGGTGAGGGGTACTGTAACTCAAGCAAAGTTTAATGAATATTGATCAAACTTGTTTCAGGATATAGTGGGAAAATGCTGACCCCCCAGGATGACCTATTGACTTTCAATTCTTGTATTGTCCTAAACCTTTGGCTTTGGCCAATATAACTATTGTCAGTCAATAGTTCATACCTCTGGTCAATATTCCTCCTCTATAACCCTCAATTCCTCAACTCCTGTTAATATTTGTATAATATTACACTGATATTGTATGATGAGTTGTGACAATTTTCTCCAGGACAACTAAGGTTGTCATGAACTACAGACCAATTGCCATACTCTCGGTACTGAGCAAAATCCTGGAGAAAATTGTCACAACTCAGATAACTATCTACTTAAGCACAGTCTGCTCTCGGATACCCAACATGGTTTCAGGAAAGGACACAGCACAATGACTGCACTCCTTAAATTCACCACAGACACTCTTTCAAAAATGGATACTGGCAATCTGACTGAGGCTGTCTTTATTGACCTCACAAAGGCTTTTGACCTTGTTGATCACACTTTGCTTCTCTCCTCGCTTCGACACCTGCATTTCTCCTCCTCTGTTGTTGACTGGTACAAAAGCTACCTGACAAATAGAACTCAAGTGGTGAAATTTAATTCCTCTCTATTGAACAGTACCACCCTTAACATTGGTGTACCCTTACACGAGAAAGGGTCCTGAAGGAACTGGAAGTAATAAGAGCTGATAAAGCAATGGAGCCAGATGGGGTGCACCCCAGGGTCTTTAAAGAACTAAGAGAGGTGGTGGCTGAACCTCTGGCTATCCTGTTCAGCCAATCACTGGAAACAGGGGAGGTACCCAAAGACTGGAGGACAGCAGATGTAGTCCCTTTATACAAAAGTGGGAACAAAGAGGAAGCAGGGAACTACAGACCAGTCAGCCTCACCTCGGTAGTGGGAAAGATCATGGAAGCACTACTGAAGGAGAGATTGGTGGAACATCTGGTTGTCAATGGACTACAGGACCCAAGGCAGCATGGTTTCACCAGGGGGAGGTCATGTCAGACCAACCTCATTGAATTTTTTGACTGGGTGACTAGGGAGGTGGATCAGGGGAGGGCAGTGGACATGGCCTATCTGGACTTCAGCAAGGCCTTTGACACTGTGCCACATAGAAGACTATTACACAAACTGGGGAATATGGGTGTGGGCAGGACAGTAGTGTGGTGGGTAGGTAACTGGCTGGGTGGCAGGACACAGAGGGTGGTGGTAAATGGCTGTCACTCCACAGAGGGAAGAGTGACCAGTGGGGTACCACAGGGATCAGTGCTGGGACGGTCCTATTCAACATCTTCATCAGTGACATTGCACAGGATCTAGAAGGCAGAATTTCACTGTTAAGCTGATGACACAAAGCTCTGTAACAGAGTAGACACACCAGAGGGTGTAGACAGAATGAGAAGGGACCTGCAGAAACTTGAAGAATGGTCAAGGGTTTGGCAGTTGAAATTCAATGCAAAGAAGTGCAAGATAATGCATATGGGGCACAAAACCCTGGCACAATATATCAGTTGGGGGTGAGGATATAGCATGCACCAAGCAGGAAAGGGATCTTGGGGTTGTCATCTCTGATGACCTCAAGGTAGGAAACAGTGTGACAAGGCATCAGGTAAAGCAAATAGGATGCTGGGATGTATAGGCAGGGGCATCACCAGCAGGAAAAGGGAGGTCATAATTCCGCTATACAAGACACTAGTGAGGCCCCACCTGGAGTACAGTGTACAGTTCTGGAGACCATACCTACATAAGGACATAGACAGGGTAGAGAAGGTTCAGAGAGGGGCAACAAAGATGGTGCATGGGTTGCATCACAAGTCCTATGAAGACAGGTTGAAGGAACTGAACATGTACTCCCTGGAGGAGAGGAGGGAGGGAGAGAGGGATATGATAGAGACATACAAGTATCTTACAGAGAGGAACAGGGTGCAGGAAAACACTATTTTAAGCGAAAAAGATGTTTCAGGACTAGGGCATGGGATGAAGTTGGAGGGAGCACGATTCAGAGGAAACATGAGAAAGAAATTCTTCACAGAACGGGTGGTGGACAAGTGGAACACCCTGCCAGAGGAAGTGATGGGGGGCTGAAACAATCACGGGATTTAAGAATGCATGGGATAGACATAAAGGAATTCTAGAGGTCGGGGGTAAGGGGAAATAGACTTCTAGGAAAACAAACTGAACTTACAAGCTCAAATCGGCAGACTAGGTGGGCCATAGGCCCTTATCTGCCGACACTATCTATGTATCTATGTATCTATGTACCTCAGGGCTCCATCCTAGGGCCCCCTCCTATTCTCTCTTTATATAAATAACATTGGAACTGCTCTAAAATCCTGCTCTGCTATTCTATATGCTGATGATCTTGTCATCTATACAAGTTCTACTAATATAGACACTATCAATACAACCATATGACCACAAACTGGCTGCCAACATTAGCAAAACTAAAGCCATGCTGCTTGGATCGGCCCCAAAGCTCCGGGCTTGCACAACAGCACTGATGGTGCAGGACTTAGAAGGTCAATTACTGGAATGTGTGACCTCTTTCAAGTACCTGGGCATCCTGCTAGATCAATCTTTTGATCTTAATCTTCATGTACAGTCTGTTTGCAGAGCTGTCAACTCCAAACTGGGTGTTGCATATAAGACTAGTTATATGCTCATGCCATTGGCTAAAATGGCCATTGCAAGGGGGATTCTGCTCCCCACCCTAACCTATGGAGCTCCCTTATTTGGGCTGCTCATAAAACTGACCTACTCAGATGGGATATTACGTATAACAACATATGTTGCTATGCCTCTTCTGCTCCTTGGCTTAAACTCCACTGTCAACTTTATAATGATCTTGGTTGGCTCTCTCCATTAGCTAGTAGGAAATACTACCTTGGCTCTCTTATTGATTTGATAATTCAAAATCAAACCCCTCGGTGTCTTGCAGCTATGCTCATTCCTCTGGACACACTCCGTGGTCTATGATCAGCTGATAAATCCTTTCTGAATTTGCAGAGGTGCCGCACTAGGAAAAGAAATGTTGCATTTGAGCATGCAGCTCCACAGCTGTGGAATTCCCTTCTCCTCGACATTAAACTTTCTAGCTCCCACACATGCTTTAAGAGAAAATTGTGTTCAAATCTGCTGATTGCTGATACCTGTTGCTGTTTTCACCCTACCTAATGACTGATGTCTCTTGCCATACAATAGTATTTCCTCATCTCTATATAACTCTCTTACTGCCTCAGCCTATCCCAGCTCCCTTTCCATGCCCATATACAATCTTGCACTGCAGACATCTCCCTTACACTTACATATACTCATATAATTGAATTTCATGACTTGCTCCCCTTTTCCTCACTTACCAACCTTTTCCTTAATGACACCCCCTGCTCTCAATGGTTATTTCTTCCTGTTGTATTACCTGTTTTTGTGTACCTTGTTCTGTTTATATATGTCACCTGATAATTTATTGTCCAAGGTCCTCTCTAGTCATTGCATAGGTAGGCACCTATGAACTTATGAATGGTCTACTCTGTATATCTCTGATATATTGTACCCACTTTAACTCATTGTATGTAAAGCGCTTTACTTTGCATGTTCCGATATATTGTATCCTCTTTAACTCATTGTATGTAAAGCACTTATAAATTGTTATCCTGTTAAGTTTCTGCATGTCTGTACTCTCCTGGGTCATGCCTGAAAATAGTAATTTTATGGCTAGTGCACTTACCTGGTTAACAAAAGCTAAATAAAAAATAAATAAAAATAAAATTATTATCATCTGATGCTTTCACAATCAAGCCTGTGAAAGCAAGGATGAGCAGGGGTTTCTAGAGAGGAGAGAGAGAAAGGTGTAGAAGGCTAAAAAATTCACCATTCCTAATGATATAAGCGGAAGTAGAACTAAAATCCAGAAAATGTTCAAAAATAGTTTTCTAAAAAATGTTAAACTGTTTTATTGTTTATGTGTCAAAATAGTGCAACTGAAACAACATCATATATCTGTACAAAATGTATATTGATATATGGTGATAGAGTATGCATAACTATGCACATTGATATTTCTTATTGTATGTTTAACTATAACGTAATGTACGTAATGTATACTGATGAGTACCAACACGTATCAATACATGACAACAGTATTCATAGGACATATTTGTGTCACTTTGACTCCAAGATTGAATTAAAACAAATTACGTTTCTGGTTTTACCAGTTCCAAATGTATCCCTTTCTTAACTGAATTCATTTAAATTAGCAATTTTTTTGAAACCATTAGGTCTAACCCTAATTTTAATTTTTTTTCTCAATGAAAGCAAGGACCATTAGATGTTACTCAAGGAGAGCCCGGTTGACTTGTCACGGTGATCCAGAGCACAGTCTACTTGTCTCGGTATTTCAGGGTCCCTGTCGAGTCACCATGGTTCTTGTCACCCTATCTCTTCACATTTGCTGACCCTTCAGAATTACTGTTGCTAGATCAGTTTACTATCTGCTAAATTTCCAAGTCGCTTACCCTGTATGTCTGCAAAATATTGTGTTACTTTTCCTGTATCTTGTCACAGTGCTGACCTTACTGAATCACCGTTACTAGCTCAGTTCACTATCTGCTAAATATTGTGTTACTTATCCTGTATCACTGCAAAATATTGTGTTAATTTTCCTGTATCTCCTTACAATTCATTGTCCATGCTTGTGTTGATCATGCTTGTGTATCGTTATTCTTGTGTATTACCCTGTTATCTGTATTTTTACCCGCCCAGGTCCACCTTGAAAAAGAGCTTTGCTCAATGGTGTTCGCCTGGTTAAATAAAGATTTTGATTGATTGATTGATTGAGAGAATTAAATGCTTGCCATGCAATTAAAGGTATAAGAGGAAGGCATAGAAAGTTTTAAATGGCATGAATCATTATGAAATAGGCTAATGTGGAACAAAACATAGAACAAGTTTACATGTAGTGTTCCCAAACTTTTTCATACAAGGCATACAAGTGGGTTCACATCACAATTTATGACCCCAAAATATTATTTGTGACTCAAAAGCAGCCTTGATTAGCAGCAGTTTCTAATCAATTGGATTGTCACACATAAGATTTGTGGTTGGAAAATATAAGTGGTTGTTTCATTAAAGAACAAACACACCCTTTTCTAGTTTCACAATTAATTTCAGCTGTATTCTCAAGATCAGTTGGAAGTTACTATGGAAATACCATAAAAAAGTTCCAAGGGCAGGAGTTTCAAAGCCTTGAACCCTGGGTATGTCTGTCAATATTTTTAATGATGCTCGAATGTGGGCACAATTGAACGTACCACCTGTGCTCGATTTTTGAAGCCTATGTCCAGAAATGAGAGTACTTTAACATGTTTCACATGGTCTAACACTTGTATGCTTTTTTGTAAAATCTGAAGAACATGCAATTTTAAATGGAAAATCAGATGCAAATTAAATGTGCTTCTGAATTTAGATGAAAATAAACATAAACTGCATTCAAATCTTGCAAATGGACAAAGCTTTAGAAAATAGCTTCAATATGTCTAGGCAACCAATGCATATTGTGGAACAAATACAGATGCATCTCAGGGAGGTGTCTGCATCTGACATTTTACAAATCCAGCCACAAGGGTTACATCCCAGAGTAAACTCTCCACATGACTTATGTAAATATTAAAAGACCCCCTGATGTCTTATGGCAAAGACTGAAAGAAAACATAATCTTTATATACAGTTCAGCTTATAGTTCTCATATGTTGTGAATTTAGTTTTCCCATTATCTATATAACTATGCACATTGACAGAAACCCAGGATCACTGTTTCCTAGACTTCATCGGTTGTGGTTGCTTGTCCACACCTGACATCACAGTCCTGTGTTTGTGGTTTTCTGTAAATGATTGAGTCACATGCAGGGGCTTGTGATGTCTGGTGTACACAAGCAGCCAGAACATGTGAAAGCCATGAGACAGTGATCTCGTTCTCATGTTAATGTACATAGTTATAAAGAAACAAAGCAGAGCTGTCCCCACTGACACTTCAGAAGTGCTACCATTCATGATGCTGACCACCCATGTTTGGGAATGAGCTTGATTCACTGGGTGCTGGCTGAGGAAAGTGAACTGAGCATCCCATGGAATGTTCTCCTCCTCCAAGGTGGAAGTGTGCCACCATCTCCTGTACTACAGCCACCTAGGTGACCCCAGGTGGTGCTGCAGCTGGAGAGGTGGGACGCTGGTGACTTCAGGCATGCATGGTATGCTCTGCATGTGCATGCATACCATAGATCCTTCAAAAATCTGGCAGCCTGCAAGAAGGGAGAAAAAGGGTGAATCTCAATGTATTGCAGAATGACACCAGGCCCTCTTCTTCCCCATAAAACTGTGTGCCCACTCTACCACCCTAAACTGTGCCACCCAGTGGAAAGGAGTGGTGCCATCCACTTAAATGACCTCATCATGGAGGTTAAGTTCATGGTTAGAGGCGGTGAGGGGACAGGGAAAGTGGGATGGAGCTGGGAGGTTGCCCTTGGAAAGTAGGAGCAAAAAATAAAACAAAAAAAAAAGTCAGCGCTAAATACAGAAAACACTTGAACTATGAGCTGAAATGTGAATCATGTTTTTCCAGTTTGCCCTGGGATGGCAAGGAATCTTTAAAGCATATAGCACTAGTTCAGATACCTAAGCAATACTACATGGCAGGGTGTAGGGTGTGGCATATCATTAGATATTGCTACTCCTTGGGTGCGTTATGAGGCATGAGCCAAAGCTTAGTATCTTCAACCACCCAAGTAGTGATGATATTATCCTGTATCACTTCAAAATATTAGAGCAGTAACCAACAAGCTCCCTACATACATCTCCGATGGTGTTCACTGGAGTGTGATAGGCACCTATGCTCTCAGAAACTGTTCCCTAATCGCCCTCCAAGTCCCAAACTATAATGCACCCTGGAGTGTATTATTCTGATTGTCAAATGGCCCATGAGGGTTAAAATATGACCAATCTTAATCTTCAATCTCATCATGATACTACCATGGAACCCTCTTATAACAGACACACTTATAGTGGACTCTCACTTATAATGGACTGATTTGCCTTGTCAAAAGCCAAAAGCTATGCCAGTAATGTTAAAAATCACATTTATACCATATATACTGTGATATTATCATGGGTCATACATTACTTTTTTAACTTATATTTTATATATTGATTCCAAATCTAACATTGTTCCAACTTTACTTACCTTTTAATAAATTGAATTAGTGTTTGTTTTTTTTATTCACACATTGGAGGTAAGAACCATCTTAGAACTGCATGATGTGTTTAATATCCTTGTGAATTTCTTCCACTGATATTTCAATGCATCAGCATTCTACAATAGAACTCTGCACTTGGAGAGGACATAAACTACACCACACAGTTCTAAAATGGTACTAACTAGCAGTGTATAAATCAGAAACCACTACTGAGTTTACTAAAAGGCAGTACTACTACCACTGAGTTTACTAAAAGGACATTAAAAACTGAGCAATAGCAGAATGTGAAGCAATATTTGAAATGCAGCTTCTACAACATAAAATGTTTTACAGGTTTAGTGTAGTACTCCTTTAAAGTGCCCCTGACACATCAGAAGGAACTTTGCCTAAAAACGGTGTAGACACAATTTGTTGGGATTTGATAGATTTCCTGTTTTTATTCCCCATTTCATTTTTTAAATTATGGTAATTAACCTGAATAAAGGTGATTTTCCCCCTAGACTTTAGCTGCACTAGCTGCGTATCTACAGCTGACATCAGAATCCTGTGCTTGTGACATAATGATAGATCTTCATTGGGGGTATTTCAGTCATCAGGTCACACATATGGAACTTCACTGTCAGTGAAGCAGGATCCACATGGAAGATTTTCAGCAGTGCAACTGGGGCTGCTCATGCCAACATCACCTGCTGATGTCACCAACCCTATAAAGGCATGAGCGGCCCCACTCCAACCTCAGTTCTTTCTCATCGTTGACTCTGTTCGCATTGGTCTCCGCAGAAGCTCCGACACAGTTTCGTGCCATTTTCACCTATGACTTTTTTTTCGCTTGGTTTTTAGAATCTTTTTTTTTATAAGAGATTCCTTTATCTTGTTTATGTTGAGAGGTAATCCTTCCACTTCTGTCTTCCATCACTGCGGAAAGAAGATTGCCTCTTCAGACAACCATATTCTCTGTGTCTGTTGTCTTGGGCCTGACCATAACATCTCAGAATGTGAGCTCTGCCACAAATTCAATCAAACCACCCTCAGGCAATGAAAAAAGGCTCTCAAAAAATTTCTGATGAAACAAGTAGCCAGTTCTGGGCAGACCCATAACAACACCGCCACACCCCATGTCACAGGGCAGCCAGTCGTGGACCCTCAAGTCATTGGCCCCTTGTTTGTTGATGCCTGGTTCATCAACAACAGCCCATCTAGCATGACCTGATCCTTTTCCAGGCCCATGGCTGTTGGGATTTTCAGGCTCCCAGGCCCTGACAGATGGGTCGTCATGCCCTGTGCCGAGGACCCCTCCTCGTCGATGCAGCAATCTACTATCATCGATCTCAATGATATTCTGGCCAAGTTTACTACCAATTTGGTCCACCAGTTGGGCACTTATAGGCCTGGATCTCCTGCGCCATTGATAGCCTCATCATCATCGACTCTACTTCAGTCTCCTTGGGCAATTCTGCATGGTCTGTCATCGGTCCCTCGTTCATCAGACCTCGAGTTGGAGCAGGTCATTGTTGAGTAGGCGTACCAGCCTGACCTCATTCTGTCTGAGGAAGAGGAGGAGGAACCTCTTTCCTATAACAGACCCACAGTCTCTTCAGTGAGTGAGGACTATGTCAAGCATACTCCCAGGTCTCCTCCAGAGGACCCTACTTTCTTTAATGTTATGAAACAGCTGTTCTCAGTTATGGGCTTCCATACAGGATGTCACCAGATGGTAGTTGATGGACATTCTGCAAATCCCAGAACCTCCTCCTAAGTCATTCCTCCTATCCTTCCAGCCCTGAGAAATGCCACTACTGCTACCTGGCACAGACCTAACATAGTCTCTGCCATGCCCCACAGGGAAGACAAGTTGTATCATATCCCCCAGGGCCTACCTTACTATGCTGCCCAACCAGAGACTGATTCAGGGGTCATTAAAGCAGCTCATGCCAGGTCTAAGATGTCTAAGTACTTCAGCTCCCTCCCCCCTGGCAGGGATCCTGTCAGATTGACCTTTGGGGTAAGAGGGTATATGCCTCCTCCACCTTGGGGCTGAGGATTGCTAACCCCATCCTCTATTAAATACACTTTCTTTCTCCCAGTGACCTGCCCCATCTTCTCTCAGATTTCTCTCTCTCTCTCTCTCGTAGATCCTCATTCCTGAGGCATTTCTTTTCTTACTGTGAGATCATCACCTGAGAAACCTTCAAGTACTGTCTACACCATCTGCTGATCTACCACACTGATTTCTGATTATTGTTCAGAACTATTCATCATCCCCATACTTAACTCCATCCTCACTAAATTTGGCTTATTGCAAACATAACCTAGCTGCATATTAGAAAGCTACACCAATAGTGCCTTATACAGTACTATTTTAAACTGATCCTCTGCCCCTGTTTGCTAGTTGTTTTCCTACCCCATTCCCCTAAACTAATACATCCGCCACACACCACACTCCACCCCCTCAGCCGTTGCCAACCTCTCCTTCATGACCCCCAATTTCCCTTAGCTGTGATCCCAGCCCTCTGTAATCAACATTGGTTGCATTCAGCCATCTGCCCATCTGCCTCAGTTACCCAAATACTCAACTCCCTCTTCCTCCTATTGCATCTAACTGTCTGGTTGCCTCCTGCACCTGGCACCCCATCCTCCTCCTTCAATGTGGGCTCCAAATCCTGGTTCAAAAGCACCACACTCCACTTCATCATCATTGCTCTTCTACTGTTGTCAGCTGGTGATGTTTTCCCAAATCCAGGCCCCTCCTGAGGTACAGCCCATGGCGCCAGCACCCAAGCCTACAGCCCAAGCCCTGACCCCTCTGTATCAGCCTTCTCTCTCCCATGTGGGTTAAAGATAATACATCTAAACATATGCAGTCTTCTTCCAAAATTTGACCTACTCCAACCGCTAATAATCTCTCTTGCTCCAGACATCTTAATTTTGACAGAAACATGGCTAACCATGCATACTCCCAACTCTGCCATCTCCATCCAGGGTTACTCTCTCACCCACCAAGACTGTGGGACCCGCAGAGGAGGGGTGTTAATTTACACCACCTCTACTCTCCAAGTCATTACTACCCTATCTTCAGCCATAGCATCTACCTATGAGGCACTAGTCCTAAGGCTCTCAATGCCCTTCTCCATCCCAATTTATATATGTGGGATCTACTGTTGCCCCAGACTGAATGCCAAAACCACTGTTGAGCTCATTATCTCCATTACAACACTTACCACAAATGAAGAATTATATCTAATGGGTGATGTAAGTCACAACTGGTTGTCCCTATCCCTTGGTAAAACCCGAAATGACATAACTTCCCTCAACCTCATCCAACTAATAAAAGAGCCAACACACCCAAACCACAAAACTCCAAATCACTCTCTCATACATTGGGCCCTCACCACCCACCTTCACCATATAGTACTATCAGAAACACTCCCCGATGCCCTAAGCGATCACCACGCAATCTATCTTGTGCGCAAAGTGCATCAACCTAAAACCCCCCATAAAATACTGATGACACAGTCTTTCAGATCCCTTGCTCTAGCCCCGCTCCACCTTGAACTTGCCCAAGTCAACTGGTCACCAATATCCTCTGCTAATTCTATTGATGAAGCTCTATTATACTTTAAGGACAACTTCCTTGCAGTCTGGGATAAGCATGCTCCTTTAAAAAGAACTCGAGTTCATGGTAACCACCTACCATGGGTCACCCCTGAACTCCTGGCATGACAGCAAGCAAGAGACTGTGCTTGGAAAATACATAAAACTTCCAAACTACCTCAAGACCTTGTCAAATACTGGGCCCTACAGAATTCCTGCACCAGAGCTATTAGACTGGCTAAAGCTGAGTTACTTCAGCTCCTCATTCCAGTCAAACATAACTAACCCCTCTAGATTCTGGAAGGTAGTTCACTCCCTTTTCTCCCCACCATCTAAACCCCCAACCCCACTCTTAAAGATAAAAAAACTCCCTCATTTCTGACCACCCCTCCATCACTGTTGAATTCAATAAATACTACACCTCTTGTTTCCTCCTTCTCTCATCCCTCCTCCTCCCAATCCCCCAAACTCTTTCCCCCCTACTCAAAAACTCACCCAATGGCAAGGAGTTTCTCCTTCCTCCCAGTATCTCCTGCAGAAGTTCAGGAAGCCCTCCTTGGCCTCAACCCAGCCAAAGGAGGGTCCCCTGACTGCCTGGACCTAAAATTACTCCACATCTCTGCACCTGCAATCTCCTCCCCCATAGCTGCCCTTCTTAACCTCTCTTTCACCCTTGCAGCAATTCCCTCAGAATGAAAACACGTGACTGTTATCCCCTACCTAAGGGCAGTGACTTCTCTTTACCAAACAATTAAAGGCCTATCTCACTACTACCAGTCCTGGTCAAACTCCAGGAGCACCTTGTCCTTGTCCAACTCTCTACCTTCCTCTCCAAATCCTCCTTCTTCTTCACTCTTTTCCAGTTTGGCTTAAGGAAAAATCACTCCACTACTACATCCCTCCATAGACTCACTGACTCTATCCTCACAGGTATGGACAGTGGGCAAATCACCTCGACCATTTTTGTCAACCTTGCCAAGGCTTTTGACATGGTCTGTCATCCACTACTCCTCCTGAATCTGACTTCAGCGGGCCTGTCCATCTCTGCCACTGACTGGTTCAGAGCCTACCTCACAGGTAAAACACAATCGGTCAGGATAGCTGAAGCTCTGTCCCCCCGCTTCAAATCCACACTGGTGTGCCACAAGACTCTGTTCTAAGCCCACTACTTTTCTCCATTTTTCTCAATGACTTTCTCACAGTCTGCTCATCTCTGTCCATTCATATGTACATGGATGACACAGTCCTGTATACCTCTGGCCACAGCTTCACTGATGTAGAAGCCAGGTTCCTGCAGGACTTTGACAAAGTTCAGCTCTGGCTTCACTCACACCAACTCTTCCTTAATGCCAAGAAGACTGTCTCCATGACCTTTGGCACAAGTCAGAGATTCTCTAGGCTTACCTCCTCTCCTTCCTATCACACCATTGAAGGTTACTCTTCTCAAGGACACATCCTTCTTTAGGTATCTTGGGGTCTGGCTTGACCAGCACCTCAATTTTTCTGGTCACATTGACACCATCCTGTCAAAACTGTGCCCAAGTTAGGCGCACTATACAGGAATCATAATTGTCTTCCACCTACGGCTAGGCGTGAACTGATCCAGAAGAAGATCCTACCTATTTTTGACTACTGTGATGTAGTCTACAGTGCTGCCCCAAGTTCTTCCTAGCCAAACTGGATGCCCACTTCAACTCTTTCTGTTACTTTGTTCCAGATGCCCACCCTCTCACTCATCACTGCAACCTCTATAGCTCACTTACCCTCCCTTCTCTGGGCAACTGACATCTCTCTCACTGCGCTAAATTCATCTCTAAATTCTGGTTCCACTCTCTCCCTTCTTACCTTTCTTCTTCCTTAACACTACCACCAACATCCCACCACTCGCTTAGATCCACTGATGCTTGCACCCTGTCAATCCTTCGCTGATCAACAACCATAGGTCAATTAGGGTTCTCGCTCCACCTCCCTAAAATCTGGAATGTGCTCCCCCCCTAAATTCATCATTCTTCATCCATTGCATCCATTTCATCCACCCTACTTAACTTCTACTCCACTAACTGCACCTGTACGTAACCCCTCCAACACTACTCTCTATCCCGCCACCACCCAGTCAGCAACTCCAGAGCATTTAATAGCTCCTTATGTATTAGCTCTTATGATGGACCGATTGTACAGTCCCTTGCTCTCTTTGACTGTATCTGTGACAAATCTGTTGTATCGACTTATTATACCCTAATTTTAACTGTATTATGTATGTGTGATTAACTGTTGTATTGGCTCTGTAACTTATTGTTTCCAGCATTTGTATATGTATTTTGTACCTGTTATGGCAACTGTGTATGTATCCTTTTCCCACATGTACCCCCCACCCCTAGGACGTACCGTGAGATGAGCAATTTTGATTGCTCAGTGTACTCTTCTGGTGAAACTTTTCAATAAATAAATATAATAATTAATTACCTCTCACATATGGTCAAATACCAGACTACTATCTGGAAGAAGGGCAAGGCTGCTGCCCAGATCCTCCTTGACTGTTCCTAGAAGCAGGAGGTTCTTAAATACATACAGGCCCAGATATTCAAAAGAGCTGAGCCATGCGCAATAGGGTTGTGCCTGCGCAAGTCCAAAATTGTGCCATTCTGCGATATTCAGCAGGAGGCAGTTGCGCCCCCCCAAATCATGCTGAGCAACAGCACAATGCTAATGAAGGCATGCTCAACCGAAGGGGGAAGAACCATGCATAAATTGCACGGCCTGATATTCAGCCAGGTCATGCAGAGTTATGCAGACACAACCCCCTACCTGTGCCTGCACAACTTTAAGCCAAAAAAAAAGGATCAAGTCGAGGACCACCCACAGGTGAGCTGCCATATTGCAGAGGACTTAACTTGGCAGCTGCCACCGCAAGTGGGCTACTATTCCAGTGCCCACCCTGCAGCCCAATCGTGGGCATAATAGTAACCCCCATAGCCCGATCGCTGGCAGCAGGTATTCCCCCAGCAGCCCGATCGTGGGCATCAAGGACTTCAAACCCCCAACTAGCCCGATCGCGGGCAGCGCGTAATTTAAACCCCGACTAGGCCGATCGCGGGCGCAGTAGTTCAACCCCTGACTAGCCCGATCACGGGCATAAGTAGATTCAAACCCCGACTAGCCCGATTGCGGGCATAAGTAATTCAACCCCCAAAGACCAATATCCCTGGTGGTTCAGTGGACCACGAAGCCCGATCACAGGCATGAAGGTCAACCCACCCTCCCAAAGTCCAATATCCCTGGTTGATCTGGTGGCCCCACCCCACCACCCAGAGCCCCACCACCCTGCTCCCCGTCAGCCAGTGGGTGGCAGCACCCACCACCTGCCACCCTGCTGTCCACTGACTGACAGCTCGGTAGGGCTGCATGCCCATTGGTTCAGAGCAAGAGCCAATGGGCATGCAGCCCTCTATATAAGGCAGTCAGATATGTGAATGAATGAATAGGCATATTCACATATCTGGACTGCCTTATCTGGCAGTAGGCTGCATGTCCATTGGCTCTTGCTCTGAACCAATGGTGCATGCCTATCCGAGCTGTCGTGCGTGAGTGGCACGGCAGCAGAGTGGTGCGTGCCACACCGGCTGATGGGGAGTGGGTGGTGGGGACTCCATGGGTGGGTGGGTGGGGCACTAGATCACATGGGATATTGGACTTTGTGGGGTGGGTTTGACCTTATGCCTGATCGAACTTTATCACTGGACCACCAGGGATATTGGTCTTTGGGGGTGAACTCTATGCCCACGATAGGGGCTAGTCGAGAGCTTTAACTACTTATGCCCATGATCGGGCTACTCGGGGGGGTTTGAACTACTTATGCCCATGATCGGGTTAGTCGGGGGGGTTTAAATTACGTTATGCCCACGATCGGGCTAGTCGGGGGGGTTGAACTACTTATGCCCCCGACTGGGCTGCAGGGGGCGTCGGTCCCTGATGGCTGCTGCCTGGCAGGGCGCCAGGCGCAAGTCATCGGGGATCGGCACACCTGCATGCTAATGGCATACAAATAGGGCCCTAATTAGATGCAAATGGTCCCCCGTGTGCCTTGCATAAATTATGGCACCATTTGCATGTCACCTTTTGAATATCGCAGGTTTGCGCATGGCACAATGGAACTTGCGCCACCACATCTGAATGCTCTACTCTGACCACTTGCGGCGGTGCAAGTTCCACTGCGCCATGCACAGTGGCTGTGGCCAGGGGGTGATATTCAAAGGAGTTGCTCAATAGCGTAACTCTGTTGAATATCGCCCTGGCCACACCCCAGCACAACTTTTTTGAGCAGTGCAAGGGCTTGCACCACAGAATGGTGCAGTTTGAATATCTGGCCCACAGAGTGTAGAGGATGTCAGCAAGCATCTCCTCAGAGCCTTGTATGATATCTCTGATACTGGTGCCAGGGCTGCTGCCACAGGGATATGCCTCCATAGGCACTTCTGGCTGAGGGTCTCAGGTTTTGAAGCAGATGTTCAGCAAAGGGTGCTTTAGAGCCGGATGTTCAGGACATCATCAATGACCTACAGGCATTTGGCAGTGCTATTATGTCTGTTCACTCACTCTATTATATACATCCTAGGACCAGACAGTGCCCTCCCTTTTGTAAGGTGTTCCACAAGTCCGGAGAAGCCTCCCATGCTAGGGGCAAGAGGAAGGCCTCCTCCACCTTGCCTACCCCCTCCTCCTCTGGCATTGCAGCAAAGCACACTAGGGGTGATGGATCAGCCCCACGGCTGGATCTGCCTCTGCTTGACTACTTGCTAGACCCCACTCTTCCAATCCCTGACCAAGAGGTGGTGGTCGGAGGTTGGTTCTCCCTTCATTTCAGTCAATGGAGAACCATCACTTCAGATGCCTGGATTCTTCAGATTATAGAGAGTGGTCACACTCTGGAAGTCATACAGATGCCCCCGGTGACTCCTCCAGTACCCTTTAGCTATACCCCGGTCCACCTGTCCATCCTCCAGGAGGGGGTACAGCCCCTCCTCTGGAAAAAGGCCATCAAGCCAGTGCCCAGATGCCAAAGGAACAGGGGGATTATATTCCAAGCTCTTCTTGATCCCCAAAAGAACCAGAGATCTGAGGCCCATTTTAGATCTCAAGGACTTCAATCTTTATGTCCAATATAAAAAATTCTACTTGGTCACCCTGCCAGGCCTGCTGCCCCTACTCAAGTAGGGCAACTGTCTGTGCTCCCTGGATATGCAGGATACTTACCTGCATATGTCAGTGTTTCCACCATACAGGAGATTCTTCCAGTTTCTTTTTCAGAGCAAGCACTACCAATTCAAAGTGTTTCCCTTTGGCTTATCCTCTGCACTGTGGGCCTTTACAAAGTGCTTAGCAGTGGTAGCTGCAGCTCTCTGAAGGGAGGGACTGTATGTTTTCTCCTACCTGGATGATTGGCTCCTAAAGGCAGCATCTAGAGAGCAGCTCCGCCAGACCCTGGAGAGAACCCTTCAGCTGTTTCTCTCCCTGGGCATCACTGTCAACTTGTTCATGTCCATCCTGATCCTGTCAAAGAGGCTGCAATATATAGGGGCAGTCCTGGACTCAGCACAGGGCAAGGCCTTCCTGCCTCAAAACAGGGTGGAGTGCCTTATTGCCTAGGCTGAGGAGGTTGCCCAGAGCTGTTATATCCCTGTGAAGGTGTACCTGAGGCTATTGGATTTTATGGATGCCACCATTTCCATGGTTCCTTTAGCCAGGCTGTACATGCGAGTTATCCAGTGGACACTCAGAGTCCAATGGGACCAAAGCATGGATGAATTAGATCAGTTAGTGCTGGTATCATCCCCAGTCTGCAAGGTGCTTCAGTGGTGGATGGACCCACAGAACCTCTCAGATGGGGTCCCATTCCAGATTTCTTTCCCCCAGCAGATCCTCACCACAGATGGCTCTGGTTTGGGCTGGGCGGGCACACCTAGGTCCCTTTCAGACTCAGGGATCTTGGCCCAGATCGAAACCTCCCTGCATATCAATGTCCTAGAGATGTGGGAGGTCTTGTATGCCATGCAGACCTTTCAGAACCAACTCCTCCCAGATCAGCTGTTGATCCAATCGGACAATCTCAGCGTTGTCTATTTTATCAACAAGCAAGGGGGACACACATCTGTACCCCCTGTGCAGAGAGGCCATGAGAGTATGGTACTGGGCACTAGACCACAGTCTGGTCCTCGCAGCAGGCCACATCCCTGGTATGCTAAACACCCTGGCCGACAGTCTCAGCAGGACACAGTCCAGCATGCACAAGTGGTAATTTCTCTCAACCATCACACAGGATCTGTTCACCAGATGGGTTCATCCAGAGCTGGACCTTTTTGCATCCCCACTCAATGCAGAACTGTCCAGTTTCTGCTCACTAGATCCAGGGCCTGGAGTTTTCTGACAAGACACATTGTTCCTCTCCTGGAGCGAGAGGTTCCTTTATGCCTTCCCTCCATTTCCTCTGATTCAGAGTGTGCTACTCAAACTGCAGATGGAGGGGGCCAGCATGATCCTGATAGCATAGTTCTAGCCATGACAGATATGGTTTCCATTACTGCAACAGTTAGCGGAAGAACCTCCAGTCCCTCTGTCCTTCTGCAGGGATCTGCTGATGCAGACTCGGGGGACCCTGGTCCATCCCAATCTCAGGTTCCTTCGTTTGCTTGTCTGGCTCCTGAGGATGTAGTCATCACCTGGTTTGGGGTGTCACAGAGAGAGGCAGGTGTCCTTGTGGCAGCTCAGAAGCTCTCCACTACAGCCACTCATGCCATGAAGTGGACAAGTGTTGCCATCTGGGCTGCAAAACATTATCTGGACCCCTTCACTTGTCTGTTGAGCCAGATTCTGGACTACCCGGATATCTTTGTTGGACTCAGGTCTCCAGTACTCCTCCCTCAAGGTTCACCTTTCGGCCATCTCTGCCTTTCATGAGCCTGTGGGCAGCCACACAGTAGCTCAGTTGGATGAATTCTGCATCTTTCTTAGGGGCATCCTGCATCCAAAACCTCCAATCCATTCCTCTGCCCTGGCTTGGGATTTAAATTTAGTTTTAGAGAAGTTGACCATGTCTCCATTTGAGCCAATCGCAACTTGCGAGCTATGCTTTCTCTCTTGGAAAGTGTTATTTTTGGTTGCTATTACCTCTTCTTGAAGGATTTCTGAGCTTCAGACTCTCTGGTGTGAGGAGCCTTATTTGATTTTTCACAAAGTCAAGGTGTCTTTGCGCATGAATCCCTAAGGTTCTCCCTAAGGTGATATCTGAGTTTACCCTGAACTAATCTATTCACCTACAGGTTTATTTTCCTGAGTGTGCCAATCCAGGGGAAGCACTGCTCCATATGTTAGATGTGAGCAGAATTTTGAAGTATTATCTGATTCAAACTAAGGACAGCAGAAAGTCTAAGCATCTTTTTGTTTCTTTTGCCCCAGGTGGAGGGAGTGCTCAGTTTTCTAAACAGTGTTTGTCCAAATGTCAGCCCCTGCCATCACCACCCCTCTGGCTTCACTCTATAGCCTCTTCTTCTCTCATGCCTCTATCCCTTCAGAATGGAAGCATGTCATGGTCATTCCTCTCCCTAAAGGCAGTAACCCCTCTGCTGCTGGAAACTACTGCTCTATCTCCCTCCTCCCTATCCTGGCAAAGCTCCAGGAACACCTCATCCACACTCAATTCTCAGCTTTTCTAGACTCCTCATCCTTCATCACACCTTACCAGTCTGGTTTTAGGAAGTCCCACTCCACCTCCTTCTCTCTCCTTAGACTCACTGATTCCACCTACATAGGTATGGATAAGGGCCACATTACCTTAGCCATTTTTGTCGACCTGGCAAACGCCTTCAACACTGTCTCTCACCTCCTCCTCTCCAAGCTCCTTCTTGCAGGACTCTCTAGTGTGGCCACCAGCTGGTTCCACTCATATCTGGAAGACAGCTCCCAATCTGTTAGAATTGGCAACTCTACCTCTGCCTCCCTCCCTGTTTCCTCTGGTGTTCCCCAAGGCTCGGTTCTTGGCCCGCTACTGTTCTTTATCTTCTTGAATGATCTGCCCTATGCCTGCCCACACACATCCATCCATATGTATGCAGATGATACAGTACTATATACTTCCGGACCCTCATCCTCTGATGTTGTGACCAGACTGCAGCAGGACTTCAGTAATGTCCAGCTCTGGTTTTGCTCTAATCAGCTCTTTCTCAATGCCAAGCAAACTGTCTCCATGACCTTTGGCACTAGGTAGAGACTTTCATGGCTCACTCTCACCCCACCTTCCACACCCTGGATGGGATTTTTCTGGAGGACTGCTCCTCCTTCAGATATCTTGGGATCTGGCTTGACCAGTATCTCGAGTTCTCTGTACATGTTGATGCAATCCACAGAAAGCTTCACCCCAAGCTGGGTGCCTTGTACAACAACTGTGGATGCATCCCCCTACCGACTCGTCGTGCAATTGTACAGAAAATTATACTCCCTATCTTCAGCTATGGGGATGTGGTCTACAGTGCCACCTCAAAGTCCACCCTAGCCACACTGGACACCCTCTACCATTCCTTCTGTCATTTTGCCCTTGACTGTCAGCCCTCCACCCATCACTGTGTCCTCTACTGGTCACTGGACCTCCCATTGTTGCAAGACCAGCGGCTCTCCCACTGTGCTAGCTACATGGCCAAATTCTGGGCCCAGACCCTCCCCCAATACCTCACTTCTGTACTGTCAGACCCTGCCCTCTTGGTGTACCCCCTCAGGAACAGTGACTCCCAACTACTGACTGTTCCTCTAATGGCCAGCACAGCAGGCCAGGCAGCTTTCAGACATTGCATGCCTAAATTATGGAATTCCCTTCCTGCATCCATTCAGACTGCCTCCCCCTGCTGGAACCTCAGTTCCCTCCTCAAAGCACACTTCTCCTCCACTTCCTCTTGTGCCTTAGTCTAGCTACTGTTACTCCTGAGTTTATAGCAAGCAAGTTTGCCTAACATATTCTCTTGTGGATATGTCAGATTTGTCTATTTTTGCCTGTCTCATTCCTGCAATGTTCAGTTCTCTGTTATTGTGCCTCATGGCATTGCCTCTGTAAAGTAGTTTGTTTTGCTTCCCACATGTTTTGTATACTGTATATTCCCTTGGTCTCTGTATATGACTTATTGTGTTTATGATGTGTTATCCATATTATGTTGCCATCCCTTTTCCTGTCTCCCCAGGACACATCTGGAATTGAGCAGTAGTCTGCTCAGTATGCCTTCCTGGTAAAACTTTTGAATAAATAAATAAATCAATAAATGGTTGGCACACTGTATTCTGTTCTGCTACAACAAGCATGGCAAATAGTTGCCAGGAGCAGTGAAAGCCCATTTCACTAGGGGCATGGCTACCTCTGTGGCATGCTTCAAAGGGGTCTCAGCTGCTGACATTTGTGCTGCTGCCACCTGGAGTACTGTCCATACTTTCACCAAGCATTACAGTCTAGACATTGCCTCTAGAGCCTGTGCAGGTTTTGGCAGGCCTGTCCTCCGAGGGATCTTGTCCTAAGTGTTGTCTGGCCTTCCTCCCAAACTGTTCTGTTCCACTTTTAACTGCTTGGGACTCATTCCATATAAGTGACCTGATGACTGAGATACCCCCGATGAAGATAGAACAGTTACGTGAGAACTTACCATAATAGTAGATCTTCAAGGGGATCTCAGCCATCAGGTCTGCCTTTTCTCCCACTATCCCCTTCTTTTGGGGTTCTCTTATCAGAACTGGTTTACTGGTGTATCCAGCCTTTTATTTTGGCCTGGGCGCATCTCTCTCTCCATGGTCCCCCATGGCATGGGTGTGCTCCTTTAGTTTCCGGGGGAAAGAACTGAGGAGGGAGCAGGGCCGCTCACACCTTTATAGGATTGGTGACATCGGCATATGCCATTGTTGTGGGTGGCCCCAGTTGTACTGCTGAAAATCTTCTGTGTGGATCCTGCTTCACTGACGGTGAAATTCCATATGTGTGGCCTGATAACTGAGAGCTCCTTGAAGATCTACTGGTACAGTAAGTTCTTATGTAACTGTTTTTTTCTGCAGCATCAGATTATGATGCCACAAGCACAGGACTGTGACATCAGGTGTAGACAAGAACCAGGGGCAGACTGAGACCACTAGATAGTGATCCTATTTTCAAGTTTTTATCCATAGTTAGAAAGAAAAGGGGTAAGCTAAATACAAAAAAATATTTAAGAACTGTAAGTTGATGTGTGTCTAAATATTATGTTTTCTTGAAGTTTTCCCTGCAGTGGAAGGGATGCTTAAATGTTATTATTAGTATAGCTAAAGAAATATTTTTAAGAAAGTGGGCTCTCCTATTTACATAGTCATGTATTTTATGATTAGTGGTGGTAGACTTAGTGACTCACTGCAGTCTGGGTTTAATAGATATGCACTCTGGGAGAAATTATGAAAATAGTCTGGTGTGGAAGATGGAATATCAAAACTCCAAATCTGGTATGCTGCCTCATGGTCTCTAGTATTATGTCTGTCCAGTAATAGCAGAGCTATAGATTAAACTGCTGAGTGGTGACATGGTGGAATTGTACTCAGAATACCAGCATGACAAAGGTTGTACTATGCCTTCAAAACTGCCATACAAAACAGGATGGAATACAATTAATTTCAAGCCTTTACACTATTAAACACTTACATATACCCAGTCTGCTGCAATGCAGGAAATAGAAAACTGTCTAGTCCGTTGCTGTTTCCAGTATACTAAACCAACTGTTCTATAAAGATTTATTTCTGTACATACTGTATGGCCCTTCATGACAGAGTATTTCCATTTTAATTTACAGCAAATGCTGATGTTACAAATTATATGGGCAATAACAGCACATACAGGGGGTTGTGAGACTGCCAAACAGCATGTCTCAAAAACTGTTGCACACTGTAATAAACTCCCCTCAAATACACTTGTTTAATATGATGCCAAGGCAGTTTACCTTCCTGCAGATTCTTTATTCATGCAAATCGGGTGTTGGACAAATAAAACTTCCCTGAAGCTAAGCTTTTTGAGACATGCCATTTGGCAGTCTCTAAACCCCCTTTCTGTAGCTCATTCCTGTGTATGTGAACACAATATTGAAAGTCAGTTAGACTTTAGAGCTCTCTCAAGCCAGGGATTGTGTTTTGTCAATAAGAGCACATGCCATGGTGTAATATAGTACTGTGGTGACAAAAGGGACTTGAGTGCATTTTGTTTGCTTCTTCTGCCACCTGGCAGTGATGACACCCAGTCTGACTAAGGATGCATATCCAAATTGTTAGGCTAGAATGCTAGCCCCACATATGCTGTGTAACGCTCACTACCATTCTCCCTTAGGAACAGGTCTAGTCCTGCTTTGAAAGCCTGAGTAATGCTACCTTCCACAACCTCACAGCTTTGGCTATGCCAGGTTCAGAATAGGTTGCATCTCAGGCTTTCATCCTCCTATGAAGTGTGGCTTTTAAAGCATTACCACACACTCTGGAGTGTGTTATGACACTTATAATATGCAAAAAGAGTCCTAAAGTGTTATAATTTTTTTTTAAATGATGTTTGGCATCAATTAAAGTTGTTACCCTAGGTTTGAATTTATTGAATGATTTTAAATTGGGTAGAATTATACCTTTATTAGGCTAATAAAAAATGTAGTTATACAAATGTTTAAGACCTCTAATGCCTCTTATCTGATTAAAAGGTACTGAAAGATTGGATACCTAAACTTTTCATTACCTAATAAAGATCCCATATCTACGGAACATTTTTTTTTTTTTGTGGTTCTTTTTTTGTAAGCTAATATGGCACACCCTAGTCATTTTATCTTGAAACGTTTTACCATTATATACCATATGTTAAAGGGCAGGGCTACATATTCAGAACACTTGCATGTTAAACTTTATTGCTCCTTCCTTAAAACTTTTTGGCAGAAAAATGTCTGTCAAGAGTCCTCATCGACATCACATGAATTTATAACTAATGCCAATTCTGGCAATGTCCCTAGCGATTCTAGACTGGCAGTTTTCTGCCAGAAAAGGGGCCCCTCATCAGTCACAATTAGTGATATTAGGTAGCCGCAGTGACCACTTAGCACCACTGGCCAGTATGTGACCCCGTCAATGATGTGGAAAGGTGCTCCTGTCTCACTACCCATCAAGCTATGCTCAGGTGGGGGTTGCAACCACTTCCTGTGGTGCCACAAAATACACTGTGACCATGCAGGAAATGGAGTGAGAAGTCACAATGTAAAAGTGCTACAGAGCCATACACACAAGTATGCCATGATGCAACCCATTTGCAGTCACAGTCCAGCTTGTTAGCAGGTAAAACCCAGTCTGCACCCTCTTCACAGGCGGATCCACAATTTGCATTGTGTCACTGTTGCCAAAGTGGCCCCTCCTCCTGTAACAGGTGCCTCAGTTTGTGCTAAAGGGTTAAGTCTTGCATTTGCAGTGCTGTATATTTGCTTACTTCACTCCTTCCATGTCATACGTCATTCCCTCTCTTGGTATTTCCAGTAAGGAATGGTGGTTTTAAGGAGCATTTGAAATGTAAACAATGCACTTTTTAAACTATGTGATCTAGCTCTCCATTTTTCCAGCTGCTGAAAGGAGTACGTGTGTCATCTGGACAAAGGAAGCATTCAATTTTCTCCTCCCCAAAAACATGTTATAACTGTCTTACAGTGAGAGATGAGCAGCACAAAGAAATAGATTTTTTTCTTGTGAATGAAATAATTTTAGGTGTATTATTTGCTATGCACAAAAAGAGGCTGCTAGTACTACACACTGTGTGAGTGGAGTGACAAGACTGTCTTAAGCTATGGCAAATTTAAGATAAAATATGGATAGGAAGCATTGAAAACATTATGCTTTCTTCTCAGCTGCTGCTTCAGTGACACCAAAAAATGGAAGGGCCTCATTTGCATATAACTGGAGACTTGCTGGAAACTTTACAAACTTGTGTCAGAGCCTCAGAATCTAGATATGTGTTAAAACAGAAACAATGACTGCTCTCTCATTGACACACTTGCAGTAACTGATGAAATATATGAAAAATATGTCAGAAATATGCAATTCATAAATTAACAGTAGTCTTTTCCTCTAAGTACTAGCAGATGGTGGCACACTAGGTGACCAATTCCCCCTGTTTTGCACTGTGACATCTTACAACTGAGAATGTGGCCCAAAAAGTTGAATAAAATGTGCTGGTACAACCAATTTGTACATTCAGATATTCTGCATATCTAGCCACTGGTCTCTTCTGAAGTGGTAAGGCACAATGATTGGTGGGTTACTGTCAAATATTCTTACCCTCCATGTGTGAAACAGTATAAACTGAAGGTGAGCACTATCCAATGAGGAGGTGGGATTACTAGTCAGTAACGAAGCCCCCCAAGTCATATTACTATGATTATAAAATGCAACAAAGCATTTTAATTTGTTTCACTGTTTAAAGCAACTCCCCTAATGCCTCCCTTACATGTCCCCTGCTTTTTACGATGGCAGGACATGTGCAAGACTGGGTCTCAACCAATCGAGAGATTTGATTATGAATTCCAGTGTTATAATGTTTCCAGACGCAATTTGTTCAGCTAATACTATTGTGTAAACATACATCATTTTTTTTTATTTGTAACTGTCTTTCCCAGGATTTACCATGTTAACATTTTTTGCCAACTTACTTGCAAAATCCTGTTGAAAGGCTTAATGGCAATGTTCTGAGCTCAAAGCAAATAATGACATCACAGTGTTTCTTATGACAAGAGACTATGATGATAGTAATGCAAGAATTTTGAGGTCAGCATTTGACATTCAGATATTTTAAAACATGTAAGAATAAGTATTAATTTATGTGAACTGATTTAAAGACCAATACAGGGAGAAAAGTCAAATCACAAACAGAAAACTAAGTGAAATACTATTTTAAACTGAGTCTAAACATTTTACTCTTAGTAGAATTCACACAGCCATTCAACCAATTAAGTGTCAAAATATTGGGCTGCATTTGATAAGGAAAGCAACAGCCTCCAACCTCCAATAACACCAACCATTTGAAGAGTCGCTGACATATCAAGGAAATGCTTTTCAGTCTCCTTTCAGCTTGTATAACCAACAACTGAGGTCATCTTTGAAAAAGAATGTCTCATTTAAGAGGAAAAAAACCCCTCAAACTACAAAATCAGAGAAATGACTCACTCAGCCAGCTAATGTATTTCAAAGTATATTTATTGGTTAGTGTGTAGGGCAGCCACCAGCATGGAACTCAAAAGGCATGCAGGCCAGCTAATACAGCAGTGCAATTGAAAAATATGCAGGATTTGGGAATGCTTCAGCTGAACTTTATTTACATGGAAACACTGTTTTGAAGCTGAAGTAAAAGGGTGCAGATGGCCTTAGCCTACCCTGAGGAAGTGGTCAGGTGACCATAAAATGGTGGCAGTTGGGATTGTTTTATGGTTACCCCATACACTGAGCAATAAATATACTTTGAAATACATTTGCTGGATGAGTGGGTTGTTTCTCTGGTGTTGTAGTTTCCATTACTTGGTGAGATAATCCGAGCAGACTCCTCCCACTTTCCATGATATTCATAAGACCAGAGGCACACCAGGACTTACTTTTCTGACAGGAAATGGATAAATGAAATGAAATATAATTTAATACTGCAGACATTTTCTGTATTTAGCTTCTCATTCTGTTTAATAATTCTGCACCCTGAAATGGAAACCGTCAATCCCTAAGGTTCACATTATTTCCAGTTTTAAAAGAAACACATTTTATGATTGCTCATCTGCAATAGAATTTGTTACTGTAGTTGGCTGTTTTTGTCTGCTTCTTTTTTCTTAGTAAAAGTGAAAAACAGTATTGGTTTAATAGCATTAAAACTCGTTTTCTTTCAGATCTTGTATTTCCTCTCAATGGATCCTTCCTGAACTTTAGGAATACTGCTATACAGTCTAGCCACTCAGTTATAATGCAGTAGTCTGCTCCCATTCCACTGTTTCATGAGTGACTTGACCATGTGGGGGTATTCAGAAGAGTCATAAACAATGTAACGGAATAGATCAAGGACTGTAAATGGACATATTTTTGTGTGGAGACAGTAATAATGGTGAGCGGTCAGTTTTCACTTTTATTAAGAAAAGAATAAAACCAGTTCAAAACAGACAGCTATGTCAACAAATTCTACAGAAGATGAGCAATCATTAAAGGGGAACAGTCAGCAAAAAGGACCCCCACACTCAAGTGTGGGGCTGGTTCCAGTGTGTACTTTGTGTACAAAAACATTTTGGCTTGCTTACTGTTTACTGCAGTGTAGCAGAGTGTATCAGACTAATTTTATTTAGTTCTAGGCTGACATCTTCTGTAACTACAAATCCCAGAATCCTGTGCAGCTGACATTAGAGCAGTAAGCAGCAGTGGGAGATTCAATAGCCTGCAGTACATGTTAGAGCTTTTATAATTTCTGATCAGATGTTTTTCAGGACTGCTTTTCTCCAAGGACTAAGTACAGTCCTCTGTGACTGTACTTAACCCAGGGAGGACAGTGGGATCAGCAAATGAGGATTAGAGCTTACATAAACTCTACATGCACTGTAGGCTATTGAATCTTCCACTGCTGCCTACTACTCTGATTTCTGCTGCAGGAGATTCTGGGATTTGTAGTAACAGAAGATGTCAAAATAGAACTAAGCAAAATTAGTCTGATACAATCTATTATACTGTAGTAAACAGTAAGTAACCCAAAATGTTTTTGCACACAAAGTGACACTGAGACCAGCCCCACACTTGAGTATGGGGCCTTTGGTGCTGACTGTTACTATTTAATTTCATTCATTTTTATTTATTATGCTAGGAAGACCTTAATGGGCAGGGACTCTTTTTCATAAGTGCCCAGTGAGTATCAAACAGTGGAAACAGAATAAATAATAGATCTGTACAGAGGATGAGTTAATTATAACAGTTGCAAATAGACTGTGATGGTAAATAATATTGTGCACACGCCATTTTAAAACTGAAAAGATTTCTGAGCAGTTACAGATATATTCAACTTGTTGTACCAACTAGTGACTCTGTAGACTAGAGATCTCTGACCTAGGTTACTATTCATTCTTGGGGTGTGAAAAACACAGCCCTCAGATGATCTCGTGGTCCTACTATTTACTGGTTCTGGAAAACTTCCTAGATGCTTTGGGGAAGGCTGAGCCTAGAACCACCTTCTGTAGAAAAACCAGTACCAGGAATTTTATGTGGTTGTCCAGTAAGAGGGGCAAGGTGGAGGAGAGGAGCGTGCAGTGATGCATGCAGCTGGGGAGATTGGTATGAAATCTGCAGATTGCATTGTAGAGGACCCTAACCCTGGATAACACAGACCCACTGGCTGAGGAATATACTAACAGTCCATAGTCAATCAACGGGAATAGCGGGCTGGTGGAGAGGATTTTTCTGTACTCAGCTGTTAAGCAGTTTTTGACTCTGTATAGCACTCACATTCATTGATGGAGTTTTTTCATGACATGACACATGGGGTTCAAAGAAAAAGAAGTTGTCGAGCATGACACCCAGGTAATGGAATGCATTAGGTATTTCAATTTGCTCACCCATGGAGTCAGTCAAAATTAGTGAGTCATGAAGTGGTTTGCAGGGACCAGAGAATAGCATAGCCTTTGTTTTTTTCCGTATCCGGAACCAGTTTTTGTTGACTGAACCATTGTTCCATGGAGGAGAAGTTTGACTGCAGTATCTGGTTTATGTGGCTTATATTATTACCTTCATGGAAAATGATGGTGTCATTGGTGTAAAGGACCATGTCAGAGGGGGGGGCACACAGCTGGGACTAAGTTGATGAAGAGTAAAAATAAGAGAGGCCCAAGGATTGATCCTTGGGGCACCCCACAGACAATTGTTACTGGGTTAGATAAGATGTTGTGGATTTTGATTCTCTGTACCATGTTATTTAAGCAGCTTTGGAACCAGGCTACAATCTTGGAAGAAAAGTTCAAATGTGTTAATGTGCCCAGCAGGAGTGTATGGTCTACCACGTCAAATGCTTTGGTGAGGTCCATGAATATGCATCCAAGGTAGTTCCCAGCATTTAACGCTTTTTATGTGTGATTTGTGAACCTCACCAAGGCCGTGTCTGTGTTATGTGACTTGTGGAATCCATGTTGTACAGGTGTGAGGAAGTCGTATTGTGTTAGAAATTCAAGTGTTTGGTCAAATACTGTGCATTCTAACAGTTCAGAGAGGGGATTGAGTAGTGAGATTGGTCAATAGTTGGTTGACATGGTCTTGGAGCCAGATTTGTGGGTGGGTCTTATGACCACCTGCTTCCAAATATCTGTAAAAATGCCAAAGTTAAGTGAGAAGTTAAAAAGCTTTGTGATTTGTTCTGCTAATACTTCCCTACATAATTGTATTAAATGGTAGTCAAGGCTGTCAGGTCCTGTGAGGGCTTGGGGTTACATTTTGTAATGTACCTCGGTACCTCATTTCTGGACAGGATCCTGAAGAAAAACTTAGGAGGTGAACCAGACTGGGGGAGCATCTAGGCTCATCAAATTGGAGGGGGTCATATGATAAGAGGTTCTATATTTAGAAAGGTAATTGAATTGTTTATTGTAGTGACCAGCTATTTCACTTGATCATGTTGCCATCAACATTGAGTGTAATGGACTCATTAGAATGAACACCAGTTAATTCTTTAAAAATCTGCCAGACGTTGTTAGATTGGGCACAATGTTTTTTCCTGCCCTACCTTGAAGTATGCAGATTTGGCATTTCTAACTAGGGTTTTATACTTGTTTCTAGCAGTTTTATACTCTAACAAATCTTGAGAATCTCCGGTCCTTTTGTATTTACTCCACATTTTGTCTCTGTGCTTCAACTTAATGAGAAGTTCTGCATTTAAATGTGTTTTAATGACAGAAGGAAATAATTTGTAACTGGCAGCTGTTTGTAAAGTCGGTATTTTATGAAACAATATATTCCCCCCAGTGATTAATATATAAAGCAGCAGTGCAATTAAACCTACATTTTTCCACTATAACAGATTCCCAGCATCTTCAAGATTTATTTAGTGGTAACATGTCCTAGTTCCAGCAAAATGTTAGCATTTTATAAATGTTTGATTTCGTTTTTTCTCAAGAAAGAATGATGACCATCACATTTGGCTTAGAAACAGCATTATAGACCTGGCAAGGGTTAGGATCAAGAAAGTAAAAAAAAAAGAAAACACTCATGGTATGCGGCAAAAGAGACACCTAGAAAAATAGATCTGGCAGGTATGCCAATATTTTATCAATTGTAGTGAAAATGAGCTTTTTGGAAAAAACATTTTTAATTGCGCTATTGGTTTAACTATACCTGAATAAAAGCTTACATGAAAAACTTTATAAACTGTGACAGGAAATCTGCACTCTGATTGGTGAAATTCAATCACATAACCATGTGGCACTTCAGATCACTGCACGACTGTGTAGATACCCTTTTGTAGCTTAGCAATGCAAAACATAGTAATAAAAGGGTTTTATAGAACTCTGTGGCAACAGTGCACTCAGATTCTAAAAAGATAAACAAGACAGTCATACCATAACAACACGAACAAATTACAATTTTAAACTGATTTTAAAGAGTCCTACTTTTTTTACTTAAAGGAGAACTACTGGCTTACCAGTCCAAGCAACTGCTGTACAGATTGAGGCTTCAGTAACCAGATCGCCTTTGCAGGCTGAAACTTCAGAGTATATTTTTCTAAATGGAGCCTTCACAAAAAACATAGCTAGAGATGTAGCAGGCAGGCATTTTATGCTGTGCCCATGCCAGCCTCTGAGATTGTGCTGGACAGAGTGCTAATAGCAAGCTGTGATGACAGGTGATTGCCCTTCTATTACAGTGCTTTATGTATGGAGATTTTACATGCTCTATATCTTCTATTCCTTGATGTATTTGCCAAGATGAAGCCTAAATGCCATGTTAATTATAACTACTCTTGCTACCTCCATTTCTTATCATGTGTTGTATTGTACCATCTCAATGGCCTGGGTCCTGCCTGGAAAATGGTCCCTGGAATCAGTGTACCTACTGGGTTATCAAATAAATAAATAATAAAAAGAGTGGCATTTAGGCTCTGTCTTGGCAAATACAGCAGGGAATAGGAGCTACAGAGTGGTAATTTTCACTCCCATAGGCCCAATGATTTCTGATCAGCTGGAATGTTGTGCCACAGAAGGGTATAATGATGTTCCATGCCCCTTGAACTGTGGTACAACAACACTTCAGTTGAGATGGAAATCAATACAGAACAAGAGTCCACTATAAATGATAGCTTAATATACACCTTGGCATGTGTTATTGGCACCTATTTATATAGTTTTGTTTTTATGGACCACATTCAGCATAGTTCTCTTCATGGAACCAACAATTTGGAGAACTGCCAAAGTCACAGTTTGTGTAAGTGAACCTGAACCTGTGCACACTCCGAGTTGGACCCCTGGAGTTAGAATCTTTGAGTGGGAGGATCCGGGGTGCAGCCCCTGCAGGAGGTGTGGGGTGGAGTCCCCACAGAACAATTACAGGAAGACATCGCACAACATGCTTGTGCCGCACGGCATTCTGACGTGTGACATATTGATCCCGTGCCATTTGTGTACGGGACTCTGAGCCATGTATTGATAGGTCAACAGTTTATGCTTAACATTTTGTTCACAAGTCGTGACATAGTAAAAACTCTGAATTACTCATTCAGTGAAAAGAATTGCATACAGTGCTGTCCATAAAAAAAAAATACAGATTTTCACGTCAGTGTTTAGTTAGGTACAACTAAATATGGATGAATTGGAGGTAAGTATTTTATTTCTGGGAATAGAAACAATATAAACAGCTGTTAATTAGCATCAATTTCCTGCCCCACCCCTTATACTAGGGCCAATTTGAGGACCAATAGCATTGACAATGGCCTTTAACGTAAAACAGGATCAATGTGTCCAGACTTCATCTGCTCTTGCTGCTTGTCTACAACTGATATTGCAATCCTCTGTACATGACATCATAATAATTTCCATGGCAACACTGTGATTTCAAAAGCAGACTTGGGATTGTGATGTAAGGTACAGACAAGCAGCAGGAGGTGACAGTGGTCCCAACTATTATTTAGTTTGCCTTCTTAAAGGGAAATAGTTAGCACAAAAGTCCCCTACACTCAAGTGTGGAGCTGGTCCCAGAGTGCACTTTGTGTGCAAAATCATTTTGGCTTACTTAGTGTTTACTGTAGTATAATAGATTGTATCAGGCTAATTTGCTTAGTTCCAGGCTGATAGCTTCTGTTACTACAAATCCCAGAATCCCCTGTAGCTGACATCAGAGCAGTAGGCAGCTATAGTAGACTCAGTAGCCTACAGTGGATGTTAAAGCTTTTATAATCTCCAATCAGATGTTTTCTAGGTCTGCTTTTCTCCAGGGGCTTAGTACAGTCCTGTATGGCTGTACTTAGTACAGGGAAAACAGCATGACCACCAAACAAAAGATCAGAGTTTATATAAACTCTAACATGCACTGCAGGCTATTGAATCTCCCACTGCTACCTACTGCTGTGATGTCAGTTGCAGGGGTGTCTGGGATGTGTAGTACCAGAAGTTGTCAGACTAGAACTAAACAAAATAGTCTGATACAATCTACTATACTACAGGAAACAGTAAGTAAACTAAAATGTTTTTGCATACACAGAGCAAACTGGGACAAGCCCCCACACTTGAGTGTGGGGCTCTTGGTGCTGACTGTTCCCTTTTAAAAAGAAAACAGAGCACTAAATACAAAGGATATATGAAATATAAGCTAAAAGCTAGAATTTGTCTAAAATGTTTGTTTCCAAGATAGCCTTGAGATGTCAAAGGCTTTTTAAGGTACCTCACAATTATTTTTGTAAGTTATAAATCATGTCTATTTTATTACTCTGATTCTTGTATGGTGTTATTTGTACTTGTGTTTGTTAAATTGCTTCTTGTTTCTTGTGCTGTGATAATTGCTTGTTGCACATACACCTATAAATTACTCTATATCCTCCTCAGCTCACAACGGGAAAAGAGCCTTCCACGGCTCAACTTGCTAGCCTGGTTAACTGTGGTTAAACAAAATAAATACATTTTTCTTGTTCTTGCCATCAAAAGTCACTTTTCAGAATCAAAATATTTCATATGCGTATATCTCATTACTCTACTTCATACATATACATATTTCTGTTATTGTGCCTGAGCACAAATGATTTACATTACAGGCACAGTCTACCTTAGCTGATGAACTGCAGTAGCATAAGGAGGCCATCTAATTGCACTCCAGAGCTGGAAAATGTTTTCAGGCTGGACCCAGTTACTGTCATTTGGCACAGTGGATTTCCATTATTTTGTTTACAGACAGGTCACTTACTTACTTGGAACTTTTGTTCATTGGTAGACCTCATAAGATGCATAGTCTTTCCATCTGGGAACAAGCGACCACCAAACAGTGTAGTTCACGATAAACACAGCCATACAATCAAGCCATACAAAAGCAAGAGTATTGGATTTTAGGAGGGCTGACTTTTGGAAAATGAGAGAGTGCCTCAGAAAAGCACTAGCAAACAGACAAGAAGGAGGGGGTGGAGGAACAATGGGGAGTAATCAAAACAGCCATCACAGAGGCAACAAGCCTTTGTGTAAAGCAAATCAACAAAAAACAATGAAGGAAAAAAAACGCTATGGTTCTCAAAAGAGGTGGCAGGGAAGGTTAAGGAGAAAAGGATAGCATTCAGGAAATATAAGGAAACACAGAAGGAGCAGGACAGAGAACTTTATCAGTTAAAGCAGAAAGAGGTTGGGAAGGCAGTCAGAATAGCAAAGGCCCAAACCGAGGAAAGGATAGCCAACTCTGTTAAGAAGGGGGATAAGACCTTTTATAGGTACATTAGGGAGCGAAGGAAGACCAAAGGAGGGATACTGAGGCTTAATAAAGGGGAAGGAATGTGGGTAGAGGGTGACAGTGAAAAAGCAGGAATACTGAACAAATATTTCTGCTCAGTATTCACAAAGGAAGAGGAGGGGGAAGCACCTAAACCAAATAAGAGAAACACTCTGAAGACGAGGGTTGATACCAGTCCATTTACAGAAGGGGGGGACAGCTCAGAGGTAATGTGAGGAAGTATTTTTTCACAGAGGGGGTTGTGGATGCATGGAACAGCCTCCCTGGGGAGGTCGTGGAGTCAAGAATAGTGGGGGAATTCAAGAATGCATGGGACAGACATAAGGCAGTCCTAGTGGGGGGTAGGAGGAAGTAAGCTGTTGGTTAACTAGGATCTGCAGCTTATCTGTTAGGTAGGAAAATGGGCAGACTAGGTGGGCCAAGCGGTCCTTATCTGCCGTCAAATACTGTGTTTCTATGTTTCTATGAAGATCTTAGCAGGCACCACAATAGCATAGAACTCGTGGGTACAACATACAGAACTAGCAGATACAGGGGACAATAGCATGTATATATCACATTATTACCAATAATCTTGCTAACAGTGGATCCTACAGTATAAAACAGTACAGTACATAACAGGGCTTCCAACATGCATCTCAACACAACACGTACAATTAGGTACTCTGTGTTTGTAATATGCAAAATAATACCAGAGATTTGTCATGCTACACATTTTACTTGGTTGTGGTAAAGACAAGAGATCTAACACTCTTAGACAAATCTTTTTGCCTCTTTTTTTTAATATCAAAAATTCATTTCGAAATTACACTTTTCATTTCAAGAAACAGTTTTGCACACTGGTGTGATTATGATGCAAAGAATAATTGACACAAACACTAGCAGTTCACTGTGAAAGCTGAATGGTGGCACAGCTTCGCCACAGTAAATGGGAACACCTTCCTCACTACCATCAAAGAAGCACTAATCCTCAATGCCTTTTGGACTGCTATGTTCAACCATCTTAGTAGCCTTTGTAGTTGCCCCTCACCTAAACCTCCTTCCTAACCACCCCTTCTTCACTTGACAAGCTCTTAGTGTCCTAAACTCTGTAAATATACAAATATGTTTATATTGCATTATATTTTGTTAGCCATATTACAGTTTAAGTCTGCTGTAAGCTTTACAACCTGTATAGCTTTACAATTTGTTTTACTGTAAAAATGACTAAACATTTCTATTATGAAATTTGCTTATGACCCTAGTTGCTGCCACAGACTCCCTTACCCTCTTGGAATCTAGGCTTACCTCCTAAATGTGGAGATCCCAGTTTGCAGCAATTCTAAATAAATACAAATACATAAATAAATGAACAAATCTGCATCAGATTCATAATTGTTTGAAATTCAGTGTTAGAAATGTTAAAACAAAACAAAGACAAATCAGAGAATATACTGCCTTTGTGGTAGGAAAGAAAATACCTTGAAGAGTGTAGGGACATGTTTATAAGTTAATACTGCTATGGAGAAGACTCTTACAGTTATGCGGGTGGTCTCATGCACATTCATAGGGTATGAAAATCACAAACTAAAGTCAAGCAGTTCAGATGCCTTAAGAATGTATGTGAAACCACTCTTATGACCATATGAGTGGTCTCTGTTACAGTATTACTGTGTTATTGATTGAGATCGATCATATTAAGAATTTTAAAATACCATGAATGAGCCCATTTTCAGGGCACCTGTGCATGTGACACTCTTTACAAAATAAACAGTATCTTACATGCAGGGAAAATGAGCACTCTAACTGGTCAGAAGTGCTCTCTCAATCCAAAATCCCCATAAAATGTTGCTTTTCTAATCTCTGTTTAGTGCACCACATAGCAAGGCTTTAGTCAGCTCCATGTTGACTTCTAAAAGTATGTTAAAACTTCTAAACCTAGAGTAATAAATTTAATAAAGGTGGAGAAAATGGTCAGCTTTCAGAAAGGAACAACTAAAACAAAACAAATGAGGTGAAATCTAATTCTGCTACATAAAACTCAAAAACAGAGATTTTTGTTCCCCAAAATTTATGCTATATTAAAAAAAAAAGAGCTATTTATTTCCTAGACTTGGTCTTTATCATTTCTATTATTGAAGGCCATGGACTAGGCTTTAGTTCAATGTTGCTTTCTTTGCAGTTAATATTTTTATTGCTTTTTCAACTTTTATGAATACAGCCATGGATGTAAAAGATGTTAAGGTACAAATTGATTTGTAGTGTTGTACAGATGGTATCAGACAGTATATCAGATCATACATATGTAAAGTGCCATCTAACAGTGTCATGCTGTTTCAATGTGAACCCACTTAATATAATACTGAATCTTTACAAATATGGCACAGATGAATTATTTTATTACTTTTGTGATTTATTTAGGATTTATGCACACCAGGATAGCCCCATTTAATGGAATCTCCTAGTTTCCACGGGGATCCTTTGGGCATGACGCAGCAACAGAGTTGTTGCATTTTTAGAGCAAAAGTTACGAACTATCAAGTTACTATTTGTTCACATTTAATGATGACATATATAGTAAAATATTAGTCACATTATACAGATTATGTAATATTTACATAGGTTTACAATTTTTTTAGTATAGGCAATAACACTAGTACAGGAATAGTATATAAGGCAGTAATGCATGTTCCATACTGAAAAACTAAAAGAAGAAAAACCATGTGCCAAGCCTGGAACTACAATTGTTGCTGCATTTAACATTTACCTAGTCCAGTTATTACAATTATGCAATGAGATAGTAGTTATAAATCTATAACAAAAAGTTCAGTTCTAAAACCATGATAAGTGGGAACTGGCTGTTCAGGATGACATAATTGGGATGATAATTCCCTATCATCTTTCTTAAGCCAACTGTTTTATTCCTTTTCTTTCTCATGGCATTTTTTCCCACTAAAGCATTAAGGCATTTTATAATACTTAATAATCTGAAATCATTGACTGTATATCTCTATTAAAGCAATAAACATACAGTAAAAAAAAAATAAGGATATTATTTAAGCTTGTTTGTTTTGACCAAGAGGTATGCAAAAATAAATGGCAACCTGTTGTGTCTTTAGCAAGCTGTTTCTTGCATATCTCAAACAAAAAAAAGAGGAGCTGCAATGTTTCTTAACATAACAGTGTAGACTGCATTGAGAGAAAATCCATTTTGAAGTGCTTTTCCTGACTACTGCAACAATACTAATAAAAAAAAACTTGCCCTGTATAAACATTCCAAGTGCAAGTGCACAAAGATAAAAGGAGACCTCTCTTAAACTTGGACAGAGACTAAGAAAAGCCAATAAAGATAAGATGTGACAGCTCCACTGAGGCTGCTGCACATAAACCTGGACTTTTACTGTGAAAACGTACATTTCATTTACTGTGTTTAACTAAGCATAGCAAAACTGTTTATGTCTATGCCATGTCAAACATACTGTACATTACAGGCACATGGGGGATCTTGTAGACAGGTATATCTTTGTGCTTGTGGTGCTCGATTTTATTGGAGAAATATTTTGAGAAATAATTTGGCATTTGGGACAACTCTTCATAGAGTTCTTCAGAATGGTGCCTTTGAATACTATCCACTTTTGTGGGAGTATTCTAAAATCAGTCTAAATCCTTTGCATAATGATGTTTATGAGATTTTGAGGTTTGAAAAAAATACTCACACAATGACCTCAAAACATATTTTGGGTCTTGTACACAAGGGCAATCTGGTGCTGTGTGTGCTACTGATCATTTTCGCTCCCTTGAATGGTGTATCCTTCAGCATTCCCCCCCTTTTTTGAAGGCAAACTTGTGCAAACAGTATATTAACCACTCAAGACAGTTTTCTATTTTTCTGTAAAGAGTGGGAAAAAAGTGCATAAATACATATTTTTCACCAGTGCAGAATGTTGCACAATTATTCAAAAATAAGATTTTGGGGTGCTAAAACAGTGACAAAGGCAATACAGTTAGTTACAGCAAGGAAAAAGCACAGAGACAAAAGTGAAGAGGTGAGGGAGCATACATGTGTTAGGAGCTACTCCCATGATTCATGTCATCCATTTTGTTGATATGTCAACATCTGATATGGATATAGCTGATATAAAAAAAAGACAAATCTAAGCTATAATTTTTTTTTAAATTAATGCTGCAGAATGTTTGCAAATATTGGGCAATTTAAAAAAATGCATTATGCATGATTAACGAACACGTATTACCTACTTTTGCCAGTGTTTAATACTGAATTTATAGAGACAATTATTTTATGTGTTTTTATCATTATAGTGTATTTCATTTAAATGTTTGCTTTATGACACTGTAAGTTTTTTTTTGTAATTTGTATAATTGTATGTTATCGGACCCCAGGCATTGCTGACAATGTATCACTCACTGGTCCAGTCCAATAACCCAGTTAAATAAAATACAAAAAGTCTCTCTTTATTTACCTTAATGTAGTGAGTGTCAAAAAAGTTACCCTCTTTCACTTCCATATAATTTTATTTGTGTGACGTTTGCAATTATTAGGATTGCTGCATAGCCCCATGAGATAATATCTAGTTCTTGATGGGTTCTTCAGTACAAAGTTACAGATATAGAACAACAGTTTCTGAATGAATACTATTTACAGTGACACAGTTAAACAGCTCAAATGATTGCTATAATCCAAGATTAAATAAGGAGTTGGTGTACAGATTAGAGGACTATGACCATATATGTAGGAATTTTGGCATATATTTACATGTTTTGATTCTCTAAGACTGGTACAGAAAAATACCATGAAAATAAAATACCACAATGCAGAGGCCACAGATTTTCCAAACATTATAACAGTCTGTTTTGATTTGATTGATAACTGGGATAGGCCCAATAAGCTAGCAGCCCATTTTCATGGCAACCTGGGCATCAATGCCAAACATATACAACAAATACAGACAACAATAAACAAATACAAACATATTTAAAACAATTAAATGCAACTAAATTAGCAAACACAATCTAAAATATAAAGGTCTAGCACATTTTGATTTCTATAAGGAATAGAATTCCATACCTTATTAATTAAAAAAAAAGCGCTTTCATCCAAAGTGGATTTGGGGTCAACTGAATTATCAGAATCATGAGAACTCAAGTTATGAGCATGTGCTTGCATATTTGACATATCAGACAGTGAAGGAGGAACCAACATGTTATTAATTTCCCAAGCCAACAAACCAACAAAATATTGGCGCCATCAGTTAAGAGAAAGCCAGTCAAGTTCCTCGCAGACAAAAGTGATGGGGAGGAGTCTTAGCATTAAGAACAAAGTGAGTAGCTTGATTACAGAGTATCCTGGCCCAGGAGAGAACCCTGTAAAATGCAAACATGTAAATCAACAGCTCATAGTCAAATAGTGGGAAAATTCAATTTTGCACTGTCAACCTCCTTGACTCTGGAATCAAATTAACTATTTTGGTACAACATTCACAGACAAGTATTGGCCATTTTAATAAGAAAATAAACATGATCTGCAAAGGGCAGGGCCCTGTCCTGTGTTAGTTCCAAACAATGTAAAGAAGCAAGGTTTGCAACATTTTCAGTTGGTTACCTCCTGGAAGATGTAAGGTTAAGCATGGTAACAGTGCTTTTCAGCTTTTTACCATTTCCAGAAAAGAATCATGCAACTGGGTTGCTGCTGCAAAAGTCGCTTACAATCCAAAGCCAAATGTTCAATTAAATTTATCATTCAAAATATAACTATTTAATAAGAGGAATAACAACATTTGGGGTGTCCCCTTATGCTGGATAAACACAAACACACACACACACACACATATGAACACTATTTTTATTTAGCTTTTGTTAACCACGGGTGCACTAGACATAAAATGTCAGGCATAACTCTGGAGAGTACAAGTTGACATCCTTATAACTAACACATTAAAATCACAGGTATAAAATTGTAGTATACGTGTACAAATGAACACAGCATAAATTATCTGCACATACTACAAAACAAGAATGGCATACGAGTATGATGTACAGGTACAGACACTGGAGGTAAGTGGGTAGATAGATAGATAGATAGATAGATAGATAGATAGATAGATAGATAGATAGACAGACAGACAGATTTTGAATGCCCAGTTATCCCCAAAATCTGCACTACGAATACTTTATACGTGCATGGTATTTCTCTTTCCCACCTTACTAAAGGACATTTACAGGAAAACAGGATCCTTGTCTCCTTAGACTTTGTTGCCATGGAACTGGAATATATTATGGTTTCACATTAGAGGGCTATATATTTATATACAAACTTGTATTTGTGTGCACTGTAGTTATATAATCTTTGTATTGAGTTTTGGCATTTAAGATTGTTCCATCAATACAAACATTAGACATTATATCTCCTAATACATGACAGGCTTGACCTTATAAGTATATTATACATAGATTAAACAAAATCATACAGACACTGTCTGTATTATGTATTTTCCCATGTACCCTTCCCTGGGTCACACATGGAAATGAGCTTTGGCTCAGTGTGCCTTTCTTGCTCATCAATTTCTAAATTAATTAAAAATAAATAAATAAATAAATCAATAACCAAATAAATAAGCAAATAAATACAAATCAGTTGTAGATACGCAACTGCAAGTCAATAGATTGTGAAGTCACATTCAGATGTGACTGAGTGTAGATAAGTGACAGGAGCAGATAACTTTTAAAGGGCAAATATTCTGTTCTGTTTTTCAAATATAGTATTAAACTAAAAAAATCAAATAGAAAAATGAATGCCCCATGTCCTCCATTAATTAAGTCTGTGGTCCTCATGTTCCTGTGTTTTATTTGGCTGCCTCTTGGCCTGTGACCCAACTAAAACCCCAGCAATTGTCCATGTCACAGGTCCCTGTGGATGAATGAATAAATAAATACTTGTATTTTGTTTCCCCAAGGGCATTAGTAATTATTTGTGAATTGTGTGTGTGTGTGTGTTTTTTTCCAAGTCCAAGAAATGCTTATAAAGACACCCCCCCATGTTGATGCACACAATACGAAAGCAGGCCCAGTCTATGTCAGTGCACACTCTACCTATTAGCCATATAATATCTTAAAACTCGCATTCAAAATTAAAAGATCTTACTTGTATATAAGTTAGTAGTTCGTATCTTTTCAAATTACAAGCCATGTGCAGATTGCTAAAACATGCAGTGATGATTAAAGCAAAACTGAATCCCGTTGCTCTCTACAGATCCCAGAATGAAATAAACATTTCTTCCCCCCAAAAAAACTTCCAAGAATTAAGCCGACCTTAACATATGGCGCTATAGAAATCAAGATATAAAACATCTAAGGAAAACATTGCAAACATTGCTATAGATAGATAGACAGACAGACAGACAAACAGATACAACAAGCCAGCTTTGGGGACAAATGTTTTCTCCCTCAGTCATTTCCAAATAACTATGGTTAAAGTATGTAAATGCTATGAAGTCCTACACAGGTGATTTTTGTAAAGTGGAACGTCTGACACCCATTACCCTAAAAATATTTCTCACAGATGAAACTTTGTATTTTTTTAACTAAGAAATGTTAAAGCCAACCTAAAATGGATCTTTTCCCAAACTACTATTTTGCAATCCTACAAAACTGCAAATAGTAAAGTTCCAGTATATATACTAGTCAAAACTTTATTTTCTAACAGGATATCACTACTAGGACCGGGAAGGGTCTATGAGTGCGAGATAGACAGACAGACAGACAGACAGACAGACAGACAGATAATATTTGGAATATACACATGATCGCTTAGCATTTAATAAGTAGTGTCTATAAAAAACGTAATGAGTTGGCCGCCTGAATGTCCGTTTTTCGGTTTTATTGGAAACATGTTATGTCTATCTATATGATACTTTCCAACTATTAAACTTAATTAAAGGTTTTTGATGGTAAGAGCTTAATTGTAATCTGTCGAGGAAGATGTAAAATGCGGCCTTTGAAAGTGCATATAACTGTAATTAATCAGGTAAAATATTTCAGAGTGCTTGTCTGCTAATTATGTTTTTGGTGGAAATGGCCTATAAAGTGCGTAACAGTGTTGTTGCACTTATTATTTAGCTAACTGGCCACTTCTTGTATAAGAGTCAGTTTGACCTGTTATCCTTAACAGGACAAGCATTAGCAAAGAAGCATTATTGAACTAAATAGAAAGTGTAAATGGTGGCTATGCGTTCAACTGTAGCTGTGTATCATACACTGTACATTTTACATTATGTAACATGTACCTTGTGTTGTGGTCGACTACTGTAACTATTTCACATTTTAATTCTCGCTCGTGTACTTTTCCAACCAAAATCATCCTTATTTCTGTACTTCTTTGATTTCCTAACATAAGGCGCATACAGGTTAAAAGCATTTCTACAGACATTCCTCAGTAAGGACAGTTCATGGCTACTTTAGCCAGGTTTTTTGTAACCCATTCAACTTTACAATGTGAAAAGTAAAGCCGAGGACAGATGGATGCAGTTACTGATTTGTATATACACTGTGAATATTGGCATATAGCTTTTATGTTCTTCTTGATCTTTGGTAAGGACTTCTACGCCAGTTTTTAATTGTTAATGAAACTGATTGCAAACCACATAAACCCCATTATTTTACCACGCAGCTCTCTGTCTTCATATTATTCTATGGACTTTAAGAAGTAACAGCTGATTGGTAAACAAAGTAGAGCAACTTTTAAGCCATTAAAGTTCCAAATCACAGGGTTTAAAATTGCAGGGTACTTACGCTGCGGCTCTGTCTCTCCTCAGTCTTTTAAAGCGGTTCAGAGATTCTCCATTATGAATTAAGTCAAAAATCAAACCTTCCGACAGAAAAATCTACAAGTGAAAATTCTTCATTCCGGTCTGCAGTTACTATTCCAGTGACAGACTCGGTAAAATATTCCAGACAGGGTGAAATGGAATGGCAAGAGGTTTTTATTTCTCTGAAGAATCTAACGGTTCAGCTCCAGGTTAAGTCCCCTTTAAGAAGAAGAAAATAACAAAACAAAAACAAAACCGAAGTATTCAGTCTGAGCTTGAAGGCTGCAATGAAAGTTACTGGTCTTATCAATTTAAAAGTTACAGAATGGTCGCGGGAAGGACATTTTCTTGATTCCAGATTAAGTTTTCCTGGGTCGTCTTTAAAAAATGTTACCTAGAAATATCGGATCTTCTCACTCCTTCATGCCCCCCTCCTCCTCCTCCTCCTCCTCCTCCACCTCCTCCTCCGCTGCTGACGTTTCAGTTGTCAATCATACGTTAACCCACTTGTACACTGTACCATTTTATTAAATTCTTTTAAACTGCAGGTTTAACTTCCCAGGACCCCAACCCATGTTCTATTTGTTTATAATTCTAGCAACAACCACCCCCCCCCAAAAAAAAATTGTTTTAGTCAGGAAATTAACTATTACTTGCCTTTATATAATTATAATTTCAAATATGCTATTGCTTTCGGGAGTGTTTTGTAATTCAGCGCTTCAGTACAGACTTCATTAAAGAAATAAAAAAAACACCAACATAATAGTAATAATAATGACAATAATCATAGCTCAAGTCCTGTTCAGTTGAGCTTTTTTTGTGTGTCCATGCATGTTACACCCCATCAATGGTTTAGGGTCCATAACTATGGTCCCTAAATCGAGGTGAATGTTACAAGGGTTAAATCATTAAAGTGTAACACGGGAGACCAGGTTTGAATCACTTACTCACAGTTACTCGCTAGCTTACTATATGACCTTGAGCAAATCACTTTCGTCCTTGTTGTAAGGCTCCCAGCTGAAACACTGGAGGAGAAGTAGGACCTCACTGTAAATAAGGTATTGTATATCAGTGGGCTACTCTGATTAAATACATTCGAATAAAGAAACCCATTAAGTTCTGCAAAATTTAAGTCGAAGGGTGTATAGCTATATAAAATAATGAATTTATATTTACAGCAACCACATTTAACATTATAATTTTTTCTAGTTTGCTTGTAAAACTTTTTCCTCGTGGTGTCCTTAATAATATAGAAAATGTGGTACCTATTTCACTATATCATTCAAAACGTATCTGTCTCCAACAGACCTGACAGTTGTGTTCGTGACATCACAGTTTGTTGTCATGGTAAGTGCTGCGAAGTCCTAACAAAGTCACTAATTCCTGATGATCCCATTTTATACACTTTTTGGATAGTCTACTAAGATGTGTTGTAATGCCTAGAAATAAAAGCTAAACATCAAAAGTGTACTCTGATGTAAACTGTAATAGCTTATGTTTATGAAAGTAAATAGTTGTTCTAAATTTCAAAGAGCCTATAGAAGCAACAGTAGAGCAATGAGACATTTACTTTGCAGTTGATAATTTTTATTGCGTAGTTTCAACAAGATACAAACAATATCACTCGAAGAAAATGACTGTAACTCGATAGATTTTCTGAATCGGTATATCAAGACTTGAGCGCTGGACACAAGAGTTCTGTAAAATATCTGCGCAATTCAATTTCAGGGGCAAAAATGCTTGCTGAAAAACTCGAGCTAAACACCGGCTAATTATTTGTATGACATTTATGAAAGATATGCCTATCGGACAACAGAAACACTGCAGCTAAATTTGATTGAAAACATCTTAAAGAAAATAAAAACATTTAAAGACTAACAGAATAATTATGAGAGAAAATCAAGTCACATATAATAGAGTGGTACATTTTTTCCCAAACTGAATGAGATATCTCATGATGGCTATTACTCCAGAATTATATTTGCCATTAATGTATTTTGTTTTCATGGATTACTATCCTCCCTTTTCCTTTATTGTGTGACAAATACTACTTTGTTGGTTAATTGGTTTAAAAAATCAGTTAAGAAGCCAATGTGCATTTGGCTAGATCACAGCAATAAATATTAGTACACTTCTTTTCACAAATACTGTTATTAGGCCAATTTTGATGGAGACAACAGCTTTTTGTGTGATCCCATGAGAAGAGGCCTTTATGGAGAAATAAAAATGTGGATATTTGTGAAATTATTTCTGTATTTTACTGAGGGTTGGCAATCATTTAAAAACAGACAGATATAACTGGTTGTAAAAACAGCTGTTGAAAAGCTTTCTCTGATACCTTTTAAGATTTTTTATCATCCCATCCCTTGGTGAATGCAACATCTTGAAGAGTGGCATCTCACATAAAATAAAAGTTTTAATGCAGCATCTAGAGGAGTGGCATCATCATATAATAAAAGTTTTAGTGCAAGGGAAGGCTGGGCAATTCTATTTCTAAGGTGCCCTTTCCCTTGGGCTCAGGGTGTCATATCTAAGCAAACACATCAAACACAACACATACACACATGCACTAGTAATAATCATGCAAAAAATGCAAATAAACAAATTGCAAAAATAAGGAGACTTTCTTCACAAATACAGCATGTGCCAGCTAGCCACTCATTTTCAGAAAATGTTGGTGATTAATAAATCAGGCAGTAGGCAAGGTTGAAAAGATAGAGTTTCTGGGTTCCTTTAACAGCCCCACAGTGCTGGAAGATCTAATATGAGCAGGTAAAGCATTCCAAATCATTGGCGCAGCCACCAGAAAAGACCTGTTCCAAAAAAGTTTCAACCTGGACTGTGGGACAGACAGCAAGACAGCATCAGTGGAGTGTAGAACATAGACAGAAATAAGTGCAGTCAGGAGACCTTTTAGATAGCTAGAACCCAAACCACGTATGGCCTTATATACCAACAAGCATACAATATCTTGAAGCTGACGCACCACCAGATGGGTAACCAGTCCAGTTCATTCAATATCAGAGTAATACTGATCTCTGCAGGATGCCCTAAAGATCAAATGGGCTGCTGTGTTTTGGACCACCTGCAGGCAGCATATCAGGCTCCCAGATAACCCTAGGTAAAGAGCATTACAGTAATCCAACCTGGATGTGATGAAGGCATTAACTATGGTCATCAGGTCACTGGGAACTAAAAAGGATTTCATCTGGGTTATGTTTTGAAGATGGAAGAAAGCCACTACAGACAATCGCCAACACCTGGTTCTTCAAGGTCAGCTTAGAGTCCATTGTGACCCCCACATCCCTAACTTTATCCACAACTCCAAGGGCAATACCATTTAACAATGGCAACCAGGTATCACTCCCTGTCATAGCTGACCCTCAGTGGTCTGGCTGGACAATCATCACCTTAGTCTTACTTGGGTTGAGACATAACCAGTCGGAGAGCATGCAGTCATTGCAGTCATTGATCTCTTTCAAACATGGCACAGCACTGAGCCAACATTTACCTTGTCAGTGTACATAACAGGTATAGTCAGGTGTCATGGCAGTGAAACTCCAAGCTATACCATCTGATAATATCATCCAAAGGGAACATGCACATGGCAAACAACACAGGGGCCCGTAATAAGGCTTGATGCACACCAAGGTCCAATGCAGCCATCTTGGAGATGGGATTACCCAGGACTACCTGCTGCTCTCTTCCTGATAAGCAGGGCTCAAACCAGCACAAAACAGTGCCAATGAAACCCATACATTGCCTTATGTGTTCCAAAAGCATACCATGGTCAACTGTGTCAAAAGCTAGTCAGAGATTAAGGACAAGAATGGAATGATGCCCCTTATCTCTCACAATGCAGCATGGGGGAGAGTGGCATTTAGCATGCAATAAAAGCCTTAATACAGCATCTTCAAGAGTGGCATTTCCATGCAATAAAACTTCCAATGAGCATTTTCTGAACTTAGTGTATATAGTTTGTTACATCACTGCCCTGTCCCTGACAGAAGATATCACAAACTCAGCAATTGTGCAGTTAGCTGTGGACAAGCAGATTTTTAAAAACAGACATTTTTGAAACCTATGCAGAGGAGGGTGTACTAGTTTATATATTTAAAAGGTAGATAACAGGGCAAACAACTACAGTAAAGCTCAATGCATTAGTACAATGTTTACAGATATTATAGCATCTGCTGTTTAAAGAAATTTTCTGGTTTTCTGCAAATATTTACAGTCTGGATCAGCAGGACACAATCTCATGATATTGCTAAAAAAACTGAACTTCAGGACATTCCATTCTTTAAATAGGAAATCAGCAAGAAAACATCATCTTTTCCCTTAGATTTTGTCAGTTCCTGCTGCTTGTACCTCTCCTGATGTCATCATCCTCTGCTGTTACATCAATGGTGATGTCGCAGTCAGAGAATTATTACTTCAAGGAAGGTGTAGGAAATTGGAAAAGGTGATGCTTCAGAGACAAAGATTCTGATTTCATGCAGATGGTTTCGTTAAATAAAAATGGAATGTACACCCAACCCAGTGGGGCAGGCTGTTGGTGCCTGAACCATGCAGGAAACTCAAAACTGAATCCTGAGCCTGACTCCCAGCCCTGGGCCACAGGAGGTTTTTTTTTTTTTGCATTGTGAACTGACCCCTGGGGGAGTGATCAGGTTCTCCCACTGTATGAGGGCCTCCTATAATGAGAATGATGATGACATTGAGGATGCAGGTGACCATATGAGACTGACCACCCATAGCATGGCACTGCTGGCAGCCATAGAGGGTGCAGGAATGGTAGAAGGGCTAAATGGGGATAAAACCATGCCCCCCCGACAGCACTGTGATGCACTGGACTACCTACCATAGAAACTACTGAATGCTTTGACGACCCCACATGCTGCATCCTCACTTTAAGATCATCCTCAGTGGCTGGTAAACATGTACCCTTTGATGGCAGGGAGCAGAACTGACATTGAAGGCCGGCCCGGTGGTGCTGAGGGCTGAGGTGCTGGATGCATTACCTCATGCTATGCCGGTGACCCATGTTTGGGAATGAGCACGGGCCACCGGGGGTCAGTAGGGCTGGAGAAGGATTGAGCATCTGAGGGACTGCTTTCCTTCTCTGGGGAGGGGGGGGACATCAGTAGTCATGCTTGACTGGCCCCTAGTGGTGGCTGGGGGACAGCAAGCTGATGCTGTACAAAGGGGGCAGAGATAAGGTAGATGTCTGGAGGAGTGCGTGCTAATGCGTGTGTGCTCCCTCCATTAATGTCCTTGCATGCCCTTCTCTCTGAAGGAGAGTAAAGCAAGAAAATGGAGATCTTGCCTGAATGATGATGATTCCCCTTACAGTGCCACCAAGAAGGCACCTCCTCTCAACTGGATCTGGACTGGTGGGTTGAGGGACTCCTTACCCCCTGCCATGAGGGGTAAGTCATGGGGGCTGAAGGGGAGGGGCTCTCATACCCAGCTGGCATGGAGGGGAGATGTTGGATGGATAGGCGAGGCTCCAGTAGAAATAATGCTAACAAAAAAAAAAAAGAAATGACATTGATCATGGGTTAATAGCACGTGAGAGAGGCAGTTGGGACAAAGGATGCCTGAAATAGCAGAGTGGAGGACTCTGTGGAGTGGTTGGGCAATAAATTATAAATTAAAGAAATGGAAGGTCCTGAAACAAAAGTATTTGAGTTCTGCTCATGTCAACTGTGAGTTTTCTGCTGAAAACACTGTATGCACGTGTGTGTGTGTGTGTGTGTGTGTGTGTGTGTGTGTGTGTGTGTGTGTCTCTCTCTATATATATATACCTATGTGTGTGTTTTTCAAATATATTTATGGATGGATTGTCTTCCCCATAGGGGAAAAAACATTGTTTATTTTCCCACACACCTACCCAATTAAACGGTACCACTTAATTAACAACTTACAGACATTGTAATTACACAGTAACACCTGATGAACACACAATGAGGCGCCTTAGTAACACATGTAGCAACCAATGTAAATTACTTCTCACAAATACAACCACCATAAAATCACAAATACACAGAATCTACCTACATAACCTGATCAAGCCTATAAACTCATCACTAACCAAAAGCAGCCCTCCTACCTCACTGACCAAACAGCCATGTCCCTTGATGCTCCAGCTCTCTCATAGGCAAGCCCTCCATGCCGCTACTGCCTCCTCCATGATACTGTTACCTTCATACTGCTGCTGACTCCCTTCATTTAATTTCATTTTTATTTTGTATATACTTGTTAGCTGATGAGCAATACTGCCTGTTTCCACTAGTGACAAGTGTTGAAATATTCAATGTTAGTAAAAAAAAACAAGTACATGCACAACTAATTAAATATAATATTACATAATAACTCCAAGCTCAGTTACACATTAATAAAAACTTCAGTTACAAGTGCATTCATTCAAAGATTTGAGACACTGCTTCAATCTTATATATATATATATATATATATATATATATATTTTTTATTTAGTACACTTTTTGTGGTGCTGTGCCAGTTCAGTGCCATCGACCTGGTCACAGTCCTCACCACCTCCCTCACTCCCACATGAGCCGCTACTCTCCCCCAATACCCCCTGGCTTGTCCCCCAGAGCAGGGTTGTGGCACAGGCCCAAATGCTGCAAACATTGGGATAGGTCAGGGGGAGTTGGACTCAGAGCTGGGTATAGGATGGTGAGGCAAGCGTCATCAAGGCGCTGCCGATTTTTGCTATTTTTTCTGTGGGGCGGATATGTGCAATGACACCTTGCATCTGTTCTGACCCCTGAGTGTGCTTGATGCTGGTTGCTGTGGCACCCCCAGCCTCTGCCAGGGGTCTGTTGTGCACTGGGCATCCTCCCCAACCTCCCCCCAGAGAAGGAGAGCTGTCCAAGGGACGCTCCATCCTTCTTCCCCCGGCTGGCCCTCTGACGACTCCAGTCCATTCCCAAACCCGGGTGGCTGGTGCCGCAAGTGGAAATCTGACCACTGTGCCAGTGGGCTGGCCTTGTTTCTATCTTATTTTCAAAAATCTAACTGTTGTACTACAAGTTATTTCATCTGGAATAATATTATAAAAGGAAGTTGCCCTATGCGATACATGTTTCTGACCAATAGGGTTTTTAAAAAGTGTTATTCTACAGACATATCTACTTTGAGACCTAGTCCCTTTTAAGTTTAAAAATCTAGGAAACAATAACTGAACTATGGGAGGCAACAAACCTATGGTACCTTTAAAAAGAAAAGTGCCCATTTTTAAATTAATCTTATTGTCAAGAGAAAGACACTTTGCAGCCTTCAGAAGATTACAGTAATGAGTTTCTAATGGTACATTTGTCATAAAATGGAGGACACTATTATAGGTGGTCATTAACTGTTTTAACATCCTTTCACTTGTACCCAGATACACAACTAATCCATAGTCAAATACGCTAAGAAGGAAACTGTGGGACAAAAGTTTCTGAGACTCTTAGATAGGACCTGGCTCTAAACAATAAGCACATTCACACGGCGATTGATGTACATCAGTGCCGAGTAATGCATACTGGCCATGCCTGCTGAAACGCTGTGGAGCAGCGTTCAGACAGCATGGCATTGGAGCACTGGAGTGTGCTCCCTGAAGTCCCGGTGTGAGGGGAAAGGTTCTGTAGGGGAAGGGGCGGTGGAGTTGGAGGTAATGTCACCACATGCTCGGCTATGGAATTTTTGGCTTGAGTTCAGCCAAAGATTGTTTATTGTAGGATAAACTTAGCTGAACTCAGGGAAGTTGTTCTTTTTAAAAACCAAGGGCTACAAATAGGGGGGAAAAAATCAAGATTTCAGAATCGAGCCACGACACTGGGCATGCACTTATGCATATGCATAAGCACATACGCAGTGTCACAGCTCGATTCTGAGATCACGTTTTTTTTCATATTTGTAGCCCTCAATTTTTAAAAAGAACAATTTCCTCAAGTTCAGCTATGTTTACACTACAACCAAAAACCTTTAGCTGAACTCAGGTGGGGGAAAAACAGTATGCCAGCAACACTGAGTAAACAGAAGTGCAGGCTCAGAAAAGCCTGTCACAATGCCATGTGTGATGCGGGCATTCAGATGGCCAAGTACAATGGCGCAAAATGCCCGCACCACAACCCAATCCCAGGAAAACAAGGATCAGGAACACAACAAAACACAACCCCCAAACCACAAACCTGTGGCGTTCAGACGTGCACAGCAGCAATGATCTCGCTGCTGTGCACCAGTAACAATGCCACAGATTTGCCCATGTGAACAAGCCTAATAATCCCAATCTCTGATGAACAATTTTTTATGACACTACTAACATGGGGTTCAAAAGACAGATTGGAATCAAGAGTTAAACCCAAATATTTGAAACTGTCCACTAGCTCAGTTTTTTCTCCCTTTAGATCCATAATAGAAGTTTTAAATTCTATTTTCATTCTGGGTCCAGTGAAAACCATAACTTTTGTTTTCCTTATGTTCAATACCATACATCTAGCCAGTAACCATTTTTGGAAAATATCTAGATCAGTCTAGACAAGCATCAAAGCATCATCTGGTTTAGTTCCTGTATTGAAAATTACTGCAACCTAACAATTCTGGCTAACATAGAAGCCAAACGATTAATACTGAGCAAATGGTGCACAGAGGAGATTCCCTCAATACAAGAATTTCTTGACAATGTGGTGAAGCTAGCACAATACAAAAGATTATCCCACCTGGCAACAAACTCTATGGAAACATACAACAAAATGTGGGACAAATTCCATCAATTTCAAAAACAAATTCCCACCACCAACTCCAACTCCAACCACAACCACAACTACTCCAACACCAGCACATGCCCCGAACAGGGATAGGATAACAATACTGTTAAGCAGGTCACTAGTGCTTCCCATATAACACTCTTCTCATACCCTCATACCCTTATGAAGAAGACTCCAAACCCAGATACACTTTCACACTTCACACCCTTCATCCTAAGATAACAATATAGGCTCCAATGACTCATAACCTGTTCTCACTGGATGATATCTGTTCATGCAGACCAAGGGGATATATGCACACACACACACACACACACACACACACACTTACATGTACAGATACATGCACATATGGATACGTATCGAAGAATACACTCAAAGAAATATTCAATATAAAGTCAGTCTCCCATCTGACAACCAGTAACAGATCACTGTATGGCACTGCTATTTTTAACTATTACTTTAGTATTAGAAGATAGGTAGCATAGCTAGTTAGGATCTCAGTACAGGAGACATGAAGATAATTTTGCCATTAGGACAGAAATTACTATAAAACTAAAGGATTCAAGTAACAAAAATCTCTGAAGGTGGTCATACAAGCCTTGATAAATTATGTAGGTAAAAGCCACATGGCATTCCTTGTCCATAGCTCGGGATGAGTTAAATCAAGCAGAGGTAGAGAGAAATATTGAATAAATTAGATGCTTGTAGTACTACATGTCAACTTAAATCATGTCTGAAACCCTTTTATGATGTCATACTCTCATGAAGTTACACATGATGAAACTATTTGTATTCCACTACACTGATGTATGTCTGTAACTATCCTAAAGCTGTATTTTTTGACTCATGCTTAGAAAAATCAGTAAATAGTAATAACTGCAAATAAAAGATTACTATAGTCAAACAGATATATACCCGGAATTATAATGTGTAACTCCGTATGACTATGTATGCGGTCAGATAAGCCTGGATAAAATGTGTTTGTGAAATCTTAAAGGCACTGTTTGTTCAAAATAGATGCTTGTATAATACAGAATGTTAACTTAAATCACCTTGAAAACACTTTTAGGATGTTTTACCTCCATGATCTTACTAATGAATAAGCTGCTTAACTGCTTATATCCTAATATATTGTTGTATATGTGTTACTATCCTAAAGCTATATTGCTGTGATTTAAATATGAAAAATCAAAAAAAAACTATTAACTGGAAAAAAAAAATACTGCGTCATCTGCATATAATATCATATTTCTGACAGGAATTTAGGGCAGCATTCATAAACAAGGAAAACAGAAGAGGGCATAAAATTGAGCCCTGTGGTATGCCACATGTATTCAGAAGAGACTCCGAGGTACTACCACCAATCATTGTTCTATGCTTCCTATTGTTCAAATAACCTGTGAACCATGCTATTACATCTGGTGAAAAATGCATATCCAAAGGAGAATCCAGAAGCAAAACATGGTCCACAAGATCAAAGGCCTTGGCAAGGTCCACAAATACAGTCACGACAGAGTGGGGCACCCTATCCCCAGCTAGTGAACCCCACCAAGACCATTTCTGTATTATGGTTGGTTCTAACTCCATGCTGAAAACCTGTAAGCAAACTGCATTTTTCAAGATGATTAACTATTTGATCAAAAATTATCCTTTCCAAAATCTTAGACAATGGTGCTAATAATGAAATTAGTATGTAATTGGAAACACAAACCCTACTACCTGATTTAAGTATAGGCTTTATGCTGTTCAACCTGCTCCACAGCACAATGTCATGATGCATCTGACCACATGCTTCATGTAGCTCCTGAACACTACTCCTGACCACATACCTGCTTCACCAGGCTTCAGATGCCACACCACTCCCAAGCACTATCTTGAATACCAACATAAAGGATAAACCATTTACAATAAACAATAGGTAAGTATGTGTCACAGAGAAACCTACCATGGGAGGAGGGAAGGGGTAATTTTCCCATAATCCTACTTGACTTTCAGGCTTGTGGGGTTTTCAGCTAATTAGCAGCTCTGAATGGTATATCTCCCTGTGTACCACACACACACACACACACACACACACACACACACACACACATGTATGTGTGTGTTAGGCCTTTTCCCATAGAAAAACTGTACGCTTATTCGCCCATAAAACATACAAAACAAGTCCATATTTGTAGACCAATTAATCAACTGTGACATCATCAATACTCCAATCAAATATGACATCACCAACTGATAACTTTTAAAACTATTTCTTCCTTTAGCCTCAAAACCAGGATTTAATAAAAAAGGGTTTCTTTGGGTTCATCCCCAACCCACAAAAACATTTTAAAAGCAATAGCCTTTCTTAAAAAAGGTAGCAGCACATTTTAAAATCAAAAACCTTTCATGAACATGTGAGTTTACTTCACAAGAAACACATTTTAAACGCAACATTCTAAAATAAAAGAAAATAACTGACCTCACAACTACTAGAGGATTCCATCTGTTTCCTAACAGAGAAACATGCATACGCTGAGGAGTGGAGCTGGAGCTCTCCCACCCAGCTGAAGCTGATGGCAGCCATATTTTAAGTGCTTCACAATCACAATGATCTGTGAGTCAGATGACTAACCAATGCCGAGTACTTCAACCACAGCTGGAATCATTGTCTCACTCATTAAAGATTACCAGGCTCACTAAGGATTAACTCTTGCACTGCAGTAAAAATTCTTCAAATCTTTAAAACAGTAAAAATTAAGTATTTTGACTAACCATATTATACAAAACAAATCCTAGAAATGTATAATTACAATACAAACCATTATGTTTATTTTCTATTACTCTCTTTCTCCCCATCACCGGTGCTGCCCCATCATCCAGTGGCATCCCATAGCCCCATCCATACCCATCTCTAATGCTTAGTTCTGCCTCTAGTGCAATGATGCTGCTTCTGCACCATGGTGGTTCCATCAGGGTACTCTTCCATTCAGCAGCCCCCCCTCCAGCCCTCATATGAGGGACTACAGTGCATCAAGTAAGGTGGCCACGCCTGGGAATCATGGGCATTATCCTGCTTGCTCCACAGTTTTCCCTGCTTTTTACTGGTCCTAGCTCCTGGGACACTACCATCTAGGGGTCCAGCTGTATGCACGTGCACAGCCACAGTTCACTGGAGCCAGGCGATGTCGCCCCTTTCCACACTGTGACTTCCTCCTGTGGTCACCAAGGTGGCAGAGTGGAGTGCAACCCACCCTCCCTGGAGGAGGGGAGCATCCTCTGGAATGGTCAACCCTCCTTCCTGCCCTTGTCTTCTCTCTGATGATCCAGGCTCAGGGTGTGAACTTAGGTCACTGTCATCATTAGTGGTAACTCTGCCACTATATCAATGGGTCAGCCAATCATTACTTGTTTTAAATATGTCACAATATTTTTAACATTGTTGCTAGTCTTTTCATCATCATAGCTGAAAACTGCCATTGTTCATTTCATTATAAACCTATCTGGCCATTTGTTCTTTGTGTTCAAATTCCAGTTTTAAGTAGAGATAACATATCCTAAGTAAGCAATAACACATGCCTGGGTGTGGGATGCACTGAAATAACCATGGTTAACGGCGTTGGATCTACATGCCAAAGCTGAGTACTTTAAACACTGATTACTGTGGTTTATTCCAGCATAGCCCATAAGCTATGTGTTATTGCACTTATAAAATGGGAATTGTGAAGATATCAGAAAAGTGAGTAAAGGCCTAAAATTCAAGAAGCAGTGCAGTTTGTATTTGTTGTTGTACTGTTGGTAATTACACCAACCACAGATAAAAAGTAGTTCTTTGCATATCTGGTCATATAACTAAGCAATAAGACACATTAAAGAGTTAGTTATTTTGCCACAGCCATATGTCCAGGGGACTAGTAAGAGACAAGGCTGCATGCCAAGTGTCCTGGAAATGTGGTTGTTGCTGCACAACCAGCATAGGGGCCTATGCTCCAACAGATGAGAATTACACACCAAAGACGTGTAACCCACCCGCACAGCCCTGCACTTGCAGAGAGGTGTATGCCACTGGTATTCACCAGCAGCAGCCACCTGTCCGTGGGCCCGCTGGGTGGCCGGAGGAGGAGTTGCAGACCCAGTCGGGCATCCAATTGGATGCCCGGCTTAGGCCATACAGTGGATCCCTTGCAAGGCAGGGCATGGATCCAGGTGCATGAATGGCACCAGCGGCCACCAGGACCTGCATGCCTATGCCCCACCAGGTGGCATCCCACATGGCCGAGGCCATGGAGCTGGGGTACCACCCACCGCACTACGGCACCTCCCTGCCAAAACATAGGGGGCAACCTGGCACCTGTGCAGCAAGTACTGCTGGAAGCACACTGCCTATTTATAGGGGCGCATTCCCAGCAGTACTTGGATGGCCGGCAGTCAAGGAGGTGTGTGGAGGGCTGTGCTGCTGCCCATCCGGCCACGGCACCGACTTTGCAGGTATGGGGTCGAGTTGTTGGTGCGGGGGGATACCTCTGGCTACCACTGTGGGTGGGGGTTGCTGGATTGGGGTGGGTGTGCGTGGGGCCAATACCTGTATGGATGGCACACAGAGGTACACAGCAGGGGGGCCACCAATGGCCACCACTTTGTGTGCTGCAGCCTCGGGTGGGGGTGGGTTGAGTTGCCTTTGGGTGCCAGTATGGGGTGGTTGGGGGAGGAATGTTTGCACCTGGGTTGCTTGTCCAGCTTCCCCAGCCATTGCCATCATCCTAGTGGGCTGGAGCAGCTCAGTATCCATTTCCTGGGTCTGCGGCACTTGGAGGGACATGTTCCAGGGGGTGCATAATTCTTTACAGCAGGGTCTCCCCTGACATAAGCTGCACCCTCCTCCACACCCCCATGGCCAGCACTACGCAACCTTAGTGCATGGCGCTGTAGTGTTGAGCATCCCCAGCCCACTCCTGGTGTGTTGGGGTCCATGGGGCTGGGGATTGGGTGCATGGCAACTGCACACCCCCCCTTAGTTCATTCCACATGGGGGGTGCTATGGGTGCAGAGTGTCTCCGCACCTCATGTTCACAGCGTGGAGACACTCCGCACCTTCAGGCATAGGCCCCATAGAAAATAGAAACATAAAAACATAGACACAGAAGTTGATGGCGGATAAGGACCATGTGGCCCACCTAGTCTGCCCATTTTGCCTACCTATTTCTAACCACGGATTCTATTTGACCCACAGCTCACCCTTTTTTCCTGTCCCTAGGGTACCCTTATGTTTATCCCATGCAGTCTTAAATTCTCTAACTTTTTTCACCCCCTACCACCCCTTTTGGGAGGCCATTCCAAGCATCCACCACTCTTTCAGTGAAAAAGTACTTCCTCGTGTTGCTTCTGAACCCTCCCCAACTTCATTTCGTGACCCATGGTTCTAGCACATTTTCTGTTTTGAAAGATGCTGCCCTCTTGTACCTTGTTTACACCCCTGAGGTACTTGAAAGTTTCTATCATGTCATCCCTCACCCTTCTCTCTTCCAGGGAATACATATTGAGTTCCTCCAGCCTCTCTTTATAAGGCTTTTCCTGCATGCCCTCCACCATCTTTGTAGCCCTCCTCTGGACTTCCTCCAGTCTGTCTATGTCCTTCCAGAGATGTGGTCTCCAGAACTGAACACAGTACTCCAGCTGAGACCTCACCAGCAATTTGTACAGTGGCATAACCACCTCCTTTTTTCTGCTGGTGATACTCCTATCAATGCACCCCAGCATCCTATTGGCTTTCCCCACAGCCTTCTCACACTGCTTTGTTGCCTTTAGGTCATCTGATATGATTATCCCCAGGTCCCGTTCCTGCTTGGTGGCTTTCTCCACATCCTTCTTGCATGCTTTGTTGACTTTAGGTCATCTGATATGATCATCCCCAGGTCCCGTTCCTGCTTGGTGGCTGCCCGTGCCCCCCCCATTTTGTATACCTCTCCAGAGTTTCTGATCCCCAAGTGCATGACTTTGCACTTCTTGGCATTGAATCGAAGCTGCCACAATTCTGACCACTCCTCCAACCTGGCCAGGCCCTTCCTCATTGTTTCTATCCCCGCTGGAGTGTCAACTCTGTTGCAGGTCTTTGTGTCGTCTGCAAAAATATATCCTTTTCCCTCCAGCCCCTCTGCGATGTCACTTATAAAGACATTGAAGAGGACTGGTCCCAGGACAGATCCCTGTGGCACCCCGCTGGTCACCTGCCTCCCCTCAGACTGAACATCATTTACCAGCACTGACCTCTGCATCCTGACCTTTAACCAATTTCTGATCCAGTTTGCCACTTTGGGGCCCAACCCATGCTTCCTAGCTTGTTTGTCAACCTTCTGTGTGGGATGGTGTCAAAGGCCTTGCTGAAGCCCAGGTTGGCAACATCCACCGCCCTTCCCTGATCTACCTCCCTGGTCACCCAGTCAAAAAAATCTATTAGATTTGTTTGGCATGACCTTCGCTTCCCACTGTGAATCCATACTGCCTTGGATCCTGTGCTCCAATAGCTTCAAGGAATGACACAATCCTCTCTTTTAACAGTGTTTCCATAAGCTTCCTCACCACTGAGGTCAGGCTAACCAGTCTGTAGTTGCCAGCCTCCTCCCAGCTCCCACTTTTGTGGAATGGGAACACATTTGCCCACCTCTAGTCTTCTGTGACTTCCCCTGTCTCCAGTGATCTGTTGAATAGAGTGGTCAGCGGGGCTGCCAGCTCTTCCATGATCTCTTATAATATTCAGGGGTGAATCCCATCTGGCCCCATTGCTTTATCTGTTTTCAGTTTCCCAAGTTCCTCCAGGACTGTCTCTACAGTGAATATAATAGTGTCAACCTCCCCTCCCCATCAGCTTTTTTGTCTGAGTTGTGGTCCGTCACCTGCCCCTTGCTTCGTGAAAACTGAGCAAATGTATTTATTCAGTATAGCGGCCTTCTCCAAGTCTTTCTCTGTACACTCTCCTCCCTCCTTCTTTAACCTGACAATCCCACCCCTCTCCCTCTTGCTGTTGCTGATATACCTGAAGGTCTTATCCCCCTTCTTTACTGCCTGTGCTGTATTTTCTTCCGTTTGTGCCTTTGCATTTCTGTCTGCCTTCCCTGCCCCTCTCTGTTTCTCTAGATACTGCTCCCTGTCCTCTTCCCTCTGTGTTACTTTGTATCTCCTGAATGCCTTTCTTTTATCCCTCACTTTCCTGGCCACTTCCCTTCGAGAACCAAAGCAGTCATTTTCTTTCACTTAGACTTGCTTTGCTGTTTCACACAGAGGTTTGTTGCTTCTGTTATGGCCCCTCTTAAGATAGCCCACAGCTTTTCCACTCCCCTCCTTCATCCTCTTTTGCCAGGGCTCCTCTGAGACACTCTGCCATTTTGCTGAAGTTGTCCCTCTTGAAGTAAAGGGCCTTGACTTTATTGTGGTTTGTCTCCTCCATTGTGGTTACATTGAACCACACTGTCCTGTGGTCATTGGTTCCTATTTGGCTGCTTACCTTAACCTCCTGAACCCTCTCCCAAATTGGTGAGCACCAGGTCTAGTATAGCCCTTTCATGGGTGGGTTCAGCCACAAGCTGCCTTAGGCCTGCCCCCTGTAGTGCAGTCAGTATTTTCCTGCTTTTGGCCATATTTGCTGACTGGGTGTTCCAATCCACATCTGGTAGATTGACATCCCCAAGCAGCAGTAATTCCCCCCTTGGATGCCATTTTGTAGATGGCTTCCACTAGTGCTTCATCCGGCTCTTCCCCCGTGCTGGAGGTCTGTAGATCACCCCTGTTCTAAGGCTTGTTCCATTTCCTGTCTGCAAGGTGACCCACAGCACCTCTATTCCCTCCTGCATCCCCTGAACCTCAGTTACTTTGATTCCCTCCCTCATGTACATGACCATCCCCCTCCCTTTCTACCCTCTTTGTCTTTTCTCAACACCTCTGAGTCTTACTGAAATTTTAAAATGGGTTTTATGTTAAGAATCTGTGAACATTAAAAATAATAACTGAGAAATGTTTGAGAATCAGTAGTTTTGTGTGAAATAGTCCCTCTGCAGATGGGACTGTCGCTACAGGGTGCTAGTCTGAGTGGCACTGTATGAGCCTCTATAGTGTTTGCTTTTTGTGTGAACTTTCTCTTGAAATCACCTCCACCCCATTTTGTTTCACCTTTTTCTTTAAATTAAAAAGAAACCTTGATATTGTTTTACTTTGTGGATTTGAATTGGAAATAATTGGCTTAAGTCATTTTAGCTCAGTGACTGAGTGGACCAGCAAGGTTGTAGTGGGCATGAAAGTGAAGTGGGGATTCTGGATTACAACATCGAGGAGCTGCACACTGGTATTTGTAGTAACTGAGCAGCATTGGTAAGGGGACTTTTTCACACCCATTGGTTGTACTGTCTCAGTTCAATGGGTAGGAACAGGTTTCAGCCAATCAGGATGCAGGATTCTTAGTACCCATCTTATAAATTATAAGAATTACCCCCATCTCACCACCCAGCTGCTAAAAACTCTTCTTGTTGTCTCTATACTTGTGTAATGTTCTTATGTATTTTTAATTAATTTGTACTGAGGAATAAAACAGTAGAAGGGGGGGGATGCTACAAGTCTCGATGGCTGAGAGGGACCTGGGGGTGGTGGTGGATGTCAAAATGAACAACTCTGAGACTTGTAGGAGGGCAGCAGCCAAGGCCAACAGGATGCTGGGATGCATCGCTATGGGGATCACCTCCAGAAGGAGGGAAGTGATGCTCCCTCTGTATAACTGCTTGGTGAGGCCACACCTTGAGTACTGCGTACAGTTTTGGAGGCCACACTTAAAGAGGGACATTAAACTCCTGGAGAGGGTCCAGAGGAGGGCAACCAAAATGATTTGGGGCTTGGGTGACAGGACCTATGAGGAGAGGCTCAAAGAGCTAAATATGTACACATTGGAAGAGAGAAGGGACCGTGGGGACATGATAGAGGTCTTTAAGTACATGAAGAGGGTAAATAGGGGAGGAACAGTCAGGGTGCTTCGAAGGAAGGAGGAGGGGGCTACTAGAGGGCATGGGTGGAAGCTGGAGGGGGGAAGATTCAGGGGAGAAAGGAGGAGGTGCTACTTCACTGAGAGGGTGGTGGAGCCATGGAATGCACTGCCTAGGGGGCTGGTGGAGGCAGAGACAGTGGAGGGGTTCAAGAGGGGCTGGGACAGATACAGGGGAAGGGTTCTGGAAGCAAAATCCAATGCAGCAAGAATATCTGGAACTGGGAAGGGAGAAGCCAGAGAAGGTGAGGGGGGCAGCAAGGTCAGCACCCAGGATGGGGGCTGACCAATCAAGCAGACTCGAAAGACTGTTAGGCCTATTCTGCTGGCATTTTAGTATGTTAGTAAGAGCAAGTATAAAGCAGTTGCAACTTATTGGGTACAAGCAGCAATTATCAGACCATAAGGTACATAGCACGGAGCAGGTAGGAAAAGCAAAATTCACATACAGATATAGACAATACCACACTAGGAGCTAGGTCTAGCTACTCCTATTGGACCACTTCAAAGGTTCTTCTGAGTAGGGGCAAGGGGGAAAGGGGGACAGCTCTCCCTAACTGTCACATATTCCAAATCTGTGTCACTGATGAGCATAAAGCTAGACAAGAAGACAATTAATTGCAGCAGTTTTAGTTGGGGAGGGTGGAGTAGGGTTAAGCTACTCCCATATGGGGACAGCATTCCCATGTCTGGACACCAATTACAGAGATTTAGTCACAGTGGGAATTGATCATTTTCAATAGCCACTATCAGGGGACCCCACATTTTCAGGAAGCAGTTAGACAAGCATTTAGCACTCAACTGGGCTCTCTCAAGCTTGAGACACATTTGCAGGTTATGAGCCCATTGCTAAACAGATAGTAACTCCTGGGAGAGCCAGTTTTAAGTGAAGACTTTCCTGGCATTTATAAGGACAATTGACCAGAGGGATAAGCCCTCCTCATTGTGTGATGGACAGGATCTTTCCCCAGGAGCAGTTCTAGGGGGGATTTAGGAGGCACCCTCCCAAGTACCACTGTTACGATAGAGTCAACTAAGTTTCTGAATGATATGAATCTTGAGCAGATGAGGGTCATATGAAGGAAGCATCCTTCTTCCTGTAAACATTTGGGGTAGCTGGCAGACCTGCTGGGGATGACTCTATGTAGCTTCCGAGGGGTGGCATATGCCCTGTATATAAAATTCAATTGGATCTGCTACAGTTTGTTGCTGTGGGAGCAGTTATTCATGTGCATAGCTGCCTCTGCCCAGATGTTCAAGTTAATAGATGTACATAAATCGTGCTACCATTTGGACCAGATGTCGGTCAGGGATTGGTCCTGTCCACCTCTAATAGTATGGTAGACTGACAAGGGCTTCACACATGGTTGGGGCTTAAACACTTCCTCTTCATGCAGGGTGGAATATTTCCAAGCAGAAGCTTGATGTAAAGTGTTGCCCAGCCTAGTTTGCACTGTGAGATACGGGAATAGGCCCCCCACAAAGAGGCCCCAAGTTCTTCTGATTTCCTGGAAATCTAGCAATGCCTCACCCCTGTAGAGCTGGCCCACATTGCATAGCCCTTTCTTTTTCCATCTCAGCAGGAAAGGTCAAGGTGCACTGTGTACTTCCTTCTCACGTAAAGCAGAGATAATACTGGTATAAGGGGAGGGTCCCCAGGAAAGTGTTTATGGTATGCTAGAATTACCCTGGCTGTGTTTTCAGAGAAGAGAAGATTCATAGATGGTATATTGAAGGTCCACAAGGACCTGGATAAGCAATCCCTTTTGAAGTTGCCATCCCAGTCTTTCTCCTCTACTGCTACCCAGGCAGGCTCATTGTTGCCCTCGCCCACCAGCAAGAAGACCAGTTATGTGGCCCAGTAGCTATGTTGGAAGTGGGGCAGAGTCACACTGCCCATATTGGCCAAGAGGTACAAGCCAGTCCTCATAAATCTTGGCCTCTTTCCATTCCACAAAAATTTGTGCAGGATGGCATTAAGCTGTCTGAATTGGGTTAGTGGGATGTAGACATGGGCAGGCAGTGACAGATATAGTAACAAACACCTTGAAAGGATAGACATATTTATTGTACTGACGTGCCCAGCAAGTGAGAAGGGCAGGGCCCACCACCACTCAGATTCCTCCACCAGCTTGACCAAAAGTGATTTATAATTCTGTTAGTACAACATGCTTAATTTTGCAGGAACAATCACCCCAAGGTATTTTAGTTGTTCCACCAATTTTAGACCCATTGTGTTCCAAGTGAGCTGTGCCCTATGCAGTTCTCCCACTGGGAGGATCTCACTTTTAATCCAGTTTATTTTATGCCCTGAAAGGGCACTGTACTTCTAAAAAAGGGAGTGTACCACTGGGAGTCCCCTGGGGGGTGCTGTGGGTATAACAGCAAGTCATCCATGAATAGTGCTGCCTTGTGCTCATGCCCCCTACCTGCATTATTCCTGATAGCTGCTGCCAGGGTTTTGAGGGACAGGACGTATGGCAGTGGTGACTGGGGTGACCCTGCCTGATGCCCAAGCTGAGAGAGAGAAGGAAGGGGTGTGGGAGCCATTGACAATTATTTGGTTTGCGGAGGGAGGAATGCAATGTTTGGACCCAGCTCACTGGGGCACAAGGCTAAACCACCTGAAAATCTCAAACATGTACTCCCACTCCATGCGGTCAGAGGCATTCTCCGTATCTAGGGCAAGGATCACTGCTCTGTGGTTGGCTGATTTTCATGACCAATTATTAATGATGTCCAAAGTCCTGTGAATATTGTGTTTCTGCTGCCCTCCTTTGACACACTCAGATTGATCAGGATGACTACATGGGGTAAAATGGACTCTAATTGAGAAGTAGTTACCCTGGCAATGATTTTACAATCAACTGTCAATAAGGAGATGGGTCTGTAGGACGCACAGAGGGTGGGGTCCTTGCCTTGTTTTGAGAAGAATTGATGGTGGCAGACCGCATGGAGGGGGGCAATACACTGGAGCTCAGACTTCCCCCAACATGTCAATGAGAGGGTCTATGAATTCAGCTGAGAAACATTAAAAAAAGTCTACGGGGAGCCCATCAGGGGGCAGGGGCCTTACCACCTTTGAGGCTTCTCACTGTCTTGAGCACTTTTTCTTTGGTTAAAGGGTTATCGAGTTGTTGATCAACCTGGAAATCAGTTAATTACACAAAGGCTTTGGAAAAGAATACATCAAGCTGCTGTGTAGTGGGGGAAATCTCTGATGTGTATAAAGCTGTATAGAAGGAACACAATGCCCTACCAGTTTCATCAGAGTGGAATGTTAGGGATCCTTTGGCATCAACTATCTGTGCTATTGATCTCTCACCTTCCCTCTTGTGTAGTTGCTAGGCCAGGTACATCCCTGCCCTGTTCCCATCTTAGTATGAACTGGCCTGAGCCAAGATACTAGAATATTCAGTTCTTGAGCTACTGAGAGAGTTGTACTTCAATTTTAATTTTTGGAGGACTATATACAGGGATGCAATGGTCCTGAGCATATGCGCTCTCTCACAGGCCTCAATCTTGATGAGTAGCTTAGATGAATCCTGCTCTTCTGCCTTTTTCCTGTGGGCAGAGAAAGCAATAACCTGGCCCCTTACATAGGCCTTCAGAGCTTCCCAGCAAACCCTGTTAGAGGTGTCCCTTTGCCTGTTGTGCTGCAGGAATACCTGAAGCGCCTAAGACATGAATGTTCTGAAGTCTGGTCCTTCAACAAACATGGTCCCATCTCCAAGGGTGTCATGCTACAATAATCCCATTGGTGGAGAATGCTATGGTCAGAAAGGCATGGTCTGAGACCAATATGGCTGAGTAGGTGAAGGAGGAGACCCTGGGGAGGACTCTTGTGCTGATTAAGAGATGATCTAGTCTGATGTAGGAGTGGTGGGAGTGTGAAAAGAAACTGTACCCCCCTACCCATGAGATGGCAGTGCCTCCATGCATCAAGCAAACTGAAGTTGACATAGAAACATAGACTTTGATGGCAGATAAGGACTGCTTGGCCTACCCAGTCTGCCCATTTCCCTACCTATTGGATAAGCTACAGATCCTAGTGACCCAACAGCCTACTTTCTCCTACCCCCCACTAGAATTGCATATGTCTGCCCCATGCATTCTTGAATTCCCCCACTGTTTTTGACCCCACAACCTGCTCAGGAAGGTTGTTCCATGCATCCACCACCCTCTCCATGAAAACATACTTTCTCACATTGCCCCTGAGCTGCCCCCCTCTATCTTCAGATGGTGTCTCCTTGCTCTTGCACATCTCTTTTTCTGAAAGATGCTACCCTCTTGGACTTTGTTGATTCCCTTGAGGTACTTAAATGTTTCTATCATGTCCCACCTCTCCCTCCTTTCCTCGAGGATATACTTACTAAGCTTGTTTAGTCTGTCTTTGTATGGCTTCTGGTGCAGACCTTGCACCACTTTAGTTGCCCTCCTCTGGACTGCCACCATCCTGTCTATGTCCTTGCAGAGATGGGGTCTCCAGAACTGAACGCAGTATTCCAGATGGGGTCTCACCAACTGTCTGTACAAAGGGATGACAACTTCCTGTTTTCTGTTGGTGATGCCTCTCCCTATGCATCTTAGTATCCCCACAGCCCTTCTTACTGCCTTCTCACATTGCTTGCCTACCTTTAAGTCATCTGATATGACTACCCCCAGCTCCCTTTCCATTTTCGTTGTTGTTAGTACCGCCCTCCACATTGTGTACTCTTCCCCTGTGTATTTGTTTCCCAGGTGCATTACTTTGCACTTCTTTGCATTGAATCTAAGCTGCCATACATTTGACCATTCCTCCAACCTTGCCAATTCCCTTCACATCCTTTACACCCCCCCCCTTGTGTATCAACCCTGTTGCAGATCTTTGTGTCATCTGCAAAGAGGCATACTTTCCCTTCCAGTCCCTCTGCAATGTCATCTATAAAGACATTAAAGAGGACCAGACCCAGTACTGAACCCTGCGGTACCCAACTAGTAATCCCCCTTTCTTCAGAATGGACTACATTTACTATTACCCTCTGTGTTCTGTTGTCCAGCCAATGTTTTACCCAGGCTACAACCCTGGGACCCACTCCCAGGGTGGCTAACTTGTTTATTAATCTTTTGTGTGGGACTGTGTCAAATGCCTTGCTAAAGTCTAGGTAGACCATGTCCACAGCCCCTCCCTGGTCTACTACTTTGGTCACCCAGTCAAAGAAATCGATTAGATTCGTCTGACATTATCTTCCTGCTGTGAATCCATGCTGCCTTGGGTCCTCTAACCCACTGGCCTCTAGGTACTCAACAGTTCTTTCCTTCAGAAGTGATTGCATCATTTTCCTTACCACTGAGGTCAAACTAACAGGTCTGTAGTTTCCTACCTCTGTCTTGCTCCCACTTTTGTGAAGGGGAATCACATCCACCATCCTTCAGTCCTCAGGTACTACACCATCCTCCCATGATTTGTTAAAAAGGGTAGTCAGTGGTGTCACTAGTTCTTCCCTTAGTTCTTTTAGAATTCTGGGGTGAATCCCATCAGGCCCCATTGCTTTGTCCACCTTCAGTTTTAGGAGTTCTTTCAGGACCCTTTCTTCTGTGAATGGACTGGTATTGACCCCCCTATCCAGAGTGCTTCTATTCTTTGGTTTAGGTACCTCCCCCTCCTCTTCTTTTGTGAATACTGAGCAGAAGTATTCGTTCAGTATTCTTGCTTTTTCACTGTCACACTCTGCCCACCCCACCTTCCCTTTATTAAGCATCAATATCCTTCCCTTGGTCTTTATTTGCCCCTAATGTACCTATAAAAGGTATTATTTGCTTCTTAACTGAGTTGACTATCTTTTCTTCAGTTTGGGCCATTGCTATTCTGACTGCCTTCCCCACATCTTTCTGTTTTAACTGGTACAGTTATCTGCCCTGCTCCTTCTGTGTTTCCTTATACTTCCTGAAAGCTACCTTTTTCTCCCTAACCTTCCCTGCCACCTCTTTTGAGAACCATAGTTAACTTCTAAAGTGCCAAGGGCCCAGGCATTGCAGAAGAGTGGCACAGGGCTCAGGATGGACCTATCCAGAACTGTATCCCTGACACAGTTGTAGTCATCCCCAGCAGCCAGGGGCCTGGGAAGGCTACCACGTCCAGTGCCAGCTTCCGGAAAAAATACAGGATCCTCCACATTAGATTCATCGACCTTACCAACAGAGAAAGACCCCCTACCAGCCACCATAATCTGAGCTGGGGAGTATCTACCTCCTTAGTCAGAAACAGACAAAAGGATTGAGGCCTGTACCCCAGGTGGCAGCCAGATGGCCACCCCTTCTGCTATTGCAGAGAAACAAACTGCCACCCATTGTCCATTAAGGCATTTACTTGTCTTGTCAAATTCAGGCTTGCACATATGAATCTGTTGCATAAGGAGAATTTGCATTTTTGACTGCTTAACCATTCTCACAACCTTTCTGCACTTAATAATGTTTTTGAGACCATTTACATTCCACTTAGAGACAGTGATGTTGTTAGCCATTAGAGAATAGGATGAGGATTTGTCTGCAGGCTAGAGCATGGCTCCAGCCTCCCTCAATGAAACTGATCAGTAGCAATGAATAGATATGTAAAGCTTGACCCAACAGCAACCCAACAATATAAAAAACATTTTCCTCTTTTCATCCTCCCTTCCTTTCACCCCTCCCCTTGCCCTACCCAAGTGAGTGGAACATCTTACTCCTCCTTCCTTCCCCCTACATTCTAGGAAAGCAATAGATACACAGATATAACAGCACCCCTGTCCCCAGTGACAAACATATTAACAATAAAACAGTAAATTACAAAATCTTCCACCTCCTGCCAAGCATACTCCAGCCCAGCAGAGAGACCCTTGCAAACTAGCAGTAATAGTGACCACGTTAGCCATAGGCACAGAACAAAGATTAACAAGTGTTCATACAAAATTAGGCTCCATTGGCGAGATAAGCAGTTTTGAGTGTAGAGGGTCCTTGCTGAATACACAGCACCCCCAAACCAGACAGGGTGACATGGGCCTGGCTAGTCAAGGAGCCACCCTGCAACCTTCAGCACCAGGTTATAGTAAACAGACAAAATGAGAACAAGGAGTGAGCACCAAGTCTAAAGCCCTTGGATGCTATACCTTTACCTGCAGGCAACCCTAGCGTGTGCTTCCCCCACCATAGTTAGGTGTATAAGGGTCCATGAGGTTTGTACCCTGTTCAGGATATTTAGCATAGTAAAGGTCCAGAGCAAGTATCTGGTGATCGAGATTCCAGACCTCCCCTTCTACCGCTACCTACAGTCCCAGCTATTGTCAGAGGGGAGCTCCCAGACACAGCAACATGGTGGCCATTAAGTGACAGAGAAAAAAATGGCTTTAGATGGTGATCAAGGATGGGTGATGGTATTTTCCATACCACCACAGAGAGGATCCTCTTTGCATAGAATTGAGGACAGCAGATTGGAGGATCGCACAGCCATAGACAAGGAGCTGTGGTGGAGATTTCCATGCAGCCAGTGCATCCATGATGTCAGCACACTAACAACAGCCATACATTCGCAGACTTGAGGAGGATAACAGACACAGGAGAGGATCACCGAGGAGGATTTTTCCCACTGAATACCCGCTGCTACCACTGTCCCTAGACACTGTCAAGTTGTTCATCACCATGCTGGAATCCATTACCAGGCAAGTGCATCAGTTAGGAAAAGAAAAATTGTTGGCACTAGGGTCCCCAATGTTCAAATAAGTCAGGGTGTCTCTAATTATTAAGTGCCCCCCCTCCTTCTGTGGCTATGAACATGAGGATATTGAATGTCACTGTCTGCTAAATAAGCATCTCCCAGAACAGGGGCTCAGACCCAGGGAAGGTAAGACAAATCAGGTCCTCCCCTTTCCCGGCCAGACAGCCACCCCGCGGTATCTGGTGATAGCAAGGCAACCCCCCCCCCATTTGAGTTATGGAAGTATGACTTACCTCAAAAGTATGGTTGTTTAAAACAGCCAGCGCTGTTGACAAAAAGGCACCATGGTTTATAGCACAGTGTGCAGAGAGGAGAGGTTGCCTTAATCACCGGCTGTCAGAGCTGGGTGCCAGTTTGAATTGGTGGATGGCTAGGGAGGAGACACTGGGATCTGACCATTTCAGTCCTCAGTCAGGGGTTGATTACTTTGCAGGTGTAGTGGCTTATTGCTGGGATCTTCCATTGGTTGCAGCATCTTCCTTCTCTACAAAACTCTCAGCCACTGCAGTGTTGGAGAAGAATCTGGCCAGATAGCCAGGTCTCAAAACTTCCAGCCCCTATCATGCAGCTTGCCTTTCACTCTACTGAATTGTTGTGGGTGATGTTGAAGGTCTTGGCTATAAATTAATCTTGGTACACCGATACTGTCATCCCCTGGAACTGGATGAGGCCTTGGGCTTTTGCAGCCTTCAGGATTTTTTCTTTTTCAGTGTATCTAAGGTGTCCGATGAGGCAATGTCTAGGCTTGTCTCCCTGCTTGCTCTTAGGACTCATCTGGTGGGATCTCTTAACCTCAGAGTTCAAGACACTGTGTCCTAACTCCTGGTGCATGAAAAGCTACTGGTGAAGCCCCTTTTCAGGCCCTCTGCCCTCTACTTCCTCAGTAAGGACAACGATATGGAGGTTGGATCTCTGAGTCTGGTTTCCTTTGGCTCAGAGTTCACCCAGGGCTGCTTTCATGTGATTTCTGTCTCTACCAACATCAGCCACAGTGTCCTCAAGCTCACTCACTCATTTTTCTAGTTCCTTGATGTGGGAAGCCTGGACTGCAGAGGTTTCAGTTAAGCTAGTCACTATGCCCAATAGATGTGTCATTTGGGTTGTGAGGTTCATGAATCTGGCCTTCACTTCAGCCTTCATCAAGGCCAGGGTAGCAGGTATCCTCATGAGGGAGCACTCAAGCTTGGACATGGTGGTTGCTTCACTTGTAGCTGTGTTAATTGCAGAGGGATGTGATTGGGTGTTCACCTTGTGTGCAGTGTATTGCTCCAAAATCTGTCCCAGAGGCTCAGAGTTTAATTTCTGCTGCTGTTTGGAAGGTTTGTCCCCCTTCCATAGGAGGCCATGTAACGATTCCAGTCAGTTGTGTTAGGCAGGTCTAAGTTCCATATGCTAATTCACCATTTTAATGCTTGCTCCATTGGAACATCTCTAAAGCATGTCCACAGTGTTGCCTGGTCGGCCACAACCCCATGTCCTTATGTATTGAATGTAAGGCCATGGACTCATCCTACTTTTTTTTCTGTGGCTCAGCAAAGTTTCAAAAACATGCATGCAAATGTTGCTATAGCAACTTCTGCATGCGCATCTTTGGAACCTTGCTGAGCAGCCAGCTGCAAAAATCTTGTACGAGTCAGCAGCTCTAACAATCAATACAAAAGAACATAACACAGTTAAAGAGGCAGCAAGGGAGGTATTTTGCAGCTTGGAGGTGGGTTGGGGCAATTGTTATAATTTGATCAGCTACACAATGCAGGCATATTTATTTCATCTTGTAGTCTGGTTTGGCTGCCATAAGAAGTGCCAAACTGTGAACTGCACTGGCTTAAATAATGGTTGCAAACTAATCAGATTGTAACATCTTTAGAACCCATGTTATCAGTGGAAAGTACATGATCAGTGGTGATGTCATTTATATCACCATCCTAGAATTGTTATAGCATCCCAAAATGATTTTATTGCAAACTCCTAGTCACAAGATACACACCCACCTATGTTTCACTACCCTGTGAAGTCGCTTCATCAGGGTGATTATACTTCTTGTTTATTGCAGCACAGTTTTCATATTTTAATTCCTGCAATTTTTCATTAAACCTATCTTTTTTATTTATACTTTTCTTTTCAATTTTGTAGGAAGGGAGACTTTGTATTCTGTTTTCATAGGTCTCGCAGAGGTTTCTGCCCAAAGCTATGGTTTCACAGTGTAAGGCTGCTGCCCCTTCCTGTTGAACAGGGCTGTTCAGCAGGATGCAGCAGCAGTGACACAATGTGTAACCTCGACTTAAGGTAAAAACTTAGAAACTCAGACAGAAGACATGATCTCTGAAAAGAGGATACAAAACCTATCCTTCTAAAAATAGAACAGAAGAGTACAAATAAGGAAACAGAGGTTTAATGAAAATTGCAGGAGCTAGAATATGCTAATTGTGCTCTGGTAAACAAAAATACTATTTACCCTGATGAAGTTACCTCACAGGGTAGCAACACATTGGTGGATGTGTGTTTTGTGATGAGGTCCTTGCAACAAAATTACCTTTGAAAACTATAACAATATTTGGTGAGTTGGTCCTTGTGTCCATACTCTAATATTTTGATTATTTTACTGTGTCATTTTGGACTGGAGTCCTCTCAGTGCCTTTTTTTTCTGAGGCTTAAAATGAAAAACTATTGGCCTAATGGTGAATAAGCGACTGACAGTGGGTTAAATGCCTGAAACCACAGGTTGAGCGCATTACTGTTATTACAGGGGTTCATGTTTTCAACCTGAAGGACAATAGTTTTTTTTTATTAATTTAGTTGTTGTTTACCAGGTGGGTGTACTAGACAAATACAACACCTATTTTCAGACATGACCCGGGACAAGTACAAGTAATAAGTAAAACATTGTTAGATATAGATTCATAAGTGCATAGAATACAAAGTACAGAAATGAGGTGACCTTTGCCAACAATTTGAGCAATACAAAGTTAAAGTTGTGTTCACCATTAACAGAGAACACCAGTTCATATTTGTTTTATTAAACCTTTTTATCATGACTGATTTGTACAGCTTTTTTTGCAGCTTGAGCGCAGCTTTCTGTTACTTAGCAGCTGCATTTAATGACCTACAGAATGAGCAGCAACAATGTTTAATAGGCAACCACTGCTGTTAAAAGCAACTGTATAGCAGCAACTTTTAAGTGAAAGAGCAACTTTTAAAGATCAGCAGTGTTGTTAAGGAAGGCACTGCCTCATGCTCAGAAGCATACCTATCACCTATTGTCACTGAAATGTGGAGCACTGACATTCATAATTATGGGAGAATATGAGACACTTATGAGGCACCTCGTAATGTGGGACACATCTTCAAACATAGAGATACAATCCCTGAACACATTGGAAAAACTAGTGCCTGTACCTGTACACATTTAATTTTGATTTAGCAATGTAGTGTTATAAATTTCTGCTTTGAAGTCTACAGTTACAGCTGGTTGCACCTTTACCATATGGAACAGAGCAATTCTCAGGGATAAAATGAGGGACCTCGGACAGTTGGGAAGTATACTCAGAAGACAATGGGCTAGTTCTGCTGACAATAGTTAAAAGACTATTGACTGCAGTCTGGCAACATGGCTTTAACTCAAGCATGTTTTGTCATGGGGCTCTGCTTTAACCAGTCAGGTTTTAAGTTACTAATCAATGGTTTATAAATGAAGAAACAGATGCTGCAACACTTCTCAACCAATCATAGATTACTCTGGCTGTCTGTCACCCACACACATTTGATTATCAAGTGAAAAGTAGCCATGCATGTGTGTTTCTTCATCACAGACTGGTATATTTAGGAAGGTAATAGAGCCTAGAGGGTTAGAGCATCAAGCTGTGAACCTGCAGACCCAGCAGACAGGGGGTTGAACCCTCTAACCATCATTTGCATACTGGGTGTCCCTGAGCAATTCGCTTAACCTCATTGTGCTCTATGTTCCTTTCCCAGCCAAAAATTCTAAAATAAATAGATAAATAAAATAAATTAATGAATCAATAAATACATAAAAGACAAGGTGTTTCCATGTGGAGGATAGGAAGATGAGAAAATAGCCCATAAGTGAGGAGACAAACCACATGGGAAATTATCAAGCAGGATTTATGAAAGGTAGTCCTCTCTTACTCAGAATATTTTTCATATTACTGGGATCAATCTATTCAATATATGACACTGGATTTTAAGGCACATCCAGGGAGAGATTTGTTTTACATTCTTACAAAAAACGTTTTCAGTAGGATTACTAGGTGCAGTTAGAGTAAAATATGACATGTTGTAGCTGTAATGGAAATAACATGTGAAAAAATGTTAGGCTGACTATATAACCCCAGTCTGCACGGCTTTCTTTCTTTTCTTTCTTTCTTTCTTTCTTTATTCTATCTGTCCATCCATCTGTCTATCTATCTGTCTGTCTGTCTAATTTAGGCTGGAGCACATACAGGGAATTGAAGAGGGGCACCTCATATTTTTGCAGTGAGTCCAAGCACAAGCATATAAGGATACAGTAATGCATTTTAAGAAAGACAAGCATGGGCTTCTTTGAGAATTCATTTTATGGACTGCAGCACCTATATACACTAGTGAACTATACAGAGGTGTTTATTTATATTAAACTTCTCAGACCATGTGAATAAATGAAACACCAACATTCAGAAAATAATTATTTATTACAGTGGAGATGTTTGGGTGCATAATTTCTGCAGATTTGGCACCAACTGAATAGTTGGCTTTGTATTTTGATATATGGCACTTGGCAAGAGGAAGCAATTAGATTGTGCATATGCTGAAGAATACAACCATATTCTGGAAGAGTTATTAGTCCTGTCTCTCGATACCTGAGTGTATATATGGCTCTTTTTTTGGCGCAGTCGCTTTTTTTTTTTTGTAAAATGAACTTATGAAACAATTATATAATGGTTTAATATATACTACACAATAACATATTGTATAGAAATACAGTTTCCAGTCAGTTTTAATAGTCTGTCATAGTGTTCCTGCTGTAATAACAAAGGGTAAGTCTTATTTACTTTTTTCACAATAAAATTACATTATACAAAATGCTGTGCATCAGCGTAAGTTCTAGGTTGGCAAAAATATATATTGAGATTTCTGGGCATGAGATTAAATGTACAAACTGCACTCCTAATTATTCGAATAGTTTCTTTTTGTATAATAAAATACTTGCCTTTTAATCGCTATAGCATCAAGTGATAACCTGATTTTCTTTTTTTCCATCTGATCGTGCATAACAAACCCCTCATGTTCAGTAATTATACAACAGTGTGTAATATAACTGAATAAGTTAAAAGTACACCCACTCATCGCACATATTTTTGGCTATAGGGTTCGATGTATTTACTATTTTTTGATCCTCATTGCTCATTAAAGTGCCAGGCTATATTGGCAACAGAACTTCTCAGACGGCAGCTTTTTAAGATATAAGAATACTGTGTTAGGTATAGTAGAATACTATATTTCTGAAAATAATATTCCACGAGAAATAACGGGACTACATGTTTTTTTTTATGATTATTATTAGTTATTAACAATTGAAGGCTCTGGAAGACTTTTGATCTTGGGCATCGAAAGCGTGTAGTATACCATCTCCGGAAAAGATACATAAGTTGATCCAATGAAAGGCATCAAGCTATCCACGAATCCTGTTTTTCGAGGACCCGTGAGGCTAAAATATATTTTTACTCATTCTTACAAACAAAAGGTCCCATAGATGCAGCATTTTACACATTAGGTGTAACAATATTTCACATAATACACAAGATAATAACACACATAACTCTCAGTAACCTGACAGAATGTGTCTAACAACAATTCTGTTACTTTTTTTTCCCCATTTGGCTATGGGAAGCTTCAAAAACAAATAAATAAAACAAAAAAAAGAGGAAAACGTCCCCCAAAGAAAAGAAGCCGATCTCCTTGACCGGAGTCTCTAGTGTTTTCTGCGGTATTTCGGAAGCTGAATTTGACTTAAAATATATACCAAAAAATTACAATACTTTAAATTTTAATTTCTCTCTGTATTTATGTTCCCATCTGCGCATATATTTCTTTTGTTGATATTTTTGTGGCAAGTTATGGGATTGTTTGGCACCGAGTGTGGCGTCTGTGCTGGACAAATGACAATGATACTTAGGCCACAATACACAAAGTGCTGTGTTATCATGGAATAACGTCAAATCCGAGGTAGGCTGTGAAGCTCCTATTAAACAATTATTCAAGTTTTTAAAAACACGATGGCCTGTTCCTAATATATTCAAATTGTTATAAACATCACCGCCTTTCTGCCACTAATTGCTGCATTTAAAGACTTCACTGTAGTGCGAATTCATACTTAAGAAAACTTTTGAAGTAAAACCAAGACCTGCCAGTAATATTTCTGTTGTAAGTGCCCGCTCTAGTTCAGTAATGCATGTATTGCCTTCTTATCCCTGTCTGTTGGAAACTGAACAGTAGTAATACATGCCTGCTGTTATAGTAAATTGTGTCTTATGTGAATGTTATGCAATGATTACACAAAAAATGTGCAACATCCTTTTTGACCTGTTTATTAATTGTCATTTAAGGAAAGTTCTATATGTTGTATCTATCTGTACCTGTGTTGTACACTTGGAAACTTGGAAAAACAATAAAAAGATTAGCCGCAAAAAAAAAAAATACAATAGTTGAGGAAAATTATATATGCGCTGAGGTTGTAACTAAAGCGTAAACCATGTTGCAACAAGGGATTTTAGTTATTTGCTATCTATAATTTAGTGAAACTGTACTGTTATATTTCTCTTATTGAAATTAAATAAAATGTTAATATTTTAGTCACCTTATCAGTAGAGAACTGCCACTTATACTTGTCCATGTAAACATATATTTTTTCAGTTAATAGCTTTTATTGAAATTTTCCACACAAGAAAAAAGAAACATCACAGAAGTATTCAAGTATTATACATACAATACATATAGTAGTACAATTAGATTGCAGTAATAACAGATAGCATAAACAGTTCACAAGTGCTTTCTTTTGACAGCAAAGAAGAAGGTAACTAACAAAACATTAAATAACTGGTGAGGGATGCTGTGCACATAAATACCCCTTAAAAATCGTTGGATAGCTGACAGCAGATTGTATGCGTGTATGTATGTATGTATGTATGCTAACTCGTTTTTTTCTTTAGGCTTTATTACGAACCGCCATCCTTATACATATGTTCACCCAAATATTTGATCATATACACAACCCAAAAAAGTATGTTTTGTAAGGAACTGTTATTAAAAATCACACACTTGCGCAGGCGCGGGCACACAAAATCAATCTATCTATCTATCTATCTATCTATCTATCTATCTATCTATCTATCTATCTATCTATCATAAATTTCTCGCTAAAGCACCCAATATTTCGGATTTGGTTGGTTACATTTAATAAATATGTAATAAGATGAGGTCATTTACTATTGCTGTATATCTGAAAAGTAGTTTTAGAAATATTTTCCGTGAACCCGCATTAAAGAAACGTTTCTTACCAACTATAAAGTAATCCGGCATTCATGCAGCTGAAACAAATGTTTTCTGACAAGCTCCACACCTTTGAGTGAAAACACACACATACACAAACACAAAACTATACTGTGCATAGCGACCGATTTTTCATGGGAATGATTTTAACAAGATTTTGTAAGATAATTTAAACCCAATTCACTCCCACCATCACGTGGCAAATGCGGACATTAGAACCAGGAGTACTGAATAAAGTAAACTCCTTTGGGTCAACCTCAGAAAAAAGGAGTTTCACAGTTAAGTTCATGTATGGAACCCAACATGTTTCCGCATCTAGTCAGATTACTAGTTTGTCTCCTTCATCCACAACAAATTTTAAAGGTTATCTCCAGATAGTGTGTGTGTGTGTGTGTGTGTGTGTGTGTGTGTGTGTGTGTGTGTGTGCGCGTTTCCTTCTTTTAAGAACGTACAAAAAGATCAATAAACGTCAGTTACTGTCCGTTTATGGAAAATATGGGGTGCTTGCTATGGATTTGCTAGTAAAAATGATTTGCACTGTTTTGGGGAATATTTTATATATATATATATATATACAGTGTGTGTGTGTATATATATATATATATATATACACACACACACACACACACACACACACACACACACACACACACACACAGCTGGTTTACACTTGCACTAGAATGTTATCTATTTGGAAACTGCCCTCCCACTTCACTACAGAAAAAATATCTTTTGAGACCCCCCGAAAACTAAATATCAGAAATCTTACTTCCCCCGAGCCTAGGATCCCTAATTCTACGCCCAACTTCAGATGTAGCTATCTGCTCTAAAGTTCAGTAATGCCTGTACTGCCTTCTTGTCGCTATCTATTGGAAATTTAACAGTAATACATACCTGATGTCATAGTAGATTGTATCTTAAGTGAATGTTATGTAATGATTATACACACACACACAAAAAAAAAATATGCAACATCATTTTTGACTTTTTATTAACTGTTATTTCAGGAACGCTATATATGTTGTAGCTGTCTGTACCTGTGTTGTACACTTGAAAACTTGGAAAAACAAATAAAAAGATTAACTGCAAAAAAAAAAAAAAAAAATGTCTCCTTGAGCAATCATTCTTACTGTTATGTATTGTTTCTCCGCCGGCGCACCGTGAAGGGGATCGGGTCTACACAGTGATGATCTTGTAATATAATAACCAACTTAATGTCGTCATTTTATTTTTTTCCATAAACGTTTTTATTAAGTTTATATTATAAACGAGTACATATCAATGTAACAGTATTATACAAAATACATATACAGTAAATAATAACAAATGAAGTCCAAAAGGTTGAATCTTAATGCAATAGAATTCTAGGTAGAAAAAAAGTACTGGAGTTAATGTAGGACGGTATAAAACAACAAGTAGAAGGCCCCAAATGGGAAGATTAAGTAAAACTTTTATAAATCTTTAAGCAGATAAGGCTAATACATAGGTACTGATAATGCTCTAAATGTGAAAATGATGCAGTGTGACAGAGCCACCTGGATGAAGGGGCATTAAGGGTCAAGCAAAAGGTAGTTAAGGAGTACAAATGAGCTCAAAGACTGAGGAGAAGCTAAGACCTGTGACAGACAAAAACATTTGGGGCGTGGATGGTGCTGTATGGGGGGAGGGCCAGAATTATTGGAAACGGGAGAGAAAGCCACAATGGGCACCACTGGTATGGGCAGTACCCTATGAGGGGGGAAACCCCCTCAAAGGCAGAATACAATGTAGTCAGGGGAACAAAACCCAAATACTGTGACCTCACTACTTCACCTGGGAGGGGCAGGAGTTAGAGAATTGTGTTTTCCAGCAAATTTTATCATAGTGGGATAGCTGTCCAATGGCACTATGTGCTACTCTTTCATTGCATACTGTAAGTGATAACAGATTAAACCATTCTGTGAACTTAGGTGGTATGGGGTTCCTGCAATGGGATAAGATGACTCTTTTAGCAGCAGTTAAGTCACCGATAGTCCGAAGGTCTTGAGTGGGGGTCAAAGGAGCAGTGTTCAGAGGAAGGCTCAAAAGGGTGAAACAGGGATCTTTTGGACTCAGAAGGATAACAATGTTCCACAAAATGCCCAAACTGATTTCTAGTGGTGTTCTAGAGTGGGGCAGTACCAGTACCACAGGATATGTGATAAGGAAGGAGGCTTGTGGAGATGAACATTTCCAGCAGTCACTGTGAGGGAGTAGCCCAGCTTTGTAAAGCCATAATAGCATATGGTAGGCCCTGTGCATGATTTTGTATTGAACAATTTTAGCTTGAATTTCTCTGGAGGCTATATATATACATACATGGGGCCAAAGCTGGTCCCATTCCGTTTGAGTAATGTAAACGTCTAAATCATGTTCCCAGGCTTCATGTGGACCAACAGAATAGGGTGGACTTAAGAGGGAAGACTGGAAGTATGTGAATTTATTGGTCAAGCATTTCAGAGAGGTTAGAGTAGTGAGCCATTGGTCCAGAGGAGTAATACATGGTAAAAGATGTTCCCTGCAGAGTGTTATTTTGAGGAGGTCATGTAATTGTAGGTATTGCCAGAACTGAGTAAGAAGAATGGTGTATTTATGGGAAAGTTCTGCAAAGTAGTATAGGACTCCAGTAAGGGGATAGTATAGGTCTCCCAAAGAGATAATGCCTTGATACATCTAGGTACCCCAGACTAGGGATTGGTTTGCAATGCACAGTGTGGGAATATACCAGAGGGGACAACTGGGTGCAGTTTGAGAAGACCAATCAAAGGGAGCTGACATTCATTGCCAAATGAGCCAAGTAAATTTAATATTGGGAGATGACTCCTGAGGTAGTTTCAAATCAGGGAATATAGGAGCAAGGGGGGGCAGGCTGGTTTGTGCTAGTTCTAGGGCAAGCCATTGGGGTGGCGACTAGGTAAGTTCTGGTTTTAGAGCTTGTCTAAACACCACCAGTTTGTGTTGTCTCTTAATGTTAGGTAAGCTAAGTCTACCTTCTCTCCACAATCTTATTACTGTTTGTAGTTTTATTCTTGGTACTTTCCCATTCCAGATAAAGGCAGTCATTTTGGACATGTGTTTTGAAAAAAAGCAAAGGAAAGTGGTACAGGTAGCTTGCCTAAAATGTATTGGACCTTAGGAATAGTGATCAGTTTGAGAACACTGACTCTGCCCCAAGTGGAGAGAAGGACAGATTTTCAATTAGTCAAGTCAGTAAGTAATTTGTCAAGACCAGCGGTAGTGTTAACTGTAACAGTGATGGCAAGAGTGGGCTTGAGCTGGATCCCTAGACATGTTACACCTTCTGGTGACCATTGAAAGGGGTACAAGGAAAATAAAACTGGGGTGCAAGAGGGTTAAAGGGAAGGATCTGGGACTTGGCTACATTAAGCTTATAGTCAGTGAAATTGGAATATTCAGTGATAATCCCCTGAAGGGTGTTGAGGGAGGTGGGAATATCAGTAAGAAATAGGGTAATGTCTGTGAATAAAGCAATTTTATGAGGGACACCAATCACAGGGATTCCCAGAAAAAGAAGGGAAGCTCTCATTTTGAGTGCCAGGGGTGCTACAGCTAGGAGAAAAAGAAATGGGGATGGGGCATCCCTGCCTGGTCCCCTGATGTAAAGGGAATGAGGGAGAGATCACAGAGTTTGTAAGGATGGTGGCAGAGGTGTTAGTGTATATGAGATGCACCATGTTTGCAAATGTTGAGGGATTCCAAAATGGAGAAGTGAGTCAAATAGATATGACCACTCCACCCTGTCAAAGGGCTTTTCTGTGTCCAATGACAGGGTGGCAGTGGGTTCAGGTGAATCTCTGACTTGCCACAGTAGGTCTAGAGAATGTCTAATATGGTCTGATCCCAGGCAGCCACGGAGAAAACCCACTGGCTCTGGGTGTACCAAGGAGCCTATAATAGGTTCCAGGCAATGATCCAATATTTTTGCAAAAATCTTGGTATTAACATTAATCAGGGAAATTGGGTGACATTGAGAACATAAAACACTGTCTTTCTCTTTCTTAGGTAGTAAAATAATGAGAGTCTGCATGATGGAGGGAGGCAGTGCGCCCTTTTCATGAGCTTCATTGAAGATTCAAGTTAGTCAAGGTGCCTAGATCTCTGTGAAGGCATGGTAAAAGTCAGTGGTAAAGCCATCTGGTCCCGAAGATTTGCATGAGGAAAGGGATCTAATAGCCTGGGAAACTTCTTGAGTTGAAATGGGGGCAACGAGGAATTGGTCGGAGTCAGGAATTACCTGGGGTAGAGAGATGTCACTATAGAAATGTTCAAATTCACTCATGGAAGGGTCTTTTTCTGATGAGTACAAGGTACTGTACCATGAAATTCCCAAAATTCTGCATTGATAAGAGATGGTGAGGAAATGGTGGTGCCATCAGCCAGTGGATAAGGGGGGGGCTATACCTCTCAGTCTCTCTAAAGCACAGACAGTGGGCTAAATGTTTGCTAGGTTGCTCCCAGCTTCCCAGTAGGGTTGATTAAGTTTGAATAGGGCATATTCAGTTCTGTGTTGAAATACGTCCACCTGGGCAGCTTTGACCTCAAGAATTTGGGGGTGTAAAATCTGTCATCTCTTTGGGTGAAGGGAGAATTCATGTTCCAAATTTTTTAAAGTGGCTTCCTGCTGTCTAGCTAAGTGGTCTCACTCTTTTCAAAGTTTAGCGGAATGGGCAATAAGTTTGCCCTGAAAGGTGGCTTTCATGGCTTCCCATTGCATCGCAGTAGAAGTGTCAGGGGTCTCATTTAGCAGGAAATACTCACTGAGTTCCTGCCCCACCCATGTATGGAAGTCAGATTGGTGGAGTAGAGTGGAGCTAAATCACCACTTATTTTGAGGAGGGCTCTGACAGCTCCATACAATGGACAGGATCACTGCGGCATGGTCAGAATTGAGAATGTTGCCTAGAGAAGTGTTCCCTGTATGAGGAAGAATATTGGTAGAGACAAAAATCATGTACAAATGACTGTGTGAGTCATATACTGGTGAAAAATAAATGAAGTCCTGGGCAGTAGGGTAAATAGATCTCCACATGCCATGAAGACCCACAGTTCTCAAACTGGAGTTGACATGTGTGGAAGTTAGAATTTCTTTCCTAGTCTGGGGTTCCATCCTGTCAAAATTGGGGTTAAGGGCTAGGTTTAAATCACCTCCCAGAATAATGCTGGCAGGACCATCAGGGAGTGATTTGAGAACTGTGTCAAAAAACCATGATCAGGGGAGTGAAGGGCATATAAACTGCCGAGAATAATAGGTTCCCATTGGTAGGTGCCCTGTATCACAATAAGCAGTCCCACCAGATCAGAGATTTGCTTGTGGATGCCCAGTTGTAGCCCCTTTCGGCAGAGGATTGCTATTCCATGTCAATGAGAGGAGAGGGAGGTGTGATAGACTGCCCCTACCCAAGAAGTACACAGATGGGGGGCATCCTCTGCAGTAAGGTGTGTCTCCTGGAGGAGGGCAATGCCACACTGCGTATCCCGAAGTTTCAGTAACACTTTACATCATTATATAGGACAGTTAAGCCCCCTTGTGTTCCAGGAGATAATTTTCAGATTGTCAAAGACAGCCACATTAATAGCAGATATCAAAAACAGTTGTAAAGAAGATGTGGGAACTGGAGTGTCCTTCCCTCCTCCCCAACCCCTAGCACAATACCAAAAAGTAAATAGTAGTAACATGAAGATAGCACAAAAGAAGGGAGATCACTACAAAATCTCCCACCTAATAGGGAGAGAGGCACACTAATAACACAATAGGAATAATAACATCTCCCTCACTACAGTAAATAGATAAAAAATCTCAAAAGAATAAAATAATCAAGCGAGTCCAACTGGTGGGGGCACACCAGCTGTCAATACTAATTGGTGACAAGGAAAGCACTTATGCATTTGCTTACACAGTACCTGTGTTTGACCAAGAGGGTGTCTGGGATACCCCCAGACTCCACATGAAGGGTAAGAAATATGGAGGAAAGGCTAGACATTGTTGTATTGGAGGGGAGAAGAGAAAGAAAAAGGGGGAAGAGGATAAAGATCAAAAAGGAGAAAATCCCTTTATGGAACGGGGACTAAAGAGAAAGGGGGGAGGAGATCAAAAGACAGCATCATGTAATTGGAGTGAGTATAAGCATACCTAAAAAAGAAGAAGAGAGCATATTAATAAACAGTTAATAAATGAGGATAGTCCCCAGTATTCCCACTCAGGCATTATTGAACAACTTACTCCCACTTAGGTGAGAGTAAATTTTGCAAAAACCAGAAAGGTATTAGACATAACGCAACAGTAATAATGTTCCAAAGCATATATGCTGGCAGAATAAAGTTTAGTGTCACAAACATTGTGTAAGCCTGGGATCACTTGTTGAATCCACATGGTCCTGTTTCTGTGTCCCTCAAGTTTCACAGTCACCCATGTACTGCAGGGTGGTTAGTCATGGCTTCCCTGGGTTCAGGCACAGAGAGTGTAGAAGGAGGAAATGGTCTTTTAGGGGCCAATATGTGCTTGGAAAAAGAGATCCACCTCCTCTGGGGCTTGAAAAGTCAGTCTCCGGCCCTGGAAATTATTGGCCAACACTGCAAGGTATAATAAAAAATAGCTGCGCCCGTGGTTTCAGGGGTCTTGTTTGATTTTATCAAAGGCCTGCCTCCTCTGTAATACTATCAGTGGATAATCAGGATACAAAGATAGACAGTTCCCTTCCACATGTATATTTTTGGGTACATGTGCAGCCTTTCAGATAACTCCTTATCTTGGAAACAAGAGGAGCTTAAAGATGAATGGAGGAGGTCAAGCAGAAGCCGAGACTTTGCTGGAGCACTGGATTTGGTGGGCCCATTCAGTTTAAAAATCATACATCGTGGGGTCTAGTTTGATCCACAGTGGAAGACTGGTATGTAGGAAGGTGACTGTGTCATTGCCCTCTAAGCTGTCTTTTAATCCAAGTATTCACAAAATATTTCAGCACCCGCATCATTCTATGACTTCCAGTTTCACCATTATCCAGGCTATGTGGACATCCATAGTTTAAAGATGAGTCACATGGGTGTCATGTGTGGCTGCAAGGGAAGTCAACTGAGTTTCAGTACAGGTGACTTGTTCGGCAAGATTATCAAGCTTGCTGTTTGTGTCCGTGACCAGCTGCTTAATCTGTTTCACACTTGCCACAATCTGCTGTAGGAGGGTGGTCAGCAGAAAACTTTGCTGGTCCATGGAGGAGAGCTACATTCTGACTCCAGTGCTGCCATCTTTGTTGCAGAGTGAGCGCTCTTGGAAGGGGAATTCTCAAAGTTGAATTTCCTTCTTGTATAAGGTGATAGAGTACCAAAATCTGCACAATCCATCAACATAATCCTCCCCTTCACTGCCAGTAAGTCAAATGATCCTCAGTAGTGAAAAATATCAATGAATGGCCAAGGATCTTTCAGGGGCAGCCCAGAGAGAAAAGATTAGGTGGCCAGCTCAAGCAGGCACTCACATGACCTCTTGACGTTACCATTTTAAACAGAAGGCAACATTAAGAATGTATTGATAAATTAGAACTCATAACCTTGTAACTGGGAGGTCTAGGCACCCTCTGCTTCCATTTATTATACAATGGCAAGAAAAAATCCTGGACTCTGATTGGTCAGCCTTGGGCTGGACCCATAATGCTATCCCAGTACAACATCACGGGTCTAGTCTCAGCCTCACTGTGAACCTGGAGATGATTGTTTGCTTGATTTGTTTCTGCTTGATTGTTTCATCTTCTCTTAAAAAACAAAAATATTTTTCCACACAAAAACATCTTTAAAATTATTTTTTTATTCTGTATAACAACGAGCCATTGTATAATAGCAATAATGCCCTTCAGGGGGTGTATGTCATTTGGGATAACATCACGCCTCAGTCGTTGGATGCACTCGGCCTGCAGCCTCATGCCCAACCACCTGAGGCGTGATGTTATCCCAGCACAATACACACCCTTTTGGACATTATTGCTTAATTGACACATGTAAATCGTAAATTATATTTTGTTTATTCTTTGTTAATTGGTTAAGGCCCATTAGGTACAATGCCTCTTTTCAAGGGCAACCCAGGAGCATGAGGGAGGTTAAGTGACTTGTTCAGGGTCACATACTGTGCAAGTGGAGACTGTAGGAATTAAACCCATGTCTGAGGAATGTACCAAGTTCATTCACAGCTTCTTACTCTAACCTCTAGGCTGTAGTTCAGAGCCTAAAAAAAGAGTTCTGGTCTATTGTTATGATTATTATTATTTAGATTTTGTTAACTTGGTAATCCCAAGAGCATCAGATACCCATTTTCAAGGAGGATCCCAGATATGCAAGAAAAAAGAAAACAAAACAATACAAAACATCAAGGAGCATAGTATCATTACACAAACATTGTGTGACAGATTCATGCAATACTGTTTTAGCTGTTTCTTAAAAACAAACATGGAGCTAAGAGATAACAAGGATTCACACAAGGCATACCATAACTTGATGACACAGAACAAGAAAAACCTCTGTCCTAAGGTGTTTTAAAGAAAGTAAGGTGTAAATAAAATTATTTGTGCAGCTCTTGTGAAGTGTTGGAGTGAACTTTGGGTAGATCAGACATAAAAGAGTATTTTACTGCAGAACTGTAAAACTTTTTATATCTAATTAGACTGAACTAATTAATTCTCTTCTCTAAAGATAACCATTTCAGATTATTGTATTAGACACAGTGATGAGTAAAGGGATGAGCAGAACCAAAAAATGACTCACAGAACCAACAAAATGACTCACAGGACTAGCAAAAGGAAAAACCCAGTAGTGTAAAACTTTGATTCTTTTAAGCATCTGTGAGGAACATATTGAAATGCCCTAATCAATTACAGTCAGAAATAATGATTGGATGACAACTTTCCTAGACTGAAGGGACAAACATTTCTTTTCCATGGATACAGTTGTCCCGAAGTGTATATACAGATTTGACTAGATGCTCTACATGATCAGCATATGTACAGATTTGGCTAGATGCTCTACATGATCAGGGTGTGTACAGATTTGACTAGATGCTCTACATGATCATGGGATGTACAGATTTGACTAGATGATTTACATGATCAGGGTATGTACAGATTTGATTAGATGCTCTACGTGATCAGGGTATGTACAGATTTGACTAGGTGCTCTACGTGATCAGGGTATGTACAGATTTGACTAGGTGCTCTACATGATCAGCTATGTACAGATCTGACTAGATGCTCTACATGATCAGGGTATATACAGATTTGACTAGATGCTTTACATGATCAGGGCATGTACAGATTTGACTAGATGATTTAAGCGATTAGGATATATACAGATTTAACTAGATGGTCTTCGTGATCAGGGTATAGTACGTTTGACTAGAAGCTCTATGTGATCAGGGAATGTACAGATTTGACTATATAATTTACATGATCAAGGTAGTTCAGATCTGACTAGCTGCTCTGTGTAATCAGGGTATGTACAGATTTGACTAGATGATTTACATGATCAGGGTATGTACAGATTTGACTAGATGCTCTACATGATCAAGGTATGTACAGATTTGACTAGATACTCTACGTGATCAGGGTATGTACATATTTGACTAGATGTTCTACAATGATCAGGGTATGTACAGATTTGACTAAATGCTCTATGTGATCAGGGTATGTACATATTTGACTAGATGTTCTACAATGATCAGGGTATGTACAGATTTGACTAAATGCTCTATGTGATCAGGGTATATACAGGTTTGACTAGATGCACTATATGATCAAGGTATGTACAGATTTGACTAGATACTCTACATGATCAGGGTATGTACAGATTTGACTAGATGCTCTACGTGATTAGAGTATGGATAGATTTGAGTAGAAGCTCTATGTGATCAGGGTATGTACAGATTTGACTAGATGCTCTATATTATCAGGGTGTGCATAGATTTGAGTAGATGCTCTTTGTGATCATGGTATGTACAGATTTCACTAGATGCTCTACATGATCAGAGCATATACAGATTTGACTAGATGCTCCACAAGAGAAGGGTATGTGCAGATTTGACTAGATGTGCTATGTGATCAGGGGTATGTACAGATTTGACTAGATGCTCTAAGTGATGAGGGTAAGTTCAGATTTGACTAGATGCTCTAAGTGATCAGGGTATGTGCAGATTTGACTAGATGCTCTACATGATCAGAGTATGTATATATTTGAGTAGATGCTCAATGTCATCAGGGTATGTACAGATTTGACTAGATGCTCTCCGTGATTAGGGTATGAACAGATTTGACTAGATGCTCTACATGATCAGCATATGTACAGATTTGGCTAGATGCTCTACATGATCAGGGTGTGTACAGATTTGACTAGATGCTCTACATGATCATGGGATGTACAGATTTGACTAGATGATTTACATGATCAGGGTATGTACAGATTTGATTAGATGCTCTACGTGATCAGGGTATGTACAGATTTGACTAGGTGCTCTACGTGATCAGGGTATGTACAGATTTGACTAGGTGCTCTACATGATCAGCTATGTACAGATCTGACTAGATGCTCTACATGATCAGGGTATATACAGATTTGACTAGATGCTTTACATGATCAGGGCATGTACAGATTTGACTAGATGATTTAAACGATTAGGATATATACAGATTTAACTAGATGGTCTTCGTGATCAGGGTATGTACGGATTTGACTAGAAGCTCTATGTGATCAGGGAATGTACAGATTTGACTATATAATTTACATGATCAAGGTAGTTCAGATCTGACTAGCTGCTCTGTGTAATCAGGGTATGTACAGATTTGACTAGATGATTTACATGATCAGGGTATGTACAGATTTGACTAGATGCTCTACATGATCAAGGTATGTACAGATTTGACTAGATACTCTACGTGATCAGGGTATGTACATATTTGACTAGATGTTCTACAATGATCAGGGTATGTACAGATTTGACTAAATGCTCTATGTGATCAGGGTATGTACATATTTGACTAGATGTTCTACAATGATCAGGGTATGTACAGATTTGACTAAATGCTCTATGTGATCAGGGTATATACAGGTTTGACTAGATGCACTATATGATCAAGGTATGTACAGATTTGACTAGATACTCTACATGATCAGGGTATGTACAGATTTGACTAGATGCTCTACGTGATTAGAGTATGGATAGATTTGAGTAGAAGCTCTATGTGATCAGGGTATGTACAGATTTGACTAGATGCTCTATATTATCAGGGTGTGCATAGATTTGAGTAGATGCTCTTTGTGATCATGGTATGTACAGATTTCACTAGATGCTCTACATGATCAGAGCATATACAGATTTGACTAGATGCTCCACAAGAGAAGGGTATGTGCAGATTTGACTAGATGTGCTATGTGATCAGGGTATGTACAGATTTGACTAGATGCTCTAAGTGATGAGGGTAAGTTCAGATTTGACTAGATGCTCTACGTGATCAGGGTATGTGCAGATTTGACTAGATGCTCTACATGATCAGAGTATGTATATATTTGAGTAGATGCTCAATGTCATCAGGGTATGTACAGATTTGACTAGATGCTCTCCATGATTAGGGTATGAACAGATTTGACTAGATGCTCTACATGATCAGAGCATATACAGATTTGACTAGATGCTCCACAAGAGAAGGGTATGTGCAGATTTGACTAGATGCTCTACATGATCAGGGTATATACAGATTTGACTAAATGCTCCACATGAGAAGGGTATGTGCAGATTTGACTAGATGTTCTATGTGATCAGGGTATGTACAGATTTGACTAGCTGCTCTACATGATGAGGGTAAGTTCAGATTTGACTAGATGCTCTACGTGATCAGGGTATGTGCAGATTTGACTAGATGCTCTACATGATCATGGTATGTACAGATTTGCTTAGATATTCTATGTGTTCAGGGTATGTACAGATTTGACTAGATGTTCTACGTGATCAGGATATGTACAGATTTGACTAGATGCTCTACATGATCAGAGTATGTATAGATTTGAGTAGATGCTCAATGTCATCAGGGTATGTACAGATTTGACTAGATGCTCTCCGTGATTAGGGTATGAACAGATTTGACTAGATGCTCTCCGTGATTAGGGTATATACAGATTTGATTAGATGCACTATGTGATCAAGGTATGTACAGATTTGACTAGATGCTCTACATGATCAGAGTATATACAGATTTGACTAGATGCTCCACATGAGAAGGGTATGTACAGATTTGACTAGATGTTCTACGTGATGAGGGTAACTTCAAATTTGACTAGATGCTCTATGTGATCAAGGTATATACAGATTTGACTAGATGATGTACATGACCAGGGTATGTACAGATTTGACTAGATGCTCTACATGATCAGGGTATGTACAGATTTGACTAGATGCTCTACATGATCAGAGTATATACAGATTTAACTAGATGCTCCACATGAGAAGGGTATGTACAGATTTGATTAGATGCTCTATGTGATCAGGGTATGTACAGATTTGACTAGATGCTCTACATGATGAGGGTAAATTCAGATTTGACTAGATGCTCTATGTGATCAAGGTATATACAGATTTGACTAGATGATTTACATGACCAGGGTATGTACAGATTTGACTAGATGCTCTACATGATCAGGGTATGTACAGATTTGACTAGATGCTCTACATGATCAGAGTATATACAGATTTAACTAGATGCTCCACATGAGAAGGGTATGTACAGATTTGATTAGATGCTCTATGTGATCAGGGTATGTACAGATTTGACTAGATGCTCTACATGATGAGGGTAAATTCAGATTTGACTAGATGCTCTATGTGATCAAGGTATATACAGATTTGACTAGATGATTTACATGACCAGGGTATGTACAGATTTGACTAGATGTTCTACATGATCAGGGTAAGCACATATTTGACTAGATGCTCTACTTGATTAGGGTATGTACAGATTTGACTAGATGCTCTATGTGATCAGGGTATATACAGATTTGATTAGATGCACTATGTGATCAAGGCATGTACAGATTTGACTAGATGCTCTACATGATCAGAGTATGTACAGATTTGACTAGATGTTCTATGTGATCAGGGTAAGTTCAAATTTGACTTGACTTGACTATACAGACAGTTGGTGAGACCCCATCTGGAGAACTGCGTGCAGTTTTGGAGACCTCATCTACGCAAGGAGATAGACAGGATGGAAGCAGTCCAGAGGAGGGCAACTAAAATGGTGCAGGGTCCACATCAGAAACCATATGAAGAGAGACTGAGAGAGCTTAATATGTATACTCTTGATGAAAGGAGGGATGCGGGGACATGATAGAAACTTTTAAGTACCTCAAGAATCAACAAAGTCCAGGAGGTAGCATCTTTCAGAAAAGAGATGTGTAAGAACAAGGAGGCACAATTTAAAGTTAGAGGGACGGCTCAGGGTAATGTGAGGAAATTCTTTTCTGGAGAGAGTGGTGGACCGCGTGGAACCGCCTTCCTGGAGAGGTTGTGGGGTCTAAAACAGTGGAGGAATTCAAACATGCATGGGACAGACATAAAGCAATTATAGTGGGGGGTTGCAGGAAATAGGCTGTTGGTTAACTAGAATCTGCAACTTATCCAGTAGGTAGGTAGGTCGGGAATTGGGCAGACTGGGTGGGCCAAGTGGTCCTTATCTGCCGTCAAAGTCTATGTTTCTATGTTTCTAGATGCTCTATGTGATCAGGGTATATACAGATTTGACTAGATGATCTACATGACCAGGGTATGTACAGATTTGAATAGATGCTCTACGTGATCAGGGTATGTACAGATTTGACATGATGCTGTACATGATCAGGGTATGTACAAATTTAACTAGATGATTTAAATGATCAGGGTATGTACAGATTTGACTAGATGATTTACATGATCAGGGCAGGTACAGATTTGACTAGATGCTCTACATGATCAGGGTATGTACAGATTTGAGTAGATATTCTACATGATCAGGGTATGTACAGATCTGACTAGATGTTCTACATGATCAGGGTATGTACAGATTTGACTAGATGCTCTACATTATCAGGGTATATACAGATTTGACTAGATGCTCTATGTGATCAGAGTATGTACAGATTTGACTAGATGCTCTATGTGATGAGGGTAAGTTCAGATTTGACTAGATGCTCTATGTGATCAAGGTATATACAGATTTGACTAGATGATGTACATGACCAGGGTATGTACAGATTTGACTAGATGCTCTACATGATCAGGGTATGTACAGATTTGACTAGATGCTCTACGTGATTAGGGTATGTACAGATTTGACTAGATGCTCTACATTATCAGGGTATGCATAGATTTGAGTAGATGCTCTATGTGATCAGGGTATGTACAGATTTGACTAGATGCTCTACGTGATGAGGGTAAGTTCAGATTTGACTAGATGCTCTATGTGATCAGGGTATATACAGATTTGATTAGATTCACTATGTGATCAAGGTATTTATAGATTTGACTAGATGCTCTACATGATCAGGGTATGTACAGATTTGACTAGATGCTCTACATGATCAGAGTATATACAGATTTGACTAGATGCTCCACATGAGAAGGGTATGTACAGATTTGACTAGATGCTCTATGTGATCAGGGTATGTACAGATTTGACGAGATGCTCTACATGATGAGGGTAAGTTCAGATTTGACTAGATGCTCTATGTGATCAAGGTATATACAGATTTGACTAGATGATTTACATGACCAGGGTATGTACAGATTTGACTAGATGATCTACATGATCAGGGTATGCACAGATTTGACTAGATGCTCTACATTATCAGGGTATGCATAGATTTGAGTAGATGCTCTATGTGATCAGAGTATATACAGATTTGACTAGATGCTCTGTGATCAGGGTATATACAGATTTGATTAGATGCACTATGTGATCAAGGTATGTACAGATTTGACTAGATGCTCTACATGATCAGAGTATATACAGATTTGACTAGATGCTCCACATGAGAAGGGTATGTACAGATTTCACTAGATGCTCTATGTGATCAGGGTAAGTTCAGATTTGATTAGATGCTCTATGTGATCAGGGTATATACAGATTTGACTAGATGATGTACGTGACCAGGGTATGTACAGATTTGACTAAATGCTCTACGTGATATGGGTATGTACAGATTTGACTTGATGCTGTACGTGTTCAGGGTATGTACAGAATTGACTAGATGATTTACATGATCAGGGTATGTACAGATTTGACTAGATGCTTTACATGATCAGGTTATGTACAGATTTGACTGGATGATGTACATGACAAGAGTATGTACAGATTTGACTAGGTGATCTACATGATCAGGGTATGTACAGATTTGATAAGATGCGCTACATGATCAGGGTTTGTACAGATTTGACTAGATGTTCTACGTGATCACGGTATGTACACATTTGACTAGGTGCTTTACATTATCAGGGTATGCATAGATTTGACTAGATGCTCTATGTGATCAGGGTATATACAGATTTGACTCGATGCACTATGTGATGAAGGTATGTACAGATTTGACTAGATGCTCTTCATGATCAGGTTATGTACAGATTTGACTAGATGATGTACATGACCAGGGTATGTACAGATTTGACTAGACGCTCTACATGATCAGGGTATGTGCAGATTTGACTAGATGCTCTACGTGATCAGGGTATGTACAGATTTGACTAGATGATTTACATGATCAGGTTATGTTCAGTTTTGACTAGATGATTTACATGATCAGTGTATGTTCAGATTTGACTAGATGCTTTATATGATCAGGTTATGTACAGATTTGACTGGATAATGTATATGACAAGAGTATGTACAGATTTGACTAGATGCTCTACATGATCAGGGTATGTACAGATTTGGCTAGATGCTCTACGTGATCAGGGTATGCAGAGGTTTATTTGATGATTTACATGATAAGGGTATGTACAGATTTGACTAGATGCTCTAAATGATCAGCCTAGGTACAGATTTGACTAGATGCACTGAACTTTCATTGTTTATTTCTCTGTGTAAGATTTCACAGGCAACTTATGCCACATCAGTTACTACTGACCCTGCATTCCATGAGCTACCATACGTCTAATTTCCTCCTATTTCTCAATGTGTACTGTGTATAATTAACAAGCCTACTGTATGCCAGTTACTATACCTCTTTATGTATAAAATGTTCTGTAACCACTGTATCTATTAATGAACAAAGCCTGTAGGTTAGTCACGGGTGCTGCGTGCCTCACTCATACCTGTGAGTTACATGCTCAGTCTGGCTGGCTCCAACCAAATAACAGGATCAAATATCAAACCTGCCTCCTGTCCAAAAAAGCTGTACTTGGATTACTACCTCCGAGCATTGATTGCCTGCTAAACAAATCCCCTAAGACCCAACACACACGTACCTCAGTTTCTGACCTCCTTCTAGTACCCCACTGTCGGACTGCTCAATACCAGTGATCCTTTCAATACAGAGCCCCCCTGTGGTTTAATAATATAAGCAACCAACTGAGCAGTCTTTCTAGTCTGTCCCAATTTAAACTTATGCTTCATCAGCATCTTCTAACCCAAAGCACTTGTGACTGTTACACACATAGTTTCTCACTTCTGCAGACACCCTTATACCACTTTTTTCACTCTCTGAGGCTTTTACTTGACTTCCTGTTTTGTTTCACCTCTCCTGACAGAACAATTTCCCCTTTCCCCCTCCCACCTCCTCTCTTACCTCACCCCCTCCTTGCTCTAATCCCACTGACCCCTCTTCCTGGACCTGTCCAGGCCCTCTGGTCCCCACTCTCCCTTATCTTCTTCCCCTTCATCCACCCTCCTTTTCCCCTCTTTTACCCCTTCTCCCACCTTAGCCTCCCCTCCCCTCCCTCTCACCTTACAACAAGAATTCTGGCTGCCATATTTTCTTTTCCTTCTCTATCTGGACTCTGCCCTCTCATCTCCCCTACCACTTCCTTACTCTTCCCCTTTCCCCAACCTCTGATTAGCAATGTTGCTTCAAAAGTACCTTATGGTTTTCTATGCTTGCTTGTAATCCTGAGTGTGTCACTGTTCCCACTTAGTTACCAGTTGACTTTGCTGTGCTCTGATGATACCATGAATGTTGTCTGTACCTTTGTTGACACCATGAATGTTGTCTATAACTCCCAACCTTATTGTAACCCTTTCCTTTCCTTTCCTTTCACATGGAACTTTTGTAAATGAGCTGCCCCTAGATCAAAGGTAATTGTAATCCTAGATTTAAATAAATAAATACAGTAAATAATGTATATTAATGTATGTAATTAACTCTGGGTAGCCCCAGAAAAAGGGACCTTTGGTCTCAGAGGACTTAACCGGTTTTCAAAATGAAATAAATAACTAAAATAAATAAATGATCAGGGTATGTATATATTTGACTAGATGCTCTACATGATCAGAGTCTGTACAGATTTGACTAGCTGCATTACATGATCAGGGTATGTACAGGTTTTACTAGGTGCTCTACATGATCAGGGTATGTTCAAATTTGACTAGATGTTCTAAGTGATCAAGGTATGTACAGATTTGACTAGATGCTCTATGTGACCAGGATATGTACAGATTTGACTACATGCTGTAGGTGATTAGGGTATGTACAGATTTGACTAGATGATTAACATGATCAGGATATATACAGATTTGACTAGATGGCATGCTCTACATGATCAGGGTATATAGGAGATTTGACAAGATGCTCCATATGATTAGGGTATGTGCAGATTTGACTAGATGATCTATATAAACAGGGTATGTACAGACTTGACTAGATGATTTACATAATCGGGGTATGTACACATTTGACTAGATGCTCTACGTTATCAGGGTATGTACAAATTTGACTAGACACTCTACATGATCAGGGTATGTACAGATCTGACTAGATGATTTACATGATCAGGGTATGTACAGATGTGACTAGATGCTCTATGTGATCAGGGTATGTACAAATTTGACTAGATGTTCTGTGTGATCAGGGTATGTAGAGATTTGAGTAGATGCTCTACATGATCAGGATATATACAGATTTGACCAGATGCTCTATGTGATCAGGGTATGTACATATTTGACTAGATAATTTACATGAGCAGTGTATTTCATATTTGACTAGATGCTCGATAATCAGGGCATGTACAAATTTGACTAGATGAGTTACATGATCAGGGTATGTACAGATTTGACTAGATGCTCTTCATGATCAAGGTATCCATAGATTTGACTAGATGCTCTACATGATCAGGATATGTGCAGATTTGATTAGATGCTCCACGTGATCAGGGTGTGTACAGCTTTGATCAGGTGCTCTATCTGATCAGGCTGTGTACAGATTTGAGTAGATGCTCTACGTGATCAGGGTATGTACAAATTTGACTAGATACTCTGCATAATCAGGATATGTACAGATTTGACTAGATGAGTTACATGATCGGGGTATGTACAGATTTGACTAGATGCACTACGTGATCAAGGTATGTACAGATTTGACTAGATGCTCTACGTGATCAGGGTACGTACAGATTTAATTAGATTCTCTACGTGATCAGTGTATGCACAGATTTGACTAGATGGTCTACATGATCAGGTTATGTACAGATTTGACTAGATGCTCTACATGATCAGGGTATGTACAGATTTGAATAGATGATTTACATGATCAGGGTATGTACAGATTTGACTGGATGATGTACATGATCAGGGTATGTACAGATTTGACTAGATGCTCTACATGATCAGGGTATGTACAGATTTGAATAGATGATTTACATGATCAGGGTATGTACAGATTTGACTGGATGATGTACATGATCAGGGTATGTACAGATTTCACTAGATGCTCTACATGATCACGGTATGTGCAGATGTGACTAGATGCTCTGTGTGATCAGGGTATGTACAAACTTGACTAGATGATGTACATGATCAGGGTATGTACTGATTTGACTAGATGATGTTCATGACCAGGGTATATACAGATTTGAATAGGTGCTCTACATGATCAGTAATGTACAGATTTGACTAGATGCTCTACGTGATCAGGGTATGTACAGATCTGACTAGATGATTGACATCATCATGAACAGACCGGATGGGCCTTGTGGTCCTTTTCTGCCATCAACCTCTATGTTTCTCTGTATGTACAAATTTGACTAGATGTACTACGTGATCAGAGTATGTACAGATTTGACTAGATGTTCTATGTGATTGAGGTATGTACAGATTTGACTAGATAATTTACATGAGCAGTGTATTTCAGATTTGACTAGATGCTCGATAATCAGAGCATGTACAAATTTGACTAGATGAGTTACATGATCAGGGTATGTACAGATTTGACTAGAAGCTCTTCATGATCAAGGTATGCACAGATTTGACTAGATGCTCTACGTAATCAGGGTATATACAGATTTGACTAGATGCTCTACATGATCAGGATATGTACAGATTTGACTAGATGCTTCATGTGATCAGGATATGTACAGCTTTGATCAGGTGCTCTATCTGATCAGGCTGTGTACAGATTTGAGTAGATGCTCTATGTGATCAGGGTATGTACAGATTTGACTAGATACTCTGTATAATCAGGATATGTACAGATTTGACTTGATGATTTACATGATATGGGTATGTACAGATTTGACTAGATGTGCTACGTGATCAAGGTATGCACAGATTTGACTAGATGCTTCACGTGATCAGGGTATATACAGATTTAATTAGATGCTCTATGTGATCAGTGTATGCACAGATTTGACTAGGTGGTCTACATGATCAGGTTATGTACAGATTTGACTAGATGCTCTACATGATCAGGGTATGTACAGATTTGAATAGATGCTCTACATGATCGGGGTATGTATAGATTTGACTAGATGATTTACATGATCAAGGTATGTACAGATTTGACTGGATGATGTACATGATCAGGGTATATACAGATTTGACTAGTTGCTCTGCATGATCAGGGTATGTTCAGATTTGACTAGATACTCTACGTGATCAGGGTACACACAGATTTGACTAGATGCTCTACGTGATCATGGTATGTACATATTTTACTAGATGATGTACATGATCAGGGTATGTACAGATTTGACTAGATGATGTACATGACCAGGGTATATACAGATTTGAATAGGTGCTCTACATGATCAGTTATGTACAGATTTGACTAGATGCTCTATGTGACCAGGTATATACAGATTTGACTAGATGATTGACATGATCATGGGCAGACTGGATGGGCCTTGCAGTCCTTATCTGCTGTCAACCTCTATGTTTCTATGTATGTACAAATTTGACTAGATGCACTACGTGATCAGGGTATGTACAGGTTTGACTAGATGCTCTATGTGATCAGGGTATATACAGATTTGAATAGGTGCTCTACATGATCAGCTAAGTACAGATCTGACTAGATGCTCTACATGATCAGGGTGTGTACAGATTTGACTAGATGCTCCACGTGATCAGGGTATGTACAGATTTGACTACATGATTTACATCATCAGGGTATGTACAGATTTGACTAGATGATTTACATGATCATGGCTCGTACAGATTTGATTGGATGATGTGCATGATCAGGGTATGTACAGATTTGACTAGATGATTTACATGAACAAGGTATATACAGATTTGACTATTTGCTCTACATGATCAGGGTATGTACAGATTTGATCAGGTGCTGTATGTGATCAGGCTATGTACAGATTTGAGTAGATGCTCTAAGTGATCAGGGTATGTACAGATTTGACTAGATACTCTGTATAATCAGGATATGTACAGGTTTGACTAGATGATTTAGATGATTAGGGTATGTAGAGATTTGACTAGATGCTCTGCGTGATCAAGGTATGTCCAGATTTGACTAGATGCTCTATGTGATCAGTGTATATAGAGATTTAATTAGATGCTCTACATGATCAGGGTATGTACAGATTTGACTAAATGATCTACATGATCAGGTTATGTACAGATTTGACTAGATGCTCTACATGATCATGGTATGTACAGATTTGAATAGATGCTCTACGTGATCATGGTATGTACAGATTTGAATAGATGCTCTACATGATTAGGGTATGTACAGATTTGACTACATGATTTACATCATCAGGGTATGTACAGATTTGACTAGATGATTTACATGATCATGGCTCGTACAGATTTGATTGGATGATGTGCATGATCAGGGTATGTACAGATTTGACTAGATGATTTACATGAACAAGGTATATACAGATTTGACTATTTGCTCTACATGATCAGGGTATGTGCAGATTTGACTAGATGCTCTACGTGATCAAGGTATGTTCAGATTTGACTAGATGCTGTACATGTTCAGGGTATACACAGATTTGGCTAGATGCTCTACGTGATCAGGGTGTGTACAGATTTGACTAGATGCTGTACATGTTCAGGGTATACACAGATTTGACTAGATGCACTACATGATCAGGGTTTGTACAGATTTGACTAGATGCTCTATATGATCCGGGTTTGTACATATTTGAATAGGTGCTCTACATGATCAGCTATGTACAGATCTGACCAGATGCTCTACATGATCAGGATATTTGCAGATTTGATTAGATGCTCCACATGATCAGGGTATTTACAGCTTTGATCAGGTGCTCTATCTGATCAGGCTGTGTATGGATTTGAGTAGATGCTCTACGTGATCAGGGTATGTTCAGATTTGACTAGATACTCTGCATAATCAGGATATGTACAGATTTGACTAGATGAGTTACATGATCAGGGTATGTACAGATTTGACTAGATGCACTACGTGATCAAGGTATGTACAGATTTGATTAGATGCTCTACATGATCAGGGTATGTACAGATTTAATTAGATGCTCTACGTGATCAGTGTATGCACAGATTTGACTAGATGGTCTACATGATCAGGTTATGTACAGATTTGACTAGATGCTCTACATGATCAGTGTATGTACAGATTTGACTAGATGCTCTACGTGATCAGGGTATGTTCAGATCTGACTAGATGATTTACATGATCAGGGTATGTAGGCATTTTACTAGATGCTTTACATGAGCAGGTTATGTGCAGATTTGACAAGGTGCTCTATATGATCAGGGTATGTACAGATTTGACTAGATGCTCTATGTGATCAGGGTATGTTCAGATCTGACTAGATGATTTACATGATCAGGGTATGTAGGCATTTTACTAGATGCTTTACATGAGCAGGTTATGTGCAGATTTGACAAGGTGCTCTATATGATCAGGGTATGTACAGATTTGACTAGATGCTCTTCATGATCAGGGTATGTACAGATTTGACTAAATGCTCTTCATGATCAGGGTATTCACAGATTGATTAGATGATTTACATGGTCAGGATATATACAGATTTGACTAGATGCTCTACATGATCAGAGTATGTACAGATTTCATTAGCTGCTTTATGTGATCAGGGTATGTACAGATTTGACTAGATGCTTTATGTGATCAGGGTATGTTCGAATTTGACTAGATGCTCTATGTGATCAAGGTATGTACAGATTTGACTAGATGATGTGCACGATCAAGGTATGTACAGATTTGACTAGATGCTCTACATGATCAGGGTATATACAGATTTGACTAGATGATGTGCACGATCAGGGTATGTACAGATTTGACTAAATGATGTGCACAATCAAGGTATATACAGATTTGACTAGATGCTCTACATGATCAGGGTATATACAGATTTGACTAGGTGCTCTACATGATCCTGGAATGTATAGATTTGACTAGATGTTCTATGTGATCAGGGTATGTACAGATTTGACTAGGTGCTCTACATGATCAGGGTATGTACAGATTTGACTAGGTGCTCTACATGATCAGAGTATGTACAGATTTGACTAGGCACTCTGCATGATCAGGGTATGTACAGATTTGACTAGATGCTCTACATGATCAGGGTATGTATTGATTTGACTAGATGCTCTATTTGATCAGGGTATGTACAGATTTGACTAGGTGCTCTACATGATCCTGGTATGTATTGATTTTACTAGATTCTCTACATGATTAGGGTTTGTACCGATTTGACCAGGTGCTCTACGTGATCAGGCTATATACAGATTTGATTAGATGCTCCACATGATCAGTGTATATGCAGATTTGACTAGATGCTCTACATGATCGGGGTATGTATAGATTTGACTAGATGCACTACATGATCAGTGTATGTACATATTTGCTTTATGATCGACATGATCCCAGGATGTCAAGGAGTGATCCAAAATTAACCCTACAGTAACTAAAAGTTTTTAACTTGCTCAGTTTGTGCCCTGACCAAATCAAAATGATAAAACAGAGTCAAACTGACTCAGCTTTTGTTGGGACCCCAAAAGTGAAAATTTTGTTTTAGTAGTGTTCAATAACGTGCCATTGTTTACTAACCAATGTTGTACCTCTTTAAAGTCACTTTGAAGACTGGTAGCAATATCTGAGGGATCATTACCTATTTATATCTGTTGGCTGTAATTCTCTCTTCTTAGGTGAGAACCAAGGGGAGAAAAACACTATTTGCAAAAGCTCATTTCTGAACTATAGACTTGCTCAGAGTCTAGGCTCTGAGAATTTTTATTTTCTTTCATTTAACTTGTTCTGCAACACGTCTCTCTTCCCTCCCTTTTATTTTTTCCATTGTTGTGCTTATTTTAAATTAATTGGAGTGCATTTGATTTGGGGTTGAGTGTATGAAATTGGCATGACTGTTATGTGGTTGCAGGGGACTAATTCAGAGGTGTGTATTGTTTAAGGGTAGTTTATTAATGTGGGGTGTTTTGGGAGAGAGGGAGAGAGAGAGATGTATTGCTATTATGTGGGAAGGTTTTTACTTGTTGTAGTGAAAGGGACAGTTTTATCATGTGTCGTTTAGCAGCCTGGCCCCATATAGTCTACTCTGCAGAGCAGCTATGACAGTGGAGTCCCTTTAGAGGGCTCCCTTGTACCCTGCCTGTGGCCGTGATCAGCCATTGCAGGGGGCCAGGGGCACTGTTAACAATGTAGATCTAGTCCATGGGTGGATGGGTAGACGGAGAGGGGGAGAATTAGGAGTGTGGTATCTAGGAGGTGCCTATGGAGTAGACCTCATCAGGAAAGGGGTCCTTCCTGCATGATTCATTCTCTCTGAGCTCCTGAGTTTTCTGTTCAGCAGGTAGCTAATAGACTGGCTGACTCGGCTCTTCCTCTTAGGACAGTGCTCTGCAACACCAGATCTGTAAGGACTAAAACAGCCATAATGGATGCTTTTATTGCAGATTCCTTGGCAGATCTGGTATGTATCTTGGAGACCTGACTGGGGGAATGACTTGGGCTCTGTGCTTGAGGCATCCATTCTGCTGGATATTTCCATTGTACATTGCCCTAAATGGGAGCACAGAGGTAAGGGGTAACCATCTTTTTTGGATCCTTTTTGGGACTGACAGCATACCCCATGGGAGATGCCAGGTATTTGAAAGCATGACAGTGAAGTGTGTGCTGGGTGTAAGTTGCAAGATCATGCCCTTGTACCACCTTTGGGGTGTGAGCACAGATTTTTGCAGGAACATGAGACTTTCATGGCTAATCTGATGGTGGAGTCACCTAGACCTTTGGTCTTGGATGACTTTAATGCTTGGGTTGATGATGGAACATCTCTTTGTAAATGCAGTTCCTGCAGGTGATGTCTTCCTTGGACTTTGTACAGGCAATTGTCTCTGGTATGCACCATCATGGCCACACCTTGGATCTGTTTTTTGTTGGGTCTTGGTATTAGAGATATCAAGATAAATCCAGTTGTTTGGTTGGATCATCATGCTGTGTGGTTTCTCTGTGGGGTTCCCCATTTGATCTTCCTGATGGAGATGGTCAGTTACTACTCTTTTAGAAATTTGGAGCAACGGAGTCTCCTTGTAATACTGGACATCTCAGGCATGAAGACGACTTGTGCAATGACTGTGCTCAACTCCCGAGCACCTCTCCATGTTTGCCCCTTGATTTCCTGCTGCAGATCACCATGGTTTGATGGTGATCTGTGTAGGTTGAAGACAAAGGGGTGGAAGTTGGAGTGTAGTTGGTGGATGTCCTGCTAGGAGGAGGATAAATTGGCACTGAGGGCTCATTATCGTAGAATCATAGAAATCCAATGGCAGAAAAGGATGCCAACAGCCCATCAAGTCTGGCCCTTCCTCTCCCCACTCATCTCCTTTTCCATGGGCCCTCCTCTTCCACCCATTTACCAACCCCATATGTCTGTCCCATGCCCTCTTGAATCCCTCGACAATTTCAGCCCCCCCCACCTCCTCTGGTAGTTTGTTCCAGGCTTAAACCATCCTTTCTGTGAAGAATTGCTCCCTCACATTGCCTCTATATCTTCCTCTCTGCAATCTTAGGTGATTCTCTATAGTTTTAGCCCCTTCCTTCCTTTTAAATTAGCTCCCCTCCTTCCCCTTATTGACCCCCTTAATGTACTTAAAAGTTTCAATCATGTACCCCTCTTTTCCTTCAGATCTCCAATGGATAAAAATCCAATTCCCTCCACCTCTGCTCGTATGGCTTCCTCTGCATACCATGCACCATCGTGGTTGCCCTTCTATGATCCCTCTCTATCCTATCTATGTCCTTGCATAGGTGCGGTTTCCAGAACTGGACCCTGTACTCCAAGTGTAGCCTCACCAGGGATTTGTAAAGAGGCACTGATACCTCCCTCCTTCCTTCTGCTAGTTATGCCCCTCCCAATGCATGGCAACATTCCATTTGCCTTCCCCACAGCTTTACTGCATTGGCTGCCTGCCTTAAGGTTGCTTGATATCATAATCCCCATATCCCTCTATCTATCAGCAAGCAATCACTCTGAAAATGTCAGTATTCCTGTCACTAGTGATTGTTGCGGGAAGGAACCGGCCAGCTGAGCTCTTCAGCACTGTGTACAGACTATTAAATCCAGTCTGTCTTCAGTCCTGCAGAGCCTTTTCTGTTGATAAATGTGAGGAGTTTAACTGGTTCTTTCTGGACAAGGTGCCCTCCATTTGAGCTGGGGTATCCTCAGGTGGTCAGTTATTGGCCACAGTATCTGGTCTTTGATGGAAAGAGGTACTCCATCTTTATGGGAAGGATTTGAGCCAGTGTTGGCCGATAATGTCTTCCAGGTTGTTTCTGGGCTGCATCCCATCTTCTGTATGTTGGGTCCTGGGCCAATCCAGCTTCTTTTGGAGTGCTGGAATTCACTTGATCCAATTGTTGTGAGGATTGTTAGGTGTTCCTTTGTGGAGGGGAATTTTCCATTCACCCTGAAATGGGTGGTGGTTAAGCCCCTTCTTAAGAAATCTTCTTTGGACCCTGATGTTCTCTCCAATTACAGGTCTGTCTTGAACCTTCCCATTTTGGGGAAGTTGATCAAGAAGGTGGTGGTGGTGGTGCAGCTGGAACAACACCTGGATAAATATGATATCTATGAACCTTTCCAGTCTGGTTTCTGGCCTCGCCATGGTGTGGAGACCACTTTTGTCAGAGTGCACCATGATCTCCTTTTAGCAAGTAATAGCAGGCATTGTGCTATCATTTTCTTGCTTGACCTTTCTTCAGCCTTTGAAGTGGTGGATCATTGGGTGATGTTGGGTCATCTGAGGCATTATGTGGGACTCACAGGGATGACGTTACAGTGGTTTGAGTCCTACATGTCCGGCAGGGTGCAGCAGATGGCACCTGACTCTTTTACACTAAGTCGTGCTGCACTCTGCTGTGGTGTGCCTCAGGAGTCGATCCTAGCTCCCATGCTGTTTGATGTTTACATGTTGCCATTGGGGGGGATCATTAGAGGCTATGGCTTGGGTTTTCATTGTTATGCTGATGATACCCAGCTGTATGTATCATGTGCCCCTGACAATGGTGCAGTTGCCCTGGAAGTGAGCGAGTGTCTTAGAGAAGTTCAGCACTAAATGGTGGCCAGCTGGCTTAGATTAAACCCATTGAAAATAGTGGTGTTATGGTGGAGCTAGGTCAGTGGGGTTCAGCAGAGGCAAGTAGTAGTGCCATCTTACTTTCATTGGATGGGATGACACTTGGAGCTGCTGATAGGGTGAGGAATCTGGGGGTCATTGTGGACTCCAAGCTGACCTTAGAAAATCAGGTGTCAGCTGTTGTCTGCAGTGATTTTTACCATTTTTGAAACATCTCCAAGGTCAAGCATTATCTTGAACTGACTGACCTATCAACATCAGTGCACATCTTAGTCACATCAAGACTGGATTACTGGAATGCTCTATACCTTGGGTTATCCACGAGGTTGCTGGATCATTTGTATCTAGTCCAGAATGTGGCAGCTCAGCTGGTTGCTGGGGCCTCATGGTTTGAGTATATCACACCGGTTGTCCACACTCTTCACTGGTTGCCAGTGCAGTGGTGCATCAGTTTCAAGGTAGGTTTGTTGACATACAAGGCTCTGCAGGTCATGGGTCCAGGCTACCCAAAAGAACTCCTGATACCTTATGATCCTAGCCGCTCCCTCCAGACGGTGGAGGCAGACCTCTTGTTGGTGCCAAGGCCTCACTTGAAATCTTTGAGCAACAAGGCATTTGGAGTGGCAGCCCTGATTTTGTGGAACATCTTTTCCTGGGAGGCGAGAGGTGCTCCTTCACTGGCCATATTTAAAAAGTCCCTGAAAACTCATCTTTTTACATTGAGTTTTGGGCCTGGCACTGTTATGTAAGTCATTGCAAGATTTTATGGTTTGTAAAATGCATTGATTTTAATTAAATTATTTTGATTTTCTGTGTAGTCTGTGAGGCACCCAGAGCCCCATGGACTGGGTGCCATATAAATAAAACTACCTTGCTTATATTCCTAGTCATTATTAAAGGAGGACAGGGTGTGTTCCTAAGATTTTGAGTATGGAATCATTGGATACACTAGATAGACTGTTATCTCCTTCTGTTTTCTGTGTCTGTGTTTCTATATGCTGCATGAGTTGTCTGACACCTACAAGGCACAGATTACTCAGCCAGTGACATACACATATAGACTTGACAGCAGAGAAAGGCCTATTGGCCAAACTGGTCTGCCCACCCTACCTAACTATTCTGCTATGGCCCTGGTGGCCATCCTGCCCCATAATTTCTGCCCCCCATTCTGGCTTAGCCTAAATGCTTGTTCCATTCATCCCTGTTTGAAACTACTTACTGATTTGATCTTTACCATTTCTTCCAGCACCCTATTAAATTTTTTTAGTGAAAAATTATTGTAGACATCTTTCTTGAATTCCACCCCCCCGCTAATTTAAGTGTGTTCCTCTCCCTGTACTTGAGCTCAATGAGAAGAGTTCCTCGGCACCCACTCCATTTATCCCTTGCATGTATTTGTATGTTTCTGTCCTTATTTGGAAGCATCTGAAACATTTTGGAGCACCTAAAAGGAATGCAGTTGTGACACATAAAATGTTCTTTTATTAAAAAAACCTTTTTTTAGCAACATTTTAATTTGTCACGCAATATGTTATGACTTTGTGCTTAGTAATACAAAATATTGGGGTCACCCCTATGGATTGGATCAGTTTAAACACTAAAAAGATGTAGACTTTCTATAAGTCTCATGAGCATACTCATAGCTAGCATGAAGTTCCTGTGCTGTTTTTATTTTTATTTATTTATTTATTTGAATCTAGGATTACAAGTGCTTTGAGCCAAAGCTCTTTTACAAAGGTTCCACATCAATTGCAGTACAATACAAAAAAACAAGACTTTTCAGTAAACAAAGGCTGGATAACAGGTTAAAGATCAGTTACATGAATATAAATGCATACATTTGGGTTAAACTAAAGCCAGGGGCATTTATTATTAATTATTTATTAGTTTTTGTTGACCGGGTAAGTGCACTAGACAAATCCTGCCTATTTTCAGGCTCGACCCAGGGGAGGAGGATACAGATGGCAACTGACTTTGAACCAGATTAAGCTGTTAATGGTATTTTTAGTGAATGAGGGAAATTTGGCCAGGACACCGGGGAAATTCCGGTACTCGTCATAGGGGGAACCTCTGTCCAAGATGGCGGACGCACCCTTGCCTTCTGAGAAGGGAGCTATGGAGGTGGGAGATTTGGTCTTTGCTCCTACCTCTGACCGAATGGAGACCACGATGCCAACAACTGATGTTTTGCCTGTTGATGTTCCTACTACAACTTTAAGTTCTGCTGCTCATACTAAGGCTGCTATACCTAGCCCTCAGCTTGCTTCTTATGGAACTGACTTGCATGCCTACAATCGACTTGCTGGAGGATTTTACTTCATCTGATTCTGAAAATCACTGTTTGACAGCACAAGAGATCCGGGAGCATTTTGCAATGGCGGAGCGCCGTTTTGCTAGTGCAAAACTGAAAATGTATAGAGATATGCAATGCCTGTGAACCGACAGCACAGATGCATCTTCCACTCGGGTGGAAGCTCTTGAAGATTTACCTGACTTCTCCTTTCCTGTCTGTTGCTGTGACAGGCTCTGACCCGACCTGTGCATCGGTAGCTGAAGCCCTACTGCCTGCTCCCCTGACGCCTGCAGTACAAACAGATTTGGTTTCTTTCTCAGAACCTGCTTCCATTACATCACAGAGTTCCCCACATGGACAAGACTTCTCTACAGTAAATGTTCCCCTGCCGCCTGCAGTTCAAACGGATTCGGTTTCCTTTTCACTACCTGCTTCCATTAAATGGCAGAGCTCCCTACATGTACAAGAATTATCTACTGTCAATATTAATAAAGTGCCTACCTGGACTGTTGAATCAGTGCTGAGAGGTGCTGGCTGGGTTCAGGGTACTGTCCCAGGAAGTTGGAAGTCGGGTCCGTCTCCAATACGGTCCCCCGGCCCTGAAGATTTTCCAGAGCTACAGAGCACTTTAGGCACTTCAAAAGTCACTACTGACCCCTTGTGTCTCCCTCATGAACTGGAGCTTACACAGAACCCTGTGCTGGATTATCTGAAGGGTTCTCCACCCCAGGCTCCTTTTTCTACTATTTCTATAGAGGGTCCGGCTCCCCTACCACCACAGCCCCCGCCCCAAAATATCAGGACCAATCCGTTCATATTCTTCATTTTTTAAATTTCCAATCCAGGCTGCTAAGAGACACAACGCTGTTCACTTGGCATACCTGGGGGGGGTTACCTGAGCCACCTGATTGGGTCTATGTGGCATGTACGCTTCTAAAGGATTCCTTAAAATTCTTTTCCCATAAAATATATGCGTTAATTCATATCTCTGGTGAAACCACGTTTGACATTAGTTTCCAAACATCTAGGGGATTGGAGCGTTTTTGGTCTAAGTATAATTCTCTGCGGACTACTGCATTATGGACCCCATTTCAGGCTATTCCTCTTTCTAAACCTACTTTTGAGATGATCACTATTCTGTTTCGAAATGAGGGAGTTGAGGTGGAGGATGTTGTGTATTGGCTGAAACAGCGTTGTGATGTCCAGGGACAGCCTGAAGCCATTTTGGATATTGAGAACATTTGGACTGGGGGCTGGAAGTTTAAAGTCTTGTTATAATCTAATGATTCTGGGGTTGTACATCTGCCTAACTCTTTTTTCATAGGCCGAGATAGGGGGGTCTTGTTCTACCCGGGTCAGCGAGGCTTGCTATCGGTGTGGTGACCCTGCACATCTTAATAATGTATGTGATAAAATGAAATGCAATGTCTGTGGGGAATTGGGCCATGTAGGGGCACATTGTTTGAATGAATGTAGATGTAACCTATGTGACAAACAGAGACACACCTTTCAGAATTGTAAATGGGCTGCACATAACCAGGAATTTCATGATGGTGGAATGGACCAGCGCTTTATTATTACACAGGTGCAGAAGGTCCGTCTCAGGACCACCTTGGCTGTACCTCCCCCTAAGGCAGCCCAGCCCTTACTGCAGGCTTCAGTGCCTGTTGTATCCTCTGAGGTCATACCTCAGATAGCTTCCTTCACAGATGACCCCTTGCTTGAGATTTCTCCTGTCCCTGATCCTGCCCAGTCTAATTTTCCCTGTTCAGGACCCGGTCCCAGGTCCAAGTACTATACCCCCCCAAGTGCTTACAAGTGTCATACGTAGAAGGTCACTGAGAAATAACCCTCGGGTTGCACCATCTCCTGTGAGTGGTCCGGAATCCCCCAGTGCCCTTATCTAATTCTTTTGAACTTCTCCAACCCCTTTCTGATGCTGGAGTGAGTCGGACTCTTCCTCCATAGCTTCTTCTCTCCTGATGGTACCACTGACTCTGAGTTGCAACTTGGTACTGGCCTTTCTCAAAGCGAGGCCAGGTAAAACTAAAAGGGAAGAAGGTGGTTGGGAAAATGAAATTGTAAAATGTATTTTTTGTCTGTTTTCCTTTTTTTTGGTGCTATGTTTCACTCTGTTTGCCATACTATTAATGTAAATAGTATGAAGCATATGGCTAAAAAGAGATTGATTTTTTCCTTTCTACGGCTTTTGCCTTTGGGTTTAATTTTATTACAGGATACAAGACTTCATACTACACATGAGATCTGACAAGCACAACAGGACTGGTTACTGGGTCCTTCTTTTTGGTCGATTGGTCAGGACTCTTGCTCGGGACTGCGAATTTTAATTAATATCCCAGACTTCCGTTTGCTAAAATTGTTTGATGTAGCCCCTGGTTGGGCGCTTATTATAGATTTTGTCATTGGGTCCTGTCCTACGGGTGATAAACATTTATGCCTCAAATCAAAACTGAAGCATAGCTTTATTTACTTTGTCGTCCTTACTTACATACTTTCTTTCAGGTATTGTTTGCTGGTGACTTTAATTGTGGCCTGAGTCTTCAAGATAAGAGCTCCTTTGCTGTCTGAAGAAACTGTTTTGTGATTCCCATGAATTGGGTAAATTGGTTCAGTCACCCATTAACGGACTCCTATCTCTCCTTTACTACACAACACACCCCTACCTTCCAAAAGGGTAAACTAGCCACACTTATTGATTATGTGTTTTCCTCTCCTACAGTACCAATTATTTCTGCCAAAGTTCAAGCGGTTGAGTTTTCTGATCGTAAGCTGCTTTCTGTTGGTTTTGGTTCTGTTGTCTTTTCCCATAAAGGTCCAGGTATTTGGAAATTCAACACATCTTTGTTGCAGATTCCGATGTTTATGCAGTCCCTTCTGTCCTTCATACAAGCCCATAAATCTGTTTATATTTGTTATGAAGATCCTGTTTAGTGGTGGTTGGACACGAAACATGATCTGGTCACTTTTTTGAAAACTTACAGTCGTTCAAAATGTAGGAGGGAATACCTAGATTATTTGCAGAAGAGGGTACATTTTCAGTCATTATTAACCATAGTGTACACGACGGGGCCAGACCTTACTCAACAAATAAAAGTCCTACATAATGATATGTTGACTTTCCAATTACAGCAATCACAACAACTTTTTTACCAACATAAATTCTGTACTGTTGGAACATGTGATGTTATTTGTCCTTTTGAATCTAATTCCCGTCAGACCACCCGAAAAAATATGACGTGTCTTCTAAATTCAGAAGGGACCTTATGTTCCTCACAAACTGAGATTTGTCATATTGTAACAAAGTATACTACAGCCCTTTTTTCTCCCCTCCCTGCTGTGGCTGGTAACAGTGCGACTTTGTATAGTGGCCTTGATATCCCAGCTCCTCACAGCTATGGCAGGACCAGGCTTGTTCTCCTATCACGAGCAGGATTTGACATTGGCTATTTCTTCATTACCTGTACAGAGAACTCCTGGTCCAGATGGTCTCCCTGCTGGCTTATATAAGGTTCTGGGTGACCATTTGGCCCCAGAACTTACATCTGTGTTTAATTCTCTGTTAACATGTGAATCTCTCCCTTTGGAATTTACTAAGGGTACTTTGGTTTACATTTATAAACAGAAAGGTGATATCCATTCTCTAGAGAATTGGCGACCTTTATGTATGTTGAACACCGACTTTAAGCTCTTAACGAAAATTATTGTGAAGCGTTTGTTGAGGATAGTGGAGGTGGTTTTGCATCCCGCCCAATCCTGTTCTGTGCCTCAAAGGAGAATTTCTGATCATTTCATCCTCTTACGAGAATTATTTTCTCATGGCTATGCAGGTCTGGCTTGGGACTTGTTGTCTCTGTAGATCAGAAGGTTGCTTTTGATTCAAGTTAGCATGATTTTTATGGGAAGCACTTCATTTTCTGCATGTACCTGATGTTATGGTATGCTGGATTCGTGCTTTCTATAGACGACTACTATTGTGCCTGTAGTGAATGGATGGATAGGACCCATGATCCCATAAAAGGGGTTCATCAGGGCTGTCCTTTAAGCCCATTGTTATATGTATTTTTTCTTGATGTTTTGCTCCGTCGGTTGAATACTAATTCTCAGATTCAGGCTATTTCTAGTTGTACCTTATGCTTGCCTTATAAGGCGATCACATATGCAGATGATGTTTGTTTTCTTGTAGCTGATGCAGCCTCAGTGGTTCATTCTCTCCATGAGTGGTCTATTTTTGGAAACTTCTCTGGTGCTGTTTTAAATTACACTAAAAGTCTGGTTATTGGGTCGGTTCAGTAACCACCCCTCGGACCGTATTGGCCCGTTACGTTTAGTTGAGGGCCCTATTCACATTCGAGAATTTTTGGGGACAGGACTCAGATTTTTTTAACCGGAATGTTAAACTGCAACAAGGTAAACTTCAGGTGGCCTCCTGGAACCGGGGGCAGATAGGGAAAAAGAAACGTGTTTTCTTAATTAAAAACTATTTGATCTCTACTTTCCTTTTTCTGAGTTATGTATTCCCTATTCCATGACAGCTAGAAACTATTGTCTTTAGTCTGTTTTTTCAGGCTCTTTGGGGTAGTAGGTTTAACCCAATAAAGTGGAATATCACTTATTTACCTATCCCTGAAGGTCGCGTTTGTATGGTTAACCCTTTGTTATTTTTTTCTTGTATTTTTTTCACTGCAAACCTTAGGCTTTTGTTGATTCATGCCCAAAGGGGATGGGAACCTTGGTTTTATGACTCTTGCAGGATTTGGTTTCATCAATGGGAAACTAATTCCTTAACTGTGTTAAGACAAACTGTTGGTATACCAACTTATATAAAACATATGTTTTTACATCTCAAACAATGGAAGGTGACTGTTCAGATGTTATTAAACCATTCATAAAGTTTTATATAAGAAATTACTCCTGAGGTTTGTGCTGTACAGTACCCTTTGATAAGTGTCCTGGTCAACACCCCTCCCTTTTGTTATTGTGGAGATGTAAGAGGGTTCCAGTCAAATGCGGATTTTATTGGCTTTCATGCCATGAAAAGATTAATGTAAAATCAAATCATAAACATAAGCAGTCCCAAGATAGAATGTGTTCTCACTTATTATGTATTACAGAACTTGAAACTATCCTCATTTATTTTTGACTGTTCCTTTATCAAAAATTGGTGGTCTTTTGGCACAAGCATGGGATACCCCCTTGCTTCAGTTGGTTACTTATTTGAATCTTGTATACGGGTTTTTTTCTCCCCAGTGGTCAAAATGGCACAGGACACTTTGAACCTTGTTTTTGTCTGCATTAAATGGAATATTTGGATGGTGCATTGCATATTTTCTTTACAGCTAAAGGACTGCTCCTATTTGGAGCTCGAAAAAAGATTGTACAAGATTTAAAAGAAATTTGTGAGCATGAACGTACTCTATACTCAGATATGACACTTTTGGAACTTTGGAAAGCTCTTCCTTGGATCACTGACTCTGATTTTACAGTTACCTGAATGATTGTATAATACTTATCCTGTTTTTCCTTTTTTTTTTTGTATTATGCTTTGTGTACTATTGTACCATTTTTGTCTCAATAAAACTTTCCCCTACTCTTTTCTAGAAGTGCCATGGGATTTTTAACATCCACCTGAACTACTACCAATTCATACAGATGGGACCTCGGTTTAACATCTCATCTGAAAGACGGCACCTCAGAAGTGCAGCACCCCTGTCATGCTGCACTACAGTGTCAGTACTGGGATATTAACCCAAGTGCCAGATGTGGGAACTGAACCCACCGCCCTCTGATCTCCCAGCCGCAGAGGTGAGTGTGCTACCTACTGAGCCACTGACACTGCCATTGATGAGGTAACTAGTGTTACAAGACATGGAAAAGACACAGGAAGGTAAGAGCAGCCAGAGGCATTATCACATCGCAGAGAGAAGTGCAGTAGGTGGAGGGGTGCAGGGGGGAGGGGGAGAGAGAGGGTGGGGGGATGTGGGGATAAGGGTAGATAAAAGAAGTGCTGTGTAGAAAGAGCAGAGATGAGGATTGGGTAATGGTATAGAGGGCTTATTAAAGGAGACCATCGCAGGTGCTAGAGGCATAGGCAGAGCCTGGATTTGAATGTTTTAATGTGTATGGGGTTCCCCGTTTTGAAAATTCCTATATTTATATGAAGATGGAGCAATACTAGAGTTCATACTAGAGTGAATAAGGAAGTCAAAGGCATTTGCCCATAAAGACCTCCCCCACCATTCAGTGGCGATGACCTACGTCACCAACTTCAGTAAGGAATTTATCCAACCTTGTCTTAAATATACTTATACTTCCAGCATCAACCACCTCCTGTGGCAAGACATTCCAACACCTAACCACCCTGTTCTTAAATCCATTTCTTCTCCACTCTGTTTTTGTCGTTTCCTCCCTCAGTTGTTTATTATGACACCGTAAATAATATGATTTATCTATCCACTCCAGCCCCAAATCAAACTTTAACACTTCATCTTTCAAAATTTTAAATAATAACAATAAATTGTCCCTCTTTCTTCTACTCTCCAATGTCCACAAACCCAATCCCTGCAACCTATCATCTTAAGATCTATCCCTCCAGCCCTTTATCATTTTTGTATATGTTCTCTGTGGCCTCTCCATTACCCTAATATCTTTTACAAGATAGGGACAGAAAACTGTGGAGCAATAATCCAAAATGGGCCTCACCATTATTTTATACAACGGCAGCAACACCTCACCACTCCTAGATTGGAAGCCCCGTCTAATGCAGTTTACCAACTGCATAGGTTTACTTGATGTTTTTTCACTATGCGTATCACTTTTAAGATCATTCTGTACGTATGCTCCCAAATCTTTCTCCCTCTCTGATATTTTTAATTTTAATCCCAAAATGCCATATGACTGTTGAACATTATGCCTTCCACAATGCATTATAGTGCATTTTTCCTCATTAAAGGTCATACCATTTGACCTTGCCCATTCCAATATGTAAATTAAATCTTGTCCAAAAATCAGCCTATCATTAAAGGTATCCACAACACCTCCAATCTTAATATCATCAGCAAATTTAACCAACTTGTTTTTACTTAGTATCCTTAAATCACCAATAAAAATGCTCAACAACAGAGGTCAAAGCACCAACCCCTGTGGCACACCACTCCTCACCCTCTGTGGATCTGACAAGTGTCCACATAGTCTGACCCTCTGAGACCTATTTGCCAACCATTGTTCCACCCATGTCACTAAGACCCCAATGGAAGGATTACTTGAAACAAGAAATGAGTCACTTAGTTCCATATAATAAAGACATTTACTGGGAAATAACCCCAAAAATAATTTCTTAAAAGGTTCACTGACTTCATCCTAGCCAATATGGATAATAGATTCCCCACTGCCATCATATTTTTTGATTCAGTCAAAGCATTTGACACATAGATCACACCCTCCTTCTGGTTAAGCTTGAGTCTCTAGTCTCTCCACCTGGTCACAATCTCCCTCTGTTCTCCTCCTATATCTCTGGTCACTCCCAAACATTTTCTACTACCTTAGCCCACTCTGATTGCAGGCAAGTCATTCAGGTATCCCTCAAGGCTCTGCACTTTTCCCCCTCCTTTTTAATGTCTTTGTTAATGATCTTTCATGGGCTGTAATACGGGGCTGCAACATGGTCTGTCAGCTCCTGTAACATCACTATACTATTTACTTCTTGTAAAACCCAAGGAGCCCAATATTGAAAAATGTGCAAAGCAGAGCACAAACATTTGTGCTCCACCTTGCAAAAGCCCAGGTGCTGGAACACACTGTATTCAGTGGAATAGTGCACCGGTGCTATGTGACTGAATATAGGGCCATGTCAGCCCAATGCTAAGCCACTTAGCACTGTGCAGACATGGCTGCTGAAATGAGGCACCACAATGGCTTGTGCCCATGCTAAATTTCTGATAGTCAGATGGACCCATGCAAATGAGTCCATTGGGCATTCAAGGTGCTAAGGGTCCATTTGCATGCCCATTATGAGCACAATTGCATGGGGAGTGAGGCAGGTTAGTGTAGCGCTGCCCCCCAATTGCCTGGTCCAGCCATGTATACCTGTCTCTAGTGCTAGTGGACACCCCCTTGCTGATTGCCAGCCTGTTGTGTAATAGATAGCATTCCCCAGTGCTAGTGGTACCCCCTCCACCAATCACCAGACTGTTTTGTAATAGACAGCATCCATAGTGCCAGTGGTAATCCTCTGTACTGATTGACAGCTCCTTGTGTAATAGATAGCATCCCTGGTACTAGTGGTACCCCCCACCAATTGCCAGCCCATTGTGTATTAGATAGCATCCTTGGTGCTAGTGGTACCCCTTCTCCGATGATCACCAGCCCATTGTGTAATAGATAGTATCCTTGGTGTTAGTGGTACTGTTTTGTAATAGATAGCATCTCTGGTGCCAATGGTAACCCCCCTTCCTTCAATCCCAGCATACAGACAATTATCTCTGGTGCAACTGGTACCCTACTTCTGATCCCAGCCCCAACCTACATTTAATGCCTCCCTAGGATCCAGTGGTCCCCCCACAGCACTGGTCCCCCCACTCACTGTATCCACAGCGTGGTGCCATGGGTGCATATAGCAACTGGCACAGCCCTCTTCACACCTCCTCAGCTGGCCACCATATATACAGTCAGGGAGTATGCCTTTTATTTATAGAACAGCCTGTCCTATGAATAAAGGCATGCTCTCTGACCTTTATGAGTGGCTAGTGGAGTGTGAGGAGAGCTGTGCCAGTGCTATCACCCTGCATGTGCTGTGGATACAGAGTGGGGGCTGGTGCCATGGGGAGGACCACTGGGGTCAGGAGGAGTTGTGTGTAGGTCAGGACTGGAATCAGAGGGTGGGGTGAACCACAAGCATCAGGGATAATTGTATGTATGAGGGGGCTAGGATCAGATGGAGGGGGTTACCTCTGGCACTAGCGATGCTATCTATTACAAAATGGGCCAGTGATTGGCAGAGGGGGTTCCACTAGTACCAGGGATGCTATCTAGTACACAATGGGCCCATGATAAGTAGAGGGGGGTTCCACTAGCACCAGGGATGCTATCTATTACACAATGGGCCAGTGATCAGTGGGGGGGTGTCATGGACCACAGGGGGCAGGTGTGCTCCTCCAGCGGCCAACCAGCTAGGTGGCTGCATTACCTCTGGCAACCACTAGGGTTGCCCAGATAAGTCACAGTTTTGTTCAGCGGTATTTGCACTGCACAAAAGGGCCACAGTATACTCTTCTGTGCTGCACAAAACTGCTGAATATGGTGTAGCACGCATATACATGGCCATGCCCCTCCCCTTGCCCACATGCATACATTATGTTTTGTGCTGGCGCAAACCTTCTTTGCCCACACAAATGCCCCTTTTAAATATGGGGTTCTCACACAAACCTCTGTTTGCATGTGCAAAGACCCATTAGCATCTGTGCAAATTTTTGAATATCTGTCCCAGGCTGTCATACTGGCTGCCCTGCAATCAGATTTCAGTAACCTCTCCAACTTGTTTTAGCCAACCACTTAGCTCTAAAGCAGACAAAAATAGCATCAGTGGTATTTGGATCCAAAAAGTGCCTGTTGAGGGATACTTCTCGTGACATAAAAACCAAGGATGGTGTAATCCTGAAGTTTGTGTCTGAGTACATGTACATTGGTATCCTGTTTGACCAGTCCCTGGATTTATCCTTTCATATTCTCTCTTTAGTGTTCAAGTCCTTAAGAAAGCTGGGAGCCCTCTACAGATGAGTGATTACCTCACACAAAATTTGAAAAAGTCCTTAATTGAACATCTGATTCTCCCTGTAATTGACTTTGATGATGTAGTCTATGATTCTGCCTCCAGTGCCACCTATCAAAGTTAGACTCCTTACTAAATGCCCTCTGCAGGTTCAGTTTCCACTGCCCAGCATGAACCCACCACGGCACACTCTATGATCACCTAAACGTACCTTCATTGAGTGATAAATGGGTTCAGGACCTTGCCCTCTTTGTCTTTCATTTCTGGCTAAATGAGCTTCCCAACTGTGTGTATCTGAATACCCTGCTTACCCCATCTGTCACCTCAAGCCACAACCTTCTCTCCATCCTGAGTAACAGGTTTCTTGTTCCCAGGTGTAGACAAAAGTTTAGTCACTCTGTTTTCAGTTGCAAACTCCCACAGGAATGATACAATCTGGGCTTGGGAAATAACCTACTCTCCAATAATTCCTTAGTTAAACTCTACCTCAAAAATGTAATTGCCTCATACTGTAACTGTACCTGACTTTGATCTACATTCCTCTTAATGTACTCATACATTTGATTCTTCTTCCAATCCTGCTGCTGCATACACATTTATATAATTGCATTACAGTTGTATGTACATACTGCGTCTATATTTTATGATATGCCTTTGGTTTTCCTTATATGATTCTTGTATGCAAATTTGTAAATTTGTGTTTATATATAGTTTCTCCCTCAACTATCCCCATCACATCTGTAAATGAGATTATCCTTATATCGCTGTATGTTTTGCTGGTGAAATAATTTCAAATAAATAAATCAATACAAGTAAACAGCCCAGGTGCCATGAACATGCAGAACTCCTGGTTCATTTTACAACAAGAAAGAAATAGCAGTTGGTCCACATTTGTCTCTTATCAAGGGGGGAGTGTACTCTGTTTAAACATTCATCATATTTAGGGTGCACTTGTGGACTTGGGGTGATGATAGTTGGTGGAAGGGAACAGGGAGAAAGAAAACCATTGTACTGCATTAATGGAAATCACATTGGCATGAGATACTCATAAAGCTATCATTTCCTGGGAAGAAAGATGAGGAAATGTGAGGCACATTGCTCAAATGCAAAGCATAATGCCTGCATTTTGCCACCACAGTATCTGATCCCTCAAAGTGTGCTGTGGGGCAAGGGGGTGCTAAGCAAAAGGTGGTATATCATCCAAGACAGAGGAATTCAGAATACCACCCATGATGCTTTCACGAGAACAAAGTTTGCAGTTTTAATATGATTTTTGTGCTGAAATCTCAGTTTAAGGCAGCTTTGCAATGAAAAATGTTTTTCCAAAAAGCTAGTTGCAGTTATAATTACTAAAAATGTTAATATACCTGTCAAATCTACTTTTCTATGTACCTCTTATGCTGCACACAATAATTTTATTTTATTTTCTTGACCCCAACCCTTGCCAGGTCTACATTACTATTTCTAAGCTGGATGTGGTGGCCATCTTTTTTTCTTGAGAAAAGTAAACTAAATGAAAACATTTATATTATCAAATTTTGGTGGAACTAAAAATTTTTACTGTCAAATAAAACTAGAATACTCCAGGAATCTTTTATAATGAAAAAGGTAGGGTCAAGTTTTTTTCCCAGTTTTGTTGCATTGTTGCTTTATGATGGGGGTCAGCGCCCGCTCTGTATGGGATTTTGTGCTGAAGGACATCCCTCCAAATGTGGTATAACCTATTTTCCTACATAGCCTTTTTTCTTACTTTTATTTGTTTCGTTTTCTCATTGTACATTAAAGCATTTTGTGATATTGTTGTAGGAAATTTGCTACATGAAAGCAAATTCTGTACTGTAAAGTTTTAGGACTGATTGTATCCAGGTGCAGCTTTTGCAGCAGAAGGATTTAGTGCACAGCCCCCCTCCCCAAGCTGCCCAAAGGAGCCTGTAAATCATTTTTTTTTATTTTCATACTCACTTTCTTTCTTTCTTTCTTCCATAGAAGGATTTTCCATTGTTAGAGGAATGTTATTGGCTTCACAATTAAAGAGTGAGGTGTGTGTAAGTTGTGCCCAACAGACCATATATCATGTCTGCAGCAATATGGAGAACCAAGTCTGATTTAATGGCATTTGAACAATGTAACAAACAGACTATATAGTGGATACTCAATGGCCTGACTCAGAATATGCCATGTGTCTTATTGAGTGAGGAAAGAGGAGTATAACTTAGGAATGGCAGAACTACAATGAGTTATTCAAATACTGCCCCCTCAAGAATAATGATACATTTCATATCCTGAGTTAGGCCATTGTGTGTCCAATTTATACAATGTATTTTTAATTATAAAGCTTTTAAGTTAGTTTTTTTTAGATTTGACTGCTTTTGTTTGATTTCACATATCTGCTTTGAGTGTAGTAGAGGCCACTGTGATGTCAGGCACTGTGCAAGCTGCTCTCCCATTGGTTAAGGGTTCCTTTGTCATCATCTTTAAAAAATAACTAATTTAAAAGCTTTACAAGTGGAGATACATGCTAATGATCTACCCAATCTTAAGATAAATGATGTATCCTCATTAATGCAACTCAGTGGAGATAAAAAGGACAAAATACAATGTGATATCTTATACCCAAGTCATACGATATCATGCTATTTTGTTAATTTGGCATGTTACAGGTGATAGCTTGTCTTGGGTACATCACAATTTAATATCGAATCAATCAAACAGCAGCTTTCACAATGATGATGACATCACAATAGCCAGGTGCAGCACTGAAGCTAGCAGTTGAAATCAAAGAGATACAGTTACATTTTTCAATAAACAGCATGTTTAAAGAGAAGCCAACACCTCCAGGAGAACTTTAAGAAAACATAATACCAGTATTTGGAAATAATTCAGCCTTCTTTTCAAATTAGTTCTGTATTTCTCCTCCACATTGTTTAATTACAAAGGTAATTTTCATGCAGATAGGGTCCTTGTTCCTTAAGAATTCATATGGATTTGTTGCTTCTTGCCCACCTGATGTCATAATTCTCTGCTTGTGACATTACAGCTACTCCTGTGGCAACATATTGTGATGTCACAACAGAGAATTATGACTTCAAGTAAGGAATAAGGTGTAGAGGTGATTGATCACTAAGGGCTAAAGATCCTTTTGCTATGCAGATTTCCTCAGTAGTAAATCATGGTGTGGAGAAATCTAAGATGATATTTGGAATACAGGCAGAATTGTGCCTAAATATCATGTTTATCAAAGTTTCTCTTGAGGTATCAGCAGCTCTTTGAAAACTATCACTAGTAAAGTGATGTTGTATAAATTGAATATGCAATGGTCAGGCTCAGAATATCCAGATCATCATCACTTGTATGGGGCAGGGCTTTCATGATTCATTTGTGGCTCTACCACTCATGAATTATGGTCCTGCTCCCTCACATGTGAAGATAAATTGTATTCTTTCAGTCAGCCTATTGCATATCCACTACTTAGAATGCTTTAGTGGCTAAAATAAAACAATCCTATGTAACCCATCCCCCAGGTCGCACCGTGAGATGAACAACTTGTTGTTCAGTGTGCCCTCCTGGTGAAACATTTCAATAAATAAATTTAGATGTAAGGCTTGACTCTCATCTACACTGTATAAATAAGGGATATGCAATAGTCTGACTCAAAATATGCAATTTATCTTCATGTGTGAGGGGGATGGACCACAAATCATGAATGCTGAAGCCACAAATGAGTTATGAATGTCCTGCCACTTCATAAGTGTTCATGAACTGTGTATTTTGAGTAATGCAATGACATATTCGATTTATACCATATCAATTTACTAGTTATAACTTTCAAATATACTGCTTGTATGACTATTTTAACTATTCATTAATGTCAACTGCTGACTTCAGTACTGCACAGAGATATTATGATGTCAGCAGCATTTTGAATGTCCTTCTCTGATTGGATCAGTATTCCACTGTAGTGTACCTAACCTTCAATATGTCAACTTTAACCTACTCAACCTTCAAAATATAAATGATATCTTGAGGTTAGATACAAAGATATCACTTATTATCATGCCCTTTTTTTATCTACAATAGTGTTGTATAAATATACTGAACTACAAGAGGTCAGTAATTTATTAACCATCTGTGGGACAGGGGAATTGGAGAAGTGCTGGCTCTAGTGTTTCCAAGGCCCTGTGCAAACTTCTTTCAGGGGCTCCAAATAGATTAGATCCTCTAGAAATATCCTCATCTCTAAGGTTTACAATCCTATCTCATGTCTTCTTGTTAGTTTAGAAAAATGTTGTGCATTTCTACACTCTCTGAATTGTTATAGTGTTCTCAAAGGGATAAAGCCATACATAGAGCTAATAATAAATTCTTGAGATAACTGGGTAGAGGCCCAGAGAACCATGAAGAAATGATGTTAACTGGACAGTTGAAATGTTCTGAGGCCTCTGTGCTTTGGAGGCTCTGTGCAGTTTCACAGTTCACACTATGATAAGGCTGACTCTGAAAACTGAGGGGAGTATCACTGGACTACAAGGTATAATACTTTATTAAACATCTACATGACTGGGGAATGGGGGAAGGCAGTCACCAGATTAACAGGGATCAATACTTTTTAAACATCTATGGGGCAAGGGAACAGAAGAGATGTCACTAGACTAACAATGTTCAATTACTTATCAACCATGTATGGAACAGGAGATCATGGGGTACCACTAGAGCCATGGATAATAAATTAAGTGTACCAGCAGCAGCACTAGGGATGGGGGTAACATTACAGCCAGGGATAATACATTAAGTATACTCACTGGCAATGGGACTGGGGATGTGGGGTACCACTAGTACCAGGGATAATAAATTCAGCATAACTGAAGTAGGATCAGGGATGGGGTACCTCTCAGGCTACGGCTAATAAATAAAGTATACCAATAACTAGACCAGGGAACAGGAGGGGTAACCTCTACAGCCAGGGAGGAATTATTGTATGTTTATGGGATCAAGGAGGGCATTAATTCACACCACTGAGAATGTTGTTTAAACATGGGATTTGGCAGTGTTAACAAGCACTGTGCAGGCAGACTGTTAGTGCTTTGAAAACATTCCCAATATGCCAATGTGCACATCATTAATGAAAAAGAATCAACGTTTAGTCTGGCCCGGTGGTGCTTAGGGCTGAGGTGCTGGCGCCTTACCTCATGCTACGCTGGCGACCCGTGTTTGGAAATGAGCATGGGCCATCGGGGGTCCGAAGGGGAGGAGAAGGATTGAGCATCTGATGGACTGCTCTCCTTCTCTGGGGAGGGGGGTTCTTGGTGGTCGGCGCTTGTTCACCCCCTGGCAGAGGCTGGAGGACAGGGTGCCACACCACAAGTAGGAGAGGAGTTGGGCCAGACATCTGTAGGGAGTGCATGTGGATGCATGCACGCTCCCCTCTGCTGATGACATTGCACAGTCCCAACTCCTGGGAGAACAGGAAAAAAGAACACTGCCATGCAGAATGGCAGAGGGCACCTCACAGGCTCCACCCCTGGCTAGCCACGGCGCTGGCAAACTAAATCCAGTCCTCAGTGGGGAGTCCGGGACGCCTGCCAACCCCACTGGGGGGGTAAGCCCTGGGGTCAGGTCAGTGTCAGCTGGTGGATGCTGGGGAATGGGGCTGGGGATGCCCTCCTGAAGATACAAGCCGGCAGTAGGACAGAAAAATAATAAATAAAAAAAAAAAAAAAAGAATCAACGATTATATAGTGCTTTTCATACAAATTGTATCCCACAGCACTTTACAAACAATGAGAGACTGATAAAGAAGTGACTGAATGTGTAGTGGCAGCCATTTCACACATTAACACCCACACACAACCTTCGACAATTGCATGAACCATTTTTTGGAGAAGGGGAATGTTGGTCAGGACACTGGGGAAAATACCATACTCTTGCAAAAAGTGCATTGAGTTCTTGTACTTCTACCTGGACATCCACCAGGATAGCACCAGAGATGGGTAGAGGGGATTTATTTAACATCCAAAGGATGTCACACCCCAACAGTACCCTCCCCAAAGCTGCACTTGGGTACCAGCATTTATAGTATGAGCCAGTCTCAGAGTGGGATGGGAACCCATGACCTCCTGGTTCACAGGTGGGTGCCCTACTAACTGAGCCACACTGACATCCCTCATTTTTATGCACACTGAGTTCTCTGTAGCAGTCATACACTTACAAATTAGTGCTGCACTATAAGTGCCTTTGAATATGGCACTGGGTGTGCTAATAGACTTTCAGACGTGCTAAGTACTGTTAGCGTGGTACTTACTCTTTGACTATTTGCTCCAAATGTGTTATATAAAACAAAAAAATGAAAAATGTAGTGTACTTATAAAATAATTCCTTCTGGGGCCCTAATGAGATAATCAACAACTTGCCTTATTTGATTGCCTTAAAGGAATGATTTGGTCATATATTCCTTCCATCCATCCATCCATCCATCCATCCATCTATCCATCTATCTATCTATCTATCTATCTATCTATCTATCTATCTATCTTTCTATCTATCTAGCTATCTATTCCAGTGGTAGACCTTTTCTTACAGGCTTAGTGCAAGTTTACCAGCCCACACACCCCAGTTATTAAGCCCATATACCACACTAATTAAATTATATCTATATCTATATCTCTATCTATAGCTGTATTACTGGTGCAACAACATATGTTAGGGTTATATACTAAGTGCTATATGTCAAAGACAAGACAGTCAAAGGCATTTGGTCGATAATTCTATCTCCCATTTAATGGGCCCAAATTTCCCTTCTGTTTCCTATTACACAGTTATCCAACTTATTTTTGAATGTGGTGAAGCTCTGTCTCCACTACGTCCCTTGGTAAACCATTCCATACTCTTCTGCTCTGTGTGTGTGAAGAAACCCTGTCTATTTTTATTTCTTTTGCTTTCTAGGATAATCTGTGTATTATGTGATTTTAGGTTGAACTCTTTGTAATATGTCACAAGATTCATGCTACTCATAAGTGGGAGGCAGTATAGAGCAGTGGTCTAAGGCTCTGAGCTGTAAATCCGGTAACATCTAGCAGACCAGACCTGGGTTTGAATCCCACAGCTTCCACTTGCATACTGTGTGACCCTGAGCAAGTCACTTGTTCTCCCAGGTCACTCCTGTAAAAAAGCTTTCAGCTTAGTGTGCTATACCTGGTTAAACAACTAAATAAAAAAAAAAGTTCTTTATCATGAAGTATCTTGTATGTTTCCAACATGTCTCCTCTCCATCTTCTCTCTTCTAGAGAGAAGGGAACTTGCCTTCCGCATGGAAGGGCAAGACGGATTGTCCCTGGCAGCTTCCCCCCATAGCAGCTGGTGCAACAATAAGTGTGGGCCTGGCCTGGGGGGGCAGGGTCAGGTGACAGGCAGATAAGGGGAGGGGCTCACAAGAGAGGTGGCAGGCAGGGACTGGGCAGCAGGGGAGAGAGAGAGGTGAGGGGGAGCAAAAAAAGAAGGAACCCAGCCGCAGCAAGTTCTTGCTGGCCGCTGGGTGCTCTTGTAGTTTACACTTGAGAGTTTTTTCCAGGGCCAGCACATGGCAGTCGAGCTTTTTTTCTTTGTCTTCACTACGGGAGTGAATTCCTTGGTTTTGAACCACCCCACTATACCGGGGTTGAGTTTGAAACCACGAATGGTGTTTTCAGTGTTTTTTGCATTTTTTCAGCTACAGAACACGTCCCGTTGGGAACAGGTTGGAGAGCACCTGAGAGGAGAGCAGGGAGCATCCTGCGAGTTGGCTTTCTCTGGGCAAAATCATTTCTACACATCTGGTGACTGAGGACCGCAGGAATCCTGTGAAGAAGCCACGAAACACAAAGCACAGGTAGCAGGGACAGAGGTTTGTTCTGGGGGGTTTTACATTTTCCTGGGCCAGTTGTTTTAGTGCTAGAAGGGGGCAACACTGTGTTTTCTGTTTGCAGGTGCCAAAAAGTTTTTACATGGCAGCTAGAAAATGGGTTCTCTGCCTGCATGAGGGGCAAATGTAGAGGGTAAAAGGGTGCCCAAAAGCAGGCGGCATACAGGAATCACATCATGCACACGCCAATGGACAGTACAGGGACAAGAATCCTGGCCTCCCGGAGCCCATGGTGTGTGCGGGCACCAAGGAACGATGTTGGGCAAGGCCTCTGGGTGTTGGGGTCCCGTGCTATTGGGAGGCTTAATTTGGGAAAGGGAGGCTGCTCTTTTCAGAGGGCCTTTTCAGAGGAACGCTGTTCCAATGGTGCAGGCTGGCACATATGCAAAGATAGGAGGCGTTTTGTTGAGAATCCAGTGTTTCTTGTGTTAAGGATGCCACATGGCCACAGGGCGGTGGCCATCTTAAGGAAGCGGAAGCCTGGGGGGGGGGGACAAAGAAAAGAAGGTTGCAGTTTAACTGGGCTGCAAATCAGGCAATTGCTACAAAAATTATGCAGTCATGAAGAGTTTACCAGTTTTAAAGTGGATGAGGAAGGGAGCAATTTTGTGTCTAATATTATTTATTTAAGTATAGTTACAGGAAGTACCTTCGGAACTCAAAAAACAAAATTTTTTTGATATTGTGGGTGGCTTGCAAGTGCTACCTTAGAAGAGATTTTACTCAATTTTAAGTGAAATAAAAGAAACAAATTTCTACTAAAACAGAAATGCTTCATTCAAAAATAGACCTGTTGGAAAGCAAAGACCAACATTTATTATCAAATCAAGAAACACTGATGTGCGTAAATATGAAAATGAGCCTGAGATACGTGCTACGTGCAGTTCATAACGATGTTGTTAGGCATAGCCAACCAGAGCATTTAAGGGCCACATAGTGTTTAGCCAATTATTTCTCCACAATAATATCATTTTGGCGGTGGTGCAGGTTTAAAAAAAAAAAAAAACAACACAGTGGTTTGTGACCACCCTGGGTACTAGCAACTTAGCATCAGGGGGGCACCAACTTTTTCTTGTGTGTTACGGTAGCAGGAGCAGGATGCATGGCCCACTGGGGGGGGAAAGGGCAGTAACATGGTACAGATGAAAGAGGGTTGCATTATTATATACTAATGATTTTCTATGTTATTACAGCAACATATTTTTACAGATTGTCAGGATGGTGCCCAAGAAAAGGACGACCAGGGAAGAAGCCATGCAACAGTGGACCCAGATGATGGCGCAAGCCAAGAAACTCCTGGATGCCATGGGGGAGAACCAAGGGGGGGTCAGTGCCAGGTAAGAGATGAAGGAAGCAGAAGGATGGGGGTGCGGCGGGAAAAGGGAGAGGGTCATGAGGGGGAAGTGGCCAGCCTGGGAGAAACCAGTTCTGGACAACCTGGATGAACCACAGCCTGTTCACAGTGTGACAAGGCAGCAGGTAAAGCAAATGGGATGCTGGGATGCATAGGCAGGGGCATCACCAGCAGGAAAAGGGAGGTCATAATTCCACTATACAAGACACTAGTGAGGCCGCACCTGGAGTACACTGTGCAGTTCTGGAGACCTTACCTACGTAAGGACATAGACAGGGTAGAGAAGGTTCAGAGGAGGGCAACAAAGATGGTGCATGGATTGCATCACAAGTCCCTATGAGGACAGGTTGAAGGCACTGAACATGTACTCCCTGGAGGAGAGGAGGGAGAGAGGGATATGATAGAGACATACAAGCATCTTACAGGGAGGAACAGGGTGCAGGAATGCACCATTTTTAAGCGAAAAAGATGTTCCAGGACTAGAGGGCATGGGATGAAGTTGGAGGGAGGACGATTCAGAGGAAACGTGAGGAAGAATTTCTTCACAGAACGGGTGGTGGACAAGTGGAACACCCTGCCAGAGGAAGTGGTGGGGGCTGAAACAATCACGGGATTTAAGAATGCATGGGATAGACATAAAGGAATTCTGGAGGTCAGGGGTAAGGGGCAACAGACTTCCTGGAAAACATAAACTGAACTTACAAACTTAAATGGGCAGACTGGGTGGGCCATAGGCCCTTATCTGCCGACACTGTCTATGTATCTATGTATCTATGTTCCCCCTCCAGCTGCAGTTCCCCTACCACCTGAGCCCCTGCCTGGTGCTTCCCAACCCAGGATGGCACCAGAACCCCCTACACCAGACCACCTTTTGGTACTGGGGGAGCAGGAGCCCCACCACAGCCCTTGTCTCCTTCTGAACCAGTTTTGCTGACAAACTTGATGACCACTGGGTCTACAGGCACCCTGTAAGCAGATGCATCAGACAGAATGGTGGAAGGAGCCATCAAGGAATATGTAGAGCAGATGTTGGGGGCCATGAGGAATGGCAGGGTGGCACAGTTAGAAAAAGCCCTCCAGGAAATTGAAAAAGGGAAAGAAGGGAAGGGTCAAGGGGACTTAGTGGTGCAACAACCTCCCACACAGATGACCATGGATGGGGGTACACTGGGGGTGCATTTGGGAAACCATGTACAGCTAGCCACCGAAGAGAAGATTTGAAGAGGGGAATACATAGACATGTTTTCGCTAGTGACCAAGGAGAGTGCGAAGCGGCAGGAAGAAAGGGAGACTGGGGAAAAAATGCATCGCTGCAGCAGTCATCTTGTTGGGTAAGAAAGAAGGGGACAAGGCAGAAAAGGGGAAGACATGGGATACATGGACAGTGAGGGTCACCCATTTCAGTACAATTGTGCAGGAGAAGAGGTCCGAACTAGCAAAGCCTCTTCTGGCCTATTTCCTGATCATGCGCAGTGCCTTTAAGAGGAGAGGGGGGAATAACTGGATCCAATATGATGAGATGTTCTGGACTCAGATGGCCACAGACGGTGATGTCCATTGGGACATCCAACATTCTGACATCTGGTTTGAGACCATGACAGTCTCAGGAAGTGCAGAAGGGGACTGGAGAAAATTGGCAGGCTGGGGACAAAAATGCTGTTGGGCTTTTAATAGGGCAAATTGCTCCTGGCCCAGCTGTTGTTTTTGTCACGCATGCTCAAAATGTGGGGGGAGCCACCCCACATCAAAGTGCAGAACCCACCCAGCCTACTCTGGGAGCCCAACTCACAATCAGCAGCCCTTTTGGGGGGCCACTTGAGCTTTCGAGGGGGATGGGCATTGGTGGCCGAGGATGGGGATTCATTGGGAACTGGGGGGGCAATCACTCAGTTAAACAGCCAGAGGATGGGGGGGTGAGGGAAGGGGGAGAGATTGGTTTCATTTAGCGGCCACCCCAGTGAGGGTAGAAGTCCTGGAGGCTTGGCTGGCTGGCTACTCGGATGAGCGAGCTGCAAGGATTTTAGGGGAAGGTTTCCGCAAGGGTTTTAGCCTCTGTTACAGAGGGCAGTGGGTGGCAATGTGGCAAAAAACCTATGCTCAGTAAAAGGGCACAAGAACCTTCTATGCAGAAAAATTGACAAGGAAGCGAGGGCAAGGAGAGTGGAGGGCCCTTTCACTGGGCCCCTGTTTCCCACTTTTAGAGTCTCCCCATTGGGCCTGGTGCCCAAAAAACAGCCAGGGGAATTTAGGGGATTCATCACCTGTCCTACCCGGTAGGGGAGTCGGTGAATGATTACATCAGTGAGGAAGATAGCAAAGTATCATATGCGACATTGGACAAAGTGGTCAGACTGATCAGGGTCATGGATACACCATGGCTAGCAAAGACAGACATTGAGGTGGCGCTCCACTTGCTGCTGGCAAGACCCGAGGATTGGGATTTGCTAGGTTTTCGGATAGGGGTGACTACTAGTTTGACAAGGCCATGCTGATGGGCTGTTCGATTGCCTGTGCAGCTTTTGAGATGTTCAGCACCTGGTTGCAATGGGTTTTCCAAAGGGAGGGTGGCCCTGTGGCAGTCCTACACTACCTGGATGATTTCCTACTGGTGGGGGGAGGGGCCCACTGGGGTGAAAAAATGTTGGATCGATTTGAAGCAATGTGCTGTACCCTGGCGGTACCACTGGCACCAGATAAAACTGAGGGCTCCAGTCAATCCATTGAATTCTTAGGGATAGAGATAGATGCAGCAGCAGGAGTGTTTAGACTACCGGAGGGGAAAATCATTCTCCTAAGGGAGCTGCTAAAGGTAGTTTGGGGCTGTCAGAGGGTTCCCCATCGCACAGTCCAGCAGCTAATAGGCATTTGAATTTTGCATGCTGAGCAGTTGCACCAGGGCGGGCATTTATACACCACCTGGTGCAGGCAACATGAGGGGTCAGTAGGCCACACCATTAGGTTGACATCAAGAAGGGCATGAGGGATGACTTGGGGGTGTGGGAACAGTTTTAGGAATGACTTAATGGCATTACATTCTGGCAGGATGAATGGGTGTTCAAAACTGACCTGGAACTGTATATGAATGCATCAGGGAGCCTCAGAATGGGAGAATATTTTAAAGGGAAATGGATCTCAGAACCTTGGCCAGAAGGGTGGGTTGCTCAGGGCCTGGGAAAAGACATCACCTTCCTGGAGATTTTTACGATTTGGGTTACTACCCTGGCAAGGGGGGAGGCTCTGAGGAACCAAAAAAATCACATTCTGGTGTGACAATTGGGCAGTAGTGGAGGTCCTGAACAGGCAGATGGCTAGATCTGAAAGGGTGATGAGGGTTATGCAGTAGTTAGTCTTGCAAGGGCCGAGATTAAACTTATCCTTTAGGGCAAAGCACATTGAGGGAGCAAGGAACATCATAGCTGATAGCCTTTCTGCCTACAGGTGGAACGTTTCTAGGCCATCGCCCCAGAAGCAGAGCGACACAAGACCCTGGTTCCAATGCTAGCTTGGGAAATTGGGTGGAAGGAGCCAAGCTGCTCTTCCGAAGTTTGTGGGCACCAAGAATATTGAAGGTATATGAATCATCCTGGCAGAACTTTCAGACCTACCAGGAGAGGCTGGGAGTCCAGGTAAGTAGGCTGGTGACAGAGGACCAGATAGCCAGATTCATAGTGAACAGTTCAAAAGGGGGATGGTGATCTCGATCATGGGAGTACATTTGGCAGCTGTTGGCATCATGTGCACCCCAAAAGGCTAGGGGGGAACCAGGGAAAAGCAACCTAGTTAGGAGGATGATGCAGAGCCGGCAGTGGGTGCAAGGGAGGGCACTGGACTCGAGATGGCCCATATCAGAGCCCCTGCTGGGGTGACTGTTGAGACAACGGTGTTAGCTGCAGTATTCACCACCATGTATTATGGAGCTTTTAGGTTAAGCAAAGCTGTACGCATAGGTCGAGCCAAGGGTGAGGGGTTCCAAGTGGAGGATCTGCTCTGGACAAGGAACGCAGCTCATCTGATGGTATGATGGTCCAAGACAGACCAGATCAGTAAGGGGGAGATGGTACAGCTAGGGGGTTATGATGATGCCCGGATATATCCGGTCATGATGCTATGGCGTTACATAGTGGTCCATCCACCCAGTGGTGGGCCTTTGTTTCAGCACGGGGATGGGTCCCGAGTCACCAGCGCTCAGACTGCGGAAATACTGTGGAAAGGCCTGCTCTTTTTGGGGGAAGATCGGGCCAAGTACTCCTCCTATTCATTCAGAATTGGGAGGGCCTCCCAGGCTGCAGCCAAAGGTTTGATGGGGGATGACATCAAGAAGTTGGAAAGACGGAGGTCAGGCTGTTATAAGTCTTACATTAGGCAACTGTCTGAATCATGCTAATGCTGTTTCTCTTTGTTCCATTGCAGGTTAAGGGATCGAGAATGGTCCACCTAAGAGTGGTGGAAAAAAAAAGATTTGGATAATTGAGAGGAGGGGCGGGGAAGGGAGAGACCTCCTAGTAACTTACAACCTGTGTTTTGTATTTGCCCAGGTAAGAACAGGAAGCTGCAGGTGTGGATCTGTAGCCATTCATTCATTTATTGGGTGAAACGGAGAGCGGCGGTGAGAGCAGGGAGGCATCAACTCTATCACAATTGGAACAAGGTCCAGCTCCAGTGGCACGGCATTAGAGGAATACATTGGGGACAGTTGCTACCGTGTTTGTAGGAGTTACGGAAAAGCAAGCCCGCACCTGCTCTACTGGTCATCCACCTCGGGAGCAATAACCTAGGCACATGCCCATGGCAGGACATTTACTTGCAGATTAAAAGGGACATGGACACTGTCAAAGAATGGTGGCTGGGTGCCACATTGATATGGTCTGAAATGGTGCTTAGGAGGGTATGACATCATGCCCAAGATCATAAGGCCATGGAAAAAGCTAGGGGGAGAATGAACCACAGGGTGGCTGGAATGTTCCACAAAATGGGGGGGAGCATTAGGCACAAGAGCATAAAGGAAACTGACATGGGGTTCTATAGATCTGATGGGGTACACCTTTCAGACATGGGCTTGGATCTCTTCAACGCAGAGACTGGTTTAGCAATAGATGGTTGGAGGGTGATGGGAGGTATTGGGGGTGCTAGGGATGATCTATGGGAATAAAAGGAAGGAGGAGAGAGTAATAGAAGGGGGGAAGACTGCCATCCAATGCAAGCTGGAGGTGGTCTAGTGGGGATATAAGGGGAGGGAAAAACCGGCCTGGGGTTTACACCAGGGTTGGGAGTGAGTGTAGGTTGGGGCCTTGGGGACACACAGAGGCTGCTGAAGAGGGCATGATGTGTACACATGGGCCCAGAACTATAGAAGGACAAAAGGGAAGGGCTGGGATTTACATCCAGCAGATACAGAACGGGGGGGGGGGGGGACTGAGGTATACACCTTGGTCCAAAGAAAGTTCAAGGATTGATTATATGAAACTAATGGAATATAAATTATAACTGTGGTGTTATTGGATGATATGTGAAGAGTTGTACTGGCTTAAGAAGCCAAAACTTTGAATGATTACATATTAATAAATGAAGCCGACTGAGCACCAGCAATTACCGTGTAAGACTTTTATGGGGAGGGGGACTGATCTGGGGACAAGGGAACTTGCCTTCTGCATGGAAGGGCAAGATGGATTGTCCCTGGCAGCTCCCCTTCCTGTAATAACTGGTGCAATAACAAGTGTGGGCCCAGGGGGGAGCGGGGTGGGGTCAGATGACAGGCAGGTAAGGGAAGAGGCTCACAAGAGAGGTGGCAGGCAGGGACTGGCAGCAGGGAGGAGAGAGAGAGAGAGAGGGGAGGGGGAGCAACAAAAAGAAGGAACCCAGCAGCAGTAAGCTCTTTCTGCTTGCTGGCCAAACACTGCTGGGTGCTCTTGTCTCAACCACCCACCCACAAACGAAGAGAGGAAAGAGGTTTCTAGTTGGGGAAGAAGTGGCATGGCAAGGCTGGTCAGATGGGATTGGAAGGACTGCTGAAGGTGGACAGCAGTGTCTCTTGTTAGGGGATATAGGGGGAAGGAAAAACCGGCCTGGGGTTTACACCAGGGCCGGAAGTGGGTATAGGTGGGGGCCTCAGGGACACACAGAGGCTCCTGAAGAGGGCACAATGCGTACACATGGGCCCAGAACTATAGAAGAACAAAAGGGGAGGGCTGGGATTTACATCCAGCCCATACAGAATGGCTGGACTGAGGTATACACATGGTCCAAAAAAAGTTCAAGGATTGATTGTATGAAACTAATGGAATGTAAATTGTAACTGTGGTGTTATTGGATGATATGTGAAGAGTTGTACTGGATTAAGAAGCCAAAAGTTTGAATGATTAAGTATTAATAAATGAAGCCGACTGAGCACCAGCAATTACCGTGTAAGACTTTTTTTTGGGGGGAGGGGGCTGATCTGGGGACAAGAGACCAAGAACTTCTAATCTATCCAGGTAGCTATGATTTTTTAGCCTAGGGAACCATCTTGATTACTCTATGCTGCACATTATTTGTTTTATTTCCTTGATATAATATGGACTCCAGATTTGTGAACCATAGTCCAGAGTTGGGCTATGTATGATTTGTATACTGGAATAATACATTGTTCATTTTTGCTTATGAAGGTGTGTTTTGGGTTTTTTATTAGTCTATTTGCCATCCCTGTTATTTTATTGCAATGTGTGTTAAATCTTAAATCTTGTTTTATTATTATCCCCAAATCCTTTTTAGTTTCAACCTATTTCAAAATGTTGTTATTAAGTTTGTCAGAGTGGCTCAGTTGGTAGCACATCTGCCTCTGGACCAGAAGGTCGTGGGTTCTCGTCCCACACCAGGATTGGACTTGCACCTAAAAATCGCTGGCATCTGAGTGCAGTATTGGGGGGTGCTGTACTGCTTGGGTGTGCTGTCCTTCGGATGAGACATTAAACCGAGGTCCCTGGTGTTGTCCAGGTGGAAGTAAAAGAACCCAGAGCACTCTTTGCAAAGAGTAGGGAACATTCCTGGTGTCCTGGCCAACATTCCCTTTCCCATAAAACTGGTTCTTGCAATTATCCAGGCTGTGTGTGGGTGATGATGTGCGATATGGCTGCCACCACACATTCAGTCACTTCACTACGAGTCTAGCATTGCTTGTAAAGTGCTTTGGATGTATGAAAAGCGCTATATAAATGCTGATTCTTCTTTGAATACCTGTATACTAACTTGTTTTTTTTTTCTCTTTTAGATATTTCCTGAAAAAGACCTAAGGTCAAAACATAGATTTTTAACTCTATTTTCTATTTTCAGCGTGCATTTAATATAACCATTTTGTTTTGCTTTTAGACCACATGCTGACGCAGCACCTTGTTTTTGTTTTTTACATACCTTTTTTATGTTGTTTTTCCTCATAACTACACATTTATCATTATTGAATAGCATGCCATTTTTTATTGCCCATGCTTCAATATTTTGTAAATCCTTGGTAATAACTTCTCTGTTGGCCATACTGTCCACTATTTCACCCAATTGTGTATCATTGCTGAATTTAGTGATTAAGCCATTTACATTTGTATGGAGGTCTACAATAAAAAAGGAAAAAAGAGCTGGCCCAGCACCAATCCCTGCAGGACACCACTCATGATGGACCTCTCCTCAGATAGTATACCCTTTATTCTAACCATTTGTGATCTTCCCTGTAGCCAGTTTAATACCGACTTCACTACTTTGTTGTTTACATTGACAGCTCTTAATTTGTGTATTAGTATATCATGGGGACAATATTAAAAGCTTTCTGGAAATCTAGGTATATTTTGTCCATTGGTATTTTGTTGTTTTGATTGGAATTTACTATTTCATAAAATGAGAGCATATTTGTTATGCAGGATCTGTTGCATTTGAAACCATGCTGTGTTTTGTCCTCTAGGTCCATATCTCTAATTTCTCTTTCTAACTCATTTTTTATTAGTTTCTCCATCAGCCTCCCTAGCACAGATGTTAGACTAATGGGCCAATACTTTGCAACATTTATTTTGATCCCCTTTCTGTGTATTGGTATAACTATGTCTTTTTTCTAGTCGTCAGGTACTTTTCCTGTTTGAAAGGATTTGTTAAAAATAGTTAACGACTCAGTAATTTCCCCTGTTATGTCCTTTAACAATCTAAGATGTAACCCTTCCAAACCTGCTGCCTTGGTAATACCTAGTTTGCATAGCAGTTTCTCAACATCCTCCACCACAAAGGTTCTCACATCAATATTACTCTCATTTACACCTATGAACATATGAACATATGAAATTTGCCAGCAGATAAAGGCCTAGTGGTCTATCAAGTCTGCTTGGATGTGCAGCTAGCACCCCTTATCTGCAGCTGCCCTCCTCCCACCCTTCCCTCCCTTGACCCTCCCCTTGCCCTGTCCCAGTCCTTTGAAGCAGTCCACTGTTCTACTGGACACCACTTCTGCTGGTAACACATTCCACCCAGCGAACACCATCTCTTTGTAAAAAAAGTGTCTACTCATCTCCCTCTTGAACCTTCCTCTCTCCAGTCTCCCTTAGTTACAATAAAAACAAGTGCAATGCCATAACAAGTAAGGAGCAAGTGCAAAAGAAAGCATAAGGTGTGAGCGGTTGGATGGTGCACTCTTCCTGGGGAAAGGACAAATGAGGGAGGAGAATCTATGGAGGAGAATGAGAAGATATGCAAGGTATGAGGATAGAACTGCCTATATTAATTTAAGGAAAGAATATAGACTACTGGTTGACACAAAAAAAAAAAAATACAAGTCGTACTTCTGGGAAATGTTACAGAATGCCATATTAGAAAAGGATAATAAAACATCCTGGAACTTAATCACCTTTGGGACAGATAAGTTAAGAAATAATGTGGAAGCCTTGATTCCCCCTGAGGAATGGATAATACATTTCAAAAAGGTTTTTAAAGTGAGGCAAAGTAGTTACACAAATAAAATGGACAATGAGACAAATAAGATAAATGAAACATCAAAGATAATCATGGCCACATTTTATAGTCCAAGAAGTAAGTGGGGCAATCCAATCTCAAAACAGGAACAAGGCCCCAAGAGTTGACCATATGCCTGCAGAGGTTTACCAGGTGGATGTCTCCTGGTGGGCTGAGCTCTTAACTCCATTTTATAACCTGTTGGTAGATTAAGAAATCATCCCTGAAATTTTGCTAAAAGGGATGGTGGTTGCAATACACAAAAAGGGCCCCAAATCTGACCCAAACAAATACAGACCAAGATCCTTACTATATATAAACCTGAAGATATTTTCAAGATTGATACTAGACAGGTTACAGATGTGGATAGAGGAGGCCAAACTTATCTTCATATATCAAGCTGGTTTTAGACAAAATATTTCCATGCTGGATCAAATCTTTACTTTAAGGTGTATCCTAGACTTATGTGTTACAATAAAAAGTAGAAAAATATAAGCATCATTCATTGATATTAAGGTGACATTTGACAGCATTAATAGAACTAGACTATGGAACATTCTTGAAATGAAAAAAATGATAATAAACTGCTGGCGATAATAACAAAATTATACACAAACTCAGTATGCGTAATTAGATATGGAAAAGATGATGCCCTGATAAATGCAATATCAATTAGTTATGGTGTTAAGCAAGGCTGTTTATAAACCCCAATTTTTTTTATGTTTATATTGAAACGATAGTAGAGAACCTGCACCAAGTGGGCACCTTTCCACCAGTTGTTAATAATACTCCCATACCAATTTTATTATATGTTAATGATGTGGTTATATTTTCCCAGACCCCCTTAGAGCTTAGAAAAGGTTTCAAGTCATTAATTAACTCTCGTAAGAAAATAGACTTTGAAATAAATGCACAAAAAACACAAGATAATGATCTTTTGAAGGCATAATAAAAGAAAGGAGTTAAAACTATGGAAGATAGAAAATATACTCCTGGAAGAGGCAACTGACTATTGCTATTTGGGGGTAGTCTTTGAAAACAATCTAAGCTGGAAAAAACATATTAAAAAAAATAAAGAAACTGCTTTGAAAAAGGTGCTGGCAATAAACAGATTTTCTAATACATTTGGTAATAACTCTTTCTTAGCACAACGTAGATGTTTTAATGCCAAAGTGAATACCCACATTTTATATGCCTCAGAAATATGGAGTATGAAGGAAAATTTAAACTTCAAAGAGTTGGAAACAATACAGAATCTGTTTTTAAAAGTAGTCATGGGTCTACCAATATATGCACCAAATGTAGCTGTTAGAGCTGAAACAGGAACACTAGACATAAAAACTAGGGCTCCAAAAAGATGTCTAACATTTTGGGCCAAAATTAAATCAGCACCTATGGATAGTCTCCTACATAATTGTTGGGAGGACACAACAGGCAACAAAAAAATGATACTTGGTTTGGCCAGCTAAATAATGTTTGAAACAAATTAGGCCTTGAAATAAACTATATATTCAATAGTACTGGGGATCTAGAATAATTTGTACAAAATGCAATACAAAGGATAGTAGATGTAGCCATCCAAAAATATTCAGTTTATATTCAAGAATCTACAGAATATAAATTACTTAAAAAGGTCAAAACTAATTTTGTGACAGAAAAATATCCTCTGTTCTGTGAGAACACCCATCATTGAAAAGCAATATGTTGACTAAGACTGGAAATGTTATGGTACAGCTGGAAACTGTTCTATGAAAGGCAAAGGTTGCCCTGCATCTGCAATTTAAACATAAGGTTACCAGCTCCCCATATTATAAAGTCTATGTTTCTATGTTTCTATGTTATTCTTAAATGTAAGGATCTGGAAACAGAGAGAAAGAGATGGATAAGTTTGGCCATGCAAAACAATAAAGGAAAAGACACAGAAGAAAAAAACTGTGAATTTACTCATAAGACAAGAAGAATATATATTATTTGGTCTGGGCAACTTTGCTCATGTAGCCATAAGAAAAATCAATAGGTCAGCTAAGCTTATCCGGTGGTGCTGAGGGTTGAGGCATTGGATGTCACACCTCACACCACACCAGTGACCCAGCTTCAGGAAAGCACCTGGGACATTGGGGGTTGGCAGGGGAAGGAAAGGATTGAGCATCTGGTGGACTGCTCTCCTTTCCCTGGAGAAGGATTGGGGTTTTCATCACTCTGCGGTGACCTCCTGATGGACATGGGGCACTGCAAGGGCGGGTGCACTTAGGGCTGAAGTGCTGCGGATGTTGGCACGTTGTGCCTTAGATGTCATTACATGTCCACACTTCAGGGTAGAAAACACCAGAGGAAAAAAGAGAAGATGACTGATCAGCTTGATGGCTGCACTTCTCCACCCAGGGGGCCTGTCGTGGAATCGCACTGTGGTAGTGGTTCCCAGCCTGGCATGGGGGAATAGGGAGTCCCTTCTGCAGGCATGGGATAAGCACCAGCCAGCATGTGAGTGAGCTTGTGGGCTGAATGGGGGATGAAGGCAGTGGCTGGATGATTGCAGGTCAGGTTGCAAGGAGCATAAATATGAATATAAAAAAAAATAGGTCAGCCAAGAATGGTAATTCCTAGGGTGTCTGGACTATAGGTATTCCTTTTTTCCAGCTCAATGAATGTTACAGGTTGAAAATTACATATTAAGTAGGTTTTAATTGTTAGGCCCAGATGGGAAATAGTGCAAAACTTTGTTGTATGGAAACTATGGATTTTAAATATGTATGGGTCATATGTGATGTATGTAATATATTTTTATGCATATATTTTGTAACCAATAAACTTGACTTGGGTAACTCCAAGGTATGTTGGCTTTGGGTCATGTGCCAACCTCTGACCATTCAAAAAGATGTTAAGCTCATATTTAATTAGTTACTTAAAACAGTGTAATTCATTTTTTTTAAGTCAGCTCGGATGTCTCATTTGACTGTCTACTGATAAGCCATACAACTCTCAACCTTTAGAGGTAAGTATTTTTGAGTTTTTCTGGTTTAGGTTGTGGCCCCCCACTAATATTAAAAAGGAAAAAAGGGTTGTGTCTTTTCAGCTATTTTTCAGGGCACTGCACATATACCAGATTTAACTTTAAAACTTTATAATTTGAAAAACGAAAATGAACTTCATTTTCAAACCAACAAAGTACCCAATTCTGGCACTAAATCTAATGAACCTGTAAGTTTAAAAACAAAATTTAGTCTATGTACTGCATTAGATGAGTACATAAAAAGTCTTAATTTGTAAATTTTTGGATAAATTTACTAATGAATAACACCTGAACCACTAAACTGATTGACACCCAACTTGCCAGAAAATTAGCCCCTAGGACTAAGGAAGTGAACACCAAATTTCCCAGTGCTAGGGACTAAGCTGTCCAAATAATAAGCTGTCATAAAAAATGGCTTTGTCACAAACACTAACTCAACCTCTGCCTGTATCCACCACCGAGGGAGTAGAGGGAGCAGGTCCCCTTCCGAGGTGTTTGAAATTTGTCCTCCAAGGTAAACAGATTCAGTTTGTAATGTACTTAACTTCCAGTAGAAGAGTCAACATTTTTAGGGTGATTTTTCCAGCATCTCTTGACCAACTATATAGTTACAGCCTGGAATTAAGTGGTTCACACAACAGATTAATAGTTTGACTACATGACTTATGGAGTGAAGTCAGTTTCTCTAGTTCAAAGTACATCTGTGAACTAGTACAACATTAGCAAATTCCCAGTATATGTACTGTAGATTCTTATTCAGTGTGGTATTGAGTTACATCTATATCTTCTTACTGTCTCCCTACCAGTCTATTGTGTGTTGGAAGTAGAGCAGGCTAGGACACATTAGTTACTGGAAGTTCTCCAGTGAGCTATATTACAAACAGATCCATTTTTCAGATGCTAGGTGACTTTAAATTCTAGCATTCAGAATAATTAAGTGCAGGAATGGCTCACAGGAGATGTAAAGCACACTGTTAAGAGTTTTTATAAAAGAAAGTGATACAGTGTCCATCACCGAAACCAGGAGTCAAACGGAAGCATAATTCAGGTATAAATAAAAACTATAACAACTATAATAATTATACTCAGACATAAGATTGAGAAGAGGGGAACACGGATGTAGGACAAGTAATTTTGGTTACTGGGGAGATTGTCATTAAATGTAGCATGTGTAATAAGTTCAGTTTAGAGTTAACTTTAAGGCAAAAACCACAAGTCTGCACCTGGGAACCGTGCTCAGGCTGAACAAATAAAAGTATACACAAAATCAAAAAGCCGGCACCGGTAAATACAGACCGCTCCAGATGAGGTTCGAATCAGACACAGGGAAGCTCAAACTCTGGGTGCTAAAAGTGCTTCATTTTATTCAAAAAACACCCTGCTTCCACATCCAGCTAAAAGACCACCATCTTCCCAACGCGTTTCACGCCCCCTGGCGCTTAATCATGAGAATGTTTAGAGTTAGTCCAGGAATTTTTTGTATTTTGCTGCAAACAGTGCATATCTATTAAGGAACTTAAAATCAAAGTAATGCAGAGATCAAGTAGGGTCTGCAGTATTACAGTAGGTAGGGGAAAAGGGCAGACTAGGTGGACCAAGCAATCCTTATCTGCCATCAATTTCTGTGTTTCTATGTTTCATCTGGAAATGGAGATTGAGGCTTTAAAAACGATGTTATGAAAAGCTCTGAATCTGCTCAAGAAACACTTACATTTGGGAAGGGTATACCAAGTGTAAAAGAAGGTAGTCAGTGGGAAAGAAATACCTAGGGAATTAAAAAATGAAGATGAGGAAGACTGGTGCTTTGTGGATGGGAGTAGGAAAATTAAAAAAGGAAGGAGGGCAATGAATTTTCAGATTAAATTCTCAAACAGTTTTCTACTATTAGTTGATCTAGAGGGAAATACCCTGCACAAAAAAAAAAGAAAAGATCCAGGGGGCAGTGCAGAGAATTTAAATATAACAAGTGTAGAAAATGAATCCCCCACCATCCAGCCATATGCATGACAGGTCTATGTACAGGAGACTCCATTCTAAAATACACAGATAGATACACAGTGAAAGGCAAGTATAACACAGTTACATATTCTTCCCCAAGGGCCAAGATAAAGGATATTGAGGGCATGATACCCAGTATAATAAAGGAAAACTCAAACAACCCCCTGGTGGCCATCCATATATGCACCAACAATATAGGGAACCAAACTGATAGTGAGATGATAGAAGAATTAAAAACATTTTTATGGAACTGCAAGGAAGGAATTGCAAAATAATCCTTTCTGATGTACTACCAGTAACAAGAGCAGGGAAAATAAGAAACAATAAAGTAAAAAAAATATTAACAACAGGCTGCAAAAATAATGCTTAGAAAACAGTTACAAATGTCTCCAGCACTGGGAGCAATTTGTGGATCGGCATCAGATGTGCACTGTAGATGAACTATGTCTAAGTTAAAAAGGGAGTGTTATGTTGGGGAATCATATCAGGAGTGAAATAAACAAGCATTTAAACTAAAGCAGAAGGGGCCCAGGTCTCCACCAAATCAAACCAAAAGGATAACAGCAAGCCCAGAAAAAATAAACTGATATTTAAACAAAATTTTGTTTCTAGTGATTAATGCACAAAGTTTGAGTTGGCAATCATAATGAATGCAGAAAATATAGATGCGGCATCAATAACAAAAACCTGGTGGAACAAGGATGTACTATGGGGGGAAATGTTGTAGGGCATACATTATACAATTATGGCAGACCAGAAAACGGGGAGGGGAGTTGCAATTTGTATCAAAAACAAATTCCAATATAGTGAGTTACAACTGAATACAGAATTAAGAGAATTGGAATCCAGATGGGTCCAACTGAATTTAAGATCAAACCAGACCCTGGTCTTCAGTGTATGTTATAAACCATCAAACAGTGTTGAAACCTATAATGAACATTCAATTAGCAAAATTGATACCATGGCACAAAAAGGGAACATAATTGTTATGACAGACCTAAATTTACCAGATTGTGGCTGGAATAATATGACAACAAGAAGTTCCCCTGGAGCAAACGTATATGGACTTATTTTATTTTATTACATTAATTTGTTTCTCCTAGGTCCCCACCAGTCGGGAATCATCTTCAGCCACCCACCCAGCTCCGCACCTGACATTAGGCAAACTATCCCTGTCTTCCATCATGGTTTCCCCTCTGTGGCAGGCAGTGAGGAGCCTCCAACTCAACTCACCTTGAATAGTAACCAGCATCCGAGGAAGCGCCATTCAGAGTCAAGGCCTGTAGTGGGTGATTGTTCATTCAGCTTGACCTGGGACCTCTTTTCCTGGTTTTCCAATTAGTCCCCCAGGTGGTGTGTGCAATGTCGGCAATGGGTGAGCTGTGTGCACTTCCGCCCACAGCACTCTGGCCAACTGCTCCACCCCCACTGCTGGCACACGGGCTCATAGTGCGCTGGCACCCAGACTCTGCTAGGTGTCAGGGAAGTGCTGACCCTGTACTCCCCCCTCCCCAGGAGATGATAGCTGTCCTACGGATGCTCAATCCTCTCCCTTCCCAGCTGACCCCCAGCGGCCTGGAATATCACAAACATGAGTCACAGGCATGGCAAAAGGTAAGGTATGGATGCCTCAGCCTTCCACACCACTTGGCCGATGTGGACATATTTATCGATCAATGACTTAAGCAGTTGGTCACATCACCTACAAGGGGAAATAGCAACCTGGTTGTAGTACTAACTGACTCACCTGAAAAAATACAGAATGTGAAGTCAGAGAGACACTAGGTAACAGTGATCACTACAAGGTTGAGGTAGACATCAACATGAAAAAGAAGAGGAACATGGGCTGTGGCTCAAGCAAATAAAATGCAGGGGTGCACAGCCAAGGGGATTACCTCAAGGAATTGAGAGGGGCTCCTTCTGTTGTACAATTGCCTGGTTAGACCACACCTTGAATACTACATGCAGCTTTGGCATCCCTACTTAAAAAGGGGACGTTGGTCTTTTGGAGAGGGTCCAGAGGAGGGTGACCAGCATGATACTGGAACAAGGGGAAAGGTCCTATAAGGGGAGAGACTGGAGGAGCTTAACCTGTACCCAATGGAGGAGAGAAGAAACGAGGTGGGGGGATATGATAGAGGTCTTCAAATATCTCAAAGGACCGAATAGGGTAAGCCTTGAGGGGGTGCTTCTGCTGAGGGAGGTGGGGGCCATCAGGGATTACTCAATGAAGTTGGATTGGGGAGACTGATTGGGGAAACAAGGAGTTGCTACTTCACAGAGAGGTTGGTGGAGCCCTGGAATGTGCTGCCCAGGAAGCTGGTGGCTGCTGCAACTGTGGAGGGTTCAAGAAAGGATGGGATAGGTAAAGAGGGAGGATGCATCTCAGAGCCTCGCTAGGGGGTGGGGGTTGGGGACCTTGTAGGGAAGGAGGGAGGGGGATGGGCTAACAACGGTGCCCTGGAAAGGCACTGATTATTGAGCAGACTTGATAGACCGTAGGGCCTAATCTGCTGGCTTCTCAGTATGTTAGTATAAAAGGGCAGACTTTGGGAAAATACAGGATAAATTATTAAACTGGGATTAGAAAAAAGCATTTAGTACTTCAGATGCAAAGGGATGCTGGGTTGTCTTACAAGACAATGTTCACAAACTTGAAATGAAGTATATACCAATAAAAAAAAACTTTACAATGGCAAGGGTAAAATTCCACCATGGTACAATAGTAAGGTTAAGAAGCAGCTGAAAAGGAAAATAAAAGCATTTAACAAAATGAAAAAAGATCAATCTGAATCAAACATCAAAAATACAGGAGACAGCTAAAAATGTCAAAAAGTATTATTAAAAGGGAAAGGGAAAGGACTAAGACATAGTTTAAAGTAGCAAACAGCAAAGACAATGTAAAATCCTTCTATGCATATATAAATAGTCACAAGTTTTCAGATAAAACAACTGATCCAATATTAAAGAATAACAAGGAAATAAATGACCCAAAAGAAATGGTGAATACATTTAATGACTACTTCAGTTGAGTTTTTTGGGTTTTTTTTTGGCACAGCTAGTCCCCCTTTAATCCTTAACCCTAACCTCTGGACGACTGCCACCCCTCCACGATCAACTCCAAATTCACCCTGGCTTACCCCCAAGGCAGGACCACTGAGACAACCCCCCCCATGGAATCCCATCCAGGTTACCGGCCACATCAACGTGACTAAGCTTATCCCCCCCCCAGAGGGGCTGCAGGGTGACCGTCAATGGAATACTGTTCCGGTGAGGGCCAAGCACTTTGGTGGGACTGGTGATACTTGGAGGCGGGCATCATGCATGGGACTAGCAGCATTTTTTATGCTTCCAGTCCCCAGGAGGCTGACATGTAATGATGCAAGGAGTGTCTGTCATGCCTCCCTAGCAACATCGTGCTGGTCATGGTGGTTCTGCCAGCCTCCGCTAGAGATCCGCATCACACTAGACACACAACTTCCCCCCCCGGGGAAGGTGAGCTGTCCCTGGACACTTCAGCCTTTTCCCCCTGGCAAGCCTTCTGACTCCTGGATCCATTCCTGAACCCAGGATGTCAGCATCACAAGTGGATGCCTTGCCACATTGCTGCTAGGCTGGCCTTCAGTTGAGTTTTTTTCAGCTAAATTAAATAGCACTGTGGAGAACACAGGTGCGTACAGAGCTCAGGCTGGCACAGAGTCATTAAGAAGGGGGAGAAGGACTTCTTCAGGTACATCAGGCAGAAAAGGAACTGTAAGGACCATATAGTAAGGATTAGGAAGGGGGGTTGGGTGGAAGCAAGGGGTGATAAGGCAGAAGCACTAAATGATTACTTCTGCTCAATATTTACTAAGGAGAAGGGGGGGTGATACCCAAGGGGGAGGGAGGGGGGTTACAGATGGGGAAATCATGGAGAGCAGGGTTCTGGAGTGTTTGAGGGCACTGAGGGTGGACAAGGCACCAGGCCCAGATGGCATCCACCCCAGGGTACTGAAGGAGCTGACAGATGTCCTGGCGGGACCTTTGTCAGACCTATTTAATGCCTCACTACACTCAGGGTATGTACCTCTGGATTGGAGGATGGCTTATGTGGTGCCCCTACACAAGAGCAGCCCCAAGAATGAACTGGGGAACTACAGACCGGTGAGCCTCACATCCATCGTGGGTAAGCTGATGGAGACTATCCTGAAGGAGAGGCTGGTGGCCCTCCTGGAGGCCAAAGGACTACAGGACAGCAAACAACATGGCTCCGTAAATGGCAAATCCTACCAAACCAACCTGGTGGAGTTCTATGACTGGGTAACTAGGCAATTGGATGGGGGCCATGCAGTGGATGTCCTATACCTGGACTTCAATAAGGCATTCGACTCAGTGCTACATGGGAGGCTGGGAAGTAAGTTAGAAGGCACAGGGGTGGGTGCAAAGCTAGTGAGATGGGTAGGGAATTGGCTTCAAGGAAGGCAACAGAGAGTGGTGGTGGGTGGGGAGCTCTCACCCCCCAAGGGTAGTGATGAGCAGTGTTCCACAGGGCTCAGTGTTACAATAAATTGTCCCTGGACTGCACATTATTTGTATCTCACTTGTATTACTGCATTTCCCAATGTATTATACACCTTCTTATATGCCTTGTGTAAAAGTATTTTATAGTATTTTTTTCTGTTATGTGTATACACCTGACCCTTCTTAAATCATGTAAATTGTATTGTGTGAATTCACATGTGCCATCTTCATGGCCTTGGTTGTGCCTGAAAATGGTCTATTGGATCAGTGCACTTATCCAGTAAACAAACAAAAAGATAAATAACTAAATAGATTATTTACCATTTTCGTCATATGGTAACATTGAGCCTCAAACCATTCTGCCTTTGCTTTAAAGTCTTCAGTTTTTTTTCCTGTCCTTTCTGTATAAATTGTCTATTATGTGCTTTTCTAAATTTACTATTTTTTCCATGATTCCTATGTATTTTTCAATAATGTTTTGCTTCGACATATTCTTCTTTTCTACTTCTCCGAAGGCCCTTATTATGCCTTTTTTTATGTTGGTAATTTTCTCAGTTTGTAGTAAAAGTTCTACCGATTCCACTGTATGTGGCATCCATTTAATCCTTTTCTGATTTACACCACTTATATGTGCATCAGCGTCATTTCTTTTTTTAACACTATCATGGCCTGTACACCACATCTGTGTTATCTCGACCATTAAAGGCAAATGTTTGCTGTCCCAGATCAGTAGTACTTTCATGTTTTTTATCATTCTAAAGGAAAACAACAATCAGTAAGAGGTCTAGTAGATTGCCCCCATTCTTACTTGGGAATGTTCAATTATCCAAAGAGTCTCTGGGAAATCTGCCATTGATTATTCTGAAAATGTGCTCTTTTAGTATTTCTAGGAACTGAGACCCATGTTTATTTTTCTATCGACTGAGGCTCTGGGTCATCTACAGTAGGTTCCAAATTATTCCCATATCTTCTTGTCTGTCACCAACTTTTATGTTAAAATCCTCCCTATCAAAATTGGAACCCCTTGGTATTTTAGTTGCAACATTAACATTAATTTTTCCAGCTGTTTTAGAGCTTTTCCTACCTGCAATTTCCTGGAATTTGGGGTTATGTAAACATTAACCAAAAATTCCACATATTTCAGTATTATTCATTAACTGTACACATAGAAATGACTGAAATTCTTCTGTGTATATACACTTGGCAGATATTTTTAAAGAAATGTCAATCAACGTACAGATGTCTTTTGATGCCTTACCAAACTTAACTGCTTTATGAGCATAAATATTCCATACCTGGTAGCCTTCTGAAAGGCATTTATCATAATCTGTTACCCATATTTCCTGAAGCATAATTATGGGAAATTGCTTCAAAAATTTCAAGTAGCCTGAGTCTTTAAGTTTTTGTAATGCACTGCCAATATTTAAGCTTAATATTTTTATACCTTTCCCTTTTTCCCATTAAATCCGACCTTCTGTCAATCCAACTCAATTTCAGTTCTCGAATGATTTAGTGATCTTTTAGAGTTTTCCACACTAACTGATGATAAATCTGTCTGAGACCATCCCTCTCTAGCTAATGAATTTTCATCCTTTGTTTCCTGAAGTGCCAGACTGTTAAATCTGGGTCCCTTCTGTCTTCTGCCTCATATATCTATTATTTTCTGACTCTGGGGCTAACAGATGAACTCTCTCTACTGGTGCCAAATATTTGGTGATTGTTGGCTGTATTTTGGAGTCAGTATTTTTTTTGTATTCTCTATGACATTTTCCTGATTACTCTGTTGTTCCTGTGGTGTAATGGATTTTTCTGTGCCAACACCAATTAGATTAAACTGATCTTTACACTTTAAGATCAGTTATCTTGCTACTCTTGTTCTTGTAAATAAGCCTTTCTCCTTATTGGCTCTGTATCTGTAAACCCTGACCATGAAAATTTAAGTCCTAGCACTCCTTTACAGATGTGGTATACTACTATTTTCAAAGAATCCTTGTTCTAATTTTTTGTTTTGGGTATTCCTTTGAAAAAGACGGCTGGAGCCTGCTGCTCATACCCTGTTAGTTCTTCTCTGTCTTTATTTGGGATATTTTCCCAGTCTTCTGCTCCTTGCTGACTATTGTCTCTGCTGAGTTTCCCTTTCTTTTTATTTCCTGGATCTGTTGTTTCAATCCCCTCAATTACCACTTGGCCTCTTGTATTCTCTCTTATTGCCTCCTCCTCCTTATTAATTTCTGTTTCAGTTCCTATATCTCTAGTTCATTTGCCCATTGAATTACTATTTTTTCCTTTTTTGTTGTCCCTTTGTTGGGTGCTGAGATTATTCTTATTCTTGTTCTTACTCAGTTCATCTACCAGTGCAGAAATCTCTCTAGCCTCTTTTCTACCTACTTCTTTTATTTCTGTAGTGGGTTTTGATCTCTCCTCCTTCTGTAAGTTGTCCTTATTTATTGTTCTGTTATCATTTTCTTTTTTTGTTGTTGTTATAGTATTTCTTTCCTTGTCCTGGCAGCACCGAGTGCCCTCAGCTGTCACCCCCAGCGCCGTCCCCCAAGGATCAGTCTCCCTCCCTTAAGCACCCATGACTTACCCTTTGTGGCAGGGTGGTGGGGAGCATCTCGACCCACCCACAATGGATCCAGCCAAGGAGATGCCATCGCAGGGGTGCAGCGCTGTGGGGACAGCTTCATGTTGCCAGGACTATTTCCATTTTCTCCCTTGTGTGTGGAGATGGGGCATGCAATGACACCTGTGGAGACAGCATGCACGCTTCTGCATGTGCTCTCTCCAAGTGTCTGCCTCATCTCCTCCCCTTTTAGCAGTGTCAGTGCACTGGCCCCCAGCAGCCACAAGGGGTCAATCGAGCGCTGACTGCTGATGGCCCCCCACCCCAGAGAAGGAGAGAAGTCCCATGGATACTCAATCCTTCTCCTCCCCTGCTGTCCCCCAGCAGCCTGTGCTAGTTCCCGAACACAGGTCACCAGTGTAGTGCAAGGTAAGGTGTCCAGCGCCTCAGCCCTCAGTGCCACCAGGCCATCTGGTATCATTTTCTTTAAGTTTTGCTGACTTGTGCATTTTTCTTGGCCTGCATTCCCTTTCATGGACATTTTTCCTCAGTATATTTATCATCTCTTGTAATAATTTGTTTCCCTTGTTAACGTTTTTTTTTTGTTAAATAAGTTTTAGTTCCACAGTATTAGATGTTTCTCTCATTTCTCTTTTGTTTATTTGTGCCCCCTTAAAGGTTTCCTCACATGGGATCACCTCCGAGCTCCACAAATATGGGATATCCAGGGTTGTTGGGTTGACTTTATTTGTATAAGGTGTTAAAGCATCCTCAAATTCCTGCAAGAAGGATTTTTGTTGTTTCTCTGTCGGCCCCCCCTTTCAATATCATGATCAAGTTTCTGCTCATTCCTGTGGCCTAAAATCTCAATTTCCTTGGAGTTATGATGTTATGATGTATTCCCTTATTTACCTCCTTTTCTTCAGTCCCTTTACCACTGGGCTCTGTGAGGTTTACTATATCCTTTGAACCATCCTTCTTGTTTATTTCTGTTTCTATTTCCCCACTATTTACCCCCTCCAATACCCTGATTTTAGTCATTAGAGGGCGTTCTTCAGTGCCTGATATATTATCCTTGTAAACTGTATTTTTTGGTGAAGTAGAAATTGGGAGGGGGGCACTGCACTTTGTATGCATACTGTTTTCTTTTTACCCGCCAGCTCAATTTCTTCCTAGGTTCTAATTTGTAACTGGTAATTTTTCTTTCTGTGGGGTTTCCTTTCTTTCTGAGTAGCTTTTTATTTTCATATAGCTTTTTTGTTTTGAAAGGGTTCTTGGTTACCAATTGATTTCTTCATATTTTCTGCATTGTCCCTCCAGCATTTCTCCACGAGACAACATTCTGACCTTTCATATGCTTTTATAATCAATCTTTTTCTTAAAATATGGTGCAATGTTCTGCCAACAACCTTCAAAGTTACTTTGTCCACCACAGTTTGAGTCTCATATTTTATTGTCCCTCTTGTTCCTCTTTCTCCTGGATTCACCAAGTTGTGGACTCTTTCTTCCCTGCATGCTAATAAATATAATTAAACTGCAGACATTAAGTAAGGTGCCAGGACCAGAGTGATTTCTTCAACTCAATTGTGCTGCGATGTACACAGCCTCACCTTCTATCTTTAAAGACAAATCACTCGATCTAGAAGCGCCAAGAAGGACTTTACCCTTTGAAAAACTTAGCTATAAAATTTGGCCTGAAAGCCACATTGACTTCTCCACTGCAAAGTTGTTAATTACAAATTTCCATGAGATTTTAACTCAGATATTGTCGGCAAATATAATAACAATAATACTCACATTATTTAATACTTACAGAAATTGCTTGTGAAACATCTTTCTCTGAGCAGGACCTCCTGCATGCATTAGTTCTAAGGTATAAAAAGTTCCTAGTGCTCTCCAATTTTACCAGGTGAGTCAAGGGATGCCCCAGTGCTATACCTGCATTTTTGCCTGTTGAGCCTGTGTCCACGGTCTTTCAGTAAATGAACAAGCCTCACAGTTTTACTTCACAGTTGGCTCTCTCAACTAACTCTTTCAGAGTTAAAATAATTATATACTGTACTTTGTGCTTTGTGACAGCACACCACACCATCTGTCTCTGTATTCTGCCCACACATTGCTCCCCTTGCCGAAAATGATGCCTAAGCCTGTAGGACGCCCACACCTGTGCTTTAAGCAGCAAGGTCACATGCCTGACAGGCATGAAATATTAACACTAAAAATATAAAGAGAAATTTCAATTGTAATTTAACTAACTAACATCATTAGCGACTCTTAATAACATACCTTGGTGTATTGTACATTAAATTTAACATTAAGGAGTCCCTTTCACAGTAATACAATGTCTTAAGTATAATTTAGGGGTTATCTAAATTACTGATAAACTTTTTGGGGTGTAACTTTCTCACTACAGACAAATTGGTGAATGGTTAAAATGATTAAAATAATAACATGCAGCTAATATTAATGGACGATACTCACAGAATAGCTCAATACTCATTAAACACTCACTAAAATTTTAAAACACACCTAAAAACATTTGATACCAAATATAAAGAAAACAAAACTCCCCTTTATGAGATTCTTAAGTGAGAGTCAAGAATAGGAGCATGATTTGCTCTCTAGAGTGTGTTGTCTCCCAGTAGACCTCTGTCCACTGCCGGTCAACTTCTCCAAAGAACACAGAGTTTTGATGTTTAGTGTATGGGAGACTCTTCCTGGTTTTCTCTTCTTGACATTCCACACTCTGCAGGGCTCACTGCTACCTCCTCACAGGAGCGGGCTCCTGACCATCATATTCCAAGCACCTGCATGGGGGTACAAGCAGAAACATCAAGGGAAACCAGACAGCAACAGTGGCACAAGACCGCCCAGAAAACTTCTGGTAGTAAATCATTCTTTAAGATTTAAAGTTTCCAACTGTTCACAAAAAGCTAGCAGTTGTTAAATTAGCACAGGCAATGGTAGTATACCTGTTTTTAGTGATTTCAATGCAAAACCAGAAGCCTGCTTTGGCTGTTTCACCCCAACAATCCCAGCTTGCAGCCGCTTTCACACCCTCCACCTGATCTTAGAGTTACCCTGGATCGCACACTTAGTTACAAAAACCATGTCACTAAAGTAGCCCAGAAGATCAAGAGCAGAAACTGTCTCCTAAATAAATTGGTGTGGTCAACCTGAGTAGCTAGAGCGGAAACTCTGCATAGTTCAAGTCTTGCCCTCTGCTACTCAGCTGGCCAATACTGAGCCTTAGTTTGGTTGAATTCTGCCCACACAAGACTAGTGGATACAGAGTTGCATCAAACCATGAGGACTATTGCAGGCACCCTGAAGCCAACAAAACAAACCTGGTTGCCAGTCCTAGCCAACATCCCTCCACTGCATATCCAGCACCAAAATGCAGCCAATAAACTTATCACCAAGATCCAGCAGATGCCAAACATGCCAGTTTTCAGGGACCTATGGGATGCACCACAACATCTTCTGTGAAACAAAAAACCTGTCTGGACTATGTTGCACTCTTTTAATCCAGCTCAGAACATCACCAATCCATTGTGGCAGACTGAATGGGAAAAAGCATCTACCCACTACTAGAAACTCCCATATCATAAACAGACAAAATGAGTGACTACCTGGTGCAAGCCTAATAGGTTTAAATATGGAGTGGTCCACTGTGCCAAGACCAACCAAGTCCTTTGTGCAAATGTGGTGCTGTGGAGGATGCTATACACATGCTGGATGGCTGCTCTTTCCATGCTAGACTCCCTGGAGGTCTCTCCAAACTGAATACAACACATCTGAAGGCTATTGACTGGCTCAAGACTGTTTAACTATTTTATCTTATATCTATAAAGGTTACCTTCTTTGTCCCACCTACAGAGATGCAATCACTACCTATCTATCTATCTATCTATCTATCTATCTATCTATCTAATCGGTTTTCATGATTTTTTACAGAAACTAATGTCTTTGCTTTCAGTTTCTGTAGAAAATTATGATGATTTTCTGCAGGAACATGAAAGCCTGCTCCCACCTGTGTTTCCCAGTGGTGGGTGCCCAATCCCGCCATTAGTATGCTAATATCCCCCCAATTGTTTTCTGACAGCATCGGCCCAATCACACCATCTGTATGCCAGTATTTCCCACTGGTATACTTCTGATGGTGGGTGTCTAATCCTGCCATCAGTATCCTGGCATCCCCCATCCCTCTTTCTGACAGCAGGTGCCCAGTCTTACCACTGGATGTATATATATATATATATATATATATATATATATATATATATATATTTTTAAAGTCTAATTCTTATGGTGGCTGACTGCTCTCCCTTCTCTATGGCTGGTCACCATCTTTCTCTCTTGGTGATTAAGATCAAGATCAGAATCAGTTTTAAAAAATGTTGCCACCCACCACCACCCTCAGACCACTCTGGCATCCATGCTCCCCTGCTCCCCACCCTTACTGTCACTTAATTAAAGAAAAATGTGATTCCAGAGTGGACAACTGATATAGCCTTCATGCCACCATGGGTGGTTGTTTTCTTCATTTCAAAAAGGCCCCCCTCCACCCTCACTCAAACACTGGCACCCATGCCACTCTCTTCCCCCACCAAGCATTACCTGTCTTCCTGAGTGGCACTAGGCACACAAGAGTCTCTCAGTGTAACCCTCTGTCACTGACTGAACCAGACTTCCACATTAAAAATCTGACTCACTACACAAAGTCTAGGAGCATGCATGATACAAGCATTCTTTCACTTATAAAAGTGTGTGATAGTTTATGCAGTTTTCCAAATTTTACTCATATCCTGAAACTATTTTTAGGAACTTATGTCCCAAAGTTTCAGAGTCACCAAGTTGCCACCCCACTGCATAACCACATAAAGGGTGTCTTTTAAATCCGACACAAAATGTGTTTTGGGCATTAATCCCCAAAACACATTGTGGGTCAGATTTATGAGGTACCACTTACATGATTGCAGTGGGGGGGGGGAGGGTGACTTGCCCATCCTAAAAATTTGGGCCAATAATTTCAACAAATGGCTAAGAAATGAATGAAAGTAAATTACATCCTCAGGCCCCAGCAGAACAAGTTTGGACTCTGCTGTTGTATAGCCTGCTTTGAGAGAAGCAAGTTCAGACTCAGGTTATGTTTTACACAGGGTCACAGGTTAGGACTGTACTTCTGTTTCACACTGGACTAGAAGGGCACTGCATATCTTGCTTTGTGTGAAGCAAATTTGGACTCAGGTCATGTCTGGGACCTGTGCATCCTGCTTTACACAAGCAAGTTAGGATTCCTCTCCTGTTTCACACAGGGCCCAAAAGTCCCTGTGTGTCCTACTTTGTGCAAAGCCAGCTCAGATTTGGGTCATCTTTGGCTTCTGTGCATTCTGCTTTGCACAAAGCAAGTTAGAACTCAGTTCAGGCCCTGCACAAAATAAGCTAAGACTCAGCTCCTGTTTCCTGCTTTGTATGAAGCAAGTTCAGATTCAGGTCATGTTTAGGCCCTGTGCCTCCTGCTTTGTGCAAAGCAAATTAGGATTCAGTTTGGGCTCAATGAGCCTGCGTGAAACATGTTATGACTCTACTTTTGTTTTGTGCAGGACTTGAAGAGTGCTGCAAGAAGCAAGTTACTACTTAGTCCCAGTTTTAGGCCCTATGCAAAGCAAGTTATGACTCTAGTTATGAATCTAGTTTTTAAAAAATGTAAGGAAAATTATTGAATAAACTACATTATTGCATCATTAGGGTTACATAGCCACACAATACGTGAAATGTGGTATGAGGGTTTTCAACCTGAATGCTCATTCCCCTCTCTCAGCAGAAACCTTGTGACCCAAGCCCAAGCTTCTGGTGTAGGGCCATGCCATACAGGTCTGCTGCTCTAAGCTACAGATCTAGGGCCCTGCACAAAGAAAATTATTAATTATCTCCTGCTTTGTGTGGGGCCCTGTGTGATAAAGTTATGACTGATTTCCTGCTTTGTGCAGCAGCCACAGTGCCCTGTGCAAATAAAGTTATAAGAAACATAAACAGCAACACTCTTTTGCATTAAGAAAAAAATTACTTAGTGGTAGTGGTAAAAAAACCATCTGGTGTGTTTAATCAATCTGTGAAAGCCACAAGCATGAACAAATACCCCAGTGCTTGCCAAGCCCCTGATGAAGTGTCACATCTATGACACGAAGTGCTGAGGGTTTCATGCTTGTGGCTTTCACGGATTGATTATATAAACCAGATGACTTTTTACCACTACTACTAAGTGATTTTTTTTTCTTGATGCAAAAGAGTGCTGCTGTTTGTGTTTCTTGTTTTGGTTTGACTTTAGCAAGCGTCTGCTTTGCCATTCTGTGAGCAAGTGGTTGTTCTGTGTCTTGCAAATAAAGTTATGACTGATCTGTGGGCCTTGCACAGAGAAACTTATGACCACTCTCCTGCTTCATGCAGGGCATGGACACGAAAAATTTATGACTGATTTCCTGATTCATGCAAGGCCTGCAAGGTGCTGTGTGAAGAAAGTTATGACTGATATTGTCTTCACACAATGGTATGAGAAGAGTGTTGCTGTTCATGCAGAGATGGAAGGGGCCAGCATGAAGAAAATGAGGACTCATTCTGAGGGTATGTTGAGCAGCAGATATGTGGGGCACAGACCCAACCCTGTAACTTGATGCAGTAGACCTGTGGGTGTGGCCCAAACCTGTAGCTTCAGAAGTAGACCCTTGAGCACAGCCCCAGACCTGTAGCTTGAAACAACAGACCCATGGAGCATAGCCCCAGACCTGTTGCTTGATTTATGTCATGGAACTAGGGGCTGTTGAAAGGTAATGAGCATTAGGATTGAAAAACCTAACATTGCATTTCCCACCTTTAGTGGCTATGTAACTATAATGATGCATCAACATAGTTTTTTAGCAATATTTAGGTGTATATATATATTTATATGGGGTATGCTGTGGGCTGCATGATAATAACTGATTTATTTTGAACAGCTGGTTATGACCTCTATTAATCTCATGAGTGGCGGAGCCAAGCATGAGGTCTATAGAGGCCATACCCAGCCATTCTATATAAATCATTTATTTTCATACAGTCCATTGTATGTGCCATTTATACAATGCCATGGGATGATAAGTTTGATTGTTATTTTTTTGTACCATTTTTTTTACCAGCAAGCCTAGACAGAATGTTAGGTGTAAATTCAGATTCTGTTTAGAACATTATGGAACTAGAGTGGAAACATCCATTGTTCTCTGAGCTGAAGAGAAAATAAATTATTTATTTTCACTCCAGCTCCACTGTCCATGAAAATAAACACATTTATTTGCAATTTTATACACACTGACATTGTGTGTATATATATATATATTACTATTATATATAAATTGCATGAGTGGTAGTGCAAGTAGAAGTCTCCATGTTAAACCCCAATCTTTGCATCTTAATAACATTGGAAATGTTCAACAAAATTGCTCAATATTTGGCATGCATTTTCTGGGTAGCAAGTTCTCAAGACTTGGGAAGTTGTGTGATGGGCACTTATCCAGATTCTGAGATCAGGATGTGATGCAATGCAGAAAAAGCATCATTTTTGGCCATTTTTTTCCATTTTTCTGCTCTCACCTACAGCCCAGATGGCATGGAATTTTGTTCTGGAACTTTCTCCAACTATGCCTTTAACTACTCCAGAACATTGTTTTATTTTGCCTAGTACCCCCTACATGCTATCATTGTATATAAGACCAACCTTAATATTTTGCTTTGTTTGCACCAATTTTGTAACGTTCTCTGTAAAATGTTGTGTGCATCATGTCTTTTATGATGTGGAACCTTTGTAAATGAGCTTTTAGCTCAAAGGTTATTAATCCAAGATTCCAATAAATAAATAAATAAATAAATAAATAAATAAAAAATGAAGTAGTTAAAAAAACAAACACACATTTTGCTAAACAGGAACCGTTAAGCAAGATTCTCTTCTTTGTTTTTCCCAAAATGAGCCAGAAATACCTTTGTTGGACTTTGAATGTCATTTTATTAAATGTCATGAATTTTATTGTTGTACATTTAAGTGCAACATTAAAGTGAGGCACTAAAATTTGTGACATTAAATTCTACTGTTGCAATTTTTGTATCACACTTAAATGTGCAACATAAGAATTCTGTTTTCACTTTTACTCATAACTTGCCAGTTTCACAATTTTTCAGCCCTAAGTTGTGAATATATTGTCTACATGACCCCTACCTCATGAACAAAGATGGTGGAAACTTTCAAGTACAGGTCAAAAATAATTTTGCAATCGCTCTTTGAAACTACCTTTCAGGTGGGATTTAACATGTTCTAGTGACCATGTTCATGATGTAGGATCAAAGTTAATTTTGTGTTGCACATTTAAGTGTGCTACTAAAGTGTGGCACTAAAATTTGCAACACTAAAATTTTTCATGAGCCACAAATTGAATTTTTGGGTCACTCCTAAATGTGGGATCCAAGAATTCCAGTTTTTTTAAAATTAATAAACTTTAATTTGTAAAAATAACATCAAACACAAAACATAATACCAGTTGCTCTTTCCATCAACATTCAGGGAACAATAGGGACCATGAATATGGATACAAGTTATATAGGACTAAGAAACTATAATACAGAAATTCAATACCTGCAGCATAGCATAATAACAAAGATTAAGGCATTGCTGGTGTCATAATTAATCACAGCTTGTTTCCAACTAATAGAAGCATATGCAGATAACTCTACCTATTATATGTATGAGAAGAGTTACATAGTCTCCCAACCATTTTCTCTGTTTTGAGGGCTTCCAGAATTGTGCCATGCTATTCCTGATACATGAGTACACTATCATCTAGCCAGTGTTTGAGAATATTTTTTTTTGGCAACGGCAGTAATCGGCAGAATGTGGTAACGTCTCTAACCAATTAGATGGACTTTGTTCAGCCTCAGTAAACACATCTATGGTGTAAAGGCAGATTCTAGACCAAGCAGAGGATCCAAACATTGCTGGATGGCTTCTCAGAGGGGTCTGGCCTTAATGCAGTATCAGAAGAATTCCTTTTTTGGTGTGCACAACAAATTCTTGTGTTGCACTTACATGTGAAATACAGGAATTCCATTTTTGTGTCTCACATACTTTTACTCATAACCTGGCTAGTTTACAATGATTTAGTCCCAAATTTTGAATATACTGTTTACATGACCCTACCTCATAAGCAAGGATGATGGGGATTTTCAAGTACAGGTCAAAAGATGATTTCAAAGTCACCCTAGGAAACCACTTTTCGGGTGGGATTTAACACAGTCTAGTGATCATGTTCATTACGTAGGGTCACAATCATTTTTGTGTCACACATTTAAGTGTGGAACTAAAGTGCAACACTACAATTTTCCATGCACACCAAAAATGGAATTCTTGGATCACACTTTAAGGTGTAACACAAGAATTCAATTTTTGTGTCTCATTGACCTTTACTAACAACTTGGCTGTTTTACAATATTTTAATCCCACATTTTGAATATGCTGTTTCCATGACCCTACCTCATGAACAAGGATGATGGAAATTGTCAAGTACAGGTTGAAAGGTGATTTTGTAGTCACTTTGTGAAACCACCTTTTGGGCAGGATTTAATAGATTCTGATGACCAAGTTCGTGAAGTGGGGTCAAAATGTCAAATAAAAATCTATGAAGAAACAGTTGTGTGCAGGGCCCTGCTTTGGCCTAGTAGTAGTGCACTGCGATCTAATGCTGGTGAGCTGAGTTTGGGGGTGAACTCAGTGAGCCAGCTGGATGTACTGAGGCACCACCACTACTCTTGGGTAGGATGGTGCAGGGTTTACTACATAAGAACATACAAAAATCGCCAGCAGAAAAAGGCCTTAGCAGTCTGTCGAGTCTGATCAAGTGTGCAGCTCAGTCTATTTAACTGGAGCTGCCCCACCCTCCTCTTGCACCCCACAGCAAACATCTCCCCTTCCCCATCCCCTTCCTCCCTCTCATTGCCACTCTCATTTTTACCCTGTCCCACCCCCCCTTTAAAACTTCCCACTGTTTTCAGTGATATCACCTCCTCAGGCAGTTCATTCCACTTTGACATCACCCTTTCTGTGAAAACATTCTCATTTCTTTTTTAAATCTACCCCCCCACAAGTTTGAAATGGTGGCCCCTAGTGGTTCCCTCCCTTTTTAAATTGAAAATGTCCTCCACTCCAACCCTGTTTATGCCCTTCAGATATTTGAAGGTTTCTATTATATCCCCCCTTTTACTTCTGCCTTCCAAGGAATACATATTGAGCTCTCTTAACTTAACATCATATGGTTTGTCTCCCATGCCCTGGATCATCTTGGTCACCATACACTGGTTCCCCTCGAGTAGTTTGATGTCCTTCTTCAAATATGGACACCAGAACTGCATACAGTACTCCAAGTGTGGTCTAACCAATGACCTGTACAATGGCAAAATGACTTCCTTCCTCCTGGAGGTGATTCCTCTGGCAATGCATCCCAGCATTTTATTTGCTTTGGCTGCCACTTTTCAACACTTCACAGAGTGTTTCATGTCACTCCAACTATCATCCCTAGATCCTTTTCCTCATTTGAGTTGGACACCTGTACACCCACCATGCAGTAGCTGGACCCTGGGTTCCTAGCTTCCAGGTGCATGACCTTGCACTTTTTGGTGTTGAGCCCCAATTGCCAGATTCCAAACCATTTCTCTAGTCTGGCCAGATCCTCCCTGAGTTCCTATCTCCCTTCCTCTATGTCTATCCTCCCACAGATCTTGTATCATTTGTGAAAAGGTGTGGAAAGGCAGATCTTACTTTTGTAACCATATTGTGAAGAGATATTTTCTCTTTGCATACAGTCCTGCACCCATAACTGCATGGAAGCACATGGCCCAGAGTGCTCTGTGCTTACACAACCAGATGAACTCATGGCCCCACACATCTGCATCTGTAGCCACCTGGATGCACAGGGCCCAGAGGCCCTTGCACTTCTGCAGCCCCCCCAGACAACCCCATTAATTCTTTGCATCCATAGCCACATGGAAGTGCAGGGCCATGAGAGCCCTGCACTTCTGCCATCAGACAGATGGACTGTTCCCTTGGTGCACCTGCAACTATGTGTGTGAAATAGGATATGATTCCATTATCTCAAAAAGAAAGGAAATTAATAGCAAAAAACTGTGCTAATGCATCAGTTAGGGTTCAATTTAATGTCACAAAAGTAGGGAAGTGTGGCATCAGGGTTTCCAACCCTAACCCCCCTCCCAGCAGTAAAAGGACAAGACTACACAAGCAACCACAGACAGCAATCATCAGGTAAGACAAACAACATACAACTGTTTTCAGATAAAACAAACACAGTAGCACTGATGTGCTATTTTAATGGATTTGCATTTATGGCTATAGAAGCAGAGGCCCCATGGACCCTGTGCTTCTGCAGACAAAAGTAGTGTTGCAGTTTAGGTATCCTGGATTTCTATATGCAGCAGCAGAACTGCAGGCATCACAGAGCCTTTACTTCAGCAGACAGAAATCATTATCTATGGCCTACACCTGCTTTTGCAGCTGCAGAAGCACAGGCCCCTCATGGGCCTGCACATCTGTAGACAGAAGTAGTGTTGCAATTTGGGTATCATGGATTTCTATATGCAGCAACAGAAGTGCAGACCTCACAGGGGCCTGTGCTTCTGCAGACATAAGTCAGCATCAATGTTTAACACCTGCTTATGCAGACAGAAGTACTATTGCAATTTGGGTATCATGGATTTCTATTTACAGACAGAAGCTGGTGTTTATGTCTTACACCTGTGGCTACAGAAGTGCAGTCCCATCAGGATCGGCACTTCTGCAGACAGAAGAAGTGTTGCAATTTGGGTATCATGGATTGCTACCTGTGGCTGCAGAATTGCAGGCCCCATGGGGCCTGCACTTCTGCAGCTGGAATATTGATGTGTATGTCTTATAGTGTGCATGAGTACCTGTGGCTACAGAAGCATTGGCTCCATAGGGGACTATGCTTCTGCAGATAGAAATAATGTTGCAATTTAGGCATCATGGATTTCATGGGGCCTGCATATCTACAACCAGAAGTGTGTGTATGTCCTACAGTGTGCACAAGTACATGTGGCTACAGGGGCTCTTTCCCTACAGGGGCTTCTGCAGACAAAAGAATTCTTGTAATTTGGGTATAATGAATTTCTATTTGTAGCTACAGGGGCCTGTGCTTCTGCAGACAGATGTAGTGTTGTGATCTGAGTATTGTGGATTTATAGCTACAGCCTGAACTGGGTGTGTATGTCTTGTAGTGTGCATGCCACAGATACAAATCCACAAAGGTAGCACATCAGTGCTACTGCATTTGTGTCATCTGGAAACAGCTTTATGTTGTTTGTCTTAACTGATGATGATCATCTGTGGTTGCTTATGTGATCTTGTCCTTTTTCTGCTTGGAAAGTTAGGGTTGGAACCCTAATGCCACATTTCCCTATTTTAGTGGCATTAAGTTGAACCCTAACTGGTAGATTAACACCTTTTTTTGCAATGACTCTATCTGTCTGTCTGTCTGTCTGTCTGTCTATCTATCTATCTATCTATCTATCTATCTATCTATCTATCTGTCTATCCCACGACAGGATGTACGTTATAGGATTTTAATGCATGCTACGGGGGTGTAACAAGGAGCACAACTGAAGGCTGGGTGTCCTTATATACTTGAGAAGTGCATTAAAATGGTATGATGCACACCTGGGAGTAGCTTATTACATTTATAAAATGGCTCTAAGTAGGTTTCTTGGGGGAGGAAAATGTGATTTGGCACCTGACTGTTATAGAGTTAAAGTTGGTCAAGTGATGTCTCTCGGCCAATGGAATTTCTAGATGTTTTCTTGCCAATTATATATATATATATATATATATATATATATATATTCATTGCAAACAACTTTATATATATATATATATATATATATATATATATTCATTACAAAGTCTTTGTTAATGCATAGGTTAGATGTGAAACAACTTAAGTGAGGAACTAGGAAATGAGAGGTTGAGGTTTGAACCTAACACCTAACCCTACTACCCCACCGCCTCACCCTCCACACATCAACAGGTATCAGGTGTGCCTTGGGGACATCGGCCCTAACTCTCACCCTCATTCCATGTGTAAGGAAGCTGAGATGGAATAGTATAGCAGAATGGGGTGAGAGTTAGGCCTGATGACCCCAAGGCACATCCCGATGACTGTTGGTGTGTGGAGGATGGGGGCAGGGTGGTGTGGTAGGAGTGGGGGGTGTTAGGATTCAAAACCTTAACACCTCATTTCCCTACTTTTGCTGCTTCAACCCTAGTTGATGCATTAACAAAGTTTTTTGCAATGAATTTCTTTACTTTTTGAAAAAGTGTAATCTATAGTGTGTTGTGGTTGCATCTCCTGTGGCAGTACAGGGCCCTCCAGGCCCTGCACTCCCATCATGCTCCCATCACTCAATAATGGTATAAATTTGTGGGAGTACAGGGCCCCTTCCATCCATAAGTGTAGAGACAGTCTACTGAATGGTCTTCTCCCTGTGGGAGTGCAGGGTCTGGTACTACATAATGGCGGGCCCTGCAGTCCCATTACTGCAAAATGGTATCCATATATGGGAGCATAAGTGTAGAGACTCAGCACAGACATAGAGATTTTCCAAGTAACCCTTGTGATACAAATGACGCAATATCTCAGTAACCATAGCAACGCTGGAAAAAATGTTACTGCAGTTGTAATCATGTCCTGGCAATGTACGCATGTGCTTAGAACTAAGCTGTGTTTAGCGTAAAATCCATATCATGAACCGTTTTTGAGATATAGGAGCTGAAAAGTGCTGCATCTGCCACAATGTCATCCTATGGGAAATTCCCAAACTTTGAGATGTTATAACTATGGAAGTAATGTAAATGTTAACACCAAATCAGCAAAAGTCAAATCTGCAGGGCAAGTCTTTCTACTCTGAAAATGTCAGCCCTTAATTCCAAACCGTTTCTTTGCAGTGAAGTGTAAAAGAAACAATAAAGTTTAAAAATCCCTTTTTGTGAGCTGTCAAAATCCCTTTTCGTGAGATGAATCCCTTTTCATAAAGCTGTCAAAATCCCTTTTTGTGAGCAAATCCCTTTTAAGTGAGGTAGGGCCATTTGGTGCATCCACTGAAATGGGTTTTGACAGCTTCTAAAGATGACTCCTAAAAGGATTTTGACAGATTCTAAAAGTGGACTTCACAGCTGAAAAATCTATACTTGACTTATAAAAGCAATTCCTTCTTGCAAGCTGTTAAAACCCTTTTACGAGCCAGTCCCTTTTCATGAGCTGTCAAAATCCTTTTCACGAGCTAGTCCATTTTCATGAGGTAGGGCCAGCTTGTGAAAAGGCATTGTCTACAAAGGGATTTTTGAGTTCGCAAGTGATTATAAAAGTAATCCTTTTCGCAAGCTGTCAAAACCCTTTGCATGCTGATCCCTTTTGTGAGTTGTCAAAACTTTTGTGAGCCAATCCTTTTTGCAAGGTAGAGCCATCTGGTCACCTTCTCATGAAAAGGGATTTTGACAGCTCACAAAAAGGGATTGGCTCGAGAAAAGGGATTTTGACAGCTCGTAAAAAGGGATCAGAAGCCAGTCGCGAAAAGGGATATTTAAATTTAAAAACAAGCATTTTTTGAGTAAACTAAAGTAAACCAAAGCCAAAGAAGTGTGCAGGACATCCCCATAAACAAAACCCATACTTGGATGTCTACAGAAGACATCCCTGTGGCAAGTTATAATGTTTTGTTTGGGCACAAAAATTTAAAACAAGATGGCGGCTAGTGAAAAGGGAATTTTTTTCCTCACAAAGAGGGATTTTATAAACCCCTCTTCATGAGCTGTCAAAATCCCTTTTCATTAGCTCAAATTCCTTTTCAAACCTGTGCAGCTATCCAAAAGACTGAAATGAGTATGCTCAGAAACAAAAATTTCAAAATCAAATAACTTTGGAATGGATTAATATTTGATCACCAAACCAACGCTGGCTTGTTCATTGGGGCAAGCACATTCTACCTTGAAAATGTCAGACAAAAATTCCAAATGGTGTTGCCACAGTGTGATGAGGAAAAAACAGTTAAAACAGGCAAAAAAAGCGACTTTTACACTTTTTTCACTATGCGCAGCACGGAAACCACAAATCTGATCAAAACTAAATTTGGTATGTCAAGAGATCTACCCCACAGGACAGCGTATGCTAAGTTTTGTGCAAATCCATTTGAACAGTTGCAAAGTTATTGAGGTGCAAAATTTGAGGTTTAACATTAAACTGGCTACTCAACCCTAACTGTAGTGGCGCTATATATATATATATATATATATACTGTATATAGATAGATAGATAGCTAGATAGATATATCTATACACACACACATGTATAGGAAACATTAATATATGGTTGCTCCTTGTTTCCATTTTAATTAAAACAATGCTGTACCACAAATTTAAATTTGTAGAATGCTGTTGTACCCTTCAGTGGTATAACAGCTTTTTTAATTAAAATAAAAACTCATGCTACCTGTTATTGTACTTTCATTTTCCGCACATACATGACACAGACCTTTCCCTAACACACCATCTTCTGTCATTCCATCATTTAAAGAGTGGATTTCTGTATTTTTTGTATAACAAATAATAACAAATGTAACTGAATATTTCTTTGGAAGAAATAAACCGCATTTTTTTAATGTTATGTTTCAAACCATATACTATAGAAAAGAAAACATGGGCAACCAGGCACAGCTCAGATGTGTTTCCATCTCAGGGTTCTAATGACACCAGTGACTTATGGAGTTTTGCTTTCGTGGTTCCCATAATGTCATCAGAACCCGTTGATGGAAATGCAGCCTTCTTCTCCATGGTTGCCCATTCATTATTCTCTCTCTCTCTTGGATATGAGCTACATGAAAATAAATGATTTATTTTGAATGGCTGGTTATGACCTTTGCTGACATCATGAGTGGTGGAACCATGAGTGAAGTCTATAAAGATTAGACTCAGCCGTTCAGAATAAATCAATTTATTTTCATGCAGCCCATGGCTGGCAGAGCTGGCATGTAATGACCTCCAAATTAAATTTAACCATTTACAAAAAATCTCTTGCATTTAAAGCTCCTGTTAAATGCCAAAAAAATGAAGGCCATGCTTCTCGCCCCATCAGTCAATGCATCCAAATTTCGCACCCCCGGGGACGGTTCCTCAAGTACTCACTTTACTGGGTGAGCCCCTGGAATTTGTGGAGAAATTTAAATATCTGGGTCTTTGGATAGACTTTAAACTGTCATTCCTAGATCATATAGAGGAACTATGTAAAAAATTAAAACAGAGGCTTGGGATTTTCTTTTGAATCAGACAGTTACTTACTCAGGAAGACAAAAAAAAAAGCTTAGTTCAAACTACCTTCATGCCACTCCTGGATTATGCCAATTTTTTGTATGGACATGGAACGAGCACAGTCCTTTCCAACCTGGCTGCCGTACTTCTCCTTTTTGTCTCTGTTTGCCGTCTTCTCCCTTGTTGCCTAAATCCCACCCTCAGAGGTTTTCTTTCTTGTTTATCTTGCATGTTTTGTCTATATTGTATGGATTGTATATAGATCATGACTGTATAGTGTATAAGCTTGATTGTACCTTGTGCACTGCCTTGTCTATCTATGTAAACCTTTCTAGTTCTGTACCTCATATGCTGTAGGTAACTTTATGTGGCCTGGCAATGAAGCTCCTTGTTGCTCTGTATAACTGATGTATAACTGCTATATTTATTGAGACACATACCCAGGTCCACCTTGTAAATGAGTTCACCTCAATGGTGTTCTACCTGGTAAAATAAAGAATTGATCGATTGATTGATTGATTGATTGATGGCATGTGCCATTTATACAATGCCAAGGGCTGGTAAGTTTGATTGTTTTCTGCAATTTGTTTAACCAGCAGAGCTGTACATTAAGCTAGGTATAAAGGAAGCTTCTGCTTAGAACATCATTGAGCTAGAGTAGAAATATTCATTGTTCTCTGAGCTGAAGTTGAAATAAAATATTTATTTTCACTTCAGCTCCCCTGCCAATGAAAATAAATGCATTTATTTGCAATTTGTTATGCCTTCTGGCATTCTATCTATCTATCTATCTATCTATCTATCTATCTATCTATCTATCTATCTATCTGTCTCTGTATGCACACACACACACACACACACACACTAACACCAAAAACATCTGTGTAAGTTAATGCCACAGATTTCCTGTCCTCCTTCATAGCTGCACATGTATTTGTTCATTTTTTTATTTCATTTAAATTTGGCTGCGGTTGTGTGTGTGTGTGTGTGTGTGTGTGTGTGTGTGTGGCCAGTGTGTGGTTTATTTTCTGAAATAAGGCTCACATTTTATTTCTATGAATTCCACTACATATGTTCCAGACATTAATTTTTTTCTGTCACAAAATGTGTTTTAAATTTTACAGACTTGACTAAACTGCATGTTCAAATGTTTTACATACTTGTGGCCCAGGTGGAGAACTATCTTTGTTAGTAGTGGGGTTTCCCCTTGATTTGAGGAAGTTCCTCAAATTAAAATTTTTTTTTAAATAAATATGTGTAATGTCATGTGCTAATCTTACAACATTTTTTGTCAATTTCAAAATGGCTGAACTGTTCCTAGAACCTTGGTATGTTTGTAGAAGAGGGCAGCAATTTATTTTGCTACTCTCAGACACCCAGACTGTCATCACTCATTATTTAAACTGTTAGGTACACAAAGCCAGTGTTGATCTTTATTCTTGTCTGCTCATCACTGGGCTAGAGTGCTGAGATGAAAAGGGTCAAATAATTCATTCTGCGTTAGACATTAAAATCACTCATCACTGTGGGGAATAGATGTTATTCATGCTTTGGCCCTAACACTGAAGGTTAGTAAAAGATTTAGTGTTTCTTTCATTTAAAGTTTATATTCCGGGTCCGTTTGTAGTTACTGGCATAACAAATATGTTTAAATTCCTTTTTTGTTTGCATACTGCCTTGTTAAGGTGAAGTTCTGTCTAATTTTTTTTATGTCATTCAGTTTGCTAATATTGTTATGAGACCAATGCCAATCATTTAGGTATTTTTAAATTTGTTAAAGTGATGTCACTTTTGGGAAGACTTTGAGAAGGACAATATTTAAAAAAATATATCCTATATTTTATATACAATATTTTCTTCACTGCTATTTTCTTCATTATGTTTGCATTTATTCTTCCTTACTAGGTTCATTAACATGGAAGCAGGATCCTTGTTCCCCACAGTTGATCTACTTCTGCTATTTAATCCTTTGTTAAAAACACAATTCTCAGTTTGTGACAACATGGTAATTTCCACAGGAACAAACTGTGATGTCACAAATTTAGGATTATCACTTCTGCAAAGGATACAGAAACAGATGAACACTAAAGGACAAGAATTCTGTTTCTATGCATATTAATCTAGCAATGATGAACAAAGCAAATAGATATGCAGACAATATATATAAAATATAAGCCAAATTGTGTCTAAATATTGTGTTTCTTTTAAGTTTTCTCAAAAGTTATAGACTTGCTTTAAGGAAGGCAGTGCAGCCCAGTGGTTAGAATGCACAGCTGCACACCAGGAAGTCCTGGTTTTAAATTGTACTATTATCCCAGTTACTCACTGTATAAGTAAGCAATAAGACATGACAGGGCATTGATAGTACAGTATTGGGATAACCAGAGGCCCCGAGGTGCAGTAAGACATGAGACCACATGCTGAGTGCCTTCAGCCCCTGGAAGTGCTGTAATCCCAGTACTACCAATGCCCTGGAGTGTCTTATTACACTTTTTAAAATGTTTTTTAAAACGTTATTGTAAATGAACTGTTTACCTGTTGCTACCAGTCACTCTCCATGATAAAGCCCTAATTCAGCTGCTGAAATGAAGAGAAGTGATAGGTTAGAATACCACTGACTAAATAACTAAGGGATTTATTGGAATATCAGTGTGCAAGGAAAAGTAGCCTCAAATTTGGGAATGATGAGTAAAATACAAAAAAATGACAATAAAACACAGGTTGTACTTTTAAAGGGATGCCAAAACAATACATTTGTTGTCACTGTTTTCTTGTTGTTATTGTAGTTCATTAGTGCAATAAAAGTGCAGTTTGTGAAGTCGATTGTCTACTGTGAAAAGGGAAATTGTTTAATCAGGAAAGGCACACTAAGCCAAAGCTTGTCTCCAGGTCTGACCTGAGAGCACAAGGAAGTTAAGTGACTTGCTCAGGGTCACACAGTATGCAAGTGGGGGCTGTGAAATACAAATCCAGGTCTCCAGGCTTGCAGCACAGTGCTTTTAACCACTATTCTATACTGCCTCCTATAGACACATGGACCCGCTCCCCCACCCATTTATAACCTTGAGTAAATTCAGTAAACACAGACTCCAAAAAGATTTTTAAATAGGTCTGCAGTTTTTATTTTGTGTCTTCATAATGTAACTGGCCACCTTACACTCCAACATTTCATCCATCCAATAGGGGTTTATCATAGAGCCTGTATCAACAGGTAAACAATTCATTTACAATAATGTTTTAAATGTGCTGCTAGGCTAATAGCTCAGAAAAAAAATTTTTTTTATATACATTTCTGTGATTGAACTTACTGAGTTATCCATTCAGTAAATCCATTTCTTGCTCTGCCTCCAAATGAGGTTGTATCAAACAAAGTAAAATGATGCCATTCCAGCGGCCATGATGACTATTGTTCATCCCCTTCCCTTTATGCTGCTTGCTATGAAGGACACAATATTTCTGACCCAGCAGTAAACCAGTACCATAAACATATCCTGGCTTATAAAATATTTATAGATGGTTTATTATTTTAGTGGACTGGGAATGAGCAAGAACGTAAAGAGTTTTACAGCTATCTGAACGACTACAGGAAGAATCTTAAATTCACTTTGGAATATAGTTATGATAAGATGCTGTACCAATATTTTAAAGTTTACAAAGAGAGTGGTCAATTGCACACCATACTATTTAAAAAAAAAGAGCTGAACATGAATCTGCATTATGCCAGTTATATGAAAACTTTGAAAGATAACATTCATTTAGGTAAGGGTCCACTGGAACTGCTTTAGTAATGATGAGGTTTAGAAAGAAAAGGTAATAATGAAAAATAGACTGTGTGCAAGAGGGTACCCAAGAAATATAATAAGGGCAGCAGTGACAGAAGCAGAGATGAGCTGATATATAACATCAGGGCAAAAGATGAAATGAGTGAGAGAGTGAGTGAGTGGTATTTTTGACACCTTATTCGCCAGTGTTTGGTAAAATTAAGAACACGCTCCATAAATACTGGACAGCTCTAAAGACAATTTCAGTGGGACAAAGGACTTTTATTAACCCACCAATTGCTGAAGTGAAAGAATGTCTAGCCTCGAGGAAAGGAGGGAAAGGGGGGACATGATAGAAACTTTCAAGTACCTCAAGGGAATCAACAAAGTCCAAGAGGGTAGCATCTTTCAAAAAAGAAGGTGTGCAAGAACAAGGGGGCACAATTTGAGGATGGGGGGGCAGCTCAGAGGTAATTTAAGGAAGTATTTTTTCACAGAGAGGGTTGTGGATGCATGGAACGGCCTTCCGGAGGAGGTTGTGGAGTCAAAAACAGTGGTGGAATTCAAGCATGCATGGGACAGTCATAAGGCAATTCTAGGGGGTGGGGGCAGGAAGAAGTAGGCTGATGGTTAACTAGGATCTGCAGCTTATTCCTTAGGTAGGGAAATGGGCAGACTGGGTGGGCCAAGCGGTCCTCATCTGTCATCAAATTCTATGTTTCTTTGTTTCTATGTCAGTCCTTTAAGGATATTTCAGCACATACTAAGCATACTGCTACAGTGGATAAAGATAAAGAGTTATAGAAACATAGAAACATAGAATTTGACGGCAGATAAGGACCGCTTGGCCCACCTAGTCTACCCATTTTCCTACCTAACAGATAAGCTGCAGATCCTAGTTAACCAACAGCTTACTTCCTCCTACCTCCCACTAGGATAGAAATATAGATTTTGATCCAGCACCTATTGGGAATTTTCCCCGTGGGTGCTGTGTCCAATGTTCTAATACATATAGACTAAAAAGTCTGTCCAATAAATTCAGGAATTAAACCATAAATATAAAACAAGGAATAACATGCACTTCTAGCCATGTGATAAACTTAATCAAATGTATCTGTGACATGCCTTATATTGGTAAAACACTTAGAATGCTAAGACAAAAGGGTACCTGAATTCAAGTCGGCCATCAGAACCCATGATGAAAAATTGAGTACTTTCTTGAAAAGGGTCATTCAATAACATCTTTAAGGTTTTTTTTTAATAGAATGGGTTGCTATGCAATACTAACAGAGGAGGGAGCTGGGAATAGAAATTTTTGGAAAGGTAGGCTTACTGAATAAATAGGTATGGTACCCTACATGCTGATATAGGTTTGAATGAATCAATTGATTGGTCACCTATTTTATAAATGCTGTTGTAATGTCTGTTTATACTGCTGTTTTCTTATAAGTGAATAGAGATGTATCCTATGTTTGATGTATTATTCAACCCATAATTTTTAGTACTTTTTTTACCACTAGTGTTAAAATAAATTAAAACTTTTTTTTACATACTCAGTCTATGATTGTTAACTATTTGACTTCATTTATCCTTCTTGGGTATTTGTATAACAATTATTTTTGTCTAATATAAACTTGGGAAAATGTGATTAGCACAGGATGTTTGTCCCATTATACAGAATTATGAAATTTACTGACTTTCTTAGCATTTTGAAAGCTAGACATTACTGGTTTTGATGATTATCTTTATGGGCTGAAATACTTTATTTACTATATTTATTTTCATCTAGTATGTCCATGGGTTGAATTGTCCAATTTTTGGGAACCTGGTGTTGTCCCTGCATGCTAATACTCAGGAGCAAGCAGCATTTCCTCAGTTAGCCTGGTCCCAGCAAGCCTCCTGCAGTTGATAAACTTGTTACAGTAGGAGTGTATAAATGTTAGAAAGTGATGTTACATTTTTTTTCATGACTAAGCTAAATGTTTTAGCTGCTTTGTGAGGTCTGGAGTCAGTCAACACTGTTCAGGCAGTTAAGGGCTTGCTTTACCATGTGTCATGTATACTGGGTAGAGTGCATATGACATACTATGATTCATGCTGTGGTTCATACTATGATGTGTAAGGAGCAAGAAGGCGATATGCCCTTGAGTGCTCCTATAGAGTTCAGTATTGGTAATAATTAAGAACATTACTGGATAATATATATTTATATAGCTGATTTTTAAATCCCAACCTGGTTTTACTTATAATAATCTCCACTGGTAAAGGAATTCCATTGGTTAACTACTCATGATGTATAAAAATATTTCTGTTTGTTGTGTTTACAATTTTTCCACATGATTTGCAGTGGATGTCTTCTATTTTTTCTATCTCTGGATTTAAAGGAGATTCCTAATTCTGTCAGTAGGAACAGATCTTGCATCATGTTGTACATAAAGAGTAGGTCACCACATATGTGTCTTGCTTCTAAAGACATTGAATTCAGGGACTGTAACTGTTCATAGTATCCCTTGCCCTACAATCCATCTACATTGTAAATATTATTTGTATCTTTTCTAACGTACCTCTATCACCTTTTTCATGTGGATACCAAAGTTGTGATGCATATTCTGTATGGGATGGGCATAAGATCTATAAAGAGGGATCAATATGTTTTTATCTCTTAATGTGATGTTTCTTTTTCTTGCCCATACTACTTTGTTTGCTTTGGCTATTGCTACATTTGTCTGAAGTGAGGTGCTCAAGTCATTGGACACTTGAATTCTCAAATCATTTTCAGTTTTTGATGACTCTAAAGGAACCCCACATAGAGTGTATGTATGTATTGGGTTATCTACCCAGGTGCATTACATTGCACTTGTCCATACTGAACTTCATTTCCCAATTATTCACCCATGACAATACATAGTCAATATTTTTTTGGAGGTTTTCGGTATCAGGTCAAGTTTTACATGGACCTTCTAGTTTGGTATTGTCTGCATATTTTGCTGCCCAACAAGTTTTTTTTTCTGTTAGGTCTGCAGTGACTACTTAAAAAAGAACTGGACCCAACACCAATCCCTTAGGGACACCACTAGTGACTCTGCCAACCTCTGAGGTATGTCCATTAATAATCACAAACTGATACCTTTCATTCAACCATTCTATGATCCATATATGATGAAATTATTTATTCTAGCAATCTACAGTTTCATGGCAGTGGCCCAGTGTGGTGTAAGATCAAATGCCTTACTGAAATCTAAATATACAATATCACAGGGACTGTTGCTGTTTAAGGAATAGCTTATTTTCTTATAGAAGCACAGCAAATTTGTTGTGCAACTCCATCCCGTTCTAAACCCATGCTAATCAGATTCTCGGTTTTCTGTAGAGAACCCCAGGTTATCTTTAATAATGCTTTCTAAAATGTTGCATACCACACTGGTTAAACTAATTGGTCTATAGTTGATTGTTAGGCCTTTGCTACCCTTTTTGTAAATAGGGACCATGTATGCCATTTTCCATTCTAGAGGTACCCTCCCAGTATTTAGAGATTCTCTGAACAGGAGTTTAAAAGTGAAGGTTAGAGACTCAGTTATTATTTGCAGCATATAAGCTGAGACCACATCTGCTTCTGGAGAAGCATTGGTTTTAAGTTTGCTTATTTTAGCTTTGATGTCCTCTGTTGTGATCTTTATCCTGTTGCAGTTGCCTACATCTAGTTAATAAGTAGGTTTATTTTTTGGTCTATAGACTCCACATAAGTAATTATTGAAAATGGTTGCCATTTCTGTGTTATCTTTCACTAAGTCATCATTATGTAGAAGTGGTCCAACATTATTTTGAGGTTTCCTTAATTCATTTATGTAAGCATAGAAAGCTTTATGGTTCTCCTTTTTTTTTTGCATTGTATGCTAGATAGTATTCAGCCACTTTCTTTGCTTTCCTGATCTCTTTTTTTGCATGCCTTTTGGATTTTTTTGTAGCATTTCCAAAGTTGTCCTGGTGATAACCAACAAGTAGTAATTATATAATCTGTTATTTTTATTTACTTGTTTTTTGTTTTTTTTGAACACTTTGGGTCTTTTTTTAGTGTATTTATTTTTTCATATCATAAGTATAAATTCATTACTCAGTTGCAAGACAGTTGTTTTTATGATATCCCACATCTCTTCAGTAGATTTATTTGCCAGTTTACTACCCCAGTCTATAGTGTTTACTTTTTCTTTTATTGTAGTGATATCAGCTTTGTTATATAAATATATTTCATCACATCCATTTTGAACAGATAGCTCATATTTTATTTGAAAATCTAGAGTTTTGTGGTCACTGTTACATAATAGGGGCCAGTTTTACAGTTTTTTTTATATTGATGTGGTCTGAACTCAAAACAATATATAATATATGGTCCCCGGTGGGTTCTTTTACATGCTGCATTAAATACATTCTTACAAAAGCTTCAAGAAAATGACTTCCTATAGTACTAGTCACCAAATTACAGCTCCAGTCCTTATGTAGCAAGAAAGAGCCACTCTGCAGTCCATGGTGCTCACAGCAAAGTGCAGTGTGCCTGCGTGAAATGTTGAGGTTCACTTGTTCATGTCTTTTGAAGGTGGTGGAGAGGCTGATGAAGAAATAAAGGATTTAAGCACCTACATGGTTACGAGTGGTGTTCAGTTCCTGGTGTAAGTGTGTGCCCAGCTTAATCTTTTCTTGTACAGCTCCAATCTATTTACCCCATGTTAAGATCTCCCATTATGATTATATCTCTTTATTCTCCTGCCTTTTCAATTTCAGTGATAATGTTGTTAGTACTATTAGCTGGAGACAACAGGGGTCTATAGACAACATCTATAATGGGTGGACTAGCAAGGCCTCCAAAGCTCTTAACCTATATGGTTTCAGTGTTATTGGTGTTGATTTTTACTTTATAAGAAATATCAATTGATTTTATATTATATTTTATGTTGAGTGCCACTCCACCTCCTCTTTTATGATTCCTATTTAAACTAAGGAGATTATAGCACTCCAGGTATATTCCCTATTGTTCTCTGTTATAAATGATTGGCTGAACACCACTGGAAAATCCATTTAGGTATGTCTCTATTGTCACTTCACACACCAATAGGAAATGTTTCGTGTCCTGGTCACTTTCTCAAGCCCTCCGTGTTGCACTCTTTGTAATTTTTTTCACTTTTTCCTTTGTCTCTTCCCAATATCATCATTCCACTATTCTGCTCTCTTAAACCATGTGTTCTACTTCAAATGTCGACTCCACATTCTGCTTTTCAATATGTCACCACTTCTACCCTTTTGCCTTTTGATATCGCTATCATATTCAAAATGATGACTCCACTGTTCATTTTTTCATAGATCTCCATCTTTTTTTGCTGCAGAGGGGTGTTCACATTGCTGACAGTTGACTCCAACTGGATGTGAGAGCCAACGTTTGAAGTAGATCACAGGGTTTAAAAGATGGAAATAAAAATAAGTGACAAAATATAAAAAGAGTGCAACACAGGGGGCCTGAGGAAGTGGCCAGGTCACAAAACATTGCCCATTGGTGTGTGAAGTGAAATAAAGACATACTTAAATGGATTTTACAGTGGTGTTCATCCAATCATTTTTAAGAGAGTTCACTGGTCATTTATGGAGACTCAAGACTTTGAATAAATAAACCTCAGAAGAGGAGGGGCAACATGAACAACTACATTCCTATCAACTTTTATATAGGGAAGGAGATAGGGTGTTGCAAGGGAAAATTAGGGAAGTTAAAAAAGAAATACAGAAAATTATGGACCTTAGGGTACTACAGATCCTTACATATCTAAAACAACCTAACTATGAAGGTGGGGCTAAAGGCACTCAATTGTTAGCTTGCAAGCTCAGAACTAGGAAGCGACCTGTGGCCATTTTAAAAATTAAACACCCAGTTACAAAGAAAATCTCCCATACAAACGAACATATCCATTCATCCTTTCTTTCCTTTTGTCAGTCTTTATACACACTGCCTCCGGGCCCCTTATGTTCAGACAAAAGGAAAGTTTTTCTTTCACAACTTTCCCTCCTAAAATTATCAGAATCTCAACGTCTTTCCTTAGAATCCCCAATAAGCCCTGAGGAGATTCTAACCCATATTAAGGCTCTTAAATCTGCTAACTGTCCATGTCCTGATAGCTACATGGCAGAATGGTATAAGAAATTCAGTGGGCTTTTGCTTCCATCCCTTCTGCCTACCTTTAGGGTGAGGTCCTTCCTCCTTCTTGGAATTATGTGGTATTAACACCCCTTCCCAAACCAAATAAAGATCTAGTGGACACGACTTCTTATCACCCTATCTCCATCTTAAATGTTGATTATAAAATCTATATGGCAGTATGGGCGTCTAGAATGGAAACACTTCTCCCAAACCTTATACATGCTGATCAATCAGGTTTTATTAAATGCCGGAGTACCACGGACAATATTAGATGGACCATGCTACTGTTGGAACATATACACTCCAGACAAATCCCATCAGCCCTGTTGAGTTTAGATGCCAAAAAGGCATCTAACAGGGTCTCATGAAATTTCCTCTGAGATACCCTTCAAGCTTTCCTATTTCCTGACTCTTTTCTAATATGGCTGCAAAACTTATATTTTTAACCTAAGGCCTACATCCGCATCAATGATGCACTATCCCCCTGATCCTACTTCAACAGGTAACCCAGCGGGGTTGCACCTTACCTCCTCTTCTATTTGCCCCGTACAGGGAATCCTTGGCAGCTGCCCTGTGACTAGACCCCTGAATAGAAGGAGTCCCTTTGGGATAGAAGGTGTACAAGGTTTCCCTATTTGCAGTTGATGTCCTTTTAACTCTCTTAACTCTCAAACTCTCTATACCTGCGACATGGGAAGTTCTCCAGAATTTTGAAAAAATAGCAAATTTTAAATTAAACATAAACAAAACAGAGGTACTAATGCTATATCACCAACCATCCCACGCCCTAAGAGCCTTTCTCCCCATAAAGTGGCGATGTACCAAAATTAAATACCTAGGCATCCATATTCCCATGAATCTGGAACATTTGGAATTAGTTAACTATGAACCAATTTCTCTCCAAATTCAGTGAGAGTTAATCAAATGGGGACGGTTAAAACTCACCTTTTTTCAGTGTATTGAAACCATACTCATGAATATCCTCCCTAGATTATTATATTTCTTTCAAAATGTCCCAAATTTTCCCAGCAAATTACTATTTTAAAACTTAGAATCACTCCATTTCATCTTTTATTTGGGATGGTCAGAGACTGAGAATATGCTTTTTTTTAGTGTGCCTCTCCCTAGACCAGGGGGGATTTAATCTCCCTAATCTGAGGTTCTATGCAATGGCTGCCTTTTTAAATATTTTTAGGATATTGAATTTCTAATCAATGACTTATATGATATTGAGAAAATTGCCTATGCATCCTGGGAAAGGGCTCCTTCTCTCAGTGTTTACACCAAATTCACTGCCCAAGTCTAGAAGACTTGATATAATTTCAAACAAAAAAAAGCATTGAAATAAATACTTTTCTTCTTCACATTGCTATCTGCAGATCATGGCTTTCACCCGACCAATCTCGATTCTTCCTTTGCCTCCTGGTGGAGACTTGGACTCAGTTTCAACTATCAGTTCATTAATAACTCTGGAATAATCCCCTTCAGTGAACTACAAAGCAGATATACTCTTCCTGATCGAGACACATTCTGCTACACCCAAGTGAGACACCACATTTTAAGACAAAAATAAATTATAGCTTGTTGTCCCTCCCCTTTGCCTACCCTGTGAGTTTTGCTTAGGGACACACTGAGAGGTAACTCTTGGGGAAACCTTATAGGCCATACATATAGAATTCTGGGGTACTCCCTGTGGGGACACTTCTTACTCGATACTGGAAGCTTGGAAAAAGATTTAGAATTAGAGGTCCCCTTTCCTTTATGGAAAGAGGCAATTTTAAAAGCAATCAATATCTCTTCCTCCAATATGTGGAAGGAATTTGCATGGAAATCCCATTCCAGATATTTCCGTTCCACTGAGATTTTTGTCAGATACCTCCCAGCTTCTTATGGTCATTGTTGGAGAGGGTGTAACTGCACTTTGGCTGATTTAGGCCATATATTCTGGTTTTGCCCTTTACTGACACATTCTTGGAGTGTCTTCCGATGGGAATTGAGGGAGTGCCTGGGTGAAGATTTTGAGTTAACAGCAGAAGTGGTCCATCTATCCATTTACCCTCTCCATAGACCTCATTGGGACAGTACTTTACTCCCACTCTATATATTAGCAGCTAAGAAAGCTATCACCCATAAGTGGATGACCACAACGGTACCCTTAATCACAGTTTGGCATCAAATAATAATGGAAATTTATTGGCTGGAATTTCTCACAGCTAAATTGCATAATAAATCTGATCTTTTTGGAACTAAATGGCATAGATGGATATTCTACCAATCTTCAGTAGACCCAGAATTTCTCCCCTGAATGACTAGGGGAAACCTAAATACTTAATTCTCCATATCCTTTAAAATCCTTTCCCTCTGATTAATGGGGAGCAATGGGGGGACATCCTGGGTTAGGGTACCCCATTAGGTTTTAGGAGAAAGCTGAGGTCGAGCCACCTGCCCTAGATAGTAAGAGCTAAAAGACTCTGGAGGACCTAGCTTTAGGTCTATTCAAATAGATTGGTGTGTGTTACAACTTAAAGCAATTTTATTTATATGAGGATGTATATCCAATATCAACTGGCTATTTCATGCATGGCATCTACAAAATCTGCATTATGTATTACCATGTCTCTTTTAATAAAAAAGAAATAAAAAAAAGAAGAGGAGGGGCAACCTGAACCTATTTTGGGGCAATTAATATTCCCCATTGTTCTCCGTGGTCCATCCACCATATTTCTGTAATTGCAATAATATCACAGGGTTTAGTACTAATAAAGGCATGTAATTCATTTTGTTTATTATTCATACTTATGAATTTAATCAATAGTACATTTAGTTCATTTAAAATGATGTTCTTTCCTCTTAAAGCTGCATCATTCTGTTTCCATTTCTTTGAAGCTATCTGTGGATGTTCCCCCATCTCAGTTAGTTTAACTTAGTTGGTTCAGACATTGTTTTAGCTTTTCACCCAGGGCTCTGGCCCCACTTTTGTTCAAGTGTAGCCCATCTGTTGAATAAAAATGGTTTCCATTCTTGAAAGATACCTAATTATCTATAAATACTAGTCTCTCACTCTTACACAAGTTTGAGAGTCTGATATTTATTCTTTTGATTGTGTGTGTGTGTGTGTTTTCTAGATGTGCCCTGGGAATAGTTAAAATGCCTAATATGGCAACCTGATATCCTTTTGTTTTTAATCTTTTCCCTAGTGGAATGAGATCCTTGCAAATATTTTTTTGTGAGCCTTTCACATATCGTTACTCCCTATATGGAGAATAATGGATGATTCCTTGGGTAGTGTCAATTTCACCATTCCTACTGAAACATCCTGAATACTCTCTCCAGGTAAACAAGTGACAGATGTATTTACTCTCTCCTGCTTACATCTGTGACTATCCGTAAAGTTAATTATGGAATCTCTGATGACTAGTCTCTGAGGTGATCTGAAGTTCTCATTTATCTGGCCAGAAATTATTTCCTGGCTAAGCAAGACAAATCTATTTCAGGTTAAGACTTGGGGTTCGATTTTCCTGATAGTGCTCTTATCCTTTTTATGTTTCCTTACTGTTATTTGGGTCCATTCTTTTTCACTTTCAGACCTGTCTTCCCTGCCATTTTCAGAACATTGTTCATTTTCTGTAGCGCTAGTGGGGCTCTCAATATCCTGCCAAGTTCTTTTGTGATTTTCTTATTAGATTCACCTGCCAAAGGTTTCTCGGCTTCAGTAGAATTTAAAAATAGTTTGATGGTATCTATCTCCTGCATTTGATGTAGTTAGTTTTTTAAGCATTCATACTCTTTTTGCATAGTACCCAAGAGGGAACATTTATTACACGTATAAATTGGCACCTTTCTCTGCAGTTTCTCAGTTGTATACATATTACAGCAACAACATTTGATTATGGACCCTTCCTGTTCTAGTAGTTCTAAAATATCATTTATTTGTGGCATACTCACAGTTTTAGACATAATTACTTTATAACCTTTCCCTGTGCAGTAAATCTATAAAGAGAGGGGGCCTGCTGCCTCAACGGATGCAGGCAGAAGTGCTTGCCTCTGCCTGTACTTCACCTCTGCTCAGTGCTCACCTCACCTTGCAGATGCACTCCTTTTAACTGGTTAGGAGCAGAAATGAGTGTCAGTGTCTTCCTGTTGCACAAAACTGTTTCCAATTACAGTATCTTTAAACTTCTTTTGTGGATATACTCTGCCTTTAAAAAGGCAAACTAGTGCCACAGAAGAGCTCTAAAGGGCCCTCCAACTGTACTTAAAATTACAGCAGCAGCCCCTCATTTTGTGGGGTAAAAGGTCACAGACAGATTGTGACAGCAACTAGAAATTGCTGAATTTTATACACAGTACAAGATTAGTAAAATAAATAGCCCCAGCAAGCTCTGCAAGAGCTTCCACAATGTAAAATAGTCTTACTCTGTGCTGCCACTCACAGAGGCACTCCTTTTAACTGGTTAGGACCAGAAGTAGGTGTCCATGACTTCCTTTGTACTAAACTGCTTTCAGTTAATTTTAAACTGCTTTTGTGGGTATACGCGACCTTTAGAAGGGTAAACTAGTGCCACAGAAGAGCTCTAAAGGGCCCTCCAACTGTAAAAACAACTAGAAGGTACTGAAATTTACACATGCTACAAGATAAGTAAAATAGATAGCCCCAGCAAGCTTTCCAATGCTTCCACAATATAAAATGCCTAAGATGTCATCAAGTGGCATGTGGGCCATGCATTGATGTCCTTCATAGCAAGCAGCATAAAGGAAGGGGATGGATGCCAGTCATCATGGCTGCTGGAGTGGCAGCCCTTTACTTTGTTTGATATGACCTTGTTTGGAGGCAGAGCAAGAAATGGATTTAATGAATGGATAACTAAGTAAAGTCAATCACGGAAATGTATGTAAAAAATTATTTTGCTGAGCTATTAGCCTAGGAAAGCACATAAGAAACAGTACTGTGAATGAATTATCTGTTGATATAGGTCACTGTCCTTGATAAAGCCCTAATTTGGAAGAGTGAAACAGTGGAGTGTAAGATGGCCAGTTACATAGAAACATAGAAGTTGTCAGCAGATAAGGATATCTTGGCCCACTCAGTTTGCCCTATATCTCCCACCTACTGTGCCACTGCAAACTCTACTAGATCTCTGGTCTCCATCCTTGTCTTTCTTCTAAGGTCTCCTTGTGTCTATCCCATGCATGCTTGAATCCCATTACCATTTTAGCACCTACCACCTCTGCTGGGAGGCTGTTCCAGGTGTCCACCACTCTCTCCATCAAGAAGTATTTCCTCACATATTCTCTGAGCCTCCCCTCCTCCAGCTTTGTAGTGTGATCCCTTGTCTGGGATCATCTTTTTCTATGGAAAATGCTACCTTTCTGTACCTTATTAATACTTGTGAGGTATTTGAATGTTTTTATCATATCTCCCTTTCCCCCTCTCCTCTAGAGGGTACATATTTAGTTCCTTGAGTCTTTCCTCATAGGGCTTTTGATGCAGGCCCTGCACCATTTTGGTAGCCCTCCTTTGTACTGCCTCCACTCTATCTATGTCCAGCCAGTGGTGATCTGTCCAGAACTGGACACAGTACTTGAGGTGGGGTCTTACTAGTGATCTATGCAGGGGTAATACTACCTCCCTCTTTCTACTGGTGATGCCACTCCCTATGCACCTGAGCATCCTGCTAGCCTTCCTCACTGCCTTATCACATTGCTTGGCTACCTTCAGGTCATCAAAAATGATTACTCCTAGGTTCCTTTCCTGTTTTGTGGTTGCTAATACCGTGCCACTCAAGTGGTACATTTCCCTTGGGTTTCTGTGCCCCATGTGTATGATTTTGCACTTTTTTGTATTGAAACCCTGCTGCCATTTCTTTGACCATTCTTCCAGCTTTTTCAGATTGTCCCCCATTCTTTCTGCTACCACCCCAGTGAGTCCACTCTGTTGCAGATTGTTGTGTTATCTGTGAAGAGGCATACTTTCCTCTCCAGCTCCTCCACAATGTTGCTAATAAAGACATTGAAGAGGACTGGACCTAGTATTGACCCCTGTGGCACTCTGCTCATCACCTTGCCTTCTCTGGAATGGATCCATTTACCACTGCCCTCTGACTCCTATTGCTTAGTCAACTTCTTACCTTGGACCCACCCCAGGTTGCCCAGCTTGCTAACCAGTCTTCCTTGTGAAACGGTGTTGAAGGTCTTACTGAAATACAGGTAGGCCACATGTACTACTCCTTCCTGAGCCAGTTCCCTGGTCACCCATTCAAAGAAATCAATCAGGTTTATCTGGCAAGACCTCCCTTCTGTGAATTAATGCTGCCTTGGATCCTGTAAACCAGTGGTTACAAGGTATTCCCCAATCTTTTCTTTCAGCAGTGATCCATTACTTTACCTACTACCGAAGTCAGGCTGACTGGTCATTAATTTCCTGCCTCCTCCCTATTTCCACTTTTGTGTAGTGGGACCACATCTGCCCTCCTCCAGTCCCCCAGAACCTCCCCTGTTTCTAGTGATAGTTTGAACAGAGCTGTCAGAGGTGCAGCCAGCACCTCCTTCAGCTCCTGTAGTATCCCAGGGTGCACCCCATCAGGTTTCATTGCCTTGTCTACTTTTAATTGTGCCAATTCCTTGAGGACTCTCTCCTCTGTAAAAGGACTAGTGTCCACCTCACTTGCTTAAATGCTCTTGTCCCTTATCTTTGGCTCATCACCTACCCCTTCCTCCATAAGTACTGTACTGTAATTGTTCAATATGCCTGCTTTTTTTGGTCCTCTTCCTCACAAACCCCTCCTTCCCTTTTTAGCCTTACTATTCCTCATTTGGTCTTTCTCTTCACACTTATATATCTAAAGAATATTTTATCTTCCTTTTTTTGCTGACTGGCCAATATTCTCCCATGTTTGCAGCTTTACACTCTTAACTGCTCTCCCTGCCTCTCTTTGTTTCTATTGGTAACTTTCCCCATCCTACTCCTTCTGTGTCCTCTTGTACCTTTTAATTGCTAGGTTTTTTTTGCGCTTACTTTTTCCACTACCTGTCTAGAGAACCATAGCAGTCTCCTTTTTCTCTTGCTTGTTAACTTGTCTGACACAGATATGTGTTGCCTTTTCAATGTCCCCCTTTATTTTTGCCCATTACATTATGAAGATACATGAGAAAAAGCTTTTCAGAGTCTGTGTTTACTGAATTTATGAAGATGTCCTGCAACAGACCCAGAGCACTGATTACTAAATATGTCAAGTTGGGATCCTGGGAACAGACTGTTTTGTACCGATAACCTTGAAAGACACATGACTTCCCTTTGCTTTTGTCCTCCCAGATGAATCAGAATCCCACTGAAAATAAGATTCTGTGAGCCTGCCCAGTGGCACTGAAGGTTGAGGTGCTGGATGCTATACCTCACACCACACCGGCAACCCAGATTCGGATGTGGATTCGGGTCGGCCAGGGGGAGCAGGATTGAGCATCCCTGGGATTGCTCTCCTCCTCCTCCAGGGAGGGTGGGGAGGGATTCCTGCGAAGGTGCTGGCTCCTGACAGAGGGTCGGGGGTAGTGCAGTTCATGGAGCAGTGGAAGGGCCTGCATGGGTGGATGTCTGACATGTGGTGCATGGGTGCATGTGCTGCAGCATGCTTGGCATCCTTGCATGCCTGCACCATGGGGGTAAAACTAAGAGGACAAAACTAGCTGAATGCTCCAGTGCTTATGAGGGTTGGCCTGCAGTACTGCACCGGTCACTCCAGGAGCTCCCTCTGGTCCTGACCCCTTGGCCTTCTGCAATGAGATTCAAGATGTGGCCTTGAAGGGGGAGAAGGAAGGAGGTCAAAACTCAGGCTCAGCGCCCAATGTAGGAGCCACCAGCAGACCTGAATGGGGGACCATAGGACCACCCCAGCTGAGGAAGTAGGCAAATAAAGAAAGAAACTAAAAAAAAAAAGAAAGCAAGATGCTGTAGCTCAGCTGGGCTGTCCTGGGCAAATAAACTGCAAACAAAATTGCTATGTTTTACACTACATATTTTGTCATTTCACCAAAATCATACTTTAAAGACCTAAGGTGCCTGTCATGAAATAAAGACCTTTGTTCTGGTTTATGAGAGACTAAAATGTAAAACTAACTTTGTAACTAAAATTTTGGCAAAGTGAGCAAAAAAAGTTGAATTTTCTAGTGTTAAATGACAGTTTGTTGGTCCAAAAATGCATTGAATAAAAGCCTTTTTACAGAAGTTTAAGGTTTAATTTTCTCAGAATTTGTCATCCATATATTAAAAACAATTGTGATCTCATTTTGAGGTTATGATGACTTTAATAAACCACTTAAACTTTGACCTCATATTTTATGATGTCAGAGTAATCTCTTGATTGAATTACATTTTTGTAACACACAACTGCTTACCTAGTATTTTATTTATATTTAGTTATTATTTTAGATGGACATGAAATATCTAATTTCTATATTTTATAGCACTTTTTTCATATTAGTTTTTAACTAATGTTTTTGGCTCCTTTCTCCAAAGGGATGCCTTGCACAAGAACCTCCTCAAATTGCCACACTCAATCCCACACAGACTTACATGGTATGATATCATTACACATTATGAAAATATATGCTTTCAGAACTGTATACAGAAAAAAAACACATACATCAACAAGCTATTATAACAAATGTTTCTTGTGTTAAACAAGCATAATATTATATACAAATTGTAACAACATATTAGTGGAGGAATCTATTTACATGTGGACCTGTTGTTTACAAAAATGGCGCAGTTTGGTCTTTATTTATTTGTGTGTTTTTGATAACCGGGTAAGTACAGTAGACATAGGATATGCCTATTTTCAGACATGACCTGGGAGAGTACAACAAATAACAGAAACATAGTCATAATACAGAAGAGAACATATAGGATAGTGCATGGGGAACAGTTGACAACAGGGCTATTCTTTCACCGAGTTGGCACTATGATGACGGATTACCTCAAGAGTGCAGCTCAAGAGGTAATCTGTCATCATAGTGCCAGCGAGGTGAAAGATGCCTTGTTGTCAACTGTTCCCCATGCGCTTTTCTTTATAGTGTATGGTGGAACGTCATTTTTTGGGAAAAAAAATCAGTACAGCATGTTTCTGCTTCAAAACATTTTTATTGGGTTACTAGAAGGAAAAAATAACTTTACATTTTGAACGTTTTAACGCTAAACATTAGTACTGCCACCGAAATTGCTGCTTTTGCCATGTGTCCTGTCTATGGAGTGAACCCTAACTGTCAAATGCTGCTCGAGGACACAGTGTGACATTCGCAGTGCAGTAGAAAAAATCATTCTGCTGCACTGCGAACGTCACTAGTGTGTGACTACAAGGTTTTGACAACGATGGATTTCGGTGGAGAACAACGTTCCACCATACACTATAAGTAATTACAATATACATTGCCAAGCAGAGTGTACAAAGCAGTTAAGGTGTCATAGTAATACATAGTAACTTGAGAGAAATAAAGATAACCAAAATAACATAGCCTGGGAAAGGCATAATAGACAACATATGTTCCATAATTTAGTGTAACATGTTGAGACCAGTGTAAACAAGAATACAACATCATGATTACACAAGGTAAAAATGCAGTGCTACATTGCATAGAAGCTAGAGGAGGAAAATATGCAAGCAAGCAGTGTAGGGATACATTATGAATCAGGAAAATGCAGAAAACAAGGGCAGAGAGAGGAAAGGCAGTAGAAGGGAGGGGGAGGGAGAGATAATATAAGTGCAGCTAGAGGAGTAAATGGTGAAGGACAAGAGGTGTCCTGGGATGGCAGGAATTATATAATAGGGAAGCAGGTACATGAACGGGAGAGAGAGAAATGATGATGAAGTTCCCTTTTAAAGTGACCATGAGAAATGAAGAGTCTGATTGAGACTGGCAGAGAGTTCCAAAGCTTGGGGGCAGAGTGAGAAAAGGACTGGGAGCCCATATTCATAAGGCACCAGGGGACTGAAAGTAGCGCTTGCTCCCCAGACCGAAATGGGTAAGGGAGGGAGAGGAAAGTAGTGAGGCAAGGGAGGATGGAACTCCAGTATAAGCAAGTTTATTAGTGATAGTACCAAGGGCATATGCATGGTAGGCATCAGAGGACAGCCAGTTTAATTCACTATAAAGCCAACAGCAATGGGTAAGTTGGTGTGATGATAGCGCAAAGTGACAAATATCATTATAGGCAGTGTCCCACCTTTGAAGATGAGTTTTGATAGCACTAGTGTAGACCACTGTGCCATAAGTAAAGGCAGGAAGAAGTACACCCTGAGCAATGGCCTTATGGGCAGAGGGTGTAAGGGCATAGCTAGTTTTAAAGGCAAGACCAAGTTTGAAGTCAACTGACCTGCATGCATTGACAACGTGTTGGTCAAAGTCAAGTGAGGGGTCCAGGGTGAGTCTAAGGTATTTAAACTGGGAGACATTATCAAGAATAGTGCCATCAAGATGGATAGTTGGCTACGGCATATTCTTAGCCTGGGGCAGAGCCAAATAACATGGAGTGTGTTTTGTTGGAGTTAAGTAGCAATTTATTGTGAGAAAGCCAGGAGTTAATTTTATGGAATACAGAGGTAAGGGTGGAGTTGAGGTCTGATAGGTTGTCAGAGCTAGAGTAAAGAATTACATCATCTGCAGAGAGCAGTGAAGAACATGATGAGGCATTTAGGGACATGTCACTGATAAAGACTGTAAAGAGAAAACATCACCAACATCATCTTGGATCATTTTCCTGGACTGTCCCCATCTCCTCTAAATGCACACATCACTGAGTCCTGAATTTACAAATAAGACTTAAAATTGAATAGCAAACAGGAAAATACACAATCAGTAATTTCCTTATGATTCTTAGATACAAGTTTATTACCCTAACTAATTACCCAATTTACTGAAGATTTTCACCAGAGCAAAGGTTTGCACCACCCTTTTTATCTTAGGAAAATGTTTAATTTATCATTAGGGTATAACCAGGGTCTGGGTTGCCATGAGTTAATTTAACATTATGGGCATATGAAGCAAGAGGCAAAACTAAGTGCCTTATGTCCCAACATTTACTGTAGATTAATGAAGACCAGGCCCTGGTGGGCCTTAACACTATTATTAAAATACTTTTTTTTTAATTAATGTTTCTATAGTTTATTTTTTTTATTGTACAGGAGGATTTCAATTTCCAGTCATTAACATGATCCTTTCAAATACAATCAGCCATTGTTCTATAATTTAAAACTAGAAAGAGAAGCTCAGAAAATGAAAGGGTTCCTATATGTACATTAAGTTGTTTCTTATAAGTCTGCTATCAATACAATTCTTGTTCTATGTTCAAAAAATTGGTAAATACCTTGGTGTGGTGCTCAGTGACTGGGGTCTTTTAAAGGCCAACAGTGGAAGTCATGATAACATATTAAAATATTAACTGGTAAAGCACAGGGTGACTGGTCAGATTCCAGGTGTCTTAGATTCAATGTAGTCAATGGAAAGTGCTACAGTTGGGTAGAGAAACAAAGGTATGACCTATACACTGTTTCTTCTCTTGCTGCAGTGGAGGAAGAAAAGGATGTAGGTGTTAAAATAGACAAAGGTCTAAAGCAGGACAAACAGTACATGGCTGCTGTCAAGAATACAGAAGAATGCTGGGAAGCATCAATAGGGGGTGACCAGCAGAGCAGGAGAAGTAGTCCTGCTAGTTTGCAAGGCCCTGCTCAAGCTTCATCTGGAGAACTGAAAACAGTTTTGGGCAAAAAGGACACTGTGGCTGTCAACACTGGTGCAATGCATGACCACTAAAATGATGAGGTGAATGTAGGAGAAGAGCTAAGATTAGAGGGAAATTAGGCCCGTAACGTCCTCCCTGGAGAAAAGGAGGCTGAGTGGGTTCATGATGTCAAGTCTTCTGCATACTGAAGGCTATCAACAGGGTCAAACATGCCGACATGCTTGGTCTGGTGTGCTTCAACAGGATGTTGTGACATGCAAAGCACAAGAAAGCACAGCACACACTCAATGATGCAAAAGTAAGCACTTTATTTAGTGAACATACAGGAGAAAGATACCCCGGCACTTTGAGGGCTCATTGCCTCTTCATTGGAAGCTGGCCCCCTGATGAAGAGGTAGTGAGCCCTTGAAGCACTGGAGTACCTTTCTCTTGTATGTTCTCTAAATAAAGTGCTTAGTTTTTCATCTTTGGATGTGCACTTTGCTTTACTTTGTTTCTAATATTGAGTGCTATTTGCACAGTGGCACCCCATGTAGTGCACATCTTTGTGTTTCTTTTATTTTCTTTTTTTTTTTTATGATGTCAGTGTGACACTTGGACAGCTTGTTTTGATTACTCTATGATTTTTTGTAATATAAAAAAAAGTGTAGTGTGATTGTCTGTCATGAGAAATCGTGTGCTCCAGGGATGACCCTCCCCATCTCCAGGTATCACTTCAAGGGACAGGATATGTTAAACAGCAGATCTCTGTAATGTGATTAACTTCCAAAGACTCACATTTTATGGTCTTGCTGTTGAGCTGTGCTTCTTTGAAGGCCAGGAACTAAGATATCCATTTTATGATGTCTTCAGAGGAAGCCCAGTTAATTTCACCTGGTGTTACAAAGCATATTACACCTCAGTGAGATGTGGCAGAGTTAGTCATAGAAAGTCCTTTGATGTCTTTGAAAAGCAGGAAAACACACTAGATCAAAGAGGAGCAGGAAACCGCTCCAGATCAAAGAGTCATATTGGAAATGAGTTTTTGCTTATGTCATCTTATTTAAAATACCTCCTGAATGATAAGACATCCTGGTTGTATAATTTTTAATAAACAGAGGAGGAGCTTGGTGACATAATGGAGGAGGCAGGTTCAAAGACAGTTTTTAATTATGCTGTGGCTGACCTTGAGAGACATTCTTGTTTGGACTCTCTGAAGCAACAACATCTACTTCAAGCACTGTTAGAAGATATATATTCGATAGACAAGTCTAATTGTCTGGTGGTAGGAATTTGTTTGCACATTTTTTAAACTTTGTTCTTTTAAGTGATTGCGTGCATTGTGATATATTGTTATGTGTTAATTTTTTTCATTTTTACCTATTTTAAAGTAAACCTCTATTTTAAAGAGACTGCTTGGTGTGCCTTCGAAATTCTTTCTTTGACAAGTGAAGCATATATAGTTAAAGCTGACACTGTGCATAGCTTAATGGTAGTACCAAACTGGGAAAAGGTAAGAGTTTATCTGAGGTCTTTCATAGAGTTTTTAAGGGTTCATTTTGTACACCTGGTTAGGTGCCCGTAGGTGAAAAATATTTGGCATTCCCCAAAGAGCAGAATTATCTGAGCCTGTACATTGGGTACGCTAGCAGGAGGTTCACAGTTTGAATCCCTCCAGAACTTGAGACCAAAGGTGACTCGAGCCCACAAAACAAACAGGAGGGTTACCCTGTTCTGTTCCTGTTCACAATACTGTGCTCAGAGGTTGGCACTGTGGGAGCAGAGAACCTGACCTACTGAGTGGGGTTGTGACAGATTGGTTGGCAGCGGTGCAGATAATTTTGGTATTACAGGCTTTTATTGTTTAGTGTGTCCACTTGATACTGTACAGCTCACTTACAAAAAAAGGCAGTGATTTATTTTGTTAAAAAAGGAAACAGAACTATATCACTTGGCTTACAGTCAAGTTCCTACCTGTTTTTTTTTTCAAAAGTGCAAGTTAGAATAGCCGTAGTTAGGGAAGAAGATGGCTTCCAACTACAGTGGGCACACTGTAGACTGCTTAAAGCAGTTGTGAAGGGACAGAGGAGTCCTGTATGAGGTGAAAGCCACCAAGCAGAACCTCATGGATGTCCTGATGGTAGCAGATACCAAGAACATCGAGTCACAGACAGTGACTGTAAGGGACAGAACCTTGAGTGTGGAAGGGCTAGCGGCCAGTGCAGTGTCCAGATCTGATGAGGAGGGCAGCAGAGCCAGTGCCAGGAAAGGGCCACAGCAGCAGGGGAAGGTCACCAGCATTCTGGAGTCAGAAGTACTCAGGCTGCAGACTGAGTTGCGCAGAATGGAGCTGGAGTTCCAGAAAGAAGAGAAGCGAGAACAGCGATCTGCAGAGGAGAAGAGGGAGCAAGAACGGGGAGAGGTGGACCATGAACAGTGAGAGGCAGACCATGAGGAGTGTGAGCACCAGAGGCAACATGAACTGGAGAAGCTACGACTCCAACCACCAGCACCAGAGTAGGTAAGTGGCTTGGGTTTAACTGGGACTGCAGGACTAGGTTACAAATTGAATTCCAAATTGATAGCCAAATTTAAAGAGGGGGAGGATGTGGATGCCTTTTTGAATTCCTTTGAAAAAGTCTGTATTCAGGCTAAAATTCCTAGGGAGTCCTGGAGCTTCCAGCTATCCCCACTACTTACCCGGAAAGCTCAGGATGCATTGGGTCAAATGGACAATGAGGACAGTAATGATTACAGCAAACCTAAAGCTGCACTGTTAAAAAAATTTGAATTAACTGCTGAATCATACAGAGCTAAATTTCATAAGCTCAGGAGAAGCCCTGACATGAACTACGAGGAGCTAGCCATGAAACAACGTCAGTTTTTAAAACATTGGTGGGAAGGAATTGAAGCAAACTCTGTAGATACAATTGAAAATGTGATTCTGTTATAACAGTTTTTCTGGGCATGCCCATCAGAGCTGAACACCTGGCTGGAGGACCGAGATCCCAAAACAGTGCAAGAGGCTGCTGAAATCTCGGACCGCTATGCCAAGAGCAGACCTGCTCTGACAGTGAATGGGGTGGGCATGATAGCGCAGAAAGGGAAAAGTGCACCTTTAGGGCAGCTAAAATCCTCACTGCCTCCACCAAAACTAGTTAGCCCCAGGTTTCAGAGAAAAGATTTCTCTGAGAAAAAAAGTGAATGTTGGCTGTGTAAAGAAACTGGGCATATTGCCAGACATTGTCCCAAATTGCCGAGCAATATGCAAGGTGGTGCTAGGAAATAAGTGAGTTGTTTGTATGTCCCTGGAAGCATGCCTGTGAACATGAGGGAACACATGCACTCAGTAATACTGAATGGTGTACAGATGCAAGGGTTAAGGGACACAGGGGCATCCTTGACCTTGGTAAGAGGGGATCTGGTAGAGCCTGGTCAGCTTATACCCAATAAATACATCACTGTACAGGACTTTACTGGTGAGGAGAAAACATTGCCACTTGCCAGTGTTCTCCTAGACTGGGGTAAAACAGGGGGAACTGTGCAACAGGTGGCTGTAGCCAAAACGTTAGCAGTGGATGTCATCCTTGGCAACAATCTCAGACAGGGGATGGTGTGTGCAGTTACCCATAGCCAAGTGGCCAGGGAAAATGGTGGTTCTCTGGACCCACAGAAGCCATTGTGGAAACCACTGAGAGGCTGGTTCCCCAGCCTGTGTCTCCTGATATGGAGACTAATGAAAAGGGGGTAGAAATTCCCCCAGCAGAAGTTAACCTCACAGCTACAGAGGGTTGCTCCGAAGAGGGAGGGGTGACCCATTGTCAGAGGGTTAGGGATGACAGTGATCTGGAGTGCCCTGATGCTAGTGCTAGGGACCCTAGTTTAGTGACTGAAGGGGACCTGTCCTGTGCCTTTGGAATGTGTGAGGAGTTTGCAGCTGCTCAGAGAAGTGACACTAGTCTAGAGCAACTGAGGGCTTGGGCAAACTCTGACAGAGCACAGGGAGGTGATGGCAGACATAAGGTTTATGGGAAAATGGACTTATGTATACTCAGGCTGTGCAGACAGAGGGAGGGGTGCTAGGTAGGCAGCTTGTCATTCCACAGGGGTATTGTGAGCAGTTGCTCAAGATTGCACATGATATTCCCTTGTCTGGTCATCTGGGAATTGCATGCACTATGCAGCGGTTGGCCCAGAATTTCTATTGGCCCAATTTCACCCAGCACGTGAAGGAGTATTGCAAGTCTTGTCACCGGTGCCAAGAAATAGGGAAGGCAGGCAAGAAAACCCAAGTTGCCCTGTTTCCATTGCCCATAGTGGAGGAGCCATTCCAGGGGTGGTAATCGATATTGTGGGTCCTTTAAATGCCCCAAGCTCCTCAGGGAAGATATTCATCCTGACTGTGGTGGATTATGCCACCTGGTACCCAAAGGCAGTCGCCCTATCCTCACTGAGAACAGACAAAGTGGCAGATGCCTTACTTGAGATTTTCTCCTCAGTTGGGTTTCCACAGGATGTTATCACCAATTGAAGGGGTTCCTTCATGTTGGACCTGATGAAATGTTTATGGGAGAGTGTGGGGTGGTGCAGAGATGCATGATACTGTATCACGCACAGGCCAATGGGCTTGTGGATTTAATGGTACACTGAAGTCAAAGCTCCAGGCATTTGCTGAACAGCATGTGAGGGACTGGGAGAAATCACTTCCCCACCTGTTGTTTGCATACAGAGAGGTGCCCCAAGAGTCGACAGAATTTTTCCCCTTCGAACTCTTATATGGATGCCGGGTACGTGGGCCCCTAGACTTGATCTGGGAGGACTGAGAAGGCAAGCACGCCACCCAGTGAACTCCCATAGTGGATTACGTTCTTAGGTTTAGGGAAAGGCTGAAGGAGCTTATGGGGACAGCCCAGAGCAACCTGGCAGCTGTCCTACAGAAACAAAAAGTGTGGTATGACTGCAGAGCCAGAGCTCACTCATATATGGTGGGTCAGGAAGTCATGGTCCTTATTCTGGCCCAGAAAGACAAGCTTCAGGCTGAGCAGAACCATACAAAGTAGTTAGGAAGGTAAATGATGTGAACTATGTTATAGAGTTACCTGACAGAAGACAAACAAAAAGGATGTACCATGTCAACATGATGAAGTCATATGTTAATAGAGCTGACATAGTGTTTGCAGTGTGTAGTCCGGGGAAGGGATGGACAAAGGAGACCCCCTTCTGGACTTGTTGGAAGAAAGCATGTGGGAGTCCTCTGTGGAGGCAGTAAAATTGTCTCCCCAGCTGGCCCCAGACAAGATCCAGGAAGTAAGGGAGGTTTTAGCAGACTTTACCACATTGTTTAGTGCCAAGCCTGGACTAACCCCCTTAGCAATGCACGATGTGGAGACAGGGACACAGACACCCATACGGTGGACAGCATATCGGGTGTCAGAGGCTGTCCAAAAAGACAGTAAGAAGAAAGTGGAGGAGATGCTGGATTTAGGGGTAATCCAGAGATCCCACAGCCCCTGGGCCTCACCCATGGTCCTTGTGCTGAAGCCAGATAGCTCTACTCATTTCTGTGTGGACTATCATGGATTGAATGCAGTCACAAAGTCAGATGCCCACCCGATGCCCCAGAGGGATGAACTCCTGGACAAGTTAGGAGGGGCAACCTACCTTATGACCATTGACCTGACCAAGGTGTATTGGCAGGTAGAGTTAATGGACAGAGTTAGGGAGAGGTCGGCCTTTATCACTCCGATAGGCTTATTTGAATTTAAAGTATTGCCTTTCAGAATGAAGAATGCCCTGGCCACTTTCCAAAGGTTGGTGAACCAGGTGTTAAATGGTGCTGAGGAGTATGCCGTGGCATACCTGGATGACATTGCCATCTTTAGTGCCAGCTGGGAGGAACCCCTGCCCACCTTAGGGAAGTGCTGGGCAGGATACAGAGGGCCAGGCTCACTGTCAAAGCTGAGAAGTGCCAGGTGGCCATGGGAGAAGTGGCATACCTTGGGCGTGTGGTAGGCCAGGGACAGCTCCGTCCTAACCAAATAAAAATAGAGGTGATCCAGGCATGGCCCGGACCCAAAAAACAGAAGCAGGTCAGGAGTTTTCTATGAACAGCGGGGTACTATAGAAAATTTGTACCCAATTACAGTGCCCTGGCTGCTCCCCTATCTGACCTTGTAAAGAAAAGGATGCCAAAGAAAATTACCTGGGGACCAGCCTGTGAAGAAGCCTTTACCAGATTGAAGGAGGCACTGTGCAGTGCTCCTGTTTTGACAAGTCTTGACTATAGCAAACCCTTTATAGTTCAGACTGATGCCTCAGATGTGGGTATTGGGGCAGTACTGAGTCAGACATCCAACCAAGGGAAAGATCGCATGGTAGTGTACCTGAGTAAAAAGTTACTTCCCAGGGAGCAGGCATACTGTACTGTGGAAAAGAATGTCTTGTCATAGCGTGGGCCCTAAAGAAGCTAGAACCATACTTATATGGGCAGCATTTTGAGGTACAAACTGACCACAACCCCCTGGTTTGGCTGATGCAAATGGGAAAGACTAATGGTAGATTGTTAAGATGGAGTCTTGCTTTGCAAGGGTATGAAATGACAATCTTACATAGGGCTGGAGTGAAAAATCAGAACTCATATGGTTTGTCTTGTGTCTATGAGGAATGAACTGATTTGGGAAGTTCATCCCAAGCAGGGGATAGAGCCCTCAAATTCAGTCTAGGTGGGGAGGATTGTGACACTTGGACAGCTGGTTCTGAATACTCTATGATTTTTTTGTAATATAAAAATAATATAGTGTGATTGTCTGTTATGAGAAATCCTGTGCTCCTGGGATGACCCCCAACCCCCAGGTATCACTTCAAAGGACAGGATATGTTAAACAGCAGATCTCTGTAATGTGATTAACTTCCAAAGACTCACATTTTATGGTCTTGTTGTTGAGCTGTGCTTCTTTGAAGGCCAGGAACTAAAATATCCATTTTATGATGTCTTCAGAGGAAGCCCAGTTAATTTCACCTGGTGTTACAAAGCATATTACACCTCAGTGAGATGTGGCAGAGTTAGTCATAGAAAGTCTTTTGATGTCTTTGAAAAGCAGGAAAATACATTAGATCAAAGAGAAGCAGGAAACCACTCCAGATCAAAGAGTCATATTGAAAATGAGTTTTTGCTTATGTCATCTTATTTAAAATACCTCCTGAATGATAAGACATCCTGATTGTATCATGTTTAATAAACAGAGGAGGGGCTGGGTGACATCATGGAGGAGGCAGGTTCAAAGACAGTTTTTAATTATGCTGTGGCTGACCTCGAGAGACATTCTTGTTTGGACTCTCTGAAGCAACAACATCTACTTCAAGCACTGTTAGAAGATATACATTAGACAGACAAGTCTAATTATCTGGTGGTAGGAATTTGTTTGCACATTTTTTAAACCTTGTTCTTTTAAGTAATCGTATGCGTTGTGATATATTGTTCTGTGTTGACATTTTTCATTTTTATCTATTTTAAAGTAAACCTCTATTTTAAAGAGACTGCTTGGTGTGCCTTCGAAATTCTTTCTTTGACAAGTGAAACATATATGGTTAAAGTTGACACTGTGCATAGCTTAATGGTAATACCAAACTGGGAAAAGGTAAGAGTTTATCTGAGGTCTTTCATAGAGTTTTAGAGGGTTCATTTTCTACACCTGGTTAGGTGCCCATATGCAAAAGATATCTGGCATCCCCCGAAGAGCAGAATTATCTGAGCCTGTACATTGGGTATGCTAGCAAGAGGTTCACAGTTTGAATCCCTCCAGAACTTGAGACCAAAGGTGATTCGAACCCACAAAACAGACAGGAGGGTTACCCTGTTCTGTTCCTGTTCACAATACTGTGCTCGGAGGTTGGCACTATGGTAGCAGAGGGCCTGACCTGCTGAGTGGAGTTGTGACAGTCAGGACATGTCCTGAGGCACAAATGTGAATTTTTTGAGGTGGTAAACCTTTGGAACACAGCCTTTCAGTACAGACAGTGGACACAAAGGCATTACAAGTCATTAAGGTAAACTTGGACCAATTTATCTTTACCAAGAGAATAAAAGGCTACCTACTTGCAGAATGGGCAGGGCATCCCTATAAATTACTATATGTTAGCATAGAATACTTGTTGGACCCTGCTTATGAAAGGAAATGGGTGAACACGATGGTGCTAGAGTCCCTTTCAACTTTGTATCTTAAATTTCTATGTTACTATGTAAGTGTACTATGAATTCAGGAAGACATTGTGAAAACATTTATACAGACTGTACTTATGTATTAGAATTTGTGCATTCTAGGATGGCCTCATTTTGCTGAAACACCTAGTTTAAAGGGAAGTCTTGGGGGAACCAGGTATATTTCCAAAATGATTAAAACCTGTGCTCAATTGCTACATTTCGGTGCTTCACTTACTAGGTGGCTTAGTCAAAAGCTCACCCAAATAACAAAACAATTCCTCAATACTCTGGTACTGAAATATAAGTGAGCAACAGGCAATGGTCATAAAATAGGATGCAAAAAGAAGGCTTGCATTCCTTGCAAAAAGTATTATTTTATTTTTGTCTTATCTTTTTTTGCTCCTTTTAAAATACATACACAAATGTGCAAAAAGTGTGCAGCAAAGTGCAATAAAGTGTATAAAAAAATCAATGTAAATATACAATTCACTTCATAATGCACATATACAAAAAATTACCTTACCCCAGTCCAACTAGACAGCCACTATAACCTCAGTGCAAGGCTTCTTCAGGGGAGTGGCCAGAAAAGCCCCGTCACCATTTTTATACACCAAGGTGCTTGTGCTAATTTTTAAAGTGCTATACATCAATTAATCACATTGTTTCTATAAGTAAAAAAGGTATCAATGCTTAGTATCAGTAATGCCTGTGTTAATTAAATTTGAATTATTTAAATCACATAATTTTACATACAGCTTTATCCATTAAACATTAATTTATACATACTCTATTTTACCTATGCATCCTTGATTAGAAATTCATTTCCAAATGATAAATAGCAGAAAAAAGAACATTAAATAGCAAGCTTATTTTCCCTTATGTTGTCCATAATGTCATTACAAATGCTATGTTTCCCTTATAATAGCAAAATGACTTTCTATAATAAATGATGTCATATAAATTTTGTTTGTAAAACAATAGATGAGGACAAAGTCCAGCAGGCTTGCTTTCTTGTTGTTTTTTGTCATGATATGATTTGAGACCCAAAGATTTCATTGCTTTTTCCACAGGCATATTGTCTGGAGTCATCTCATGTACAGATTGAATTTCAAATAGATAAACTATGAAGGAACAAACAAAATATTGTATCATACAATAGACATTTAGAGAACGGTCACAAAGGGAATTTTTCCCAAATTCTTACTTAACTAATGTCAATTTAAATGCATACACTTCTAATAGTGCCCTACATAAGAAGATACTTCAGTACATTTATTTACAAAATTATGAGCATCACACTTAAAAGTCACCTTTATTTTATTATTTCATGAATAGAACTATGCTTATAAATAACATTCAAATCCAAAATATCATTAAGCCCTTCAGGTTTTAGCATTCGTAAATGCCAAATCCAGACAGTTTCCAGTTGTGGCAATTTATCATTTGATGGGATATTCTTCTTTTTCCCATTTCATGCACACTCCAGACCCATATATATTAGATCCTTAGGATCTGAGTTGTGAAAATCTTTATAATGAATTGCAACTGGACTGTTTTCATAAACATTAATAATGTTGCGAATATGTTCCTGTATACGTTTATTTACAACTCTTTTGGTCATACCTATATATAATTTGTTACAGGAACATATTAATACATATATTACATGTGTGGTTCTACATGTGATGCACCCCCTTATGTCATACTTTTTCAATGTATTTGGGTGAATAAAGGAATTTCCTTCTACTGCAAATTGACAAATATTGCATTATTTGCATTTTCTGAAGCCTGGGGGGGGGCATTTTAATTTCTCTGTTGAGTTTACTGTGTACCTAATGGTCCTTAAGATTTCTCACCCTATGTAATGACACCCTCAGCTTTGGTCCAAAGGCATTTCCCAAATCATGATAGTTTGTCAGAACTGGCCAGTATTTATGTATTACATTTCCAATTTTACCAGAGACAGAGCAGTATTCTATACTGAAGGTTACTGGTTTCCCAGTTACATTTTTCTCCCTTACATTGTGAAGCAGATCCTTTCTTCCTTTTTGCAGTACTCTAACTTTAGCATCTTGCAATAATGTGTAACTGTACCCTCTCTCTAGAAAACAATCATTTCTGAACATCCACTTTCAAAATCTTCTGTGTTACTACAATTTCTCTTCAGCTGCAGCATTTGGCCATAGATTATTGATTCTTTCAATTTCTTCGGATATACACTAGTACAATGCAAATAAGAATTGCACAATGTCTGCTTTTTGAAAATTTTAGTGATTACATTTTCACCTGCTTTACCCTCAAGTGTTACATCTAAAAATGGAACAGATCTCTCATGTGCTGTATAGGTCACTTTCAGTCCCAATCTGTTCGTACCCAGCCAGTCAATAAATTCTGGTATTTTTTGTCTATCTCCTTCCCATATGCAGATGATGTCATAAATAAAATGAAACCATAAGATAACATCATCTGCATAGGGGAAGGTATCACTAAATATTCTTTCAAGCTCTCAGAGTCCCAGAGTTAAATTGGCATAAGAAGGTGCCACACAGGTACACACTGCAGTTCCTAACAATTGAAAATAACGTTCCCCATTGAATTCAAAATTATTATGGGTTAAAATGAATTGTATGCTTGCCACAAGAAATTGAGTTGGATTTGCTGTTGGGCTGTGTTCAAGAAAATACTTGCAAGCCATGATGCTGTCACAATGTCTTATCAAAGAATATAACTGCTCAATATCTATTGTGATCCATGTATAACTATTTTCCCACTTGAAGTCTTGCAACTTTACTAAAAGAGCTCCAGTGTCTTTCGAGTAGGATCTCAAACTAATCACCTCCTTTTTAAGAAGAAATCTACAAAAACAGATACATTATCTGTAAGGGATCCTACTCCAGAGACAATGGGTCGTCCAGGTGGAGCACTTTGATTTTTGTGAATTTTCAGTAAAGCATATAAGACAGGAGTGACTGGATGTTCTGCCCACAAGAAATTAAACTCATTCTCAGTGATAACTGATGAATCTCTGGCACCCATTAATAACTTGTTCAACTCTGCCATAAATTTATGAGCAGTGGTGACAGGGGCTTTTCTGGCCACTCCCCCTGAAGAAGCCTTGAGGCAAAGCACTGGGGTTATAGTGGTTGGCTAGTTGGACTGGGGTAAGGTAATTTTTTTGTATATGTACATTATGAAGTGAATTGTGTATTTACATGGACTTTTTTATACACTTTGTTGCACTTTGCTGCACACTTTTTTGCACATTTTTGTATGTATTTTAAAAGAAGCAAAAAAGATAAGACAAAAATAAAATAATATGTTTTGCAATGAATACAAGCCTTCATTTTGCATCTTATTTTATGACCATTACCTGTTGCTCACTTATATTTTGGTGCCAGAGTACTGAGGAATTTTTTGGGGGGAACCAAGTAGCTGCAGCAGAGTAGTTACAAATAGAGTTTATATGCAGCCATACAGGTGTACAATGAGGGATCTGCCGTTCTGCAGCTGCAGAAGCAAGTGTAAGCCATAATACTGATTTCTATCTGCAGAAGCATAGACTCCTGTGAGGCCTGCAGTTCTGCTGCTGCATTTAGAAATCCCGGATACCTAAATTGCAACATTACTTTTTTCTGCAGAAGCACAGGCCTCTGTGCACTTCTACAGCCACAGATACAAATCCAGGAAGGTAGCATATAAGTGCTACTGCATTTGTTTTATCTGGAAACAGTTGTATGTTGTTTGTCTTACCTGATGATGGCTGTCTGTGGTTGCTTGTGTGTTCTTGTCCTTTTACTGCTGGGGGGAGTTAGGGTTGGGAATCTTGATGCCACACTTCCCTACTTTTGTGACATTAAGTTGAACCCATGACTGACACTGTAGTGGAGTATCAATCATTAGGTTTTACTGTTCAACCACTTGGTCATTACACATTAAAGAATACAAAATCAAAACATCTACATTCATTAATATACTGGAACATTTTCATTAAAATTATATTATTTTAAAAAACAATCTGGTTTCATACATATTTACTTAAGAGGTACAGTTAGATGCCTGTAGAAAAAGTTCACTTCATCAAATTACATTATAACTTCTTCATATATACAAAACAATTTTTAATGCATTTCAATATCACTGTTGAGTTACATAGTAAGTATAATGGGGATTGCCAATAAAAGGCAAGCCAGGTTGTCCAGTGAGCCTCCCCCAGGAAGATGTGAATAGGAGGGGGAGAAAATGGGGAGAGGGGAAGGGATTAGAGGGGGAAGGGCCTTGTGACATCACCAAACAGGAAAAGGGTAAAATGACAAGAGCAAGTCAGAGTCTCAGGGATTGGCTGAGGGGAGGAGCCCAAAGGAGGTCCTGACCAGGGACCTATTAGGTGTATATTAGGTCAGGTCTCAGGCAGGATGACCTCTTTTGCTGGGAATTTTTGTCTAGAAGCAGAATTCAGCACATCGTTTGGCAAGTCAGGTAAGGCACAAAGAACTACTAGGCCTGTAGCCATGTGGCCCAAATGGCCGTCCCAGGTTGGCTTTGGTTGTCTCTCATTTTACAGTGAACAGTTACATAGGAATAAGGAAGATAATAATTACTGGAAAGGCATTATGGTTTGGTTTGTAGTAGGTTGTGAGCGAGTTTGAGAGAGAACAAGCATTTGTTTGCACAGCTAGGCCATTTGGCCACATGGTCTGAGGGCAAGGTTTTCATTTGTTTTGATGTCTTGTGAGAATATAAGAAAAAATGAAAAAAACTATTGCCTGGCCTCAGGCTGCTAGGGACTAACCACAATAATTTGTTTTAGATTTATCTTATTAGGGTATATTGGGCCACAGAGAGACTCAGGTATAAGACATGTGCTCGCTAAGGTGGCTACAAGAATGGAAGGCCTGGGAGCCAGCCACCGTGGCCAGTTTAAGGTTGAATCTGGTTGCAGCCATTTGCAACAAAATGATAGAGCCTACCCCGGTTAAACAGGAGCTCGGGGTAGCTTGCAAGGGCAGAGTGAATTGGCAGAGCTTTGGGGGCATGGTGTGGATAGGAGGCAAAGTTATTAATTTTTTTTTTAAAAGAAGAAAGGAAAAGAGAGCAACGGATGTGCTGTGAAGCCAGATGGCATTCGGATGAGAGAGCAGTACCAGCCGGGTGGAAGATTGGGTGTTTTGTTGGTAAGCAGGGAAGGAGAATACTGAAGAGGGGCTCCCAGGTGAGGATAGTGTCTGTGGTGGGGGCCAGGTTTGTTTACGAGTTGGCGAGTGGCAGAGTGGGAAGGCACAGCAGTTTTGGAAACACCCTTTTGGCCATGACAAGGTTTGTTGGACATGGGTAAGGGAAGCGGTTTTAGCTTGTAAGCTGGAGGATCGGTTGGCACAAGGCAGCGCAATCCTGCAGGACAAGCTACCATGTGGGGCCTGTTGGTGGAACGCCTGAGCATCTGACGTGGTTTGAGGGGCCTTGCAAGTGATCAAAATGACTGGAGTCTTGTGTTTGTGCAGCAGTGAGGCCCTGCTTGTTTTCCTTGGCATTCGGGAATTATTTAAGCTTCTCTGGGGTGGTCAAGGGGAAGCTTGTTGGGAGCGAATGGGGTGGCGGGAATACGAATGCGTGTTGAACGTGCAGGTGAGGGCAGGCCTGAGCAGCAACACAGGGGAGTCTGCATGAATTGCTCTGGAAAAAAAAACAGAGAAAATGCCAGAGTTACAAAGCATTGCCTGGAAAGGTTGTTGTAAGTACCACAGATACAAGGTTGTCACCGTGGGGGTCCAAGAAAAAGAGAAAGAGGGGATAACATATAACAAAGGAAGCGGGTGTTTCTGCCTCACGGCAGTGGTCTTGGAAGGCCGCAGGAGACACAGGGAGGCCACCGATGAAAGGGTGGGTGTGTGGCAAGGACCAGGAGGCTGTGAGTTTTTCAGGGGAGTAGGGGTTTTCTTTCGCAGCATGACGAGTAGGGGGCAACAAAGGCATTTTGGGCTGAAATGGGTGTAACCATGGGGGGATAGTGAGTGGGCTTACCAGAATGGCGTGATTGGCACAAGGGGAGTGAGGAGGCCAGGAGGCCAAGTGGCCCAGTGTGGCCCAAAGGGGGTGAGGTTTCTTTTTCTCTCTCATGGTTACAGCTGGGGCAACTGGAGCCCAAGGCCATGCGGGCATTTCTGGTGGGGTTTTTCTGTATCAGGTTTATACATTAGGTAAAGAGATGCTGATTCTTAGTTTTGATGTAGAGGTTTGCCCCTTATTTGATGTGATAACAGGCATTTTCTGTCATTTTTGTCTGAATTGTCTTTCTACCAGATTTTTTTTATTTCTGTTATTAATAGCCTATAATGATTCCCATGCTAAGCGTGAACAATCACTATTCATCCTTCTCTGTTGGCACATGCTTACCATGAGTTAACTTATAAGTGCTTTATACACACAAGAAAAATGTCAATTAGTTATCAGGGTAAGGAGAAAATCTCCAGTTTCAGGCATACTGTATAACCATATCCCTGAGGGTCTAATGAATCCTCCCTCCCTATCCCTGAGCCCCAGTAAGTTAAAGAACATCACTTCCCTGGTGGTCTAGTGCACCTCCACCCCCACTCCAGCAGGTAGTGTCCCACCACCCTACTCTCCCCTGTTCTGAACCATAACCAGCAACCAGCACAGCCCTCCTCTCACCACCATGGCTGTCCACTGACTGAGCTTTCAATGAACGCATACTGCATATTGGGTTGGGAGGAGGGAGGGTTAACTAGATCACCAGAGTTATGGTTATATTGCCTATACAGGGGATCAGGATGGGGGATTATACTGGACACCAGACCAACATGTAAATATTCCAGGTAGGTGATCAGGTGAGGGTGGGACCACTGGACACCAGGGAAAACAGGTACATATACTGGACATGTGATTGGGGGGAGGGACCCCTAGCCACCAGGGAGAAGTTTTTTTATCCCAACAGAATGGCATTCAGTGGGGTAGGGACCACTAGCCACCAGGATAACATGTTTTTTTTTTTAAATGGGATGGTGATCAGCGGGGGGCAGGGACCATTGGCCACCAGAATGATTTGCTTTTATCACAAAAGGACGGCAATCATAGGGGGGAGTGACCACTATCCACCAGGATAATTTACTTTTATCACAAAAGGACGGCAGTTGTAGGGGGGAGTGACCACTATCCACCAGGATGATTTGTTTTTATTTCAATGGGACAGTGAATGCTGGAGGGAATGACCACTGGCCACCAGGAAACATAGAAACATAGAATTTGACAGCAGATAAGGACTGCTTGGCCCACCTAGTCTGCCCATGTCCCTACCTGATGGATAAGCTGCAAAATCTAGTTAATCAACAGCTTGCTTCCTCCTACCCCCCACTAGAATTGCCTTATGTCTGTCCCATGCATTCTTGAATTTTCCCACTGTTCCTGACTCCACAACCTCCTCAGAAAGGCTGGTCCATGCATCCACAACCCTCTCTGTGAAAAAATACTTTCCAACATTACCTCTGAGCCATCCCCCTTCTAGTTTCAAATTGTGTCACTTGTTCTTGCACATCTCTTTTTCTGAAAGATGCTACCCTCTTGTACTTTGTTAATTCCCTTGAGATACTTGAAAGTTTCTATCATGTCCCCCCTCTCCCTCCTTTCCTCAAGGGTATACATATTAAGCTGCTTTAGTCTTTCCTCGTATGTCTTCTGGTGCAGACCCTGCATCATTTTGGTTGCCCTCCTCTGAACAGCCTCCACTCTGTCTATGTCTTTGCGGAGATGGGGTCTCCAGAATTGCAAGCAGTACTCCAGATGGGATCTCACCAACTGTCTGTACAGAGGGATAACAACTTCCTGTTTTCTACTGTTGATGCCTCTCCCAGTGCATCCCAGTATCCCCCAGCCCACCTTACTGCCTTCTTACATTGCTTGTCCACTTTTAGGTCATCTGATATAATTACTTCCTAGGTCTCTTCCAATTTTTGTTGTTGTTGTTATCTCACCCCCCATTGTGTACTCTTCCCCTGGGTTTTTGTTTCCCCAAGTGCATTACCTTGCACTTCTTTGCATTGAATCTAAGCTGCCATATATTTGACCATTCCTCCAACCTTGCCAAGTCCTTTTTCATCCTTTCAACCCCACCTTGTGTATCAATCCTGTTGCAGATCTTTGTGTCGTCTGTAAAGGGGCACACTTTCCCTTTCAGGTGCTCTCCAATGTCACTTATAAAGACATTAAAGAGGACCAGTCCCAGTACTGAACCCTGTGATACCCTGCTACTTACCCTCCTTTCTTCACTGTGGATTCTGTTTACTATTACCCTTTGCATCCTGTTGTTCAGCCAGTTTTCTATCCAGGCTACCATCTTGGGACCCATTCCAAGGCTGGCTAACTTGTATATTAATCTTTTGTGTGAGACTGTGTCAAATGCCTTGCTAAAATCTAGGTAGGCGATATCCACAGCTCCTCCCTGGTCTACTACTTTGGTCACCCAGTCAAATAAATCTATTAGGTTCATCTGACATGACCTTCCTGCTGTGAAACCATGCTGCCTTGGGTCCTGTGCCCCATTGGCCTCTAGGTACTCAACAATTCTTTCCTTCAGAAGTGATTACATAATTTTCCTTACCACTGAGGTCAAACTAACAAGTCTGTAGTTTCCTGCCTCTGCCCTGCTCCCACTTTTGTGAAGTGGAATCATATCCACCCTCGTCCAGTCCTCAGGTACCACCCCATCCTCCCATGATTTGTTAAAGAAAGTAGTCAGTGGTGTTACTAGTTCTACCCTTAGTTCTTTTAGAATTCTGGGGTGAATCCCATCAGGCCCCATTGCTTTGTTCACCCTCAGTTTCAAGAGTTCTTTCAAAATCCTTTCTTCTGTGAATGGACCGGTATCGACCCCACTCCCATCCAGAGTGTTTCTCTTGATTGGTTTAGGTAACTCCCCCTCCTCTTCCGTTGTGAATACTGAGCAGAAATATTCATTCAGTATCCCAGCTTTTTCGCTGTCACCCTCTGCCCACATTCCCTCCCCTTTATTAAGTCTCTGTATCCCTCCCTTGGTCTTTTTTACTCCCTAATGTACCTATAAAAGGTTTTATCCTCCTTCTTAACAGAGTTGGCTATCTTTTCCTCAGTTTGTGCCTTTGCTATTCTGACTGCCTTCCCTGCCTCCTTCTGCTTTAACTGATAAAGTTCTCTGTCCTGCTCCTTCTGTGTTTCCTTATATTTCCTGAATGCTATCCTTTTCTCCTTAACCTTCCCTTCCACCTCTTTTGAGAACCATAGTGTTTTTCCTTTGTTTTGTTTTATTGATTTGCTTCACACAAAGGCTTTTTGCCTCTGTGATGGCTGTTTTAATTATTCCCCATTGTTCCTCCACCCCTTCTTCTTGCCCATTTGCTAGTGCTTTCCTGAGGCCCGCTCTCATTTTCTCAAAGTCAGCCCTCCTAAGGTCCAATACTCTTGTTTTTGTATGGCTTGACTCTACAGCTATGTTTATTGTGAACCACACTGTTTGGTGGTCACTTGTTCCTAGAGGGCTGCCCACTTCTAAATCTGAGATCCTTTCTCCATCCCCATTTGAGAGTACCAGGACTATGATTGCTCCCTCCCTCCCGAGTGGGTTCCAACACTAGCTGTCTGAGGCATGCCCCCTGTAGGGCATCAAGAATGACCCTGCTCTTGGATTTGCCTGCAGCAAAGGTATTCCAGTTAACATCTGGCATATTCAGGTCCCCCATCAACAATATCTCCCCTTTTTCTGCTATTTTAAGGATGCCTTCTAACATTTCCTGTCCATTCCCTTCCCTTGAGATGGGGGTCTGTACACCACCGTGCGGATTGTGGTGCCATTTCCTGTGTCCAGAGTGACCCATAGTGACTCATCAACTTCCAGTTTACTCTTTAGTTCTGTTGCTTTAATCCCTTCCCTTAAATAGAGAGCTACTCCTTCTACTCTTTTATCCTCTCTGTCCCTCCTGTAGATTGTGTATCCTGGTATGTTGACATCCCAATCACGGTTCTCTGTGTACCATGTTTCAGTGACTGCCACAATATCCAGGCATCCCTCTTCCATCAAGGCCACTAGTTCAGGGAGCTTGTTACACAGACTGTGGACATTGGTACTCATCACCCTCCATTTTTTGATGGCCTTACCCCTTTTAGTCCCATCCCTGTCCTTACTGCCTTTTTCTGCATTTACCCCTGTCCTGCTCCCTACTGATTTCTCTTCCTTGGTGTTTACCTCTCTGACTACTGTGTTTTGTGGGGGGAGGCTGGGATTTCCCTGCTCCTTTTCAGTGCCTCCCCCCTTGGCTAGTTTAAATGATTGCCAATGAAGCATTTAAACTTATCACCTAGGATCCTGATTCCCCCCCCCAGACAGATGCATACCATCGCACCAATATAGGCCTGTATCACTCCAGGTGGCTCCCCAGTCCCCAATAAAGCCAAAACCCTGAGCTCCACACCAGTATTTCAACCATTCATTGAATCCCATGGTGCGGAGTACCCTAGCATCATCCTTGCCATAGACAGGCAGCACCTCCAAGAAGGTTACCATACATGCTACTTGTCTAAGGCCCCTTCCCAACTCTACAAACTCCTCTTGTACTGCTCTGATCCCATTCACAGTCAGGTCATTTGTCCCTAGGTGGACAATGACATCCAGCTCCCTCCCTCGTGCAGCTGCTCCCATGATCCCAAAGATTTGCTTCCTGTCCCTCTGATCCATGGTGCCAGGCAGGCACCTTACCTCCCTTTCCCCTTCCTTCCCCACTTCTACCCCCATAATGATTGAGTCCCCCACCAGGAGTTGTTTCCTTACCCTGTGGGGTCTCATGCCACCTTCTTGTGGGTCTCCTTTGTGGAGGTTCCTAGCATCCTCCTTGCTCTCCACTGTAGGTGCCTCCATAGAGGAACCCCTCTTTGCCAGAATGGCATATGAACTGTGGAGAGGTACAACTGGAGGGATGCACCTCTATTCCACCACCCTCTCCCTCTCCCTTCCTCCCTCCCTGAGCCCACCTCGGTACAACCATTTTTAGCACAATGGGATGGTGATTGGCTGGAGGAAAGACCACTAGCCACCAGGATGATATGCTTTTTTTTTCAATGGGATGGTGATGAGCGTGGAGAGGGACCATTAGCCACCAGGATGGTTTGTTTCTGTCACAACAGGACAGCGATTGGCAGGGGGAGGGACCACTAGCCACCAAGGACATTTCTTCTTGCTACTTGGGCCAGCAATCAGCCTTCATGGGGGGCACTAACTTTCATTGCAGCCTATGTAAATGGGCCCATAATGGGCATGCAAATGGGCACCTAGTGCCTTGCATGCCCAATGGACTCATTTACATAGCTGCCTTTGTGAACTGGGCATAGTGCACCTGTGCTATTCATTGTAGGGCCATGTTCCTGGCTGCATGTTGGGGTGGAGTAACTCGGGTCGGGGCTAGCGGTAATGGGGTTACCGCTGCCTCAACCTAGCCCAGTTCACAGTCAGATAGCCCAGTGCACTATCCAACTGTGAATAGCAAACCTCAAAACCTGCACAATCACAAAGTGCAGTGCAAACATTTGTTCAGTACTTTGCAATTCTTTTGTGAATCTGGCCCCTGGAGTCCATATAACTTGGAGATTTTTTTTTCCCTGATATGAATTGTTTACTTAGGCTGCCTTTAAGAGATGTACATTTAGAAGACCCTGCAGGGGTCTGGTGATTTTTGTATCCACTTCTTTGGCATGCTTGACTAAGAATTTAAATTTGAGTCATGATGTTTGTTTGGGCATAGCGTTGCACATTAAAGATCAACTGCAGGTATATTATAAGCATCTTATAAATGTTTCATCTTGTCCCTAACATAAGGACAACCAGGCCTTATTTATTACATATGAAATGAAGAAATTGGCATTTGTCATATACAGATACTATTTTGATGCTCTCCTATTTGATGGTTTCACAGAAAATCCCTCAGACATTTTTAGACCAGCTGATGGAATCTTGAGTAAGTGCTCATTCCATTCAAGCAACAATGACATAATTTTTTGTCAAGGTCCTGGCAGTTCAGTATACACACACACACACACACACACAAATGTACATCAGATTGTAAAATGGCAACAACTCATGTTTATTTTCAATTGTCCGAGGACCTTTACCTATTAAATGTTATCAGTTCAGCATTACAGATAAACATTTGGTTACTTTCACAGATTAATCAGTATTTTTTTAGGGGACAATACTTTGAAATAAAGAGGAAGCTGTTGAGCTTCATTCAGGACAGGAAGAGGACAAAGGAAACAAAAATGTTCATGTTAAGAGCCTGTCATTTTGTTGATTTTTTTTTTGGGGGTGGGATGGGAGTGGTGATACTAAGCATCAAGTCTTGATCATCTTAGGGAAATAGACTGATATCTACTCATGGCATTTTTCTGGAATAAGTTGATTAATACAGGCCAGCACCAGAAAATTGGAAGCAGACTGATTTTTAAATGTCATAACATGATGTACTGAGCTGCCAGGACCTTGAGGATAATGATGCCATTGTTGCTATATATGGAGTGGTTGTTCTCATGGTGAGCAAATAAAATATGTTAAAAGCATTTTAAAAACACTGCAATTTATCTTTAAAAACAGTCCAGTTATGGTTATGATTATTTTTAATATTTACTTTCCACCCAAGCTACTGGAAACTGAGGAAAATTCATTTATAAAGTATATAGAAGAGTTTATTTGCCAGATTCATACAGAATATCTTGATGTGTTTATTATTATTATGGGCGGGGGGGTGATGTAAATGTATGCATGGGAAGAGAACATGAAAACTAAAGTAATTTGGGGGACATAGATGATGCAGTTCAGATTCAGATTAGAAATGGAATTGACACTAAAGTCAATGATAGAGGGAAGAACATTTTGAGTATGGCCCAAAGTACTAATATGAGAATATTAAATGGTCAAGTATTGGGTGATTTTGAGTGGGTTATAACATTCCAGACAGCTACAGGGAGTACCTCTCCTGATATTACCAGTATTGATATATATTATTTTCATTAAACTGTGAGCATGAAAGTAATCCAACTATCAGAGAGTGACCGTTTTCCATTGTTATTAACATTAGATATGGGGTGGAAGAATCCTGAGGAGGCTAGAAGCAAAATTAATTTAAAACTAATCTTAACACTATTATTTCACATAAAATGGTAGCATAGAATGTATGTAGCTTAGCTTGTATCAAATGTTAAAAAATGAACATGGAACAGGATATATATGAATGAGGTGAACTATGCATTGAATAGTGATATTGTCATGGATTTCAGACAGAAACTTCTTGCTGTAACAAATTCTGATTGTCCCAATACTGTAGGGGGTAGATAGATTTGTGGAATGTATGAAAAGATAATAGAAAATGTCTTGTCATCTCTAAGATCTTTGGGTGGTCTAACTAAACATACAATGCTGAAGGCAAAAAATGCATGGTTTGATAAGGAATGTGCAGAACTGAAGTGAGTCATACATAAAATTGACAAATAGTCCAGGAAATCATGAAATTTAGCTACAATGAGAGCTGTCAGAGAGTTAAAAAAAGAATACAGGCAATTAGTTGGAAATAAAAAAAAATATAAGTCTGATTAGTGGGTGAAATTGCAAGAAGCAATCTGAAGTAAAGACTCAAAGAAGTTCTGGGAAATGGTGATGTATGAAAAGGTCAATAGACCAATAGATTTCAATCCACCTATAAATGTACAGAGTTGGGTTAACTATTTTACAGAGCTCTATGTGATTAAAAAGGTCACAGTGCATGTTCATGAATTTTCAGATATATCAGCCAGATTGAATCAGTATTTGGAGGGGTTAGAACACTGGCCTACAGTTAGCAAAAATTTAGTTATGGCCTTAATTCTTGAACAAAAAAATAACAAAGCACCTGGTAGGGATGAGGTAAAGGTAGAGTTATTTGGGGCAAATCCAGATTGGTGGGTGGCGTGCTAGCAGCCCTTTTTACAGCAATCAATAGCAACCTGATTCTGCCTACTTTATGGAACAGTGCTACAATTGTACCTAAGTTAAAAAAAGTGACATAGCCAATTCTAGATGTTATTGCCCAATTTCACTGTCATGTAATGGTATGAATATTTATTCACAGCTTACATTGATGTTTCTCAAGAGCTGGATCAATGAAAATGACGTGCTGTCAACATTCCAGGATGGGTTTAGGAAACAATGTGGTACAGTTGATCATCTGTTTACTCTTCTGTATATTGTGGATAAGTATGTAAACGGTAACAAGAAGGACTCTATATATTTTGCCTTTCTTGATATTAATGCTGCATTTGATAATGTAAATTAGAATGTTTTGTGGAATTTACTAATGGATTTAAATACTCCCAAGCTACCATTAGCAATACTGATAATATTACATTCGGGTACTACAGCTGTTGTAAAAGTATCCAGTGATGGAAACTGTTCTGCTTATCTTGATAATAAAACAAGTGTCAAGCAGGGATATCTGCTCACTCCATTGTTGTTTAATTTATATATTGAGACACTGGTTAAAACCTTAAAGCCTATTGGTGCCCTTGCCCCCAAAATTAATGATATTGAGATTAAACAATTATTATATAAAGATGATACAGTATTAATTTCTAGGACCCCTTTGGGGTTAAAGAAAGCATTATCAACAGTAATGACTCATTTGAACATGATTAATCTTGATCTTAAAATCGATAAGACCAAAATTATGGTTATTAATGGTGAATCATTCAAACTACAGCCCTGGATCATGGAAAATGTGTCCTTCACGGAGGTTGACCACTAGTGTTATTTGGGTGTGATCTTACATAGGAAAATGCGTTGAAAAATGCATTTGGAAAATAAAAAAGTACCCAGATTTCTTCTAATGCAATCTTCAGGTTTGCTAACAATGTTGCAAACAATTCATTCACAGCTCTTAAGCGTGCATTTACAGCAAAGGTTAATGCACAACTTCTGTATGGTGCAGAAGTGTGAGGCTTGCAGACACCCTTACTGGAGTTAGAACAGATGCAGAACTATTTTTTTAAGATCTGTATTGGAAATGCCAAGGGATACTCCATCTGCTGTTTTAAGAATTGAAGCTAAAATGCCCACTTTTGAATTTCAAGCTCACATGAGGGCTATGAAATATTGGACTAAAATTCTATTAATGCAAAAATGGATGTTACTAATCAATTCTGGACAGCTTACATCAAATTTAATTATCACATAACATGGTTTGGCAAATTAAATGATTTGCTAACAAGATAGGGACTAGAATATATCTGGGCAGAATCTGCTGTGTTATTCCATCCTAATTATGTGAGTAATGTGACTTTGAGATTATATGACTACTATAATACAAGGGACAGGGAAGTTCTCTCAAATTTCTCTGGTCTCAAGAAGTATAGTAAGATGAATGATTCATCATATAATTCTCATTATTTAAGTTTTGTGGATAATGCTATGGACAGCAGGGCATTAGCCAAATTTTGACTCAATATTTTGAGTAAATCTGGGGGATGGTGGAGGTTTTTTTTTTTTAATTTAGTTGTTTAAACAGGAGTAGCACATGCTGGAGTTTTGAGGAATATATGTTTGGTATTGCTTGTTGATCCTGCTCTGCAACAGTTAAACTGACATTAAAGCATGTACTGAGCTAATGTACAAGATTTAAGAAGGAAAGAATGACATGGTTGTATCCTCTTACTAATATTATTGATATGTCTGATTCTAGGGATGTGTTGACATATACATTATTCTACTATGAAACCAAATCAGTTCTTTTTGCTATGGCAAAGTTTGCAAAATCATTTTATTTAAAGTCCAGTTGATATTTATATATATTCTAGTGCAATACTGTGGATGGTATATGTTGTGTCTAGCTTAACGTCTTTATATACATGTCTTTTTACTGCATGTAACAAGCAACATGATGTTGTATATGCATCTAATAAAGAAATCTGAATCTGAAATAGTCTTATTTTTATTTATTATTTTAGAGTGTGTGTCCTTTGTTTCATCCTTCTTAGTTTCTGTTTCCTTTATATACTGTCCTGACCAGAATGATTAATAATTTTTTTACTTCATGTCATCATTTTGACAAAATATAAGAATGTGTATGAAAGAGAATTCTAACCAAAATAGAAGATTTAGCCAATTCAAGTATCCTGAAACAGTGATTTCAACTATATATCTCTATACAATACCCTTGTCTCTGGGAATTTGCTCTTGGGGTTCTTGTCTTTGTAGTTGTTTTCTTCTCTACTGTGGGCTCCACATGAACCAAACAAGTAAGATCTTCCTAAGGTTGGCTCGCTCCCTCCCTCCCTCTGGGCTGAGATACAGATATAGAACACTGATGAGTCTTAATAAGGATGAAACACTTGTCTGTGTCTGCTGTTCTCAGCCTTTGCTGGTTGCATTGTGAAGCTTTTCAGCACCATGCACTTCTGCTTAAAGTTGAGCCAGTCCAAATTCTTTCATGGGGATCTGCATATGCTTCCCATGATGCTTTGCATTATTGGGGTATGTGCAATTGTGTATCTCTACACAATATTCAGAATACACCAATATATTACTTTTAAAAGCAGAAGGGAACTTTGACAGTTAAAATGATAACACCAATTAACAACCTACGTGCACGTTACTGCACCCCTAATAAATAATAGTTTGCCAATAATAGCTCACTTATAGTGTATCAGTCTGCATATAAAAAATTGTGCTGAGCCTCCCAATGAGTGTTTCTTCTTTCTTCAACTTTTTTCTTGCTCTGTCTTCTTTTGTGCATATTATTTTTCTGCTGTTGCTTTGTTGTTTTTCTTTTTGTCTGATCCTCCCTTTTTTTCTTTCTCCATATGTATTATTCTCTTCCTTGTCAGCTACTGGACTATGACTTTCTGCAGAAATCATTAGGGTGTGGTATTCCCACTGTTGGCAGGTTCCTGAGGATTTCATCACTTGAGAATAAAATGGAGAGAGCACTAGTTAAAATGTTCTTCATGCTTTCAGATTATAAGTTCTTATTGTCTCTAACATTTATCAGCCTCTGACAACCCTTAACATTTTCCAGTTATCACAACTTATGTCTTATGCATCTGTCTATCTTCAGTTAACTCATGTGGCTTAAAGAGCAACTTTGCACTTCAGCACATGCTTTCATAAATAAGATGTTTTTATCAGTTACAATTTACTAGAGAGTACATTTTTTCATTTTCAATGTTCCTTTCCAAGATTTATAGCACACTTTGGTAGTCCATCTAAAATGACTGTGCAGAAAACATTTGAAAACATTTGCCTCTCCCCTGCTAACCTCACAGTGCTTTGGTGTATGACATCATAGTGCTCACAATGACAACACATTGTGATGTCATAAATAGAAGTTTTGTGGTTAGCAGATGAGAGTCAGATACATTTTGAAAGACTAAGTGAAATAATAGCTGAATTATCTACAATATTTAATAGACCAACAGCAAGGGAAAGTTAAAAAAATTAAAAAAGATCTACAAAACAATAAAGTTAAAACATAATTGGTGTAAATCTAGCGTTTTTAAGCTTTTTTATTATACTAGAGACTTGATCTGTAAATACTCTACAACATTAATTGTTGCTTATTTTTTCTCCCACTTAACACCAGATGAAAAGAGTTCAGTATAATGTTGGAGGATCACACCAAGTATGAAGGTACCTAGTACCAAGTGCTAAACTTAAATTTGAAAACTGATTTTATACAGATATATAATGTATTTACTAATAAATTATTTCTACATTTTTTAAATACCACTATAAAAAGCATTAATAATTATACATTGCCTGAAAGTTACACAGAATAAACTACAGTAAACAAAAATAAACTCATATAAACTGTTACTTACTTTTAGAATAAATTGTTAACCATTTTATTCTACAGCCATTGGTGCCTTTCATTTGCTAAGCTGGGATACACTGCTTCGAATAGGGTCTGGTACAAAATATCGACTCTCATTATCTCGACACAGTAAAGATCGGCTCCTAAATACCGACACGCTTACAAGATCGCCAAAATAAATAATGAAAAACGAATGATCGACAGGCTGTACTCATAACCTTATACTTAGAACTTGTACAGCTGCATGAAGAATAATAAAAAATGTACTCATTTTCAGTGGGGTCTTAGAATTAGTGCAAGAACCCTTAGTTTGAATCCCAACACAATGTGCCCCTTGCACCACCCCCACAAAAGGGCTACTGACAATATTCTTTCCCTACAACACTTTTCAGAGCTCCAACCATTTTTTGCAACTACTAGCAATCTGCCTCCCCCACCCCCAGCTTTCTCTACACTTTTCTTTCCAGTGGGAAGGGTCTTGTCTCTAGAATGTATGGTTTCTCAGCCTCAAGCACTGAGATTTGAGACAAAGGATACAACAGACTGACCGTGTTACGGTTGTACAAGGGAATACAAACAGAACTGCTCTGAGCTGCTGGTTCTCTTCTGTCTATGATGCATAGTTCGTACTCTCTGTACTTGCCTCTGTCACCAGTCCCAAAACAAGTTGATGAGAGGCTAGTCCATGTAATGAGTGGTATTGATTCAGACATGATTGGCTGAACTAAACTGGTGAAGCACCTTCCAGAGGGTCTCTACACTGGTGCACTAGGTTGGTGAGTCACTGCATTGAAATTTAAATTCTCTGGGCCCTTGTACAAAATATCGACTACCAGAAGGTCGACAATCAATTGTTATCAGTGGTTACTACCTGGTATAAGAATACTATAATAGGCTTATTGTGTCATGAGGCTATTTCACTGAGCATTAAGTATAAACTTAGCTTTGCTAGTTTGTTAGTTGGAGCTATATTAAGCTTGGTTATACCAAAAGGAAGGAGCACAGTCCAAGGCAGTTAGTTTAAAAACTAGAGAAATAATTTCTTTGTGCATTTGCTTAATGTTCCCAAATGCCTGTGACCTATGGCAGCTTTGCTATGCAGTACTTTGCTTTATGCTCTATGAGCTCTGACAGGACTGTGCATCATTGGTGCTTCTGCCAAGATGACCAACTCCTCCTTGAGTGGTGCACTTAAAGCCTTTATTCATGCTGAGCATGAGCCACATCACCCATTATTTTAGTAACTCTATGGCAATGGCTAGTATCCCAATCAAATGCAATTCTGAACTCCTTATATGGAGAGAGCCAACTCAAGAGGCATGAGGAAATGATGGGTAAAAACAGTTCAAGATCAGACTTTATAGTTTGTTTTAAAAGTAGTATTGATTAAATTAACTATTTTCCTTTTACACAAAAAGCACTTTATACACTTTGGTACCTTATCACAATAGCACCCAACTTTAAGTATAATTGAATGAATTCACAGCACTGTGCATTTACATTTGTATGCAGCTGGTTCCCCCTGATTTTTAATATTTCTTTGGTGCTTTCAGTTTTTTATCAATAAAGTCCCATAGTTACCATAAATCTAAGTTAGTTTAAGTCTAAGTTAACAAAGGTATGGCAACCAGAGTAAAACATTATTCTAATAAAATAACCATTAATATAATGTGCAGGCTGACTAAGTGGTAAGCCCTTCATTAGAAGGAAAAACTGGATAACAGAGGCAGGTAAAATAAGATTGCAGTACCACTAATCACACTTTTTTCAAACATTTGTCTCAGTGTTTTTTTTCTTTTTGTTTATTTTGACATTGCTGCTGTACACTCAGCCCAGCAAGCTACTGAATGGTTGCAACAGCAGTTCAAAGGAACAACAAAGCCATATAAGAGGAAGAAATCCTGAGAGAAGCTAGCAGTGTCAAACCAACAATTAACCAGTGATAGTCTCTCTGCAGCAGCCACTGCAACTCTGCCACAACTATGCTAATCTCTGCTTATCTCATTAAAACAGTAGATACTACTACTTAAATCCCACAAAAGTGCAGTTTAAAATCAGTAGAAATTAAAAATATAGAAAAAATATAAAGCGATATATAGTCTAATAGTTAATAGCTAAGTGGCTAAGTGGCTCAATGCAAGGCTGACTAAAAGAACAAAAACCTTTATACAAAAATTTGTAAGACAGCAGAGAGATACAAATTCAGCTAGAGAGAGCTAAGTGTCTGTCCTCAACCACCCCAGCTTTCTTGGCTTAGGGATGAGAAATATTCAGGAATAAAATGGGATGAACTAGGGGCAGTAGCACTGTTTCCAGAAGTGGAAGAACATGGCCCATTTAAAGGACTGGAGATTTTTTGTTCTCTTGACATTGTCTGGATAACAATTCCAGCTGGTTGGAGTGGCAGCAGCAAAAGCTTTCTTGCCTATGGATTTGAAAGTTCTTTGAGTGTCCAGTGCACCTCTGATCTGAGACCTTAGCAGGTAGATTAGCACTGTTTTGCTGAGGCAGTAGTAGATGTAATCAGAGAAGGAGCCACTGACACATTTGCATAATAGCAGTGTCAGTGGCTCAGTAGGTAGCACACTCACCTCTGAGGCTAGATAATTGGAAGGTCCTGGGTCCTAGCTCCACACCAGGTACTTGGGGTAATATCCATAACTGACACAGTAGTGCAGAAAGAGGGGGTACTGCACTGTCGAGGTGCTGTCATTCAGATGTGACATTTAACCAAGGTCCCTTCTACCCATCTCTGGTCACTGTCAAGGTGGCAATAGAAGATTCCATGGCACTTATTGATGATGAGTAGGGGCATTTCACCAAGTGTCATGGCCAACATTTCCCCATCAATAAAACAGATCTATGTAACCTACCACCAGGACACATCTGAAAACAAGCTGTCATAGTTTAGTGTGCCTTTCCTGGTCAAAAATTACAAATTAAGAAATAAAAATAAATAACAAGTCAGCATAGATGGTATGATCTGGGTAGAGATGAATGCTGGTAGAAAAGTCAAAGCAGCTTGAGGGGAGGTCATTGACAAAGACACTAAATAAGAGAAAGTCCAGTATGGATCCCTGGAGTAACTTGAGGGACAGTGGTTTTGGAGTTGAAACTGAAACACTGACTTTGTCTCCGTGTGATCTAGCAGTGAGGGTGTCCTTTTCTTTTTTTTCTTTTTTTTTTGTGGTCAACTCTTCAACAGCATCCTATCACTGGTCACCTTCATGAGGAAGCTGGCAAGAACATGCTGCAAAATGTGGGACAGAGAAATTAAATTTTAAAAAGTGCTCTCTTTTGCCTGCCTAGCACCAGGAAATAACTCTTTGTTTGTTGGTAGCCCAAAAAGCCATCACTAAGAACTGGTTATCTGACAGACTCCCAACGATAGAGCTGTGACAGAATTTGATGATTGATATATATAACATGGCGAAACTCACTGCCAAAATCTCTCAAACTCTACTTCGATTTGAAGTTCTGTGGCATAGATGGGTAATATCAATTATGGATAAAAGGAATTACTTTGTGCCTTGAATGGAAACATGTTACTTTATACAATGATGTCCTTATATAGTCTTTCTTTGTTCAATGTATGAACTCTGAAGGAATGTATGTTACCCCATGTGAAACTGTGCAGCAATATGTTGTTGTTATGTTTTCTCTCTTCTAAAGCAAACATGGAATAAACTTCAATTAAAAACATGTTCGCTAGAAAATTATAATAGTTGAATATACTATCCTTATTAAATTACAGACTGAAGTAGATACCTGCTGTCTCATATTTGGCTGCAATCCTGTTAGATTAGGTTGCCACCCTGGATAATCTGGTAGTATGAAGTTAACATCTCTTATTTGGCCCTCATGGCTAGAAGTGCAGTGATTATGATGTATAGTATCTCCACACCTTGGTTAATGTCCATCCTCAAAATTTCAGATTAACCTGCAGATCAGGACTAAGACGCACACTCATGGTCCTTTGATGGGAATAGACTTTAGTAGTAGTGATCTGAGTGACTTCATCATTTGCATTCTCCAGTGTCTCTGGAATACTTGAGGCAGTCTGAGTAATCAGATTTTAGCCTTGTTTATTACCACTGAATCACCAACAGGCTTGCAAAGGGCAACACATTATTGTGGCTGGATCCTCTCAGCAATAAAAAATGGCAGGTATAGGTATGTTTCCCAATGAAGCCTGTGGCCTGGATTTTCAAAGGCCTGGATTGCAGTAGTTGTACTGGCCAAACTGTGTCACTGTAAATGTGTCAGAATATTTGTGGGCAAATATCAAACATTCTGATGTATTTACAGTATGTCATTGTGATCAATTTATGGCTGAAAATGATGTATGCATCAAATATTTGACACTTTCATCATTTTTGTAGCACAACTCATGGCACTTGTGACAAGATAAATCACATTTTCTGTGGTTTAATAGTCTTGTTGCAATGACTGTTAGTGCAGCTGAATAGCGTCACAGCTCGCTGAAAATCCAGCTCTGTAGCTGTAGTACTTGAGTTACTAGATTTGATCTTTCACTACCAGACATCTTAAAATGATTTGTTCTGTAAAACTTTATAATGCACTGTTGGGGATCTGCAGGTTAGCAGAAGGGGAATTTTCTAAAGAGTGCTTTTCACCCACTCTGTAGCCATGTAGAATATTCTCTGACTTTAAATAGGAGATTTTTGTCTATGATTAAAAGATTTTTACTTGGTAAAAAGACACTCACAGCTTTAATTCTTGTTACTGAAGGATGGAAACAGTCATTTAAATTGCATTTACAGATTAGAATAGCACTGGATAGAACTTGATTTTATGTTGCATTTTTGGTCACACTTTACGTGTCAGTTTCAATGTAACTGCAAGGGAGGTAATGATTAATTACATGCAGCTGGGATAATTACACAGTAGTTACATGTTTAATGCATGTAACTACATTGCTATTACAATGCAGTTACAGTGTAGTTACACTATAACTTCAGTGTAGTTAAGGAAACTTAAAGTGTTACCTTTTATACATTCCAATTCTCAAAGTACTTTACAGACCAATGAGCAAGATACCAGTAGTGCAGAGACTGTGTGTAGACCAATACATTTTAACGTTTATAGTAACATCTCTAATAAATATTACTGTAGAACTATTAATATTCACGTAAAGTTTCTATCACGCATGCATATTCAATTTCATGAACGCGACAATGTAACATTGTGCGTCACTACTGGCTGCAGCTACACAACTATCATATACTGACATCAACAAACACAGTACCTTTGATGTCCCATAACATATCTTTACTTAAATAGTACTGTGTTTGTTGGGTTGTTTGGCTGCCTACACATACTGTAATTTACCCCCTGTCCTGTATGCACAACACAGCAAGAACACGACTCAGAAGCAGAAAATGAGTAGGTGAAGTGAAAGGCAGAGGGAGAACATGCTTACCATATTACTGTATTCTGCTATCCTGTTGTCTTTCACAAACTGATTCTCCCCCATTATATTTTTAGAGAAAAGCTGACTGACTGGCATTCAAGTAGATGTGAAGTGCAGGCAAGCCTGAGAGCCAAAGAGTTCCTGATTCTGTCTCGTCGACAAGAAAAAAAAAAGCCATCAATGACAAGTCATTTTATCCCATTTTGTTAGATTAATCCTTCACTGCAGCATGTAAAAATGAAACAAATTGCACCAGAATGTTTCTAAGTGCTTTACTGTCGCAAAATAAACAACTAAATCCTTCTGTGGGGTCTGCAACAAACGCCAACTGAAGCATGCACCATTGCCTAGAAATAGTACCACGTGGTCGGCAGAAAAATGCCATGAATGACCGCTGTAAAACTACTGTCACGCTTAAAAGGAAAGCGCGATGATAGCAATGTTAGTTTTACAGCAAACATTACTAGTTCTACAGTAATATGTATATTAACATATGTCATTACAATAAAATAAGATCACTGAAGGCAAATATAGGTGGGTTACAGAAAAGAAAATGATCCCAATTCTAGAAGGGTTATGCCTGGCATAACTGCAGTTGCACTAAGTAGAATGGCGCATGTAGCAACTTACGCCAGCAGTTCTGACATGCACGATTCTACATAGTGGCCTGCGACATGGCACAGGCTGCTTGTGCCAAACAGCAGTTACACTGCATAAACCCCCTGTGACATGGTGCTAGGGGGTTTACAGAAGCAGTTGCACACCATTCTTGAAGGGCAGCCACAAAGTGCCTGCATCGGGATTCTACAAGAACCCCCGGAGGAGATCCAGCAATGTAAGTTATACCAGCATTTAGCTGGTATAACTTACGGATGCCCCCGGGGGTCCTGTAGAGCAGTCGACTGTCCAGCAGACAGTGCATGGTTTCCCTCCCCATGCCCAGCACACCCCAGCCGGGGTCCACAAGGCTATCCATACCCCAACCCCCAAAACAGCCATTGGCAGATGCTCCATCCCCACCCGTGTCCCGAACTGCGAGTCACCCGCCACATATGAGGCAATAAGCCAGCCCTGGTAGTCTAGTGCCCCCCCGAACTGTACATTAATACAATACAAAAAGATTCCCATTTCCCTGGTAGTCTAGTGGCCCCCCACCCAGCCATGCTAGCCCAACCAGTACCCCCCAACCGTCCCCAGCCAGCAACTGGCATAGCCCACCTCTCACCTCCATGGCCAGCCACTGACTGAGTGCAGTAGTAGCACTACTACACAGACAACTCAGAAGTAATTTCACAGTCATGTCTGCACGTAACTAATACTGCACTCAGTCGATAACTGGCCCGTCGAAATGAGGTGAGCATGCCAGCCCAGCAGGGGAGAGGTGGGGTGCTGGATGAGCTGGAAATGGCTGGAGGGCCACTAGACTACCAGGGAAATGGGGATTGTTCTTTATCTTATTAATGTACAGTTCAAAGGGGCCACTAGACTACCAGGGAAATGGGGATCATTCTTTATTTTATTAATGTACAGCTTGAGGGGGGCCACTAGACTACCAGAGAAATGGGGATCATTCTTTATCTTATTAATGTACAGTTTGGGGGGCCACTAGACTACCATGGAAACAGGGATCTTTTTCTAGTTTATTACTGAACAGTTCAGGAGGGGCACTAGACTACCAGGAAAACAAGGATCTATTATTATTTTACAGTTGGGGGGGCACTGGACTACCAGGGCAGGTGACATGCCGTAGTTGCAGTGGGCGACCCAGGGGTCGGGGCACTGGTGGGGGGTGCACTCGCGACCTGTGGCAGTAGGTTGTGACATGCTGGCCAGGTACGCCCTCTGTGTGGCGTAACTTGCCACATGTTGCAAGTCACAGAACTTTGCTGTGGAGACCCTTCACCTTCTAGATTAGGGAACAGGGTCAATGTCGCAGTTGCAGGTGGCGCAAATTACATTCGGTGGCAACTTGTGCCACCCTTCTAGAATCAGGCCTAATATCTGCAGTTGCTTCAAACAGGTTTGTCTTGCCTCTTTCAGGAGAAAACCACCCCAAAGAGGATTAGCATAGATCTCTGTAGCCAGGACAAAAAATGAGCATTATCCAGGTTGCAAGTTTAGGATGCTTTTATGACTCTCTTTTCATTAATTCTCTGATCTTTGTCTCAGCAGTTATAAAACACAAGAAATAAATATTAGAAGGAAAAGCAAAAGAGACTATATTGAACACAAACCTCCCATGGTTTTCTACGTAACATTATTATTTTGTTAGGTTTTCAGTTTGTCTAGTCTTATGTGTAGTTTGTACAATGCCTGTACTAAGATGTTCTACAAAAAAGGGGAATCTGTGCACCTTTGTGGAACATTAGCACAGGTCAAGCATGTTGTACAGGTTGGTAACTATGAGTTTGAAGCTAACTAAATTATTTAGAAACAGAGAAAAATTATGGCAGAAAAAGACGTAAGATGCCCATCTAGTCTGCCCAAGCTTATTTCCTAAACTTTTTTAGCAATAAAAAAAAACATTTATTTCAGTAACAAGTAAATATACTTTGGCAATGTTTACTTGTTAGGAGGTAGGTTATAGTTTTTTTTTTCCTTTACAGGTAACAAATAGGTAGCCATTTCTTTTTTTTTTACTTATTGTTTTTGCCCCCACTCTCTCCACGGCTGCCCCTCTCTTCAGGGCCCCAGTGCCCCCATACTAGTTCCCTATGAGTGCCCCACTCCCCATGGATTCCCAAGCCCCTGAATCACCCCCCAATTGGGGTGGAGGAGTCCCCCTTCTTCCCCATGCCTCAGAGGGAGCATGCACTTGGAAACACAGTGCAGGGACCCATCTACCAACGTGGCCATGGGGTTTCTTTTTCCTTGTTCTCCTGCTCCCTGCAGATGTCAGTGCACCAGGAGGACCAATGAGCCAGAGTTACATAGAGATGCACCTCCGCTCCAGTCCTCAGCCAACGCCAGCCCCTCCCTTGAGTTCTGCCTCCTCTGCTGCACTGGCACCACCTGTGGTCACCCAGGTGGTGGCAGTATTGTGGTGAGGAGAGCTGCCCACTCTTCCCAAAGAAGGACAGTGGCCTGTTGGGTGCTCAATCCTTCTCCTCCTGGCTGGCCCTCTGATGACCTGGGCTTGCTACCAAACCTGGGTAGCCAGCATCGCAGGCGGTAGTGCTACCACCATGCCGGCGGTGGGACAAATAGGTAGCCATTTCTGAAATTTTTCTATGTAAACTGTAGAGAAATTTCTCATTACTAGGATGTCCAGTTGCACTTATTTCCTAAAATTGTGTCAGTTGGCATGTTTTGTTAATGGGGTGTCATACAGAAAAGGCACACTGATAAGTCCTGGTAGGATAAAACACGTGTCTGGGTCTTCTGTTGGCACAGTTTGCAGACTGTGTGAGAGGCCTTTCGGCACCATGCATTTCCACTTAAAGTTGAACCAGCATAATATTTTGTGGTGATTTGCATATGCAGCCCATGATGCTTTGCATTATGGGGGTATGTGTGATTTTGTATGTTTTGTTAATTGTTTCAGTAATAAAATTCAGTTTAATTGAACATTCCGAGTTAGATCTTCTTTCAGATTTAGACTCATGAGGAGTTACAGTAACATAGTGCTGATTGGTACATCATATATATATATATATATATATATATATATATATATATGTAAGAAATAACCAATTACAGGGTATGCATTAAGCTGTATCAACAAATTACCCCAGTGAGATGTGAGGCACAAGGCCACAGGCTGAATGCTTCAATCACTCAAGAAGTTTATTTATTTATTTAGTTACGTAAGTTTACCATGCAAACAGATGCCTATTTTTTAGGCACTGCCTGGGAGTGTTACATAGCAAAACAACAAGGCAACACATAATGAATAACAACAGTACAAAATAGACAGTGACCAAAAATATGGCACAGGCAAATAGGATAGCTCACACAATTTAAAAATGTTTTTCCCTCTCAGGTCCTCGTACAGGGAGGTTATTGTGGTGACCTCCGAGCTTATGTAAAACAACAGGCTGTGTTTATCATTGTTGGATTTAGTATGTAATAGCACTATGTCACAAAATGCCTTGCTGTATATACCTTGGGTGGGATATTCAAAAGGGTTGCGCCATGCGCAATAGGGTTGCGCCTGCGCAAGTCCAAAAGTGTGCCATTCTGCAATATTCAGCAGGAGGCAGTTGCGCCACCAAAAATATGCTGAGCAACAGCGCAATGCAAATGACGGCATGCGCAACCGAAGGGGGTGGATCCATGCATAAAGAGCGCAATGCGATATCCAAAGAGTTGCGCAATGCGCAACAGCGGAACAGCCGGAAGTTGCGCCCCAGCGGAAATGAGCCAAAATAAAAAGGCTCAAGGAAGAGGCGCAAGAATGCTACAGGGATGCCAAGTGGGGAAGAGAGAGAGAGAAAGACAGACAGTGACAGGCCAAGGCAGGCAAGGGAAGCAGTGTGGGCCATAGGCTGCAGAGGCCAGCGGGGGGGTGCCCGGTGCAGTGGAAGTAGCAGTCAGGACAGCGGAGGTAACAGAGCAACATCAGCCGGGGGGGCACAAGCCAGGGAGATGGACAGTGGCAGCTTTCACATGGAAGCTGCAATGAGGGGTGAGAATGCAAGGTGCAGGGGATGGGCCGTGGATGGGCCCGTCGGTACGCCCCAACAGGCGCAATGCCGTGCCCGCATCAGCTTTGAGTTGTACACAGATGTAGAGATCGTGGGCCGGTACCGCCTGAACAGGGCAATACTGAGGCAGCTCTGTGAGCTGTGCAGTGATGTGATGCAGGCACCCTCACGATGTAGTCATGCTCTATCAGTGGAGACCAAGGTGACAGCCTGCATGTGCCTGCTCGCCACGGGCACCTTCCAGAGGCCAACAGGGGACACCACAGGCATCACACAGTCGGCCACGTCAAGCATCCTCACCCAATTCCTCAGCGCACTGCTGCCACATGCTGTGGAGCACATCCATTTCCCCAGCACCGTGGCAGAGCGTACAGCAAACATGCAGGCATTCCACAGGGTAGCATGTATGCCTGGTGTGCTAGGGGCCATAGACTGCACCCATGTGGCCATTCACATGCCACCTGGCCCCGATGGGGCCGCATATAGGAATAGAAATGGCTTCCCCAGTGTCAACTGCCAGGTGGTGTGTGATGCCACTGGGCGTATAATCAATGTCTGTGCCACACACCCTGGCGGAGCACATGATGCCTTTATATGGCATCAGTCTGCACTGTGCCATTGATTCGAGAGTGGGGACATCCCCACAGGCCATCTAGTGGGTGAGTACGCATGTAGGAAATGCAAACTCGGGGCAAGGGTGGGAAAGCCACAGGTGCCATGGTAGTGGCACACAGGGATATGGGCAATATGGACCTGAACATGAGACTGATCTCCACTATCTCCACACAGGTGAAAGTGGATACCCACTCCGTCCCTGGCTGCTCACACCATACTGGCGCCCCATGACCCCATCGCAGCAACGCTATAATGAGGCACATGCTGCCACATGCAACATCATTGAGTGGGTGTTTGGGATGCTCAAGGCATGCTTCCGATGCCTAGACACCTCCGGCGGTGCCCTACAATACAGCCTCTCAAAGGCTTGTGGGATATTCCTGGCCTGTTGTATCCTGCACAACATGGCCAATGACTGTGGGATAGCCGTACAGGTTGAAGAGGGGGACAGCGATGGGGACGCCAGCGGCGCCGGTGTTGATGGTGATGAGCAGCCCCCCCTTGGATGGCGGGACCCCCGACTGATCCGGCAGGCCCAGCTGCACCACTGCACCATCACAGAGGAGCATTATGCACAACACAGGTAAGTCAAGGGGCCATGTGCAAACAACACTGTCCTGTCGCAACCCACAGGCACACAGAGTAACACACCAGGGGTGCATGATGGCAAGGGGGTGGAAGGGACCAGGCACACAAACACACCATCAGGGAGGGGTGAACAGTCATATGGACACACACACACACACAAACACACCAGGCACAAAGCGTACATGGGCAGGTGCACAGCACAGCAGGAACAGACATAGCAAACACACAGATCCACAGACCACACCCACCACCTGTACTGTCCAAGCACGTGTGTCAGATGCTGGGCACCCCTTGCACCTTGGTGTACAGTACAATGCAGGCATCATCATGCACACGCACCTGTGGACAGCAGTCAGGATGGTGTGCAGGTGGTCCGTATGTTGGCGTGATGGGCAGGGCACCCACCAATGCACTGCCCACCATGACGCACAGTGCACACAGGGCAGCAGCAGACAGGGCCCGCACTAGGAGACAGGTCAGTCATGTTGCACCATTCCATGGCCACCGCGGATGCATGGGCAGCCCCACCGTGACCCAACAGCACTGGCAGGCTGAGCAGGGGGCCACATGGGATGGCACCGATGGACCACCAGGGGTCCCACTGTGCGATCACGACCTCGTCCGCAGTGGGGTCTGTAGGATGCCAAACATACCTGCACCAGGGGTGCTTGGGATGCCCACAGCAGAACCCAGCATTGACAGGCCTGGTGTCGCATGACGCCGGGAACGGGGAGTGGAGAGCGTACTGTGTGGGATGTGCGGTACAGGAGCACCTGCATGTGTGCCCAATGCAGCCACGACAGCGACCAATGCCTGGGTCTGCCTGTCAATGGCGGCGGTCACATCCATCCACATATGGACCATCTCTGCACGGTCCAGAGCACAGTCCCTGCTGTGCCGCTCCACAGCCACACACAGTGCCTCCACAGACGTTGCAACCTGCCTTTGCTGCTGTACTGATTCCCGCAGCAGGCAGGTGTGCTCGTCAAATGGGTACTCTGCCACAATGGCATCCTGTCCCCCAGGGTGTGGAAGGTCCTGATGCACAACACCCCTGAGGGTGGGTGCTGTTCGCGCAGACCAGGAATGGGCGTATCAAAGGCGGCAGGCATGTGCCACCGCTGGACACTGTACCCCAGACCTGGTGGGTGACTGCTGCTGCTGCCCTCCAACCGCTGTGCCCAGGGACCACTCGTTCCACTGCTGTAGCGCAACAGTGCCAGACACCTGCACAGCCACCGGTGCTGCCCACGGTGCTGACAGGCACAGCCTGGGACTGTGCCGACATGCTGGCACACAAGTTGGAACCAGCAAGGCCCAGGGGCACGTGCTGGCCTGCTGTGTGTCCGTCATGGGACACACACACATATGTCACTGCCCATTGCAGTCCTTGCATCATCAATGGTGCAGGTACGTGCTACAGCCACAGTCACAGTGTGCTGGCATGCTTGCATGCCAGACTGCTGAGACACAGGCTGTGCACCCCCCACACCCGACTCACGACACCAGAGTTGGCAGCCCAGCGTGCATGCTGGTGCAGTGCATGCTGGCTGGTGACAGAGGTGGATGGACTGTCCTCCATGTCCAGCATGTCATCCTCACTGCCTGGACCCACCACCACCGTCCCCTGAAGACGAACAGGATCTGTAACAGAAAGAGAGGACATGTGAGTGCATGTGAACAACCTTCCCCCCCCCAACACCACCACCATGTCATACTGTGCAGTGATGGGCTTCCACCTGTCTGGAATCCACCTCCTGGTACGCCCTCAATAGCACTGCACTGCATTGATGCAGCCAGTCGGTCCTCAGCCGGGGTCAGCTCCACCATCGCTGGCTGGCCCCTGTCAGTGCCAGCACGTGCCGCCCTGAGGGCTGCCACCTTCTCCTTCACCCTCCTGCGGTCTGTCCCAATCTTCTTTTTGCATTCCTGCACAGAGCGCTGGTGGCTTCCATGCAGGTTCACTGACCGGACTACCCCCTCCCATGCAGCCGCATGGGCCTGAGGGGTGCCCCGCCATTCACTCAGTAGTGACTCCTCCTCCAGGTAGGCCTGGAAGAGGGCCCCAGTCTCTGCTGTGGTGAAGTTGGGCCTCCTCCTCCTTCGCCCACCATCCTCACCCTCACCTTGGCTCTGCTCGGTCATGGCGATCTGTATGGGTGGAAGTGGACACCTGTCACTGTGTAGTCTACAGCGTTATCCCATGCCCATTGTCCAGAACATCCCACAGCATGCAACCCACCCTCACCTGCAGTAACCGAATCTGGCCAGCGCAGCCCAATGTCGCACATTTATAGTGCAATGCATGCAAATTAGGAGTGGAGCAACTGTAATGAGATGCAAATCGCGCCACTGCGCCTTTGAATGGCTGATCAGATGATTTGCATGTGTCGGCTGAATATCGCGCCATTGCACTTTTCGCAATACGGTTGAGCCGGCTGAGACAATGGCACAGATCTGTGACTGTGTGGTACACTGCATTGCGCATGCCCAGGTAGCTTACGCAGGCGTCTGCCATGCTGATGATGTGCTGTCGCGATCGGGCAATTCAGGCCATGGCCACCATTGTGCCAGTGGCGCTACAGCACTGGGCACTATAGGCGCTGTGGCACTACTGCACAATAGTCCACTGTGGCACTGGCACACAGGTGGTCGGTCGCGCAGGATGCGTAGACATCAGATGGCGCTGTGCGTGGCCTTGCGTCATAGACCTGACCTGGTGTCTGACCTTTGCCCCTGGCACTGTTCGGCTGTCATGTGTACGGCCCTATTGCGCTGTCTGGTGACAGCGCTATGTGAACCGACGGTGCTGTACGAACAGCGCGATTGGAACCTATGGTGGTCTATTGCGCAACATTTCCACGTGGGGTTGCCGCGCTGCGGGGCGCCATATTGCCTGCTGTAACACTCCAACCATGGCACGCAGGAGGGTGCCCCAATGGAGCCCAGTGGAGGTGGCCAACCTGGTGGCCCTGGTAGAGCCCCACTATGGGGCACTGTATGGGGAGAAGACCCTCACCATGGCTCGAACCCAGGTCTGGCTGCAGGTGGCCAATGACCTGGTGGGGGTCACAGGGCAGTGCCAGTCTGCTGAGCAGTGCCGGCACAGGTACAGTGACCTCTGCAGGAGGGAGCCGGAGTTGCTTGACAGACTACGGTCACGTGCCAGGAGGGGCATTGTGCCTAGGCCAGGTGGGTGCACCATCTATGCACCTGTATTCTCCGTAGGGGTGTGAGTGTGTTTTGGTGGCTGTGCATGGGTGATGGCTCTGCCATGGTTGGCTGTGTCAGTGTGTGCAGGTGTGAGATGCATGGCTCTGGCTGTGTGGGCAGGCACACTCACTGGGGCAGGGGGGCAGTCTGCTTTGGAGTCACACTGATGTTTTCCTCAACATTTGTCTCCCACAGGCCAGGCAGAGAGGATGCAGGCACGGGATGAGGAGGGCCGTGGCAGGGCCCCAGTGGCAGATGGTGGTACTGCAAGGGGTGGGCCACAGCAGCAGCAGCAGCCACAGCTGCTTGCGGAGTGTGAGTATCATTACATCATGGAAGCTATTGCATGCTGGAGGGGGTGGGAATGACCACCAGCCATGGACAACACAACCATGCACGACACAGGCGACATTCATCACTGTCCAGTGTCACTGCACGTCTGTGTGTGCGTCACTGGTGGTCCATGCATGCACTGGGCACATGGCTGTGGAACTGGCATCCACCACATTGCTACGCACTTGACAGCCTTGTTTGTGCTGTGATGGACATGGGCAGTGTGTGTGTGCAGTGGTGCACTAGCTGGTGCCGCCTGGTTGGGCTTGTCATGTGCATGGTCACTGTGGGTGGGTGCATACCATCACAGGTGCAGGACATTGGGCTATATGCCTTGCAGGTTGGGTGGTGTTCAGGGTTGTGGTCAGTCACAGCCATTGACTGTGTTCCCTTTTCCTAGGCCTCATCGTGCTCCGCAGGTTTGAGTGGGCACTGCACCAGCTGACCCGGGTGTCCCTGGAGAACCGGAACATCCTCCAGGATATCCAGCACCATGGGCTACGGAGGAGGCACAGCCAAGTGAGACGGCACCAGGCAGTGGAGGACCAGCCTGCTAGGCCTTAGGCTGGCTTCCCTTCCCACTTCACCCATCCCTCCCACCCTGCCTTCCTCTCCAAGTTGTTCATCCCTACCCTTGCCCACCCTACCTTGTACCCCACCCCTTGTAAATAGTTTTGTTGTTGTTCTTGTTGTACTTTCCATTTTTAATATATATATATTTTGATATGAATACTGTGGTGGTCTCTGATTTGCAGCTGGCTATGGTTGCTCAGTTGCAGTGGTGTGCATGCCATCTGGGGTGGTATGGTCCTGGTATGTGTGTGTGTGTGTGTGTGTGTGTGTGTGTGTGTGTGTGCATGTGTGTGTGCATGGGGAGGTGTCTCCAGTGTGGCAGTGACTTTCTGTTGGTCTTGCCATCTGCTGCCGCCCACTGCTGGGTGCACGGGGTGGGTCTGGCTTGTATGGTTCTCTGCTACACGAGGTTGACGTATGCCAGGGGGGATGCATGGTGTTTCCTGCAGTGCCAGTCACTGCACATGGGTGGTGTCTTGGGGTCACGGTGCAGGGTGTGCTGTGCATACGGGGGGCTGATGTGCACTGTGGTTGTCAACCCCCTGTGTGTGGCAGTCTCAGCCTACCAGTGGTTGTGCTGGGGCATCATGGCCCTGCTGTGCTTTGTTGGCTTGTCCCCATGGGCCAGTGGATCATCCGTCCCACCCCCAGTGATGCTGTGCTTGGGGTGTGCAGGTGTCTTGCTGGTTCTGCAGTGTGTTCCTGTGCCCATGTGTGGCATGGCTGGCGGTGGGCCCCAGCCTGCCTCCCTGGTTGTGCAGTTCCATTGCTCTGCTGGGGGGGGGGGCTCTGCTTGCGCTATGGCACCTCTGGACTGCTCAGCTGGGCTAGCCTTGTTGCAGCTATGGCGCAGCTGCTGCTCAGCTTCCCTTCCTGGTTGCGCTATGGCGCCGGTTTGTGCGATATTCAGGCGTTGGCTGCTTGCGCAATTTGTTTTGCTCCATGTTTGAATATCGCGGCCTGTTAAGAGCATGCAATTGAATCAGCTTGCTCCTGCTGTTGCTACATTTGGGACAGTTTGAATATCTGGGCCCTTATGTTTATGAAATCTGTAAATGTTGAAAATACTATGGCACTCGGTGTTTTTGGAAAAAGGTAAAAAGTACTAGGTGACTTTATTATATAAATTAAGTTGATTGTGTTGTTAAATGCATGTAAATTGGTACCATGCATTCCTGCTGTAAACTGAGCCAATCTGAAATGACATGGTGATTTGCATATATCCCATGATGTTTTGCATTATGGAAGTATGTGTGATGTTGTGTTTCTTTGAAACTTGGCTTATTGTCAATGCCCTTTGGGGTAACACTTGTTTCAATGCTTCTGCACTAAGGTTCTTCGTCTGTAGCTTGTTTTGTTTTTGTTTTTTTTTCTTTTTGAGCCCCCACCACCAAAGAAAACAAGGCAACCATTGGGATGAAAGGTTTTCACTGAAAAGTTTAGATCAGTGAGTCAGTAGGTGCTAACAAGTGCAGAGGAAGGACATACATAGTCTGTTGTTGCAAACTGATGTATTGAAGAAGAAATATGCCATTGCTGAAGGTTATCTCTTGCATTTTGAATAAACATCACACAGAGATTGTGTGTGGAATCTGAAGTTCAGTGTTTGGTCCATCTGTTATCCCACAATCCCTCCACAGGGGCAGTGCATTCTAAGTTTTTAGGGCATGGTGGATAAAAGCATCTTGACCAAGTTTCATGGTGCATGTATGTTCCGTAAGAACAAGGGACTCCAAGGATTGGGAACAATAAGATGTGTCAGGGTATTGAAGCAGATTTGCTAGGGTTACAAGGGGTCAAGGTCAATATGGAAGGACTGTAACCCATCCAGAGGTAACCAGCCTAGATCTGAGTAGAGTAGACAGTGATGGGTGAAACAGGAGGTAGCCAAGGCAAACTGGCATATGTAGTATGCAACACTCCACTTCTCTAGATTTGCCTTTGTAGTATTAAAATAGGCCAATAGACCATATGTCAGGCATGGAAGCAACACGCCTTAGGCTACAGAGAGGTAAGTATTGGGGGAGAGGTACTGCTTTTGTGAGCCATACCCAGTTTACAATTAACCACTTTGCATACTGACAGGATGTGAGATGAGAAATAATTTGACTGGTCTAAGACTCAAAGTCCTATACAACAAATTGTCCACTTTGCTTCTGACGTTCACTCCAGAAAACATCACTGCAATGTCTTTTTCTCCCTGGGCTGGCCTTCCCTTGAATGTAGATTGATTTGTCCAATACTCTGCCTGGCACACAAGTTAAGTAGAACCTTCCCTTCCCCATAAAGTCTCAACAAAGACTCTTCCACTCCTCTACTTCAACACCGTTAGTCATCCATAGGACCAAATCTGGGTTAGGTTGTCAGGTCTTTGCCCACATTTCCCTACTTATGGAACAAACTCCCTATTGATATTCAACGTGCTAATACTTTTAAGGCCAGCCCAATAGCTTACCACATTGATTGCAGTCAATGCAACTACAATTGTTGTGCCCTCACCGCACTTTCTGAATTGTCTGTACCCTCTTTTGATGAACTGTGTACTATTGTTGTTTTGCAAATCAATTCAAAGATGTAATGACTTATGACTTTGCTTTGCTAACAAATGTGTGTTGATGTGTACCTGTGTTTATTGTACTGTTTTACTGTTAATGCCGCTATCATGCTACTGTTAGGTTTCCCCGTATTTTTGTAATTAATCCTGGGTCACCTATGAAAAAGGGACTTTGTCTCAGTGGCCTCGCTCAACATCAAATTCCAATAAATAAATAAGGTAACCCCTAGGTATTTTATAGCAGTAACCTTCTCCAGTAAGGATCCTCTGGTACAGTGACCAAAGAGGCTAGGGTACTGAGATGAGCTTAGGTTTAGAGTTGAACAGCATGGCTTTAGTTTCATTAAAGGTAAATGCCAAATTTTCTTCTAGTAGTCAGGACTAAATGAGGGAGAATGAGTGTGAAAGGTGCTAGTTAGTCTTTGAGATATCAGCAGCACTGTGATATAAAATCAGGCTATCTGCATAAAATAATGTGTAAAACAGTGTGTTACAATTGTTAGCAACATCTGGGAGCATATTGATAAATAGGAAAAGGAGAGGGCCCTAATAGGGACCCTTGGGAGACTTTGACTGTTACAACAGCCAAGGTTGCCCCAGAGGAATGTTGCTTAACTTATTTTTTTTTTTTTGCTTTTTCCATAAAAGTAGTTAACAAACCATCTGTTTGCAGCAGAGGAGACACTAAGGGCAGACAGCACAGACCATAGAATCCCTTAGTGAGGTTAATGAAAATGGCATGACTGAGAAGGCCAGTATCCATTTCCTGACTTATTTCATTAGAGAGAATGGCTAGGGCAGTCGAAGTGCTATGCACCTTTCTAAAACCATGCTGAACGTTGGATAAGATGTTATATTTGTAGAAATTATGGGTTAAAGAACACTCTGGAGTGTGAAATTGTACTTTTAAGACATATCTTTAACAACAAAAATATGTAAAAAGAAACCAAGACCTGCGACCGCGTATTAAGCAATATCATTGCATTGTCATGTGATGGGTCTTGTCCAGTCATAGCTCTCTGTATTATCTATCCATTTTATAAGAACAATGATTTAGAAAATAAAGAAAACTTTTGGCCCATTGAGTTATTTCCCCTCCATCTTGATCAATCCTACGTCCTTCTGGGATAGTCATCTTTCAGGAGGGTATTTGCTATTCTTACTGCCATCGGTGCAGACACAGACCTGTAAGCACCAACTCAAGTTAAATTTCAGCTTGGTCAGGTCTCACAGATATGATGTGTAAGAAAATGGGTGTAAAATCCAGCACTTTAATTGGTCAGTCACTGCTCCAGTCTATATTATTGTGTCAGCACAGTCAACCCTTTGGCACTTTTTTCGGTAGTCAACCACATTAAATCTTCAAGTCTCTACACTTGACAATGAGACCAACTAAAAACAGTTTCATTTTTCAACTAAAAATGCTTTGTCTTTGCCCCCCCATCCACTGCCTATATTATAAGCACAATAATGCACTTTAGGGTTTGTACTGCAACAACCCATACCCTGGGTGGTTGAAGACACTTGGCTTTGTCACTTGCCTCACAATGCACCCTTGCTCATAGGTTATTACAGCACAACCCACTCCCCACCATGTGCTATTGCTTACCTGTTTCTAGTTGCCTTTATGTATACAAAGTTGCCAATTACATATGCAGTGTCAATTGGTCATCTGCTACCTCAAAACAGAAGAGGTTCTTAGCCCCCCTCCCACCCCCATAGAAAAGACAGAATTAAGACACCCTATATTGCCTTTATCAACAAAATACCTACTACTGGAACCTCACTGGTTATGGTCACCTAGAACCTGAATTCCAACCTCCACCTGTAGTAACCTACTAACTTTCTTTACCCCCTACAAACAGGACCTCCTTTAGTGAAGATGCACAGTTACATTTGGCCAGTAACTACCACTAATTATTAGCTTCAAAATACTGCTTGACTGGGCAACAGCTACTGTCATATCGCATATGTATGGCCTCTGTGTGCCTCAACACCCAAGCTGGCTTATTTTATTGGTATTGTTTCAGTTCAGTAGCTTACCATACCTTTTCTTGTACTTATTTGCTTTAAAGGAAAATCAACAGTTTAGCACAACTTAGGCTATTTGTACAGTTAGGTGTGTGGGCACTAATAATTTTAATTTATTTTACCATTTTTGGCCAGAAAAGACCCATTAAGCCGAAGCTTGCTTCCAGGTACATCTTGGACTCACATGGAAGTTAACTGACTTGCTCATGGCCACACAGTATGCAAGTGGTGGCTGTGGGATTCAAACCCAGTTCTCTGGGTAAACAGCTGTTTCAGACTGTCCAAGCATTCCAGTGGCTACATATGAGGCTGAAGAGCTTAACCATTCTGTTATCAGGTGGTGTGTCCAATTGCAAAGCAAATTTTTTTTTTGAAGTTGCAAAGAGCAGATTTTTTTTCAATATGTTCTTTTCTTTTTATAATTCTATATTTCTGAGATGCAGTACTACAACTTTAATGTTTGAGAGTGCGATGTTAGTCAGCAAAAGACACACAAAATTATTTTGTTTGGCAGGGATTCCTTTATCAGGCTAACAAATAGTTCTGGTATACAAGCTTTTTGAAATGTATGTACCTGATGAAAAGACTTTAGGGGTCTTGACAGCTTGTGGACCAAAGCTATTTGTTAGCTTAGTAAAGCATCATCTCCACAAGGACTGGATGTCTTAGTGGACTGGAAGGGGGTTAAGAAGCCTTGCATCTCTAGGTTATGGATTTGAACCTAGTTCAGCTCAATAGTGCTTGAAACCCATTATCATTTGAAGACTGTCTGGTGGCCACTGCAAAATTAATTGTGGAAACCTAAGTCCCCTCCTAGTAGACAGCTGTGCACACCACAAAACTACAAACCACACTTGGTTCTAATTGGCACTGTTGTTAGCAGTCTTTTGCGCAACCGACCCAAAAGGCCAAAGAGTGAATGGACATGGAGCCGGAAATATTGTTTCTGTATTACCTTTGTAGTTGTCTCTCCTCAACAGGATGCAGGCACATTGGCAAGGCAGTGAAGGAAAGCTTGTAATATTACTGCCCCCGTGCAGTACCTGTCAGTCTCCAGGGCTGTCAATCCAGTACCTTTCACAAGTACTAAAATTTTCAAAATAAAAATAAATAATTGTTGTTGCTTCTATGAGTTAAGTGTGAAGTATTTTGTTGGAGGGTTCTGAGCAAGGGAACTTTATGTATATTCTTGCATTCTGAGTGAGCATTTTATCTACTGTATATTACCTTCTGGGGTTTGTTAGTGGTTTTCCCTCACTTATGTGGGCACGTATTTGTTTGAAAATTCTCAGTTGATGTATGTAACATATGTTGATGCAGGAAAAGGTTGAAAACAACCATGGTAAAGAAAATTTAGCTTTCTTTTATCCTCAGACAATTTTTTTGGCATGGCTGCAAACTCCTGTGAAGGTGTAAGTTAGGGGAAGTAACAGATAATCAAAACCTGTAAGACAATTTTCTGGCAGTGTGCTGGATGACTAAATAGAATATAATGCTTGAGGAGTCATGTCCAAGTGGGTAATGACCAGCTAGAAGAGCTGAGGTTTGCGGCAAAGCCAAAGGCATTGAACTTCATTGATTATTCACCCACCAGGAAATGCCCTCTCCTCAGGACATTACTGGTATTATAAGTTAATCATTAAAAAAATGTTTTAAAAACATTATTCACCCACACATGCACCAATCCATCTCACTGAGAAAACAAATATGGACAAGGCTTTTGCCCACACTGAATGGAATTATTTACATTTTATTAATGATCAGTATAATTTTGGTCCCTATATCTGTGGCCTCTTTAAAACCCTATATCTAGGAGCAGAAGCCAGTGTTAGAATTAATAGTGTATCATCACAATAATTCCTGTTATATACAGGTACAAGACAAGGCTGTCCATTATCACCTTTGTCATTCATTTTGACACTCGAACCATTGTTAATTAAAATTAGGTCTTTTGCATTAATTTCAGGAATTAAACTTGGCAAGGAATATAAGTTAACAGCCTTTGCAGATGATATCTATTTGTCTCTAAGTAACCCCACATTCTCTCTCACACCTCTTTTTAGTATCGTTAAGGACTTTTCAGAATTATCTAGGTTTAGAATCAATTGGAATGAATCTGAGGCTCTGTCATCATCAGGGATAATTGACAGCAATCACTCAATTGTATTTGACATCAAAATTTGTACATTAGGGATTAAATACCTAGGAATCATACTCCATAAAGACCTAAATTGCATTGCTACAAAAAATATGCTACTTCTCATTGAGAAGATGGACTTAGATGTTCAAAGATGGAAAACTATGTACCTATCATTTTGGGACAAAATTCAAGCTGTTAACATGATAATCACACCTAAAGTTTATCAAGTTCTTCAGCACCTCCCACTAAAAATACCATTATGCATGTATAATAAAATCTACATGATCAGTAGTGGCTTTCTTTGGGAACATAAAACTGCAAGAATTTCCACATGTAATGTACAACAACCTGGGCATGAAGTAGGTTTCTCCCTACCAAATTTTCAACTGCATCATGCTGCAGTTATTATGGGAAACAATATAAGAGTAATATGGCATGAGGGACCAGAAAATCCTCCAAGTTGGTTTTATGTTGAAAAATACTTACTAAAAGATCTATACCCTGGAACGATTTTATTTGGTGGGCTCCCTAATCATTTAAAATCACATCCTATAATGGCCTCCCCACGTAACCTTTGGCTCAAAGTTTCTAAAATGTTAAAATGGTGTCCCTTTAACTTCCCCTATTACCCAGTATGGAGAAACCACTTGAATCAATTTGATGGAGAGACCCTAAACTGGGACTCACGGAAAATGAAAGGTATCCTTACAATTGGGGATCTTACTGACCCTACACTAAACATAACTGCAGCCTTTGCTTTCCTTAAGGACAAATATAAATCATCAGGAACAGAATTTCATAGATATCTACTGTTCAGAGACATTCTACAGCTGAAAATTAACCATGAGTTGATACCTCATTCTACTAATATATTAGACAATATCTTTTCCAGTTCTGCTGCTATAGGAATATGAATGATCTGCTATTACAAACCCACAAGAAAAACTGTATGAAAGCTGGGAAAAGAACTCCAGATAAACATTCCAATTGAAGAATGGGATCATAGCTGGAGCCTTACACTGAGAGCTTGGAGAGAATCTAAGGGCAGACTGATTCAGAATAAAATAGCTCATAAATAGCTCATAAGTGGCATTATACTCCAATGAAATGTATGGCTTGGGAATGACAAAAGAAGCCAACTGCTGGAGATGTAATACAGATAAAGGTACTATGTCCCATATCATATGGTAATGTGACAAACTTATCCTTCTCTTGGAGGAAATTTGGCAAGCTTGTCAGACCATTCTTAACTGCAATATCCCATGCTCTCCTGAATTTGTTATACTTGGTATAAATTCTGACCTTTTACACATAGACTTAAACAAAATATTATGCTTACACATGGCATTGATCTCAGCTAAAAATATAATTCTAAGGTATTGGAGACAATCTTAATCCCCAAATTTTTGGAGAATGGCTCTAAGAAGTATCAATGAGAGCAAGCTTTGAAAGAATGACTAGTTTCTCTCATTCAATAATGGATACGTTTTATGGAATATGGGACATTTTTCTATATTCGCAGCTCTGTAAACTACATGATCTGATATCACAGAATTTAAATAAAATATTATATTGAAATCCATGCACACCATCTCTTATTTAATGATTGTCAGAAATAATTTAACTTATTACTGATATCTAGTACGGTTTTTATATATATACTGATATGTATCACACTGTAATTGTGCAGATATTTTTTACCTGTTTAAGTTTTGTTACTGTTGTTGAAAATGTATTAAAAAGCTAACTATAAAAATAAGAAAACAGTGAGCCACTCTAGATCTGAGAGTGATTTTCTTGTTTTTTTTTAATTTGCATTTCACAGGTTCTACCAAGTTCTCTCCCCATTGTACCCAGAACCCCAGCACACAGCTGTGCATGCATGTGGAGGCACACACGCACCCCCTGGTGCTGGTTCAGCCCCTTCTGCCCTCCTTTGGCAATCTCTAGGCTCTCCCATAGCCCAAACTGCCATCCGTCCTCCACTGGGTGGCAACCAAGGACCAAGGAAACCCCTCATCCCTTCTTGGGAGAGGAGACCCATCTTGCGGCAGCTCAGCCCTGCTCCTCACCCTCCCCCCACCGACCCCTGACAACCCTATTGGATAACAACTATAAGAGCAGCCAATCAGACTGAGCTAGTCATGAGCTAGTGTTCCAGAAGGCTTACTGCATTCATTTTTAGTCATTCATTAGAGATACATCATTCCTCCTGTTTTTTAACAGTCTTTTCTGATCCATTCTGACCACCTTCTCTGCAAGTTATACTCATGAATTAAAGTGTTTTCCACTGACCAGGAACATTTAAAAAAATATAATATATGGATGCAATCCATCTTATGTTTACTCAACTTTCTGTATTTATGTTCCCTCAGTCTTTATTACTGAGGACATTTGCATGAAAACTAGATCCTTGTCCCTAGACTTAATCGCACTCTTCTGCTTACCCTCTCTACTGCAGTCACAAGTCTTTGGTTATGACATCATAATATGTTGCTGTGGAAATGACTATGTTCTCACCAACAGTGGATTAAGACTTCAGTTGGAAAAGGAAGGGAAAAAGATCCTCAGTAATAATACATAAAGGGACATAACTGCAGAAATTTGATGAAATAGAAGCTGAATTGTGTCTGACTATTGTATTTTAAGATGTTTTCCTGAATATCAGAAGCATGCTTTCAATGTCAATATTTTCTAAAATTGTGTTATTTCCTTTCTCCATGCTGTAATGGAGGTGGTCTTAGTGTGGACTTATGGCAAGGTGTGACATGTTCCTCATAGTCTTGTTTTCCTACAATATTTGTTCTACAATCTTTGTATATGGTGCCTAAGTTCTCTGTACCTTTCTTCTACTTACAACAAAAACAGCAAAACTAGTAGAGACATGTTAAAGAATAGGATATTGGCCCTAAAACTCATGTGTTTTTTATAAACCAGCAGATAGATAATTTTTTTTTCTTATTGCCTTTTCATTTTATATTATTTATGAGTCATCAAACTGAACAATCAGAGCTGGAGTACACATTTTGCACAGTAGTATGGTCTTTTGGGGGAACTAATATTCCTAAGTGACTAAACATTCATGTATTTGCTAGTATTGCTTCAATTACTAAATAATGACAGTGTTAAACCTATAATAGTGTGAGTTAGTCTAGGCAATGAAGTCATAGTAAATCCTAGAACGTCAGCAATTAACTAAATTAATTTTCCAGCTTGCCTTTTTCAGTACAGTCACTATTAATTATGTATACACATGGATACTGTATAGGAGGATTTTTTTGATCTGTAACACAGAATTATGAAAAAAAATCTGCAGCTGGGCAAAGTAAGCAGGCAATGAGTTGGGCATGCTTATAGATGTACAGTACCTATATACCTAAAAGCTTGCACAATAATACTAAGCAGAAACTGAACTAGCAGCAAAAGACAAAGAACCTCAGCACAAAAGCACTGAGGCAAGGGTTACCCAAAAAGGGCATTGGCAACAAAACCAGGTTTACAAGAAATACAGAATCACACATATCCCCAAAGTGCAAAGCATCATGGGATAAATAGGCAAATCACCATGAGAATTTCAGCTGGTTCTGTTTTAGGCAGGAATGTATGGTGCCAAAGGGCCTATCACACAATCTGTAAAGGGTAAGAACAGAAGACACAGTCAGGTGTTTCGTCCTACCAAGGAGACTCATCAGTGTGCCTCATCTGTATCTCACCCCAGGAGAAAATGAACTAGCCCTAATGTGATCCTATGGGTTTGGGGCATGATTGGCCCAAAATAAGAAAGCAAGCTAAATGGACAAAGAACCTCAATTCAAAAGCAATAAGGCAAGTGTTACCCACAAAGGATATTGGCTGCCAGCCTGGTGATGCAGAGGGTTGAGGCACTGGATGCCACACCTCACTCCATGCTGGAGACCTAAGTTTGGAAGTGGACTTGGGTTGCTGGGGTCATTGGGGGGGAGGAGGATCAATCATCTGAAGGACTGCTGTCCTGTCCTGGAGAAGGAGGATTTGTTGCCTGACCTCTGACTACAACCAGGTGGATGCCTGGTGGTTGTGCAGGCTAGGGCAGCACAGGAGGGATGGGCTGTGGCTTGGTGATACATGTGTGCCTCCACATGCATGCTTCACTTCAACTGCAGTGGGAAATGGGAGAAAAGCAGAAAAGGGAGCTGGCACTTAAAGAAGCACTGCACATCCATCCGTAGATGCACGCTATTGCCAGGGACCAAATAAGTCTTAACTGGATATGTGCTTTGGGGGAGATGATGACCCTCCCTCCCCTTACCCCACGGGGTGGAATCCATGGGGGTGCCTGACCAAAGCTTGGTCCCAAGGGTGGCAAGCACCAGTCTGTGTGTACAGGGATAATAAGCCACTGCAGTCCTCCCAAGGAAGATAAACCTATTTGGAAAAAAAAAGGCATTGGCAACACAGCCAGGTTTTTAAAGAAATACAAAGTCATGCATCATGGGATATATATACAAATTGCCATGAAAATTTAGACTGGTTCTGCTTTGCATTATGAGGATATGTATATTTGTGTATTTCTTGGAAACCTGGCTTCATTACCAAGGCCCTTTATGGTTAACCCTTGCCTCGGTGCTTTTGTGCTGAGGATCTTTGTCTTTTTAGTTTGCTTTCTTATTTTAGGTCCACCATGACCCAAATTCATAAGACCACATATGGGCTGGTTCATTTTCCCCTGTGGTGGGATGAGACACACTGCTAAGTCCTGTGTAAGACAAAATGCATGCATGTCTGTCTTTTGGTTTCACTCTTTGCAGATTGTGTTAGAGGTCCTTTGGCACCATGCATAACTGCTTAAATCAGAACCCGCTTAAATGTTCATGATGTTTTGCATACAGTATATATGTCCCATGATGTTTTCCATTATGGGAATATGTGTGATTTTGTATATTTTTGGACTTTTCATTAATGGTTATCAAAAATATGCAAAATGTACATACAAACAAGATACACTTGTGAATTAGGCTATATGTGTTCCGTGTTCAAAACAAACATATATATAGCAATATGTAAAAACTAATCACTCAGATATTGTAATTTGGCCCCAGAACAATGTCCAGGAGTAAAAACACTGGGGAAATAAAGCCATAGGATATGGCACTCTCACCATAGGGAATGATGGAATCAATCTATTTGCTGGATTTCTTCCCCTCTCACAGGACTAAAAAAGAAATGGAGGATGCTGAAAACCTGTAAGGGAGACACAGGACATACAAAAGATAGCCTGAACTCAGTGAAGTTAAACTCTACCCCTGCACTTCAAGGCACCTACTCATGATGCCGTGCAGGGGGCAGAACTAGTATAAAGAACAATATCAAAGTCTGTAAACTGTGCAGTGTACCTCAGTATGCCTAAACATAACATCTGTTCCCATACAGTAGGATAGGTTATTTCATAAAGGCCAAAGTTATTAAAACCAAAGGAAACCTTAACAGCACTTTCAGTTACATAACACCCATAGGAATATATAATACGGAGAACCCTCAGAGTTGGGCATTTGCTCAGTACCCCTGAGACTACAGTTTACAGCTCCAAAGAGCAAGATTACATTGAGAAAGTTTCAGGGGCTGGCAGTAGAGCCTAGAGGTTAGAGTAACAAGCTGTGAATAAGTATGCTACATCCAGCAGATCTGAGTTTGATTCCCACAACCTCCACTTGGATACTATGTGACTCTGAGCAAGTCATTTAACCTCCCCAGTGCTGCCGGGTCATCCTTGAAAACAGGCACTTGTGCCTAGTGGGCCTTACCTGGTTACCAAAGAATTAAAAAAAATACTTTAGTCACTCTGGGTCCCCATCAGATCAGTCTTTTGAGCAGCAGTTTCCTCTTGTGCTTCCAGTTTGCCATAAAGCAGGTAGCGGCTTCAGGGTCTATAAATATATGGATCTTTTGTTTGTGTGTGACCTGCAGCTGGGCAGGATACAGCAGTTGAGCTACAAAGTCCTTTGCAAGAAATGTCTATTTGACAGCCTACAGCTTCTTCTTCCTATCTCGGGTCTGCGATGACAAGTCAGGAAAAAACCTCAACCTGCTACCTTCCCACATAATGTCCCATTTACATTATGCTGCCTGTAGCAGGGGAATCCTGGCCTCTGGTGCCAAGAGTGTGGCAATGACTGTGAACAGCCACTCCCTAGAGCCTTCCCATGGCTTCAGTTAGATTGGAATTTCTAAAGCCTGAACCACTCGATATAGGTGTTTCTTGGAAAGAGGGCTAAGTAATCAAAGATTATTCTGTCTGAAGTGGCCAATAACTGGGACCGCCCCACCATTCAAAGAGGGAATCCCACAATATGCACATTGTGCTGCTAGAGGCCACTCCCTAAGGTTTCCACCTTAGCTTGGAAGAAACCAACATCTTGGATCAGTCTTTCATTGACCTCTGACTAACTCTCAGAGCTCACAGTGAATTCAGTGATTGCAGCTTTGTTTTCCATGATCTTACTATCAAGATCACTTATTTTGTGCTCCATAGAGACTAGCTGCTTATTTGTTTCATCTCTGGTTGCCTGCAATTTAGTTAACAGGTTCAGGATTCGTGAGAGATTGCTGCTGCTGGCTGAGGAAGGCCCACCAGGTTTCACTGATGCACTGAAGCTGGGGGCAGAAAATATGTTTCCAGAGCTTCAGCTGCTTACTGGCACTGCTGAGTTTTCTTCAGGCCCATCGTGAGGTTCTTCACCTTTCTATCTTGCTTTCTTATTTTGGGCATTCAAAAACAGATTGGAAAACAGGTCACACTCACCAAGCAAATCTTTTTTTTTCTATAATGCTTTTTATCCTCCTGGCTGGAGCTATCAGCCCTGTCCTCAAACACCAGTGGATGGCCACCTACTTCATCCACCTCCATCCAGGGCTGGTCCAAGTGTACCTAAAAGTGTGTCCTCTGGGAGGGTGTAGATACTACTTTCAGCCATTACAATTTACTACTGAACAACATTTTTTTTTTATTTCTCTTGTCATTCCCAGGTAGTGTGGTACTTTTTGCCCATTTTTCCATGCACTCTGTGTAGGGCTGATTGCTAATGTCATCTAGACTTCAGATCACTGAATTTTCCTGACTGGTTGGCATAAAACTGCTCCCAATCCTATGAGCATCAGTGGTTCTTCTTTCAACTAGCTGTCCCCACAGGTGTCAAAATGATGCATTACTCAACTTCCATAATTGGCTCTATAAAAAGCTTTCATTGGGATTCTCAAACTTCACAGTGCACTGTTACAGTAATGTAGTAATACCAGAGGGGTTATTTCAGCTTTCAATGGGGGGGGGACAATAACTGGTCAGAGTGGCTGTGGTGGTGGAGCCAGGGGCTGAAAAACAAAAAAACAAAAAAAAACAATGGCATGCAATGCAGGGGGGGGGTGACTGCCCCCCTCCTGCCCCCCCAAATGGCACCCCTGAGTAATACAGAGTAGTATTTTAAAGCTGGAAGGAACGTTAGGTCCATCATGTCTACCCCTCTGTTGGTTCATAAGTAGGATGAATAAGTATGCTGTGAAAGCATGAACTAAGTTATAGGGATATGCTGACCCCTCTACTACCTTTTCATACGCTATGGAAGCAAAACTTCATCCAAGTATATGTCCACTCTCTCCACTGGTAGGCTGCTCCATAGGTTTACTATCTATGACATCATAGCGCTTACCATGATAAAAACATAGTACTTATGAGGTCAGTTGGGAACTGCTGGATTTTTTTTCAGAACCTCTTTATCTGCACATCACCATGGCTGCCCCCTTCCAACTGACGCCCCCCTTAGTCCGATCACCTGGCTTCCCTAGGACTTACCTTACACAGGTATCCTCTGCCACAGGACTATGGTGTGTGCCCAGTCATCAGTGCAAAGCCTGAGGAGGGCTGGGCTTCATCCTGCTGCCTAGGGTTGTTTTCCACCTGATTTTTGCCCTGGGGTTCTTGGAGATCCAATGGACATGATATGTGAGCTCCACCCTGTGGAGATGCCCCTGATGTCCTGAATGTGGGGTCCCCTTCCCTATGTGGTGGCATTGCATGTGCTATCAACCAGCCACTGCCAGGTGGCAGGCAAGCAGCATGCCACACTAACCTCCTCCCCAAGGAAGGAGAGCTGTCCTGGAACACTCAAAATAGCTGGATGTTTTTGAAACAGACAGTGGAGTGAGTACTTTTTTAGTGAAATATTTAAAAGACCGATCATAGGACAAAGTTACAAACAGAATACTTTATTAAACAATTCTATTTTTCCATTTTTGGCCCTATTTTCCCCCGTCCTCTGCTCCAGTGATCTGAGTTGCTGGGACTGCATCCTTCCTCTAGCCAACAGGGTGGACACATAACTTTCAACTGTCCTGATTGTGAGAGATATCCCTCATTTTATCCCTCAAAATTGTTCTGTCCCTCATCCATCCCTCATGGAAAAGGTGCTGCTCACACAGAGAATGTGCTGTAAATTCAAACTTTAAAGCAGAAATTCATAATATTCTAAGATGCCAAATCGAAAATGAACTTTGTACAAGTAAACACAACTGTGTTCACAGTGTTTTGAGTTTGTATATTCATGTTTGGTGGTGTGCCTCTCATTTTGAAGATCAGTGACCCTCATTTTAAATGTCAGCGTCCCTCATTTCAGTGACAAAAGGTTGAGATGTATGGGCAGAGGTATAGAGTAAGCTGCTATCATTGCACATTAATACCCATTCCACTCTGTGATAAGCTGGCAAATGGAGCATGGATGCCTGTTCCCACCAGCCCTGAGTTATGAGCACCTCACCTCCATGAAGTGCACAGCCAGCATTGAGCTCCAGTGGAGATTCTATGGCTTGGACCTGAACCCAGGTCTCACAGGTGGCAGCAGAATGGGCTACTGCCATGCCATGGAGTGGACCCAACCTAGAATGTTAAAGTTAAATGTATTTACTTTAAATGTAATGAATTTAAACATTTCATTTTAGTTGGCATCTGCTCTTTACAGAGTAAGTTTCTACTGAGCTGACAACTTCAGTGATTAGTAAGAAGGCACATTTGTGAGTTTTAAAAATCTTACATTTCCTTGTAATCTTGTAAAGGATATTAATAATATAGACTGGTCTCCCATCTATCACACTGATGATGTAACACAGCACTTGAATACCTGATGTCTCAGCTTCTGGCCCTTCAGGATCTGCACATCCCTCTGAAAAAAAGGCATCTTAGGGGCTCCCCCTAATAAATGGCTTAAAAAAGACCTCCTTCGAGCCATGATAAAAAGAGACAAGGGCTGGACCTTGGCAAAGAAGTCCCAACAATCAGAAGACTGGGTTAACTATAAACAACTGAGAAATGCCTGCAAAAAAGATATTCAGAAGGCTAAAAGGAGCTACTGCCTTAAGCTTCTCCAATCTTCAGCGGGTGATACCAGGGGTTTTTGGAACCACATCAAAAATTTCATTGGGCAAAGGCCCAAGACGGCCATTACTGACATGACACTGAATGACGCAAACTGTAACAAGTTACCTACTATTGCTAACGCTCTTAATGCACAATTCTCGGATCTCTCCAAATACAATGAGAAATTCAACCAACCTCTTTCACCTCCTCCTGAGGTGCAACTTACGCATGAAACCCCTTTTCATCTCACATTAGTCTCCTCCACCGAAGTGCTGCATCTCCTCAAATCAGTATCCACCTGTGGATCTGCTGGCCCAGATGGGCTACTGCCAAGCTTCTTGAAGCAGGCAGCCCCTGCCCTTGCTGTTCCTATTGCAAGAATCTTTAATCTTTCCATAATAACCCAAACGGTACCAACATTGTGGAAAACCGCTCGCGTTGTCCCTGTTCACAAAAAAGGGGATACCAAAAATATGTCAAACTATAGACCAATTGCCATTCTCTCTACCCTAAATAAACTTCTCGAGAAGGCCATCGCTACTCGGGTCACAAACTACCTGCACCTTAACAACCTTATATCCCCTACCCAGCACGGATTCTGAACAGGACACAGCACCACAACTGCTCTACTTCAGCTGACAAATGCAGTCCTTACAGCGATGGATAAGAGCCTGCTCACTGGGGCTATATTTATTGATCTCACAAAGGCATTTGACCTCATGAATCACTCTCTGCTACTTTCCAAACTGTCCCACCTTGGCTTTGACCTGTCATCCATCTCCTGGTTCAATAGCTACCTCTCAGGGAGGTTGCAATTTGTCCAAATTGAATCCGCTGTCTCAAATCTTTCCCCTACCTCTGTTGGAGTCCCCCAAGGATCTATTCTTGGCCCACTACTTTTCTCCCTTTTCATTAACAACTTGCCCTCCCTTCCCTGCTCCTCCTTGTTAATCCTTTATGCCGATGACATAGTGCTTCTCTCCAGTGGTAAAGATCCCTTATCAGTAAGAGCACACCTTCAAGCAGACTTCAACTGCTTGCAGGAGTGGTTACTACAGAATAGGCTCCTAATGAATGCTAAGAAAACTGTAACTATGCTTTTTGGCCCCCCGTCAAGAATCAGATCTCTTACTCCAGACTTATTGATACATTCTCTAGATGACTCCCCTCTTGAATTCGTTACCTCCTTCAGGTATCTAGGAGTCACTCTCGACCCATCTCTTGACTTTAACCTCCACATTGTGGCTACATGTAAGACAGTTTACTCAAAACTTGGTCTTGCCTTTAAAATTAGGTCCTCACTCAATGATGCTGCCCGGCTTGCTATTGCACAAGGATTTCTCCTCCCTGCTCTAACATATTGCTCTCAGGTTTACCTTAAAGCTAGCAAAGGAGCACTCCAGAAATGAAGCACCTGCTATAACAGTATATGCAGATTTGCTCTGTCCACTCACAGACTTACCCATCATTGCCTGCTCTACTCAAAACTAAATTGGCTCTCCCCAAACTCGCTCAGACACTATTCTGCAGGCTGTACAATTGATAATATGATCAGAACGGGGTCCCCTAAATACCTTGCCGAACTATTAACTCAGCCCTCCCAAGCATACCTCCTCAGGGCATCTGCTCAAACCCAACTTGAAATTCCCAGATATCTCACACAAAAAGGAGAACGATCCTTTGCTATATCTGCCCCCCGCTTCTGGAACTCCATTCCCTCCCACATCAAACTCTCCAAATCCCACAAGGCCTTTAAACTGAGTCTTCGGGCACACCTATTAGAATCCGACTGCTGCTCTTGTGCTGTAACTTGAGCTTCTCTCCTAGCATTTTCTCCTCCCTATGGCACTTATTGATTTCCTACTGGTCTCCAAAATCTGAAAGTTTCCCACATCCAGCAGAAATCCTATTGTTATAATGCTACTTTATTTAAGTTTTGTTTGCTGTTTGTCGTTTCAGTTTAGTCATTGATGTATCATCAGATGGAAATAATTAATGTAATGTTATCTGTTTCTCTTTGTCGTTACTGATAATGACTGTACCTGGCTGTATACTGTTCAAATGTTTGTTCTCACCTCATGCTGCGTCATGAAATACTCTTTAATGTTGACTCTGGTCTCCCCTGTCTGTACTCTCCCGGGTCGTGCCTGAATATAGGCAACATTGTTGTCTAGTGTACTTACCCGGTAAACAAAAACCAAATAAATAAATAAATTTCTTTGCAAAATCATCTACATAGTGTTCACACCAACAGACTGCTGAAAGCAGATGAGTTTGGCTGGAGTCAACTATCAAACAAGATGTGATGTCAGTTGTGGATCACACTGTAGCTTCCTGTTTATGTATTTGCTACAAACATACTAATTGTAAGCATTTCATTTTAGTTGACATCTGCTCATAAATCATTAAGCAGACAGAAGGTATCAGGGGTCTAGGGAACTATATCATGGCTTAGAGAGGGAGCATCAGCAACATGGAAATAAAAGATGGTGATAAAAAGGGAAAACAACATACAGACCTTTCAGAAGGATATTGCGATCTGGGAAGATGAGTGGATCAAAGACCTTAACAGATCGCTGGAGTATGAAGAGAAATGTTAGAGGGTGAAGGAAGAGACTGAGATCCAAACAAGAGACACTGCAGCAAGAAAAGAGACATTGGCTGTAATGGAAATGATGGGTGACTTTTATCTCTAGTTTGTCTAAATATACAGTAAATATTTTTGCGATTAATTTAGGTCTGGATCTGACAACATTGAAATTCAAACACTGTTTATCCACAAACCAACTGTAGCATAGGAATCTACACATTGTTCAATTAAAATGCACTTCAGACCAGATGTGGAGGAACCATCCTTTACTCAGGTCAGAGGGTAGTTCAGTTCTCACACTTGCTCAACACTGGACTAGCCTTAGCCAATGATGCCAGACTGTGATGTGGCATTGTTTTTTTTTTTTTTTTTGTTTTTTTTACTTTATACTTTTAATTGGTGAGTGTGGCATTGTAATGTGGACTGCCATCCACTAGGAGTGGAGCTTACAGGTACCAGCTCAGTTTACTTATATTCTGACCCAACTTGGCATGACCTCAAGACAAGTCTCCAGCAGTTAAAGGAGAATACATAATCAATTGCACTACCGTAATCATTCAGCAATAATAAAAAACACTATGTGTCACTGAATGTTTGCACATTTTGGGTAACTTTGTCCACCAGTCTGAGATACTCATGAGATTGTAGCTGTAATACATTGGCTCCCGAAGTGCACTATCTACTTTTTCCATAGAAATTTTTCTGATCCCAGGTACAAGGGGTGGCTGTTCAGCCCTGTCCCCACTGTCTTCAGCCAACTCTTGCCTCCCTAAGCACTCACCTGGCAGTCATGAAGTTCCCCCATGAATTGTCCCTCATGGCAGAGCCTGGGAGTGGACGGCCATCCTCCCCCAGTACAATAATTCAGATCAGACCAGTGGTGAGTTTTGGATGGCAGCATCGACCTGGTACCAGCAGGCAGGAAGTCATTCAACCACTCATCCTCCATTTTCCACCTTGTTTCCTCCCTAGCCACAATTAGAAATGCATGTGGAGGCACACATCTCCCAGAACCCTGGCTCCCCCTACCCCTGGCCAGAATCAACCTCTCAAGCATTGACGCTACCACCAGGCCTCCACCTGGTGGTAGCCAACAGCCGAGTTGACTCACCATCCCAGTCTGGGAGAGAAGAGCTGCTATGCAGCCACTCAGTCCATTCTCAGCTATCACTCCTGCTGACCCCTACTAAGCAGAACTTGTTCCCAAACTCGGGTCACTGGCATGGGAGAGTTAAGGCAACACCACTTGATTGGAGTTCCCAAATTCACATTTCATCCACTATGTCAAAATGTGTAGGGTTGAATCTGTTACTAGCCAGCTGACATTGAGGTATGAAGCAACTATCAGCTCAAGCAATGTCAGTGGGGTTGTTTTGGCACTAGCACAGGCTCTGACTACTTGAAGCCCCTTCAGTAATGTATTGTTCTCTTTATGTTTGTAGAGCAGGAAGAACAACCAACACTAGCACCCCCGAGTCTCTCGTCTGTTTTTAGTCCAGCGCTGCATTTAGTTAAAATTTGTAAAACACAGTCAGTGGGATGGATACAAATCATTGAAGGCAGGCATCTGTAATAATAAATCCTAGGTTTCTGAAGCCCTGTGCTTTCAACTCAGGGTAAGTGACCCCCTACAGTAACCCTTTCTCTTGGTCCTTAAAATTGTTAAGCTACATCCTTGAGCAATGAAACTGAAGTAACTAGATAGAAAAACAGAAAAAGCTTTAACTTGGAAAAACAAGAGCTGTGTAGAGCACTCAGCATGCACAGACTTATTTGGTTGTACTGGGGCAGGTTTTGTAAGTTGATGTTAATAACTGGAGGTAGATGGAGTGCATCCAAAGACAGTTGCAGCAGTGGTTCAATCTATTGACAGAGCACATTTTTACCATAGTCAATACAAAATAACAATCATTACATACAGTAAGTAGGCAGTGAACAGGGGATCGACCATGCTGCAGTGACAACATGGTTGTCAACATTCAGCACAGCGACAGGCACAATGCCGAGAGTCAGCATTGTGCCATCAGGATTAAAATTTTTTTTTTGCCCCCCCGCAGCCCACCTTCTTTGAATAACAAACTACAAATTGGAGTTGTTTTGGGGTGGGGGAAAAACACTGGGAGAAACAGTGCTGGTGTACAGTGGGACCATTACAGCGACCTGGCAATATTTGTCACTGTAATGGTCTTCACTGTGATAGTTTCATTGTGCTGATGGTATACGGTGAACAGGTACAATATAATAACAAGATGTTGAATATACATAATTTAAAAATACAGCATTCTTCATATGGGGTAGGTAGAAAATAATGTGCTTGTTCTGAAATGTAATGACCACTACTATACTCTGAACAGTTTCAATAATAATGTTTTGTATTATTTTATAATGATTTAAATTATATCTGAAAGCTGTGACTTTTGAACTGCGAGGCTTTGAAGTGTGTTATCTTAAATGAAAACTTGGTGTCTGATAAACACAAATAGATCATAACAATACAGTTTTCATGTGTTCATACATGTCTATATATGTCAATAATTATATGTTGTTAAAAATAACAAGTTTTGAAACAATTTTTGAACCATTTTATGCTTTTACAGTATATATCCTTATGCAGACAATGTGGCAGCATCGTGTACAGTATCAATATGTCTATCTGACTTCAAGCTTTCATTAAAAAAATATGTTTCTGGCCCTAAGGGCTCTAAGGTAATCCCATTATAGCCCTTTATAGAGCTGACAGAATCGGCAAACGAGGAGGGGGTTGTGCTTTTTAGATTCGAGACTCCCTGTTATGCCAAGCCTTACCGACACCCTCTCTGGAGCATGGAGCACAAGCCCTGACTATAAAACTCACACCAGGCCCTTCTAGAGCCCCTGTAACTATAACCGTGGCTTACATCCCCCCAAGAAATCAAATCTCAGCTATTCAATCCCTGTCCAGTTATATCACCAGCTTCCCCCCAAAAAAACTGAACACATCATTCTAGAGGACTTTAATGCGAACTAGCTATCCAGCTCGGCCTCCCCCATAAAAGACAACCTTGCTGCACTAGAACTGGCATAGTTAGTTATGCAGTCAACCAGGTTAAATCCAAGTAATGGATCCAGCACCCTGCTCGACCTGCTACTCACCAATCGACCAAACAGAATCTCGAACCTCGAGGTACTCCCAGACTCCATAAGTGATTACTCCCCCATCCTCTTCACCTGGTCATGTCAGCAGCAAACACCCCAATCAAACAGTTTTACCCGACACTGATTTCAACCTGGAGGCATCACTAAGCTAAGGTGGCTTCTAACCCAGTGTGACTGGTCCCCAATCTGCTACGCCCCTACTATAGATGAAGCCTTTGACTATTTCACTCGCACATTCAACAAAGCATGTGATAGCTTTGCCCCTGTTTCTAAGGTTTAAGCCAAAAAGCATAATGCCCCCTGGGTCAAACCAGCACTGCTCCAGCAACTAAAGACTCGAGATGATCTACAGCAGGGGTTCTCAAATGGTGAGGCCAGCCTCCCTGGGGAGGCCCCAACCTGTTCCAAGGGAGGCTCAAGCAAGTCTGAAAAAGTACTGTATTTAAATTTTGAGTTTTATGTATTTTGTGCGAAGAAATGAAGCAAACTGAAAGAGGATAATAGTAGGTGAATTTTATGTATTTATCTACTAATGGGTGACAAAGGAAGGTGAATGAGCCAAGGCTCATTTCAGGTGTACCCAGGGAAGGGTAGGTAGTGAATACATTTCAAAAGGTAACTGCAGAACAATCAAGAAATACACAGTGAACAACAGTGCAAACAAATATGAACAATAAACTAATAATGAGTGGTGGTAATTGAACAATTTGTAGACTAATGGCAGAACAGCCCAAATACAAGGGTTGAGCATATAAGTGCTCAGAGCAATAGCAGGAAGGAGCAAAGTAATCCCCGAGAAGTTGCTTAGGAGAAGGGAAGGAGGAGGAGAGGCAAAGTATGTAAGAAGGTTATTTCATATAGCGAGGAAACCGAAAAAAGTAGTCTGACCCATGAAGATACTGCAACAAGGGGTAACAATGATTCAAGATAGAAAATAGTGGAGCAAGTAGGCTGGCCTGTGTGTGTGGAGGAGGGGTTTACAATAAGCTGAATAATAATATTTATTTTATTTGTTATTCAGATAACACCTTTGAGCATAGGAGCTCTTTTTCAAAGATTCCACATCAGTACAAAACAAATAACTGAATGAAAGAACTGAATGTGAGCCAAGTACTCAAAGGGATTTAAATTTATTCATGGTGTACTATGCAAAGTACAGTATGTTATTTTTCTTTGGGGAGGCCCCAGATTATTTCAGTTTTTGGGGGAGGCTCAAAATCTTTTCCATGGATTTGGGGAGGCTCACTACGATGAAGTCTAAGAACTATTGATCTACAGTGCAAAGCTGTTGCCTCTGGCGTAGAGGTGGACAGGCAGGTCTACAGGGCAGCACATAACAGGTGTACCTAGGCCATTAGGATGGCCAAATCTGACTACTATAAGACTGCCCTCGCTTCCTCATGGGGGAATGCAAGGTTGTTCTGGGACAACTTAAAGAAGCTGAATGGAAAAACCCATTTACCACACCCCTCCCAGATAACTGTCAACAATGACACTGCCTCGGACCCACTTACCATCGCCAACTGCCTTAATGCAGCTTTCTCTGACCTAAGTGCAATTCTTCCAAACAACTTCTTTGGTCCTGCCCCTGGGACCCCTGAGCCAAACAATGTATACCCCCCCTTCCACCTCAGGGTCATTTCAATGAGTGACGTGAGGCCATACCTTGCAAATGCCCTCGGGGGATCAAGCTACAGCAAAGACTCATTTGACATGAAAATCCTTAATTTGGTACTAGATTCTGTGCTCCTCCCTCTGACTGATCTAATTAACCACTCTGTATGTCTAGGGAAGTTTCCAACCACCTGGAAGATGGCCACTATCACCCAATACTGAAGAGTGGGGACCCCACCTCCCCTAATAATTACCGACCCATCTCCTTTCTCCCTCCCCTCTCAAAAGCTCTGGAACAAATCATTGCCACCCAACTCACTGACTACCTACTAGCGCATACCATACTATGTAGGGAACAACATGGCTTTAGAGCTGTACACAGCACAACTACTGCCCCCATGGAGTTCTCTAACTTCTTGCACAATGCCCTAGATAAAAAACACCTAGCAGGAGCTGTTTTCATAGACCTGTCGAATGCTTTTGACACAGTCTCCTACCCCCTGCTCCTAAGTTCCCTCTGCCTCACAGGTCTGTCTCCTGGTCCCCCTCACTTGGTTTACAAGTTACCTCTCTGATAGGTCCCAATGTGTCAAGATAAACAGCACTCTCTCTTCTACCCTGCCAGTCTGCTCTGGGGTCCCCCAGGGATCTATTCTCGGTCCCTTATTGTTCAGCATCTACTTGAACACCCTGCCTAAATCCTGTCTAAGTAATCTGCTGCTCTATGCAGATGCCACGGTACTGTTTGCCTCCCACCCTGATCCCACAGTCCTACAGTCCTCCCTACAACTTGCCTTCAACCAGATTGAAAACTGGTTCACTGACCGCCGACTGGTGGTCAATGTAAAAAAGACTAAGTCAATAGATTCACTAGGCTTATTGTAGGTTTCAAGGAGATATCTTATGAACAAAGAGTAAGAACACTTAATTTATATTCCTTACAAGATAGGAGAAAAAGGGGGAATTTATGTTTGTTATACAGGGCTTTAGAGGATAACATCCTCATGGCTGAAATAGGTGTTAGCCTTAATTTGGATAGAGTCAGTAGCAGTAGACATCCTAAGCAAGTTCGACTAGACAAATGGAATACATTAATTAGGAAAAATTGGTATAGCCAAAGAGTGGTTGCATTGTGGAATGCTCTACCATCTGAAGCAATTGAAAGTAAGGACATAAATACATTTAAACATAGGTTAGACAGTGTAACAAACAGTAGGACTAAATTTGGGGATTGTTAATTAAAACAAGGCAAGCAACAAGGACGGAAGTCTATTAAAGTTTGTATGATCTATGAAATCTATGAAATGCTCTTTGCCCACCGACAGAGCAGGGACGGTGATGCCCAGCTAACAATCTTTTCCAAAGCTCTTCTCCCACTGGAATAGGTCAATACCTATAAATACCTGGGCCTAACATTTGATCCCTGCCTCTCATTCCACCCCCATATCAGTAACCTCTCCTCAGCCATAAATATTCTGCCAGAGGCCCTTAACCTTGCTGTTACCTCCTCCGTCCTCTCACTAGTAGATTATGGGCTCACCGTTTACTCAGCCGCTGACCACACAGCTCTCAGCAAAATCCACTTGGCTATCAGCAAGGCATGCAGACTCCTCTCTGGGGTAGATAGGTGAACCCACAGCTACACCATGTATGCCCTATCAAATATCTTCACACTAGATGAAAGAGTACATTATCAAACGTGTCCTCTCACCAAAAAGATTCACCTAGGACTTACCCCGCTCAGAGTTTCAGCCTCCCTCTGTTCTTCTCATGCCTCTGCAAACACCTGCTCAGCAAATAAACTGGTGTGGTCTGTTCCCAGAGTCAGGACCTCCCTAGCCCAAAGATCTTTTACCTACAGAGCACCACTATGGTACAATGAACTCCCCCCTGCTGTTACCTCTGTCTCCAGACTAGGCCCTTTCAAAAAGCCCTAAAAGACCACTTACTCTCCACCCATTGCTGCCAGTGCAATGGCTAGTTATGGCCTGTGGTTAGCCCCACCATTACACAACCAATGGGACCTGGCCAGGCCTGCCCAGTCCTGCCCTTGTGGTGGTGCATAGGTGGATATCCCAGTTAGTGCATATAACTGTTCAGTACAACCAGTACTATGTTGATAGAGTGTGTGCTAAAGTGTTATTCCCTACTGTTCATGTATACTTCTCTATGCACTTTACTGACTGTGTAATTGACAATATTTCACAATATGTAAACTTCGCTTTTGCACATTATTGATTGTGTCAATGACAATGTCAGTTTCCTGACTGCTTGCACCTATGACAGTTACAAGTTCCTTAGTTGGACCTGAATAGCTACCTAATTGTATAAGCGTCATTCTTCTTACTGATTATACTATTCATACCCTGTGTTGTTGTCTACTGTATACTGCCTTCTGCTTATTGTTCTGTACTGTTCTCAGACATGGAGCCTTTGTAAATGAGTCTATGACTCAAAGGTTGTAAATCTGATATCTTCAATAAATAAATACATTTTAATGGAATTATCTTTGGAAAGGTCTAACTTTTGAAACCATTGAGGATAGAGATTTAATTGCATTTTTGAATGAAAGCTTGGATTCAGGACATTAAGAATCAGTCAGATTCATACAATGTTCATGTGTCAGTACTATTCTATATGTATTGATACTACCTGAAGCCGCTTTTTGAGTATATTTTTAATACATGTTTTTAGCTGCAACACAGTCAAAAAAACAGTGAACACATACTTGTATTGACAGACTGTATCAGTATTATTTTTTGTACTGGTACATAGAATTACATAATGGTTTAAAAAAATTATTAAACTTTTTTTTTACTTTTTCTGAATGTTGGTAATGATATACATTATTTAATAAGAAACTGTGAAATTTGCAACTTATCTTTGAATGCCCTTAACTGCACTGTGAACATTTTGCTTTTCCCTCTGACAACCCCTATTCTTCTTTGGTTTCACAGGCTTCACCTACAAAAGAAAAAGAAGATAATAAACATAAGGTGTGGACCAGGAAACAGTAAGTATTTAGTTGAGATTTCATTTTTCTCATCATTTCCTTCTAGGAGCATCATGAGTAAAGTTAATGGCTCCAGTTAGCATTTTGCCAAGACGTATCCAAAGAATTCAGTTCTGAAATATGAGTAGAAGGGGCACAATAAGATACATATTGCTTTAGTGACTCTACATGGCCCTTAGCACATAAGCAGACTCTCTTATTTCTGAAGATACCAGAAAATCTGGTGGTAGTTATTGCACAATTTATAATAAGTGAGAGAAGGACCCTGCAAGTTTGAGGTCCTTTAGAAAGTCCAGATATATATCTACCACATACAGATCTTAGTCATAACATTTTGTTTTGCAATGCCTATAATTACATTGTTTTAATACAGTAAAAAGATTACTAGGCAGGATTTTCAAAAGCCCTAGATCGCCACAAGCCCCGGTGTGCCAATGATACAGGGCATGGGGCTTGCAGAGATCTAATGGGATTTTCTCAAGTTAGACCAACTTTTTCTCATCTAACTTGTGGCAATCCTGGGGGGCCATTTTTATGGAGCTTGCCCAGATATTTGACATAAGATGTCGTAATTCATGGAGACTGTCACAACTGCACCCGAGATTGTAAAATCAGGCGCAGTTGCGGTGAAGGGTTTGGCGCACTGCCAGAAACTAAGTGCTGTGGTGCAGGTCTGGATGCAAGCCCTATGTCAGGCTATGAAAATCCTGCTTAATGATTGGGGGGATGCTATGTAGTAGCAATCAGAAAAGATATGCCTGATGTGAATTCTGTTGCCACTATGATTTTAAATATTAAAATTAACAACTTTTGAGATGACAAGTACTTAAACAACAGTTGGAGGTGCAGCTTAGAGGACCCGTAGCAAAATGGGTCAAAAAAAGACATAACAGCAAGCTCAACAGAGTGTTGATACTTCTCAGTGTCCAGGAAGCAAGCAGAACATGAACAGCATGGTGTTGAAGCGGAGATCTTCCCACAGTGCAAATTATGAATACGGTCCACAAACTTCAAGCTACAGGCAACAAAACTAATAAGTGACTGGTAGCAGTACAGCAGAAACTAATGGACTTTGATACTCACATCATGGAAAATAAGGAGGTGATTGGAGTATTCCAACAGAAATCCACACATCTGCTAGAGCTCAATGCAGGGGCAGTGTGAGTTCACTCACTGCCCTTTTTCTCTGATCAAAAGTGGAGATGGTGGAGAACACAGCAAGATAGAGCAATGTTAGAGTAGTTGGATTTCCCCATCTGTTCACTGCAAGAACAAGGCTGGTTGTAAACTTGGAGTGCCTTATCTTTGATGATCTCAGCCTTCTCCCTCACAATGCTGGTGTTGAAATCATAAAGACTTTTGTGACTCCCATGTGATCCCAGCCACAGGAGTGGGCCACTCCATGACCGCTTACAGCAATCACCACATTGTCCAGCACAGAGGCTTGGATCCCATTATTGCAAAGTACAAGAGCTAAGGGGGACATTGTATGGGAGGGGATTCTGGGCTTCTTCCCTGACCTTTTAAAAAAGAAATTTATTGTATTTTTGTTGATGAAAAACAAAATTTACGATATCAATTTCTACTATAAAATACAAGTAGGACACATATATAATGTAGCACTATATAATATCATAACCTTATACTTAATACACTAAGACTGTCCCCAACCATATCCCCTCCCCTTCCCTTCCCCCCTCTCAAAAACGTTATTTCATTTCCCACAGTGGTATGTAATCATCTCTTAAGTTAATATTTTCCACAGGATTTTCATTTAGACTATCAAAAATATATTTCCATAAATTTTTAAATAATATTGTTTCTTGTACTTGGTACCACCATTTGTCTTTATGTAATTGTTATATTTCTTGGGCATTCCAGTTACCCAGTATGTGCCTTTTGGGGCACATTGTCCCCACACATAGAATTTCTCTCTGATAAATTTCCAAGCCCAACCCATCCATGCCATTTAGAATCATTGACAAGAAACTATTTGGAATATTTAACCCAATAATTTCAGATAACCATTTTGCTGTGTTACCCCACATAGTTTTAAGTTTAGAACAATTCAAAATGCAATGATATAGATTCGCTTTTTGCTTAGATTGATGCCAACATTCTTTTGTACCATTTTTAATAATATGGCCTAAACCTTCAGGAGTAAAGTAAGCCCTATCTACTATATTTTTCTGTATTGTTCTATTTTTTGAATACAGTTAATCTTTATTTATCCTAGCTCTTAGGTTTCTCTATTGTTGATCGGTAAAATTTAGGCCAGTTTTGTACTTCTATTTAGTATTTGTTTTTTCCCCAAGGATCATTATCTAATGTGCTTATTTTATTATATATATTTTGTAGTAATTTTTTCCTCCATATTTCCACCAATTTTTTTTTGGTCCTCTACTATCCTTCTTAAATTTATACATGAACCTCCTTTGATAAGTTTCTGGAACTCTATAAATTTCTTCTTTAATTTCATATAGTGTATAAAATGGATTCCTAGAGTATTATGTAAGTGTTGCTCGAAACTTTAATGTTATAAATAGCCCCATTTCATTAATTAGTTGGCACCATCTTTGTATTCCTGCCCTGCAGAATGTAGTTTTTGAATAAATTTCAAATTTTCTGTAGTCCATAGGTCTCTAATATGACTAATTTTGAATACTAACCATGGCAAATCACCATTAATGTTAAGCCTAATAATTTCATTTCTTGCTTTATTCCCAATGGCATGAAACAGAAGGGGAATTTTCATTTTAGATATACTTTCCCATAATAAGGAAATTGTTCCCCATTTTCCCTCTGGTTTCCAAAAAGAAACTTCTTCAGTGCCTGTCTCTATCTCACAAAAAGGTGTTCTCCTACCATAATTTAATTTGGTATGCAATTTCATAATTTAATGGTTCAGGGCAACTGTTCCTCCAACCTTCCTTGGAGTAATCACTTGTTTCCAAAAGATACGGGCCCCCCCCCTCGGTATACTGTGTACAAGGAGACCATGATTGAGCACTTACAAAATGGTGACTCAGTCACGGCACTTGCGTACAGGGCTACCTGGCAGGGTAGCGAGTGGATACCTGGGTGGGCGAGGTAGGGTGAAGGGAAGTACGCATGTATACACATGCGCAGGGGGAAGTAGAGGGAAGGTATGTGGGAGGGGGTGTGGCAGACAGCTGCCAAGCTGGACCGCTAGGGTGGGGGGTGGATAGTCACTTGGGAGGTGCAGGGTGCAGGGTTCGGATTCGGTGTGTTTTTTTTTTTTTTTGCCCGCAGGCAGCTTTTTATTTTTACAAGTTTTTCACCCCCCAAAATGCACCCCCTGGAGTTGAGAATCCATTAGTAGGGGAGTGCAGGTGGTGAAGCCCCACACAGGGAGGGGTGCAGGGGGCACAGTTCCTGCATAAAAAAAACATAGGTCTCGGGCACCCTCTTTATCCTCGCCACGAGTGTGCATCGCCGAAATTCATTTTTGGCGATGTACACTCACCATAACGGTGATCATTATTCCGCAATAACCATTATGACATAGAACCCCCCCCTCCATAAAAATTCTTCTTACTGAATCAAACCGTTATATACTTGGGCAACCTATAATAGCTTGTATAATGTATAATAAATGTGGCATAGCCATCATTTTTATTGTCTCAATACGTCCAGTAAGAGACAAAGATAATTTTTCTCAATTATCCAATAGGTCCTGAATTTTGTCCTTAGCCCACTTGCAGTTTGCATTGATCAAATCTTTTTGTTTACCGCATATTGTAATTCCCAGGTATCTAAAGCTATTGCTAATTTGAAATTCCCTTTTTATATTGGGTGCCAGTGGATAATGGGGTACATTTACAGCCATTAGGACATATTTAGTCTGATATAAGCAGTATCCAGATACCAATGAATATGTTTTTACCTCTTCAAGGAAGGTTGGCATAGCAGTATTAATGTTTTTAATCACCAGCAAAATGTCATCAGCAAAAACATTAACCTTTCTATAAATTCCTTGAATCTGAACCCTTTCGATCCCCCTATTTATCTTAATGTGATTAGGAAAGGGTTCAAGAGATAAGAAGTACAATATGGGGGACAATGGGCATCCCTGCCTTACACCATTCTTCATACACATTGGTTCAGTAATGTAATTATTAATAGCAAATTTAACAGTTGTATTATTGTAGATTTTCAGAATCATAGTAACCAGAAATTCTGGAATACCTCATGCCCTAAGACTTTCAGACATGAAATTTTTTTTTCTAGTGTCAAAAGTAGAGATGCACGGATATCACTTTTACACCAGGGCCTGGATATTCAAACTGCGCTCAAAACTGGTGCAACAGTAGGAGCAAGCGCAAACCAGTTGCGCAAATGCGCAACAGGTGCGATATTCAAACATGGAGCAGAGCAAATAGCGCAAGCAACCAACGTCTGAATATCGCACATACTGCGCCATCGCGCAACCAGGAAGGAGAAGCTGAGCCAAAATGTTGCGCTATGGCGCAACCATGGAAGCTCAGCTGAGCATTCCAGAGCTGCCATAGCGCAAGCACAGCCCCCCCAGAGCAATGGAACTGCACATCCAGGGAGGCAGGCTGGGGCCCACCGCCAGCCATGCCACACATGGGCACAGGAACACACTGCAGAACCCACACCACACCGGCACACCCCAAGCACAGCATCACTGGGGGTGGGATGGATGATCCACGTGCCCATGAGGACAAGCCAACAAAGCATAGCAGAGCCCTGACACCCCAGCACAACCACTGGCAGGCAGAGAGTGCCACACACAGGGGGGTTGACAACCACAGTGCACATCAGCCCCCCGTATGCACAGCACACCCTGCACCATGACCCCAAGACACCACCCATGTGCAGTGACTGGCACTGCAGGAAACACCATGCATCCCCCCTGGCACACGTCAACCCCATGCTGCAGAGAAGCATACAGGCCAGACCCACCCTGTGCACCCAGCAGTGAGTGGCAGCAGATGGCAAGACCAACAGAAAGTCAATTCCATGCTGGAGATACCTCCCCATGCACACACACACACACACACACCCAGGACCATACCACCCCAGATGGCATGCACACCACTGCAACTGAGCACCCATAGCCAGCTGCAAATCAGAGACCAACAAGTATTCATATCAAAATATAAAGGTATATTTAAAGTTTCAAATACTAAATAACCAAACCATAAACAACAACTATTTACAAGGGGGATGGGTACAAGGTAGGGGTGTTCAAGGGGTAGGGATGAACAACTGGGAGAGGGAAGGCAGGGTGGTAGGGATGGGAGAAGTGAAAGGGGATGTGCCCCTAAGGCCCAGCTGGCTGGTCATCCTCTGCCTGGTGCTGCACTGTCCGGTGACGCTCCCTCCGCAGGCCATGGTGCCTGATTGACTGAAGGATGGCCTGGTTCTCAATGGCCACCTGTGTCAGGCCCCGAATGTCATGCCGAATCCCCCAGAGAACCTCGAGACCTAGGAAAATGGGAACACAGTCAATGGCTGTGACTGACCACAACCCTGAACACCACCCAACCTGCAAGCCATATAGCCCAATGTCCCGCACCTGTGATGGCATGCACCCACCCACAGTGAACATGCACATGGCCATCACAAACAGGCGGCACCAGCTATGCGCACCACCGCCCACACACACTGCCCACGTCAATCACAGTACAAACTAGGCTGGCAAGTGATGTGGCAACGGCTGCGATGCCAGTTACACAGCTATGTGCCCAGTGCATGCCTGGACCACCAGTGATGCATACACAGACGTGCCGTGATACTGCATTGTGATGCAGGTCACCTGTGTCATGCCTACATACATGGATACATAGACAGTGTCGTCAGATAAGGGCCTATGGGACACCCAGTCTGTCCATTTGACCTTGTAAGTTCACTCTGTTGTCCTATAAGTCCATTCCCCCTTACCCCTGACCTCCAGAATTCCTTTATGGCTAACCCATGCATTCATAAATCCCGTGACCAAGTCAGCCCCCACCACTTCCTCTGGCAGGGTGTTCCACTTGTCCACCACCCATTCTGTGAAGAAATACTTTCTCATGTTTCCTCTGAATCGTCCCCCCTCCAACTTCATCCCATGCCCTCTAGTCCTGGAACATCCTTTACACTTAAAAATATTGTTTTCCTGCACTCTGTTCCCCCCTGTAAGATACTTATGTCCCCATCATATCCCCACACCCTCCTCCCCTCCAGGGAGTACATGTTCAGTTCCGTCAACCTGTCTGCATAGGACTTGTGATGCAATCCATGCACCATCCATGTCGCCCTCCTCTGAACCCTCTCCACCCAGTCCATGTCCATACATAGGTATGGTCTCCGGAACTGTACACTGTACTCCAGTGTGGGGACTCACTAGTGTTTTGTATAGTGGAATTATGACCTCCCCATTGGTTGTGTCCCGCATGGCTGGTGGTCTTGCCCCCCCAGCATGCAATAGCATCCATGAAGTAATGATACTCACACTCCTCCAGCAGCTGGGTCTGACGCTGCTGCTGCTGCTGTTGGGGCACAACACCCCCCGGCACCGGGGCCCTGGCATGGCCCACGTCACCCTGGCCCTGTGTCCTCACAATCCAGCCTGTGGGAGACATATGTTGAGACAAACATCAGTGTGACTCAAAAGCAGAGTGCCCCCTGCCCCAGTGAGAGTGCCTGCCCACACAGCCATAACCATCCATCGCACAGCTGCACACACTGACACACCTATGCACAGCCACCCAAGCACACACACACCCCTACAGAGAATATAGTGCATAGATGGTACACTCACCTGGCCTAGGCACCACGCCCACCTGGTATGTGAACGCAGCGCTGGCCAAGAGTTCCGTTTCCTGGTGGAGGTCACTGTACCGGTGCCGCACTGCTCAGCAGACCGCCCCGCCAGTGACCTCCACCAGGTCAGTGGCCACTTGCTGCCACACGTGGGTCCTAGGCATGGTGAGGGGGGCCTCACCATACAGTGCCTCACAGTGGGGCTCCACCAGGGCCACCAGGTTGGCCACTTCAAGCTGGCTCCAGGACACCGCCCTCCTCCTAGCCATGGCACCAACTTTACAGCAGGCAATATGGCGCCCCGCTGCTCCGTAACCCCACGTGGAGTTGTTGCGCAATAGACCACCACAGGCTCCAATCGCGCTGTTCGAACAGCGCCGTCACTTTACATGGCGCTGTCACCAGACAGCGCAATAGGGACGTACACATGGCATGCCAACAGCGCCAGGGGTCAGAGGGCATACACAAGGTCACGGCAATGACGCAAGGCTACGCACAGCACCATAGGATGTATAGGCATCCTGCGTGACTGCCAAGCTGAGCACCAGTGCCACAGTGGACTATCGCGCAGTAGTGCCACAGCGCCATATAGTGCCCAATGCTGTAGCGCCACTGGCACAATGGTGGCCATGGCCTGAATCGCCTATCACGCTCAGCAGGTCTGCAGCGCGATAGACGCATTCGTAAGCTGTCTGGGCATGCGCAATGCAGTGTAGCCCGCAGCCACAAACATGCGCCATTGGCTCAGCCGGACCTTCCTGATATGCGAAAGTGCAACATCCGATATTCAGCCGACATATGCAAATCATTCGATCAGCCATTCAAAGGCGCAGTGGCGCGATTAGCATGTCATTAAAGTAGCGCCACACCTCATTTGCATGTGTTGCGCTATAAAAATGCGACAGTGGGTTGTGCTGGCCAGATTTGGTTACTGCAGGTGAGAGGTGAGTTACATGCTGTGTGATGCTCAGGACAATGCTCATGGGCAGGGGTGCCGGAGGATGATAAAGGCTGAGGGGGCTGAGCATGAAAAGGGCACTTAGAAAGGGACAAAGGGCACCCTTTCTATCAGTATCTGCCATGCGGAGAGGAAACGGGGGCTTCTGCACCCCCGGGCTGGCAGCTATGCTCATGGGGAAATGCTGTCAACTGCACAGTGACAGGTGTCCACTTCCACCCATACAGATCACCATGACTGACCAGAGCCAAGCTGAGGGTGTGGACGGCGGGCGTAGGAGGAGGCCGAACTTCACCACGGCAGAGACAGAGGCCCTCTTCCAGGCCTACCTGGAGGATGAGCCACTATTGAGTGGACGGAGGGGCACCCCTCAGGAGCGTGCAGCTGCATGGGAGGGGGTAGCTCGGGCCGTCAACCTGCACGGAAGCCACCAGCGCTCCGTGCAGGAATGCAGGAAGAAGATGGGGACTGACCGCAGGAGGCTGAAGGAGAAGGTGGCAGCCTTCAGGGTGGCACGTGCTGGCACTGGTGGGGGCCCACCAGTGGTGTTGCAGCTGACCCCTACAGAGGAGACACTGGTCGCGGCCATGCAGCTGAGTGCCATTGCGGGCGTACCAGGTGGAGGATTCCAGACAGGTGGAAGCCTCATCATTGCACGGTATGACATGGTGATGTTGTTGGGGGGGGCTGTTGTTCACATGCACTCACATGTACTCTCTTTCTGTTACAGATCCTGTTCGTCTGCAGGAGACGGTGGTGGTGGTGGTGGGTCCAGACAGTGAGGCAGACCTGCTGGACATGGAGGAGGGACCATCCACCTCCGCCACCAGCCTGCAGGCACTGCAGCAGCATGCACGCTGGGCCAACAACTCCAGTGTCAGTGATACGGGTGCAGGGGGTGCACAGCCTGTGTCACAGCAGTCTGGCATGCAGGTATGCCAGCATGCTGTGCCTATGGCAGTGGCATGCACCTGCACCATTGATGATAGCAGGCCTGCAATGGCAGTGATAGTGTGTGCCCCATGACGACACATGGCAGGCCAGCACGTGCCCCTGGGCCTTCCTGGTTCACACCTGTGTACCAGCATGCTGGCACAGTCCCAGGCTGTGCCTGTCAGCACCGGTGGCTGTGCAGGTGTCTGGCACTGTTGTCAGCACAGAGGTGGAACAGGTGGACCTGGGGGCTCAGCAGTTGGAGGGGCGGCAGCAGCAGTTGCACACCAGGTCTAGGGGTACAGTGTCAAGCAGTGGCACATGTCCACCGCCCTTTGATCTGCCCATACCTGGTCCTGGCGAACAGCACCCACCCTCATGGGGTGCTGTGCACCAGGACCGTCCACACCCTGGGGGTCACGATGCCATTGGGGCACAGTACCCATTGGACGCGCACACCCACCTGCTGCAGGACTCGGTACAGCTGCAGGGGCAGGTTGCAAGGTCCGTGGAGGCACTGTCTGTGTCCGTGGAGCGGCATAGCAGGAGTGTGCTCAGGACCGAGCCGAGCTGGTCCTTATGACGGATGTGACCGCTGCCATTGACAGGCTGACCCAGGCAGTGGTCTCTGTCGCGACGACAGACACACTGTCAGGTGCCCCTGTACCACACACCCCACAGTGCGCCTCCACCCCGTTCCCGGCGTCGTGCGACACCAGGCCTGTCGATGCCGGGTTCTGCTGTGGGCATCCCGAGCACCCCTGGTGCAAGTTTGTTTGGCAGGATGCAGACCCCTGTGCGGGCAAGGTCACGTTCATGCAGTGGGACCCCTGGTGGTGCACCAGCGCCACCCGATGTGGCCCCTGCTCAGCCTGCCAGTGCTGCTGGGCCACGGCGGGGCTGCCCACGCATCCGTGGTGGCTGTGGAACAGTGCTACCTGACTGAACTGTCTCCCAGTGCAGGCCCTGTCTGGTGCTGCCCTGTGTGCAATGTGTGTCATGGTGGGCAGTGCACTGCTGGGTGCTCTGCTCACCAAGCTGACACACGGACCACCTGCACACTCTCCTAACTGCTGTCCACAGGTGCGTGTGCATGATGATGCCTGCATTGCACTGTACACCAAGGTGCAAGGTGCCCAGGTCCCGACACACGTACATGGACAGTCCAGGTGGTGGGGGTTGGTTGGTGCTGTGTGTTGGCAATGTCATTTCCGCAGTGCTGTGCTGCTGCCCATGTATGCTGCCTGGTGTGTGTGTGTGTCCATATGAGTGCTCACCCTCTCTGATGGTGTGTTGGTATGCCTGGAACCTCAACTCCCTGACCTTCATGCACGGTGTGTTCCCTGTGTGCCTGTGGTTTGGCGCATGGACAGTGTTGCCTGCACATGTCCCCTTGACTTACCTGTGTTGGGCGTAGTGCTCTTCTGCAATGGTGTCCCGGTGCAGCTGGGCCTGCCGGGTCAGTCGGGGGTCCCTCCGTCCTAGGGGGGGCTGCTCATCACCCACATCACCGGCGCCACTGGCGTCCCCATCGCTGTCCCCCTCTTGGACCTGTACGGCTATCCCATGGTCTTTGGCCATGTTGTGCAGGATGCAACAGGCCAGGAATATCCACAGGCCTTTGGGGGCTGTACTGTAGGGGCTCGCTGGAGGTGTCCAGGCATCAGAAGCATGCCTTGAGCATCCCAAACACCCGCTCTATGATGTTACGTGTTGCGGCATGTGCCTCATTGAAACCTAGCTGCGCTGGGGTCGTGGGGCACCGGTATGGTGTGAGCAGCCAGGGACGGAGTGGGTATCCGCAGTCACCTGTGTGGAGATAGTGGAGATCAGTGTCATGTCAGGTCCATATTGCCCATATCCTTGTGTGCCACTACCATGGCACCTGTGTCATTCCCACCCTTGCACAGAGTTTGCATTCCATACATGTGTACTCACCCACTAGATGACCTGTGGGGATGTTCCCACTCTCGAATCGATGGCACAGTGCAGACTGGTGCCATATGAAGGCATCATGTGCTCCGCCAGGGTGTGTGGCACAGACATTGATAATGCGCCAGTGGCATCACACACCACCTGGCAGTTGACACTGGAAAAGCCCTTTCAGTTCGATAAGCCTGGCCATCGGGGCCAGGTGGCGCGCGAATGGCCACATGGGTGCAGTCTATGCCCTAGCACGCCAGGCATATGCAAGCTACCTGTGGAACTCCTGATGTTTTTGTACGCCTGCCGCGGTGCTGGGGAAATGGATGTACTCCGCAGCATGAGGCAGCAGTGCGCTGAGGAATTGGGTGAGGATGCGTGACATGGTCGACTGTGTAATGCCTGTGGTGTCCCCTGTCAGCCTCTGGAAGGTGCCCATGGCGAGCAGGCACATGCAGGCTGTCACCTTGGTCTCCACGGACAGAGCATGACTCCGTCGTGAGGGTGCCTGCATCACATCACTGCACAGCTCGCAGAGCCGTCTCAGTATTGCCCTGTTCAGGTGGTACCGGGCCACAATCTCGACGTCTGTGTACAGCTCGAAGCTGATGCGGGCACGATACCGCCTGTCAGGGGCATACCGCCGACGGGCCCCTCCGCGGCCATGTCCCCCTGCAGCATGGTGTCTCACCCCCCTCATTACAGCTTCCATGTGGAAGCTGACACTGTCCATCTCCCTGGCTTCTGTCCCCCTGGCTGCTGTTCCTGTGTTACCCCCGCTGCCCCCAATGCTGCTTCCACTGCACCAGGCACCCCCCACTGGCCTCTCTGTCCTCCTGGACCCACTGTCCCTCTCTGCCCTTCCAGCTCCTGTCTCTCTCTCTCTCTCTCTCTGTCTCTCTCCCCCAGTTTGTGGCCTGCTAGAGTTCTTGCTCCGCTTCCTTGAGCCTTTTTATTTTGGCTCAAATCTGGTACTGCGCAACTTCCGGCTGAGCACTCTTGCGCATTGCGAAGTGTTCAGATATCGCATTGCGCACTTTATGCATGGACTCGCCTCTTCCGGGTTGAGCTATGCCTCATTTCCATTGCGCTGTTGCTCAGCATGTTTTCGGTGGCGCAACTGGCCCCTTCTGAATATTGCAGAATGGCGCATTTTTGGAGTTGCGCACGCGCAACCCTGTTGAGCATGGCGCAACCCTTTTGAATATCTGGGCCCAGATATCAGATCCGGATATCCTGCATCTACTATCCGACCGGATCGGTTCAACATCAGGTCAGATAGTAATTAGTATGCCTCACTAGTAGAAAGTAAAGATTTGTTACATTCAGCCCGATATGAGGAGCCAGTAGTGTAAGCAGCTACAGTATCTTGGATGTTACTAAACCCAGTTGTTTGCCTTTCCTAAGTGAAAGAAAGAAAAGAAAAAAAACACACAAATAAAAAAGTATATAATGGCGACTATCTCGAGTCTTATTTTTCTTCCAGCACGGCAACTAAACCACTCATGATCTATTTTTTTCCCTTTTTTTGATCGGAATGTAGTCCTGGTTTACAGACTAGTAAAATTCAAACAACTGATCAAAGTAGCAGCAAAATACATTAGGAATAGTTTCACTATTTTTGTTGGGTTGAGTCATGCAGTTGTGTAGGTAGTGGATGCGGGAGGGCTTGTGGACAATAACACAATCCAAAAAAGTAATTTTGCATGCCTGTGACTGTAGTTTCCACTTTAACCAGTCGCTCGGGGAAATCATTGCTTTTCTTTTCTACTGCTTGCACTTACTTGAACCAGATGAAGATTTTTGTTTAAAAAAATTGGCAGTGGCCAGCTGCAGAGAAATGTTTTTCTGCTTGCCCATAATGATCCTCTGGTAATTATCCTACTTTTCCTTCTGTCACCATCTGGGGACCACAGTTCTATTCTCTAATTTTTCTAGGCACTGAACCACCCGAGTTGCAAACTACTTAATTACTAGGATAGAATTAAGCTAATTTAGCTTGTTTGCAAGATTGAACATTTGCACTTATTTTCTTCAGTATAAATACACCTTTGTCAGGCCAGAGTCTTTAGTAAAAGTCCTGACTTTACATCAAGGGTTTTTCTACACATAGGTTGAGAAGAAGAGAAGGTGTGCTAGGTTTTTATCATGGTAGAACTACATTCATGCAGTTTGCATTTATCAGTTGCATTTGTCGTTTTAAAAAAAAAATGAGCAGCCCATTTTCTCTCGACTTGCATGCTATAGTAAACATTGTTTACTATAGCAGGATGTTTCAAGAAAACAGTGATCTTTTAAATAATTGACCCAACCTGACCTGATTTAAATTTTAAATTCGATCGGGTTGGATAGGAGTAAAAAGCCTGATATCTGACCGGAGCGTATCTCCAGGTCAGATATCCGTGCATCACTAGTCAAAAGCCTTAGTAGCATCAACAGCTACTAAGTGATATGGCTCCTTCACACTTTTAATACCTTGAATCATTGATTGAACCATTCCTGTAGCTTGAAAAATTGTACGACCTTGGACAAAGCCATACTGTTCATTATTAATTACTGTAGGAAGATTACTTTTTATTCTATTTACTAAAATGTTGTTTATGATTTTGTAATCAGTGTTTAGGAGAGCTATCGGTCTATAACGTATTACTTTTTGGGGATCCTTTCCTTCTTTCAATAATAGTATGGCTATAGATTCCTGCATGGAAATAGGTATCTGTTTGGGCCCTTCTCTTAACTCATTAATAATTCTCAGTATCCAGGGTGTTATACTCCATTGTCAACCCATCTAGGGTGAGGTTTTTATTTTTAGGAAGTGCTTTTATAGTATCTAATATCTCCTATACTGTAAATATAGAGTCATCACAAGATAATTTGGTCAAGTTACTTTTCAACAAATACTCTTTAATCTCTTCCTCTCTGGTATTCAGATCCTGCTCGTATATTTTTTTATATTCTTCAGTTACCAAATTTCCTATCTCTACATCTTGATATACTTGTTTTCCATTTGTGTCTTCTAAAACTGTTATTAGGTTCATTTCTCTCTGTTTTTTAGTTGGGTTGCCAATAGTTTTCTAATATTTTCTCCCTGGATATATCTTAGTTTCTTTAGCTTTTAATATTCTTAAGCACCTCATTATTATTTATTTCTGTTTTCAAAAGCTTTGCATTTGCCCATTCCTTATAGTATTTGTCATGATCAACTTACTTTATAATCCAAATCTTTTATTTTTCCCTCAAGTTCCTTTTCTTGTTGCTTTAAGATCTTACTTTTATGAGCCTGATAGGATATTATAATACCTCAGAATTACTGCTTTAAAAGGATGCCATAGGGAAGAAATCATCCTGCCTATTTCATAATTAAACCACCAATATTCCTCAATACCTGTAATTAGTTTATCATCTAATTCTTTCTTGGCTAAAAGGTCATTGTTTAGCCTCCATGTTCTTATCTTTTTTCCTGTTTGGGTCCAAAATTCTAATTTCAGCTAATATTAAGGCATGATCGGACAACATTATTGACTTATTCTCTATCTGTTCCATATATTTGATTATTGTTTTGGAAACTATAATGTAATCAATTCTTGAAAAACCCTTGGTCTTTTTATCATAATGTGAGTATTCCCTATTTGAGGAGTAAAGGGTTTTCCAGGCATCTACAAATTCATGCTGATTGAGAAAATGTTTTAATAACTTAGTGTGTAGTTTATTAAAGTATGGCGTTCTGGAGCTTCTATCTGTCTCAGGGTGTAATAAAGTATTGTAATCACCAATTAATATGATTTTATCGGACTGAAGATTCATTATCCCTTTAGTTAACTCCACTAAAAAGGTTTTATATTCAGAGAATGGTGTATAAACCAATGCAAATGTTATGGCTTGATTTAAGATTTTAGTTTTAACCATAATAATGTGTCCCTGATTATCTGAATATTTATCTATTATTGTAATACCAAGAATATTCCTAAAAATCAGTATCACCCTAGCATTTTTCCTAGTACCTGTTGAAAAGAAAAACTGAGCCATCCATTTTCTTTTTATTTTGAAGACTTGTCGTTCAAATGGGTTTCTTGTAGGGCTCTACATGTGGCTCTTGATTTGTTTATATGATTTAGTATTCTGGCCCTTTAATAGGTGTATGCAGCCCGTTGACATTCATGGTGGTACAACTAAACTTAAAGAAATTCTCCATTTAGAAAAAATAATGGAAACCAGTTAGCATAATTCTTAATGTGCAGAACATTATTAACTTTAAAAAATTCCAGCATTTTAGTTAAACCACTGCAGTACCTTCCCCCTTCCTAAAAAGAGCAACTGTCATTGTTTTCCATATTCCTTCTTCTCCAATAATAGACCTTACTCTCCCTCCCAAAACTATTACAAAAAGCCATTCTAAGGTAGTTGCTCATACCCCTACCAATCACTTGATTGGTTGAACTAAATTGGTTACATACCCCCTGACCCTAGTCCTACCTTCCTGTAGCCTTCTTTACTTAGTAATCTGTTTGCCCTGACTATATACCAAAAACTTATCAAAAAATATAGTCTCAGAGTTTTTTAATCAAAGTTCTCTATCTTCTCCCACAGATCTTTCCTTGCCATTTCAGGTGTGTTGTAAATGTGTCTTATACCCTCGAGGACCACCTTTAATTTTGCTGGATGGAAAAAAGATGACTTGATACCTAAGGCCCATAGTTTTTTCCGAATGTCATCAACCGTTTTTCTTTCTTGCAATATGTCCTGTGGCAGGTCATTGTACACTGCTATATTAGCACCATGTATTGCAATTCTTTTTTTCCTGTACATTGCGTTCATCAAAAAAATCCTTTTCTTCTGACTTGAAGAATTTAGCTATTATGGGGTGAGGTGGTCCCTGAGGATCTGTGTTAGGCCTGAAAACTCTATGGATGCGATCAAACTCACAAGTTATGTTTGCAGGATCAGTATCTGTGTACGATACTGTGTGATACTTTTCTTACAATGTTTGCCAGATTATCTTATTTGTCCCACACTTCTGGGACACTCAGAATCCTGATGTTTTTGCATTCAGCTCTTGATTCAAAGTCAATTAATTTTGTGGTCAAGTCCCTCTGGGACTCTTCAATATGTTTAATTTGTCTTTTTAAGGGCACCATTTCATCTTCTAGCACCGCTATTCTTTTTTTCGCTTCATTTAAATCCTTTATTAATAGTTGATTTTCTTGGAGTAAAGCACTAATAGTAGTATGTAGATTTTCCACTTTATTGTAGATTTTCTCATTTGCTTCTGACTTCTTTTTTTCAAGGTTTGCAAGCTGTTTCAGTATCAGATCGGCCCATGGGGGTGCTCAAAATCTTCTTTTTCTTCCTTTCCAGAAGCAGAGCCCAGTTCTTCTTCTGGTTCTGAACTGCTACTTGAGTCATTAAAGACAGCAGTAATTTTTAAAGGGGCTGTAGCTGTTACGGGAACAGTTTTTGCTATTGCCTCCGTACTGTTTAATGCTGCCCCAGTCTTAAGTTTACAGTCTGGTAGCTCATTACTGTGTACATTCTTAAATGTTTCTTTACTTGGCATGCTCCCTTCAGTATTATTTAACTCCTTTTTATCCATTTGCAATAAAGTACCCTCTTTAATACCCACTTGCATTTGTAGTTCAGTCACAATGGTTGCAACTTTTTGGTGAACAGCTATTTCTGCTGAACCCCCACAGGCACATACCTTTTGTTTTTGCACTTCAAGGTCTTCTAGGGTAAGCTCTTCTTTGTTCATCTTGATCTGTCCTTCTCGCTGATTCCTGGTTACTGATGGCTCATCCACTATTTCCGCACCTACTATGCAAGCAGCAGGCTTGGCATTGGCCTTGGCAGGTAACCCAGTAATTTCAATTTCTGTCGAGGAGTCTTGTCACATAACCTTCTTTTCTTCTTTCAATAATGCTGAAACAGGTTGCAACACTGTGTGGCCATTACTGGGCACGTTCGCAGCTTCCAAAGCCTGACCACCAACAGAGACCTCTTTGTAAATTCCAACAACTCAGTCTTGTTCTATATTCACTGTCAAGTGCTGCACAATATCTTTACCTAGTTCCTTTTTGCTTTGTTTACTGGAACCTTTTTTAGGAATATAGGAGCAGTTATCTGGGTTTGTGGCTTATTTTTCTTGCCTGATATGGAGAACTGCAGGATGTCCATGCTCCTTTCAGTGTTTTCCTCCAGGTCCAACGGCAAAGCCGGTAAGGTTGAGCTGCTAGGTGTTCAGCTCCATATTATTAGAAAGCATTTTTGCTTCTGCACTTATCCTTAGTCTGGTTTTAGTTTCCAATTGTTTGACCAACCTTGCATATGTTTTAGTTTTCACTTCTGTTTTGGGGGTCATTTTAACTCTGTACCCCCAAAGTGTCTTCCATGCAGTTTTAGCTTTCAGTTGAGTAGCTGACTCCAGCATTGAGGAATATGCTTTCTTTATCAAGAGCAGCCAGTTAAGTACAATACCACAAGGCTCTAGCACAGTTAGGTAGGTTTTAGCTGGTACACCTCTGCATACCTCAGGGAGGAGTTACAAGAGCTTCACTAGCTCCTGCATATTTGTGCCATCTTGATCAGAGCTCCACCTCCTCTCTCTGCTAACTCCCCACTTAACAGATGGCTTCTTCCCTCACCTGTCTTGACAGATGCAGGAGAAGAAATGTTGTTTACAGGTAATTAAGAAATCTTTTCTAGAGCAAGGCATAATGACTCAATTTATGTTCCCAGCATGCTTGCAAGTCATGTATAAAAACAAAGAGCACATTTTCACTAACATTCTGGCAGCTGAAAGTTTTGTTGGCATGCTTCAACAACCTGTGGATCATCCAGAGCATAACTCTGATGGAGACAAGGACTGAACTTGATACAATGCCCACTGTCTTGCTTGTTTTATAAACTCTTACTGCTGGTCTGATTAATGAGCATTTGGTCTCTGATAGACTGATCTCTAGGCAATAGTTCTGTATATGGTTAATGGACATTTATTTATTTATTTTTATTTTAGTCTTTGGTAACCGGGTAAGGCCCACTATGCACAAGTGCCTGTTCTCAGGGGTGACCTGGGAGCACTGGGTGGTTAAGCGACTTGCTCAGAGTCACACAGTATGCAAGTGGAGGTTGTGAGAATCAAACTCAGGTCTGGTCTGCTGGATGTATCAAGCTCATTCACATCTCGTTCCTCTAACCTCTAGGCTATACTGCCAGCATTTCATTGAATTGTACTGATTCCTACTATTAAAATGTATTAGTTCATAGCCAAAATGTTTATATTGTTCTATTTTCCCTATGTCTAGAATTTCAGTGATGGATAGGTGTGTAGGGCTCAATTCTGGGGCTTTTGGACTATCCTGAGACATTTGCTTCCCCCTTCATGTTGGCATATTAGTCACCTGTGATTGAAGGTTTCTATCTCAACTTAATTGAGCCCAGACAAGCTGTGTTTATTTCCTGCTTTCTTTTCACAGGATTTTCAGCCCTCCCCCTTTCATCTATATGGCTACATGGACAAAGCCTGCAGTCATTCTGAGATCACATCACTGTAGGAGAAAAGTGGAAATGATCACTGTCTTCTCCTACAGTGATGTTGTCTGTTGTCCATAGTGCTGCAGTTGCTGGTGGTCTGTGGTGGCTCCTCCTGTCATTTCCTCCATGGATGCAGTTCCTCTCTGCAGTGCTCAGGCCCTCCACATGCTACTTTCCGTAAATGCAGAAAAGATGTGGTGGTGGCTCTGACTCATATTGTACATGTGCAAGTATTGCACATGCACACATCTGTTGGAGCCACCATCTTATGTAGGACAAGCTCTAGTGTGTCGAGAGCTCCAAACTTTTACTTGCTGTCACCACACACGTTGTCAAACATTGTTCTAGGCAGCCGTATTGGCTCTGACCAGAATTTGTTAATTCTGTGAGGGGTAGGAGATGCTGGCATAGGGATCTTGGCTGACACAGTTGGTTGGCTGACACCATACGCCTTTATGTTACTACACTATGTCTCCTTTTATGAAGGTCCTGCACTTTCAGACTAACGCTGACCATAGTTTTTTCTTATGTTATAAGTGTAACTATCTACCTGAACTACATTTGGTCTGTAGTCAGTATGCTTATGGTATAAATGGTTACTGTTTTACTGTATTGGATAATACCATCAATATAATGTTTAAAAACAAACAAACAAAAAAAAAGATAATGACATGGGATAACCACAAATAGGCTTCTTTCAAATAGCTTCTCACATTCCTTAACAAAGAGAAAGAATACATATAATATAGATTGACCTAGCCTTATCAAAACAATGATGCTAAATGCAACTGAGTTATATTAAAATAATTTGCATTATAGAACTAATTGGTATTGTACACACATTTTAAAATACCACTTTGAACACAGACTTGGCTCACTGGGACCTTTCCCCACCCCAACCTTTTTCAGGGGGGTTCTCCAGTCCCAACATTCTTTCCAGGTAGACACCTGCTTGGGGAGTATATTGAGCAGCAACTTTGTTTTAAATAATCAGAATATAAACAGAGTTTCTGATGAGATTCTTTTTCAGAATATGGCCCAGATTCTGGATTTTCTAAACCAGTTCACCCCTCCCTACACTTTATTGTATAAACTCATGGGCTGCTGGTAGACTTTGAATGCATTGTGGCTGTGTGTGGGTGTTGATTAGTAGAATGGCTGCCGCTACACATTTATAGTCACTTTACCAACAGTCTCTGCCATTGCTTGTAAATTGCTTTGGGATAGAATATGTATGAAAAACACAATAGAAATGCACATGCTTCTTATTCTCCTTCCACTGGAATTCTGGATCAAGTCCACAGCACTGCCAGGTATAGCAGCCTAACAGGATAGTAGTAGTAGTGTAATGCAACAGGGTGTAAACCTACTGAGCAACAATGGACCTATTTAATTGTACTGAATGGGGAAAAGTGCCAACTGGATTATGAGAAATAATCCAATGATGCTGGGATTTGAACACCACTAACCATAAGAAAAAAGGGGTTTCCAAGCAGAATATTGCCATTTATTTTTCATAAGCAACTCAGATGCAAGTGGTCTGTCTAATTTCTGCACTACTCTTTTTATTGAAAGAAGACAGTATCATCAGGGAAATAACAATGAATAAAGAATCATTCTGCATACCACATGTTGGGTGGAAATGTTTATAGAGCAATAGTTAAAGGCAGGTTTTGATGTGTGTGCATGTGTGTGCCTAACTCAAGACATTAACCAGATTAAAAAACAATAAAACTATGCCAGGAAAGACATGAGAAATGAAAGTAGTTCAGTGAGTGGTGTGATAGATGAGTCTATTATCAGTGGAAGTAAGGAAATATTAAATTAATTCAAAAGCTCCAGTAAAACCCAATTGGTGTTAATGAGTGAAATCTCAAACCTATTTTGATTGTTTTGTTATGTTGCCATAAATGAGGTAACTGCAGACTGTTAAACACATGTGTCTTTTTTTATATTTATCCTGTTGAGTTAATCCAACAGAGCCCACGGTCTCTGGAAAACAGATTTGAAAACAAGTACATTTAACACTTTTCCCATGTTGCCTCTTTTAACCTTTGCAATGCCTGTAATCTAATTTCAACACATTTTCTTCAACAACTTGGAAGTGTACATTATGCTACAGTATGGGAAAACAGGGTGGAGCTTTTCAAAAGTGTTGGACATGAATGCAAATGTGGGACTGTAGCCTCTGAGGCTGTACTTAGCCCAGGGGCAACAGTGGGGTCAACAAAGGAAAGATCAGAGCTCATAAAATCTCTAACATGCACAGCAGGCTATTGGGTCTGTCATTGCTGCAGTCATCCTCTGATGTCAGATGCACTAGATTCTGGGATTTGTAGTTACAGAAAATGCCCACATGCAAGTCAGCAGAAGCAGCCTGATACAATCCACTATGCTGCAGTCAGCACTAAGAAAAAAAATGCTTTTGCACATGAAGTGCAAATTGGAACCAGACCCACACTTGGATGTGGGGCCGTTAGTGCTGACTGTTCCCCTTTAACCCATATACTGATTAAAAGAGGCCTTCCTTTACAATTAGACACACGGAATCTGTTGAATGTGTTTAGAGAGGACATCATTCTTCTAACAGCTCAGTTATTGTTTGTATTACTATTAAGAGTTGCAAAATACATATAGAACAATTGCTTTCTCTTTGCAAAATTAGGACTGAATCTCTCAACTTCCTTTTTGTCACTTGGATTGATGAACTTAATGGAGAATCTGAAAATTAGTCCTTAGAATGTGAAACAACAACTGAGAACTTCAAAGATTCCTGATCAGTACATAAATGAAAATGATGAGACTCAAGAACTAGTATTGATCTCCATTTTGGAATAACTAAAAATACATGGTAAGACTAATGAAGGTCTATTACTTTCCATTTGTAACCTTCTGAGTATTTTTTTAAATATTTTGTTGGGACAGAAAGGATTAGTTGCTGCATATGGAAAAGAGGACATTCGTAATGAGAGTGGACAAGTTGTCATAATTATTTGAAGTAATGGTCTCACAAATCTGATTTTGAAAAAGATTGTAAAATTATACCCCTTGGGAATTAACATAGTTGATGTCTGTAATCTAGAAACAATATGTGAAAAGATTACATCATTCAGAGAAGCCTTGTCACAGGTGGCTATGTTACTGAAAATGCAAGATGAAAAATCAGGTTGCCTACAGGAATTTAAGCTATCTCATCCAAATATATTTTTATCCCTTTAGGATTTGGACAGCCGTCTGTTCAATTGTACATCATTTACTAAGATTGGACTACTACTAATGATTAATAGCAGTCAAATCTTAGAAAATATATTAAAAAGATCAAACTTTGGAAATAAAAAAAATGTTCTTACTTTTTCATAGAATATTATAGGACTGAGCCCTAAATTTTCAGACACTCTGTGGAAGAACTTTAATATAAACATCATATTATAATAGGTATGGAAACCAGGCATTTAGATAATAGTAGGCATTCAGACAACAGTTTATCATGTTAAAGGGCTATCAATTATTTAGCAGAGCTAGGATCAAAAACAATGTTTTTTATAGGCTTTCAAGAGGACTTATCATTTAAAAAATTTTTAATCAATATAAAAGAAGTAAAGAAAATATATTCCTCTCCCATCATTCTGACAAAACATATCATCATGTCATCTAAAAAGATAGTCATTGATAATACACAATATTGTGACAAGGTTAACTAGTCCCTGTTCCATTTTTGTTATGTAGGAGGGAATCTGAAGCAAGGATTCTGAATACTACTGTCTCTATGTTTTCTGACTTTCTATTAGATTGCACAGTCAAATCTCACTTTTACCTGCTGTACTATCTAATTTCTAATTTCTACCTTGCTTATGTAAGTTTGTAAGCCATAATTATGAAACTGGGTTCCCTGGTGTATAGACTAGATATAGTTGAAATGATTGCAGAGGCAGCAGTGACAAAGAGTGACTTCAGACTGATGTAATCTGTTACAATGCTCTGGCCAGCTACTAGCTGGGTCACAATGGTGTACCTAGCAACCAACAAGTACACAGCCTGTCTTACTGAGAAGATGTGTGGAGAGATTGACTTGAACAGAGATAGGACATGCTGCTTTATGTCCTGGTGTGGAGACTTGACTTGAAGAGAGACTAGAGAAGACAAGCTGATTTCATGTCTTGAATTGTCTTCTAATTTGCTGAGTGGACACTGACCTGAAAAGGAGAAGAGATGCTGAAATGTTTTCTAATTTGTTTAGTTTTTTTCTTGTGATTTAGAATAATAAATCACCACTTGTGGTTTTCTACAATTTCTCCTGAACTGCTTATGTTTCCTGACCTAGGCCTCCATTACAATTAGTGTCAGAGTTGTCTGTATTAGTTACATTTGGTGTCATTCAGTGTCAGAAGCCACAGCACATCCAGAAGCCTCTCCACATTTGGTATCAAAAGTGGGATTCGAACCCACGCCTCCAGAGGAGACTATGATGAGACAGGTCATAGTCTTCTAACTGAGCAGTGTCCACATTACTGTAAGCAAGTTGGGCTTTACCTGTGAGAAAAGGTTCCAGCCTGATTGCCCATTGCTGCTTTGGCCATTGGCATGTACTGGTGATCCTTCTGAACATAGTCAGATATGCCTCAATATCATCCGAGGGGCAAAGCTTTGTCAGTTTAATGTCTTTCAAATAACCTGTGTTTTGCTGATCTGTGGGACTTGTACCAGTTCCTCCATCTATAATAGCCTGCAAGATCAACAGCCATAGCTGCATGTCTTCTTTTCTGTGTGCCTCTAATCATTGGATTTGCTTCTCGGTCTCTATTTGTTGCATCACCCACCATGTGAAAAACTTAAGACAGACTTTCTGGTTCTGCTGCTGCCTTATGTTCTCCTCCCATCTCTGGTGGCTTGGCTGCCATACTTCTGGTGGTCACTCCTGGTCTTTCTTTTGCTGGATCCATACCTCTCTGCTATGCTTCCCTGGTACCAGGTCTGGGACCCACAAACATATTCTTGGCCTTAGAGAACACATGGCATAAATCCAATTACTTCTGACACCAAATGTGCATTGGGCATGCAGGAAACCAGATATCTGGGGTATATTTTGGGACATGGGGAGATAAAACCAGAACTTTCTAAGATAGAAACTGTAGCTGACAGCCTTGTCCCTAAAATGAAGAAACATGTCATGGCTGGTTACTACCGGAGATTCATCCCCAACTTTGCCCAAATAGCTGCTCCCCTCACTGAACTTAATAAAGAAATGATATCTAAATAATGTAAAATGGACTCTGGAGAGTAAAGAAGCGTTTAGGGCCATCAAGGCTGCATTATGTTCAGCCCCTGTTTTAAAAAGCCCAGACGTCAAAGAGCAATTTCTATTACAAACAGATGCCTCAGAAATAGGTCAAGGTGCAGTCCTTAGCCAGAATATAGCTGGGAAGGAGCATCCCATTCTGTATGTCAGTAGAAAGTTGCATGACAGGGAGAAAAGGTACTCCACCATTGAAAAGGAAGCTCTAGTGGCCAAATGGGCAATGGAGTTGGTTGAATCAAATGAAGGATAAAAATCCCTGGCTCACGAGACAGTACCTGGCATTACAGCCATTTGAATTCAAAGTGTTGCATATACCTGGGAAAGAGAATGTCACTGCAGATTTTTAATCATAATATGGTTCAGGAATTGAGAAATTAGAAAAGTTAGAGAAGATAGAAAATAGTGATATATAGGATATGTATGTGATGGGAACAAGGGAAGGTTTTGGAAACCTGTTTTAAAGATAAAAAGAAAAAAAACAGGTTCCCTATTAAGGGGGGGTGGTATATGTGACATGGTTAATTTGACACTGTCCCATTTTTGTTATGTAGGAGGGAATCTGAAGCAAGGATTCTGAATACTATCTCTATGTTTTCTGACTTTCTATTAGACTGCACAGTCAAATCGTACATTTACCTGCTGTACTTTCTAATTTCTAATCTCTACCTTGCTTATGTATGTTTGTAAGGCATATGTATGAAACTGGGTTCCCTGGTGTATAAACTAGATATAGTTGAAATGATTGCAGAGGCAGCTGTGACAGAGAGTGACCTCAGACTGATGTAATCTGTCACAATACTCTGGCCAGCTACAAGCTGGGTCACAATGCTCTGGCCAACTACTAGCTGGGTCACAATGGTATACATAGCAACCAAGTACATAGCCTGTCTTACTGAGGAGAAGTGTGGAGAGATTGACTTAAACAGAGACAGGACATGCTGCTTTATGTCCTGGTGTGGAAACTGACTTCAAGAGAGACTAGAGAAGACATGCTGATTTCTAATGTGTTTATTTTTTTCTTGTGATTTAGAATAAATCACTATGTGTGGTTTTCTACAATTTCTCTGGACTGCTTATGTTTCCTGACCTAGGCCTCCATTACAGTTAGTGTCAGAAATCTCTGGATTAGCTACATTTGGTGTCATTCGGTGTCAGAAGCCACACCACATCCAGAAACCTCTCCACAAGTATGTATTCCACTGCAGTAAGTTAAATGCTTTTCTTCTTCAATGTGGGCAAAAATTAAAGAACATCTATTCAAATGGCATGTCCTACATTCATGTTGACATTTTCCTGTTTAGGAATCTGAACACGAGAGTAGGAGTTTATGATTAATATTATGATAATACAATTCATAAAATTGTTCAGGAAAAGGCTTAATTAAAATGTAAGTATGGATAAAAAATAAAATGCTTATTTGATCCTCTATTGAAATTGGGGGACATGTGGGCAAGGAAGAGGGAAGGAATGGGTGAACAGGTGGAGCAGGCAACAGTCAGGAGAAGGGAGGGAGAATGGAAGAGAAATGAGGGAGGGGCAGGAGAAACAAGGCAGGAGGCAATGAAGGTATGAGGTAATGCTTATAGGAGGAGCAGGGTGAGGAAAGGCAAGCGGGGGTGGAGTTGGGAATAGGTATCGATGGGTGGGCAGTGAGCATGAGGTTAGGCCGATGGGAGGAGAGCAGAGAAATGCAAGAGGGGCTGAATGGGGCAGGGTGCATAAGAAAGAACCTGTATGGAGGATGAGGGAGACAGGAGGGGAGGCACACAGTAGGGGAACAATGCAGCATGACAGACAAAAACCAGAAGGGGAGAAGATGATGGAAGGAAGAGAGGAACTTTCAGGGAAACTGGGGGGAGCAGGTCAGTACAGGTGACCAGGGAACAGAGGGGGGAAGGGAAGGATCGTGAGGGGGAAAAACTGACAAGAGGGCTGGTCCACTAGAAGATGGGGAGTAGGACAGACAAGTGAAAGAGGGGGCAGGCAGCAGAGCCAGGGGAGCGCAGCAAGCCTGTGGGAGGAAAGTAAGAAAAATGTCAGGGCAAGCCTGGGGGGCATGGGGAATGGAGCAATGGGAGGAGGGAAAATTTCACCAGCCAAGGAAAGGCATTGGTAGAGAAGCAAAGGGTGGGGGAAAGAGTCCTTCAGCAAATGGGATCATGGTAGAGGAGCAATGGGGGGGGAAGAGTCCACCAGGAAAGGGATCAGGCTCATTAGCAAGGGCAGGGAAGGAAGAGAATGTCATAGTCTTTGGGGACTCAATAATCAAGGTGATACATTGGCTTAGAAGGGGGTAAACTATAAGGGGAGATCAGTATTCTTTGAACCAGGGATGTAAGCGGGGAGGGCGATGCAGAAAATCAGAAAAAGGCAAGGGTGGTGGAAGAAAAACTGCACCTGGTCATCCATTTGAGGACTGATGATTTGGCCAGAAATGAGGTGGAGGAGGTACAGAGGAGGTTCAGGTCACTGGTGAAAGGCTGCAGAGATGAGGTGAGATCGTTGACATTCTCAGAGGTCTTGCCAGTCCCCTGTGCCAGTTCTGTCTGGAAACAAAGAATCAAAGAATTCAATGCCTGGCTGAGGAAATGGTGTGGAAGGAGGGGTATGCCTATATAGGGATCAGGGGGATATGTGGGAGGATGAGGAATTGTACTGGAAGGACAGGCTTCACCTCAATGAGACAGGAGCTAGGGTTCTGAGAGGGGGGCTTTCAAGGTACATAGACAGAGTTTTGAGTGGTGGTTTAAACTGCTAGAGGGGAGTACGAGGCTAGACAGATGAGAGGGGGAGCAGGAAGCAGGGATAACCTAGCTAGCACACCTCTGCAGGAGGGGCAAGGTGAGGGGGTGTGAAGTAGCAAGGAGGAAGGAATGAGTACACCAGGCAGGATATCAGGGGTAGTAGCATGGGAGGGGGAAGGGGCATCAGTAAAGAGGAGGGGACCATCTGGTGGAGAGGACTGTACACAAATGCCAGAAGCTTAGGAAATAAAATGGCAGAGTTAGAAGTCATAATGGAGAACAAGGGAATAGACATCATGGCCGAAAATGAGACCTGGTGGTTGGAATACCACACAAGGGAGATGGGTATCCAAGGATATAGAATCTTCAGGAAGGACTGGTCAGGAAGAAAAGGAGGGAGGGTTGCACTGTATGTCAGGGAGGAGATCAGAGTAACAGAGGGGCAGGGGAATCATGAGGAAGCGGAGGTCCTGTGGGTCACGCTGGACAAAAGGTCTGGAGAATCCTTGAGAATGGGCGTATTCTACAGACCCCTTACATAGAAACATAGAAACATAGAATCTGACAGCAGATAAGGACCGCTTGGCCCACCTAGTCTGCCCATTTCCCTACCTCATGGATAAGCTGCAGATTCCAGTTAATCAACAGCTTACTTCTTGCTATCCCCCACTAGAATTACCTTATGCCTGTCCCATGCATTCTTGAATTCTCTCACTGTTCCTGACTCCACAACCTCCTCAGGAAGGCTGTTCCATGCATCCACAACCCTCTCTGTGAAAAAATACTTTCTAACATTACCTCTGAGCCGTCCCCCCTCTATCTTCAAATTGTGTCCCCTTGTTCTTGCACATCTCTTCTTCTGAAAGATACTACCCTCTTGTACATTAATTCCCTTGAGATACTTGAAAGTTTCTATCATGTCCCCCGGCCCTCCTTTCCTCAAGGGTATATCATATTAACTGCTTAGTCTCTCCTTGTATGTCTTCTGGTGCAGACCCTGCACCATTTTGGTTGCCCTTCTGAACAGCCTCCACTCTGTCTATGTCTTTGCAGAGATGGGGTCTCCAGAATTGCACTCAGTACTCCAGATGGGGTCTCACTAACTGTCTGTACAGCGGGATAACAACTTCCTGTTTTCTACTGTTGATGTCTCTTCCTATGCATCCCAGTATCCCCCAGCCCTCCTTACTGCCTTCTCACATTGCTTGCCTACCTTTAGGTCATCTGATATAACTACTCCTAGGTCTCTTTCGATTTTTGTTGTTGTTATTAACTCACCCCGGCCTTTGTGTACTCTTCCCCTGGGTTTTTGTTTCCCATATGCATTACCTTGCACTTCTTTGTATTGAATCTGAGCTGCCACATATGTGGCCATTCCTCCAACCTTGCCAAGTCCATTTTCATTCTTTCCACCCCACCTTGTGTATCAACCCTGTTGCAGATCTTTGTGTCATCTGCAAGATACATACCTTTCCTTCCAGGTGCTCTCCAATGTCACTTATAAAGACATTAAAGAGGACCGGTCCCAGTGCTGAACCCTGTGGTACCCCACTAGTTACCCTACTTTCTTCACTGTGGACTCCGTTTACTATTACCCTTTGAGTCCTGTTGTCCAGCCAGTTTTTTATCCAGGCTACCACCTTGGGACCCACTCCAAGGCTGGCTAACTTGTATATTAATCTTTTGTGTGAGACTGTGTCAAATGCCTTGCTAAAATCTAGGTAGGCCATATCTACAGCCCCTCCCTGGTCTACTACTTTGGTCACCCAGTCAAAGAAATCTATTAGGTTCATCTGACATGACCTTCCTGCTGTGACATCATGCTGCCTTGGGTCCTGTACCCAACTGGCCTCTAGGTACTCAACAATTCTTTCCTTCAGAGGTGATTCCATCATTTTTCCTATCACTGAAGTCAAACTAACTGGTCTGCAGTTTCCTGCCTCTGCCCTGCTCCCACTTTTGTGAAGTGGAATCACATTTGCCCTCCTCCAGTCCTCAGGTATCACCCCATCCTCCCATGATTTGTCAAAGAGAGTAGTCAGTGGTGTTACTAATTCTACCCTTAGTTCTTTTAGAATTCTGGGGTGAATCCCATCAGGCCCCATTGCTTTGTCCATCCTCAGTTTCAAGAGTTCTTTCAAAACCCTTTCTTCTGTGAATGGACTGGTATCAACCCCCTATTCAGAGTTTCTCTCTTGTTTGATTTAGGTACCTCCCCCTCCTCTTCTGTTGTGAATACTGAGCAGAAATATTCATTCAGTATCCCTGCTTTTTCACTGTCACCCTCTGCCCACATTCCCTCCCCTTTATTAAGTCTCTGTGTACCTCTCTTGGTCTTGCTTCTCTCTCTAATGTACTTATAAAAGGTTTTATCCCCCTTCTTAACAGGGTTGGCTATCTTTTCCTCAGTTTGTGCCTTTGCTATTCTGACTGCCTTCCCTGCCTCCTTCTGCTTTAACTGATAAAGTTCTCTGTCCTGCTCCTTCTGTATTTCCTTATATTTCCTGAATGCTATCCTTTTCTCCTTAACCGTCCCTGCCACCTCTTTTGAGAACCATAGTGTTTTTTTCCTCCATTTTGTTTTGTTGATTTGCTTCACACAAAGGCTTGTTGCCTCTGTGATGGCTGTTTTGATTATTCCCCATTGTTTCTCCACCCCTTCTTCTTGCCCATTTGCTAGTGCTTTCCTGAGGCACTCTCTCATTTTCCCAATGTCAGCCTTCCTAAAGTCCAATACTCTTGTTTTTGTATGGCTTGACTCTATGGCTGTGTTTATTGTGAACCACACTGTTTGGTGGTCACTTGTTCCCAGATGGCTACCCACCTCTAAATCTGAGATCCTTTCTCCTTCCCCATTTGAGAGTACCAGGTCTAAGTTTGCTCCCTCCTGAGTGGGTTCCAACACTAGCTGTCTGAAGCATGCCCCCTGTAGGGCATCAAGAATGACCCTGCTCTTGGAGGTACCTGCAGCAAAGGTACTCCAGTTAAAATCTGGCATATTCAGGTCCCCCATCAACAGTATCTCCCCTTTTTCTGCCATTTTAAGGATGCCTTCTATCATTTCCTTGTCCATTTCCTTCCCCTGAGATGGGGGTCTGTACACAACCCCCGTATGGATTGTGATGCCATTTCCTGTCTGCATGGTGACCCATAGTGACTCAACTTCATGTTTACTCTTTAGTTCTGTTGCTTTAATCCCGTCCCTTATATAGAGAGCTACTCTTTCTCCTCTTTTACCCACCCTGTCCCTCCTGTAGACTGTGTATCCTGGTATGTTGACATTCCAATCATGGTTCTTTGTGTACCATGTTTCAGTGACTGCCACAATATCCAGGCATCCCTCTTCCATCAAGGCCACTAGTTCAGGGAGCTTGTTGCACAGACTGTGGGCATTGGTATTCATCACCTTCCATTTTCTTTTATGGCCTTACCCCTTTTAGCCCCATCCCTGTCTTTACTGCCTTTTTCTGCATCTATCCCTGTCCTGCTCCCTACTGACTTCTCTACCTTGGTGTTTACCTCTCTAACTACTGTGTTTTGTGGGAGGCTGGGATTTCCTTGCTCCTTTTCTGTGCCCCCCCTTGGCTAGTTTAAATGCTTGACAATGAAGCATTTAAACTTGTCACCTAGGATCCTGGTTCCCCCCTGGACAGATGCAGACCATCGCACCAGTATAAGCCTCCAGGTGGCTCCCCAGTCCCCAGTGAAGCCAAAACCCTGAGTTCCACATCAGTTTTTCAACCATTCATTGAATCCCATGGTGTGGAATACCCTAGCATCATCCTTGCCATAGATAGGCAATACCTCCGAGAAGGTTACCGTACATGCTACTTGTCTAAGGCCCCTCCCCACCTCCACAAATTCCTCTTGCACCACTTTGATCCCATTCACAGCCAGGTCATTTGTCCCTAGGTGGACAATGACATCCAGCTCCCTCATGCAGCTGCTCCTGCGATCCTGAGGATTCGCTTCCTGTCCCGCCAAGCCATGGCACCAGGCAGGCACCTTACCTCCCTATCCCCTTCCCCCCCACTTCTACCCCCTAATGATTGAGTCCCCCATCAGGAGTTGTTTCCTTCCCCTATGGGGTCTCATGCCACCCTCCTGTGGGTCTCCTTTGTAGAGGTTCCCAGCATCCTCCTTGGTCTCCACTGCAGGTGCCTCCATAGAGGAACCACTCTTTGCCAGAACAGCATTTGAATTGTGAAGAGGTACAATTGGAGGGATGCACCTCTACTCCACCGCCCTCTCCCTCCCTGAGCCCACCTTGGTCCAACTGCTCCTCTTTCTTGGCAACTTCTGAGGTAACGGTGGTGGCCCTGGTTGTCCCTGGGTGGGGGAAGAGGTTTCACAAATCCTAGTCAGGTCAGCCTGGAGACAGGCAAACCCCTCCCTCAGACCAGAGAGGTGCCTGCAAACAGGGCAGCATTGCAGCCTCCAGAGTGTCTCCCAGACCACTGCTGCCCCATAGCCATTGCACTGTGCCACTCCCATCTTGACTTATTTTGTGTCCCCCTCTCCTGTTGCTTTGTGTGCTTACTGTCTCCTCCCTCTATGCATGTTTACACTTACTTTCCTACTGCCTATGTGCCCTTACAACTCTCACCCTTCCTGTTCTGGGACAGGAACTTCCTGTAGTCTTCAGTAGTCTCCTTCTTCCATGCTTGGATTCAGACTTCCAGCAGCTGGGGGGGTAGAAAGAGTTATTTTTTTTAGGTTCCTTCAAGGTTGATGAAACTAATGTGTCTTAGTGATCCTTCCCTTCCTACTGCCAAACAGGAAGTTCCTGTTGTCAGTCAAATCCAGTGGCTATAAAACTAGAACTGGCTTTGGGTGGGTGGATGGAGGGGTGGGAAGGAGGGCAATTAGTGAAAAAATCTGTAGATCTAGACTGCTGCTTTTTGCTCTGGAACCAAAGTTCTCTTCTGATAAAAACAGCAGGAAGCTGTAATTTGAGCCACCTGCTTTTGTACTCCTAAGCTGCTAAGCCACACCCACAATTAGAGTCACCCTCTGCACTGACTCAGTAAATTAAGCTGATACAGCCCCCTTCCTCAGAGAAACACACAGTGACTTTCTTCTTTTTTTTTACTTAAATGAGACCCCATTCTTCTAATATAGTATTTGTTTGTTTAATCCAAACAGGTACTGACTCCTGCTGAGATAGAAGTGATTTATCAGTAAAAAAATCTGTAGATCTAGACTGCTGCTTCTTGCTCTGAAACCAAAGTTCTCTTCCATTAAAAACAGCAGGAAGCTGTAATTGGAGCCACCTGCTTTTGTACTCCTAAACTGCTAAGCCACACCCCAATTAGATTCACCCTCTGCACTGACTCAGTAAATTAAGCTGATATAACCGCCTTCCTCAGAGAAACACACAGTGACTTTCTTCTTTTAGGGAGAGGAGGTGGACAGGCAGATGTTGCAGGAGATCCAGAGGATGGCACTCAAGGGTGAACTTCTGCTGGTAGGGGACCTCAACTTCCCAAATGTTGACTGGGTATCCTATCAACAAGTTCAACCAGAAGCAGTGAGATCCTGGAGTCCCTCCAAGGAGTTTTTCTGCAGCAGCTGATTGAGGAGTCCATCGGGTGGTAATATACTAGACATGGTCCTCACCAATGGGGAAAGCGTGGAGGAAGTGGAGCTGGCAGACAACCTAGGTGCCAGTGACCATAACACAGTGAGGTTCAAGGTAAGGATGGGAAGAGAAAAGTGCCAATCAAACACTAAGGTTATGGACTTCAGGAAAGCAGATTTCGACATAATGAGGGTTATATTCAGGGAGGAAGTGGAGGGGGAAGGAGCAGTTGGAGAAAATGGAGGAGTTATGGAGCTCAATCAAGGAGGGGCTGCTGAAGGCCACATAAACCTGCATTGGGAAGGTCAGAAAGAGTAAGAGGAGGAGGAGACCATTATGGTTCACCGTGAAGGTAGGGAGGGCATTAGGGGATAAAAGAAGGGCTTTTGAAATGTATAAGAGGACCCAGAGGGGAAGAGGACAGGGAGTCCTACAGTGAGAAGCTGAGGGTGACAGGGCAGACGATAAGGAGGGAAAAGGCAGATGCAGAAGAGAGAATAGCTAGGCAGGCCAACAGGGGAGACAAAACCTTTTTTAGATATGTCAAAGAGAGAAGGAGGGTCAAACAAGAAATAATTAAGCTAAAGAGGGACAGAGGCATACAGGTGGAGGAAGACTTCAAGAAGGAGGAAGTACTGAATAGATATTTCTGCTTGGTCTTTATGGTAGAAGGGGAAGGGAGTGGACCAAAGTTAAGGAGGAGGGGAATGAAGGGTGCAGGTGTTGACCCGAGCCCTTTCACAGAAGGCAAGGTAAGATGTGAGTTAGGTAGGTTACAGGTGGATAAGGCTATGGGCCCGGGTGTCCTACATCCTAGGGTGCTATGGGAGTTGAGGGAGGAGCTGACAGCACCATTGGCAAGGCTGTTCAACTTGTCCCTGGACATGGGGCAGGTGCCTAGGGACTGGAGGAGAGCAGACGTGGTACCGCTCCACAAAGATGACAGCAGGGAAGAGGCAGGAAACTATCATCTGGTCAGCCTCACATCAGTAGTGGGTAAAGTGATGGAAGCATTGGTCAAGGAGAGGGTGGTCAGTTACCTAGAAGAAGAGAGACTGCAGGATGATAGGCAGCTTAGCTTCACTGTAGGGGGGTCATGCCAGACTAAACTCATTGAATTTTTTGACTGGGTAACAAGGGTGGTGGACCAGAGAGGGGTGGTAGATGTGGCCTACCTGGATTTCAGGAAGGCCTTTGATGCCGTACCTTACAGAAGGATGGTCAATAAGCTGGAAAGCACGGGGGTGGGGCCAAAAATAACAAGGTGGGTGGAAAATTGGCTGAGGAACAGAAGCCAGAGCATGATAGCAAATGGGGTGTATTCTAGCGAGGGGAGGGTGACAAGCGGGGTGCCTCAGGGGTCGGTGCTGGGGCTCTTACTGTTCAATATATTTATCGGAGACATAGCTGAGGGACTGGAAGGGAAGGTGCACCTGTTTGCTGATGATACGAAGATTTGCAACAGGTGGATACCATGGGGGGTGGAGGCAATGAGAAGGGACCTGAAGAAGTTAGAGGAGTGGTCAAAAGCATGGCAGCTGGGACTTAATGCTAAGAAGTGTACAGTGATGCACATGGGACATAATAACCCACAGGCCAAATACACACTAGGGGGGAGGAAATAAAGGCATCAAGGCAGGAGAGGGATCTGGAGATGATACTTTCAGATGACCTCAAGGTATGACACCAGTGCAGGAAAGCAGTAAGCAAGGCAAATGGAATGCTGGTATGCATAAGAAAGGGTATAAGGAGCAGGAAGAGGGAGGTACTTATGCCCCTGTACAAGCCCATGGTGAGGCCTCACCTGGAGTATGGGGTCCAGTTCTAGAGACTCCACCTGTGAAAGGACATAGATTGGGTGGAGAGGGTTCAGAGGAGGGCAACAAAGATAGTGCAGGGCATACATCAGCTGTCCTATGAGGAAAGGCTGAGGGAGCTGGACCTGTACTCACTGGAGACTAGAAGGGGGGGGCATGATTAAAACATTCAAGTACATGAAGAGGATAAACAGGACAGCTGAAAGGAGCCTCTTCAAGAGGAAAAGCATGGATCGAACAAAAGGCCACAGTCTGAAGTTGGAGGGGGAAGATTATGGGGCAGTTTAAGGGTACATTATTTCACTGAATGGGTGGTGGACCTCTGGAACTGACTACTGGAGGAAGTGGTGGGAGCTGAAACACCGGGGGGATTCAAGAGGGCATGGGACTGATATAAGAGATTAGTCAGGGAGAAGAGGGGGTGGGGCAGGGAGGAGTGGGCATGTGAACAAGGGGGGAAGGGCAGACTCGATGGGCCACTGGTGTCTTTTTCTGCAGATAGCTTTCTATGATTCTATGATTATGGATGTATTCTCATTGATTTAATCCAAGATAATTTACTTGTGGTTCTGAATGGACACCTCAAGGGAGATGAGTCAGGCAAATTTATCTTTTTTTCAACTGGGGTGCTAATACAATTAAGTTTATTCTCTGGTTAGGGGCACTTGGAGTCAAAATGCCAGTGGAAGGGATGGCAAGATCAACCAGATAAAAGCTAAATTAATAAACACACTGTAAGTTATTACTCTTTGTGAAAATGTTAATTGGGCCCTGCCTCTCACTGAGATGCTGCCCAATTACAGATGGACATTTTCCTTTAAGGACAAATGCGGCAAAGCATAATTGATGGATATAGAAATTATGAATCAGAAAAACTATTACCTGGGCTCTGGAGATAATGGTCAATGGGACAGCAATTAGGAATATGGTTGTTAATAACAAGGATAACACTATTAGACAGAATGAAGAGCCCATTTTATCATATGAGAATTTACATTTAGAATTACAGAACTTTTCTCCTATTGTATGTAGGAATTCTTCCAAGAGATATGTTGGTTACTTTAACCTAGACTGGAGGAAAGCTAAATCAGAACTATTAGCTACAATAAAATACACATAAAATACACTGAAAAATAGCCAACTAAATTTAATTTTACATCCCTTTACAAAGCATATAAGTGGTATAAAAAGTTCTTGGAAGAACAGAGGAGTTAGGAGGATTCACAGCCAGGGTATGCAATCAGGCTGAATCTGAAGAGAATGGGGATCAGTGACACATCACTGAAAAATGGGTGCTGGAGGGTCTGAGAGTGTTAAGATAGACAAATTCATGGTTCCAGACACAATGCACCCAAGAATACTTAGAGAAATGGTGCAGATGATTGGAGCACCACTGGTGGACATACTTAAGTGCTTATTAAACACTCAGGTGGTCCCCAGGGATTGGAGGACAGCAGGCTTTGTGTTCCTGCACAAAACCAGCATAAGGGATGATACAGGAAAACATAGACCAGACAGCTTGATGTCTATAGGGGGGAAATTAATGGAAGTTATACTAAGAGGCAGGCTGTTAGTCTTTCTAAAGAAAAGCAATCTACAGGACAGTAGACATAACACAGGTTCATGAAGAGAAGGTCATGCTAGAAGAACCTGATATATAATGGAGCCAGCCATGATGCAATGCAATAACTTGCAATAAAGGACACATCACAAAATACTGTATGACAAAAGGGCTTAATTGCTATTGAATTACACTGTTCCCTGCAGTATGCTGCAGTATTTGTACATTATTATGCAGCATTACTGCACTGCATCCTGGCTGATGCTGCTGTAATTCTTCCACTGGGTAACAAGGGCAGCTGACAAAGGACAGGCAATAGACTGTACTGGGACTTCAGTAAGACCTTAACATAATTCCAGTGCTAGGCTGGTCATGAAATGAAAGGATCTAGGGTGGAGGAAAGAGTAACCACATGAGTGGAAAACTGTCTAAAGGGACAAATGCAAAGAGTGGTCATGAACAGGGAACAATCAGAGGTTAAGTTCATAGAATTATCTACCTCTTTGCAGATGACACCAAGATCTATGGGAGGGTGGACAGCAAGGATGGGATCAGAGCAAATAGAGAGGATCTAGAAATGCTTGAAAGGTGGTCCAGGATATGGTAGCAAGATTCAACGTCAAGAAATGTGAGGTATAAAGTTGTACACAGATGGCACCATACCCCAGAGAAATTGTTTAGTATGGGTATATCCAATACCAATAATTGTTGGAAATGTTTAAATGGTACTGGGACAGTTACACACATTATCTGATCTTGCCCACTAATTCAGAGGTTTTGGGAAGAAATATTTGGAGCCTGCGAAAAAATTCTGAACAAAAAGATTGTACCAACTGATAAATTAGTGATGGGTGTCACTTCTAATCTAAAATTTTGGTCTAGACATAACATTTTATGGTTACTAGCAGCTCTGATATCAGCCAAAAATATAATGCTTAGACATTGGAAACAAACACCCCCCCACACACACACTCTCACTGAGTGGTTAGAAGATATTACTATCACATTGAGTTATGAAAGACTAGCGTTTGCTTGTAGTGATCGATTAGAGAATTTTTTAGATATTTGGAACTTGTTTTTACATTCTAATTTCTGTAAATATGCTACCTAGGAATATTATAGCTGTTTTGTTTAGAAGCTTTTTAACATGTATTGGCTTTTGACAATTTGAAGGTGATTTCACCTTAAAATATGTATGATTGACCATTTCTGACATGGTAATGTATTTATGATTGTTTACACATATTTCTTTTACATTTTCAATAAAAGTTTTAATTATGAAAAAGAAATGTGAGGTAATGAACATGGGGGAACAAATACCTGATAATGCAATACCTGATGGGGAATGTTAACAGAGACACAACTAAGGAAAGGGACCTGGGGTGCTAATATCAGAGAGCCTGAAAGCAATGATACAGTGCAACAAGGCTGTGGGCAGGGCAAACAGAATTCCAAGGTGCACAGGAATGGGGATCAGATAGGGCAGACTGGGTGGGCCAAGAGGTCCTTATCTGCTGACAGTGTTTATGCATGTGGAGAAAGGGGTTAGAAACATAGAAACATAGACGTTGATGGCAGATAAGGACCACTTGGCCCACCCAGTCTGCCCATTTCCCTACCTACTGGATAAGCTGCAGATTCTAGTTAACCAACAGCCTACTTCCTGCCACCCCCCACTACAATTGCCTTGTGTCTGTCCCATGAATGTTTGAATTCCCCCACTGTTTTAGCCCCAACAACCTCCCCAGGAAGGCAGTTCCACGCATCCACCACTCTCTCTGTGAAAAGATTTCACATTACCCCTGAGCTGTCCCCCCTCTATCTTTAAATTGTGTCCCCTTGTTCTTACACATCTCTTTTTCTGAAAGATGCTACCCTCCTGGACTTTGTTGATTCCCTTGAGGTACTTGAACGTTTCTATCATGTCCCCCTGTCCCTCCTTTTATCAAGGGTATATATATTAAGCTCTCTCAGTCGCTCTTCATATGATTTCTGATGCAGACCCTGCACCATTTTAGTTGCCCTCCTCTGGACTGCTTCCATCCTGTCTATGTCCTTGTGTAGATGAGGTCTCCAAAACTACACACAGTACTCCAGATGGGGTCTCACCAACTGTCTGTACAGAGGGATAACCACTTCCCTTTTGCTATTTGTGATGCCCCTTCCTATGCATCCCAGTATCCCTCTGGCTCTCCTTACTGACTTCTCACATTGCTTACCCACCTTTAGATCATCTGATATGACTACCTCCAAGTCTCGTTCCATTTTTGTTGTTGTTAGTACCTCCCCTGCTATTGTGTACTCTTCTCCTGGGTTTTTGTTTCCCAGGTGCATTACTTTGCACTTCTTTGCCTTGAATCTAATTTGCCATATGTCTGACCATTCCTCCAACCTTGCCAAGTCCCTTCTCATCCTTTCTACACCCCCTTGTGTATCAACTCTGTTACAGATCTTTGTATCATCTGCAAAGAGGCATACCTTTCCCTCCAGACCCTCTGCAATGTTACCTATAAAGATTTTAGAGAGGACTGGACCCAGTACTGAGCCCTGAGGTACTCCACTAGTGACCCCCCTTTCTTCGGAATGTGTTCCACTCACTATTACCTTCTGTGTCCTGTTGTGCAGCCAGTTTGCAACCCAGGCTACCACCCTGGGACCCACTCCCAGCTTGCTGACAGGGAGTACTAGACTGTGAGTTCCTGAGATGACATAATCAGCAGTGCTTCACTGACACAGGCTTTTCTGAACAGGTAGTGAAATCAGGGTTACAAAATAGCTCATACCTTTAAAAGCAGGGAAAATGAGTACATACTGGGATCCACATATGTGAAAAAGTCTATCTGCACACTTATAAATGAGAGTCATACTCCCATTTCTTTGTCAACCAAGAGTGATTTTATTATTCAGGCAGTACAAACTCAGTGTGACTTCTTAGCACTGAAACAAATTCAGTCAGAAAACGGCAACAAATAAAAAAATAGTAATGTCACTGTACCAGTCTCTATGCTCTTCTTGGCTCAATTGCATAATCCAGGGTACTAGAGAAAAGTTTTTCCCAGCTCAATTGCCTAATTCCAAAGAAGTTTTCCAAATGAACTTCCACAAAAGAAGATCGGAGTCAAAGTTGCAAATCATAAATTTCGTCTGAATGCAGCTTCCAGGATAAATAAACTCCATGTGCATTGTGTTTTTACTTCTTAGATCCCCAGGCCAGGGGCATTGATGGGCTACACTCTGCTACTGAACCTGTCTAGGTGCTTGGTCAGCCTACATATGGACGTGCTGACACTTTGCAGCTAAAACTCCATGTATCTATGTATCAGTAGTAGAAGCAGGAAGGCAATCCTTCCCCTGTATATGTCCCTGGTTCACCCCCAGCTGGAGTACTGTGCAAGGTTCTTTAGTCCACACCTGTGGAAGGACTGTTATAAGGAGCAGGCTGTGCAGAGAAGGGTGACCAAAATGGTCCACAGACTTAGAGGGAGAAATCATACAGGGAAAGATTAAAGAGCAACTGACACCACTTCTGCTACATTGCAGAATTAGAATAAGCATACCCCCAGTAAATCTCATACCAAAAACTAGATTTCTACAATACTTCATTTTAAAGGTATGAGCTATTTTGTAACCCTGATTTCACTACCTGTTTAGAAAAGCCTGTGTCAGTGAAGCACTGCTGATTATATCATCTCAGGAACTCACAGTCTAGTACTCCCTGTCAGCAAGCTTATAGGACCTGTGTCTGTAAAGTTCTAAAGATTATGTGCAATGGTTTTCACAAGTAAATCAGGCAGCACCATTTAATAAACATTGCTTTAAAAACTGTATGTTTCAGGTTTTGTAACAAAGCTGGCAATTTTTATGGGGGTGCCTTTTTGTTGAGGTCCTTTTTCCAGGGTTGCTGGATTCTGGGTCATAACACACTGTTGTGAGGTTTACAGAGTGAATAAGTTTCTGATGTGGTGAAAGGCCGAGATCACTCACACCTATCATTCAATTGAGGCAATTTCTAAGGAGGACACTTTAAAAAAACAATTATTCCATCTCCTTTTCAGTGGGGGTGGGAGAGGTAATGCTGTTTTGAAACCTTATTAGGAGTTACTAATTTAGCCAGCCCAATGTTTTCTACCTGTCAGGCTGTTTTGACCTACATTCAGGCTCATCTATGTTCTACTCTAAATTAAAATGATCATTTTACCAGAGCTAACATTTCCACCCCTAGTAGGAATTAACACATATAAGGTCCCTATTAAAATGTATTGTAAAGCAGACACTGACAAACAGCAGTGAAGTTAACAACATTACAATACTAGCAGCAATACAACTTCCTAACAGGCACAGTAGAGTAGCACTCCAAATGGCATCAGCAGCCTGGAAACATGCTGACTCAGCATCCAGCAACCTTGGAGCCACTGAATGTAGGTCAAAAACAGTCTGACAGGGAGAACACATTGGGCTGGCTAAATTAGAAACTCCTAGTAAGGTTTCAAAACAGCATTGCCTCTCCCACTCCCATTGACAAGGAGATGGAATAGTTGTTTTAAAGTGCCATCCTTAGAAATCGCCTCAATTGAATGATAGGCATGAATGATCTCAGCCTTTCACCACATCAGAAACATATTCAGTCTGCAAACCACACAACAGTGTGCTATGACCCAACATCCAGCAACCCTGGAAGAAAGGTCTACAACAAAAAGGCACCCCACAAAAAATTGTCAGCTATGTTACAAAACCTGAAATACACATAGGCCCGGATACTCAGAAGGGTTGCGCATGGCGCAACACTGTTGCACCATGCACAACCCACTGATGTGCCCCAGCATGATATTCAAATGGGTATTGTGCCTGGCACAAACCCTGATGTACCGGAGCGCATCAGTAATGTATGTGGCGCATGTGGGGGGCATGCCCATGCATACTCCGCACATCCTGATATTCAGCCTGGGATGTGCTGAGGCCATGCATGTGCAACCCCTACTTGCACTGCACACAGGTGAGCCAAAAAAAAAAAGGAACAATGGCTGGCCACCCACAGGTGAGCTGCAGTATTGCAGGGCACAACATGGCAGCTGCTACCTGTGGGTAGCCACCCGAGCTCCAGCTGCACCTTCGTGGCGGCGCCCCCCCATGCCTGATAGTGGGCATAGGTAGAAGAATAGAAATGTCCAATATCCCTGGTGGTTCAGTGGACTGCTTGCAGCCTGATCATGGGCTTAAGTACAAAAATGCACGTCCAATATCCCTGGTGGTCCAGTGGACTGCTTGCAGCCCGATCGAGGCTTAAGTATAAAAATACATGTTCAATATCAATGGTGGTCCAGTGGACTGCTTGCAGCCCAATCATGGGCTTAAGTATAAAAATACACGTCCAATATCCCTGGTGGTCCAGTGGACCGCTTGCAGCCCAATCGTGGGCTTAAGTATAAAAATACACGTCCAATATCCCTGGTGGTCCAGTAGACTGCTTGAAGCCTGATCGCAGGCATCAGTAAAACATTAATGCCACAGAAATCCAACCCTGGTGGTCTAGCAGTACCCCTCCCACCCCGCCCACTGAGCCCCACTGCCTCACTCCCCCAGTCAGTGGCGGGCGGCAGCTCCCACCTGCTTCGCCACACCACCCGCCGACTGACACTGTGAGGCCACACCCATTGGTCCACAGCGTGAGCCAATGGGCGTGCAGCCCATATCATAATACACAGTCCAGATATGTGAATGAATCTCTGGAACATCAGAGGGTGCAACTTGTATTTGTTAGCAGAATAAATAGATGCTGTCATATCCTTAATTCCCTAAGAATTTTTATGGGTTTCCCCACCTTTTAAAAACTTGTCTCCCTGATCCCTCATATGTAATACAAGTTTTTCAATTCTTAATATTTCTATTAAACATCTTTTCCATTTATGTATCGTGGGTGTATTGTTATCCAACCACATCTTGAGAATGATCATTTTGACTGAGACTTCAATTAAGAATATAGACTATTTCTGTTCAGTGCTGCATATTAGGGCTTTGCTGTTAGGGCTTTGCTGAAATGACCAATAATACATGTCTCTATACTTAACTTATTAGTAACCTAAGATAGTTCACTTAGAAGCTCTTGGATACTCTTCCAGAGATCTTGGACTTGGGGGGGCTCCCAAAATGTGTGTAGCAGTGTGCTCTTTTGTACATTACATTTAATGCAGCTAAGAGCAGCCCTTAGTCCCATTTGAAAAAGTTGATGTTGCATGTGATTTAAATTGTGTAATATTTTGAAATGTATTATCTTTAAATTAGCTGCATCAAGTGTCCTGACTGAGAATAACCATAAGCCCCTTGTATCAGTGTTTAAAGTACTGGCCCATCACCTTGACTTTTCTGTTTCAGCACCTCTAGGTTATAAAAGATGATGATTCTTGGAGACATGTGTACCCATTCTAAAACTGTTCTTGATATATCATTTATTTCCCAATTTGGATCCAGGAGATTGTACATCTTTAGGACAGAGGTTTGTAAATCAGTGAAAAAAAGTTTTATCTGAGATATTATACATAGATACTAAACTTTCAAATTGCATAAACTTCTTTTCTGAGAGTATGTGTTTTACTGTAACAATATATTTTATGCACCACATCTTACTGTTTATAGTTTTATTATTTAGAGTAAAACTGAGATTGCCCCATATTCTGTAATTTTCCACATTCCTAAAGATAATTTATTCCACTTTGGTATGTCATCTGTTATCTTAGTCTTTGTAATTTGTAGATGTTTGGATATTGTTTTATTCAGATTTTTGAAAATTGTTATATCTAAATAGTCAATGTTATGCTTTGCCCATGCAGGAGCAGTACCTTGCATGTCTTCTTTTCTGCAAGTATTATTCAGGGGCAACACGTGTGACTTCTCTTTAATTTTTACCCTGAAATGTCTCCAAATTCTCTTAGAATATCTAATATATGTGGCAATATAGTAATGGGATCTCATAAGGTAATGCGTATATTGTCCACGTAAACAAAGGTTAGGAATTCTCTATATCTTAATACCGTTAGCTCTCTTGTCCAATGTTAATCTCCTTATTAGTGGATCAACAGTTAAATTAAATAACAGGGGCAATAAAGGACATCCTTGTCTTGTACCTCTACATATATCAATGCTGGTAGAAATTATAGCATTAGTGATAACTGTAGATGTTGTGTTGTTATAAAGAGAATAATGCAAAGAGTACTGATCATTATGAAAATTTAATGTTCACCCGAGGTGAGGGATGCATCATTAAACCCTGAGAGCGAAGCTCGAGGGGTTTATCAATGCACCCCTCACTGAAGGTGAACATTAAGTTTTCTTAATGATCAGTACCCTGTCTTATTTTTTATAATTGCTGGTGTAAATTTTTTTCCTGACATAGATTAATTACACACAAAAAACACTGAATTCAAATAACATTTTGTTTTGCTTGCTGCAAAAAAACAGAACTCACTTTCAAATACAAGCCCATGCAGCATTTTGCTTCACTCAAAAAACAAATCCCAGAGTTGTGAGATCTCTGTGGGAACTTTGTATATCTTTGTTGCTGCACTATAGTTCATTGCCATGGCTAGAGAGGTTGTCTGATGAAGTCCCTGAAATGAACTAAGGGACAGTGTTAAAATTCTCCTGTTTCCATTTTTTTTTTTTTTTGAAGTGTCCAGACACGGGATATTTTCACCCAACGATTAGACTGAAGAGCAGCTTACAGGTTGGTGGAAATTGACAGTTTTGTGAGTGCTGCATTCCCTAGCTGTTTGATTGTGTGCTCTAACCCTCATGCTGAACTAATGTGTGTGCATGAAACTCGTAGTAACTGACTGGTGATTACAGAGAATATCAACCGGTTTTCCCCATTGATAAAAATTTGCACCAGTAATTATAAAATATTTTAACTCATCTTAGGTATTGGTGAGGAAATTCATATAAATGTTGCACATCTATAATGTGTGACCACGTGATGCAGTTGGAAACTGTTTCTGCATCTAACAAAAGTAACCCCATAGGAATATGTTAGCTGTGTTAATTAAATTAAATATTTTCCTGGTATTATCCGCAAAGAACCTTCCACAAACAAAAAAAACAGTTTGTTGTGGGCCAATGAGAGAATTAATTACTTTTTCTAGTCTATCTGATAATATTTTGGTAGTATTTTGACTTCAGTATTAATGAGAGATATTGATCTATAACTGCTACAAAGTTGTGGGGGGTTCCCTGTTTTACATATTAAGGTTATTAACCCTTGAGTTATACTTTTAGAAAATTTCTCAACCCGAATAACCCTTTCAATGATGGACACAATTTATTTTTATAAATATGTAGTAAAACTTTGTAGAGCATCCATCAGGTCCTGGAGCTTTATTTTTTTTTCCTAATATCTCCTATTATTTCATTATTCATTAATTCCTTGCTTAGTTGTCTTTCAAAGCTATCAGGAATTTTAGGCAAAGGAATGTCCTTACAAAAATCAGCCAGTGAAATATGAGATCTAGGCTCTCAGCTATATAATTCTTGGAATAATGTTTGTTTTTTTATGGTAATCAAGTGCTGAAGTGCTGAGGAGGAGCTCTGTCACTATGCTTATAAGCTTAAAACTTTTTAGGAAAGCATTTGCTGCTACCCACAGATTTTCCCACAGACAGAGGTGTTCTGTATCCAGACGTGGTGTCCTCTGAGGAGGGAGAGAGGAAAGAGGAGTTCTTGAGTGTGCCCTAAAGCTGGAGTGTCCTCATGGAGAACCTATGAATGGACTGAGTAATGGATGGAGTAATGGATTAGCAAAGAATTATTGAAGGACTAAAGGAAGGCTGTGTGACATGAGTCTGACCATCCAACGGCTTGAACCATGTAAGTTGTGAGCTGCTGGGGAGCTACTTAGGTCTAAAGGAGAATCTGATTTTGTTCTGACTTGGTGAGTGCTGGTCTTTGCTGTTGGATTTTGTTTTGACAACAGATTTTGTTACGGATCACAGTTGGGTCTTAAGAGTGCTAACAATCTGTCTCTTAAACCATCCATGAAGATGGGCTAGGACTGTGTAAGGTCTAAAGGGTCAGAAAACAACCAAAAAAGCCTAGTTGATGACATTAGTTGTATACAGACCCCCGTCTCAGGGGGAGGAAATGGACAAGGAAATGATAGAAGGCATCCTTGGGATGGCAGAGAAAGGGGAGATATTGCTGACGGGGGACCTGAATATGCCAGATATTGACTGGAGCACTTTTGCTGCAGCCACATCCAAGAGCAGGGCCATTCTCGATGCCCTACAGGGGGCATGCCTCAGACAGCTAGTTTTGGAACTCACTCAGGAGAGAGCAGTCTTAGACCTGGTACTCTTAAATGGGGATGGAGAGAGGATCTCTGATGTTGAAGTGGGTAGCCATCTGGGAACAAGCGACCACCAAACAGTGTGGTTCATGATAAACTTAGGTGTAGAGTCAAGCCACACAAAAGTGAAGGTACTGGACTTCAGGAGGGCTGATTTTGTCAAAATGGGAGAGTGCCTCAGAAAAGCACTGGCAAACAGGCAAGAAGGTGGGGTGGAGCAACAATGGGGAAACATCAAAACCGCCATCACAGAGGCAACAAGTCTTTGTGTGAAGCAAATAAACAAATCAAAATGAAAGAAAAAACCACTATGGTTCTCAAAAGAAGTGGCGGGGAAGGTAAGGGAAAAAAAGATAGCATTCAGGAAGTATAAATAACACAGAAGGAGTGGGACAGAGAACTGTACCAGTTAAAGCAGAAGGAAGCAGGTAAGGCAGTCAGAATAGCAAATGCCCAAACTGAGGAAAAGATAGCCAACTTGGTTAAGAAGGGGGATAAAACCTTTTATATGTACATTAGGGAGCAAAGAAAGACTAAGGCAAGGATACTGAGGCTGAACAAAGAGGAAGGTGGTTGGGCAGAGAGCGACAGTGAAAAAGCAGGGATACTGAACGAATACTTTTGCTCAGTATTCACAATGGAAAAGCAGGGGGAAATACCTAATCTGGTCAATAGAAGCACACTGGATAGGGGGGTTGATATTAGTCCTTTCACAGAAGAATGGGTTCTGAAAGAACTCTTAAAACTGAAGGTGGATAAAGCAATGGGGCCTGATGGGATTCACCCCAGAATTTTAAAAGAACTAAGGGAAGAACTAGTAACACCACTGACTACCCTTTTTAATAAATCATGGGAGGATGGGGTGGTACCTGAGGACTGGAGAAGGGCGGATGTGATTCCCCTTCACAAAAGTGGGAGCAAGACAGAGATAGGAAACTACAGACCTGTCAGTTTGACCTCAGTGGTAGGGAAAATGATGGAATCACTTCTGAAGGAAAGAAGGAAAGAATTGTTGAGTACCTAGAGGCCAGTGGGGCACAGGACCAAGGCAGCATGGATTCACAGTGGGAAGGTCATGTCAGACAAATCTAATTGATTTCTTTGACTGGGTGACCAAAGCAGTAGACCAGGGAGGGGGCTGTAGACATGGCCTACCTAGACTTTAGCAAGGCATTTGACACAGTCCCACACAAAAGATTAATAAACAAATTAGCCAGACTGGGAGTGGGTCCTAGTGTGGAAGCCTGGGTAAAACACTGGTTGAACAACAGGACCCATCCATCATCCTCTGACAATAGCCCTTCAGCCTGCCCACCCCTTTCCTTAACCCTACTATCACTAGATGTTATATATAATGTACTGTCTGCACTGAAATGTTCTTGCACTCATAAACTGGCTCATAATGTGTCTCCACTATGTACTTTAAATTTAAAGTCTTGTCTTCGCAGTATTATACCTGTAACCATGGTCTACCTCTGTATGTATGTTTTCTCTCCATCCTTTGATGTGGAACCTTTGTAAACGAGCAGCAATTGCTCAAAGGTACTTGTAATCCTAGAGACTAATAAATAAATAAATAATAATGTTAATCTATCTTAAATTAGTGGAAATGTAGACTCCCAAGGACTTTCTTGTTCACCAGAAATAAGAGCAGCCTCGTTACATGGCTTTTCTTGAGAACTATTTATAGCTAAAACGTAAGATGCTCCAGAGTTACTAAGGGAAAATAGGAAAATAACTTCAAACTTTTTGAACATCATTGGTAAACCTGTCAAGTCTGTTTTATCTCAAAAGTTGCTGAATTATATAGTACATCCATATAATCTTAATGTTGTCATTCTTGAGAGCCTATGGGTTCTGAAGGAGGAATTACTTGGTGGATGTGCCAATGCAGTGGAAAATCAATTCATGCTTAAAAAAATTGAAGGAGGATCACCTCCAGCAAACTATAAGGCAGATGAGAATGGGTCATACGTTAAAAAAGTGAAAAAGAAACAGTTAATTTTAAAGGGGAGGAAACAGCAAATAAATGCATACAAATTAATTTACTTATATCATTCATAAGGTCTCAATCATTGAAATCAATAATTCTCTCAGGAAACAAAACACCAAGAAAAATATCAAAAAACAAACACATAGGTAAAACTGGTAAAAATAAGCAAAGAAAAAATTGAATGCCAAAAAGGATAATCGTGCAAAGGAAAACAAATCCCAAGACAGGTTGATAATGCCAATTCAACAAGATTTACAAGAAGGTATTGCATCAGTTACAATTTTCTCTAATTTAAAACATAACGCCCCAAAACAAACATAGTAAATTTACAATCCAGAATACCAACATAATTAGAGAAGTTTGATGGCTCTTATAAACAAATTGCTCCACTCAGATTGTGCAACATTGATGCACCAGAAAAAGGTATTTTTAATAGGTCCAAACCCCAAGAATAAGCCATTTCTGGATGGACATAACTTGGCTTTATTACATATAAATGATTTGCTGTTTGATAACAAAGAAACACATTAAGAGCAAAATACAGTATTTATTGCATCTCAACAAAGAAAAACAACTGGTTCATGCATTCAGAATTAATGACATGGTACACAATGATCCAATATTTCTTTTGGTTACATCATTAGACATTGTTAAGTCAATCAAGAACAATAATGAATCTGCTAATCCATTGGGAATAACAGTGGGTACTAGCCAAATCAATGTTTTCTGATCTGTTTAACAATGAACAGGAAATAATCAACAATACAAAGGTTACTATGGAAGTCAAAGGTATACCACGGACTTCTAGAGAAACAAGAAAGACTTTAAAAGAAAAGACAAAATACTCGCTTAGGATACAGGACCCTTTGGAAATGTTTCAAGTTATCCAGTCTCTGGGACTGGGGGGGCACTAGACTACCAGGGAGCTATCTTTACACATATACCATGCAATTGCAGCTGTGGGGGGATTCCACTTGACCACCATGGTTCAGTGTGTGTTTGCAGACGGTGTTCTGGGTGGGCGGGTGGTCACCCACTGCTTGGCTGCTGTGTTGCACCCTGCAATACTGCAGCCCACCTGTGGGTGGCTGAGAGTTGTTCCTACTCTGCATGGGCTCAGCTTTGAGCCCCCTATGCAGAGCAGTGCAGGGTTGTGCCAGCATATGCACCACACATCCTGGGCTGAATATCGGGATGTGCTGCATATGCATGGACACACTCCCTACATCTGCACTGCATACGATTACATTGCGTCTCATTGCATCAGGATTTGCAGTGCACCAGGCAGCCTTCTCAATATCCCACCAGGGTGCAATGTGGGGTTGCATTGGTGCAACTCTGTTGTGCCAGGCACAACCCCTTTGAATATGCGGGCCCATGTGTACAAGATAGTCTGATTAAAAATATTAAGATTCTTTAAGCTGTTCTGAGGTTGTTAAATAAAAAACTCCAATGTTATAACATTCATGAAGGATGAATTGTTATCAAATTGTTTGCTGTTATCAAATGGACTTCATAAATCAACAGCTGTACAAAGAATCACATTTCTTAGGATATTAGTCTTGGATCATAACCTTCTCTGCTTTGGGTGAGAAATGCTGCAAGTTCTTTTTTAAGTCCTACATGGACCACTGGTTCCAATTTGGAATAATGGGAATATAGGCTACATTACATTGTTTAGGGTGTGTAGGTATCCAGACACAAACCCTTCAGTGTCCTATTTACATTCTAAAACCTTGTTTAGAATTATCTAAAGGACACCGCAGTGTCTCTCTCCCAAATTTGTTCTTATTAAAACTTCACTAGGCAGACTGACAACCCTGAGGCAAAAATTAAAAAATGAAACTGTTTACTGAAATTTTTATATAAAGTTTTCTACAGTGTCAATTGTTTTATTATTTATCTACTTATAGACAAGCAAACTGTTGCAAAAATTGCTGTTGTTTTTTTTGTATGTTTTTTAATAGTGTAATAACTGAAAGCCAAACTAATTAACTTTGAACTGAACTGAACTGGTAACATGTTTGGAATGCTTCACTTATTTTCTTATGACTGGAAATGATGCTGTTGTCGTTGACTCCCCCCCAATCATTGTTATACTTGTTGATGAAACTATTTTGTTTTAATCTTATAGCTAAAATCTTAATATCAGAATACTAGTCAGGGATGTAAGAGGGATTTAGTATGACAGATAACTGCTTCGTACTCATGAATATAATGGAAAGTATGTAGTTTTAGAAAACAAAACTATATGTGACTTTTCATCATCTCTTATTGGCCTTTGACGTATTATCTGAACTATACTATGGGAGAAACTGGAATCTTTGAGCCTAGATAGAGATTTATTGATTATTATTATAGAAATACCACTACTTCTCAGTGCAGTTTAACCCCTGCAAGGTATATAGTTTTTTAAACCAAGGATGGAAATGAGAAAGGAAAATGTGGGCGCACCGGGATTTGAACTCCGGACCTCTGGTATGCCGTTCCAGCGCTCTAACCATTAAGCTACAGGCCCACTGGTTGACTGTGAAATAGGAAGTTCTTCAGACGCTGTAACCAGTGGGCCTGTAGCTTAATGGTTAGAGCGCTGGAATGGCATACCAGAGGTCCGGAGTTCAAATACCGGTGCACCCACATTTTCCTTTCTCATTTCCATCTTTGATTATTATTAGAAATGTATATCAAGACACAAGGACATGGGTACTGTAAGACATAGTATGGATGGGAAATTGACAAAGGTTTTCAAAACTAGCAAAGGGGTACAACAGGGTTCAGTTCTAGCCCCACGCACTTTTTTCATCCAAAGTTATCACTAGTCTATCTGAAGCTTGCATCACCCGCATTAGGTCTTTATTGGAGGGCTCATCCGAGACCTCCTCAAACAGGTTCTAGGCCACTGCTTTGCCACTCCTGCTGGGCCCAGCCTTCTGGACCTTCCAAACACCTCCATCAGTCTGTTTTTGGGACCTCCCATGGCTCAATCCACTTGAATTTTCACCCAAACTATCCTTGAACAGCAGTCCACTAAACTGTAGGTGCTGAAGATCAAAAAACTTGAAATGAGCTTTTAGATGAACATAGATAGTAGTTCTGTACTCAGGAGCTCCAGGGATGCATGTTTGCACAGGATGGCTGCTGGCCACAGCCCCACACATTATACTTTATATAATAATAAAGCTCTTCTAAATCTTATAATAAATCTCTTCTGAATCATGCTCATCTCTCTCTCTCTTTCTCTCCATAGACTGACAAGGTTGTTTGTTCTGCTCTTGCTTATGTGGATGATCTGATAGTTCATTGAGTAAAAAAGGTTGCATAAAGAACTAAAGGCACTTGTATCAAGCTTAAAAACTTTAAAAATCAATATAGGGAAAATTAATGCAGTCATCTTTGGGTTAAACAAATAGTCTAACCAATTTTACATTGATGGCACAAAGTTTTATATAGTAAAAAAATATATGCATCTCTTGGTCTACCCTTTTCTATCAACTTACATTTTTCAAGACATTTGAAATATATAAACATTAAGACCAGACAGTCCATTTGGGGTCTGTCTAATTTTGATCATAAATATGGTGGACACCCTGTGTATCTCATGATGAAAGCACTCGGAGGTAAAATTATCTCTCAATCACGTTATGTGGTAGAGGTTTGGGAAACAGAATAACATGTATGGAATCAACTCTCAATCAGATTTATAAAAATATACTGGAATGTTCAAATTCCACAACTGCATCTGCTGTAGGGTCCTCAGATTTAGGAATGATTAAATATGAATTTGTTGTACACACAGACATTGTAAACTATTGGATCACAGTATCTAAGATAATTTCTAATAGACTTCCAAGCCTTTGTTTAAAGTGGAAGAATAGGCAGATTTAAAAATCTTCTTGGCTCTCATGTCTGCAGTCCCATTGCTGACATTGCAGAGGAGCTGGAAGGGAAGGCCTACCTCTTTGTGGATGACACCAAATTCTACAACAGGGTGGACTGGATGAGCAGAGACCTGAGAAAACTAGAGAAGTGGTCAACGGTATGGCGGCTGGGTTTCAATGCAAAAAAGTGCAAAATAATGCACTTAGGGCACAGAAACACAGATACAGAGTACAAAATAGGTGGAGTGGTATTGACGACCACCAAGCAGGAAAGGGACCTCAAAGAAATAATATCAGATAACCTAAAGGTGGCCAGGCAGTGCAAAAAGTTAGTTGGAAGGTCTAGTGGGATGCTGGAGTGCATAGAGAGGGGTATCATCGGCAGAAAGATGGATGTAGTGTTGCTTCTGTACACATACAAACATATGAACATATGAATTTGCCAGCAGAAACAGGCCACCTGGTCTATCAAGTCTGCTCGAGTGTGCAGCTAGCACCTTCTCCTTGTAGTTGCCCCACACTTTCCCTTTCCCATTTACCCCCTCACCTTGTCCCATCCCCTTTTGAAACTACCCACTGTATTACAGGCGACTACCTCCTCCAGTGGAGGATTTCATTCTGCTATGACCCTCTCCATGAAAAAGTGTCTCCTCATTTCCATCCTAAATCTTGCCCCCCTCCAATCTAAGGCCATGCCCTCTCGTGTCCTCCCCCTCCTCAGCCTGAGTATTGCTTCAGTCCTGCCTTTTTTATCCTCTTTATGTGCTTAAAGGTCTCAATCATATCCCCCGTATCTCCTCCAAGGAGTACATATTCAGCTCTCTCAGCCTCTCCTCGTATGGCCTTTCCTCCAATCCCTGGATCATCCTTGTTGCCCTGCATTTTACCCCTTCCAGTAATTTCACATCCCTCTTTGGATATGGGTGCCACAACTGCACACAGTACTCCAGGTGCGGCCTGACCAGTGCCCTGTAGAGAGGCAGGATCACCTCCCTGCTCCTGGAGGAGATCCCACTCACAATACAACCTAGCATAGAAACATAGAATCATAGACTTTGATGGAAGATAAGGACCACTTGGCCCACCTAGTCTGCCCATTTCCCTACCTACAGGATAAGCTGCAGATCCTAGTTAACCAACAGCCTATTTCTTCCTACCCCCCACAAGAATTGCCTTATGTCTGTCCCATGCATTCTTGAATTCTCCCACAGTTTTAGACCCCACAACCTCCTCAGAAAGGCTGTTCTATGCATCCACCACCCTCTCCATGAAAAAGTACTTCCTCACGTTGCCCCAGAGCCATCCTCCCCTCTATCTTCAAATTGTGTCCCCTTGTTCTTGCACATCTCTTTTTCTGAAAGATACTACGCTCTTGGACTTTGTTGATTCCACTGAGGTACTTAAAAGTTTCTATCATGTCCCCCCTCTCCCTCCTTTCCTCAAAGGTATACATATTAAGCTCCTTTAGTCTCTTCTCATATGGCTTCTCTTGCAGACCCTGCAACATTTTATTTGCCCTCCTCTGGACTGCCGTCATCCTGTCTATGTCCTTGTGGAGATGAGGTCCCCAGAACTGGATGCAGTACTCCAGATGGGGTCTCACCAACTGTCTGTACAGAGGGATAACAACTTTCTGTTTTCTGCTGGTGATGCCTCTACCTATGCATCCCAGTATACCCCCAGCTCTCCCTACTGCCTTCTCACATTGCTTGCTAACCTTAAGGGCATCTGATATGATTACCCCCAGGTCCCTTTCCTCTTTTGTTTTTGTTACTACCTCCCCCCCCATTGTGTAATCTTCCCCTGGGTTTTTGTTTCCCAGGTGCATTATTTTGCACTTCTTTGCATTGAATCCTAGCTACCATACTTCCAACCATTCCTCCAACCTTGCCAAGTCCCTTCTCATCCTTTCCATGCCTCCTTGTGTATCAACCGTGCTGCAGATCTTTGTGTCACCTGCAAAGAGGCATACTTTTTCTTCCAGTCTCTCTGCAATGTCACTTATAAAGACATTAAGAAGGACTGGACCAAGTATTGAACCCTGCAGTACTCCACTAGTAACCCTCCTTTCTTCAGAGTCAACTCCATTTACAATTACCTTCTGTGTCCTGTTGTCCAGCCAATGTTTTACCCAGGCTACCACCCTGGGACCCACTCCTATGCTGGTTAATTTGATTATTAATCTTTTGTGTGGGACTGTGTCAAATGTCTTGCTAAAGTCTAGGAAGGCCATGTCCACAGCTCCTACCTGGTCTACTACTTTGGTCATCCAGTCAAAGAAATCAATTAGATTCATCTGACATGACCTTCTCGCTGTGAACCCATGCTGCCTTGGGTCCTCTGCCCCACTGGCCTCTAGGTACTCAACAATTCTTTCATTCAAAAGTGATTCCATCACTTTCCCTACCACAGAGGTCAAACTGACAGGTCTGTAGTTTCCTGCCTCTGTCTTGCTCCCACTTTTGTGAAGGGGAATCACATCTGCCTTCCTCCAGTCCTCAGGTACCACACTATCCTCCCATGATTTGTTAAAAATGGTAGTCAGTGGTGTCACTAGTTCTTCTCTTACTTCTTTTAGAATTCTGGGGTGAATTCTGTCAGGCCCCATTGCTTTGTCCACCTTCAGTTTTAGAAGTTCTTTCAGAACCCTTTCTTCTGTGAAAGGACTGGGATCAACCCCCCCCATCCAGAGTACTTCTGTTAATTGGATTAGGCACCTCCCCCTCCTCCTCTTTTGCGAATACTGAGCAGAAGTATTCATTCAGTATCCCTGCTTTTTCAATGTCCCTCTCTGCCCATCCACTGTCCATTCTATTCAGCCTCACTATCCCTTCCTTTGTCTTTCTACGCTCCCTGATGTATATATAAAAGGTTTCATCCCCCTTCTTAACCGAGTTGGTTATCTTTTCCTCAGTTTGGGCCTTCACCATTCTGACTTCCCTCCCTGCTTCCTTCTGCCTTAACTGGTACAGTTCTCTGTCCTGCTTCTTCTGTGTTTCCTTATACTTCCTAAATGATATATTTTTCTCCCTAACCTTCCCTGCCACCTTTTGTGAGAACTATAGTGGCTTTTTCTTTCATTTTGATTTGTCTATTTGTTTCACACAAAGGCTTGTTGCCTCTGTGATGGCAGTTTTGATGTTTCCCCATTGTTGCTCCACCCCTCCTTCTAGCCTGTTTGCTAGTGCTTTTCTAAGGAACTCTCCCATCTTGCCAAAGTCAGCCCTCCTGAAGTCCAGTACCCTCACTTTTGTATGGCTTGACTCTGTAGCTGAGTTTATCATGAACCACACTGTTTGGTGGTCACTTGTTCCCAGATGGCTATCCACTTCTAGATCTGAGATCCTCTCACTGTCCCCATTTGAGAGTATGCAGTCTAAGATTGCTCCCTCATGAGTGGGTTCCAAAACTAGTTGTCTGAGGCATGCCACATGTAGGGCATCAAGAAAGTGTAGCAAAGGTGCTCCAGTTAACATCTGGCATATTCAGGTCTCCCATCAACAGTATCTCCCCTTTTTCTGCCATTCTAAGGATGCCTTCTATCATATTGTTGTCCATTCCCTTCCCCTGACATGGGGGTCTGTATACAACCCCTGTGTGGATTGTGGTGCCATTTCTAGTCTCTAAGGTGACCCACAGTGCCTCCTCTCCTCCCTGTTTACTCTTTTGTTCTGTTGCTTTTATCCCTTCCCTTACATAGAGAGCTACTCCTCCCCCTCTTCTCCCCTCCCTATCTCTCCTGTAGGTTGTGTACCCTGGTATGTTAACATTCCAGTCATGGTTCTCTGTGTACCATGTTTCTGTGACTGCTATGATATCTAGGCATCCCTCTTCCATCAAGGCCACCAGTTCAGGGAGCTTGTTGCCCAGACTATGGGTATTGGTACTCATTACCCTCCATTTCTCGATGGCCTTACCCCTTTTTGCCCCATCCCTGTCCTTATTGCCTTTGTCATTTTCTCCATCATGTTGGCTTTTACTGCTGTCCTCCTACACTGCTCTTTATTGTTCATCTTCCCCATTGCAACCACCCCTAAATCCTTCTCCTCCTCAGTGGAACCTAGCTACACCCCTCCCAGCCGGTAACCCCTCCCAGGGTTATTTGCTCCAAAGTGCAGGAATTTGCATTTTTTCACACTGAACCCCAACTGCCATGCTTCCAACCACTCCACTAGTTTGGTCAGGTCTTCCTGCAGCCGCTGCCAACCTGCTATATCATCCATCACAGTCCCCAATTTGATATCATCAATGAAAAGACTGATCTTATTCCTGATGCCATACAAGATGTATTTCAAGCAGCACTGGCCCCAGTGCTGATCCCTGTGACACCTCACTCATCACAGCCCTTGGAGATGAGAGTTCCCCACCACCACTACCCTCTGCTGTCTCCCCTGCAGCCAATTCTCAATCCATTAAGACTCCACCTAGAGTACTGCGTCCAGTTCTGGAGACCACATCTCCAGAAGGATGTAGACAGAGTGGAGGCCGTCCAGAGGACGGCAACAAAAATGGAGCAGGGTCTGCATCAAAAGCCTTATGAAGAGAGACTAAAAAACCTCAATGTGTACACTCTGAAACAGAGGAGGGAGAGGGGAGATATGATAGAGATCTTTAAATACCTCACAGGGAGTAAAGGTACATGAGCTAAGTATTTTTCAGAAGAAAATGTGCTCATGAACAAGGGGACATGCTATGAAGCTGGAGGGGGTAGCTTCAGGAGAAATGTGAGAAAGTACTTCTTCAAAGATAGAGTGATGAATTCCTGGAACAGCCTTCCAGCAGGTGAGGTGGTGGAGGCAAAAACAGTGGTGGGGTTCAAGAATGCATGGGATAAGCACAAGGGAAGCAGAGTGGAAAGGAAGTGGGAAGGGAGAAAGAACTGTTGATCACGTACGATCTGTGGTAATAGTGTAGGAAGGTAGAAATGGGCAGACTGAATTGGCCAAATGGTCCTTATCTGTTGTCAGATTTTATGTTTCCATGTTTCTACAGCCATATTTGTTAAATATTATTGAATTACTTAAATCAGTACATTACCAACTGAATAATAACAGCAGATCAATGTAAGACTTGGATAAAATCTATCATTTGTGATTACTGCAGATAAGAAGATATGTATCTTCTTTCAAAAATTAGCTAACTTTTATGCTTCACCCCTACCATCTATGTGAAGTTGATACCTGTAATACATTTACCTTCACTGTGTGAATTTATTCATATGTGTCACTGCACCTTCTGTAACCTACAAATACTGTTATTGTATGTTCCTTGTCTTACTGTGTACTTTGTATTTAATCCCAGGTCACCCCTGAAAAAGGAACTCTTGTGGTCCAAGTGAGCCTACCCAGTCAACAAAATGCAATAAATAAAGACGTAAATAAATAAATAACTAAATTGCAGAATATGTTAGGACTTTACTATAAATATTATCTAGACGTACAGTACCAACAGATCCCATACAAAGGGTGACTTTTACATATTTTAGATACAAAAATTTTCCTTCTGGTGTGCTTAACCATCATTATAATAAAAACAAAGAATAAACACTCATTCTCTGACAGTGCAATAAGGGCCATATTGAGAATCGTTCTCATGTAATTATTTCATGTCAGTAGTACAATAAAGTCAGAATACACTGGTTGAGAGAAATTTTAGGAAATTTAAACTTGATCCCTAGTGAAGTAGTATCACTTCTCTGGAATACTGGGCAAATAAACATTATAGAAAAATTGGCCACATTTCTGGTAGCAGCTAGAAGGATAAGAACTACAAGAATTAAGATTTTAGAATACCACAAATAAGTTATGTTAATTTACTGTAGTGTCTGCAACTCTTATTGGCCTCTGCATATAAACTATGAAGTACTGTAAGTAACTCTGAAATACATGTTCTACTGTTGAGTAATGCCACTGTTTGATATTAAATTTGTATAGTGTATGCTATTATTTTAAATGTGTGTTATTCTTTTTAAACTTTTGTAACAATTGTAATGATCCACTGAAGATTGAACAAAACATTTTGAACACAGTGCGATCAGAAAAAAACACATGAAAATAGATTTTCAACAGTAAGCACAAGTCAATAGATCTATACCAGGGGTTCTCAGACCTTCTCAGGTTGAGCCTCCCCTATGTCACTTTGGACAAGCCTGGGCCTCCCCATGTCTCAAGCACAGTAGCATACACTCAAAAGGATATGAAATTTCATGCGGCGATTTCATGCACAATCATGAAACAGGCAAAATATACTGTGATAGTGTTTTATTTACAAAGTGAAGCACTGTGCATTATAAATACTGTGCAAATGAGTAATTAAAAGTCAACTGAAAGGCAGTTTACCACTGCACACCACAGATACCATGCAAAGCAGCAATAAAAGTCAACTGATAAAAAATGTGCTGTACATCCAGTGCTGTTTAAGTCAGTCAGCTGAAGACAGCCTGTAAGCCTGTTTTTCGCAGTCATTAAAAGGCACCCCCACCACCAAATCTAGCATCTGAACGTTTTTAAAAATCATTCAGCTGAAGGGAGCCTGTAAGCCTGCTTTTTGGCGGTCAGTTACTGGATTCGTGGCTGCACTGTCAAGAGATAGAGGCGCAAGTCATCTTCAACCCTGAGGTGGGACCTATACTTTGTCTTTATGCCAGCCAGTGCAGAGAACCCAGACTCACAGAGATAGGTTGAAGCAAAAGGCAGTAACACTTTAAGCGCTCATTGTTTTAATTCTGGAAATTCACATCCCAGTGACAGCCAAAACTTAGCCAGTGGCAACTGTCCAAAAGAGACCTTCAGTGCTGGGTCTGTAGCCAGAGCTATAAGGCTTTCTTGCTCTCTTAATGGCAGGTTGTCCACAGACCTCGGTTTAAAAATGAACGGATTCCTAACCCACTGGTTACACTCCTCCTGCTGGTATTCAGGGAAGTACTCACACAGTTTTTCCTGCAGTCCACTTAAATGTTCTGAAATTGGCATTTGGACACTGTCAATGGAAAGCTCATTTTCCTGCAGGAAATCCTCCAGTGTGGGGAAGGAGGAAACCAATCCCTGCTGCAGTCTTGAAGACCATAATTGTAGTTTCTGACAAAATGCCTCAATCTTGTCCCTTACAATGAACATGTTGGTGTCCCGACATTGAAGTGAGGCATTGAGTGTGTTCAGTCTATCAAAAACATCCACTAAATATGCCAGCAATGCAAGCCATCGTGAATCATGGAAATTTTCCACAAGTGCAGAGCCATAGTCAGCAAGAAAAATATGCACTTTATCACGCAATTCAAAGAGACGTGTTAGTACTTTTCCCCTGGACAGCCAATGGACCTCTGTGTGCAGCAGTAGTTGTTTGTGGTTTGCTCCCATCTCCTCACACAGCACAGCAAAGAGTCTTGCATTTACTGGCCGTGCCTTGATAAAGTTCACTACTTTCACAGCATCTGAAAAGACTTTCTGAAGATCAGCTGGCATCCTCTTGGCTGCTAGTGCTTCCCTGTGGATCATGCAGTGATTCCACACAGCACTAGGAGCCACTGCTTGCAACCTTGTCACCATGCCACTGTGTCTGCCAGTCATTGCCCATGCTCCATCACTACAAATTCCCACACATTGGCTCCAGGCAAGATCTTCCTCTGTAATGAATGTATTAAGCATGTGGAACAGCTCCTCCCCAGTTGCTCGTGCAGGCAGCGGTTGGCAAAACAGGAATTCTTCCAAGACTTCAGTCTCCATGACATAACGGACATAGACAAGGAGCTGTGCAACATGGGCAATGTCAGTGGACTCATCAATTTGTAATGCAAAGTATGGACTTTGCCGAACAGAGTCCAGTATCTGTTTCTTGACATCAACAGACAATTCCTCAATGCGCCGGCAAACTATGTCATTGGAGAGGGGGATGACATCTAGTTGTGCTGCTGCTTTGTCTCCCAGCATTATTGAACACATTTCTTTTGCAGCAGGAAGAAGTAATTGCTCACCAATGTTGTGCGGTTTTCCTGCTTTGGCAATCCGCAATGCCACACAATACGAGGCTTCCACAGCTTTGCTAGGCACAGTGCCATGCCTTTCCACCAGTTTCTTTTGGCCCCTCAGTTCTTGTAGCTTTCGATGAAAGAATTCCAGAGGTTTGGAAACTAGGCTGGGATGCTTTGTCTCCAAATGCCATCGAAGCTTGCAGGGTCGCATGCTGTCTTGTGCCAGAACGTCAGCACATACCACACACTGTGGCCGAGGTGCTTCACTGGTCCCAGTCCAGGTGAATCCCATCTTCAAATATTCATCATCATACCATCTGGCCTTGCGCTTTGCTTGAGGGCCTGCAGCTCCTTCGTTGGCTTCAGCAACAGCTACTTCCCCATGCATGCGTTTTCTTCCGGTCACCAGAAAGCGATCCATTATCTACGATACACCAGTGTTGGAAATTGTCAAACAATGTAACGAAAATCCTCCTGGATATGCACATACTTGCATGTCCAACAACAGTCGGGCATTCCAAAAAAGAAGAAAACAATGATTACAGAAAATGCAGTACCCCAAACTGCATGTCAATTTGAAAAGAAGATGAGCATCATAAACAGACCAACAAATAAAAACACTGCTCCCTACGATAGTTTCACTGTGCATCCATGAGACCAAAAACCAAGCAATGAGATTTTTAAAGAATGATTCAGAATCCATTTCTATCCAGAACCAAACATTCCTATTTGTCACTTTTGCATGCCAGGCCAACACTGCTTCACTCACAGTTCCCAAGCTAGGCAGTTCTGTGTTTCACTCCTCCAGCTCAAGCACACCAAACCACAGATTCCATTCACCTTCATTGACCTCAACATGGCAACTCTTGTCGGCTTGCATCCTGATCTGCACAGCAAAAGGTGACCCACAGAGAGAGTGTACTGTAACTGTGCAGTCAGCTCAATGTCTCATTTTAAGTGCACATAAACACTTATGCAGTGACAAAAGGGTTGAGGTGCACCTCAGCCAATCCTAGCACAAATTCATATGCAAAGGGCCTTGGGAAATGGGTGGTTTGGATCCAAGGGCATGCAGATGGGGATTGAGTGCTTGTCTGTGCTCAGAGGCAGATGCAGTTTAGAGTAGGGACCCAGCTGATGGGCGGTCTACCTCAACGTGGTAGCTGGGTGACTTCACAGCAGGGCCCTGCTGTGAATACCAAAAGACCCCCACTCCACTGAGCCTATTTTGGGCTGATGCACCCCATGTAAAGGTAAGCCATGAGCACAGCCTTCACTCCACGCTGTCCACCACACAGGCAAGACACTGGGGGTTGGGGGGCAGGGGAGGAAGCATAGCAGAAATTCCTTCATACTTACCATGATTTTCTTATCAGTTAGTTCCAGCATGTCAGTGAGGTATTCATGTGGGATCTTCACTCCAAAGCCTCCCAACCCACCCAAATATGCAGGCACAAGATTCCAACACACAATTTGAACCCCACAGCACACATAGGTAAGGCAAATAATGCTTTTACAGTGAAGGGTCTTGGATGGGTTTGGGGGGCGGGATGCTCCTGAAAACCTGAAGAAGCCTCTCACCCCCCAAACTACACCAGCAAACCCTTCACTCACAAAAACGAACAAAAAAAAAACCAGCACCATTTGATACCCACAGCACACAAGAAAGGAAAATTATGCGTTTGTAGCGAAGGGTCTCGTTTGGGTTGGAGGGGCATTCCTTAAGACCTGAAGAAGCCCCTCATGTCCAAGGTACACCAGCAGCCCACCCCCCAAAAAAGGGCACCATTTTAGTACCAGAAAACTATCATATATATGCCCCAAGCTACACCTTCAGAACCTTCACTCAGAAAACAGTCAAAACCATGATTATACAATGGCAAGAAAATTTCCTGGATTCTGATTGTTCAGTCTGCGGCTGGACCCGTGATGTTATCCCAGCATAACATCACGGGTGTGATGTTATCCAGCATAACATCACAGGTCTAGTCTCAGCCTCACTGTGAACCAGTGTAGATGGCATTATGTACCTTGCATCTCTCTTTTTTCACCTCCTCTTAAGAAACAAAATATTTGTTCACACTAATAAAAACATTCTTTAAAATATTTTTTATTTATATATACAATGAGCCATTATAATTAGAATAATCACTCAGGTGGTGTCGTGCTGGGATAACGTCACTCTGGGTGATTAATCACACTCGGCCAGCGCCTCGTGCCTAATCACCCCAGACGTGATGCTATCCCAGCACGACACACACCCTGTCATGCATTATTCCTTTTTATTATATAACACCCCCTCCAAGTAAAACCACCAGGTCCATCACTTCAAAAACAGTAGCATAAACAACTGTGCATCTTCCCACAAAACAGAAGCATCCAAAAGTCTCCACAGCCCCTACCCCCAAGATGCAGGTCCATCATTGTAGCACCCCCAATCCACAAGACTTCCTTTGTGGCATTTCAACCATACCTCCCATAAATACAAATAAACCAGACATAGAAAACGAACCAGAAGCAATCCTTCCTGTGAAATAGTCAGCATCTTCCCACAAAACAGAAGCATCCAAAGTCTCCACAGCCCCTACCCCCAAGATGCAGGTCCATCATTGTAGCACCCCCAATCACCACAAGACTTCCTTTTGTGGCATTTCAACCATACCCCCTCCCATAAATACAAATAAACCAGACATAGAAAATGAACCAGAAGCAATCCTTCCTGTGAAATAGTCAGCATCTTCCCACAAAATAGAAGCATCCAAAAGTCTCCACAGCCCCTACCCCCAAGATGCAGGTCCATCATTGTAGCACCCCCCCCCAATCACCACAAGACTTCCTTTTGTGGCATTTCAACCATACCCCCTCCCATAAATACAAATAAACCATAGAAAATGAACCAGAAGCAATCCTTCCTGTGAAATAGTCAGCTCTGTCTGTGTACACTCCCCTGTTTCCAGTAACAATATTCATGGAACCTACTGGCTGAGAGGGTCAGAGCATGAATTTGGAGTCCCATTTTCACAGCAGCAGATAGATGGGGGGGCAAGAACATTTTTTTAGCAGCATATAAAAAAAAACCAACCGTACAGCTCCTTCCTTAGAACCCCTCCAAGATGGGGAGAGGGCAAGAACATTTTTTTAGCAGCAGGTAAAACCCCAACCTTACAGACCCTTCCTTAGAACTCCATCCTTGCAGTCCCTCCATGGGGGGGGTCAAATGAACTTTTTTTGCAGCACATTAAAGACCCAACCTTACAGCTCCTCAATGTGGGGGGGGATGAAATAAATATTTTTTTAAGAAGCATATTAAAACACCAGCCTTGCAGCCCCCAGGCCCCTGCAGCAAAAACCCTGAGTTTACCAGCCCCTTCAGCAAAAACAAAAAAAAATCAATCCTTATGAGTCCCTTCAGCAACAGATGTACGAGAGTGCAGTTCTACGCTCCAGGTGGCAGCTGGCAGCTTCAAAGAGATGAACTGTGAACAGAGTGGTAAAACGAATGCACGGACGATCGGAGTCGGCAACTCAAGCAGTGGCTTGAAGCAGCGGGTCCCCGGTTTGAATTTCGGCAAGCAGATCTTCCGATTCAGCAGCTTTCGGGAGATGGAAAAAAAAGCATCCTGGGCACGCTGCTTTATTGCCAGAACTGTTCGGCAGCACAGGGTAAGTGGCAGCTGATTGGCCGAAGAAGTCTGCCAGCCATTGGCTGGAAATTGGTAGCATACGATTGGCTGCATTCACCTCCCTCTCATTGGCTGCTATTTGTGTGCTCCTCATTGGTCCGGTATAGACGAACTCCTGCCTCTCGATTGGTGGGCTTGTAATACCCTCCTAGCCCCTCTAGTTCCGATGCTTTTCTCCTGTTTCTCCGACACTGGCACAAAGAAGTTGGCACCTCTCATCAAGGTGCTATTAGCACCTCATCAAGTCATCTTGCCCCTGGGGTTGAAGACAAAGGTAGGGGGGAGGGGGGATGATGTTAAAGAATGGATGGGGGATGTGCGCGTTTACAGTCCATGGAGGCACCGTTTTCAGTTTGGCTGCATGCTTTCAGGTATTTCAGTCAAGCCTCCGTGCCTCCCCTGGAAGCAGCTCGTGCCTCCCCAGGGAGGCGCGCCTCACCATTTGAGAACCGCTGATCTATACTGATTTGGGAACAAACAGAGGTAGAAATGTTACATTTACCAAATAGGAAAACTAGACACCCTTTTCTTACCCAGGAGAGACCTTTTCTCTCTATCAACACCCCCACCAAATAGTCTGACCACTTCAGTACTACCTGGCCTTTTTTTTTCTTTATTTCCCAACAGAACGAGTAGCCTGGTCCCTCAGTTCTACTTCCCTGTCTCCCGCTCTTTCCAACAGACTAATTTTGATTTGAGAAATCATAAAGAGTCCCTCTCTCAATAGTTATGACTTTATTTGGAGTCTCTAATGTGACCCATGATGTTAGCTCATGTCCTGTCTGCGGTTCCACTCATAGTTCTCTTCTGTAGACATTGGAGGCCCTGTTTGACAGGTGACACCCCCAAAGCCTGGAAGCATTCTGTTATCTCTAAGATACAAAGACTGAGGGCCTAATATTGAAAGGTTAATGCACCTGCTAATAGGGTTAGCAGGTGTGCTAACCCAGGTTTGCACAAGTGCTTCCAGCTGGCCCATTTTCAGAAGCCCCAGGAGTGCCCCACAAACCCAGCAGCACCAAATCGCTAACATACTGCTGTACCTATGCAAATGTGAGAGTCTCCTCATGCATACTAGCACAATGGTGTATTCAAAGGTTTGCAGCAGTAAACAACCCCCAAAGTGATGTTGTTTACCACTGCTGCAAACTACCACTTAACCTTGTGCTAAGCCGCACCCCCAACCCACCAAAGGCAAGGTGGCTGTACTGCAGCTGCCTGCCCCTAAACTCCCATTTGAGGACTGTTGCCATCTCTTGTGGTCTAGTGTGACCCCCCCCAGCTCTTCTCTGAGTGACTGTTAACATTCCCCGGTAGTCTAGTGTGACCCTCCACCCCTGTTCACCCATTGCAACTATATGCCTCTGTCCTAGTGTCCAGTGGTTCATCCCACCCCCCAATTGCCCATTGCTAATGTATACATCTGCTTTGGTGTCCAGTGATTCCCCCTACCGATGATCACCCATAGCTAATGTATACATCTGGCCTGATGTCCACTGGTTCCCCCTACCCCAATCACCTGTTTCAAAAATAGTAACTATAACCTGATGTCCAGTGATTCCCAACCCCTGATCACCTGTCTCAAAATAGTAACTATGCTCTGCTGTCCAGTGGTTACCTCTTCCCTGCTGGTCGCTGCTTGATATGGTGACTGGCACAGCCCTCCTGTCACCTCAGTAGCTGACAGCCATATGAGCTGTCAGTGAGCCTGCATATAGTACTGTACATGTGTTCACTGACAGCTCATATGGTGGCCAGTTGAGGAGGTGAGAGAAGCCTGTGCTGGTTGCCGTATTGAGCTTGGAGGATCACTGGCCACCCAGGTAAGGGCATGCAGGGAGGTGGGATGTGAGTGGTTGGGTCAGGTGAGGGGACACTGGACTACCACTGCTTCATTGTAAATGTGTAAATGGGTGACCAGCACCTGGGTAAGGGGGTGCAGGGAGGTGGGATGTCAGCGGGAGGGTCAGGTGGGGGGACGCTGGACCACCATTGCTTCATTGTAAATGTGTAAACAGGTGATTGGGAGTGCAAGAGGAACCAGTGGACACCAGGGCATAGTTACTATTTTGAAATAAGTGATTGGGGTAGGGGGAACCACTGGAAATCAGGGCAGATGTATACATTAGCTATGAGTGATTGGGGTAGGGGCAAAGAGGACATCAATGTTTCTGATGCAAGATACAAAGGACAGAACTGAGCGAAGGACAGACTCTAAACACAATCAGGGATCAATTAAAATGGCAAAAGTAGAACTACCATAGAAGTGTATTGGTAACTCTGGCGTATTGGTCAAGATAATCACTGGATACCAGGGCAGATGTATACATTAACAAAAGGTGATCAGGGGTGGGAGAACCACTGGACACCAGGGCTAAAATATACAGTTGCAATGGGTGACAGGGAGGGGGTCACACTGGACCACCAGGGAATGTTAACAGATGCTCAGAGGAGCAATTGAGGGGGGGTCACTCTAGACCACCAGGGCTGACAGTCTGTATATTGCAATGGTGCTAAGGGGCTGCTGCACCCCATGCAAATGAGCCCATATTGGGCATGCAAATAGCCCCTTAATATCTTGCATGCCCAATGTGCCCATTTGCATGGTGGCTGAATATACCCCCACAGGGGTTTGGGCACTATCCCATTGCAGGCAGTGATATTCCCTGTGAGCCATATTCAGCCTAGGTCTGTCTCAGGGCAGTACAGTTGCACTTAGCACTGTGCCAACATGGTCCGACATACAGTCAGATACTGCCACTCACTAGCCGACTGAATATAGCAGCAGCCAGGTCAGGTGTAAGTGTAGTGCAAATATTTGTCATTTGTACTGTGCTTGTGCATTTATTTTTTAATTTTTTTATTTATTGAGAGAATCATTGGATAGCTTGAATAGATTGAATTTATTGGAATAGCTGGCCTTAAAGGTCATAAGATACGAAGACTAAAAGCCATTTGGCCTTCAATAAAAGTTCACATTTTGAGACATTCTGCTGCTTCGCTTAAGACTGGAGCACAATTTTCTGTGTAAAATTTATACAAACATAGATTGACAACTCTCTACAAATAAAGTGGGGTTTGGGTTGCTGGAGACACATCTATGGAGAAGGGTAAGCCAATGGACTTTGCTACTGGCTGCTTCAATGTGCCTCTCTTGACAACTACTGTGGAAAAGCCTAACAGCAAGAAGATAACCCCCATGGCTTACTATTCTCCATATACGTGTTTACAGCCCAGACCCCCATCTCCAATCAAGCTCCATAGCAGCCTCTAATCCTACTCCAAAAGGTCCACTGAGAGGACAATCTGGGGCTCCACAGACTGTCACTTGGTACCACTCTGCTTTTTTCTGTGTTAAGATATATGTACTATCATTAAAGCTATACAGTGCCATAATGAATATAAAATATTATAGAACATGTTTGACTAGGTTGGAGCACAAACTCCAAATACAGAAAAAAGGGGAAAAAGAATTTGTTTTGTGGTCATGCGTAATATTAAATGAAGGTGATTATAAGTGGCTCATTAGCATCATGACTGCCTGCAACACCAGTAGCCTGGGTTTTGGAATGAGCCCAGGACATCAGAGACCTGCTAGGGGAAGGGGGACTGAAAATCCCAGGTGATGCTCCAATTCGGGGTGGGGAGGCAATAGGCCCAGCTGCTGTACTGCCACCTGGATAACAAAAGATGGTAGTGTAGCTGGAACAACTCATAGGAAAAGGATGCTGGCTGGCTCTGAATGCAGGCATGAATTTGCATGCATGTGCACACATGAACCCACTACCACCATCATCATCATGGGGAGACTAGAAGCTACCTAAGTAGGAAAAGCGCTGGAGCCAGCAGGATGATCCTGGCACTCTTAGGCCTTATCAAGCTGAGAGTCTACCATCTCCACTGACATTAGACGCACCTGAAAAAAAGGAAATGTTAAAGCTTCCAAAGGTCCTACTGCAGGAGTGGAGGAGTCCATGGGGACTGGAGGATGGACAAGTGACAGAGAAGGTCAACAAAACCTAAATAAATAAATAAGGTGAAGATGAGGTTACAAGGTAACCAAGCAGAGAAGTACAGTGCTGGTGACCAGGGGCTAAAGAAAGTATATGGAAAAAGAAGATATTTTATTAATTATAATTATTATTGCTATTAAAGTAATAATAATCAGATTTACAGTCACAGATATTTTAAAGGTTCAGGCAACGAGGACATCAAGATTTCTGATGTAAGATGCGAAGGAGAGAACTGAGTTAAGGACAGGCTCTAAACACAATCAAGGATCAATTAGAATGGCAAGAGTAAAACTAGGACATAAGTGTATTGGCAACTCTGGCATAGTGCTCAAGGTAATGTATTTTATAGATGTGCTGAACACAGCAATGAGATCAAGAAGAATAAGTAGCCAAAAAGATACAATTTTACTCTAAAAATAAAACATACATAAGGTACGATATCCAGGGCAATTTCACAGATTTCTTTATTACAAACTATGGCGTAAAACAAGGTTGTCTCCTTGCCCGCCACTTTGTTTAATATTTATGTCAATGAGATCTTAAAGAACATCAGTGCTGTAAACTTTCACTCTCCAAATATCACTGGTAAATCATGTGCTGCATTAGCATATGCAGATAACATGATTTTGTTTTATTTGTCACAAACTGGACTACAGCATAAACTACTGTAAGTCACTTTCATGAAATGTATATTCGCTATTAGCTTAACAAAAATGTTGAAAAAACCCATAATAATTGGAGAGAGAAATGTGTTTAATTTCACTATGTGTAATCAAAAATTAGAGATGATGAAAGAGTATGTATATCTTGGAATAAACTTCAGGCCCAGTGTAAAATGGTCCAGTCATGTTCTGACACAGGAAAAGAAAAGTAGACAGAACATACAAGGATCCTGAAGTTTAAATTATCTGTATGCTGGACAGAGTTCCTCCGGTCTTAAGGGCCTGTGAAGGAAAAATTAATCCAGTAGCCCTTTGTGGCATAGAAACTGCCTGGGAATATTATTTTCCTCACTTATTGGGAGTTCTTATTCAGACAAAGAATTCTCTGCTGTCGCCCAAGAGATAATGGATGAAATGGGTTGAAATACTTTAAAATATCTTAAATAATGAATTAAGATTTTGTTGAGTAGAGTTTAATTAACATAGCACACTGTTAAAAGGTGGTATTTCTCCTGTATGTTTGTAAATTTTATATATATAAAAAATGAATCAGTGGGAGGACTTAGGAAATATTAAATGAATGTAAGGCCTGAATTAATTAAAATTAGTACATGCTGCTTAGAAAGAATTACATTACATTTTTTGTGATAATTACCGATATTGTCCCCTCATGTATTGGACTGGAGGCTATCATACATGCCGATTTTTTTCTTGTATGTAAATTTTGAAAATCCACAAATAATAAATAAATAAATAATTATTGGAAGTTCCCCTATCTCTTTTTTTACAAATCTATATTAAGATTAAACAAATCTTGCCCAGAACAACATGTACAATCAGAACTGGGCAGATGCCCATTAGAAGCGCTGGCACAGTTAAGAATTCTTTGTTAGTGGACTTGAATAATAAACAATCAAGTAAATATATGGCCTTAATCATGTCTTATTTATTTATTTATTTCATTTTGTTGATCGGATAGGTCCACTGGGTCCCTGAGATCCCTTTTTCAGGGGTGACCCAGAAAACATTTCTAAACCAGCCAGGATGATTCTGATTGGAAAAAAGTAGATGGGAACAATACATAACAGTCTCCCTATGGTTAACAAAGCTGCAAGAAATTCTGAAACAAAAAGACCTTTATGGTTTATGGTTAGATTATATGAAAGGAACAGCAATCACACAAAGCCCAGTGCTCCTTCTATGCCAGAGTCCCAACCTTGGTGAATGGACTACCTCCAGAGGTCATTAGTGAGACAAAGTTAAGCCCTTACAAACACCAACTACGCCAACCCCTTGTTAATCTCAGCAGCTGCGACTGTACCCACTAGGATATCCTGGCCCTCCAAACCCCATTAAATCCCCTAGTCCTCCTCCTCTCTACTCACTCTGCTCCTTCTCTCCACCACTCCTCTCTCAATTGGCTCACCTCAACCCCTTCCCCTCCAGTTTCCCCCTCCCCTTCTTCCTCTGCCTCCTTCCCTTTCCTGTTTTCCCCTCCATTGTTCTCTACTGTAATCTCCTCTCACCCCTTCCTTTTTTCTCCACTATAACCTCCTCCTCTCACCCCTTCCTCCCATTATCTTCTTTCCCTATCCCCTGCCCACTTCCTCCTTCCCATACCCCACTCCCCTGCTGTTCATGCCCATTACCACCCGCCTCACCCCTACCTCTCTTCCACCTTACCTACACTCCTAGCCTTCCTCCCATTGTTCATTGTCCCCACCACTACCTTTCCCATATCTTCTCTGCCTCTCTGTCCACCCCACCCCATCTATCCTCCACCTTACCTACACTCCTAACCTTCCTCCCATTGTTCATTGTCCCCACCACTACCTTTCCCATATCTTCTCTGCCTCTCTGTCCACCCCACCCCATCTATCCTCCACCTTACCTACACTCCTAACCTTCCTTTCTTGCTCTTGACCACCACCACCACCTTCCCCACCCTATCTTGATTGCCTCTCCTGCCACTCCACCCCTACAGCCCTTCCACCTTTTCTACACTCCTAACCCTCCTTCTCTTGCTCATGACCCCTGCCACCACTTTCCCCACCCAATCTTCCTTGCCTCTCCTGCCATCCTAACCCTGGCCCCCTCTGTACTTCTTCTACCCCCACAGCACTTTATGACAAAGTCTAATTTAAGACTGCAACTGCCCTGGACACCCTTCCCTTCCCGCTCCATACCTGACAATTTTGTACATTATTTTCTAACTCATCTCCATTTCTGTGTCAGCTCCTCTTGTTATCCTTAATGCTTGTTACTGCCCAATTATTGACTGTTATGAATGATTCAATTTGCACTGATGGTTGTTATTTCCCACTGTTTGTCTCTGCTTTATATTGTTGTGTTACACCTTTATTGTTACATGATGTAGAACCTTTGTAAATGAACCTCTAGTTCAAAGGTATTTGGAATCCTAGTACTAAATAAATAACATAAAAATACAATAAAAGTTGCAAACAAGTTTTCAAACATAAACTTTTCTTGGTATTTCAAGAAAAAGATTTGTTGGGTTACTTGGGTATTCTAAATTCAAAAATGACACCATGGGTCTCCAAGTATAAAACATGGCATGGCTGTGAGCTTTACTTGAATCTTGAACTGGGTCCAAAAGAATACACAATCTTCACTCTATGTAAGTTAGAACTATTACCGTTAACAATGCAGCAAAAATATAGCTAAGAAACTTAGGGCAATGTGATTTAGAATGCTATGTATAAAGGATATGCAGAAGTCCTCGGTCATGTATTATTCAACTGCCTGTTGTAAGACAGCATTTAAAACACCTTTTAAATTATATTACAATGTATACCACTCCATGTATGTTGTTTCTGCTCAGCACTGTTAATGAACAAGATGCACAGAATGTTATAACGTTTGTTGAAGCTGTTATAAGACAAAGGAAAAAGATTAGATTGTGTATATAATAACTGGTTAGTGATGATTATCAACTGTAGGCAGAAGCTGTCAAACTCTGTTATAAACTGCCATGTATATCACCCATGTAAAACAAAGTTTGATTATACACATAGGTGTATAATAACGCGTGTATATCAGAGTTTGATTAAGCATCTTTTGCAAAAATTCTAAAATTACTCTCATGCTAGTGCTACTGGCTCCTCGCACCATCAGCTTGCACTGTCAAATTGACTGTGCTAATCTCACTGAAACCACTGAGTGGGAATCTAACTTCCGTGCAGCTGAAGAAAGACACATTTCTCACAGAAATGAAAAATAGCCAGTGGTCTACTAACGTCTGTCTATCCACCTAAAAAATGGCACATTCATCACCATTTCAGCAACCTAGTGACCTAGAAAGACAAAAATTCATTGAGCAGCAAGAAAAAAGAAACACTCTAAGAAAAACCAAGACAAATGTTAAGCTGTTCAATAAGTACCTGTCTGACAAAAAAATCAAAGGAACCCAATTATAAAAAATAAAACATGGGGAAGTGTGCATCAACTTGGAATTTATGCACACCCTTGGTGTGCAATGCCTTGCTAAATCCCTGGAGCTTCGCTCTCGGGGTTTATGAGGCATCGTACACCTCAGGTGTGCATAAAATCCTCATTACACACACTTCCCCATACATTATTCTATTTATAACTAATGTAGTTACTTCAGACTTTGTGCAATGTATATTTATGTACTTTTTATGATCATTTATAATGAACAATGGTTGAAAACACTTGAATGTGTAAATACACAGAAAGAGTCATAGTCCGCAGAAAGGAGCACATTATTGGCCACCAAAGAAAGGGTAGTTTCCATGTTTTGAAACAAGAAAAAGTCACGCTGCAAGAAGTTGACAAGATTAGTATAGTAAAGTTGATTCGGCAGCTGAGAGATCTGCAAGTCAACCTTTTTAATGACCTTACTGAGGAAGGGAAGGTTGTAGATGGAATGGTAGGTGGAGAGGGAGTAGGGATCATGAGAGGGTATTTTGTGGAAGGTAAATGAAAGGCAGCAACTCTCTTGAAGTTTTTAAAGAAGGCACCTGTAGAGCTGGGGTGGTTAATAATTGCAGTGATGTAGTGGCTATGGCAGAAAAGCAAGAGGAAACTATTTTTTTTTTAATATATTTCTATTTACTCTCCTCCCCAAGCCCCTATGCTCCACTTCTTCGGGAGTTGCCAAGGCATCTTGTCCCCCTCTTACCTCCTGGTGCTCTCCCATCAAGCAGTGGTTGTTCCCCTCAGGCGGAGACAAGGTGGGGCATGTACATCCCAAATCTTAATGTTCTGTTGGGCCACCATGGAGGTAGAGGTTGGGGATCAGTGCTGTAACTCCATCTCCCTGGAGTGTAGTAGGATGATTGTTTTCCATTTTCTGTGGAGCATGACCCACGCCTGGACAGTTAGGTGCTAATGCCGATGTCCATCATGCTCCTCCCCTCTCTCTGTGTGACTGATGCTGGCTATACCTCTGGCTTCCACCAGAGGCCAGCCATGCACCAGCCTTGCCCCCCCCCGAGAAGGTGAGTAGCCTGTGGGCATTCAAGCCTCCTCCCCCCGGCCAGCCCTCCAGCTCCCAAGCTCGTTCCTGAACCTGAGTCACTAGCATTGTGAGTGGTAGTGCTACTGCTGCACTGGCAGGCTGACAGGAAACCATTTATGATGGAATGTGGCAAAGGGAAGAAGGATGTTTGTTCATGGATAGGATAATGTGTGATTTAGGCCATTGACGGAAATGGAGGAAAGAGAGGGGTTAGCAAGGGGAAGAAGTGAGGGTGAGGAAGCCGAAGGTAGTTGTGGCTAACTAGAGAGAAAATCTAAAATCTGAAAAACACAAAACTCCACACACACACACACAACTTGTAATCATTGTAGGCTGGGAACAATTCAGTGTTTTTTTTTTGTTTGTTTTTTTGTTACACAGAAACAAATTGACCTGTTAGGCTTGGTCATATTTTCTTTTAAAATATGTCCAAACAGTTAAATTATGAAATCACACAAGATTCTAGGCTTATACCCAATGCTGACATTGTAAAGTAACACTAGCACTACTTAGGGATTTAGGTGATAGCCTTTGGATAAGCTGTCTGTGGCATAGCTATAGTTTGACTGAGGTCCAATCTGACCATTTCTGGTGCTGTCTAGGTGAAGTTAAAGATCCCATAGCATTTATTGTCAGAGTTGGGTCTTTTCACCAGTGTCCTTGCTAACATACTCTCTGCCAAAAAAACACACGTCCATGTAACTCACATATATGATACACTTGGAAATGGGTTGTCACAGCTTAGTGTGCTTTTCATGGTCAAAACTTTAAAATAAATAACAAATAGCACTTCAAAATGTGATCAAGGAAGCAACAGCTAAGGGAAGTATGTGTCTGATGGGAGACTTCAATTACCCAGCTACAGAATGGAAAGGGGAGTAGTTATGTTCAAGCACAAGAGTCCATTTCTGGGCAATATCAAAGACTGTTACCAGGTACAGTGTAATAAAGGAACCACTGGGGATCAAGCAATGTTTGCTCTAATCCTCAGTAACAAGGAGAGCAGGTCAGTGAAGCAGAAATTGGGGAAACACTAGGCAACAGTAACCATAGCAATATTAGGTTCACTATAGTAAGGAACAGAGCAAAACTTAACCAAAGGTCTTATACCATGCTCCTGCACAAGGAAGGTGGGTTTTAGAAAGAAGACAGAGCTCATAGCACACGTATGTTGTGAAACCAAACTCAAGGGCATTACCATGCAGCAACCATGGGACACCCTAAAAAAGAATGTAGACTGCTTAAAGTATGTATGTGTTCCTCAAAGGTGAACATAAAACAGTAATAGATGCAAATCAACATGGGTAATAAGTAACAAAACAGAAACAAGAGGCATACAGGAAGAGTAGATTGTATGGTACCCATCATGATAAACAGAAAAACAGAGATAAACCTGGGGAGAGCAGATGCAAAATCAGAGGGGCAAAACAAGCAGTAGAGGAACAGATAGCACTAGAGGCCAAATTCAATAATAAACAATCCTTCAGATTCATAAATAAGAACAGACAAACCTAAAGGACTGTTGGTCTATTAAAGGATCAGGAAAAGGTGACATAATTATTAATGATAATGGAATGGCAGAATGCCTAATGTCATATTTTGCATTTGTGTTCCAGTAGGAAAGGGATGAGTATTATCAGACAGTGACATTTTATTGAAGGGGGAGCAAAAGGACACACTATAGCACATATATGTAATACCCGAAGATGCTGAGAAAATGCTAAAGATGGTTAAAGTATACAAGGCAAAGGGGCCTAATGGAAGGCATCTGAAAATGCCAAAGGAGACGGCCAAGGAACTATCCATATTACTGGTAGTTACATTCAGTGAATCCACAAGAACTGCATATGTGCTAATGACCGGAGAGTAGCCCATGTAATTCTAGTGTTCAAAAAAGGATCTAGGGCAGAATCTGGGAACTATAGGCCACTCAGCTTGACATCAATACAAGGGAAATTTCTGAAAACAACTATAAGAAATAAAAATCTTTGATCACTTACTAAAAGCAGCTTGGACTCAGTAGTCCAGTATGGATTCTGCAAGGAGAAATCATACCATACAAACACCTTTGCATTCTTATTAATCAAGGTTTTTCTCACTACCAACCTCTCCTCTCCCCCTTTGGGACCTCCTCTGGCAACCATCTAGCTCCAGTTCCCACTAGCTGGGTCACTGCTGCCTGTACCCCTAGGGCTGTTTTCCACTCCACGGCAGGAGGCTCTGGGGGAGAACTGTCCTCTCACCCACCACACACTCATGATCTGGTGTTAGGCAGCTGTTTGCATGGTGCAGGCCCAGAACATTTATTTAAATTATTTTATCAGGAAAGGAAATCAACACAGAGAATCATACAAGTCTCATTTACAGATGCAACCTGGGGGAAGAAATAAGGGAAGAGGAAGGAGAATAGGGAGAAATAGGTAGCAGCAAATTAATCACAGCAATAATAATAACAGCAAAATGCAAAATCAAGGAATACACAGCAACAGTAGTACTGTATATAACAATATACAGTACAAGATTAACGGTGTTGAAAGGATTAATTCAATTCAAGGGTTAAGCCACCTATCCAACGAAGAAAGGTTGAGGGATTTATTTATTTATTTAAGCGTTTCACCAGGAAGGCATACTGAGCAGAGATACCGCTCGATTTCAGATGCATCCTGGGGGAAGGGGGAAGAGGAGCAGAATACAGATAATAAATAATAATATTCCAGTGTTCAGAATTGTGCAAGGGACATACAAGATTACAGGATTGTTTCAGGGATGTAGAACATATGACAGTAGATTAACAGGGCTCCCAGGAATGAGAGCCCCAGGTAAACTTAACAAGTAACTAGAAGTAACAATAGTTATACAATAGACAATGTGGCATTGCTGAGGCACCTATGATAACTGAACCCTAAATGCTACTCAGGATGACTATGTAACTGTGGTGGGGCCAGCAGCGGGAGGGTTTGGTGGCTGCCTAGCCCATGTTCAAGGTTGCATGCATAACATACGGGTGTAAAGAACCTGCTAAGTGAGGCTAATTAGCTGTACGGCATTGAGCACCACCTCTAGATGGCCCTAGGTACAAGAACATGTGGAGGAGAGGTGTGTTTTTAGGAGATGGTTGAGCTGCTGAGAGTTTGCAGCGAGTCTGATGTCTTTTGGCAACGCATTCCAAAGTTTGGGCATGCGGTAACTGAAGGCTGCTTGTCCTTTAGCTGACCCCATATGTGGGACATGAAAGAGCCTGGTGTCAGTGCTCCTGAGGGAGTAGGCAGGCAGTGATTGGGTGGAGAGGGTGGATTCAAGATAGGGTGGAAGGGACTGTGCCCAGTATTTTGCTATGGTTCTGGTGCTGTGTAGCTGCCTGCGATAGTAGAGTGAGAGCAGATCAAGGGACCTGTAGAGGTCGCAGTGGTGAGCTGTGGGGGGGCATTCCAAGATGAAGTGACAGAAGGAGTGGAAGAGTGTGTCCAGACTGGAGAGGGAGGATGTGGGGGCCGTGCCATAGACTACATCACCATAGTCAAGTAAAGGGAGGATCATCTTCTGAACAATTTCCTTTCGGGTTGGTGTGGGGATACAGTCCTTGCTGCGATATAAGGCTCCTAATTTTGGATGAAGTTTCTTGTGGATCGAGTCAATGTGTATAGAGACATCAAGGTGCTGGTCAAGCCAGACTCCTAAGTATCTGAAGGAGGTGCAAGCCTCCAAGGGGGTCCCGTCGAGGGTGAGGAAGGTGGGGGGCGAGGGGAGATGGGAGAGTCTTTGACACAAGCCGAAGGTTAGGGAGACAGTTTTCTTAATATTGAGAAACAGCTGGTTTGCATGGAACCAGAGCTGAATGGTGTTGAAGTCCTCCTGAAGTGTAGAGGCCACTGCAGCAGGGGAGAGACCTGAGGCATACAGGGCAGTGTCATCTGCATACAGAGGGTAGGTCATTCAGAAAAATGGAGAAGAGTACCGGCCCTAGGACCGAGCCTTGGGGGCACTGGTATTGACTGGAAGGGAGTTAGAAGTGTGTGGTTCAATTTTTACCGACTGAGATCTGCCAGACAGGTACGAGTGAAACCAATTGGTGGCAGCACCGGAGAGTCTGGCTGACCTAAGTTTGGATACAAGTAGAAGGTGGGAGACAGTGTCGAAGGCCTTTGCAAGGTTGATGAAAATGGCTGAGGTGGTGTGCCCCTTGTCCATGCCAGACAGGATGGCATCGGTGAGCCTTAGAAGGGAGATAATGGTTGAGTGTGACTTCCGAAACCCAGACTGGTAAGGGGAGAAGAAGGCAGAGGAGTCGAGAAAGGAGGTGAGTTGGGCTAGTACAAGATGCTCCTGTAGTTTAGCCAGGGTGGGGAGAAGGGAGATGGGCCAGTAGCTACCTGGCGAGGAAGGATCACCCCCTTTAGGAAGAGGTATGACTATGGCATGCTTCCAGTCAGTTGGGATGTCAGCAAGTGTAAAAGAGAGGTTGAAGAGAGCAGCTAGTGGGGTGGTGATGGCTGGTGCCGACAGGTAAAGTATTTTTGCGTCCAGGCCAGTGGGGCATTTTCCCTTCTTGGGATTGAGTGCCCACAGTGCTTTTAATACTTCAGTCAGGGTGACCAGTTGGAATGAGAAGTTGGGGGTCAGGGAGGTGGGCAGTGTTAGCTGAGTTGTACATGGGGGGTGAGGTAGATCGGAGATAAAAGAGTAGCTGCGCAACTAGTAAAGAAAGTGTTGAAAACAGATGCCACATCAGCATGGTCCGAGACAGTGAAGCCTTGGACGGTAAGGGTCGGGGTAGGTGGCTGAGCGGGGCGGGGGAGAAAAGATTTGATTGTTTGCCAGAATTTCATTGGGTGGTTGAGATTTGAGCTAAAAATGGTCTTGAAGTACTTAGTTTTGGCCTGCTGGAGAAATCTAGTGCAGGAGTTTCAGAGTGTACGGTACAATTCAAGTGATCCCTGGGCACCTGTAGCTTTGTACGTTTTCCAAGCCTGGTCCCTGGCACTGAATTTGTCAATGAGAAAGGCGGACACCCAGGGGAGATGGGCACCCCTGACCCATGTCCTTCTGAGGGGTGCATGGGAGTCCCATACTGTTAGAAAACAGGATTTAAAGAGATCCAGTGCAGCGTCGATGGAGGGTGCTTTGGGGATAAAGGACCAGTCGATATGACCTAGGTCATTTAAGAGTGCCACTTGATCTAGAGTTTTGTATGATCTAGTGAGCAATGATCTTGGGGGTGGAGCTTTTGGCCTGTGGACCTTCCTGATCATGTAGATCATGTGGTGGTCGCTTAAGGAGTCCGGAAGAAGGCCTGCTTAAGTTATGTGGTGGGGGTGAGAGGTGAGGGCCCAGTCTAAGAGAAAATGGTTCTGCGATTTGTGGTTTAGGTGGGTTGGATGGGAAATTTGCTGGGTGAGGTTTAGGGCTTTTATCTTTTTGCGAAGCTTGGAGCTCGTGTTAGTGAGCCAATTAAAATTGAAATCCCCAAGGATATGTAGCTTGCCTGTGGAAGCGGATGCCTTTAGGAAGGCCAAGTGGTCCAGGACGGTGGATAGGGTGGTGCCAGGGGCACAATAGGAGCCAGCTACATAAATGTGAGCAGAGTGTGGGAGTGATAGCTTAATTAGTAAGCAGTCTATATCCTGTGAAGGATTAGAAAGCAGAACAGGGGTGAACTGGAGCTTGGAGAAGATGTACATGACAATTCCTCCACCTCTTTTTTTACCCTTGCGATCGTGTCTGATGAGTGAGTAGCCAGGGATAGAGAATTCAGCATCCGAGTGGTGGTGCTTCAGCCAGGATTCAGAGATGACTAATATATCAGGGTGAATTGATAGCTAGTGGTTGTAGAGCAGTTATTTTGTTTAGGATGCTACAGATATTAAGGTTCACTAACTTCAGCCCTCTGGGTTGAGTGAATGGGGCAGTGGGATTAGGAGGGCTGGGTCCTGGGTTAGGTTCAACATCCCCTGCCAGTAGGAGTAGCAGCACTACAAGCGGTTTAGATATGACCAAGGCCCTTAGAGGTTTGTGGTGGGCTGGAAGGGGCTGGGAGGGATGCAGAGTACCGCTGAAGGTGGGGATATGTAGATCTGTTAGCCCAGTGTGAAAAGAGGGTAGTAGAACGGAAGCACCAAGAGCCTAGTTGTTTGGAGTGCTATGGTGCTTCTCCGCAAGGGTGGAAGTTGTAGATATGGGGCTGGGAGCTGCACTGGACAAGACAGTTGGGGGTTTTGATTACCATTCTGGGTAGGTGGCAGGAGGGAGGGAGACTAGGGGATTAAGCAGGCATAGTAGTAGAGTATTTAGAGTCAACATAGTGATTGTACTTTGTATGCAGTCAGTAGGGCGGCCACTAGTGGTGAGTTAAGATAAGTTGCTAATGGGAGAATGGGCTGATAGGTTCTGACAATCACGTGATCTGCTCTATATAACTCAGTGCTCACCAAGGGTGGTGGAGGGGCTGGTTACGCACACACAGTTCAGAGCACTGGCGCTCTTCCTTCAATCGCGATCAGCGAACCTTTCTTTGAACCCTTCAAGACGGCGCGGTGCTCCGGTGAGGGGGAGGGCTACCTGATGAGTCCCTCGCAACCCAGAGCTGCCTGTGGAGAAAGGACAGGTGCGGTTTTTATAAGGCTGCAGAAGGAGGAGTAAACGTTAGCAGGGGACAGTTTCTACAAGCTGCCCCAATAAGGTAACTACTATTCAGGGCCGTATTGTGATTAGCAGGAGATAATACTGCATGCGAGCAACTCCGGTACAAGTGCTTCTAACTTGGTTGTAACCCCCCAGCACATGTACAATTGCAGGAAATTATTGAGCTCTGCTAAAATAAAATGAAAAGCCCTCAGCTTAAATACAAAAGCATGCTGCTCACAGTTTCAAATAAGAGCATTGGTACACATTTGAGGGTCGCCTGTAAAAGTTACTGAGCTCTACTAAAATAAATGAAAAGCCCTCAGCTTAAAAACAAAAGCATGCTTCTCACAGCTTCAAATTATGAGCATTGGTACACATTTGCAGGGTCGGCTGTAAAATAAAGAGCTCACGCTAATGTAGACGCCAGGGCTTACGGGCCAGTCGCCCAGGTAGCCCAGTTTAAGGCATATACAAAGAAAATAAATTCCAGCAAATAGGAGCTACCAGCAGCCTCTTAAAGCAATGTTAGCATGGGCAAGATATGAAGGCAGATTACTGCAGGCATTAGCTTAAAAAAACTGTCAGTACAGCTGTGCCGACAAGAATGTTTCTGTGAAAGTCCCCCTTTAAAAAAGGCGCCAATCCTTTGTTCAAACATGCACACACAGTTCAGAGCACTGGCGCTCTTCCTTCAATCGCGATCAGCGTACCTTTCTTTGAGCCCTTCAAGACGGCGCAGTGCTCTGGTGAGGGGGAGGGCTACCTGACGAGTCCCTCGTGACCCACCAGGGCTGCCTTTCTTTGAGCCCTTCAAGACGGCACAATGCTCCGGTGAGGGGGAGAGCTACCTGACGAGTCCCTCGTGACCCAGGGCTGCCTCATGTACTCCCTGGGACAGAGGAGGGAGAGGGGGGACATGATCAAGACCTTCAAGTATCTTAAGGGTATAAACAGGGTGGCAGTGGAAAGCATCTTCCAGATGAAGGGTAATCACAGGATGAGGGGGCATGACCTGCTGGTGGAGGGGGGCAGTTCAGGGGTAACATTAGGAAATACTATTTCACAGAGAGAGTGATGGAAAGGTGAAACAGACTCCCAGAGGCGATCGTTGGAGAAGAAACAGTGGAGGAATTCAAAAGGGCATGGGACAACCACAAAGAAGTGTTAAGGGTGGGGGGGCACAGGTCCAAGCAGATAGCTGGACAAATGGGCAGACTCAGTGGGCCTTGTCGGTCCTTTTCTGCCGTCGCACTTCTATGAATCTACGAATTCAGGCAAGAGCAGGAAAGCACACAAGCTGTGCCAAAGTCCCAAAGCCACAAAGTGACGACAAAGGACATATCTGCATCTCTCATCCTGAGATTGGGATTTTTCCCATTTTTAACAAACCCTCCTACCACCCACTGCACCACACAAGCCTCTGTGGACTTGTTGGCATATTGCCCTCCCCTTGTGAAAGAGGCAACCTCTTTGGCCTACAACAATGGGTCACTATGGTGCTAAATGCAGTGCAACCCATTTTGGTTGAGGACCCACTGCCACCAGCAACATGCCTTGACCGTAACTGCCCATTCATCAGCTTGCTGGGCTGCCTTCTGAATCTGAGTCACCAGCACTGGAGCACATATAGTGCTACTGCTGGTCCATTAAATGGCCACCATGTGGGACATCCTGTAGGTGCAGTATATCTGGACTTCAGTAAAGCATTTGGCTAGTTCATAAACTGGAGAACAAAGGTATAACTGGGAGTGTGATGAAATAAGTTCAGAACTGGTAAGAGGGTAGGAAAAAATAAGTGTTGAATGGGGTTCCAAAGAAGTCAGTACTGGAATCTGCACTGTTCAACGTGTTTATAAGCACCAGGAGGCGAGTTGTATCAGATGGATCCCATGTTTGCCACTGACACCAAGACAGGAAGAGTACTTCCATCACAACAGGGAGAAACTTAAATGCAGAAGGATCTAGGTAAGTTTGGGAAATGGGTGGCAAAATCGCAGGAAAATTTAAATGCTGAGAAAGGCAGTGGGAAGGAATATAAAGAAAGCAAGATACTATTTAAATGGCATAGAGATTATTGGAACCAAGGAAAGAGATCCGGGAGTACTGATCAGCAGCAACTTTAAATGAGTGCAGCATCAGTGTATGGGCAGCAACTAGTAAGGAAAGCAAAACGCATGAAGACAGCCAGCCTGCTGGTTCAAGCGGCAGTACTAGTCGTGCAGTATTGACGACCCGGGTTCAAAAACAAGCCTGGAGCTTTGCTTTGGGGTCGGTCAGGGAGAGTGGGCTAGAACGTCCCATAGTCAGCTCTCCTCCTTTGGGGAATGGGCAAGCAGTCGGCAATATTCTGACCTCTAGCGGTGGCTTGGGGACGGAGCAGTGCAACAAATATGTTTCCTCAGATAGGGGGGACCAGAATTGTACACTGTATTTAAGGTGAGCCCTGGCCATGCACTGTAGCTGTATAAAGGCAGTGCAATGTCCCTCAGCCTGTTTATAAAGTTTCCCTGCATGCATTTTTTTTAATCTATTTATTCTCCTCTGGGAGGCGGGGCTATACCCCATATCTGCTCGTGGACCCCTATCCGTTTCACCCCCTGGCCCCAGTACCTACCTGCCCGCCGGAAGACCATGGCTTGTCCCCCAGAGTGCGGCTCTCCCCAACACCCTAGGGAGAGGGAGGACAGAGATGTTAATCCCGCGGTAGGCAGTGCTCGGGAGACCTGGTGGAGTGGCACTTGCCGGGATCTAGCATCACTCTGCACTGGCACAGGTTTTTTTTTTCTTATAGGTTCCTCATAATAGCGTGGATGTGCAATGACGACACGTGACGTCAGGCACGCTTCCGCCCACAAGATGGCAATGTCCACAGCAGCGCCATACCCTGCATATGCACACACAGCTCACTACATGCAAACTGGAATCTGGTTGTAAATGGAATTCTCTCCATTCCGATTAGGCAGCCAGATTCGACTCGGAAATGTAAAACCATGTAAACCGAGAAATGTGGATGCTGTATGTAATTAGATTACCTACTGTTATCCGTTTAAGAGTGATGTGCTACCTCTTTTCAAGTCCCATTACTCCAACATGTAAACGGGCATACTGACATAAAGGAGATGGCACAGGGAAAATGATAAAGATAGACAAGGGCCTGGAAAACATGGGCTATGATGGTCGAGTGGCAGAACTGGAACTGTGCTCCATAAAAAAAAGAGAAAACTTGGGAGACATAATTATTCAAGTAGTATTCAAGTATATAAAAGGGATGACACCATCAGAGCAACGGTAGATCTTTAAGATGCACAAGGATGAAAGGAAAAAGGGACAACAGGTTCCTGAGGGGCGGAGGGTGGGAAGGGCTCTATGAGGGTACAAATGTCACTTTTTCTAAGCTAGTTTTGCCATACAAAATAAAATATGAGGGGCTGCCTCCTCACACACACACACCGATTACAGGTCTGTTGCAAGCAGGAAGGTTAAAGGTAAACTTCGCCAGGAATGGCTTAACAAAAGGAGCGGAGAACTCTTGGAATAGTCTGCTGGAGTAGTTTTCTGTATCTGGTACTGTAATAACTTTCAAGCTCAGACTTGACAAGTAATTTGAATAAAAGTGGGTGGCAGGATATTCCCACTGAGTGGGTGGGCAGGAGGAACTCGGTGCACCAATGGTTTTCTTCCTTTTCTAAATACCTATACACAGTGTGTATTATGTATCATGTGTGTATATTTTTAGTCCTTCATTAAACATAACGTAGAAACATAGAAGTGTGACGGCAGAAAAGACCGACAGACCCACCTAATCTGCCCATTTGTCTAGCTGGCTACTAGGACATGCCCTAGGACCTTAAAACACTAATTTGCGTTTAACTTACAAACCATATTTGTGCACAAAATTCGTACATTTTCTACGCATTAACCAGCATTGAGAATAATTTTGCTTTACCTTTTGCCAAAGCTTTCCATATTTCTTAGCAATTTTTCCGATTGCTTTGGCTTCCTAACATTCTTTAGTAATTGACAATGGTTTGGATCAACATGTGACATAAGCACTGAGGCCTTGGGGTGCTGTATTAGTTATGGTCCCCCAAACTTCACAAAGGACTGTGTTACATCATGGGATACTGGTGTCCCGAGCTCTCTTGTCATCCTGCAGTGTACTGGTTTGCAGAGACAGTGATTTTCTGCAGATGACATGCAGCCATCCCTTCTCCCCGCTGTAAAGTGAATACTGTACCATTCCTCCTGCCGCATCCCAGAATGTTTTATCCTGCACAGGGCAATGATCCATTCTTAGATGGATTTTGTTATCTGATTGGATGTCTACTGCCTGAACAAGTTCCACCAGCGGCTGCCCCCACACTGTGGACATGCAAGTGGGTGACTCATCTTGTAGAGACATGAGCCCCCAGCAGCTGAAGGTAAGGAGCTTGGTAGGTCACCTACTGTGCAAAATAATTCTAGATAACAGATTTTGTCCTGTACCATCCTATGATAGGTGAATGTATGTTTGCAATTTCTTCACTTTATCAATAATTAAGCAACACTACACGACAGGGTGTGTGCTAACATGAGATAATGCCATACCTCGGGGGGCAAGGTAAGGCACAGAAGCATAGCCAAGTGCCTTCAACCATCTGAGAAGTGGTGTTATCCCAAATGATAGCACGCATTGTGGAGTGTTGTACTGCTCTTGTCAACTGGATTACAGGTCTGTAAATAATCCATTGGCAGGAACATTTTCCAGGCTGTTCTTAGCCTGATTGCAGAAATGCCCCTAGCTAATTGATAATTTAATTCATATCCACAGCTGGCCTTGGGCACCCTCAGCCTCTTCAGCTTTTGGGGAACCCCTTCTCCTATAGAGGGTCCGGCCAAAGCTAGAATAAATCAACACTCTTTTTACATGTTTTAAATTTATTTCACTCAGTGTCATTGTTGAGATTACACTTTAAGATCTTCGCAGGCTGTGGGGTCCCTACTTTTAAACTGATCCCCTTCCATTCAAAGTAAATGATAGCTTTGTATGAATTATAGGGCCTCTCTCCAGAGATATGGGCGTTGAGATTCCCTGTGCCCCCCATCCTGCTGTGCCCACTGTGCACTGTTAAAACAGCACACCAGGAGCAGATAGAAACTTATAAAATGATGTCATAATACAAGAAAGTTAATTGTCACAGTATAGACCAACCAGTCAGCGACAGAGGATCCAAAATGGTAAGGGCATCCACAGACTAACTGCTGGGGGTCCCCTAAAAACATAATGCGATCACTACTCTTACCCGAAAGTTAAGGCTCAATGAAATAATTCACCTGATTTCACTTTCTGGGTTGACTCTAATAAATGCTCAGGAATTTTATACCGTTTTAACAGGAGCAATTGTTTAATTTTTAAAGGGCTGTAATTAGCGTGGCTGCACGATTAAGGGGGGTTGTTTGCATTGCAGTGTGACAGAGCGACATCTTGTGGACATAATTCATACTACTTGGTAATACTCGCATACTAGCAGATCAATTTTATAACCGTTCCATACATACACACACACAGTTTTAGGGCATACACACATACCTACATACCGTTTTAGGGCAGAAATAAGTCGGGTTTTCCATCGAGATTTAAAGTGAACAGAAGGTTAGGATAAAGACATTCTAAACTGCTCCCTTTAGCTCACAGAGCTGTTCAACTTTCATTTGCAGTAAACAGTGAAGCAATCGGCAGGTTCCACTTTAAGGATGATTCCGAACATTTTCTCACACTGATAAAATATATTGATAATAAGGTTCAATGTTATTTTCAGGGTCGTCCTTTTGTCAAATTAAAATCAAAACGACAAATACCAGAACTTCATAAACTATCAGTTTAACAGTGGATTAAACTGTCAAGTGTTTTTTTTTAACTGTGTTTCCTATACAAAGTAACAGCTACATGTATTTTAAAAATAGGTTTCTGCATAATAATTGCACTAGGCAAGAGCAATTATCTGAATACACATCTGGAAGGGCACTTTCTAAAATGATGTCAAGATGGAAAGTGGAATCTCCCGCAGTATAATTTAACATATTACATTGACATTATTCATGCCCATTCCCTCTGTACATAAATGATGAATAACTTAATTTCTTCCCTACATACTGTGTCAGGGTCTGTGATGGGAAATAGGTCTGCTTCATGAAATATCGATTTATAATAACTGGTCAGCAATTTCGCTCAATGTACTGACCAGGTTGATATTTTCCATAACAACCAGCTGGTTGTTATGACATTCATGAGCCATGCCAGTCAAACTATGCTGCTGCCTCATTGGCCAACATTCTGTATGTGGGCAGGGCCAAACAGTCTGACAAACTGCTGGAGAAAAATTGCTGGTCTGTTATTATAAAAAATTAAAGATGGGGAGGGTTTTTCATATGAGAATTTAAAGCACACCCTCCTTGTGGGATGCTTTGATAAACCCCTCGGGCTTCGCCCTCGGGGTTTATGTAGCATCCCACAACTGGGGTGTGCATTAAATTATCATATCAAACCCTTCCCCATCCATTATTCTCTATGTATTCATACCCGCCTGTACCCATTGTTTTGTTTGGTGTTAAATAAAAACTGCGCTCAACATGCAAGTCATTTTATTGTATTGTATTTGTTTGTTTGAAAATTGGTAACCAGGAACAGCACTCAGAGCCAGGATTCCTTTCAAGGTGCTAGCGGGGAAAAGTGAAAGAGGATACAATAAATCAAAAAGTGCATTAGAGAAGCATTCCAAAAATAAAATGCAAACAGTGAACAATTCAACAGCAAGTGCAAATAACAATAAAAGGTGAACAGAAGTTACAATAGATTACAATACATGTTCCCAGCAGAAACTGATTTTAAAAATGCTGGTTCCAATCCTATCATCATTATTCCATCTATATAGGGTTTTAGTTATCCCAACGAGCGTTTCTAATTTGCTCACAGGTGGTAAGAATAATTTTAAAACTGTATGATGTAGTCTGTGTTCCCCCTAAGCTCTTACATTATCACAATGCATCTGCGTTCAACTACAAAAGGCTGAAGGACGTACTAACTGCATCATGCGGTTCAGAAACGGTACTTAACCATCGGTGCGTCAATTAGAAGCACTCACAGAGGTTACTAAGCGCCCACTGAGGTTACTAAAGGCCCATATAGATAAAACAATAACAGCATTTGGACCAGTATTTAAAAAAAGAGCTTGTTGTGGGGAAATGACTTACAGATGCAGCACAGTTCTCCTTCAAATTGCAAGCATTCTACTAAAACAAAAAAGACATATCAATGCTTTTGAGTAAAAGTGCGACATATTTCTGCCTTTTTAGTTAAAATATAAATCTTTGACAGGTTGCAGCACTGAAAATAAAATCGCGTGCGCGTGTGTTTTGATACACAATCCCTACCCTGTGTTTCACTGGACAATTGTAGAAACGATCATAAGGAGGCAGTGTGGTATAATAGTTTGAGCTCAGGACTCGCTGATCATGCTCGGCAAGGGTGCAGGCAGGCATACTCATTGTACACATTTGTGTACAGTTTTGTTGAGTGTCTGTCCCAACCATATGCCTTTCTGTTAACATTATCATTCTAATGTGTGTATTTAAGTTAGTATAGACTTGTTTAGGGAGATATATATGTGTACAACCTGTTTAGAGATTAGATGAGTCATCTGACAAAAGTCTGATTTGTTTGAAATGGGGGCAGCATTTGGAGATGATGTGTACAATTTTTTTAAAGGGGGCAGAAGTTGGAGCGTGTGTGTACAAAATGGAAATTTCCGACTACACCTTTGCTGGTTGGAAGTCGACCTCATCCTCAGCGGTTCCTTGGGCAACCTCAACCTAAGCGCCTGACACCTCTCAGAGCTTCAACCCTTGCAGCCTCCAAGTACAGGGGCAAATGGAGCAGGGCAAGAGGGGGCCCCATCGACAAGGGGGGGGGGGTTCAATGATGCATGCCCATTCCCTCTGGGATTACACATTCTAAATAAATGATTTTTTTCAGGGTTTTGTCCTGCACTTACAAACCTGCCTGCCTATTATTTTTTGGTAGGAGGCAATGTAGTCCAGTGGTAGACTAAAGCACCGGTTTAGGAACCTGGAGAGATTCCAGGTTGTAACTCCACAAGAACTGAATACTTCCTATGTGATCTTGGGCAAGACGCTTAGTGCACCAATCCACTCAGCTGCGGAAATGGGCTGAAGCATGACCCCGCTGTGAATGAGATATTTCAACCTCGGCTGGGCTATCCTGGATGAAACGTAAGAAATAGAGGATATGGAGAGGGTATCTGCATTAAATACTAACTATACCTTCCAGTCCCGACCTTGGGTTCTGATGATCGCGCATCACGGGCTAGAACACTGCAGTTATGTATATTACCTCCCGGCTTTGTGTCGCTCGTTTTCGTTGGTGCTCGAGGTACATGAGGAAATGATTAGGGGGGTGAAGAGTTTGGTTTCTTCGATTTTGCTATGTGGGATTTGTCGATAGGAGCCAATCGGATCGATATTATACCGGTTAGCAATACTGTGCAAGTTATAGTGAGTTTTTTCTTGCCAGGAAAGGGAATGGAAAGGGGTTGGGATATTTACTTTAGTACTGCTGATGCATATTTGGTTTAGTACTGCAGATAAATAAAAAAAAATGACAGGAAAGGGATCCGTTTCTCTCCTGGAAGAGATTCAAACATGTTCTTGAATTAAATGGGGTTTTATTTTAGAGTGGTAAAGACTGAAGATTACTGACATCGTTTATATATTATGTTATCCCATTAAAACAAATCTCAGAACAAACTCTATTTTTGTGCTATGTTAAACTGGGAAGGATCTACGATTGCTCTGGAGCCTACAGCTTATTTATAATATTGGGATATACTTGCTGAAATCGTATTCAGAAGCAAATAACCTACTGTATCTGTTAAATCAGGCAGGACACACACACACACACACACACACACACACACACACCTCATCTGTCCCTGATTTTTACCTAACTCCCTGATTGATTTTTGCCTCAACATTTTAATTAATTTAGCTATTACACTGTCCCCATTGCTTCTGCTGTGCCCCGCCGGCAGAAAAATAATTTCATGATCAGATACAAAACTGAAATTAGCAGCATGGGTATTTGAGGACAGCACATAATTCATAACTTCTTGTTTTCTCTGGAGTACCTAAGAAATGTTACATTTGAGACTTGCTTTGTGACTTTCCTGCTTACTGTGAGTTGGCCACTGGTGTGGTAAATCAATATTTAAAGAGCTAGTAGCACCCAAAAAATAGCAGGCAGAACATTTTAGTAATTTCTAAAAGTAGCCCCTTACTACTTTTTATTTCTGAAATGTTTTCTTTTACTACAGTATGTGCTCATCAGACTGTTTTCTACCTAATAGTATTAGGTGTGATGAGAAAAGCAGTGCTTCACTTGGAAGTAGACATATCTAGTTCTATTCCTCCCACTACATTATCAGCATGTGACCTCACTCATTACATCACAAGTACTGATGCCTAATTGGTAACCTGTGTGGTGAGTTTCCAACCAAGCAGGAGGAGATTGGCACCTCTTAGTTATTAATACATGGAATATTGTCAGTCGCTAGGTAGAGAGCTGTTCCAAGCATCACACCTAGTACTATCAGGTAGAAAATCTTCTAACTAGCAAAACAGAAAAGAATAACTTCAGATATAAGAAGTGAGAGCTTCTGAAAGTTATTACACTTTATGAGTTCCAAGCTGTACATTATCTTTTTGAAATCTGCAGAGAGGTGACCCAGCAAATAGCTACACAGCAGTGGCAAATTTGCAAAAGCTAGAAATGTCTTCTTGTATGTATCAGGAGGGATACAGGGATTACTCTGCTCTTTAACTTCCATATTTCACAACTTCTTCCAGACAGCCTGCTTCCAGTTCATTAAGCTGCTTTACTTGCCAAAAGTGATTTTAAAGGGAGAAATATAGACATGATGCAGATCTGGAATTATGGCCTATCTTTGCATATCTCAAATTGGGAAACATCAATCAATCAATATCAATTAATTTGGTAAACCACTGAGAACAAGTCCTTATTTATAGAGGTGGCCCAACACTCATAAAATATAGCATGCTAGCACATAACAGGAGCCTAATAGTATAACAAGCAATTAATATTCTAAAATATACAGTAGATGGTCACTTTCCCTATAGGTAAAGAGTGACAACCCCATAATACCATTGATGTGATATCAGAAATTGAAAACCCCATCATTCTGACATCAGATCAGGGGTATTATGGGATATAATATTCAGAAAGTTCCATGTATTACAAAACTAACAGGACATTGTAACAACAAGGCTTGTAATCCCATTTTGGGATTTTGTGACATCATAAACCACTTGAGTTTCCTTTTGTGGCTTATAGTGTTACTAGAATCCCCTGATAGAATTACAACTGTGTTACTGATGGTTTCCTATCTGTTATTCTATTTATACACAACAAATAATTATCCTTACTATGACAGATAAATATCATTTTCTCACCCTTTACTTTGGAAGTCACATGTGGATATAACTGGTGGGTTCAGATACAAGTGAATTGGCTCTCATTTTCTGAGAAAAGAATCCGCATAATTAAGTATTATAATTCATATAATTTAGTATGGAGATACTGTAGGGAAAAAAAGCAACTCATTGTGGCATGCACAACTGCAGTGTGTGTGTCTGTGTGTGATACACAATCCTGAAAAATATATGATGTACCACAGTACAGACTGACAACAAAGGTATGCAAGTATATACACAGGGCGAATGGTGCAAAAGCATAGTTTTAATTTAGATGAGTACAGAAACCGTAAAAAAAAAAAATGACATAAATCTCTACTAGTAGATGTTCAGAAATGTCTGGTTAAGATTAAGAAGATATCTGTTTTACCTCTCCGGTGGCTGTAAATCACTTTTACCATGGTCTTGCAGATGGCACATTCAAGAAGTGATACCTTAATCTGTCACTAAACTTGGTTACAGATGTATGTGGTTAACTTAGAATACTGTATGTTGGTCTAAGACATCCTGTATGTATGCTCAGTATATTGTAGTCATGATTTCTGTACTATTTGGTAAAAATTAAAATTTGCTATACAGAAAAAGAAGATACCTGTTATACATCAGGTTATGAACATTTCTTTATCTGTTAATAAGAAGGTAGACTGCGACTAAATGGCTGTTAAAGTTTTCCATCTCAAACACATCACAAGTTCAAAGCACATACAACACAGTAAAATATGGGCAACAGAGTAAAGGTAGGAGATGGGTAACTTAGTAATAGTGGAGTCAAACATGTGCAACATAGTTAAGATGAAAAATGGGTAACCTAGTAAATATAAAGTCAACCATGGACAGCATTATATGGATAGGAGATAGCTAACCTAGTAAAAGTGGAGACAGCTATGGGCAACATTGTAAAGGTGGAGACAACCATGGTAAACATAACAACAATGGGTAACCTAGTAAAAGTGAAAACAATCATGGGCACCATATAAAATGTATTGACAACAATGCGCAACATAGTAAAGGTGGAGACAACCATGTGCAATATAATAATAATGGGGGATAGGTACCCCAGTGTGACTTGTCATGTCTGGGGGTGGCTCTAGACCTAAAGAGCAGGAAGGTCCAGTTGGTAAAAAAAAAGTAACTATTCATCCAGAACACTGGGATAATTTAATGGAAAAATAGAATTTTAGGGGGCTTCAGTCCTCCATGCCAGCCTTTTGGAGATGGTGTTGGCCACGTCACTTGTGTAGATATAGCAGCCAATGGCAGCTATATTGCCTTCAAAAGGTAGCATTGTTTTCTTTTTAGTTCTTTTTAGCTTATGGTACAGAATGTGAGATTTTACTACAAATACGTTCCCAATCTGAGGTATAATTGTTTTGTAACACCTAGGGTTATGTCTAGAAAGCCTGAGCAGCAGGAGAGATGGACTTAAATGGGACCATTTGGGATCTGCTTAGGGAGATCCAGTAGCCATATTGTAGTAAAAGCACAGAAGCACAGAGGTTGTCAGCAGAAAAAGGCCATGTGACCAAACAACTCTGCCCAGCCCTACCCATGAACTGCTGATTGTAAGGCCCCTAGAGACCCTCCACTCCTGTTTTCCTGATTCCCTATTTGCCACTGTCTTTTATCAGCCCATCCGTGCCACCCATGTTTGAACCCACCCCACCAACTGATTTAGCACAGACTACCTCCCCTGGTAGTCTATTCCACCTCTCTACCACCCTGTCTGTGAGAAAAAAGCTTTCTGACATGTCTCTTTAACCTTCCACCCACCAGCTACATTGAGTTTACCCCTGGCACTTGTTTCCACTTACAGGAAATACTCCCCCCCCCCACCGCTATCTATTTATCCTGTAGAGGTATTTGTACAGTATGTCTGGATCCTGTCCCTACTGTCTCTTCATGCCTCCAAGGGAGGGGGGAGATACAGATGGAAACCAATTGACACTGAACCAGATTAAGCTGTCTGTAGTATTTTTAGTGAATGGGGGACATTTAGTCAGGGCACTGGGGAAATCTCCTACTTTTTTCGATGTGTCATGGGATCTTTAACTTCCACCAGAGCAACCACCAGAACAGGCAGACAGGACATCAGTTTTAAAATCTCGTCTGAAAGAGGACATCTCAGGAGTGCAGCATCCCCTTCATACTGCACTAGTTATGCACTTGTAGATAAGATACACAAGGTCAGGAGCCAGGTTATCCAAAAGGTGCATTATATTTATGAGTTGTATATCTCAGTAATCCCAAAGAACCCAAATAGACTAGTATTCCATTAACAAATTCTACTAGGGCTTGGTTATGCTATGCTCATGTGTTCATGTCATTCTTCTCTGCACTTGTTCTTGGCTCACTGTAACTGTTCTTACATATTGTGCCATGATTCTATGTATTTGTTTTTACTGCTCACTGTATTTGTATGTAGCTGTCCTATCCTTATGAATGAGTTTGCTCAATGGAGCCTTTTTCCTGGTGAAATAAATAAATTGATTTGAAATTGAATAGTGTCACTATTGTGATTTACCCCAAGTTCAAATGGGGCTACGAACATACAAAATTTGCCAGCAGATAAAGGCCTAGTGGTACTGTATATCAAGTCTTCTTGAATGTGCAGCTAGCACCCTTATTCTGCAGCTGCCCTCCTCCCACCCTATGCAGCAGCCCCTCCCTCCTCCAACAACCCATCACCGTCCCAGTCTACCAGCCTCAAGAGGGAGTGTGCAACCTGGTCAGCCACCAACACTCACATTGCTGCCAGATCCCTCTCCTCAGTCATACTTTCCATTGTTACTCTCCCCATTCTGTTCTATTTTTGGATTTTTTGCCCCTGTGTGCATTACCTTGCATTTCTAAAAAATTGAATTTCAACTGCCAGATCTTTGACTTCTCCTCCAGTCTTTCAAGGTGCTCCTTCATATTTCTTATCCATTCCACACTACCCACTCTTCTACTTATTTTAGTATCATTCACAAAGAAGCAGACCTTCCTTCCTCTGGATCCCTACTCCAATATTAGAGATGGAGATGTTGAAGACGACTGGACCCAAGACCAATCCCTGTGGCATATAACTTGAGACCTCCCATACCTCTGAATGTTCCCCAGTAAGGACAACCCTCTGGGTTCCACCATTTAGCCAGTTACCTACCCAACTTGTGTGACCTTTTATCTCACACCCAGGTTGCCCAACTTTCTGACTAACCACCCATGTGGACACAGAGTTGAAAGTTCTGCTGAAGTCAATCCCTTGTCCCTTGTCTACCAACTTCATCACCCAGTCAAAGAACTTAGTCAGGCTCATCTGACATGGCCTCCTTCCCATGAACTCATGCTGTTATTTATCCTGAAATTTGTTTGTCTCCAGGAAGCCCACTAGCCTCCTTTATTGAAGTTTTAGGTAATTTCCCTACTATGGACATCAGACCGACAGGCCTGTAATTCCCTGGTTCATCCCTTCTTCTGCTCTTTTGCAGGAGAACTATATCTCCTGTCCTCTAGTCCCTAAGTGCTGCCCCCCCCCAGCTCCTTTCCAGTGAGCTGTTGAAGTGCTCAGTTAGTGGTGCAAATAGAACCTGGCTCATTTCCAGTGGCACACAAGGTTGGATGCAGCTCTTCTGGTCCCACTGACTTGTCCAACTTCAGTGCATTTGATTTACACCGTTGCCTCAGAAATCAGATCCTCATTGTTACTTTCCCCTTCCATCTTGCACGGATGATACATTCAGGCAATGGCCCTTTATCCTCCACATTGAATACTAAGCAGGCATGCTCTAATCAGAGCTGGTATGGCTGCTAATGCATTACCATGATAAAGGATATCAAATAATATGTGACTTAGTTGAAATTTACTTGTTGTATTATTGTGATGTAAAAATGCCACATGTACTGGACAACAAAGAAATAGTTTATGGGGCAAGGATTCAGCTATCCTCCAGGAACTACTTGAAACTGGGGGGGGGGTCATGCAGCTCTTATGCAATGCTATAGATTCCTATGCAATTTACTGTATAATACTGCATTACAGCTATGCTGTGGTCAGCACCTTTCTACATTTTTACATGGATTGGTCAAAACAGCAAAGCTCACTATTTCTGATTTTGGCCCCACCCAGTAAACTGCTAGCAAGAAGTTTACTTTCACTGTTGGAAATTGAAAGATTTCACTGAGGAAACATATCAGTCACCTTTGATGTAGTATCAAACATATCTAATGGGGGTCTCGGGATATGTTTCTTTATTATATGTTGCATTTGTACAATTTATTTTGTCAGTTTTATGCCTTTAGAGGTGTGCATTTTACATAGAAGCAGCACTTCTTCATTTTACTCCTGGAACTGAGTTAGACTTTTAATTTCACTCCAAGAACTGAGCTCCCCAGGGTTCCTTCCTATTTCCTCTACTGCCTGCTTTACACTCCAAGAAACAGCCTTGAAATTGGGACAGAGGCATGGTATTTGATTAGATCACAGGCTTGGGAACCAGCAAGTTCATGTTCAAATCCCACCAGAGCCACTTACTCACTGTTACTCTAAGAAAGCTACAGTAGCTTCAAGTGTAAGGGCAAGGTTCATGAGATATCAGGAATTATGGTGTTTTGCAACAGGTTAAACTGGGTTTTGCTCTGCTTCGTTTAAGAAGCAGGTGCTGAAGTGCACTTTCCTTTTATCCATTCTTCTCCCTCCCCTACTACCACTGATTTCTGCAGAAGACATTAGGCTTGTTTACATGGTTGCATTTCCACTGGAGCAACCTGAGCACTTGTGTTGCTTCAGTGCAAAGGCTTCCATGTAGATGCTTGCCTAATCATGCTAAGTCAATTGGTATGGTGCTCCTAAATTCTCTCCCAAGTTGGGGATGCCAAGCAGAGCAAGTGGGAAGCTAGTGGCTTACACAGCCATGTGGACTGGCTGTGCTGCTTCCTCTGGCATAATGTGGCCTGTTGGGGGTGGTGGTCAGTGCTGCAAATGTCTGGATGTCAGTGCATGTTACCCCATGTCTATTTTGAGGGGACTATTTATATTGCCATTTTGTGCTAGTTGTATTTTATTCATTATTAATATTCAAGATTTATTTGCATTTGCTGGAATGTTTAAGTGGCTTATAGGATTCTGTTTATAATTGTGTTTCAATATGCATGAGCCTGTTCATGCTGTTGGGGCACCAGCAATCAATTACTAGTTTTGTTTGGATTAAGTCCTAATTTTACAGAAGATAAGAAAAGAAAATAAGTGAATAATTATTTATAGCTTATACATTTTTTTCTCAGAATAATCAAAACATTCAGTCATTCTAGGAGGAATATCTCCTTTCAGAATAAAAAAAACTTGTTTTCAATTTGAATGTAGTATTGTTGAATTGCAGAAGTTAAGGTTCCTTGTTGAATTTTTTTTCTGGAAACAAATGCTTCTCCATGTTCTAATATCAGTTTGGGTGTTCTTATAAATCCATGTCCCTACTGTCTTTATTCTGTAAAGAAATCCATTTCTTGATTTTGCAAATTTGTTTGGCAGTGTAATTTCTGTAGATAAGATAATGGATTGACTTCCACCAGTTGCTGCAGCATGTATGAATATGTCCCCACCACCCACCCCCGACACGGCCCCTCACCAGTGCATCCTGCATCACCGCTGAGAGAGCCATGTGAATTGAAACATGTAGCATTGTACAACATACAGAGAGCAGCAGAGCAAGAGTGCAGTAAGCTTAGCAGCCTATTGTGTATAACAATGTGGAACCAAGTGAAGGTGCAACTTCTTCATCAGTATGTAAATTACAGCAGAGTAGAATAGTTTGGCCTATTCTAATGGTGAAATGCAGCACCCATGTTAGTCCAGTGCATGATGTTGAAGTAATGAAACAAATATGTTGCAAGGAAGACCTTTTATTGGAGCAGCAAAGTTGTTTTTGAGACTAACTTACAAGAGCTAAACTCTCTTCATCAGGTCAGTGTTCACTGATAGCATGGCTTTAGGCCTCATCCACACTGACAGTATGTAATAAAACCAGTTTTAAAACTGTTGCAGCCCTTACCATGTCAGCACATCCAAACTGCTCTGAACTGTGTTCTAACACAGTGGATGCACATCCACATTACCACATTTGTAGTGTGTGTCGAACCACCATGCTGCACTCCTCACTCACTGCAGTTCCACAGTGCCCACTGCCAACTGTAATACAGTGGTCCCTCGCTATACGAAGCTGGTATAAAAGCAATATCTATCAGCACCAGAGAACAGGATTTAATGCACCACCACACAAGACAAACTGGCAGTATGACTTTTTGTTCTTCAGCCCCCAACACATTCCTGACTGCAGGCAAAATTGTGGACTTTCTAAACACTTCCTTCTTTCTCTGCTGGTACTCTCTACCAGTTCATGGCTGCAATCACAGCATCATGGGATAGCTGTGAAGTATATTCTGTGACATGGGAGGACAATGAAGACGAAGCACGGTGGCAGCTCCTGTCCATGCAGGTAATCTTATTGTGCTAGGTTTAAAACTGTTTTCAAAACGGAGGCAAAACTTTGTTTCTTCAGGGTTTAAACTCAGTTTTGAAACATGGTTTTAAAACATTACCGCTGTGGATGTGAACCACATTTGGCATTCCTGTAACATTACAGACAGACAGTAACATTATAAGAATGCCAGTATGGGCAGGGCCTTAGGTGCTGCTGGTTAGAGGCAGCAGTAGAATAGTCCAAGCCAGAGCTCAGCTTTCAGTTTACAATGCCACCCTCTGCATACCTAGATTGGAGTCATTATCAGCATAATGACTGCCTGTGCCTGTCTCCTCCTCTCCACCCATTTTACTGTTCCCTTGGTATAAGCCCCAGCTGAGTGGCAGCTGAACAGGGTGCAGAAGTCTGTAGAGTGAGCATGACTTGACACACCAGTAAAAGTGGAAAAACCATGGTCAACATAGTTAAGAAGTAGACAACATGGGTAGCACAGTAAAGGTGGTGACAACCACAGGCAACATAGTAAAGGTGTGAGATGGGTGGGCTAGTAAAAGTGGATGCAGCAATGGACTACTGTACATAGTAAAGGTGGTACACAGTTTTTATTGGGGTGTGTGTGTGTGTGTGTGTGTATTTACATAGATACATAGAACTTGACAGCATATAAGGACCTCTGGCACATCCAGTCTGCCTGATTTATGAGGTCTGATGCACAAACTGAACTCCAGAGCACCCCTCCCCTTACCTCCAGGATGCCCTTGTGTCTATTCCACTCTTGTTTGAATCCTGTGACCATTTTAGCCCCTACCACCTATTCTGGTAGGCCTTTCCAAGTGTTCACCACCCTCTCCATGAAAAAATAGTTTCTCATGTTACCCCTGAGCCCTCCCCACTCCGACATCATACTGTGCCCCTTTGTATTGGAACATCTCTTACTTTGGAAGATGCTCCCTACCTGTACTCTGTTTCTACCAGTGTGGTATTTGTATGCCTCTATCATGTCCCCCTCTCCCTCCTTGCCTCCAGGGAATACATATTTAATTCTTTTAGTCTTTCCTCATAGGTCTTCTCCTGCAGACCATGCACCATTTTAGTTGCCCTTCTCTGCACTGCCTCCACCCTGTCTATGTCCTTTCTTAGATGGGGCCTCCAGAACTGGACGCAGTACTGGTCTCACCAGGGTCTTATGCAGGGGCAACATGATCTCCCTCCTTCTACATGTGATACCTCTCTCTTTGCATCCATGCATCCAGCTAGCCTTCCCAGCTGCCTTGTCATGCTGCCTTGTCTCTTTCAGGTCATCTGAAATAATAACTCACAGGTCTCTTTCCTTCTTTGTGACTGTTAGTACCACTCCTCCTAGTTTGTAAGTTGCCCTTGGGTTCTTGTGCCCTATGTGCATGATTCTGCACTTTTTTGCATTAAATCCCAGCTTCCACGATCCAGATCATTCCTCCAGTTTTTTAAGATCCTCCCTCATATTTTCAACCCCCCCCCCATGTATCCACCCTCTTACATACCTTCGTGTCATCCACAAATAGGCCTACCTTCCCCTCCAGCCCCTCTACAATGTCCTCAATATAGAAATTGAAGAGGACCGGTCCCAACACTGACCCCTGCGGCACCCCACTTGCCACCTCTCCCTCCCCAGAGTGTTCCCCATTTACCACCACCCCCCCCGACTCCTGCCAGTAAGCCAGTTCTCTATCCATAATACTGTTTTAGGATCCATTTCTAGGTTACGTAGTTTGTTCATCAATCTTTTATGAGGGACGGTGTCGAAGGCCTTTCTGAAGTCCAGATAGACCACGTCCACCATCCTGCTCTGATCCACCACCTTAGTCACCCAGTCAAAAAAAAACTTGATTAGGTCTGTCTGGCAGGACCTTCACTTCATAAAACCTTGTTGTCCTGGGTCTAGTAGGCCATTTGTATCAAGGTATGCAACTAACCTTTCCTTCAGCAAAGATTCCATTGTGCCATGCTATTTATTTATCTAGTTAAAATATATCACCAAGAAGGCAAATTGAGCTGTGAGCAGTTTGTTTCCAGGTGTGTCCAAGAGGTAGAGAGAAGCACTAGTGGAGATAAGTAACATATAGTAGTGGTGACAACATTGGCAACATAGTTAATGTTGTGACAACTGTGGGTAATACAGCAAAGATGGAGGGGGAATATAGTAAAGGTCCCTACAACCATGTGCAATGCAATAATGATTGAGCTGGGAAACTCACTAAAAGAAGAGACAAGAGGAAACATACAGAAAGGGGAAGACAACCAAGGGCAACAAAGTGAAAAAGAAGATGGCAACATAAGAAAAAAGGTGGAGGCAACCACAGGCAATATATATGGGCAACGTAGTAAAAGTGTAGACAGCCAATGGTAATGTAGTAAAGCTGGAAAAGGGCAAAACAGTAAAGGTGAGGACAAAGAACCTCAGTGTAAAAGCACTGAGGCAAGGGTTACCCCAAAGGGCATTGGCCATAAAGCCATGTTTCAAAGAAATACAAAATCACATATACCCCCATAATGCAAAGCATCATGGGATGTATATGCAAATTACCATTACATTTTAGGCTGGTTCAGCTTTAAGCAGAAATGCATGGTGCCAAAGGGCCTCTCACACAATCTGCAAAGGGTGCAAACAGAAGACACAGACATGTGTTTCGTCCTACCCTGGACTTAGTGTACCTCATCTGTATCACACCCCAAGGGAAATTAACCAGCCCCTATGTTGGTCTTATGGGTTTGAGTCATGGTGAGCCAAAAAAAAAAAAAAAGCAAGATAAAAGACAAAGAACCTCAGTGCAAAAGCAATGAGGCAAGGGTTACCCAAAAAGGCAACCTGTTGCACCCTTTGCAGATTGTGTGAGAGGCCCTTTGGCACCATGTATTCATGCTTAAAGCTGAACCAGCCTAAAATCTTGCGGTGATTTGCATATACATCCCATGGTGCTTTGCATTATAAAGGTGAAGAAAGCCACAAGCAATACAGCAGATGTGGGCAACATTTTGACTGGGTCACTAGGGAACTAGACAGAGGCCACCCAGTGGACCTCCTCTACTTTGATTTCAGAAAGGCCTTTGATTTGGTGCTGCACAGCTGCTCACTGAAAAAGTTGGAGGACCTGGGTGCAGCCAAACTGCCAGCTGAGGAGGTGGAAGCAAAGTTTGTGACATCATTCAAGCTGGGGTAGGACAAGGCTAAAATGTGATCAAAAGCAACAGGAGCAGTAGGAGGCATTAGGCAGAAGGGGGTTAGGTTCTGGGATCTGAGAAGGTCCAAGGAACACATGGGCAGACTAGATGAACCCTTGGTCTCCTTCTGCCATCTTTTTTCTGTTTCTATGTTTCTAACATATTAAAGGTGGAGATCACCATAGGCAACATAGTAAACATGCTAATAAGCAACATGTGGAAAAAAGTGGAAGACAACCACCAGCTACATAGTATAGCTGGATATGGGCAACATAGCAAATGTGGGGACAACCAGTAGCAGCATAATATACAGTAACGGTGGAAATAACCAAAGGCAACAGAGTAAAGATGGGCACAACAATGACCTACATGATAAAAGTGGACACAACTACAGTATTGCCAATATAATAAAGGTGGATACTGGGGATCACGTGATGCAGAGCAGGAGATAGCAGCAACCTCCCGGAGCTCCCTCCACCCGTTCCTAAAACAGCGGTTTCCTTAATTCATCGCAACTCCCTCTCTGCCTAGGAAAGTGTGGGAAAACCTCAGTGAGTGTCCGGTGCAAGAAAATGGAACCAGATTTCAAAGACTCGCTGCCCAAACACACACCCCCGTCGACTCCTGAGAAGGCCCCAAAGAAAGCCCGGGCCTCGGGTAATCTGCAGCTTACCTCAACAACGCCAGGTATCCCTGAAACAGAGCCACTTACGTTGGCAAACTTTTTAAAAGAATTCCAGCCGTTTCGTGAAGAAATGAAGGAACTTACAGCTGAAGTTAAAGGCATGTCCCGTGCTCTAGATGATCTTACTCGCAGGACGGCTGATGTGGAGGTTCGCATTATCTCGGTGGAACGGAAACATGATAAGCTGGAACCTGATATAGTGGCGAGGAAACAACAGATCAACAATTTAGAAAATAAGGTCGAGGACCTTGAAGGTCGATCTCGCCGTAACAATGTAGTCATCATAGGCCTCCCAGAGAGAGAGGAGGGCTTGGAGCCGATTAAATTTGTCCAGCGCTTTATACAGAAAATAACTGGCCCTTCGCCTTTTGGCCAAGTATATATCATTGAGAGAGTGCATAGAGCACTGAGGGCCATGCCACCGACTGGTGCACCACCCCGCACGTTCATTTTCAAGTTCCTAAATTACTTAGAGAGGCAGCACTTCCTGAATAAAGCCAGGGATCTGAAGGAAATATCTTGGGAAGGCTCAAGAATAAGGGTGGTTCAAGACCTGCCACTATCCATTCGGCAGAGGAGAGCATCGTTTCATGTTTTGATTACTAGGCTGATAGCTGCAAATATTCGATTCCGGATGAGGTATCCAGCCCGATTCCAAGTGCTGGCAAAAGACACCTGGCATACCTTTGACAACGCGGAAAGTGCGCAATCGGGGCTAAAGCAGCTGTTCCCAGATCTATTTTGAGACCCATGAAGTTGCTACTGGTACAGTTATTAAAAACTCTGCTTGGTGGGATGACCCTTGCATCTGACATGGACATGGAGATGTTTACTTTATTCTAGTGTTGGCCCTTTGTGAAGCCTTGGTCCATAAGAGTGCTATCTGGAGCTGAGCCCTTTGTATATAATTTTTTTTTTTTTTTTTTTCTTCAGTTCCGGATGGGTGTAGCTTGAGACTCCCTCCCGAGAAGGAGGATGCAAGTTTGTTTTGAATTATCTCTTAATGTATGTTTCGTAATACATGTGCCACCATACTTCTGTTCTATCACTCCCAAATACGGTGTGAGCCTTTAATTTAATTTAATTTAATTTAATTTTGTCTTGGTCCTATGGCACACCCGTGAACTTTGGAGACCATGGAGAAGGGAGAACTGGTCCTTCCTGTAGGTGGGATAAGACTGGCAGAACTGTGATGTATCTGATCGTTTTGGTACACTACCTGTATAGCTCATTATGGCATTCTGTTAAGGAACACTGAGGAGCCTTCGCCTTCTATGGTTTTATTTTATAATCTATTGTTTCTTTTTTTTGGTTGCTTTGTCAACCCAAGCTTGGGCATTTGGGGGCGAGTTTAGATAAAGTATGGACAGAGAGGGATAGAGTTAAGTCAAGCCAATAATAACTCTGCTAATTGTGGATTCGACCTACTTTTGAATACATTAAGATGGGTGGGGGGGTGGATACTCTCATTGTTCTGGTATCATGTTCGTTGGTAGTTCGGGTGGGTTAGGGGTGGAGGGGTTGTTGGGGTTTAGGGTATGTCTTTGTTATGGGGTTTTCGGTATTTTGGTGGGGGGAAGGGGGACCTTTTGCACAGCACTCCTTATATTTCTAGGCCTATTAGCGCAGGACTGGTCTCTCGTTTGCTTAGGTTCTGAGCATACCTTATCGTATGGCTAGGCACATTAATGTCGTGACTTGAATGTGCATGGACTTCGCCATAAATCCAAACAGTATAAGGTCTTAGAGCATCTAGATTATGTGAAAGCAGATATTACGTTTTTGCAAGAAACACATTTGATGAAAGCCGAAATCAGCCAGTTATGCAGACTTCAAGTTGGTCAGATTTTTACCTCAGAAGGGAGTTCCCAAAGTAGAGGGGTTATGGTTATGGTTCGTAAATCAGTCCCATTTCTTCCGATTCAAGTAATTGAAGATAAGTTTGGGAGGTACGTTTTTGTAAGGGGTACTTTGTCATCTTTAGAAATTATTTTTGTTCAATCTACGGCCCCATGTTGATACCCCAAGCTTCTTTGTCCAAATTATGGAATTACTCTTCCTGAGTAATTTGCCAATAGTGTTGGGGGTGACTTCAATCTGGTCATGGACCCATCAATGGACAGATCTCACTCTGTTGGGAAGGGATTAACCCCAGGTCAGAGGCCGTTAGGGAGATGATGGACGGATTAGGTTTATGACGCCTGAGAGTGTTTCATCCATCTGTAAGAGATTTTACCTTTACCTCACAAGTGCATAACACTCTATCCAGGATAGATTATGTTTAATCTCAAATACTCTTGGCTGGAGTGTTAGACACCAATATTGTTTCCGGGCCATTATCGGATCACTCTATAGTAAGATGCATTTTTACTTTTTCTGCTCTACCTAAACCAGGGAGCAGATGGAAAATTAACAATCAGATACTAAAGGATCCCAAATTAGTTAAATACCTCTCAGAACAAATAGCTGAATTTATCTCCTTCAACCTTAATTCCACCAATAAACCAGACATGGAGTGGGGAGCTTTTAAAGCTTTTATCCGGGGTATTTTGCTTGGTCTGGCCTCCCGCAGAAAAAGAGAAAGGCAAAATCATATTTCTGAGTTACTAACCAAAACCGTGATAAAGAAAGGGCCTTCTGATTCCTCTTCAGAGGGCTATAGACAGGAATTATTTTTGTTAAGGGACTCGTACCTTAAAATACTAAATGAACAAGCTGAATGGGCATTCATAAAATCTAAAGCTATTTTCACAGACCAAGGGAGAAAGCCACTGAATTATTAGCTAGAAGAATTAAGCAACTAGAGTCTTCTAGGTGGGTGCCAGCTTATTCCCTTCAGAGGGGGTCCAATCAAAACTTCTCCTGAGGACATTCTAAATGAGTTTGTTAAATACTTTAAAGGGATCTACGGACCCATGAAAGACCTTCCGTCTGAAGATAGGATAGACCATTTTCTGGGGAAATTAAATTTTCCATTATTGGGTGAATCAGACCGACTTCAGCTATTGGCCCCCATTACGGTAGAAGAAGTAGACCGGATTATTAAGTCCCTCCCATTGGATAAAACACCTGGCCCAGATGGCCTTTCCGCCAACTTTTATAAAACTTTTTCCAAGGAATTAATCCCTGCTTTGTTACGATTGTTCCAATGTATCCTGGATGGTGAGGCCTCTGATAAATCTCTTTTTGAAGCTTTAATTGTGCTTTTACCTAAGCCGGGTAAACCCCATGATCTCGTTGCCAATTATAGACCCATTTCCCTTCTCAACCAGGATATTAAAATTCTCACAAAGTTATTGGCCGATAGAATAAGTAAGGTCCTTTCTGGCTTAATCGGACCGAACAGGTGGGATTTATGAAGGGTAGATCTTCTGCAGACCACTTGAGGGTCTTGGATCATGTCTTCTCGGCCTCCAGGGATTCAGATCAACCTATGGTCCTGGTCTCTCTGGATGCCGAGAAGGCCTTCGATAGGGTATATGGTAACTTCCTCATAAAAGCTATGAGATCTTTTGGTTTCTCATACTTTTGGGATGGATCCAAGCCATTTATAAATTTCCATCTGCAAGAATTACCTGCAACGGAGCTACCTCATCTTTATTTAGACTTTTCCTAGGTACCAGACAAGGTTGCCCCTTTCCCACTTCTTTTAATTTATATATTGAACCCTTATTATAATGGATTAAACATGAACAAAGAATTCAGGGTATCCAAATTTGGGAGCACACACTGAAAATTTTGGCATATGCAGATGATCTCCTTCTGCAAATATCACACCCATCTTCCTCCATTCCTATCTTGCTAGATATTATTGATGAGTTTGGCTCTATCGCTAATTATAAGCTTAACATTAGTAAATCGGTAGTTTTTCCTTAAATTTTAGGACAAATGCATGAGATTGCCCTTCGGGCTAGCTTGGAATGCTAGCTTATCAGATATCTAGGTCTTACGTTAACTAGAGACACGTCTCGCCTAATACAGAATAAATTAGACCTGTGTTGCGGATATTGAGGTGGATCTAAGGAGAGGGGCGATTATCCCTTTATCTATTTGGGGCAGAATTAATCTGGTAAAAATGAACATTTTTCCTCGATTATTCTATCCCATTAGTATGTTAAACATTTGGCTCCCAGTTAAATGGTTTAAGAAAGTACATAGAATTATCTCTGGTTTCATTTGGAGCTATAAAAAACCCAGATTGTCCTATTTTAAATTGTCCGCTCCTAAGATTTCCGGAGGCTTGAGACTCCCCCACTTTGCGGTATATTACTGGGCTAGCCATGCATCGAAATACCTTCGCTGGATTAAAGAAACGGATGATTCACATGCTGACAATTATGTACCACTATGGTTAGACATAGAGATATCCCGGATTGTGGACTCTAGCCTTAGACCGGAGGCCTTGCTATACTGTCCTCTGAAGGCTCTCCCCCCAGCTCTTCGGAAGACATCTATTGAAACCTCAGTTAGGGTACATGTGCAATTATGTTCATTTTTAAAGTATTGTCACACTGGGGATCTGGCTCAACCAATAACGGGTAATCTAATTTTCTAATAGGTGGAAAACCATCCAAGATATGTGGCTACCTTTGTTGGGAAAAGTGTCGGTTAAAGAGTTGGTTGATGAGGGGTAAATTACTTACTTGACGGATATTTTGAGCAAGTTTCAGATTCCCCGCGCTGATATTTAAAATTTTCCAGCTTCACTATCTCCTAGTGGAGAAGCTGAGTAACCAGTCCAACGATCATGGACTATCTGATTTTGAAGTAACTCTGACGCCAGTAGTCCAGAAAGCTCATGCCATTTCGGCAATATATAGTATTTTGATTGCCTGGTTGCACCCTAATATCCATGCCCCTAAACAATATTGGTTGCAATTGTTTCCAGAACACGTTTTAAATGGGATGAAATCTGGAGCGTACCATATCTTTTAGTACAAGACAGGCTGAGGTTAATGCAGTTTAAGTTATTACATAACTCTTACTTTTCCTGGTAAAATTAGCCGAGAAGGGCATGGCCTCCCTCATCTTCATGTTTCAGATGTCAGCAAGGGTTGGGGATTTACTTCATATTTTTGGCACTGTCCAAAATTACTGGGCTATGGAGACTATAAGAACAACCTCGATCCCCTCTTGGGACTCGAAAATTTATTTACCCCTGAGGTCTGTATTTTAGGAGACATGACTCGGGTTGGTGTCCGGTGTAGGAAATATCATATGGGGTTGATCTCGGCTTCAGTCAAAAAGCTAGTTTTGAGGCATTGGAAAGATAGTATAGAGATTTCGTATGGCGAATGGTTGCAGGAATTTTTAGCTAACCTTAGAACGGATAGAACCATTGCAAGCTTGCAATATAAACTCTCTAAGTTTAATCATACCTGGGGTTCTTTATATACCTTTTTTTCTGTGCCATTGTAATTGGTAATTAGTTTTCCAGTCAGCCTGTAGCTGAGTGCTGTGCAAAAGGTGGGTGGTTGGGAGGGTGGGGGGTTTTAGGAGGGGGGGTAAGGTCTACATCCGGATACTTTGTCTTTTTTTTTTTTTGCTGTGTGGCAATTAATTTTGCTGTCATCTTGTTACCTTTCTGGATGTATTCCTTAAAGTTGTTAAATCTTAATAAAAGTTGAATGGAAAAAAAAAAAATAAAAATAAAGGTGGATACTTGTATGACCAAGATGATAAAGGTGTACACAACCATGACCAACATGATAAAGGTGGACACAGCCATGTTTCGATACAATAAAGGTGGACACAACCATGGTCAATATAGTTAAGCTGGACACAACCATTGTCAAATGATAAAGGTGGACACAACCATGTCCAATACAATAAAGGTGGACACAACCATGGCCAACATGATAAAGGTGGATATAACCATGGTCAACATACTGTAGTTAAGCTGGACAAAACCATTGTCAAATGATAAAGGAGGACTCAACCATGGCTAACACTGTAAAGCTAGAGAGAACTACTGGTAACATAAAGGTAGAGTGAGGCAGCACTGGAGGTAGTGTGGTGGTCTGCAGTTAGAGCACAGGCTTGGGAACCACGAGACCTAGTTTCAAATGTCACCAAGGCCAAGGTTTCATCTTAGTTGGGTTGTCCTGAGTAAATGAATAATAAAAGACAGCAAGAGGTGGAGAAAAATATGTAAAACTTATTAAGGCTGGAGGTGGGGAATATAGTAAAGCTACAGAGATCTGCTGGTAACATGAGGTGAAACTGGGCAACAGCTGGAGGTCAACATGGGTTAAAAGTGGAGACCAATAGTCAATTCCTAATGTGGAACCTGATAAAATCCACTGGAAAGTCCCATGACCATAGATGTAGGAAGGAACATGTTTGATGAAGAGGGGTCTAGGGGCTTTTCCCTATCAAGTTGCTGCTACCCCCAGCAGATCTTTTTAACTCCTCCCTGCAGTCTGGGTGGGTACCTCAGGACTGGAGGATGGCCCATATTGTGCATACCCACAAGGGGGGCCCACAAGAGGAGCCGGGTAACTATAGGCCAGTTAGCCTGACATCGGTAGTGGCCAAAGTGATGGACAGCATCCTGAAGGAAAGAACAGAGGGGGTGCTGAGGGCACGGGGTCACATGGACATTCACCAGCATGGCTTTGTTAATGGCAGATCATGCCAGACAAATCTGGTGGAGTTCTATGAAGGGGGGTCAAGGGCACTGGATCAAGGCAGGGCAGTGGATTTCCTCTTTCTGGACTTTAGCAGGGCTTTTGACTCCATGCCACATCATGGGCTACTGGAGAAGCTGTAGAGTATGGAGGTGGGGGAGAGGATGGGCAGGTGGATAGAAACTGGCTGGTGGGCAGGTAGAGGGTGAGGGTGGGGGAGGCCCATCCTTAAGGTTAGTCACAAGCGGGGTCCCATAGGGGTTGGTGCTGAGTCCACTCCTATTTAATGCCTATGTTGTGGACATCAGAAGTGGTATCAGAAGTGGGATGAGCCTCTTTGTGGATGACTCTAAGCTGTGGGAGGTGATGGATGGGGAGGAGGGAAAGTTGGATCTCCAGGAGGACCTGGAGACTCTAGGGAGGTGGTCATGAATCTGGAAACTAAGGTTTAATGCTGCAAAATGCAGGGTTCTGCACCTGGGGGCCAAAAACCCGACTCATAAATACACCTTGGGGGGACACTGCAGGTTTCAAGGGGGGAGAAAGACCTCAGGGTGGTGGTGGATGTCAAAATGAACAACTCAGAGCAGTGTAGAAGGGTAGCAGCACAAGCAAATAAAATGCTGGTGTGCATAGCCAGGGGGATAACCTCAAGGAGTAGTGAGGTACTCCTTCCACTGTACAATAGCCTGGTTAGACCACACCATGAGTACTGTGTGTAGTTTTGTATCCCTACTTAAAGAAAGGCATTACATTACTGGAGAGGGTACAGAGGAGAGTGACCAGGATGATACGGGGGCTTGGGGAAAGGCTCTATGAGGAGCAACTGGGGGAGCTCAACCAGTACTCATTGGAGGAGAGAAGAGATGGGGGGATGTGATAGAGATCTTCAAGTATCTCAAGGGGATCAAGAGTGTAAGCCTTGAGGGGATCTTTCAGCTGAGGGAACTGGGGGCCACCAGGGGACACTCCATGAAGCTGGATGGGGAGAGGCTGAGGGGGGAAACAAGGAGGCGCTATTTCACTGAGAGAGTGATGGAGCCCTGGAATGTGCTGACCAGGGAACGTGTGGCTGCTACTACTGTGGAGGAGTTCAAGAAGGGCTGGAATAGGTTCAGGGGGAGGCTACATCCAGAAGCCCCGCTGGAAAATAGGGGTCTTTGTTGGGAGGGAGGGAGAGCTAAAAGCGGTGCCCTTCGTAAGGACTGACCATCGAGCAGACTTGATAGACCATAGGGCCTGTTCTGCTGGCTTCATAGTATGTTAGTATTTTACACTCTATTTTGTGCACATTATGAAATGTGGGTGTGGGGTGTTATGGACCTCAGCAGTCATTCCTCAGTTGATATATGAAACTAATTAGACTTTGTAAGTACCACTCTTTGAACTGAGTCCTCCTCCCCAATTTTTCTCTGCTGTTGTTGGCAACCACAGGTAACATGGGATATGCGGAGACGTAAGGGTGACATGGTAATGGTGTAAATAACCATGACAAAATAATAGACAGCCCCATGGCTAACATAGATAAGGTAGCTATAACCATGTGCAACATACCTAAGGTGGAGAGTTTCTTTTTTTTCCAGATGTTTGCATTTGAAAGGGATGTTATGCAAACAATCCCCTTCAAGTCCTGAAGCTGTTAAAATAAGTTGACTTGGCTTTTTTTATGCCATGCAATTAGCAACCATTACTTGCTATTAGGGTCTATTGATCATCGGTTGAATGATTATTTTAGACAAACAGTTTTTCTCTCCCTGAGTGCGAGATCAGGCAGCCCATATTGTTAATTGGAGATAACAGGGTGTAACAATGGCTGTTTGATAAAGGGTGAGTCTGCGATTAGAGCTGAGAGATAGAGAAAGAAAAGAGAGAGGCTTCCTAATTGGGAGCTGCAGCTTGTGGGCTCTCCCTTTGCCTTTGTCCCCGGGTGAGGAGAGGCAGTGTGGCCGGCAGGCAGGCGTCAGGCGCCGGCTCCTGGACAAAGGGCTGTCTGCTGCCAACCAGGCTAGGCGTCCAACTGCTCACCCTCCTCATTTCCCAGCAAAGCTTAACCCTTTCACGAACGCGTTAACAGGTCGTTCGAAACAGTGGCAATTTCACATCACAAAGGTCACCATTTCTTAGAAGGAACAATAGCAAATACCTATACTATGAGAATCCTTGTGGAATATTGCAGACCACCTACTGCCAAAGGCGTGAAAGGTAATTTTCACCTTTCTTAACCATTAAAATCCTGCAAAGTGAAAATGGAACCCTGAAATGATATCTTCACACAGCAGTGTGTGTGTGTGTGTGTGTGTCTAAAGTAAGAAAAAAAATTAAAAACAGCTTTAACAGTTTTCTGACCCATTTGAATGCAACTGCGTCTGTTGCACTTCTCCCCTGTAACTACTATTAGATTCCCTTTGTGTAAATTATGGTGTTGAACGTTTTGAATAAACCCGAATGATTCGTACTCCCCTGCAAAATGTAGAAGAGTAAGGCACCATGCCCCACCCCCATTTTAATTTGAGGAAGTCAGTATTTTTCGGTTCTCACCTGAACATCTTGAAAAGCTGCCCGACAAATAAATAGCATATTGCAGGACTGAGCTTTAGCAGACGTCACAAAGGACATATTATGATGGTAATGCATACTGGCGTGTATTTTTAGTAGGTTTTGAATGTTCAGTGGGTATTATTAGCAATTCTCTATCCTTGAACGTGCCAGTTTTAAACAACATAGGCAATTAAAACTGTGGCCGTCACTGTACAGAAAATGTAAAGGAAGCCAGCTTCTTAAATGGTTACAAGGGATGCAGGAACTTCCTTAATAAACACAGTCGGTCTATAAATATCTTTCAGATTACCATCGGACTCCTAAATATATCTGAAGGAGTACAATAACAGTCGACCACTAAACGGAAACCGGAGTTAAAACACTAATCAGTAAAGAAAAAAAACTTAAAATAGAAGGGCATACAGAGGCCGGGTCTTTCAGACTGCTAATTGGAGGCCTCTTCTTTATAGTAATCCACCTACATCAGGTTATATTGTCAGAGACAGACAACTTATCCGAAATCCGGAATTTCATCTGAAAGGACAGAACCCATCCCTGAAATACAACAGCAATCTTTCCGTGTCGAAGTTAATGTTGTATTATTTGAGAAAGGGTCTCCCGTCGACCGAGTACATTAGTCTGCCCTCTGCCTTCAGAAGATGGTTGCCTCAGTTTTTGCTCAGGGTCTTTTGAGCATAGCACTGCTCCCACTTAAAAATGTGCCACATAACAGAAATCTAATATTTATATTTGTTTTAAACAACCCTTATAAAGGGACACTGTCGGCTCACCCTGCTCACAGAATAGACAAATATAGTAATCACCCATTAATTGTGGCATGTTTTCCCACTTGCGGTTGATTTCCCTTAAAAGATTTTGTTAGCAATAATAATAATTATATGCAAACAAAGTGACCCGTCTTAGTCACTAGGAACTCTGCGGTTGCGGGGGCAGCCAGCCTGCCACTTCACTTTAAACTGTTGAGTTTTTACTATTTCGTGTGTAAAGTAATACGCATCAACGGAAGTTCTGTGGAACTTTTGATGGAGCGTCATAAGACTATGAAATTTGTCGCCAATGTATGGCCCAGCCAATCACAATCCGATGAACAGATATGGATTGGATGGGCAGAGAGGATGCCCCAAGGACTAACATTGCTACCTCCCTCTAAAAATACAAATATGCAACTGGTTGTATTGAAAATAAATGTTATGTATTTGGGAAGGGAGAAATATATGATCAAGTTGGGGTGAGTAAGGGTCCCATTACTTCTCTTGCTGGGGGGCCCCAAAACCCTAACACCGGCCCTATAGGCAGAGATCACAGAAAAATAAACAGTAATTGTCTATAGTTCATGCAACCCAAATGATGTTATCCATCCTATATTTTATTGTTTTGTTTTTCAATAAAATCATTCCAAACAAAAAGTAAAATAACATGGATCCATTACAGCACCTGTAAACGTGATTTCGACTCTGGCCAATATTTTCTTTTCCATTGCAGCAGAGGTCCAATGCTAAAACATTGTTACCAAAAAAAAACTACATATCTTTATAGAAATGAGTGTGTGGAACCTCAGTTGCACTCCTGCAAGGTAAACGCTGTACTGTAGTTAAAGTAACTTTTGGGTATGGCAGAAAGCCAATACTTACCTTTGTCAAACAGTTGTTTAAAATTGACATCATCAACCCCACCTGGTCCCCTAAAGGGACACTGGAAACTATAATAAGGATTAGATACCAAATAAACGATATATAAAGCATGTTTTCTTTCCACCGGTGGTTGACGTTCCCTGAAAAAGATTACATTCCCAACAATAACAATTAATGTTCCTACTTTCATGCAGACGTCTCAGTGCAATTTCATTTTCATACCAGAGTAACAGGACAAGCTGTGTAGAATCAGAAGACAAGAAACTGGTTGTAGACATTAAGCTGAATAAATTAAGAACAATAAAGACCGAAACAAAAAAGGGGTCAGTCATCCGTTTTGTCGGCTACCGCTACAATTTAATACTGGCATATTTAAAATAGTGCACTGTATCTGTAGGGTCTTAATTTGAAAGTAATTCATCCTACCAGAACAACTAAATTTGCAATTATTATGTTTAATGGTAACAATCTTTAAGGTTAACAAAGATTTTTTTAGATTCTGAAATTTATTGATGCTGCCCCTTATATATAATTTATCAATTCTTTAATCAAATTCCAGAAATACCCTAATAACAGGGATCAATTACAGGACATACTGAGGGGATATTCATTTTTGGTCAGTACTGATGCTGGTTGAAATAAGAATCAAAGAATGGAGTAGCCTCCTGTAGGAGACCGACGGGATATGACAGTCACCAGGTTGAGCTGCCAGCGAAAGTTGACCCCAGATTACCCGTATACTCCATGCAGCAGGTTTGATAATCACAACAGCACCCCCAATGTCAGGTACTCAATATTAATGTATGTATGTTTTGATAGCTGTCATATTGCCTGTTTTAATAGACGTAGTTCCGAGGTATGAAAATGTATTAATGTCACATCATTCACTCATCTATTCTTCTGTAATGTTGATTAACTGAAAAACCAATACAAATTATTTCAAAAATAAATAAATAACATTAGTGGGGGGAAAAAAAACTAGAAATGAGTGGATCTAAACCCAAATCCAGGTCTGACAAGCTGCAAAAGACAGTTTATCAACTAGAAGCCTTTAAAGTTAAACGTATCATACAGTATATTCAAATTAAATGAAGGTCAAACATTTCATAGACATAACATATCAAATTAATACATTAATATGGTTCATATTCCCAACCATAGTATCAGACCCCAACTGATTCATAACATAACTGGGGACAAGATTTCAAGTGGCGAATTATGAATATAATAAATATGCAATTTAACTGAAATGATTGTACTGGCCAATCAATATACCACTCTTGACACATATAAAAAAAACTTCAGTTTTAGTTGGGGTGATATCGACTATATTCTTTAGTTAAAAAAGGGTTAATATTCTTGATAAATAAGAAATAAATGTATTAATTTATGTGTCCCAGACTATGTTCATTTGTAAACAACCACACCTGTTTGCGCCAAGGGAGAAAATGCGCTGTCCGCTGTGAGGATGTTTCAGTGGAAAGACAAACTCATCCAGTTACCAGCAGAGGGCGCTCTAATTCCGCAAATTTTCTGACATTTAGACTTTTACTTATGTTTTTTTCCCCAGCACTAACAATTTGGCTAATAAATCTTTCAAAGATGGAGAAAGGGGTAATTGGTGAGGAAAAGGATTGTTTATTTCATCCTTTATTGCTCTACCATAAAACCAATAAGTTGTGCTTAGCATGGGAGACTGAGCCTCCCACCCACAGAGTACATTTAGTTAAAATAGGTTACTTTTTGAGTGCTACCCTTGAGATTTAGGGAGGGAAGGTAATCCCGGTGACTAATATGTCAGTAAGAAAAGAAAAATCGGTAGTCCCAGTGCAAAAACAAACAAAAAAAACAAAACAGAGTTTTAAAGTTCAGGAAACAGACGCTCAATTAAATGACAAGTACTGAAGGTTAAAAAGCAGAAGTTGTCTCAGTTCAGAATTGCGCTAAGGGAAATGGGATATTTTGTTAATTACTTGGGGAGGGGGGCTTTAAAAAGTCATCATATACTCCTAAATCAATTGTTTTAAAGGTTAAGCTTTATTTATATATGGTACCTACCACCACTATCACCACCTTTGGAAAGGAGACTTCTTTTCATTAGGGCTTTCCTGGCAAACCAATGTTATTAAATACATAAAACAAACTATTCACAGTGGCAACACTCGTTTAGGATCTCAAAATATACTCCCTTCAACAAATTTGACCCCACCCCACCTCGGCATGTTTATCATACCAATCAGACCACTGCCTCGAATTACCCATATTAAAAGAAAACTACATATCATATCATATTGTATACCATATGGCGAGAAAGAATCATTTCCCAACTCCTGGAAATTGTCTGCTTAAGATGTCTAAGCGCCTGTTACAGTTACTAGGTTTTGGTGTCCCTCTCATAGGTTACCTTCATGCTGTTAAATGAATTATAAACATGTGTAAATTTAAGGTGAAATATTACATAACTTGTAAATAACGTTTTATGAATTGTGGCCAATTAAATGTGTGCATCAGGTAACCATCTATATTGTATTTTCCATTTCATATAACAATTTGGCTGCTGTTTAGTTCCATGTGGTCTTCTTCCAAAGATGATTCCCCTCAAACTGGCTATCCTGGCGTGCAAAATTCAAAACACTAAGAAATGTAACTGTGTTTAAATAATAAAACCGAGGGTATTTGTAAGATGTTCCTTGCAAGATTCAGAAAACAGTGTATGAGGGGTTGTAAATGGTCAATTCTCCTGCTGTCTTTTGATCCCCACTAACAAACAAGAAATCATTCCACAATGTTGAATAGTAACTCAAGACAAGTCTGCAGCATATCTGAAAGATAGCAGGGGCCTCTGTCAGAGAATGAGCTCCACCATAACCTCCAGTATTAGGAACTGTCCAATTGAACCTTTGGCCTTTTGATAGGACCAATGGGAGAGAACATTTTGTGCTTTTTTATTTATACTTCAGAAGTGTCCCATGTAAGTCATTATAAATTTTGCAAACCAAACCCAAGGATAGTTGTACAGTACTTTGTTTAGGTAAGAATAAGTTAAACGGGGTAGTGGTCCATCAAAAATGAAAGTAATACCTCTTTTACAATGTATTCCTAAGACAGTGCGGCCAATTATCTGCATGCTGACTCCCCACAGAAGCTCAACATGAACTCTTCCGTGCTTAATAACTGCCGCTTTAAATACGTTTTTCCCCCCCATATAGGTGTATTCTCGATAAATATAAAATGATTGTTATGCGTATTTATAGGTTGCACTCTTCCCTGGTCAAAATTAAAGACAGAAACAGGATTTAGGATGGGTTCCCTTAATGGCCTCCTTCAACTAAAAACGATAAAATTGCTGAACAGACTCTAACAGCGATGCTGCCCACTTCTTTTAGATATAGGGATTTTATCCAATGGATTCAAATAAGACAATGGCGTAACCCATTACAGACACTTAGTAACCTGTGGGATTTAACTTAGCCAGAACCCACCATGTCTCAGCCCCAACAGTTCGGCTAATTGGACTGTAGTCTGTCCAAGATGTCACCACCAGGTTTGACCCATGTTCTCCCAGACCATATAGCTCTTAGAATCCTGGCAAAGCTAATGTCACAATAACATTATGTTAACACTATATGGACATGTTAAACTGTTTGTTGTTCTTCAATGTGTTACAAATAAAGTTAAACATAACAGAAACATGTGTCTTAAATGTGATGGTCGGCTTCTAGTCCTAATATTAATAATGAGGAACACAGCGGTTAACCTGCTACCTGTACCAGTAGTATTAGTAAGTGCCTGTGTTCCAGTATTAGGAAATAAACACAGTTGGTGTGAACAAATTATCCCCACTGGGCTCACAGCAGATCCTTTGTCAAAGGTGTCATGATGGTAAAGCAGAACCCGCCCCACCCCCACCCCAGTTAATTTCTGGTACTTGAATCACTGGTGACTAAATAAAATACTGTTCTTCTAACATTGTTTAATCAAACAACTGAATTTTAGTGAGAGGCCACTTAAATGACTTTCTGTTTTCCACTTCCCTAAATGTTTGGATGGTGGTAACAAGAAAGTATTTAAGTACAACCCTGATTCAAAACCATGTTTTGCTTTTAAATTAGTGTGAGTGTGTGTGTGTGTGTGTGTGTGTGTGTGTGTGTGTGTGTGTGTGTGTGCCTGTGCGCTAAAACAATTCTTCCTTCCCTGACATAGAATGCATAATACCTAGCAATTTTAATTATCTTTTGACCGCTAGGAAAATTATTACAAATGTCACTTAACTGGTCGTTGAAATGTGCAGTTAGAACACGGGGCTTGAAAACTTGTATGCTGTTAAGGTTTGGGCTTTCTTTAAAGGAAAACACAATCTTCTATGCACCAGTCCTTTTACTTTCTCGGATCAATGAAACATTGTGGATAGATGTGTCTTTAAAACCTTAATGCGAAATTAAAAGTTTCTTTATAGAATAACATAGTCTAGTGTTGTGGAATATTATTCTGGTAACCTCCTGGGAGAACTTAGCAATACCAATTTAACAAACATATTGTTTGTTGTGTTAAAAACATTTCTACAGGTCATTTGACCCCACCAATGGGAACACACCAAAGTAGCATTTAGAGGTAAAATGAAAAAGAACTGGATATCCTTTAGCTCACAAAATCTTTAAGTATTAAAAGACACACATTGAAAATTAGCAGCAATGCAGGGAAAGCCCTCTTTGAATATTTTTTATTGAAAGTTGTGAGAGAATTCAACAAAAAATAACATAGATACCCGAATAAAACCAGCACATCTGAAATACATTTTAATTCTTTTTTTACTAAGGTAACGCCCTGTTTAAGAAGTCAATTTTTAATGTACTGGGATGAAAAATAAAAACCTGAGGTTTATTCCTGCTTTTTTTCTATCCGGCACTGCAATGATGTTCATATAGTTACAGTTTTGGAATAAAAGTCTCTGAAAAGGTTGAACTGATACTGAATTGCAGTAATGTGATGGTGATGGCACATGACGGCAAAAACAGGTGGGATAAACAAAAATCTAAAAACACAGTCAAAAGGGTTCTCTGCTTTTCAATCCCAAGAAAGCTCTAAATATTTTGTTTCATTTACAATAATATATATGTTCATGTAAAATGAAAAAAAAAATTAAATGCAATGAGTTAAACTCTAAATATTATGTACACACCAATGTACAACTCTGAATAAATTAATACCAATTTGCATATTCTGGGATCCTTATAGCTTATTTACACAAATTACTATTTTAATTTCATAAATATTTCTGGTATGCCTTGTCAGGTTAGAAATGTCTACTCATGCGTGTACCAGTTTCGGGACTGGGTGGGCAACTTCAGTCTCTGGGGTACGTCTAAATGGTATAGTCCCATCCATCCAGCCTTCCATGTCAGTTTGGATAACCCTGTTGTCTTTTCTTGATATTTCGACCCCCAAAACATACTATTCATAACACAACCTCATCACCCCCAACGGCCCGCTTTGCTTGCATAAATTTTTGTTCGTTTTGAAATAGAATCCTTTTTTATTATTGTAAGAAGCCTTTTCAGTTGCTCTTAAAGATTTTCACCCTTCCTTCTGTTTTGGAGGCCTCTTTGCAAACAGTATTTTGTTGCTGTGTTTTGTTCCGTCAGGAATAATAATTCTCTTGCTGTTAGAGGTGTTGGATGCTGTATGATGCTTTACAGTCTTCATTTCTATCTTTGTTCGTCTCATCTTTCAATAAATATCGAACATGTGCTGTACAAAACAATGCCAGTGCTTCTCGGACCTTCTCGGACCCTCTGTTGGTCGACTAGTAGGTGTGAGGGATGGTCACCTGTCACTTAGGCGACTCCCTGCCAGGCGACATTTCCCTCCGGTTCTCTAACCCGCTCACCAGTCTCTGGATATTCTGAAGTTCATTCAATGAATCTTTGACTGAGGTTTTCGGGGAGAGAGACCCCGACCGATTCCTCTGACTGCTATGGCTGTGTTGATCTGTAATGGGGCTGTTCTCCCTGCTGCAGGGCTTGGGGGTCTCAGACCCCGGGTTCAGGCTAGATGGCAATCCGGTGGTGAGCAGGTTGGTACTTGGAGGGATGGAGACCGGGATCTGGTAGGGACTGAAACGCAGACGGGGCCTGGCATTGCTCAGGAAGGGGTTCCGGGACAGAGAGGAGGCCACGGTGCTGGCAGGTAGGGCTGAGGCTGCCGCCGCTGCCGCTGCCATGTAAGTGTAAGGATAAGGGAATAGTCCGCCAAAGGTGGGCATGGGGATCCCCTGCAAGAGAAAGGAAGATGTGGGTTAATCAATTAAGTTGCTATTGGGACCTCTGGTGATAACTTCAAGAAACAAAAATACAATATAATAATGGATAATGTGCACTCAGCTTCAGAAACCAGATAGTGCTTACTAAAGGGAAAGATGAGGGTGTGAAATGAATCGAAAATAAAAAACAGCCCCTTGTTTTCAGGTCATGGGTGGTTGTGAATGGAATTATATATTATTATTTTGTTTACAATTTATTTTCCCAGAGGCAATATCTTGTTTTCAGTGAGGTCCTGCCTTTACCAGTTTTTTCAGGCCTGGGTAGATTGGAGCACTGGGAGGTTAAGTAACTTGCCCAAGGTCACAATGTGAGTTTTATCTTCTGGTTTGGAAGCTGGTGCTTTAACCACCAGACCATATTGCATCCTAAGAATACTGAGAATTCATAAAAGCAGCACCTTCCTCAAAGATAAAGACATTTGTATGGCTGTGCAGCATGTGTACACTTAATGCTGAATGGAAAACTGGAACTAGAATACACTACAAATCAAATTCTTATGGACTCTCTAGTAAAAGCAAAACATATAAAGGAAAGCCAAAAACACAAGCATGTCATTTATTGGAAACAGATTTTCATAATGCAATATAAACATAAGCATCTTTGTTTTTCTATAAAAAATACATTTCTGTAACCAACTGTATAAAGATAACTAACACACTGCAAGAATTAATACTAAAGCAGCAGCATTTTATAACCAGCAATGTCAACATATATATATATATATATATTTAGCATATATTTTTCTTAAGAGTCATAATCAGTATATATTTTTAACTCAATCAGGCATTGAAAACAGGTTTTATAACTATTTTGTAATTAATAACTTAAGTAATTAAAGATGGCTGCCACAAGCAATATTTAAATATCTCTTCCATTGAAGGTACCTTTGCATTGTACCTACTGGAGTTATGCTGTGGACTTACTGTGATGGAGCTAGCAATTGTTTTTCTCTATAAACAGTACCTCACTTCACCAAGAGGATTATTTATTTTTTTTCTTCATGTGAATCTTGTAAGGGAACATGAACTTTTAAAAACATTAAAATCACCTATCCCAGTTCAGGAATAAAATAAAATTTCATTTAAAAAATGGTATATTGATGTCTTTGACAGAAATATATTAAAGTATTGCTTTAAAAAAATGTAATTATCAAATACTGCTGTTCTAAGGTCAAAACCATATGCTAAAAACTGCATTTTCAAATATAAAGGAGAAACCAATGTGGCAGGCAACCTGTGCAGCTCATACGCCATCTTGTTTAGAGCAAGTATAAGGTAAAGGAGTATTGAAAGCATTACAAGAATTCTTTGATATTTTGTAATGCTAAACATGTTGGCTATAATTTTTAAACTAATATTGTTCTAAGAAAGTATGTGTTCTTAGTTTTACCAGTTGAATTGGGTTTTATATTATATATGTAGCACACTATTTTGCTTTTGAAGCATCCAGCCATAAAACAGTTGGAACCTAAGATAGTTTCTATGGAAACAAATGCAGATGGCACACACAGACTTCAAGTTACTGAAGAACATTAGATGCCTAAGACATGTTAGTCATGGAGGTGGCAGATAGCAAACCAGCAGAGGCTAAAAGCTTGTCAGGGTCTCTAAGCTTACTGTTGGGTCAGATGGACTATGGCTGTATTTTAAGAACTGTAACACATTTAAAATCTGAGGTGGAGAAATTCAAAAGGGCATGGGATACCTACATGGGGCCAGGCAGGGGTGGAGAGAGAGGGCAGGGGAGAGGTGGTAAATGGGAGGGGGTGGGTATCATTTTTCAGGCAGACTTGATGGGGTGTATGGTCCTTTTCTACGGGCAGGTTTCTGTGATTCTATAAAAACTATGCTGCTAGTGATATTTTATATTTTTTAGAAGTTTGGGGATCATTTCTGGTGATATCCCTTAAATAAATTGCCATACCTAAACAAAGTTACCCCCAATTTCTCTCTCCTCCAAACCCAGGCCCTTTCTCTTCCCTTCAGCTAACTTACAATGCCCTCTTTTCCTCCTGGTACTCCACACTCATTACATAACAAACATTGACCTATATCCCTCTGTTTCCTGCCCAGTTTCAGCCTTCTCTGAATACCAGCTACCTCTCCTCTCAGGCCAGCAATCCCATCTTACTCTTGCAACTCCTTTATTATTACCACCCTTTCTATCACGCCTCACCCCTGCCCAGTTATATATTCATGACCTGCAGACCTGGAACCTCCCTGTCCACTGTTCAACTTCTTCATTCTCTACTATAATTGCTGTTTTGTTCCTCCTCCTCCACAGTTTGGTATTAACTTCACTTGGATTGATTGTCCATTGCAAGTACTAGCATTCACTGGCTAGTGCTATGTACTGTCCTGTAGTGGGCTTATACATCCATCTAACATGCACTGTGTTTAATTTCATGCATTGAGCTATACACAGGATGTATCCCTCACAATTATTGTACTCTAGTATTGTATTCCTACATCTAATATTGTAAATACTGTTACTACTGTAAACTTCAATATACTATTCTACAATTCAAATGCTGTATTTAATGATGTTATTGTAACTGTGTTGTTATTGTAAACTGCTACCCCCCAACATACACACCTAGAAATGAGCAATATGCTCAGTATGCCTTCCTGGGAAACATTTAAATAAATAAAAAAATAAAATAAAACGTTTAGAGTGCCTACATCCCCATTGAACAGACCTCCACTTTCACCAACTTAACTAAGGCCTGGCCACTCCCATGGGATTACTGTTGCTCCTCCTTGTTGGTACACTTTAAAGGAATTAATTGGGCTGACAGCATTGAAGAACCACAAGAATGGGACAGGTACCTCCACTGCAGTATGTATTGTATCTACATACATTACAAACATGGCTGGCAGTATAGCCTAGAGGTTAAGAGTAATGAGCGGTGAATGAGCTTGGTTCATCCAACAGACCAGACCTTGGTTTGATTCTCACAACCTTCACTTGCATACTGTGTGTGTGACTCTACGCAAGTCACTTAACCGCCCAATGTTCCCAGGTCGCCCCTGAAAACAGGCACTTGTGCCTAGTGGGCCTTACCCTGTTACCAGAGACTAAAATAAATAAAAATTAAACAGCTACATGTTTTTATTAGAAAACAACTGTACACCTAAACCTTTCTAATCCAGGTAAGGGTTGGAAATGGAAGTATTCCCATAAGTAACATTTAGTGCATTCAGGTATCAAGTGTGTTGTGTAAGCCAGCACTTTTATCATTTAAGTCATGAGTAGGATGGATACCTATGAAAATAACTGGGAATTCCTGCTTTCAATACCTAGAGGCCATACATCCACCATGGTTCTACTAGTATCTTATAAATACACAACTGTATGAGAAAGAAGAGGCATTCAGTTTTATACAGCACCTGTATCTCAAAGTGCTTTATAATCCAGGAGAGGGAAGGGAATTATGTTTTCTGTCATTTTCAGTGCATAGAGATTCAAGGAACATGGAGACAGAGAAATATAGAAAAGTTCAAGAGCTTGACTACTGCTTGAAATTAATATCAACTTTTAAAAGTGGTCAGCTATTACTTTTTGTATTCCAGGTACTTTTTCCTTTATCTAGCTGGCTAATTAGATTTTTTATCTGACAGTACCCGCTGTGATGTGTCTGCCTGGAGGCTGACATAACTAGTTATGTGCCTCTTTATACCTCATCAGTATTGTAACCTCACTGACTGTGACATCACAACTACTAAGGAAGAGTTACTCAACAGCTGCTAGATTGGTTACTAGTAATGTTATAATGAGTGAGGTTGCAATGTTGGGTATCAACAATCCTTCCAGTATGAAGAGGAAATAGAACTGGATGTGTCAGCTGCCAGGTAAAGCACTGTTCTTCACATCACACCTATTACTATCAGATAGAAAAGTTTATAATGAACAAAAGGAAAAATTAAAATCTTTCAGAAATAAAAAGCAAAAATTGTCTACTCTTAAAAATAACATTTCCATCTACTATGTTTGGTGCTACTAGCCCTCCAAGTACAGGGAGGTGCTCAGAGTCACACACCCTGAGTAAGTGGTGGTTGTGGAATTTTAACCCAGGTTAACTGGTTTGCACTTTGACCATTAGGCCAAAGGTGGGCATCAAGAAAAGATATGTTCTAGTCACATATTACATGGCGCATGAAAAGTCCTGTGACTAGCTTCATTTGGGTTTTTCCTAGTTGTACAGCACCCTTAAGCCCTGGTCACAATAGAAGCTGTTTCAGAGGCCCTGCATACACTGTATCACGTCAGCAACTAAAGCTGATTTGCAAATGAGTAGAATAGAATTTAATCAACATTTCTGAAAATCTATACCACATACTGGACTATATTCAGAAACCTCTCCAACCTTAACACCACTTTACATTACCTTTACTGATCCCATTCAGCAATGTGCAGTTGAACAGGGGAGATTGCTGAATTGGATTAAGGAAGGCTAAGTAACCTGTTTGTTAACAATCCAGGTAATGTTTGTGCATATAGGCCATCCCACCCCTTTGGTTTTAGCAGGAACTATATTACCAAGCAGGTATTTCCTCTGCTATGAATCTGTTAGCATGGATTCAACTAACTTAATTTTTGGAAATAGTTGACTCCAAAATTTAGTCAAAACACCAGAAATAAGGGAAAGGGATTTGACTTCCAAAAAGAGGCAAAAATAAGGGAAATGGATTTGACTTCCAAATGGGGAAAAAGGAAATGGGGATATCCACATCCTCAGGCATGAAAGTCATAAATGGTTATGTTTTTTTTTTTTCCAGAGGAGATGGTATTTTACCAGTAATATTTAACATACATACTAACATACTAAGAAGCCAGCAGATTAGGCCCTATGGTCTATGAGTCAGCTCCATGATTAGTTCCTGCTGAATTGGATTAAGGAAGGCTAAGTAACCTGTTTGTTAACAATCCAGGTAATGTTTGTGCATATATGCCATCCCACCCCTTTGGTTTTAGCATGAACTATATTACCAACCAGGTATTTCCTCTGCTGTGAATCTGTTAGCATGGATTCAACTAACTTAATTTTTGGAAATAGTGGACTCCAAAATTTAGTAAAAATGCCAGAAATAAGGGAAAGGAATTTGACTTCCAAATGGGAAAAAGAAAATGGGGATATCCACATCCTCAGGCATGAAAGTCATAAATGGTTATGTTTTTTTTTTCCGGAGGAGATGGTATTTTACCAGTAATATTTAACATACCAGCAGATTAGGCTGTATGGTCTATGGAGTCTGCTCCATAATCAGTGCCTTCCCAAGTCATATTTGAAAAATATTCCCTTTTAGAATAGTGAATTCCACTATTTGGCATATGTCAAGGAAATATTTTGTGTCCTAAAACCTGGAACGATTTCCACATTAGGATCTAGAAGTTTGAAATCATACTTGTTTGTTCACTTTAAGCTGGCTAGTTAGATGTATATTCTGGAACTTGTGAGTAAGCAATTTTAGTTTAGTGAAAAGAGAAGACTCCTTACCTGAGAGGCTAGCATGTGCTGTGAAAAATGGAATGGGAAAGCTGTGGGTGTCCCTCCAGCTCCCTGAGCTGAGGAGATGGCTCCATTCTCCAGACTACTTCCAGACATGGAGGCTAATAAATGTCCCATACCCATAGCAGAGAAAGCTCCTGGGGCCATGGCAAACTGTCCTGGGTGAATAAATAATGGTTGTCCAGCATTTAAGGGGTTAAAAAACTGGTTTCCGTGGAGGCTTGAGAGAGCCAGACTATGCAAATGTCCAGTGTTCAGATGGGATGTACTGTCTGTCTGCACCATCAGAGGAGAGAAGCTCTCTTTATTGACACTGCTACCCTCAGCCTCTTTCTTTGATTCCTCTTTTCTCCTGCCCCTCCAATCTGTCCTTTTCTAGGGTTCGTACATTAAAGAGAGAGCTAATGTCCTTTCGGAGCTCCGGGGACTCGGTCTTTTTCTCCGGGGTGGGCCTCTCCTTCGGCATGTCTTCTGCCCGGGGGCTGCTGGGTGCAGAGGGCTCTGCCCCGGGGCTGTGAGTTCCAGCTGATCGCACCTCCTGCCTCTCCAGCTCCTGATCACTCTCAGGGCTTTTTTCATCTAAACAAGACAAATATAAAGAACCTTTATATACCTCCACTTTTATTTTACCTAAAACAGATTCAATAAAAGGTGACATTAAATGGCGGGGGCTCCAACACAGTATTCAGTTGTTACCATGTTTGTAGAGAGCGTGATCAACCTTGAAACATTGATTATGTGGAAGACAGTTCTCTACTTCATTCATTTCTTCCATTTATCAGTCGTAAAAGTGCACTACTCTCAAGTTTAGGTCCGGTTGATTGCAATATACTTAGAAACTGAAGGGCGGGGGCAAGGTCCTTATCCATATTTTTTATACTGAATACTAATTGCCCCTTCCCAAGGAGGCAGTTAGAAAATGGTCGACTACAATTCCACGGTATGGAAATTAAGTTTTGTCAAGACAGGGCTAATTAAAGGAAATTTGTACAAGACCTATAAAAAAATCCAGCATCATTTGACCGATTGGTGCAAATTTCAACCTAGCTTAGTGTGCTTTCCTGGTTAAAACGTTTACATAAATGAATACCACACTCCTAGAATTGTAGGTATCCAATGTGTTGTTCCTACCTTTAATCTGTATGCTACTTGCTGCTGTTGTTACATACTGCTGTATGTGCTGCACTGTACTGGTGTATGCTCTAGTACCTCGCACAACTACCTACCACAGTAGTGCTTACCTTACCCTACTAGTTACAGGGTTGCTGTTTTTACTCATTTTGCCTTATAACATATGGGTTATGTACATGCTCTGTATCCTATGTAACTTTTCTCGTTAACTTTGCTGTGTTATGTACTGTAGGTAACTATAGGAAATTGCCAACACACGAAATGTGCCAGCAGATAAAGGCCTAGAAGTCTATCGAGTCTATATATTCTCCTTTTGGCCCTGTCCCCCAGGACGCATCTGGAATCGAGCAGTACTCTGCTCAGTATGCCTTCCTGGTAAAACTTTTAAATAAATTAAAAAAAAATGTTGCCGCTGAAGGATACCCTTTGGAAACTGGATGCTACAGCTGGTTAAAGCTATTATTGTTTCCCAAAAAATATTGTATTAATGACTGGAGTAATTGGAACAAAACAATATCCTATCAGGTTTCAGTAAAATCGTCACACTGAGCCATTAGTGTACCCCTCTTTCTACTCAGTGCAGGGATGTAGGGTGATGGCAAGTATAACCCGTGTTAATTCCCTCAGCAAAGACTAGGGAACCACTTCAGCTCAGATCAACACCTCATCACCTGAGCCAGAGTAAAATAAATTGTCCATCAAAGGAGAAAACGAATTTGTTCCAGCCAAATGAACAAGCAACATTGCTGCCCTCCTGGTAAATCAGCATTTCATTTCATATCACATGTTTGACAGGAACCTTCATATCCAGGCCCTTTAAAGCGTCCTTTACCATATAAGCATCATGGGAATATAGGCACTCAGACCAGGCAACTCCATGTGATGAGTTTATCCTGAATCTCAATTATTGTTAGTCATCTCATCATTGATTTCGTGGGGTTTCACACCTGAGCCATCTGTCTCATTTATTAATGTTATTTCATTTGTTTTGGTTTTGTAATTTATGCATCCTATAGCTTCATAACATACCCTATGATAGAAGGCTGAAAAGGTTAGCCCTCTCTGCATAAAAATCCATCTATCTAGGTAATGGAACAAGGCACATCCTTAAAACTTTGAGAGAGCAAATTAAAAAAAAAACATTAATGTACCTATGATTTAAAGCAACACACATTGTAACATATTTATATTAGCTGCTGTGCATCAACTTTAAGAGACAACTTGTGACCTTGGATTTTTATCCTCAGCTTTTGCAGTTTCTCTGTTTTAAGGGGTCAACTGCAGGCACACACACACACACACACACACACACACACACACACACACACACACCTTGCCTATACCAGATTTTATAGCCCCCCACACACACACACACACTGCATGCATAAACTTCCTTCATAGTGCTGCTAGGGCTCAAATTTGCAACTAAACCTGACAAGAAAAAGAAAAAAACAGTGACACTATTTCCCTGTCCTATCCATTTGCCCCTTTTCTAAGGCCTCTCCAATAAATGTTACTCTTCCAGCACACGGATGTTTCTTAATCATAAAAGATACCCACTTCACCAGTTTCATTGTCAGAGAAATCAGAAGAACAAGCCAATAACTAATATGGGCTGTTGAGAATTACAGCTGGGTGTCACTGCAGACTCTCCACGTTTATTTCAAGGATGTGCTTGTCGGTTATGTGTCCCTTACCTCTGATACTTCGGTTTAGACGTATGGGGCTGGGCTCTGCGCCCGCGGGGGAGTGCATGTGGTCTCGGGCTGGGGTAGGGTCGCTAGAGGAGGCATCAGAGTCTGCCCCATCATGGTCCACCTTGCACTGGTCCTCATACATACGCAGGGAAGGGAGGGTCAGTTGTTTTCTGGGGAAGAATAGGAAAGATAAGAATTACGATTTTATAAATTTACAATGATCAATTGACTTATATTCACTATAAACCCAACTTTGGTTACTTTATCTTGATGTATAACATTTTAGAAAAAAATTATTTCCCCAAAGTCAGCTTTTAAACGTAATATGTTTACTTGATAATGATAAAAAAAATTGCTTAGAATAATACATAACCCGTAAGAACTATCCGGTATTTACTTTTAGGACAAGAGTGTAGTATAACTTTGCCTATCTCTATTTTGTCTTGTACATTTTGTGAAATGACTGGTTTCTGTTTACCTCTTTTCTCGTCTTCCATTACCGGTGTCTCTGAACCCTTTGGCAAAGGGGTTGTTATCAATTTTAAGCTGAGTTATCTGGAAAACAATACCATATCCTGATTACACATAACTGGCATAATATCCGCGTTAAGGGTTATGCATAACAAGGTGTCCACTCACTGATAGCAATATTATCATGAAATAAATTCTGTTAGCACTGCTGCCTTTTGAAACAGGAATATTTATCCATCATGCTATATTTGAAGACATGGCTGCTTGGTCAGCTGTGCTTTGGCCCTCAAAAGATCAATGATGCATACTATTGCGCCCCATTTAGAATGTTTCCAACCATATCAAACACACAAAACCCCCGGTTTAACACACCGCATGCTTTATTAAAAATGATGCTGAGGTTTGGTTTGAATTATTAATAGAGTTTTAATGATAGGAAGTTATTTTTCACGGCCCTCTAGAGGGAAGATGGCGACTAAACATTGCTGTGTTGGTTAAAAGCTATTCTTATCTCCCGCAGAAGACTGGCTTATGGTGCTGGCGACATTAGGCTAATTAATAATGCATAGTTTTGAAATATTTCCCTTGGACGTTGGCTTTAAAAATGCATGCATGATCTTTTCTACATTTTATTTGCAGAAACAAACTGTTTATTCCATTTTATTTTTACAAGATGCCGTTCATCAAACCTTTTATAAGGTTCGCTTATTAAAAACACACATTTGCATGCTCGAGCACATATACCTGCATTTGTGTATTTGGCAGTTTCCAAGCACCTCTTCCACCAACAACAAATAAATAAATCATAAAACCAAACAGAGGTATGTCCCAGTTTGCAAGTCAATAAGTAGATTTATTACACGATTTTTTTTCTTGAGCAGATCTTGCAGTGCTTAGTTTATTTACTTTTTTATTTAAAATTTGTCATACCAGGATAGCCTCAAGTTAGGTGCAACACATATTTTTCCAAGAGGGTCCTGAGAGACATTACAGCAGCAATTATTACAGATTGAAAAAAAAAGTTGCCATAGATACGCATAAATCTAGAAGCAATATTAAAAAAAGCATTTAAATATTCAGTAATTAATATGTCAGCAGACACCTAGAAACATAGGTACAGAAATATTACAATACTCCAAATAATGTCTAGTTTATGATGAAAAAGAAGATCCCCTGTATAACCTATGGTTGAATTGCAGTGCGGATGTGTCAGGTATAGCTTGCGGCTATGCTGCTGTCTAAGTGCTCTTTAATCGATTGTGACTCTTTGCCATAAACTTTACGATGGAAACAACCCCAGCAGGACCCTCAGACAGAACTGTCAATTAACATCAGCAGCAAGGGGTAGAGGTGTGGGCAGCGTCCAGAGAGAGAGAGCAATGGAGACAGAAAAACTGGAGTTTTGTTGGGGAGATGCTATGAAAGGCCACCTTAAAAAATACTGTATTATTAATTCCAGAGGGAGAGTAATCGCCATATGAGGGCATATCCTGGAAAATGGAATCTTAATATATATTATACAAATACACTAGTTTCAAGACGCATCAGTAAATTCTGACTAGTCTTTTGTAACATAGTTTGAACTGCCCAGTATTACTCAGTCGCACTCTGCTTTACTTTCCTACAAATCTGAAGCCCCCCACCCCTTTTAGGAACCTTTGCGTTTTCATAGATTATGTACTGAACACACCTTCAAGAAAGAATACAATCCAAGTTGGAAGTGACTTCTGACCTGCACAAGAGAAAAAATGTTATCCCTCAAACCTTTCAACCTATAAAAGTAAGGTACCTGCAATGAGAATGGATGTGATAAACCATGATGTCCTGTCTTGCCTTACTTAGAAGTCTCCGGCACCTCCTTCCTTCCGTGCGGATTTTGGACCCCATTTCTTTTTATTTCATAAATAATATGAATAAACATGATATTCCATGTCCCTAAATTAACTACAATAATAAGTGTGAACAAACACTTTGCCCTTATTTACCCTATAGCTGAGGACAGATATGTATTTACTGGTGTATGTATGTAAATGGGCATGCATTTGTCTAGCGTGCTTACCTGGTCAATAAAAGCTAAATACATTTTCAATTCTAAGCCATGTTAAATGTGCATACACTGGAATCAGGAAACATACCCCAACACATGTTTCTACCATCAGAACATACTTTTCCTTATTGTCTACGAGGACAGGCGATGCATAATGCTCATACCTTATCGTTCTGATAAGCTGTGACTGCTATGAAGTCCGTCTCAGGGAACACGTACGTTCTGAAGGTGCTGTATGGGAGCTTCAAGATATCATTTGCCCGCACGATATGAAACCTGGGCTGGTATTTGTGCATAGAATTCAAGATTGTCTGCATACAAGAAAACAACAACAAAACTCAAAACACTTACAAAAAAGTAATCGTAATGACAAACATGTTGCGGTTCTGGCCTCTCGGATTTTCCTGAAACTGCTTTTTATATATATAATTATCAAAACGGCGCACAGCATAAATTAGATTGCTCCAATAGATTCTCCTCTGCAGAAGCTAAGTATAACACAGACACCTGCTAGGATGCACTTATTAATGCGCGTCCCATGGGCCTTATAGATTGTTGTTAGAATTATAAGTACTTGTAACCTCTTGCGCCTATTATGGTAAAGGCCAATATTTTTCAGATACAAGAAAAAGAATAAATAGACATTTAGATAAGCTCCACATTACACAAGTACATGCATACAGTTTTCTGGAGGACAGACCACTGAGCCATCGGGATTCCTACTTTTTACATTATGACCCTCACCCCATCCACCCAAAACCAAAAGTGCAAGCATAGAAACTATGCTTATATCCATTCTTAAAATAAAGCCTGTATATTTAATCAGATAGGCTAGTTGTAACTTTAGCACACATTAAATAAGCTTCCATTGCTATTACAAGAATAAGATTAGTTTTATGACCCAGGTACCAACTGTTAATGGATTTTTGTGTGTTTTGTTTTGGATTCTGTTAGGGTTTTTACCTAGTTAAAAAAACTGTCTAGGAAGTATCAGGTAACAACTTTAAAAGTTGGTATAAGAAGGGACCTCATTTGAGTTTATTTCCTCTTTTATGTTTTTGTGTGGACTAGTCATTCTTTCTAGATCAAGAAACTACATTTTTATGCTACAAAAATGTATTCTATTAACAATCTGGTGTATGGAATGATACAGAATGCCAGAGGGTGCCAGCATTTAATGCATGTCTTCTATAGTAAATGAATATTTGCTTAAGTGGTTATTCACTTATGTGAGTGGAGTGTTTGGAAAAGTATTGAATTTCTTAAAAGAATTAATGGAGTTTGTGCTGGTGGTTTCTTTTCTGGAAATGTTGGAGTGGGGTCATATTTAACAGAGGCATAGAAGCCTCTATAGCATTCGGAAATACGGTGTTAAACCACTGCTATTTTAAGAAAGCTCTCTATTTGCCTTCATCACTGTCAGCAACAAACTTGTATTATTTTATTTTAAAAATGTGGAAATCAACAGTGTATGCACAAAAGGAAAAGTCAATTTATTTATACCATAGCAAAACAACAATGTAGAAAGTTCAGATATTTGTAGAATGTGACAACTTCATCTCAGACTGGATCCAGAAATATTTTTGTTTAAGTTAATTTAAAATGGTACTGATTTTTTGACATACAGAAGCTGGTCACTGATGTATTATTGTATAAAAATGTTACAGAATGTCTTTCAGGCGTGCAAATCCCCTCTACTAAAACTCCATCCTGCTGACAGCCAAATCACTACAGCAGATGGACAGCTGATCCAGTCTTGGCCCTCTATGTTTAATATTATAACCCAACCTTCCAAAAAAGGAACCTTTTAAATGGCATAAAGGACTCTCAATAAAAAGAAACAGAGCTGCCAATAATCACAAAACATCAACCTCCGATTTGCTTCTCCTGTATGGAAAGAAATATTTCTGTGCACAGGTAGATATACAGTAAGATTTTTAAGAATGATCTCCTGTTAAGGGCAATCAAAACTTCGCATTATGTTTACTAGCAGCTGGAAAGGCAATACATCATCCCATTCATACAGCTATCTGATAAACATTCTAAGTGGATACTTCTCTGCCTAGGTTACAGATTTATTGCTCTCTGACAGTAGGTTGACTGCACATTTATTGCACTACTTGATCCACCCCAGCCAACTTATGTTGAAAGCCCCTAGCAAAGCATTAGAAAAATTATGTAGTAACACAAATTAAGAGAACCAGGAATGCAATAAAAGGTGTAGGCCGTTCCGAGACTGAGTGGTATTGTTTGAACCCGACGAAACCAACTAACTAACTGGCTTTCTTCCCATCAACCATTGCAACAAATGCACAAAATTATGTTACAAGTGTTACTTCTACCCATACTGTTTGAGTTGTTTTGTTTCTCTCTTCAACGTTTACCATCAATTACTTTAAGGTGGAGCATGGGCAGAGGTGCTATATGCATGTATGTGTTCAACGGAATACAAAGCCACTAGTTTAGCCACAACTGTCTGAACCCATTGCAGTGTCGCCATCTCCCAATTACTCCTAAAGGGCAGGCAACAAAAGACTTGGAGGCCTGGACTAAACGGCCACACATTTTCCTTATTGCTGCTATCCGCCTCCAAGAAGGCTAAGTGATCCAGAGAGACGCCAAGGGTCATCATGGCTAGAAGACTTGCCCATTCATACAGCACCACCCTCAGACATCCCTGTCTCCATGACCTTATTTAAGTGGCCTTACTTTAACAACACATTGATTTATTATCTATCACTGGGCATATTGGTGAGGATTCTTCACCTGTGTAGACTATAAACTAATCCTTTTTTTTGTTTTGTTTTGCTTGTTTGCTTCTGACTGATCTTCAACTGTATCCAAGAGAAGGCACCTTCTATGGCATACAGAATGGTGCGAATTTTGTCACATGTTGCGATACTGAAGACAGCGCGACTGGTCTACAAGTCTTTATGACAATTGTCTTATGATGTTTTGCTAAGGCAGCCATTAAAACGAATCGTTATACATCAATAATATGTTGGTTTACTTACATTCTTGATGTTAAATTACGCATTTGGAATTCTTTTCCCGTCACAACACCCATGTATAAATTGTTCTTTATATATTTTATATACAACACACTGTTTTATTAGTGGCCCATATGCTGAGGATTATTCAGTTGCAAAACTAAATTCATTGTTTGTTTTTTTTTTTGCTTGTCTGATCTTTCATCTGTATCATGGATAAGGTATTTATATGGAGTACAGAGTGCTGTGAATTTGGCTAAATAGTGTGGTACATAAAATAGTGCGACTGTTGTACA